>JAEOAD010000039.1:16034782-17437065 GCA_036365145.1 Orientallactaga sibirica
TATTCAAATACCAGACTGTCCCATTTCTGCTTTCTTTAAAACAGGAAGAAAAATGTCAAGTTCTGTTAGTACGTTTTTTAAAAAACAGCAAAGACTTGTGAGTGACTTCATTTGAGGTTAATTTAAAAGAATTCTGTGTATGCCTTCTATGGAATTTCTTTTCTTCCATACCATTATTTTAATTGATAATTTTATGCATATATATAATGTAATTTGATCATAATCTCCTATTACCTTCTCTTGTCCTCTTCCCCCACTCTTTCCACCGAATCAGTCTTTTTGTTTTTCAACTACTCCCTCTTCTATTTTGATGTATTATTATTTTTGCCTTCTTCCACTCTTCATAATGGAATATTGATGGATCCAGTATTATGTAGGTAATACCAGCCACTCTGAGGTCATACAGTAACAGCCACTTCATGTCTGGAAGACAACATTCCAAAGAACTTCTCCCATCCTCTGGCTCTTACATTATTTCCATGCCCTCTCCCACAAGGTTCCCTGAGAGTTGGAGGGATTTACATATGTATGGGGTGTGTGTGTGTGTGTGTGTGTGTGTACGCGCACGCACACGCGCGTCTCATTTAAGCCTGAGTACTTTGCATTCACTCATTCTCAGCACTTTGATGAGGCTTAACTCTCCCAAGTTGTCACCATCCACTGCAAAAAGAAGCTTTTCTGACAAAAGTGAGAGAGGAATTATAATATTTAGAGTACAATTTGATGGGCACATATCCACTTGGCCAAAAAATAATGGTAGCTTCCTTCATAGGTCTTATGACCACTCTAGACATAGGCCTTTAACTAGGTTTTCAGCACCAGACATGAATCCATCCACAGAATTTATTTCACTAAAATCATAATCACTTACTCCTGTGGATAGTCATGTTTCTGAAACAGTACAGTTGTAGAGGATAAATTTCTTCTAGTTTACAATACTGTATATCTTCACTCTCCCAGTAGGTGGCGCTGTGAGAATGCCGATGTCAGGATAAGGACAAAAATGTCAAAGAAACCATTTTTTTTCTTCTAAATCCCACTTTTTCATTAGTTTGAAAACCCTGCAATTTAAGATCCTCAGTCATTATACTGCTCTGGTGTCAAATGAGTAGATGGCTGTGCGTCTCCTGATTGCCAAGTCAGGCATCTTGGCACATGGAGGAATGGACTGTGTGGGGGTCAGGCTTGCCTGGAAATCTCAGAAAATTCAGGAAACAGTAAACAACACCAAATAATACAATTTAACAAATTTAACAAATAATACAATTTAGTGGTTAAAAATAGTAAAAAATGATCTCACATTCCTCCTACAAAATAATCAGTCAAAAGCCTTATTTCATCCTAAAGGTTTACCTGATGTCTTTGAACCATAAAATCACAAGACTCGGTCATCTCACTTGCTCATGCCGAGCAGGTGGTGCTGACCACGAGGCAGGGTCCCTGTATTGTAGTGAGTCAGGTCATAAGAGCTCAGGGATCAAGTTAGAATTAGGTTAAAGTGAGTGGTCTCACTTGGTCTCAGAGCCATTTTGGAAGGGATATGGGTGGGCTTCCTGGTGGATGCAGATGAGTGGCTTCTGGAGTCTGTCCAGGAGGGGGAGCCACTAAGTAACCCTGACCAGACCGGTATTTGCATTGTCACTCACAACCACCTAGCACTCACATCCAGGACCTCTCTGTGGTCTCCGCATACAGATAAGGAAATTAAGTAAGGCTCCAATAGCTTCTCCCTCTCAGAGTGACCTGATCACCCTTTCCCTGTTGCACTCCAGTATTCTGCATGGTGCACACACAGATGCGTTAGACGATTTCAGGGTGTTTGCGCCACAACTAAGACCCTGGGAGCCCGGCCCCTCCCAGGTACATGAAGTCGAATGGCCCAAGATCTCCAGGGCATTCCCATGCACACAGCAGTCTGAGGAGCAGGGTCCTGCCTGAGGGGCTTGCTGCCTGCTAGTGCTTAGTGTGAAAGGAAGAGTAAAAACGTCACTTGGAAAAAGGGTAATTTACTATGCTTAGCTCTTAAAGCAGCTAAAACAGTTGACTGCAAGCACAGGGTGAAGTCACTTTATAACTAATTGATCCAGGGAAAGCAAGTTTAGTGGCTAATTAATCTCATCTCACTTGTTATCCACCATCCTTCTCCTGAGTCCCTGTATGGCTGCTGGCTTCCGTCCATCCTTCCCATTCGCCAGAGGTGGACGTCATGAGAGAAGATGAGAGGTGTCCGATCAATAGGCTTTATTATTTCCTTGGAAGCTCTTAAAGCGTGCTTGTTGGGTAGAATGCTGAGAATAATGGGAGGAAGGCATTAAGGGTTGGCTGGTGCAGTAATTAATCTCAGTACTGTCCCATTAGTGGTACTAATTGGCTACAGGGAGGAAAAAAAAAACCCAACAGCTTTTGGGAGGAGACTAGCCTCACATCACCTTTAGCAGCCAGAATCATTCGTTATTTCCTTTTGTCCTTTCGCAAACCTGTCAATCTATTTTTTGTTTGTTTTTCCTGTCTGTTTGCAGTAGAGTCTCCCTCTAGGCCAGGCTGACCTTGAATTCACAATGTAGCCTCAGGGTGGCCTCAGACTCACAGTAATCCTCCTGCCTCTGCCTCCCTAGTGCTGTGTGCCACCACATCCAGTTCTGTCTGACAATCTTGTTGGGAGCATTGCTGTGGATTCATGTTTGGATCTGGACCTCATGTTCAGTCACTGGTCCCAAACTGCCATATTTCAGAAAGTTCTGAAGGCCTCCTTACCTGGGGAGTTCAGTGGAGCCTTTGTCTGGGATCCTTCCCACCCACTTCTGTTCTGCATGTGTAGAAGGGTTCACAGATGGAAACAGGGGCAGGTTGTGACCCATGTCTTCATGATGGGAAGTTGGTGCAGGAGCATGTGCTGTGTCTGATTATCTGTTGACACTGCATGGGGGTAGCTGGACTAACAGGTGAGGCTGCTTAGGTGCCTGGTTAGATGCCAGATGGAACTTAATCTCCCTGCCCCACTGAAAGTTCTTTCACCACTGTGTACCACTTCAAGCTTGGCAACCTCTAAGGCTTTGCTTTTAATTGTGTTATTCTTAGATTCCCCATTTTTGTCTCCATTCTTGTCACCCTCAGTATCACTCCATATGACTGCAGACAAAGTCCTGGGTTAGATATTTCTGGAAACTTTACAGATGTTGCTTGTCTTTCTGGGCAGTTTGGAAGGATCAGGATGGATCAGAGATGAATCTTGGAGCTTGTCAATCATTTGGAAAGTGAGATTGGAGGTCACTCTGTAAACTTCAGATCTGCCACATTATCACATGTCTTTTTAATGTCTACACATTGTGTAAACCCCCAGTCATGTATGCTCAGTCTCCAGTGATGTTTAAATGCTACCTACTGTGCAAACTCCTGTGTCTTTAAGACAAAAAAATCAATATTAAAAGATGCCTTCTAATATCAGATAAGCACTGTATTGCCCTCTTGGAAAACATGTTAGCAACAGCAAATAGAGTGAACCCACTTGGTGGCAAAGCTGGGAAGGAATAAAGTTAGTTTCAATTCAGTTAATAAACCAGCTAAGTATTAGTTAGGTGGTGTGGCACCTGATGTAAGTGCCACCACTGCATTTCCTCAGTCCCATCTTCCAAGCTCATCATATGTATGCTTCTCAACCTAAGGCTTGTCACAGAGTAAGCCACGAAATACTGAAGAACAAAATGAACACCTCCTGTATGCCCTGCCACTTTACCATCATATAAATATAGAGGACAGTGTTCCATTTAAGAATCTTATGTTTTCAAAGAGAGAAAACAAATAAAATATATTTGTGTCTTAGCCAGATTTCTCTTCACTGTGACAAAATACCCCAAAGAAACCATTTAGAATGAGGAAAGGTTTATTTTTCTCATAGTTTAAATGCTTCATTCCATCATAGCCAGGAGAACATGGCAGAGAAGAACAGATCACAGCAAAACAGTCACAGGAAGGAGCCAGGTCCAGGTCCAGATACAGTTTCTCTGGACATACCCCCAGTGACCCACTCTTCCAACCAGGCCTCCTCGTCCATAACTCTATCACCTCCCAACTGTTCACTCAAATTTTGAATCCATCAATGGATTAAACCATTCATTAGGTCACAGTTCTGATTATCTAACTTCTCTATAACTCTTACCAGACACACCCAAAAGTGTGTATCTTCTCATGTCTCCTGGGTGTCTCTCAGTCCAGTCAAGTAGATAATCAAGATGAACCATCATATGGCAGTGATAACTGGAGAGATTAAAACTCATCAAAGCGCTGAGAAGAAGTGACACTGGGGTATCCAGCACTAAGTGAAGCACCTATATCATACCCTCCAAGGCTCAGGGACCATTATGGAAGAGGTGGCAGAAAGAATGTAAGATACAAGAGGAAGAGAATGAATACTCTGCAATACTGCCTTCCAGACCAAAGTGTCCATGGTATTCGTGATCTCACAGGGGCTGATGGGTGCCTGCACATGACCTGCATAATGGGAAAGCAAACATGATGGTATCAAAATAGAAGAGAGACTAGTTGGAGATAAGAAGAGATTCAGTGCAGGGGATAAGGTAGGGGGAAAAGGGAGAGTGGTGGGAAGGGATTATTATCATGTTATATTGTCTATATGTATGGAGGTTGTCAATAAAAAGTTAATAAAGTATTTAAAAATATTAACCATCATAGTCTGAGTGAAATTCAGGAATAGTATTCTCCATTTCCCCTTTGCAAAGTCAGGCTTTGTATGATGCCTCATTAAACTCCTGACTAATTCATGGATTATAAGAAAAACCAATATCCTTATTTATGGAAAAAACAGGTAAGAAGAGTGTACATGAGCAAAATTACAGTGTTCTCTGATGCTTTCATCATCACACTGGAATTAGATAATTTTATACTTATATTTTATCCCAATACTATCTACATTTTATCTTGGAAAACTGCAAGGTTACAAGAAATAGAGTATGTACTGGAAATAGACATAGTAGAAAGGATGGAGAGGACACCATCTGAAGGCAAGTTGGGTCAGTTAGGCTAACTTTTGAAAAATAGACATTCATACCAAAACCACTGAGAAAGGACTTAATTTAAACCTTATGCCAAAACACATAGAAACTCCAGGTAGTTAAATATACCCAAAAGAATATATAGCAAAAATTGGTAGAAATAGAAGAAAATAAATCCCTAATGGTTCTGGGGATTTTAGCTGATTCTCTAAGCATTGATACAGGTAGATCAATAAGAAAAGAATACCAAAACATGAGAGCATTCGAACAGTGGAAGAATGAAATTATGTCATCTTCAGGAAAATGGATAGAATTGGAGACTGTCATGTTAACCAAGTAAGCCAGACTCAGAAAGAAATACTATGTGTTTTCTTTTATATGCAAAATGTAGTCTTAAAATATCTATCTTTTATCTATCTATCTATCTACTATCTATCTATCTATCTATCTATCTATCTATCTATCTATCTATATGACATGATAGTAGAAGGAGGATTGCAGGGGGTAGGAAGGGTCTTACAAGAGAGGAGGAATGGATAGAGGGGTAATTCAGTGGGGAAAATAGGAAGGAGAACAAAAAAATCACATTTTCTCTCATAGGCAAAATCTACATACACACACACACACACACACACACACACACACACACACACACACACACTTCTCTTCCCCAGGAAAGCCCTTTGATGCATGACCAGTTCCTTCCTCTCCCAAATAGCTTTCCTTCGTGTGTGTGTGTGTGTGTGTGTGTGTATGTGTAAGGTATTATGAAATATATATAACAAATTAAACAAGAAACACAAAAATTATGGGGCACAAGGGAAATTAACATAGTATAAAGTAGATTCTAAGACAGAAAAAAATGAGAATTAGTGAGTAAAGCTGTAAGGAGAGAGAAAGATTAAACATAGTAAGAATAGAAAAAAGGATATTGTAACAACAATGTTCTTAATGCAAATAACACAGAGGTCTGGTAGAAAATATATATATATATATATATATATATATATATATATTGGTTTTTTGAAGTAAGGTCTCGCTTTAGCTCAGGCTCACCTGGAATTTACTCTGTATTCTCAGGGTGGCCTTGAACTCCCAGCGATCCCCCTACCTCTGCCTTCCAAGTGCTAGGATTAAAGGCATACGCCACCACGCCCAGCAGTAGATCATATATATTTTTTTAAAGAGACAGACAAACTAAATTCTATTAAGGAAAATGAAGAAGAAAATGAGAAAGGTGAATGATAACAGTAGAAGAGAAAGTTTTTGTATAATAGTATAAAAAGTTAAGAAATACACATAATTTGATGTTAATTGCTCAAAACCTCATATAAAATGCTATATTTTATAAATGTCAGATAAAGTACAAGTTTTCATAAAAGTGCCAAAGTTATTAAATAAAATACCCTGCCACAAGTGATTTAGGAGCATGAAGGTCTAAATAATCATATTAAAGTAATTGAGTTAGTAGTTTAAACAAATTCCCAGAGGAATTTTCCAGCCCCAGATAATTTTACAGGCGAGTGCTATCTAACTCCGATAATTTTATGGATGACTTCCACTGAGATTTCAAAGACACGTCCAAACTTCTAAAATCAGAAAGGCAAGTAAAGGGGTAACACTGACTTACCTGATTCACTGAGCCAGGACAATCTCAATGCCAAGACCACAAGAAAACGCCTGTAAAAACAAGACAGGAATTCTCCACATTATATTAATATCTCCCAAATCCATAAGCAAAATCCGAGCAGAAAACATTTTACTAGACTATGCACATTTTAAAATAGGTTTTGTACCCTGCCAAAAAAAAAGTTTATTTATCATAACAGATTCTGAAGCCTTCAATATAATGTGACACATCATCATTAGTAAAAAGAACTTCTAGTGCCAGGGGGAGTTCTTAAGCAGAGAAAACACAGCCACAGAAAGCCTACAACACAAACACTTTTGACGGTTGGGGAGATGGCTCAGTGAATAAAGTGCTTGCCATGTAAGCGTGAGGATCTGAGCTTGGATTCCACAACCCCCTTATAGCTGGATGTGGTAGTGTGCATCTTACTCCCAGTTTCACCTCTGTGAAGATAGGAGGTGGAGACAGAAGAACCCTCAGAAGCTGGTGGGCTAGTGATCATGGCAAATGCAGTGGAGAACAGTAAAGAGATCTTATCTGAAGTAAGGTGGAAGGTGAGGACCAACAACTGAGGTTGTCCTCTGATCTCCACAGATGCACTGCAGCACATGAACACACATACACGCATGCACACACAGTTTTAATGGAAGTTACAGATGCCTTTGTTAACGTGTCCTTTGTAGCACTTCACCTGGTTCCTTTCTGTTGTGGTTAACTTCTCATTGCTGGCATAAAGCACCTGACCAAAAACAGAGTGTGGGGGAAAGGATTTATTTTGGCTTACAGACCTGAGGGGAAACTCCATGATGGCAGGGAAAACCTGGCATGAGCAGAGGCTGGACATCACATCCTGGCCAACATCAGGTGGCCAATAGCAGTGAAGCGCCACCTCCCAAATTGCCATCAGCTGGGAACTAAGCATTCAGAACACATGAGTTTATAAGTGATACCTCATTCAAACCACCACACATGGTAACATTTTTATCAGGAATCTCAGGAGGTACCAACCAAATGTAATCACATTGCTAAAAAGTCCTGTATATTAATAGTGATATTATAAAGGACTTAGGCATAAAACTTAAAGCACATGTGCAAATCTTATAGCAATGTGCCAAACATTATTAAAAACATTACAAGATACCTTAACCAAGGAGAGGCTGGCTACATGTGTGGATATCTCCTAATTCTACAAAACTCTCAGAATTCCTCACCTTTTTAATCTGAAGGTGAATAGAAACCCTGAAATCCAAGCTGTATTTTCCTTAATATTATGTTGTTGTTATTATTATTGCAAAATAGTTTAGATATAGTGTCCAAAATTTTCATGACTACAGGTGTGGTCCCCAGACTGGGAGGTCATGGAATCTTTAAGAGGTTGGGTCTTAGGTTAACTGAAAGACTTTGAATTCATGTTTCAAAATGTGACCTCTCCCTTTCTCATGCCTCACTCCCCTCCCCCATATTGTCCACCATAAGGTGATACAACTGGAGGATCCCTTGCTGGAGTCATCATTAGGCAGTTTAGATATCTAGTTTATGAAACTGTGAACTAAAACCTACTTTCTTTGTAAAGAACTCAGCCATGGGAATTTCAAAATAGTAGCAAAATGGACTAATGGACTTGATGGAATCAATGATTTACACATTAGAAAAAGCTAAAAGTAACCAAGATATTATTGGTCAAAATAATAGATCAGAAGGAATTACAGGCTTCATTATGCAATTGCAACAGGTAAGGCAGGAAAGGGAAGCAAATTTTTCAGAATCCAGGGAATTCAGGAATGTGCTTGGACAGCAGAGAGCTATGGTGTGCCATAGACATGGCTCAGCATCTGCCATGGAAGGAAGGCATTGTCAACATATGATGGCAATAGTGCCATCTCTGTGGAGAAAGAAGGAAGGTGTCTCCCTCACAGCATTACAAGGAGTGAGAAGGGTCGTAGACAGAAGGAAGGCAATTCTTTAATCCACACTGAACAAAACTAAACAGAATGCATTCATTGAAGTAAAAATGGATGTTATAGTATAGACAAATGATTTTTGTGCATAAAGAAAAATTTTTTATTTGCTACCCATGTAATGAAAAGACTGCATCTTGAAAAACTATTACAAATAAATAAGGAAGAGTTAATCAATTGGAAGAACTGGATAAGATGCATGAGCAGAACCTGCCATTGTGTGGCCAGTCTGCACTCAAGTGCTCAACTGTATCAATGATTATGGGAAGAGAAGCAAGTATCATGTGAAAAACCATGTTTTATCAAGTAGAATTCAAAATATTCCTTCATATAGGATGCTCAGCTGTACAAGTTTTGGCCAATGAGAAACAAAACACATGGCTGAGGGGAAAGTAGTCACTATACCTTTTTACATCTGACATATTTTGTCTATTTCATGGAGCAAAGATACAAAGACAATTCAAATGTCTTAGTGGAAGGATGGGTAAGCAAGTCATAATATTCTTATGCAACAATTAAAGGCATCGTGCTTAGAAATGTGAAAATATGTATGAATCTTAGTAAGTTAGCATGAATTAACACAAATGTTATAACCCCATTCTTATAAAGTTCATTCTCAGTGAAATTATAAAATGGATTTTATATGTATTCAAAGACATGCTGAGACAAAGTCTACACAGCAAGACAGTAGCAAGTACAAACCTCCAGAGGCACTTTTTATCATGAAGAGAGAAGGCGGGGAGATAGGGATGGCACAAAAACATTCAAGGATATCCCTAAGTTGTTGGAAATGTCTTATTTTTAGTTAAGATGATGTTTTCATACAATATTCATTAAGTTATTATGCTTAATATATGTTACACATTTTTTTTGTTTGTTTTTTGAGGTAGGGTCTCACTCTAGCTCAGGCTGACCTGGAATTCACTATGTAGTCTCAGGGTGGCCTCAAACTCATGGCAATTCTCTTACCACTGCCTCCAAAGTGCTAGGATTAAAGGCATGCTCCACCACGCCCAGCTATGTTACACACATTTTGTATATAAAAATTATACTTAAAAAGATATAAGGGCTGGAGAGATGACTTAGCAGTTAAGGCACTTGCCTGTGAAGCCTAAGTACCTAGGTTTGATTCCCCAGTACTCACGTAGAGCGAGATGCACAAGGTGACACTTGCATCTGGAGTTCATTTGCAGTGACTCGAGGCCCTGAAACACTCGAGTTTTTTTTTCTCTCTCAAATAAATAAATAAATAAAATATATATATTTTAAAAAAATATAAATCCAAGTAGACATTCCCAAGAAGACAGGCTAATGAGCACATGAATAGATGGTCAGCATCTTCAGCTACCAGAAAAATGCACATAAAACCTTCAAGGAGACACCATTTCACATTCAGTAGCATGACTAAAGTGGAAATGGCTGGAGAGACAAGTGGACCAAAAGGCAGAGTAGTAACTGTAGGTTTCAGCCACTATGGTCTGAGAATGTCACATTGAGTAGCCACTTTGGAATGTGTGGCAGTTCCCCAAATGGTTCCTTACCATAGGATCCAATCCTGGGTATGCAATCAAGGAAAATGAAGCCATTTATATGCAGAGACTTGTGCATAAATGTTGAAAGCAAACATTATTCATAATAACCAAAAGGAGGATAATCCTAATGCTCACCAAGTGATGAGTAGATGAAGAAAAGTGTGGTATGCCCATAAGATAGAATATTATTTAGAATTAAAATAAAAGATAAAAATGAATTTAAAGAATGAATTGCTGATATGTATTATGATTTGGATGACCTTTGAAAGCAGAATGCTGAGGGAAAGAAACCAGTCGCAAAAGGTACAAAGAATATGATTCTATAGATATGAAATGTCCAGAATATACACATCTTCAGTGGTGAAAGTAGTTCTGTTGTAGGAAGTGGGCCTGGGGTGAGGAACTGAGCTATTAGGGGCTGAAAGGTTCAACCATTTCCTTTCGACGAAATGTGAACCTTCCTTACATGATTGTGGTGATAGAACCTACCTAATCTGGGAAGTGCTCAAGTGTATCCAATTGTATACTGTAGAGGAGTAAATTGTGTAAAATATAAATTATTTCTTAATAATGCTGTTGCAAAAACAAAGTAAAACCAAACTGATCAAGTGTGGCATGAATTTTTCCTGGGGAGACTTAGACAAACATCTCCTCACCCCAGATAGGACACCAAGAGCATACTACCAAAGTGATAATTCAAGCAAGTATAGCTTGGTGAACCAGACAGAGAGTCCACTGGGCTTACTTATAGGAGCATGAGTGAGGAGTTACTTACACATGTGTGAGTGACCCCAAAGTGCTGCCTCACTGAAAAGTCCTACCCTACAATGAATGGCATCTTCCCTATAGCTGCATGGATGGATAACCTTCTACCCTCTATATACTCTAGCACCTCCTGAAACCATAGGCAGCTAAAGCAGGATTCCACACATCTGGCATCTGGCAGATGCAGGAAGGAGTGGATGAAGTTTCAAATGAGGGCCTGATAGTGATCCCCACACCGCCTTCTGTGAGGAAATGTCAACAGGCCAGATCTTGAGGGTCTCTTGTGAGTAGTCACAGCTGCTTTGAGGATGATGGTTATGGCTCTGAGAGGACAGCGCTCCCCAGCATAAACCAACACAACAACACATGGTCACTATGTAAGAGAGGTGGCAAGGAAGGACACAAGCAAAAGATATACCATCTCTTGGCTAAGGGATGTCATGATCTTAAGCCTTCAAGTGACACTTCATCCAGAGATTTTTAGCAACATGTGAAAATACTCGCATCCCCAAATCACTATCACCCCCAATTCTTGCCAGACCTTGGGTATTTTTCTAGTAGTTGGATTATGTGATCTTCTTTCAGTTTCAATTTGTAAAGTATTTTATTGTCATAGGAAATGAGATATGATCTAAAAGTCTATTAATCTCTGGCCAGTATTTTTAACCTTTTGTTATGTCTTTAGTGACTTTTTGCCTGGGGGCCTAATTGGCTGTCACTTGAAGGTCTCAAAAAAAAAAAAAAAAAAAAAAAAAAAAAAAAGAGCAAGTCTACATAATCATAGATAATTTAGGTTAAATTGAAAGTGATTTCTTTATGGGCTGTGTTTGATCAGTTTTGCATTTTCAATCTTATTATATAAATTTTTATAGTCAAGTGAATCTTATAAAATATGCTACTTTGCCCATTAAAACCCAGGAATTATGACAAATACTTTTTATATTTTGGATCAAGAGCTTGTCATGCAAGTATTTTCAAGAACGAGATGTGAGAATAAACATCTGTTCAGATGTGTGATTTATTTTATCTTTGGAAGAATAGGAAAAATGTTCAAAGTAATGCCAGCACATTAAAATCTTCCAGAGTGTGAGCCATCCATCTTCCTCATACTCCTGATTGTTGTGAAGTTGTCCTCACATTTAACTCTCTCAGGTGCCAAAATAAGGAAACTAAAATAATATAAAGTTGGAGTTTTATCATTTTGAAAAGCAATGATAATTAAATTTCTAAAATATTTGGTGATTAAAATTTTGGATTAGGAATCACATTTCTTGTTTCTAGGAAGCTGTTTATGCAGCAAAGACATTTGCTGAGTTTATCTTGGAAAGAAAGATGAACAAGAAAATTCTTTGAAGGCAACAGAAGACTAAATGAATGGGACCTACCTTAGCAGGTAAGATTTCAGACAGATGGACCTTAGAAAGTAAGCTAAGCACACTTAGATGCTATAGAATCATTCCCTTGCCAATTCTCATCATGGATCCTGTTCTGAAACATTTAGGGGGAAATGCAGTGTTGTTGGCTCTGGGAGGAGAAACCAGAAGACATTTTGAAACTTGCGTTAACAGTTGGAGATATAAGGATACAGCATTTGGGCGAGGCAGCAAGGAAAGGGAACGGAGCCTAATGATCTGGCAGCACATGCTTGGGAAATTTTACCCAGTTCTGAAGCCATGCCAAGTACAAACTCTGCAAACTCCAAGTGGTATGAGCACAAAGGTATAGAAGGTATAATCACATAGATGCACATTACAGTGGGACTGTTGTGACCCACAGGGAAAGTTGCAACTGTTACCAGAGAGATAGCCACCACACTTAAAAATAGAACAGTGGTGTCAGCAAAATGTCAGTGCTAAGGCCAGCTTCTGGATCTGGGGTGAGGTGATGGGTATAGCCATATATGACACAACATCTTAAAGTGCTGAAAGACAACAATGGCAGCCCAGTTAAATCCTGCAGTCAAGTTGGTCAGATTAGGAATCAAGAAAGACCAGACTCCATCTCTGAGGGTGTTCTCAGGAAAGACTGATGGAGGGAGGAAGACCTTCCCCCAGAGTGGTGGACTATATGTAAAAAGCTCTAAGGGAACAGTGATTTTTGCCTGGGTACCCATGTACTTGCTGATGTGTGCATTGTCGCTTGGTTGACATTGGAACCCAGCTTCTTTGTCCTTCTAATGTGAACTGGAGACCAGTGGCTCTCCAGGAATCCTCCAGGCCTTCAGTGCCAGTCTGGGATTGCTGAAGCATCCAGCCTGTGGCTGAGCAGCTACTGAATTTTCTGACATGCCTGCCTGCAGACAGCTATTGTTGGAATGCCCAGCCTGTATCCCATAAATTAATTTAATAAATCCCCCTTATAATACATATCCACTCTATTGGTTCTGTTCCTCTAGAAAACTGTGATTAATATAGATGGCAAAGAGTTTATAGGCAAAATATATAAAAATAAATGAATACATATAAGAAACAAAAAGGAAAATGAAATAAATGTACCATTAGAATTGAAATTAAGGAAGTATTAATGTGAATGTTTTTTTTCCTTGCAAATAAAATCCCATTTGAAAATACAACCATTCAGAAAATGATAAAGGTTGATTGAAAATAAAATTGTTGGTGAATTGTTTCAGTGATTGCCACCTGTAAAAACAACAGTGATTTCTTGTGCTATTCAAAATAAATACAGAATAAACATGCATGAATCGCAGAAGAGGGTGGAGGGCAGGTGGAGTTCCGTGCTCTGAATGTGGGGGTTTATTGCACAGATGCAGGAAATGTCCTTTGAGACTGCTCTGAGTGAAGGATTCCTGCTGTGGCATCTAGACGGTTACTCAAAGAATACAGAATAGGTTACACACAAGATATTAAAGGAGAAAATATTTTAAAGGTTCATTAAAAATTAGAAGTATATTTAGTCACAACACATAGTCACTAATAAGTTATTGTGACAAGAATTCTATTAAAAATACTTATAAGGCTGGAGTATGTCTCAGTGGTAGAGAACTTTCCTAACATGAGGCCCTGGATTCTGTTCCCAGCACCACAAGAAATTTTATTTTATTTTATTTTTATTTATTGACAAGTTCCTTAATTGTAGACAATATTCCATGATACTTCCCTCCCTTCCCCCCACTTTCCCTTTTGAAACTCCACTCTCCGTCATATCCCCTCCCCCCTCAATCAGTCTCTCTTTTCATTTTGATGTCATCATCTTTTCCTCCTATTAGGATGGTCTTGTGTAGGTAGTGTCAGGCACTGTGAGGTTGTTGGGCATTGCTAAACACAGGCTGGGACTGTGAGGAAGCTGGCCTGAACTGTTGGACATGGCCAGGGACCTTGGGCTATAGGGGTTGCTGCTGGCCTTATCGTTGGGCACCCACCCTGGAGATGGTGACTGGCCTTCTCTACCCTTGGGCAAAGTTGTAGTGTGCCCTGTCATTGCCCAGAGTGGACAGAACTGGCAAGGCCCTCCCCACCCCTCCCGTGATCCCAAAAGCATCTGACCATTTCATAAGTCAGGCTTTGCCCTACCCCCACAGTTCCTGACCTTGTGGATAGCTGCCCAAGAGATCCTTATGTGGCTGAAGTCACATAGCTTTTCCCGCCATTCCTGTTATCTCTCTCACAGCTCCTACCTCGCAACTCTGAGTAGCTTTTCCTGCCACTATCTCCCTTATACTTCTACCTTTCAACCAATTAGACAACAACCTGTAAACTATGTATCCAATCGCCATATAGTCTGTATGTGTTTTCTCAACCTTTCTCAAGTGTTTATAACTCACTCCCCTGTTGAATAAATGAGAGTGTGCTATCCATCAGACTGCCTCGCGGGTGTTTATTGCCTGTCATCACAGTCACCCATTCCAGGACACTGCTTCTTCCCTCCAACTCCTCCTGTACCCGGGACATCGGTGGCCAATGACCCCTGGGAACGGTGAGGAACCACACGAGGTCATAGGTATCCAGGCCATTTTGTGTCTGGAGGAGCACGTTGTAAGGAGTCCTACCCTTCTTTTGGCTCTTACATTCTTTCTGCCACCTCTTCCACAATGGACCCTGAGCCTTGGAAGGTGTGTTAGAGATGTTTCAGTGTTGAGCACTCCTCTGTCCCTGCTTCTTAGCACCGTGGTGCCTTCTGAGTCACCATCTGAAAAAAGAAGTTTCTCTAACAAAAGTGAGAGTATCCTTAATATATGGGTATGGACATTAAGAGAAGCCAGCACCACAAGAAATTTTTAATGGATGTGGTACTGTTTACTTATGAAATTATAGGTAAACATTTTCCAGAGGATTTGGTCTATGTTTAGATATTCCTTAATGTGTTATGTTTTATTAAAATGACTTACAGCTGAACACAAAACACTTAATCACTGACACATTTTTTTAAAATAACTTCCCTACCTTCTTCCCTTATTTCTTTTTCTTTACAAAAGTGACGATTCTTCTTGGCTGTGGTCCTTTCCTTCTAATTATCATCTGGCACACTTTGCAGATGTCTTCTGCTTCATCCAAGTACAGAGGATATGAAGAAGATGGTGCACTGTACAGTGAGGAATCACATGGAACTGTGGTCTACAGTCACTCTGAGTCAGCCAGTGCTTGCTAAGTGTCCAGTGAGCATGGCATTGTTTTCAGTGGTTACCAGCTACTAGTTCTCACTGGAACTCCAAAGCAGGTTATTCTGATCTTAGTTTCAGGTGGATTCTGAGGAGACAGTTCAAGCTCAGTCAAGAGACTGTTGTGCAAATGAGATGACCCAAGCTCTCTCTTTCTAGAACCCATGTAAAAATGGCATTTTCTTGTAATCTCAGCACTGTGGACGAGGAGCAGACAGAATCTCTGGATCTCACTAGTGAGGCAGCCTAGCCTAATTGGTGAGCTTTAGGACAGTGTGAAACCTGGCCACACACACACACACACACACACACACACACACACTCTGCACATTCTGTGTACCTTCGAACACAGAAACATGCACACACTCATACACATAGAAATTAATTCCACCCCCTTTCTCATGAGAAACATAGATGGCTCTGATCCTTCCATATATGTTGCCATTGACAGCTCATCTCACATCTTCTGTGATATCCTTATCAATCGCCTTGTTACAAGCAATTGTTTCCTTGAGTTCTATGAGCTGCTTGGCAAAGCAACTGAACCAAGGTTGGGCCAGATTGGTTAAATCATGGAAAAACACAACTGGAAGGTATGACTGGCTTCTAAGGGATGGCGATGTGACAGTCTTAGGGATGGAGTCCTGTGAACCTGACCCTACCTCAGGTGGACAGATGAGAAGACCCTGCAACTGTCTGTTGTGGAATCACATGTGATAAAAACCATATACTTGATTAATATAGAGACTCCAAAAAAGGATGAATATAAAGTTACCAAAAGACCCTCTTATTCCCTTATTGGGCATTTACCCTAAACGTTCCACATCTCAGTTCAGAGATATTTGCTCAACCATGTTTATAGCTGCTCAATTCATAACAGCTAAGAACTGAAATCAACCTAGGTGTCCATCATTGGATGAATGAATAACCAAGATGTGATATATCTACATGATGGAATTCTACTCAGCAGTAAGAAAAATTGACACAATGAATTTTGTAGAAAAATGGTCGAACTTGGAACAGATCATTTTAAATGAACTCACACAATCACAGGTCCCATGATCTCACTTATCTGCCATTCTTAACCTGGATCAGCCCAAGTTGCTGATATAACAAAATAGCATCTTGAGGCTTGGACAATAGGGAGGGTAGGGCTTGGGGAAAGGGAAAGGATGGGGGAGTCACAAAACTGAACCCAAATTGAACTGGTACCATAGAATCCTATATCCTGGAAGTCAGACTAAAAGGTGGATCCTTCAAGAGGACCTTAGGGGGAGCACCTGAATTGAAGGGTCCTGGAGAGGGTGAAATGAAACCTAACCTCAAATTTCTCCCATTTCTCTTTCTTCTGTCTTTTTCTTTTTTCTTTTCCCTTAGCACTGGCCTTTAATTCACTGTACCAAGATGTAGTCTACATCCACAATGAGCTGTTGATCAGAGAGACCTACTAGATCTCCCAAAACAAACAAGACAGACTTCTGTTAGAGCACTTGATTACCCACCAGAGGTTAATGGTAAGACCCTACTGCTGAAGACACAGACCAGGGAGAGACCTGGTTGGAATCTGGAGGAGAGCCAGTCCCCAGACAATTAGCCCATCTAGTGCTGGAAGGCGCTACATGAGCTTCTGGGGGAAAGTGGCCAATATCTGTCCACGCAACTCAAAGTCTAAGCGACTCAGAAGCAAACAACCTGATGTGATGCTCCCACAAGTGCAACAGTGGCACAGAGCCATGGTGGGTAACCAACTGCTCTTGTATTGGCTAATAGATCCACTCAGTGGAAAGGAAACCATATCTGGAACTGGGAAACAAGTAAGGATCATATCCAGATAATGATTCTGCTTTGCATTGTCAAGATCCCATTAACCTTACACTATAAGAGGGTATATACCCTTTGAATTCTCTCTAAAATAATAATGGTTATCCCATTTAACTAGTGCTGACTTCATTCTCTGTTGGAGAATCTGCTTCTCTTTTTCAGAAGGGAGCTGGACCTGAGTAGATAAACTACCCAGTGTACCCCGCCCCCCACCGGCCCCAGCTAAAACTACAGAGGAATTGGGGAAATGAACAAGAGTGTTGCTTTCTCAGTGAATCTGATATCAGCACAAGGGTGAAGGAGATAGACACAGAGGACACTCAACACCCACTAAACCAGAAATCCAGAGGCTCCTGAGTTCCCATCACTAAAGGAGACTTGAAATGCTCCCAGCATGGCTCAGGGAATTTTGCGGAAGAGGGGGCAGAAAGACTTAGAGCCACAAGTTGGGACATTTTGCACAGAGACATCACCTCTCCCCCCAACATAATGCATGACCCACAATCCCAATGGAGTTGACCTGCATCTCCAAAGAGGAAGGCCTCTTCAGAAAAGGGGCAGGGAGGAGGGAAAAGATGGTACAAACATGTGTTGTTTACATAAAAATATATGTTCATATCTAATAAAAATAAGAAAAAAATGCTCAGAATAACTCATTTTCTATGTTTAAATATCTACTGAAAGCTGGGCAATGTGGCAACACCTTTAATCCCAGCACATGGGAAGGAGAGGTAGGAAGATCACCATGAGTTTGAGATCACCTTGAGACTACATAGTGATTTTCAAGTCAGCCTGGGCTAGTAAAACCCTACATCAGAAAACATATAGATAGGTATAGATAATTGCCACTGAAACTTAAAGGAACATGACTATGTTTTACCAACAATTATATAAAGTGGGGAAAACAGTAACTAGCAAATTAGTGAAAACACACCTTTCTATGAACCATCCTTCTGACCAATTTCTCCAAATATCATAAATTATGTGAGCTTGAAATCTCAGATGATAAATAACAATTTATTAGCATGAACTAGAAATGTCAACTCTATATCATCATTTTCAAACAGGGTGCAAAATGGATATTTTTCCCTATTGCAGCTGATAGCTATAATCCTTTTCCACCATGAAACAACAGACTATAAAATATAACTGTGAAAGCAATCTATTAAAATGTGCAAACGAAGATACATAAATTTTTAAAAATCAAATATGTAATTTCAAAGGAACCAAATCCTATTCGCTCCTGAACATGGCAAAGGAAGGGTTTTGTGTATTTTACTGATAGGCTGTAAGAAATCCAAATGAGAATATAACTCCTTCACACCGAACAAGGAGCTATAAAACGAGCTGTGTCACGACAAAGACATAATTCGCCTCTCTATGGACTTGGTGTCAATCAACTCTTTGGATCTGAATTTCCAAAGGGGCTTAAAAATCTTGCTGTTCTTCCTGTCCATCTTATGCAAGGATCTTTGAAATTGCTTGAGGATTTTCCTGTATTTTTGGAGTTTGGCAGGGAAAGCAAGCAAGCTATTTTCTGTGCTCAGGGATTCTGAGCCATGAGCAAATTATGTGATGTGACCACACAGTAAGGATGCTTCCAGAGCTCTGTCAGCAGCTGGCTGTGAGCAGGGATGCAAAGCCAGGGGTGCTCCTACTCGCAGCTCACCCCGCACTCCATCATCCAAACCTGCAGCTTATCCTCCTGTTTGCTCTTTTCTCTGTCTCTAGGAGAAGCATTAACTTAACAAGATGATCTATTCCAGCATTTTATAAAGGAAACAGGGAGCTGCACACCCTTGTGCTGTCCAAAAGGGGAGCATTACTTAACACAAACACGGTAATCAATTTGAAGAAAGTTTCACTGAGCTAGGGAAGGGCTAAAAGACATCGGAGACATGTTATCTAGGTCCTGCGGTCTGGACAAATAAAGTCCTGAATCTTCTGTAGGAAGAACTTGAGAGAAGTCACTTTGGAGTGGGGCAGACTCAACAGTCTTCCTTAGTATGGCAATGTGGACCAGCTTGCTAGGTTCTGTTGTTTTGCAAGCTGATGGAACAGCAGCCCAAATGTGCTGCGAAGGAGCTGGAGATCAGTAGATGGAGCACTGTAGATTGTCTTGCAGACAAATGTGCGTGGGCTTGTGGCATCAGCTGCAGGCTTAGGACAAAGACCGAGAAGAAGGGAAAGTTCTATCCCAAGAATGCAGGACCAGTTCTTGCCTGTTTTCCCACTTGTCCATTTGCCATGGATTTCAGACTAACTGGCCATGCTATCATGTGAATCAGTGCCTTTAAATCCCCCTTAAGTATGTGCATAAAGATGTGTGTATGTATAGGCATTTATCTATACATATGTATATCATCCATCTGTCCTCTATCTACCCATGATCTATCATATATCATCTATCAATTCATCTATTATCCATCTACCTATCAATCATCTATTAATTCATTTATCTATCTTATATCAATCCATTCATCTATCTTCTACCTACCTATCATCTATCTATCTATCATCTATTTCTATCTATTAATCATCTATCAATCCGTTCATCTATTATCTAGGAGTCTACCTATCATCCATCCATCCATCTATCATGTATGTAATCATCTATCTACATATCTACCATTTGACCTCTATCTTCATCTGTGTGTCTCTATCTCTATAACCGTCTTCTGTTTTGCTCTAGAGAACCCTCATAAAAGAGGCTGTACAGCTCATCATATAACTCTGTTGATTCCTCCTAGGATGTTCTCTGGTGAATGTAAACAAGGTTTGACAATGCATACTTACATGGCAAGCTATCTATTTGCTTCCTGAAGGCATTTTAGATTACTTGTTAATTAATTAATTCATCTGTGTTATTCTTATAATCCTTAGCTCCCAGGCTTTACTGAGGTCTCGTGATCAGCGGTTTACTGGACAATGGACTAAAGGCTCTGGGCATGGACCAAAGTTGTCAGGAAGGAGGAGCCAGTACCAAAAGAGGCCTGTGTCTGATCTCATAACTGTCTTGTAGGATCTGACAAATATGTTGGCTGACCATCAGGTAGGTGGGTTACAGCAAAGCAAGGAAATTCCCACCATAGGCCTCAGATGCTATCTGATGACATTCTTAGCCCTTGGGTTGGTGGAAGCTGGGGTCTGTCCTTGCATTTCAAAAGGGATTACACCTGATCATCTGATAATTACCTGGATGTTAGTTCAGACACAGAGGTGGGCAATAAATGGCTACTAAGGGACTAAGGTAGCCCAAAGTGATTTGGCTGTGGCTTGTAATGTTCCATCTCTCCGTGATCACAGGAGCTTTATCAGTCCATTCAGCCTTGCTGGAAGTAGGTGAAGCAGATAGAGCTGTTTTCTGGGAACTTTAGTTCACAGGGGAAAGAAAGCAGGCTCCTCAAAGAGGAGGGGGCTTCCAGAGAAGGAAAAAAATCTAGATTTTCTGTGGAGACTGAATCTTTATTGAATGGAGGGCCCGCCTGTCCTGAGCATGTGATTGGTTGTCTTGAGTGAAAGTGAGAGGCGCTGATCTGTCTATGGTGCATCCAGTACTGCACAAGTCTCAGGAAGCTTTGTCAGGCCACCCACCAAGGCAAAGTTGAGGGAAAATTTGTCCAGGTCAGGAAGAAGTCACTGCACCCCTTTGCCATCTTGTATTACCAAGTGCTCCCTCCTTGACCTGCTTAACTGAGAAAACTGTCTCCAGTATTTCAGAAGGATGGTAGCCACAGGGTAGGTGAACTCACCAGCAAGTAGCACAGGCGGCCAGGCTAAAGGCCCTGGGCTGTCCCAGAGCTTCGTTATACAGAGTCCACCTCTGGAAGGGCTGCTCACTTCGGAGAAAAGACAGAACCCTCCTCCCCATTCCCCCCCCGCCCCCCGCCCAGCAAGAGACGTGACTCTTACTTGATTTCTAATCTGATCAAGTTGACAGCCCAGCCTAACGTACCCATCATAGACTACTAGTGAAGTGCTGGACCAAACTCTCTTCACAGGAAGCAGAGGGTGTGCTTCACCGACAGAGGGCAGCCATGTAAAACAGAAATGATCTCCCATCTGCAGATAGAAGAACTGGGACTAGCAGAAATGCTCATTGTATTCATGTGCAAATAAAGTCACAGAGAACCTGAATCTAATTCCAAAGACATTTGACAAAGTAGATGATCCCTCTCCCACCCCAGGTTTAAACCTGTAATCTGTAAACTCAAACTGTGTTTCCTCGGATTTCAGAACTGATAGTGATTCTTCATTCCAAACTTAGTTCACAATCCCAAGCCTGGTTGATTCTGTGTTTGCCACGGCATCCTCGCTCTGCAGCCATAAACAACATAGTCAGTTGGTGAAATACATAATTATGAGGGTCAACGAGTGTAGATACATTTACATTGAAATTTAAAAGATGACTTCCATTGCTACTTCTACTGACATTAGCTTTGAAATGTTAAAAGACTTCAAAATACTTCTTTTGTTTCATTCTCACTGTTGTCACTTCTTAGAAAACTTACCAATGCCCTCTTAACACTATTAAAAAGTATGATATAATAATAAGAAACTTTAATGCAGCTATTTCATCCATCATCAAGCTTTAAAAATGAGCCAATAACAGGACCAATGACTTTAGAAATTTCTAACACTCTAACCAAAGAAGTTATGCCATTCTCACTCAAGGTTAATAATGAGGCATCAGATTATTTAATTCATGCCAAATTGCCTGTAATGTTTTAAATTGTCTATAAATAATGGGCAGACAAAAAGACTGTAAGACAGAAATTATTTATGTACTACCTTAGTGATCAATCTTGTAAATGTTTGTATAAATGACTCATCATATTTTTCAAAGTTAGAGAGATTTAATCACTTATGTGTTTATAGCCTAAAGTGACAAAAGCCAACACTTCTGTGCCTTGGAATAGTCGGGTCAGCATTTTCTATGGTGTGCACGTATGTACCTCCAAAATTTATGTGCTAAAAGCTAATCTCCACATAATGGTGTTAGGAGGTGACATCTCTAGGAGACAGTGATGTCATAAGGGCTCCACCCTTGTGAGTGGGATTAGCTCCCTTATAAAACAGACGTGAGAGGCTATAAGCCCTTTCTTGTCCTCTTCCATTTGCCATGTGAGAACACAGCATCAGCTTGCTGTCTTGGAAGCAGAGAGCAGTTCTGACATTGAATCTGCCTACACCTTGATCATGGACTTCCAGCCTCCAGAGCTGTGAGAAGTCTATGTTCCTTTAGAAGCACAGTGGGGGATCTTGTGATAGAGCAGTGGAAACTGAGAATGTGCTCAGGGACTGTTTGCTGGATGAGTCAACAGTATTCTTTTCAAATAGACTTAGCTGTACAATCCTACCACTGAATTTAAATTTCTTAAAATTAGCATACAAAAAGTTAGGTCTCATTATGGTGTTTTTCAATCAAAATTTGTTTTTGTTTCCCTCCTCACCTTTTCTTCTGTTTTTAGAGGATCATTTTAAATATTCCATATTCATATTTTTGTACCCATTAAAGTAATCCTTTCATAATTAAAAACAAGTATGCCACTTCTAAAATGCCTCTATCTTATATATGAAGACTGAAATCTCACCCTGTGGATTCATAAATAAGTCATATGATTAATTATTTATTATGGATCAGGAAGGAGAGATTCCATTCAGTGTAGGAAACACAGGGCACGTCCAAGCCTGGATTCCATTTCTTTTAGAGCATGCTTATCGACTTTCATCAGAGCGTGTCTTGTTTTCCTGGGTTAATTAATACTTCTCTTAGAAGACAGATCTTATGTCCAAGGTAATACATTTCTGTTCCCTTCAAGAAATTGATATCCAACAGAAGATGATTGAAACCTGCTGAGATTATTATGCCGATGTGAATCCATCACTCTCCAACTGCAGAACCATTTCCATGTCTCGAGGAGCAAGGTGTTACTTAGCTTTCTAATGTGGAGCTGTCTGTTTAGAGTTTGGCACAACCTGTGTTTTGGGACATTAAAGGCAGAAATTTTTAGATCAAAATTGATTGATATGAGAATAAATCAGGTTCTTGACAATCTGCTTTGTTTTACAGAGGAAAAAAATAATCTTACATACCTTGCTTCAAATAAGTTATCAATTTAGCATCGTCGAGACCAGGAGACAAGCTGTAGATGGCTGGATGCAATTTTTTCATCTCAGATGTGATGGGGCTATTGATCAGCTACCTCGTCATAAACTTGCTCTGAAATGCAATTTTTTTTCTCTTCTGAAAGTAATGGGAAAATAGTCTTCACACAATTTATATACTAGACAGAACCAGAGAAAAGGGCTCAGTAATTTTACCTATCTGAGTAGAAATTCGAAGATAATTAGGCCACTGGCCTTACTGAAATACTCTGTGCCACAGGTTCTGCTATAAATTCCAGTCGCTTTTGTATTCATTAACCTTTACTTGAAAAGTTTCTGTCAATTGTAATGAAAATAATACAAATTATTATGGCAAAGCATTTAGAGACCATGGTATAATTAGGTTGCCTTTAATCTTGAATCATAATAACTCAGATTTGAAGAAACTATGAAGTTCATACTGAAGACTCTTCTACAAACTGACAATCAGTGCTGGTTTTTCTAAGTGAAGGGACTTTGAAATATTCAATCTGTCTCTCATTGTCATAGAGACACACCTGTTAATTCAGTAGCATTGCCATACATGTCCCTCAATAAATCATGTTGATTTGGTAAAGAGGATCACATCTGGAAGAAGAGCAGTCATTAATGCCAGTAATTCCCTGAATTCTGAAAGGATGCATAGGTCACTGGTGGATTCAGTTTAAGGAACAGGAGTGTCAGAGGACACATCTTTGATGGTGGTTCTGATCTCTGCTCCCCGCCCCCCGCCCCGGCTGACCCTGTTGTGACAGGGAAAGGGAACTCAAGGGATTTTCACTGAACTTTGTCTCAATAGCCAATCATTAAGAAGGCAGTGTGGTGCTCTACCCCTCATTAGTTATGCCTGTTGCATAGATTCATTCAGGACCTGAAAGTTGCTTGCAAGATGTGTCCTTGGG
Source organism: Orientallactaga sibirica (assembly GCA_036365145.1). Classification (NCBI taxonomy): domain Eukaryota; kingdom Metazoa; phylum Chordata; class Mammalia; order Rodentia; family Dipodidae; genus Orientallactaga; species Orientallactaga sibirica. The sequence goes on from JAEOAD010000039.1 coordinate 16,059,162, forward strand.
ATGCTGAGAGGACAGGAAGAAGGATATCAGATAAACCCCATAGGGTCCTATGAATAGCTGAGATAGTGGTCTAGCTAGTGGCCCAGCATAACATTCTGATTTGCCATGGACTTCAGCTAAGACAATGGTTTCTAGAGCGTCAGAGCACTTTCCTTCCTTAAGGCCTGTCTGCCTTCATGCATGGCTGAAGTCCTATTTGGGGGGATTATCTGATCTGTTAAGACCCAGAACTTCCCACAAGCCCGTCAACTTCTGTTTTGCTATGGGACTGGACTGCACAGTCTGGGGAATCCTGAAACCCATCACAGTCCTGCAGGGAGATTCAGAAAATATTTCATATGTATGCATATGTTAAAATGAAGGTATATTTTAAAAATCCAACACAAGTACCATTACTATACCTAAATATAAATAATTCTCTACCACCATCAAATACCCCAGCCAATATTCATGGTTTTGTGATGATTGTCTCATGAATATTTTTAGTTGATTTATTTAAACTGATCTTCAAAGAAAGATCATATCATACACACAAAAAAAGAAAAAAGACAAGCTTCTTATAGACCTTGAATTTACTGAAGATTTTTTAATCTGGGTGGTGAAATCAATCAGGTGGCAAGATAAGAGGGCCTAGCTCCCATTTTGATACAGAAATGTCAAATTAGGCTATTGCCCAGGGATATGGGTCATCTTTGGGAGGACTTCAGAGTCAAGCTGAGGTTCCAGAACTCTGGTTATCCAGATACACTAACGAGAGGCATTGGTGTACTTTACTGAACACCTGCCCCACCCTGAGTTGTTCCTCACTGTTTAGAGGCACCTTTGATTTGTGATTCTCACCATGGAGGCAAGTGAGACGAAGTGAGTAGCTGACTTTCCCAGCCTCAAGAGTGCTGGGTACAAGGTCCACTTCGCTCCTATTCCGTGCACAAGTCTAGGGAATCACTGTGACTGAACCATCTAGAGGCAGCTGAGCAAGAGGGAAGGGCAGAGCACAGAGCAGCTGGTGCAGGGCTCTCAACAGCCAGCCACAGAGCTCCTTAGACAGCTTACAAATCTCAGTGGCAGGTGCAATGAAGCAGCTGGTTTGACTCTGTTTAACCTTAAATACTTCAAGGCAGTACCCCAGGGAAAAGTAAACAACAGGCTTTTAGCACCAGGTCTATTTTTACACATCAAGAGAAGGCGCATAGTTCTAAGACCTCTCCTGTAAGAGGAAGCAAGAGGGGGAGGGTGGTGAATCTCTGCATGGGATCACAGTGAAGCTCTTCTCTACTAAAGCTGGTCAGTAAGACTGCAAGACTTAGCTACATTTAAAAATATTTTAATTTTATTTATTTATTTGGGGGGCGGAGAGAGAGGCAGGAGGCAGACAGAGAGAGAGAGAGAGAGAGAGAGAGAGAGAGAGAGAGAGATTGAGAGGATGGGAGTGGCAGGGCCTCTATCCACTGCAAATGAACTCCAGACACATTTGCCACCTTGTGTATCTGAGAGGGAGTCGACTCCTGAAAGTAAAAGGGCAGGAAAGTCTGCACCTGCTAGATCTGACTTCTTATCTCTTGCCTAGTTCTCTAGACCTGTTTTTCCACTGACAACTTGGACCCTTCCTGGGAGGCAGGTCTTTCCTGGGATTTAAATCTAATCCTATAGCTGTGTTTGGTTAAACTTAGACCCCTGCCTCTTTCTGAGACAGCCTCAACCCAAACCAATCAGCTGTCCCTCATTCTGGTTAACCTGAACCACCATAAGGTTATAAATACCTTTGTGAGGGGAGTGCATGCTCTCTGTGCTGCCTGACTTCTCCTGAACTTTCAGTGGCTGGTGAGTTCCTCCTCTTGGCTTGGCCCAACTAGGAAAGTCCTTCCTAGCCCTTACTCTCCACATGGGCTCTTTATCCTTTTTAGCTCTCCACAGGGCAGTAGCTCTTTGAACTTTATTTTCTTCCTTGTTTTCTCCATGGTTTTCCCAGGCCCTCCATGTGGGCTATCAAGCTACATGGGTGTATTTCCTTGGTTCTGTACGTCCCTCAATAAACACAATTAATATTTATCCTTCTCAATCTAGCCGGGTGTGGTGGTGCATTCCTTTAATCCCAGCACTCGGATGGCAGAGGTAGGAGGATCGCTATGAGTTCAAGGCCACCCAAATGTCATAGTGAATCCCAGGTCAGCCTGGGCTAGAGTGAGACCCTACCTCGGGGATAAAAAAATCAATCTAATTTTATTCAATTATTTGGTTAAAATTAGAAATAGATCTAGGGTTTTGGGTTCAAGGACTTTCCTGTACCCCTAGCACTGTGTTACACATCTGGCTTTATGTGGATACTGGGGAATTGAAGCTTGGTCCTTTGGCTTTGCAAGAAAATGCCTTATCACTAAGCAATCAATCTCTCCAGCCCTTTAAATGTATATACTACTTTTTTTTTTTTTTTTTTTTTTTTTTTTTTTTTTTTTTGGTTTTTTCGAGGTAGGGTCTCACTCTGGTCCAGGCTGACCTGGAATTCACTCTGTAGTCTCAGGGTGGCCTCAAACTCTAGGCGATCCTCCTACCTCTGCCTCCCTAGTGCAGGGATTAAAGGCGTGTGCCACCACGCCTGGCGATACTACATTTTAAAGTACAGAAATGCCACCCAAATCTTTAAAGAGAGCAAAGAAGGAAGGAGACATAATGTGGTGCTTGAATGTAAATATATGTCCCCTATAGCCTTAGGTATTTTTAATTAAGCTTTCCTACGTAGTCTTCAGCAAGTAAAGCCCTGCTGGAGGAAGTGTATCACTGAGGGTCCAACCCTACTGGGTGTGTAGAGAGCCAGCTTGAGGTCTAACTGTTCATGCTTGATTTTTTTTTTTTTTTCTTGGCTGTGGATATATGAAGTGAGGCAGGTTCGTCTACCATAATAAAGTTTCCCCAGGAATTGGCAATTCCTCTCATAAACTACTTTTGGTTGGGTGTTTGTTTCAGCAACACAAAGGTAACTGCAACACATAGAGACAAAATAAAGCTTTAGAGTTTGACCCAAAGAAATGGAGACGTATAGGCTGCCTGATAAAGAGTTTTAAGTAGTCATGTTAATAAATCTCAGTGGCGCATGTGTGGTGACCTATGTCTAAAATCTCAGCACTTAGGAGATGAAGGTAGGAAATTGGGAATTCAAGGCAATTCTTGGCTATATAACAAGTTTGAAGCCTGGGCTACAGAAGGTTCTATCTGGAAAAGAAAATAAATGGAAATGAATTGAAAAACCAAAACACACATGCACACACACAAAATGGATGTCAGGGTACAAGAAAAAACAGAAGTATAATTAAATGGTATCAAAAATAATACACGGGTAATATGGAAATTTCAACAAAGAGAAACTATAAAACCCCAGAAACTTTGGCTCTGGAGAAAACAATGTCTGAATTGAAAATTTTTATGGCGTGATTGATCATATCTGATCAAACAGAAGAAAGGCTCAGTGAATTGAAATATCATTTGGTATGACCCTTTTTAGAAAGAAAAGCAAAAGGAGAGAAACATGAAAAAAAAGACCATTGCATTTTTAAAGGAAAATAATGAGAGCTAGGGAGGATATGGAGAAAAATAAATTATTGCATATTATTGATAGGAATGTACCGTGTATAACAATTTTGAAAATGGCATAGAAGTTCCTCAACAAATGAAAAATCAATTTTAGAACTGTCATCTGGTCCAGCAGTCCTCTCTGGGTTTATATTAAAAGGAAATGAGATTTCGATCTTAAAGACATGTCTTCACTTCCAAGACCACTACAGCATCATTCATAACTTAGATACAGAAGCACACTGATGGTCCACTGACAGATATTGGATAATGAAATTGAGCTATGTACATAGCATGAAATACCACATAGCATTGTGGGAAATGATCCCTATCATTTGTGATAGGAGACAGTGTGTTAGGTTTCTGTCACTGACAAAACACCTGGGATAACTTAAAAGAAGGGAAAGTTTATTTTGGCTCACAGTTTCACAGGTTTCAGCCCATGGTCACAAGGCTCCATGGCTTTTTGCCTGTGGTGTGGCAGAGTGTCATGGTAGGAAACATGTTGGAACAAAACTGTCTGTTTCATGATGACTAGGAAGCAGAAGAGAGTGAGGAAGGGGTAGGTTGCCAACATCCCTTTCAAGGGCACATTTCTCAGGATCTGACATCTGCTCACTAAGTACCTTCTCCTGAAGGTTCCACCACTTTCCCGTAACTGCAAGACTAGTGACAATCCTTTAACACATGGCCTTTGGGAGACATGTAAGAACAAAAAGACAAATCTTGTAGAGTACATGTGGACTCTGAATTAGAGAAAGCTGTAGAAACAGAATAGAATGATGGCTGCCAGTGACTGGAGAAGGGAGGGTGGGAGGTAATGGCTCAAGGGCGTTCAGCTATGTGAGATCAATATGCATGCTTCCAGGGTAGTCAGTAAATGTTCTTACCAAAGACAGTAATCAAACAACAACAAAACAGTATGAGTAGCAAGAAGCTCCTTTTTTTTTCCTCTTTTTGGCATGTGGGTGTGATATGTGTAATGTGTGTGAGAGAGTGTTCACGTGCGTGAGGGCAGGCGCACATATGCCACAGCACAGATGTGGACTGAGGGCCACCTTAGGAGTTAGTCCTCGTACTCATGCTTGTATAGCAAATGCTTATCAACAAAACCATCGTCCCAACCCCAGAAGCAAAATGGAATGAAGAATATTTAGGGCTTCAGTAGAGATCATGGATCTTGATGGTTTATTTGTCCTCAAACTAACTGGAATTTATATACTTATATCTGTACCTTTTTATGTCAATTATCACTCAAGAAAGCGTATTTAAAAAAAAAGAGAGATTCTTTAATTGGATTTATTTACTGATTATATTCTTTTAAATTTTTATTTATTTATTTGCAATCAGAGAGAGAGAGAGAGAGTAAGACAGAGAGAGAAAGAAAAAAGAGAGAGAGGGAGAGAGACAAAAAGAGGCGAAGGGCGTGCCAAGACCTTTAGCCACTGTAAACAAACTCCAAATATATGCACCACTTAGTGCATCTGGCTTTATGTGTGTACTGAGGAATCAAAGCCAGGTTGTTAGGCTTTGTAGGCAAATGCCTTAGCTGCTGAGCCATTTCTGTGGTCCCATATTTAGTGAATATTTTCCTAAAAGTTTGATTGAGAAACACATTGTTTCCTCACAAATTCCTATTTTTCATCTTAATGATTCCCTTTCTCGTATTCTTTTTATGCTACTATCTAGCTTTCAGTTCATCTCTCTACCAGGAAAGTAATTATTTACTAAAAGTTCTAGAACAAATATATTTAACTAGTTCTGTGAACAGCTTTAACTGTTTTTAGATTTCCTGCCTTTTTGTCTAGTTATGATACTAGCTTAAATTTGAAGTTTTTCTTAGTAATTTTTTTTTCCCATGGGAAGATATCTCATTAAATGGCAAATTTGGTTTGTTAAATCAGTCTTACATACTGGTTGTCATGTTATAATCAAAGGTAAGGAAATACTGGTTGTCATGTTATAGTCAAAGGTAAGGAAAAATAGTGAAATAAGTTAGGAAGCCTCTGAGGAAAGGCAGCCTGTTTAAGGAAAATGTTCTGCAAATGTTTTATAAATATGCAAAGTTCAAAACATATAGTTATGAAGGCACCCTAAAATGATCACAATTGGCCAATGATTTCATGGATATATTTGTAATTCTTCTTCATGTTCGAGCTTCTACAGATGGAAACATAGCTCAAATGTTTACCTTGCACAACATGTGGGAAAATATGAGCAAAGACATAACTTCTAGTATTATCCTCTTCTAAAAGGTGGACAAAATGAACTAAAAACATTTCAATTATATCAGTTATGGATTATAATTAGGAAATGACTTAAGTTAATGATAATTACAGGTAGCCTTAATTGTGTATCACTGTACCATGCATCATTAATGATATCTATAATTAATGTCATCATATGTTCATTGTGCTCAACACACAGTACAAAGTATGCAGCGAACAGTGCAGGCAACTTCAGTTCCCAGAACAGTGCAGAGTACACAGCTCACTGTGCACACTGAGAAGGACACGCACAGTATTCATTACCAACTGGAAAACATAGTTAAGACTTTCTGTTCTTGTTTTCCAATGGAAGGAACCTAAAAATGACTCCTACTAAAGTTTGTACCCACACATTGTAACCTATTTTCCAAGATTGGGTAATTCCATATAGAGTTCTGTAGAACTTCTCTCCTTCTTCAAGTACTGGGGAAAGTTTTAAGAATTTGCCTCTGTTAAGTATCTCAGGAGGAAAATCTACATCATTTAACCTTAAGGAAATGAATAAATCAGTAAAGAATTAGTTGGTGAATTGCCTAAGTTTCCTTAGAAATGGAATAAATTTGTCCTCTTTAAAGGAAGAAGAAATTCAACTTATGAATATTTTTCTTCGCTGAGACCTGAAACCTCATTTAATTGCTGCCATAGCTCCCCCAGTGGGCTGGATATCTTTCCCTGTGTGAGATCAGCAGGTTTCCTGCTTGCTGCAGATGAGATTCTATAGAAATCTGACTCATCCCCTCCTCTTAGGCTGGGCTTCATGTACCTTCAGCTCAGAACTTCATCCGACTACATCTGAGTTCACACATGCAGCCCTGTGGTTCACATGGCTGGGAATGCTATCTCTGCAAAACCTTTTCTCTCTGATTAGGATGGAATCATAGTGTCAGAATCAGTGAGTATGCTGGGGAAATCCCTTGCTGTCAGCTTTTTCAGTGTGAGCCAAATATATACAAGAACCCAATTTTCAACTTCCTCACCTGCTTCTGTGCTAGGGACAACACATTGCTGAGATAATTTGGGGGAAACATTCAGAGAGGCACATGTCTTCACAGAGTGGAATCAAATGGAAAGATACCACAACTTCGTGGTATCTTCACTTTGTTAGTTCTTTCTGGTTCTGCAACTGCATGGGTGAGAAATTCTGGGGCTTGCTCTGTGGAATGTGTCTTCTGAGATTGCCAGGTGGTGGAAAAGAAGTGGTATAAGGTCTGCCTAGTTAATTATTATTATTTTTTTTTTGCAAGAGCACATCATTTTTCACCACATTTTCCCTGTTGATGTATTTTTAGAAGATGGATTTCTTTCCACAAGAGCAGTTAGACAGGAAATGCCATGTTATTTTAAATAACCCTATTTACACTTAGAACTTCTCATACAAAACATTTATAAGCTTTTACAATATCCTCTTAAGGCCTGATATAATGTCATGTCCCCAAATCAGTGACTGTATTCTTTGGCATTTTATAAAGATTAATGTGGGGCCTGGGAAAGTGTCTCAGCTGATCAAGCACTTGCTACGTAAGTGTGAGGACTGAAGTTCAAATCCCCAATACCCATGAAAATGCTGGGTGGCCATGGTAGCTTGCCTATAATCCCTGTGTTCAGGAGGCAGAGACAGAAGGATTCTTGGGGAAAGCTGGCTATGTAGACTAGATGAATAGGTGAACTCCAGGTCCAAGTGATAGAGCCTGTCTCAATATATAAAATGGAGAGTGATAAAGGGAGTCATTTAACATTGAATTCTGTCCTCCACAGGCCGCACATGCTCACACACACACACACACACACACACACACACACACACGCATGCGCATTTCCCCACCACAAACATGCTAACACACAAATATACACACCCCTTACACACAAACCCATGCAAAAATAAGACTGAGATTTCTGGCCATTTTCTCAGATTTTAAATATAAATTCTTAAATGTAAATTCTTGGTAATCTCAATTAAGTTTCAGGTTAAACAGGAAATGAATCCTTCAGAACTTCCTGCTCACTCTTTACCTATGGGCATCTGTTGGAAACAATAGAATGAAAAGAGTTAAACACATTAGAGACATGGACTCATGGACTTTATTCAGAACACACTCAAGAGATCTACAGTGGTTTTATCTATGGGTGCGCGAGAGATGACTGTGCAGGCTCCCACCACAGGCCACCTGAGTTCTGCTACGTCTGTGCTCTGTGGCCCATGAAGACATTCCTTCCATTAATCTGGACCCAAATTTTCAGCCCTTGTTTAAGCTCTACCTCTTTGCCCTCTCAGCCATTCTCTGAATTTATCATTGGAATGTTCTTTGCTCTTATGCTTTTCTCAGACAGTGCATGCTGATACTGACTGGCACATTGTCAGTGGACATGTGTATGATGTGTGTAGCATATGCATGTGGAACATGTGTCTGCTAAGGGTCATTTATATGTTTTCCCTCCTGATGCCTGATGCACCACCATGGCACTCCCAATGTCACAATGGTTGGAGGGTGATAAAAATCATACACACTGCACACAGTACTCACTTCCATTCCCATAAGCCCAGAGGTCATGATCCAAGGAGGGAACTAGCATCCACCTCCTGGGTTCTGTCTTGTAGGTGTCATCCTAGAGCTGTTGCTAAGCAACTGTGCCCACCAAGACAAGTTACTGAGTCGTATGGAGAGACTGGGCACAGTCTGTCTGAGGCTGTGGAATTACACATGCCCAAGATGACCTGCAATTAGAACCAGGGCTACTGGAATATCATGAATGTGTGAAGAAGCAAGGTGGTAAAAATAAAATAAAATGAGAATATAGCCATGCCAAAAGGATCTGAGAAGGCTATGGGGAAGGTGGGAGGTCTGGCTGAGTGATCAGCCTTGGCTAAGTAAATGGTACTATTTTATGAATTTCCTGTGAGATGTTAACAACTATCTATTCACCCTTGTGTTCAGTGTGAGACCCTGACTCAAAAACTAGAGTGGATAGAGATTGAGAAAGATAGATATCAACCTCTGGTCTCACATGCACACACATACATGCATAACTACAGATATATGTACATATACCTGTACCTACACATGCAAAAAATATCTAGTGTAGGAAAAATATCATGGTACAATGAATTAAGGAAATTAAGGAAGTGGAATAATGAGATAACTTGTATAATTCACAGGGCCATGTGAAAAACAGAAGGCAAAGTTTAAATTGTCCCTTAGTAAACTCAAAGCCATCAGTCATAATGTCACACAACTTGTCTGTGATGAGGGATGACAGATGCTCTTTGGAACTGAAATGAAGATATATATATCTGTGTGTGTGTGTGTGTGTGTGTGTGTGTGTGTGTGTGTGTGTAGTGTATGTATAGGTTTTTCGAGGTAGGGTTTCATTCTAGCCCAGATGACATGGAATTCACTATGTAGTCTCAGGGTGGCCTTGAACTCAAAGCAATCCTCCTACCTCTGCCTCCCTAGTGCTGAGATTCAAGACATGCACCACCTTGCCTGGCTCAGTCACCTATTATGTCTAACTATAATGTGGAGCCGTTTTCTCTCCAAACCCGTTAACCTCGTCCTGTAGCTGCAGTCAGAATCGGCTGGAACATCCTCGGCTTCCTTGTTCTTTTCATTTTTGGACCCACCAAAAACGCCAAATTCAGGTTTTCTGGTGACTGTCCTGTCTTCTCTACTAAGACTCAGCTTCTCTTCCCAAGTAAATCTACCTATCACATATAACACAGAGTGGTTGTCATTGAGTTGCTGGGCTCTGTTTTCTGATACATTTTATGGAGTGTGCATACCAGGAGTAAGTGATGTATGCATTTCCATAAGCTTAGTGTAAGTGTAATACCTGCTGTAGACATCTCTATGCGATATTAATTGACAAAGCCAGGAGTGGCTATTCCAGTAGGCATGCTATTTACACCTGTCCTTTAATTACGTACAAATGTGCTCTGAGAGTACAGAGTTGTCAAAATTGCAGGTGAAATACTCATTTTTTTTTTAAGGTTTAGGAGAGATTCAAATGAAATGTCAAAGCAGGTTCTGCTAGTATGCTACAGATTTCAGAGCTTTGGTACAACTCAGGAATGCTAACTGTAAAGCAGCTCTCTCCCAAGGCTTTAAACAATACCTGATTATTTATAGATGAGGGACTGGTGAATATTTTCCTTCCTGTGATTGTTTTCCAAGGTCCTATCCATGGTGCAGGCCATCTCCCTTTGCTCAGTCCTTAGTCTGGTACACGGTCTTACTTTGGTTTTGCATTCATTCATATCTTCGCTTTTCACATTTTAATTGATTATTTTTTACAGTCTTGCTTTATTTCCTTTGCTTTGCTAGCTCTAAACTAAAATAAAACTCAATTAAAAAATATCTGAGCCTGGGGGGCTGAGGAGATGGCTCAGGCTTACAAAGTCTGCTGGCCCAGGTTCAATTCCCCAGCAGATTCATAAAGTGGTGCATGCATCTGGAGTTCTTTTGAAGTGGTAAGTGGCCCTGTTGAACCCATTGTAATTCTCTTTCTCTTTCTAATTACAAATAAATAAAATTTGAAGAGATGGAACCTGGACTAGGGAGTTGACTGGCAGTTAAAGGCACTTTTGTGCAAAGCTTGGCTGGGCTTGGGTTTGCAAAAAGTGGCACATACATTTAATGTTCTGCTCTCAGTTCCTCCTCTTCACAAGGCTGCTTCTCTCTGTCCATTTCAACTCCCCATCCCTGAACAAAGAGGTTGAAAATGAGTGACAGCAATGTAGTGCGCTGACCCACTTTTGATACAGGTTGATCAGAATGAATTTGAAAATTATTTTTCTAGAAGGAATGTCTGATGCGATTCATTTGTGAAATAGTATAGAAGACTAGACTTGGTGGCTTTGTGCTTCTTTTCTATTTTCTTCTTATCTTAAGAAGTGAAATTTAATATTTTAAGAAGTCTTCTACTGAAATATTCATATAAAGAAGCAAATTTCCATATAAAGCAGAAAAATCCAATTCAAGCTCCCCCCTCAATACTGAATTTTATAAGTCAATGTTTGCCAAGAATCCTGTCCAGGATTTTGTTTTATTTATTTATTATTTATTTATTTATTTATTTATTTTTGCTATGGAAGTTCATCTCTCTGAAGAGGGGTTTCTGTCTGACATTGCTAACACTCTTCTTCACTGGGAACACTGCACTTCTTTAGGTGGCAAGATTGTGACCTGGCTATATGCCCTTCATCTTCTTCCAGGTGTTTCTAAGGCCCTCACCCTAGATGGTGTTGGTAGTGGGTTCTTAAGTCAGAGGGCTGTTCTCCTCAGAAAGCAAGCAGCATTGTGTGGCTTCATCAGCAGAGGGGAGCATCAGAGCCTTTGACATATCCATCTACAGAGAGTTGTGCACCTCACCTTCCTGTTCATCTAGACAGTCTCTGCTCCTCTGAGTGATCTTGGGAAACACAAGGGAATTCATACTAGAGCCCAACAGATGGACAAATGTCACTCCCCACTATATTCTCAAGGTGTAATTCTGAGGGAAGATGGCAATCATTTGCCAACAGAAACTTACAGGAAAAGATTATCACAATGAATTCTTGACTGGATTAAATTTCTCTTTAGTAATCCATATTCAAAAATAACTGAGAATAAACTGAATTACAAATGAACTCTGAAGTCTTTGAAATGATGTTTTTTGAGTCAGGATCTGAAAAGCATCTGGGTCTGCCCTTGTTCTGGAAGACACCATCTTCATATTCCTCACATACAGCTATCAGTTACATACAGGCTGTCCTACCCAATACTTGGATGTCACTAGTCAAGGTTGTGCTCTGAATTCTGCAGACTTACTGCTCAGTAGATGTGATAAATATTTGGTATCTCCAAAGCTGAAAATAGCTCTATCAGTTAGTATTTATAATTATTTAGTTTTACTTTGTCTTCTGAAAATTCAAACCCTTGGCTTATTATTAAATTCTTCACAACATCCCACCCCCTCTCTTTTGTAATAACTCACTTGTACATAGACATTGTGCTAAGGCCCTGGCTGTGCTTATGACAACCCATCCATCTTGCCATCGTCCAAAATTCGATCTTGGCAGTCATGTGATGCCTGCTGTTGTATAAATCAACCTTTGCTGGGGATTAATTCCAAAATCTCTTTTTGTTGGAGTGATGGCTATTACTGTTGGGTGTTCATCTGCTTTATTATTAAGAAGTATCCCTCCTTTTATAGGTAACCAGTTCATCATCCCAGACACATAATCAATCTAAAGGACGAAGTCAGTAGGAAAGCACAACTAGATTTCTTTAGAAACTAGTCCAGGTGTGATATCCCACACCTGTAATCCCACTATTTGGGAGGCTGAAGCAGGAAGTTATGAGCATAAGGCTAGCCGAATCTACATAGTAATACCCTTTAATACTGTTCCTCAAAAAATAAAATTTATTCCATTTATCATGTATAACAATCAGATCTATTTTAAAGACACTTTTAAACACTCGATGACATTTAAAAAAGATAAATGACGGAGGGAGTTTCTCAAATGCTATCAAATAGTAAGTAGGATCTCCCAGGCTGCCGATATTTAAAAGATCTGATTTAACATGTAATGACTCTAATGTAAAGTAACTTCACTGAAAAATGAATAGAATAAAATGAAGATTACACCACTGAGCATTCTGCAGAATTGGCCTAGACATCTAGTTTGGGAAAGCCATTTAGGACTGAAATTTCAAACCAAGCAAATAGAAAGACTAGGAAGTCCATGGCTTAACAGTGCCCCTTGGGGTTGCACATGTGGAGGGGGGAGTTTTTGGGGGTCCAGTGGAGCCCTGACTTGAGAGCTGTGCTTTCCAGTCAAGGGCCCGCACCTCCAGGCTTGTAGTATAGTCCCATTTGTCTTTCCAGAGCAATGAGCACCTCATGCTAGCATCACAGACTGAAGCTCTCTGAGGAAACAACCCATGCTTGTAAATCTTCTTTGCACTGCTCTTCCTGCACTGGACTTACACCTCATTCCCTCCCACACAGTCTGCAGTGTTGACCTGGTTCCTGCTATGGTAAGTTGGTTTATGTCTTGCTTAGCCTAAGGGACCAAGAGGCAGACAAGTTAGCCACGTTCATCTGACTTACCGGCAGGGAGATTCTAGTTTCTTCTTTCTGAGCCCTTCTTGCCTTTACACATCAGACTGACCTGTGGAGTAAAAAGCAGGTCCTTCTGCTGCCTTAACTTCATGGATGTCACTAGTCCATACTGTCTGCCCAGTTGTCCATGTATTAAGAAAACATTGGTCAGATTCATCAGGGTCAGTGTTCCAGGGACTGAGCACTCCACGCTGCCCAATCATCTTCATAGCAAGCGGATACTTCTTACCCCAAGTAGTGCCTGGCATGTCTGAGGAGTTAGCAGGCAAGTTCAAGCCAAGAGTTCCTCCTGCAGAAGCATAATTCAAATCTGCCTTCCACCTTACATTTATGCCTTTGTAGCTCAAAAGACCTAGATCTGAATAGAAATACACAAATAGGATCTGGGGAGATGGCTTAGTGATTAAGAACTCTTGCTTGCAAAGCCTGCAGATCCAGGTTCATTTCCCAAGAACCCTTGTAAAGCCAGGGGTACAATATGGTGATGCATCTAAAGTTTATTTGAAGTAGCATACTCTCCAGTGTACCTCTCCTCTCTCTTTTGCAAATAATGAACGAAAATTTGAAAAACATCAGGAAGATTTATTTAAGATAAAAGAAGTACACAAATGTGTGCGCGCACACACACGCACACACACACACACACACACACACACGCACACTCACCGAACTCTGAGATTCCTCCAGGTCCAGTGTTTTAGTCTCTCTCCTTGTACATATATGAGCAGTGTGACAATGCCTGAGGCCATCAAAATAGTTGACGATCTTTGTCTTTGTGGATTTAATATCAGTGCTTATTTTAGTCATTTAATATATGTGATTTAATTGATAAACCTGACAATAATGCCAAGACTCCAAATTCTCAATTCCATGTCAATCTTCTGGGCTATGTTTGTGATAGATAAATATCACATGGGCAGACTTCGCAACCTTTACATTGTAGATGTATATATTATAGGAGTTAGAGTTAACTCCCAGGCTTCAAAATCAAGCCCCACCCTCCCCTGTTTTGTCTAAGGGTGATTTCCAATGTAGTTTCATAAATTTATACTTACACTTGAGCTGAGCTCTATAAGCTTAATTTAAGATCTACTGAACTATATACATGGTTTCTGAAAGAAAGAAAATGTATTCCAGAAAGTAGATCTTAATTACTATTTTAAAAGATTCAGTCATAGAAGTTTAAAATATTTATTCAATGATCTTAAGTGTATAAAATATTCTAAGAATATCTAACTTGAGAAAAAATCTTTTGAAGAGATCAAGGGAGCTTAACATGTTTTTAAAAATTCATATGCTTTTTTTAGTAGGTATATTTGTGTTCACAAAAAATTAACAGAGGGTAGAGTATTCTTACATACCCTCTTACCCTCAACCCCAGTTTCCTTGATATTAAAATCTTGCACTACATTAGGCGTGGTGGTGCATGTCTGCAATCAAGGCACACATGAGACTAAGACAGGGGGGTTGCTTTGAGTCCAAGAGCAGTCTGGGCTATAGTGAATTCTAGGCCAGTCAAAGCTAGAGTGAGATACCTTCTCAAAGAAGAGGAAGAGGAAGGGGAAGGAGAAGAAAGGAGGAGAAGGAGAGGGAAAAAGTCCATTTCTGTGGAGTGCTTTCTATAAGGGATGAGTCAATAGGAACCATTTTATTCACTCGAGTAGATTGTTCACATTAGGTAAACTGATCTGTCTTGGTGTGGTGTGCTCTTTAGATTTTCATAGATATATGCATTGTTCTAGTATCACAGAACCCTAACGTTTAGTGCCCCAAAGTCTTTGTGTCCCAACTATTAGCCCCTTCCCCAAGCCTTGGCATCCATTAATCTTTCCAATATACCCTTACATGTGCTGTTTTATAGATTGTCATGTAGTTCATCAGACTTTCTTCTTTCACCTACTAATACCCACTCTGACTCTGTCTTTGTGTGGTGTAGTAGCTCATTACTTGTATTTATTTATTTATTTATTTATTTATTTATTTATTTATTTATTTATTTATTTATTTATAAGAAGAGAGGGGGAGGGAGAAGGAAGGGAAAAGAGAGAGAGAGAGAGAGAGAAAGAAATACAGGTGCATCAGGGCCTCTTGCCACTGTAAATGAACTCCAGATACATGAACTACTTTGTATATCTGGTTTTATGTGGGTACTAGGGAATCTAGCCAGGGCCATCATGCTTTGCAAATAAGCACCTTTAACTGCTGAGCCATCTCTCCAGTCATTACTTTTTATTTTGAGGCGGGGTTTCACTCTAGCCCAGGCTGACCTGGAATTCACTATATGGTCGGAGGCTAACCTCAAACTTACAGAGATCCTCCTACCATGGCCTGTCTAGGGCTAGGATTAGAGGCGTGTGCCACCACACCTGACCCTCATTACTTTTGATCATTGAATAATATTCCACTATGTGAATACACCAAAGTTTATTTATTCGATCATCTATTAAAGCAAACTTGACTGCTTCCAACCTTTGCCAATTTTGAATAAAGTCACTATAAGCACCCATGTGTGGCTCCTGTGTGGCCATAAACTGTCATATCCTTTGTAGGGTAAATGCCTACACTGGGCCATATGATGGGAATATGTTCTGTTTTGTGAGAAAAGGCCCAGTATTCTGTATTCCTATTAGAGAGTGAGTGTTCCTATGGCATGGGTCCTTGCCTGTGTTTGGTCCTGTCAGTGAGCTGCTGCATGTTTGGTACTGTCAGGGTGTCCATTCAGCTAGGTATGTACTGGCATCTTCTCATTTTGGCTAAAGTTCCCTGGTCACATATATTGTTGACTTTTCTCATTGTGCTTCTAGAGATCCTCTTCACTGTCCATTCATTTTTCAATCATTTTGCTCATTGTCTTCTTGTTGAGTCTCAAGAGTTCCTGCATATTGTGGATATGGGTCATTTGTCAGGTATGCCTTTTTGTGTTTACTCTGCGGCTTCTTTTCCCATTTTATAAATATTGCCTATGATGAAGAACAAGTTAGTAGTTGTAATGATGTCAAAAGTATCATTTTTCATAGATCAGCCCTATTAGTCGGTTGGAAGAAACAATTGCTAAACTTAGAGCACATGGATTTTTCTCTTGCAATGATTTATGTGCCTAATTAAAAGTTTAAAAGAATTTCTTAAGAAGTTATATAAATTGTCTCTATTTTTACATCTGGACTATGTACACATGCCAACTTATATTTCTGCCTCCCTAAAATAAGTCCCAGTTGATTGTGGTATAAAACCGTATTTACACAATGTTGGATTGCATTTGCAAATGTTGTGTTGGGGTTTTGTGAGATATTAGTCTATAGTTGTCTTTTCTTTTAATGTCCTTTTCTGGCTTTGTTTTTAGGAGAATTCTGACATCAGAATGAGATAAAGAATTACTTGCTTCTAATATCTGGAAGGCCTTGTATAGTTATTACCACTGATGAGTTATATATAGTATCATTATAGAGTTAGTACCACTGATGAGTTAGTATCAGTGTAAAGTTAGTATTGCTGATGAGTTACAGTAGCATTGTAGAATTAGTATTGTTGATGAGTTATAGTATCATTATAGAGCTAGTACTGTTGATGAATTATAGTATCATTACAGAGTTAGTACCATTGATGCGTTAGTATCATTGTAGAGTTAGCATAGTTGACGAGTTACTATTAGTGTAGAACTACCATCATTCCTTTAATGTTTTCTATATTGTGCCAGTTAATTTATCATTTTGTTTTTGTTTTGAGCACTTATTAATCTTTAATTCAATTTCCCTTTTATTGATATAGGCCTATCAGATCCTCTCCCTTTTCTTATGTATTTTTTATCTTTGTGTATGTGTGTGTGCATGTGTGTGTGTGAGAGAGAGAGAGAGAGAGAGAGAGAGATAGAAAAAGAGAGATAGTGTGTGTGTGTGTGTGCAGGCACACATGTGCCATGACATGCATGTGGAGGTCAGAGGACAACCTCTAGTGCATTGTTTGAGCAGGGTCTCTTGTTGTTCACTGCTGCATATGCACGGTAGCTGGCCCACAAACTTCTGAGTGATTCCCTGTCTCTTCTTCCTATCTCACCTTTGGTGTGCTAGGATTACAGGTACAGACTTTACATGGATTCTGGGGACCTGAACTCTGGTCATCATGCCTGTGCAGCAAGGGTTTTTCACCCACTGAGCCATCTTTCCAGTCTGTTTTGTGCATTTTAGTAGAAGTGCCTTTTGAGAAATTTTCCAGTTCTTCTCAGCACCATTTTTGTGGGCACTGAGATGTTCCTGTCATTCACTAACATGCCTTTATTATCCTTTTAACACCCTGCCTCAGTAGTGATGGTCTCTCTTTCATTTATGATATTGGCATCCTGTGTTCTTTTTTTTTTTTTTTTTTTTGTCTTCACTATCCCCCAGAAGCTATTGGTTTTGTGGAGCCATCTACAGATCAGCATGGGGACTTGTGCCTCTTCTCTGCAGGGAAAGACATTTTCAGTCATGGAATAATTGCATCAGATGCTGGGATACTTGCTGTGATAAATGGGAAAAAATGCATTTGTAAAGGAAGTTTAGAATGATGAACATTCTGTGTAGCTCAGAATTTTGAAAACCTAGTTCTGTGAGCCCCAGAATTTGGGAGGGGGAGTAGGGGTGAGCCCAGCCATGCTGTGGCTCAGCACTTCAGTTCTGAGGTTAAATGTGATTCCCAGCAACACAAGGACATTAGTTGGATTCTAGAGAATAAGAAACTACAAAAATTTAGTAAATTGTGGTTTTGTAGGTAAGTTTCTTACACAAACAAGGTGGTATGTGCTCTACATCTATATGTACACCTATACATATACATACACACTGTGTGTGTGTGTGTGTGTGTGTGTGTGAGAGAGAGAGAGAGAGAGAGAGAGAGAGAGAGAGAGAGAGCGCACAGTTCCAAGGACCATGAAGGTAAGGCTTAGTGCATCACAAGTGTCATTTAAACTTATTTTTTCTTCTGTGATGATTTCAAATTGGAGAACAGACCCAATAGTGACTTTCTGTTCTAACTAAGAAAATGCAAGTTTAAAAATTTATTTTTATTTTTATTTATTTATTTGAGAGAGAGAGAGAGAGAGAGGGGGAGGGAGAGACAGAGAGAGAGAGAGAGAGAGAGAGAAAGAAAGGACATGCCAGGGCTTCCAGCCACTGCAAATGAACTCCAGATGCATGCGCCACCTTGTGCATCTGGCTTATGTGGGGCCTGGAGAGTCGAACCGGAATCCTTTGGCTTTGTAGGCAAGCACCTTAACTGCTAAGCCATCTCTCTCCATCCCAGAAGATAAAAGTTTTAATCAGCCAGTTTCTTTCATGTTGGTAAGTGCCAGTTATGATGGACCTTTTCATTCAATGAAAAAAGCACAGAGTATTTATGCAAGAGTAGGTATTATGACAAATAGATCCTCTAACAAAGTCATAGCCCCTAAGGATGTGTGTTGCCCCACACCCTTAATCCTGTCAACTGGGAGGCTAAGATTTCTGGTCCGTAGAGGGTTCCAAGGTCAGCTTGTGACCAAGTGAGACCCTTCCCCAATGAATGACAGAAGAGGAAACAAAGGCAATATAGATGAGGAAGCAACAAACAACAAGCCCAAAATATAGCTTATTTAAGACTGGCTAATCCGACCATCCATCAGACTTAACATATAATTTACCCTGACATGAATGGTGCAATTAGCACTTCTGCTGAAAGCCTATCTACTAGGCTTATATGGCGGGTACTGACCTGGTGTAATCACAGTTATCTTTTGGGATGGTTTTGGTCTCAGCTATGCTGCACAGCTGCTTGTGTCCCTCTTTGCTGTGCTGTGTGCATAGGTAGGCTGGCTGGGCATGTGGGTTGCTGCTCTGATCACCCTGTGCTGGGTACTCTGTAGGGAGCTCCCTTCCCCAGGTCTCTGGTGCTTGCTAGTGCTGGGGCTGGCGGTGGGGGAGGGGAGGCTGTGGATGGAGGCTAAAGTCCTCTTCCTCACAAGCTGCTTCGTTGGTCTCTGCTGTCTTCCTTCCATGTTTCTTGAGTTTGTGAGGAGGCCAGTGTAGTGGAGAGTCCCCTCACCTGGCTTTAAGATCCTGCAACTCAGGCTGAGCCTGGCGGCTGTGGCTGCTTGAAACTGGTGCTGCTGCTTCTGTGGGCTCTACATGCTCTGGATCTCTCCTACTTCTTTGCTGTGGTTGATAATTTATTATACACCTCACTTTTTAGTAGAAGAGTGTATTTTGCTGTCTTTTTGTTTGGTTTTTGTTTTTGCCTTTTCTCTGCTAGGCTGTTTTGGCATGGTTCCTATGCCACCATCTTAACAGGAAGTCCATGATGGACCTTTATAATTCAGTGTTAAACATCATCATTTTACAAAATATAACTGACAACCTGCAGTGAGGCTACATCCTTTGAGAACTGAACTATAACATCATAGTACATCTGTGATAAACATGTAGCACATAGACTCCATTGACCATGTTCCCAAATACACTTGAAAGGAATACAGTTTTCATATCAGCAGTACCTATAGTGTGAAATGTGATGGAATACCTCCTTTTTCTTTCATAAATACATGTTTGTATGTGTAAATAACCCAGATGTAGGGAATAAAGATGATTTATGTAACTTCTTAATGAATTCTTATAAGCCTTTAATTAAGCACATGAATCACTGAGCCTTTGGCTCTAATTGCCTCTTGGATCTGTTGCTGTGGCTGATCTGAAAAACAAAGTGGTGTCTGCCATCGTTTCTTCACTGTGGGGCTCATGTCTGGGTACACTCACACCTGCTGGTGTAGAGCCTGAGTGCAGAGGCCCTGTGAGAAGGAACAGCACAAAGCTAGCTCTGAGAGGAGTTGCTCATGAGAAAGGCATGCAGTGAGGCAGAACTGCAGCTCTTCCATGTCAGTGCAACTATGGGCCTTGTGAATGCCCAAGAAGAAAGTCAAGCTGTGATGGCTTGGATCAAGTGTCACCCATAAATGTATATGTTCTCAACACTGGATCCTCATCTGATGGTAAGTTGGAAGGCAGAGCCTTGCTGGAGGAGGTGTATTATTGGGGGTGGGCCTTGGGGAGTTATAGCTAATTCCTCATTGCCAGAGTTCAGCTCACTCTCCTGTTGCTATCTCCACCTGCATGGCAGAGGAGATATCCAGCCTCTGTACATACCATGTTTTCCTGGCAGCCATGAATCTTCCCTCAAGACTATAAGCCAAAATAAACAACTTTCCTCCCATCAGCTGCTTTTGGTCAGGTGCTTTGTGTCAGCAGTGCAAAGGCCTGGCTCTCAAGAAGCTAACAGTGGACCAGAAGGTTCCAGCCTGATGTGGAATGCTGTGGTGAAAGCATTGGAGGGAGGACTGCAACCTAGAGCTAAATCTGCTACTTAGCTCTGGTTGTTTTTTTTTTTTTTTTTTTAACCTTTTTTGTTTGCTTGTTTATTTATTTATTTATTTGAGGGCGACAGAAGACAGAGAACAGGGCAGAGAGAGAGAGAGAATGGGCACACCAGAGCCTCCAGCCACTGCAAATGAACGCCAGATGCATGTGCCACCTTGTGCATCTGGCTTACATGGGTAATGGAGAATGGATCCTTGAGCCAGGGTCCTTAGGCTTCATAGGCAAGTGCTTAACCACTAAGCCATCTCTCCAGCCCTGTTTCTTTGTTTTTTATCATGTTATTTCCACTAATCCCAATCTCAGGATGCAAAAGGCCATGAACACAATGGCTAAGATGAAAATTAACTTAATATCCATAGATAAATAGAGAAAATGTGATAAGGTTATAACTCATTAGTGGGGAATTTGCCTAGTATGCCTGAAACACAAAAAACATTACATACGTGTGTGCACATGTGCACACAAACACTCTTATATCTTAAAAAGGAAAGGACTCCTAGAATTTTTGACAACATGGATAAACATGGAAGATAGAAAATTGCTAATTATTAGTAGCACTAAACTGCCCTCTAAACTCATATGTCTATGCACATATATTAAAGCTACCCTCACTTTTGGTTAGAAAAGCTTCTCTTTTCAGATGGGGGTGATCACTAGGGTAACTCAAAAATGACCCAAGTGATGAGAAGTGACACTGGAGTCTTCAGCACTGAGACATCTCTATCACATTCTTCAAGGCTCAGGGACCATTGTGGACGAAGTGGAAGAAAGAATCTAAGAGCCAAATGAAGGGGAGGAGTACTTACAATATTGTGTTCCAGACACAAAATGCCCTAGATATTTACAACCTCACAGTGGCTGATGATACCTACATAAGACCTGGATAATAGGAGGGGAAAATATGGCATCAATATAGAAGAGACACCAGTTGAAAAGAAGAAGGAATTTAGTGGAGGGGAGATTTGGGAAGGGAGAAGGGATGGTGGTGGGAGCGACTTATGATATTAGTATATGTCTATATTTATGTAAATTGTCAGTATAAAGTGTTTTGAAAGAGAAGCCAGCCAGAGTAACTCCATCTTGCAGCAAACCATCACTCATCTCTCTATGTACCAGATTGCAACAAAACATGTCTTTTTCATGGGTGGAAAATCTTTGCCAAGACCAGTAGAATCCCTGATATGAGCATGGATGGAGTGTATATAAACATATCTTTTCCAGAATCTGTTTCTTTTTCTGTGCCTTATGTTGTCTGAGCCTGTGGGTCACCTCTGCTGCTTGAACACTAGGCAGCATTGTGAACCCAGGTATAGGAGAGTAGGCTTAGAGTTATAGAAGCTAGGAGCTTACTAAGCAGGGGTTGTAGATGTCAGGAAAATGCAGTTGTCTGTGCTCTTCTACTGTTTGGTAAATCACCACTAGTAAACTCAATTTACTTATCACGATGAACTAGAATGAATCATTCTTTGGTGGCTTTCCCAGTTTGGAAGCAGATGTTAATGTTACATTTTCTTGAAAAAGGCAAGCAACAATTTAGAAACTAAAACCCTAAATCTCTTAGAAACAGCAGAATGATGTTTACCACTGGCTGGGGGAGTGATAGAGAATGGATAGAGTGGGTTTATTGGAGAGTATAAACTTTATGTTGTATGTTCTTACAACCAATACCCAGCAAGGAGTTTATAGCTAACCATATGTGTGTGTGTGTGTGTGTGTGTGTGTGTGTGTGTGTGTGTATGTATGAATTTTCTGGGGGGAATTGATTCCATGTGTTCTCAATACATACCAACAAAGGCAACCACGTGTGGTAATAGATAAGTCCATTAGTATGATTGTGTCAATCATTGTATAAAGCATACATTTTAGTCAAATTTTGTCATTGTGACAAAAACGTAAGAGAGAGAATTTAAAAGGGGAAAGCTTTATTTTGTCCTTCAGTTTTAGACTGATTGTTTGACACCATCAGATGCTTAAGACTAAGACTGGCTGACACCATTGCTTTGGGCCTGTGTGATGCACACTGTGATGGTAGCAAGAGAGTGTAGTGGGGGAGGTTTCTAACCTCATGACAGTCAGGAATGAGAGAGAGGAGAGAGGGAGGAGAGGAAAGAAGGTGAGGAGAAAGATGCAATCTGTGTCCTCTGACTCAGTTATTTTCTCATTACTATGAGCAAACACTTGACTTAAAGAAGGAGAGGGCTTATTTTGGCTTAATAGTTTATTGCAGGGAGAGCATGAAGCAGCTGGTTACATTGAAATCAGGAAGCAGAGGGAGAACAGAAATTAAGGCCAGCCTATAAAACCTTAATACTTGCCCCAAGTGATTCACTTCATTTAGGATGGCTCTGTGGTGGTTTGATTTATGTGTCTCCAATAAATTTAGGTGTTTGGTATGCTAGGTTCCCAGCTGATGGCAATTTGTGAACTAAAGTCTCCTGGAGACTGTGTATTGTTGGAGGCAATCTTATGGGTTTTCTATCACCACTGATGGGTACACTCTCCTGTTCCTGTTGTCCACCTGATGTTGGCCAGGAGGTGATGTCCACCCTCTGCTCATGCCATCATTTCCCCCTGCCATCATGGAGCTTCCACTCAAGTCTGTAAGCCAAAACAAACCCATTTTTCCCACAAGCTGTTCTTGGTCAATCAATTTCTGTGTGAACCTGACTGCAACAGGCTCCACCTCCTAACAGTTCCACAACTTTCCCAAACATAATCACACGTTGGGGACCAAGTGTCCAAACACATGAGCCTATGGTGTGCATTTCACATTCAAACCCCAACCCTCTCCAAAGACACAGCCCCAGTGGCCTTCTATATTCAACTAATTCCTACCTCCTATGTCTTCATTACTTCCCAAGAATGCCATCAAATTATTATTTCTTCAACCCTCCCCCATGTCTTGAACACATAAACTTCCAGAACACTTCTTATCCCAACCATAATAGTGTGTGTATTTCAAAACAACATATTAACATACTGAGCACTTTCCAATCTTTAGTTGTATTGCAGTAAGACTAAGGAGAAAACAAGAAAGGTATTACTTAAAGAAATGTTTGGGTACAGAAAATGATTAAATTCATTGTAAGACATTCAGCAGATAGTTAAAGATATTTTAAATGTAGCTTGAATTTCTCTTTAGTTATTTGTTTTATTTTATTTTATTTATTTATTTGAGAGAGAGAGAAATAGGCAGGAGAGAGAGAGAGAGAGGGAATGGGCATGCCAGGGGCTTCAGCCACTGCAAACGAACTCCAGATGTGTGTGCCCCCTTGTGCATCTGGCTTACGTGGGTCCTGGGGAGTCGAACGTGGGTCCTTTGGCTTTGCAGGTAAGTGCCTTAACAGCTAAGCCATCTCTCTAGCCCTAGTTATTTGTTTTTTTCCTATTTGGAAGGTGCTCTATATTCCCCAGGTAGCAATAAGCAGAGGCATCTCTCAAGTCCTGCTACCTACATCCAGCTCTTCTCTCTCTCCTCTGGTTTTCCTTAAGAGTATTTCAAGGCCTCACAGACTATTTTTTATATGAATAATACTTCTATTTTATTAGGGCTTCTGTGGTGATGTCTATGTGTCCCAAAATTTGTGTGTTGGAACTTAATCCTCAAGGCAATAATGTTGATCATTGGACACTTTCTACTGAATGGATTTATGCTACCCATTAGCACAGGTATGGACCCTTTTAAATTTATTGACATATTTATACATGTATATAATATATTTTGATTATAATACCCTCTTATTACTTTATCTTGGCCCACTCCCTGTCCCCCTTCTGCTGGACCCCTTCTGCTTTCCAGTGAGTCCCTCTTCTACTTCAGTGTCTCTCTTTATTCATTTCTCTCTCTGTGTATATGTATGTGTGTGTGTGTGTGTGTGTGTGTGTGTGTGTGTGTAACTCACTGTGCATGAGCACAGGTGGGGAATTATTATATTACAACATAAAATGTCTCTTGCTCCCCTAGCCACCATTAAAAGATCTGTATGACTACACAAGGATGGATGGGTGTCTCATGCCCTCTTTCACCAACTATGATGGAATGTTGATGGGCTCAGTATTGTGTGGATCTTGTGCAAGTTACGACAGTCATTGTGAAGCCATGAATGCAGCATCTCTGTTGCCTGGATGACAGCATGTAAACTGGGGCATGTTGCTGCTATGTCTCTTAACTTGTGCCATTCAAATCTATGACAATGTCTATGCCCATATCCATCTCTATCAATGTCCCTATCTCTAAATGTATATCTAGATAAATATGTTAATTAGAATGTAGCTACATTTATGCAGCTCTATTATCTATCTACCTGATCATCATCTATTCTTGATCTATACCTTTCCCTCATACTTTAAAAGCTAGTTTTTGGGCATCTCTTCTGTTTGCTTTTTTGCAACTTAAAATTGTCCTTATAAGAGCAAACATTTTCAAAAGTAACTATTTTGATGTATATATACATATTCACTTACTTATTTTATACATTTGAGTAAGAATATATGCTTACAATGTCACACAGTTAGGCATCTTCCTTCTTTCTTCTTTACCTCTGTGATTCAAAGAGTTGAGCAGGGCAAAGAAAGCAGAAATTTGAGAGCTCGCGGTGAAAATGTGCTTCCTTACCAATTTTTATTATGCAGAATGGTGGCTGTTGTGGAGCATTTTATTTCTAGCAGTGTGACCCATGACTTCCTTTCACATTGCTGATGTATAATTAAGAAACAATTTGCATGTACTGTGGCGATAATGCCCTTTTTTGTCTGGGAATGTATGAAGCATATATGGGAATTAGAGAATTCAGTACAAAATAAAATATAAAACATCTCAATATTTTTACAATGATAGAATGAAAAGATTGTATTATAGGCATATTTGTTTAGATAAAAAATTACCAAAATTATTTGTCTGCTTCTGATCATGTATAATTTTGATCCAAACTACTTATGAAATTTTCTCTGTCATCATAATGGCATATCTTTAGAGAATTTGCTTGTGTATGTGTGCTAGCCACAGAGATGAGGAAGAAGTGGGGGAGATGAACCACTGCTTCTTTTATTGCTCCTACACTCATGGGTGCTTTTTTCTGCTCATCTTTGTGACCTCACTGGCTCTCATGGGGTTTCTTATTAAGTTGGAGGTCAGCAAGTGATTGTTGAGTGAACTGGCAAATTAAGAAACCAAGTAGTCACCTCTACTTTGAATGCTTGGTTCCAATAGTTTCCAATACAGAGACATCTCACTGAAGACACCTCACTGCACACAAAGACCATGACTGGCATGCAAATTCCCCCTCTGTGACTTCAGACACACCATGAAACCACCATCTTATATCATTCAAACAGATTAATCTTGGCTCATCTTCATAGACTTTATATTTATTGCAAGGCTGGAGATGACACTGAATATTCTAACAATGGTCTCCATACATTGCATCTGATCTGACAACAGTCCTAGGAATACCCATCCTCTGACTTGGATCCCAACAGTGCATCCTGAGCAGGTGCATGGGGCCTGTGAATACTGGAGTATTGGGATGTGAGCCACAGTGGCCTCATTGGAACTTGGGGCTCCTGCACCCTGGATAAAATCAGCAGGTAGAATACACCAAGGCTTCATACAAGTGTAGTTTTTTCTTTGTTTGTTACTGAGAATTCAAGACTGGAAAGCTTGGTATTGCTATGACCAACATCCTCCAATAGCCTTGTGCATTTTGACTAGAGAGTAGGCAGATATGGTAGACTGATGTGTGGTAGAGAGAAGATAGGAAGAAAGAAGGAAAGAAAGAAAGAAAGAAGAAGGGATTGAGGAAGGGAGGAAGGAATGAAAGGAAAGAATTTTAAGAGAAAGTAAAAAATGGAGAGAGAAGTGAAAGAGGGAGGGAGGAGGAGGAAGTGAGGAAAGAAAGATAGGAAGTGAGGAAGGAAAGCAGAACAAAAGAAAAGACAAGGAGGGAGGGAAGGAGAAAGGGCAAGAGGAAGGAAGAGAAAAAAGAAGGAAGGAAGGAAAATGAATTTATAAGAAATACATTGAGGAGTAGGACATAGGAATGGGGATAAATGAATCCTCAAACCATCAGGAAGCATTTGGTGGTATGTGGCATATGGGAGTATTTTGGGTGTACCAAAACTATTACTTACCTGTGTGGTGGTTCTACAGGAGTAATCATTATGCGAATATTTCATCAAGGTTTGAACTCAAGGTTATGAACCTGAATGATACCAGTCACACCTAAATTAAGAATGATGTGAGTGCCGTGGCTGTGACTTGGTGATAAATCTCTTGCCCATTGTGCCTGGAATCCTGGGTTCCACTTCTGAAACTAGGGAGAAGAAAATAATCATAGGAAAGAAATCCTCATCAGTTTTCAGAGTCCATAGCACCATCTTTAACAAT
This sequence comes from Orientallactaga sibirica, assembly GCA_036365145.1. Classification (NCBI taxonomy): domain Eukaryota; kingdom Metazoa; phylum Chordata; class Mammalia; order Rodentia; family Dipodidae; genus Orientallactaga; species Orientallactaga sibirica. Next base: position 16,085,855 of record JAEOAD010000039.1, read on the forward strand.
AGCCTCAGATGTGCACAGTTTTCCGTGAAAATCACTTGCTGGAGATGTATGCCAAAGTCCCTTGTGTCTCTGTCAAGGTGCTGTGTCCCTCAGGCTGTCACTCTGTGTGAGCGTGTGAGTCAGCCTGTTACTGTCCACAAAGTCAATCAGCTTTAATGCCACCTCCATAATTTTTACGGTAATGCTTCTTGCTATGAAAAAATAAATTTACCCAATGAAACCATGCTTTCTCTAAATTGTCTCTGATGGGGTTGTAGGTAATTGCTTAGACCAAATGGAACCCTGTATGTGATCTGTCTGTTAAGAGACATGGTTCAGTTCTGATGTTTAGACCTGACCGTTGACATATGGGAGTATTTTAAGTTCTCAGGAAGGTCAGAGATGCCTCACCAAGCATTCCAATTTTGACCTTTATGAGGAGGATAATGAGCTCAGCTCCATCAAACACCATCCCAACCCATCCTTGAGGGAATGAATAGACCTTTAGCTCCCCCCTCACGTTGAGTGCAATTAGGATAAGCATCTTTCCCAATGAAATTTTTTTGTCTAATATTGTGTTGTAGAGAACTTTAGCAGTTATTCCATCTCAAGATTGTTTTTAAATGCTCACACTAGGGACCCAACAAAGGAAGGTCTTTCTGATGAAACCCAAATATTAAGTCTGTGGTGTGTTTTCCAAGTTACAAGGGAGAGAAATCTGGGAATTAGAACAAAGCTCTCCCTGCTTTCTCTTTTCTTTTTAAAACAGAATGAGATAGGGAATTGCTTCTGCGTTTACTGGGGAAGTTTGGAAACTGACCCAGGTGGCTAACTCCCTATTTTCAAAAAACAACGGTGTTATTTCTGCTTTATGTCATTTTTCTATGAAGTGCTCAAAGTTCTTGTTGCTCTAATCTGTTGCTGGGTTTCAAATATCCTCTGAGGCTCAGGGAAATGTTATCAAACATTTGTTTCAGCAAATGGAAAGCCAGATGAAAAACACAATGTTTGAATTTTAAATAGGCATGATTTGAAAAAAATAATAAATAGAGCAACAGCCACGAGATTCAAACATTCTTTATTCTGAAGAATTCTAACTTTTCAAAACAGTTTTGTTATGGACAACTGTAGCTCTTTTATATTAAAAAGAGGTACTTATGGTTTATATAAGAATAACCTGAGTATTCTAATGAACATCCCTTTCTATAAAAGAGCAAGGATTTGGGGTGATAGACCAGCTAACGGAATAACATCTTAGCTAGAAGGACTGGAATCACTGTCCATCTGAGAGTTCTTTGTGCTCTTACCTGTCTGGCCTGAAGGCTGACCTAAGCTGGGTTATGGCTGGAACACCTTCACACTCTGCTGCAAGGCTGGAACCTGTCAGCATACCTCATGTTCCTCTAATTCTTACATGGCATCTGTGCTCCAGGCACTGTCACAGCATAACAAGGCCAGGGCCACTTGATGGTTTATGATGAAGTTAGTGTTTTTGAGGACCACAGGCGGTGGCTTCTACATCACCCATTAATTTTCTCCCCATTCTGGAGGCTTAGAGCACCAGGTCAAGCTGTCAGCAGGACACACTTCTCATATATATATACACACATACATACATACATACATACATACATACATACAAACATACATACATATTTGTTGCTTGGCAATGATTACACCCAAAGTCTTACACATGGTAGGCAAGCACTCTACATTGAGAAACATCCCTACCTCTTGTTTTTATTTGAGATAGGAACTTACTAAATTGCCCAGACTGACCCTGAACTCACTCAATTTTTTAAATGCTATATTTTCAACCTATAGTCAATTGAATCTGCAGATGTGGTGCCCTGCATGAGGAAGACTGACTATATTTATTTTATGATATTCTAAAATAAAATTTTCTTTCATAGCAGTAAATCAAATTTGCAGAACATTTCCCTTGTTTTTGAAGCTGATATTTATCTAGCTAGGGCCTATCAGGGAAGGTGCTCAGACTTCCGAATTTTCTCTTCTGGCAAGGGATTGTATCTTTCTGGGGACCAAGGGAAATTTGTATGCAGAACAAATGTAGTGGGATTGAGAAGGCTTAAAAAGAAATAACTGAGGGCTTTTTGTGCTGAGGAGTCAAATTGGCAAAAGAAGGCATATAAAGTTTCTTCTGAGCTTCAGGAAGAAAAAGTGATTGGGTTGTTCCAGAATATTCTCAGGTGCTTTCTTTACTTTCTGGGTCTGTTCAGACTCTAGAGCAAATGGCGATGCTACTCTCAGATGTAGCCTTGCAGGAAAAAGGCAAGTCTAGGGCTGGAGAAATGGCTCAGCAGCTAAAGGCACTTGCTTACAAAGCCTACTGGCCCAGGTTCAATTTTCCAGTACCTACATAAAGCCAGATGTACAAATTGGTACATGCATCTGGAGTTCATTTGCAGTGGAAAGGGACCCTGGTGTGTTGATTCTTACTCTGTTTTAAAATTAATACATGAATATATATGGAGAGAGAGAGAGAGAGAGAGAGAGACAGAGAGAGAGAGAGGAAGAAGGTTGATGGTCCATGTTCCTCTAACCCCATGTTCAATATAAAGAATCTCAGATAAAGGTAGAGGGACAGAGACAGGTTTTGAGTATTGCTTGGAAAAATGTGTCTTTTGTTCTTACAAAAATCACTATTTGCAAAACACATTGACTTAACTTTTATAATTCTGTTCTTTTCAAACAGCAAAATTTAATGGCTATGATGTTAGTTATGATACATTTCGTTTGTTAAAATTAAGCAATTTTGCTTTGCATCTTAAAATTTGATGGAATGGTAATTTTCTTGGCTTTTAGTAGCTCTAAATCAAAATTGGTCCAGTCAATTTAAGTATAATTTAGTAAAATAAAGCACTTCCCTGCGGCCTGACAGCTTCCATGAATAATGCATCTTTAATAGCTGTCAATTAAGGTAGTTTTTGGAGATTTATGATGGAGGTAGGAATATCTCTGAAGGATGATTCATGACTCAGAGTCAGACAATTCTTTGGACAAAGAGACTGCCACAGCATATAAATTACTGTGTGGCACTGAAAGCCACAGAAAACACTTTGTATGTCTCTATTTGCTGTGTCTTCCTTCCTTTTATTACATTATTCCAGCACATAATTCCAATATCAAAACCATAGAATTTCAGAGGTGAAAGTAATCTGAGACATTATATCTGTTACCTTCTCATTTCTAGGACAAAATAATTCACCAGAAACAGCTTAAGGAAGGAAAAGGTTTATTTCAGCTTACCATTTAGAGGGGAAGTCCATAATGGCAGGGAAAGTATGGAGTATGGCAGGAGAAGGAAGCTAGAGTCACATTATCACATCATCAGGGAAGAAGAGAGAGAGAGAACTGAAAGTGAGTGAGGCTGGAATATAAAATCACAAGGCCTGCCCCAGGGGCCCACTTCCTCTAGCAAGGCTCCACCTCCTACAACTTCCCATACTGGCTTATATGTTTGCAAATTTGGTCTCCAGGGAGCATTGCTGTCCTGGAGGGCTGAGGAATGTTTACCAGATAGGGCTGTGCTGTGGCACTGGGCTCTGAGGTTTTTATAATCTCTGGGTTTTTATAATCTAGCCCTGCTTGCTGTTTTCTCTCTCTGCTTCATGATTATAGGGAGAATGTGATGTTTGCTTCCTGCTCTGGCTGACCATTCCTTTCCCACTTCCCCCTTTGAAACTTTGTAAACTGCATTAAACGCTCTTCCTTCTACAAGGTGCTTCTAGTCAGGTATTAGGTCTTACCAGTGAGAAATGATGCATGGCTCATCTCTGTGTTTGTCAAACAGATCTTTGCCTTGTCTTTTCTCACCAGCCTTGCTGAAGCTTGACTCCTATCTATGGAAGCCCATACTCCAAGATTCTGGTTTAGACTTTCCAATTTGACTTTGAGCTTTGGGTACTTTTAGTATATGTCAGGCTTCTTGGCTAGCCTTTGTTGTTGCTGAGACAAACACCTGACCAGAAGAAGCTTATGGAAAATGGTTTAGTTTGGCTTATAGTCTTGAAGGGAAGCTTCATCATGGTAGGGAATGCAGAAAAGCTGACCAAATCTCAATGGTTGCAATCTCTTAAACATTTGCAGCTAAATGGAAAGTATTGTCCATAGTTGTAACTTTCTTTTTTTTTTTTCCTGTGCCATATCCTTCTGCTCTACCAGTCCATTTCTATGCAATGAAACCCTGCACAAGTTCTCAGAACATGGGAAGCATACAATAAGCCTCTCACACAAACTATTTCTAGCCTAGTCCAGAGAAAGCTCTTTCTTCCCCTCATAAGCTAAGTCTGCACAGTCCAGAGCTTTCATTGCATTTAGGACTCTCAAACTCTGATCAAAATGGTCTATCAAATTCTGCTTACAGCACTGCAAGGAATCTCTTAGGCCAAGGTTTCAAATCCTTCTACATTCCTCCTTACAAATTGTTCCATATGACCAAATGCCACATAGCCAGGATTCTTGCAGTAATGACCCACTCTCTTGTTACCAATTTTCTGTTGTAGTTACCTTCATGTTGCTGGGAAAGACACCTGACCAGAAGCAGCTTATGGGAGGAAAGGATTTTATTTTATTTTTTGGTTTACTGTCTTGAGGGAAGCTTCATTATGGCAGGGAAAAGATGGTAGAGCAGAGGTGGAAAACATTAGCAGGAAGAGCAGCCCACTGACACTGGCCAGCTAGGGCTAATAAACCTCAATGTCCACCTCCAGCAACACACCTCCTCCAACAAGACTCCACCTCCCAAAGTGCCACCAGCAGGGGAACAAGTGTTCAGAACTCATAAGTTTATGGGAGAAATCTGATTCAAATTACCAAAGCCCTCTTACAAGATTCTACCTTAGGAGAAGGTATGGTTAATGTGAAAAATAGACAACGTTCAAGGACAAATGAACTCCTCAAAATGTATCTTTGGTGTCTTCCTAATAGTCACGGACTCCTTCATGTCATGTTATGTTATGTCAGTGGAGTAGTGTAGCCCATGCAGCCCTCAGTCATCATGTCTGAGCCTCTTCTATGCACCTCACTGGATCTAGTCATAGCTCCAGGAAAGTCCTATTTCCTGTGTACATCTTGCTCTCCTCTTTCCTGATGCTTCTGGCACAGGGCACCTGAATGCAATATTTGTGTTTGGGGGCACTCCCAGGATGAGGCCCTTTTCTCTGTGCAGGACCCATGTTGTTCAGTCTTGTGTGTCTTCTGGTAGTGAGCAATTATAAGACATAGCTTTAATTACCAAAATGAAATAATCACTTGCCTAATAGATTCAGTTATTTGAAACACGAAATGATCCATTTCAATCTGATTTATTATCAAGATTTCTTAATCATTCCAAAGGGAGAGTTGAGCACTTGTTTCTATTGTTTCCTGTTTTTTAAAAAATATCCTCATTGAAGTTTATAGCATCAGCCAATTAACCTAGAACTGGAAGTCAGTAGGACATGACACTTGGATTGCAGCTATCTCAGGCGTACATTTCCAGTTCAGAAAGAGGCAAGGGATAAGCCCTGTGTGGTCTTGAAAATGTGTGTTGAATGGTAACACAAGATAGTGTCCATTTTTTGTTGGATTGTAACAAGTACACTCACTCCTCTAACAACTTTTTAAACATAATACAGCGTGGTTGGCTAGAGGAACTGTGTAGGACATCAGAGCTCTACAATGCTGTCATCTTGTGTCCATTCATGGTCAAACTGCACCTATTAGAGTCTTAAGCTTTCTGTCTGTGGCTTAGTCAGTTGGACATATAGAAAAGGCTTACATTTTTGATTTGGTCTACAACTTTCTATGCTGACATAACCATGCTCCAGGAGATAGAATTTTGTTACTTCCTATAATATATGGAAAGATAAATGATAAACTTCCTTTTCATTTAGGAGACATTCTTGTTCTATAAATAAATTTATTGTTAAATAAATGTATCCAACATTAAAATAATTAATATGTTCAAAATTTAGTTGCCATCAATATATATGATTAATATATTAACATAGTCCATATTAATATATTCAAAATAAGGACGTCAAAGTTCTGAGCACAGCACTCCCATTTTGAAATGAGGGTCACCAGAAACTCATGCCATTGCTTCACGTATGCTGTGGGTGACAATTAAGCACTCAGGAGTCTAAGCATTTACATGCAGGATGGGTTTCAACCAAAAGCACAAGAAATCCACAACACTTAATAAAACAGTACTTTCCCAGAAGCATTCATTACAAAGACATTTCTAAGAGTAAGATGCCAGCATAAAATCATGTATTTCTTTGGTGACTGACAGTTGCACAAATAATTATGATGTTTTTAAAAGTGCAACCAACCATAACACAGAATTATAGTAACTCAGCACAAAGGATACATAGATAGTTCTGGCTGGGTCCTGAAGAAAGGGCAAACCAGTTGTCTCATGAGTTCATGTAGGGAATAGCTATGCCATCCTCTGAGCAGAGGTTCAGCTGAGAAACTCCCATCTCTGCTCTTCTTTGGATTAAGGGCAGAAACACTAGAGTTAAGAATCACTTCTCCTCTCACTGACACCAAAGGGGCTGCTATCTCTTGAATCCTTCCCCCAGGAGAGCAGCAGCAGCTCTTATGGCCAAAGGGAATATCACCTTATGGAACAGGAAGAATCAGTGACTCTGAGAGGTGTGGCTTGTCCATGAATGGGCCCTTGCCCCACCACTGCTTCACCCAAGTCTACAGAGAGGGACACACATCAGAATTGTGGAGACGTTTAGCTGTGGAGAGTGGATAACGGAACACACTGATGAGAACATGGGGGACAGCCTTTCATAACTTGTCTAAAGGCCCCTCAACATGTGTATGGATGGGAACATGTGTGTGCGTCAGGGGGCAAATGGCCAGGAGGACAGGGACCTGAAGACTCTGTGACCACAGTGGCTAGTGAGGCAGCACCCTGTGTGCTAAGGGCCAGTGCAGGACCAGTGCCAGATGGGTGTGGAATGAAGTAAGAGGTGGATGGATCTTGAGGAGTGACTGCCAACTTCTGTGTCACCTGGGTACTGATATCACTTCTCATCCTGGTGAAATGTGGCAATGACCTCTTCCTATTGGACCATGAGGGATGTGACCCAAGGGCAGCCCTCATCAGGCCTTGAAGTCCACCTTGGATCAAAGTCTCTACTCCAAATCACCACCTCTGTTCTTTCCCTGACTAGTTAGCAGGATGCAATTTTGTGACCCCAGGGCACTGGGTTTCTTCTCCTGCACAGGCCTGCTCTGATCTGAGTATGGAATACTTCAGTGTTCCCACACTCATATTTTATATTTTTACAGACTTTCACATACCACATACTTATGATTTTATTTGTACTGCTATTTAATCATTACTCAAACCTACCTTTCAGTTTTATGTCTTTCTTATTTTATTCAGCAGCTTCTTAGGCTGTGATTTAGCCAAATTATTAACACAAGCCATACTCTCTTCATGGGAGGGTGTTGCCAGTGTGTGCAGCATGCAGGAATATTCCTGCCAAGGTAAAGACTGATGTTACAGCAATGAGGTGTACAGGTCTGGAAACTGGGAGTCCTTGGTAGATGGGGAGCAGAGCTATTCAGAGTGAGTGTTTTCACTGGAGTTGGGCAACAGTCTTTGGTGCAGCTCCAAAGTGTGGGCAATGCAGAGCATGGTGGTCCCTGGTGCCCTTGCGGGTACTCACTGATGGGGCAGGTGTAACTTCGAATCAGGAAGCCACCGGCTGGTGCTCAAATGATGACAGAAATGGAGGGTACTGAGACTGGGATGCCATGTTGTCATGGTAACCAGTGAGGGCGTGATGTTGCAGAAGAAAAGCTTCCCTTCCCTCCACCCATGTTACTTAGCTAGGTGCCAGCCCCTGTGCTTTCTCTAGAGGACAGTGAGCCCAGAGCTATGGGTGCTGTCCATCATGCTCCAGAGAACTTCTTTATCTCTTCTGGAACATTCTATATACTGTACTTTGTTCCTGAAAATCATGAGGTGAGGGGCGGAGGGAAAGCACTTTGGTCTGTTGGTACACAGACAGCTGAGCAAATAGCGTGCACACACAGCAGGAGGAGACAGAAGGGCAAAGGGCTTCTGCATGGTGTCAGAGTGCTCTGGCTTGAGAGGTAAGAATGCAGAACCTACAACAGGTGTGTTCATTCATTCATTCATTCATTCATATAACACATACTTAAATCCTTTTCTTCCTCCTCTCTTCTTCTGTTCCCTTCCTTCTTCCCTGCCTCCTCTCTCTGTTTTTCCCTTCTTTTATTTTGAGACAGGGTCTCATTATGTGACTCATGCTAGTCTGGAATATGACATCCCCCTGCCTCCTGTCTCATGGCATTATAGGCATTAACCACCATGTCTGATGCATAACAGATATTTCATCAGGAGTTACTCTAAGCCAGGTACCACTAGAATGGCAGGAATGTGGCTAGAAACACAATAAAATGCTTTCCAGCATTGAAACCATGATATTCTACTAGGGAGAGAAAAGACACAGAGACAGAAAGTAACACTTTGCACCAGTTCTAAGTCTTGAATGCTGTGTGCAGGACAGTCTCTAACGTGGTTTACATGATTGATATGTGTTAGGGGTTTCACATAAAATGTGCTGTCAGGCAGAAAAAGAAGGAGGGACCAGGCCAGTAAGAGCAGTGTATAACGATGTCTTGTGGGTGAAGCACCCTATTAGCTTAAAATTTGAGACATATTTTGTAAGTGGCACCTCAAAGGGTATTGGGGGTGACTTGATGTGGGATGTGTGATTTGCTGTGGGAACCAAGGCTAACTTCTTAGACTTTTTTCTGAACAATTTGGTAGGCAGTGCACAATTGACCTAGACGAAGAAAACCTTATGAGTAGGAGCTGCCTCTCCATACTTTTATCTTTCCCTACTCCTCCCCTTTCTTTCTCTTTGAGATTCATTTTCCAGTAGGAAGAAACTATACCTGTGTATAGTATGAATCCAGAGTAAGTGCACTGAAGAAATGCACTATGAGCTGGGCGTGGGGGCGCACACCTTTAATCCCAGCACTTCGGAAGCAGAGGTAGGAGGATCACCATGAGTTGGAGGTCTCCTTGAGACTGCATAGTGAATTCCAGATAAGCCTGGATTAGAGTGAGATCCTGCCTCAAAAAAAAAAAAAAAGGAAGAAAGAAAGAAAGAAAGAAAAGGAAAGAAAAGAAAAGAAAAGAAAAAAGGAAAGAAAGAAAGAAAAAGGAAATGTAGTATGATGATAGGTGGATTCATCTCTGAACCCATCCGGAGACAGCAGAGTCTAGATGGTAGCTGTCCCTCTCCCACCCATTCCTTAGTACTTGGGAGGAGAACCCTGTGCCCCATCATGCCCATCTCGGCCTTGAGTCCCCTGAGGAAAAGAGGAGTTCCTGATGGTTCTATCAGGATTGTAATTCCTGCCTTTGTTTCATTGTTTTTCCTGAGTAAAGAAGAAGAGACAGTCTCTACTGTGTTGCTTATTAGGAGATAATGCATACATGGCACAAAGTTTTGAATCTACTTAAATCTTGTAAACACACACACACAAATAGAAAGAGTGAGAGAAAGAAAGAAATGAAAAGCACTTAACACTCATCCATTAGAAGGTGGAAATAGGAGGTGAGGAACAAACCCCTATGTTCTTCACTAGGCCCACTGATCTACAATGCAAACAGGATCTGCTAGAGACCTGCAGGGAACCCAGAGTGGCCAAGGCTGGTCTCACTTATTGGCTGAGTGCCTGACTTAAAGATTGAAAATAGACACTGAGCTTTTCTTACCAATGAGTGACCTATGGACATATGAATATTCCTCAGAAATCCTGGGAATGAAGAGTGCTAAGGTTTCCTTACTGAGAAAGCAGTCCTCAGAGTGAAAACAGGAAAATCTGAACACTTTTAAATTAGAAAAATAAAAAATACAAAAGGGTGTAGTTAAACCTCACAGGGAAGGTCTTTGTTTACTATTGCTAGGTTTTAACAAGGTCTTTCATTTAGACATCTCTCTTCTCCTCTCCTGTTTTCCCTCCCTTACCCTTCTCGTCTCTTCTCTATTCCTTTCCTCTCTCCTCTTCCTTCTTCTTTTCTTATCTCTTCTTCTTGTTTTTCTTTGTTTCTCTTTCTCTCTCTGCTCTAGGACAGCTTTGAAAGAGACAGAAAGGTAGGAAAGAAGTTCAAAGATGCAAAAGGCTGGCCATTCTAAGCCATGAGGCAGAGTGGAGGCATTGGTTATAGAATACAGTTGATATTCAAGGAGAAATTTGTGTTGTGCATGTGGTTCAGATAATGAAGAAAGGAAAATTGCTGGCTTGTATGGGCCTGGAAGATGTATAGGAGAAATTGAGGTGCCTGTGATGGTGGCTTGCATTCCACAGGGTGATAATGAAGGGCATAGAAGGTCAGTAGTTAGAAAGAAAGGAGAACTTTGTAAGTGCAAATGCATCGTAAGGAGAGAAAAAACTGGAAAGCTGACCAAGTGAAGGCAAGAAGAGAAGTCAGATAAGATATCAGTGTTGAAGACAAGAAAACAAAGATAATGTTGGTCAGAAGAGTATTGAGCAGGGATAGTGGCAGAAAATTATGTGGAATATTAAAGAAGGCCAAGCCTTAAATTATGTGAGGTAAATAATCTGATCCTTCACCATCCTTAGAGGACAGAGCTGACTTTGCACACACATTCTTCAAGTTCCAAGTCTTGTAATCTTTACAGTGTTAGTCTAAGCAGCATATGTTAAGTACATCGTTATCATAAATAAAAACATTGCAATGCTTAAAGAAACCTTAAAATTAACAAAGGACACATTGTTTATGAGTCTCAAGAGTCAAGTGAAAGATCCACACACATGATCAAGGTCACCACCATAAAATTCCATGATGATGTCATCAGGGACCATGTGATATGTCAACTGGACCAATCTGATAAAGAAGATGGGAAGAAGTCATCACAAGTATGACAATGAGGGAGGAAGGGATAAGATTTTCTGTGGTTTGTATCCTAGTTTAACTAGTTGGCCTACTTTTATAACACTTTGTGTTTACATGAATTAACTTGAAACTCAATCTATTTTTTAATTATCTCAAAGAATTATGCCTGTTCTTCTAATTGTATGTTTTGCCTTGTTATCAAAATTAATTGTCCTTGAAAATTGCCATGGTCTGTAACCCCAGGAATGTTACTATTCAGTTGTTCTGAAGCAGGGCTGGGATTAGTTTGACATCTGTTCCAGGTCTGTGGGGAGTAAGGAGATACAGCCTCCTAGCTTGACTTCCTCTTTTCTTAGGTATAAAGCATGATGGTCTTACAATCTTCTCAGTGCCAACCATCAAGCTCTCTGTTCAGTGACCCAAGATATTTTCTGACTATCTTTGACCACTATTTCTCTTATAAAAGGAGATTTGTTTGCAAGGGTTATTATTATTATTATTGGCCTCATTTGACTTTTACTTCATTTGTTCTTGAAGATATTTTCTTCATATCTAGATTTCTTTCAACTCTTTGCTATGCATTTGAGAAGCAGTGCCTTAGGACCTTAAGGGAAAGCACAGATTAATGGACAGCTGCTCTGGCTGTAGCCTCTCAGCATAGCTCTGGATGTGCAGAGAAGAACAAAGCTAAACTGCATTCTTAAAACCTCCTTAGCCAGTCAGAAGGGTCTGGGCCCACCCATGGCTACAGTGTGGACGTCCTCATATCCCCCAGTAGTGCAAAAGGACACCATGGGTAGATGTATGAATTTTACCTCAGAGACTCTAGTGTCCCAAAATACTGAACTATTTTATGTTCTTCCTTATGATTCAGCTCCTGGTAGCAACACAATGGGAGATTGTCTTGGGCCATTTTCTGCTGTTACAAGAGAATGCCTGAAACCAGGTAATTCATAATGAAAATAAATGTGCTCCTGTTCTGGCTGCTGGGAGTTCCAATAGCATTGTGTAGGAATTAGGCAGAGCCTTCTTGCAAAATCAGAACATTCAGATGGCTTCTAGTGACAAGGTTGAACTTACAGAATCTCTCTTCCCTCCTTAGAAAACCAGGAATGCAATCATGCACCCTTCTTCATCACCTCACATGTTGTAGTTACATGTTACTGGGACCAAACAGCTGAAGGCAAGAAATAATTTATTTTGGATTATAGTCCTGAGAGGAAGCTTCATGATGGCAGGAGAAAGGATGCATGAGCAGAGGTTAGACATCACTTCTAACACAACAGGTGGAAAATAGCAGCAAGAGAGTGAGTTAGCCTCTGTCAAGGGGAGGTGGATATAATACCCCAATGCCTGCCTCTGGTAACATACTTCCTCCAGCAAGACTCCATCTTCCAAATCACCTCCATCTTAGGACCAAGTATTCAAGACGCAAGATTTTATGAAGGGCATCTGATTCAAATCGCCACATCATTTAACCAAAACTTCACCCTGAAGGCCTCCAGGTACCATCAACACAATCTGAGGATTATATTTTCAAGACATTTTGGGGACACACTCAGACCATCAATCTCAGCTCCTTGTGGCAATGGCTAGACTTCCTGGCTGGGGTCACATGCATGTGGCTGGGCTATGAAAGTGGATCTATCGTTGTTATCCTGGGGAATATGTCACTGGTGTCCTTAGCAGGGCTCCTTCAGTCCTGAATGTGGCTGTATTTGGATGGAGGCCTGAGTAGCAGCCTCATCTGTGCTGGAATGCAGACATCTCTCATTCCATTCTCTCAAGGCTAGAATGGAAAGGTGTAATTACCCTGGCAGTCAATCAGGAAAGAGAGAAAAGACAGAGATGGGGAGAGAGACCTGCAACAAGCTAGAAGACACAAAGGCCACCTTCCAGTGACATATTTCCATCAAAATACTCCTCTTCCTCCTAAATATTCCTAAACAACACCACCTTTGCTGGGAATAATGTGTTCAAACACATGAGCCTATGGGGGACATTTTACACTTAAACCACCACATGTAATGCTACTTATTCTTTTTGTTCTAAAGATTGTCTCAGGGATCTGAGATGTGGCTCAGCCAATAAAGTCCTTAACTTTCAAGCATGAGGATATGAGTTCCAGGTCAGTGTCAAACTTTGTCTCAAAAAAAAAAAGGTGGTTTGTACCTAAGGAATTATGCCTGAGGTTGTCCACTGGTTGCCACGTGCATTTTCACACACATATTCCCACATCTACATGCACCCATATACACATATGCCAAAATAACACATACGACAGGGAAATGTGTTGTAGAGGAAAAGGAAACACTACTTCCTGCTAGAGAATTTCATCACAGAACCGAACTTCAGCAAGTGAAGGTGACAAAGTACCCTGCTGGACAGTAAGTACCACAATGCTGGTTCCTGAAGATACCAATATATAATGACATAAGTACTTTTGTATTTCTCATTTAGATAGCTATGATTTCCAATACAGGTTGATGATTTTTCTGCTTCACATTGTATTCTAGTGAACATTAATGGTTTGCTCTGGAACTAGGAAGTAGAAAGAAAGGATATTGGAGACAAACCAGGAATCAAAAGATCATCCTGACATCTTATGGAGCTTTAATTTGAAGCAGTGGTCACTGTCTCCAGAGGAAAGCATCACTCATTCTTCACACTATGAGAAGAGAAGCAGTGATGTTCCTTTATTTTATTCTTTTTTTTTTAAGGCAAGCCCAACAGACTGGCCTTTTTTCATACAAAAGAGCCAGAGTAGGATAAAGTGAGAGAAGTTCCAGGGCCTCTAGTCACTGTAATTGAACTCTAGATGTGTGCACTAACCTGTGCGCATGTGCAACCTTGCATGCTTGTGTCACCATGTGTGTCTGGCTTATGTGGGACCTGGGTCCTTAGGTTTCATAGCAAATGCCTTAACCACTAAGCCATCTCTCTAGCCCCCTTCTTTCTTTTTTTTTTTTTTTTTTTTTTTACTATTAAGAAAATACTACTATGAATTCTGAAGGTTATCAGACCTTGACTATTTCACTTTCCTTTCATTAAAGTTGCAATTTACTTATTAGATTTACATTTAAAACAGATGCAGAATTCACTTCATGGATCTCCACAAAGGAAGGAAATAAGTAAAGGCTAAATTATGATTCTGCCTACAAAGGAGTGAAGGAGCATGGATTTGTAGTAGCATAAGTTTACATTTGACTAGACTTGTGAGAAATTGGACAACAATATTTAATTTCTCCTGCAGCAGGAGTTTTATATTTTGCTGAATGGCCAGAAGGCCTGGGCACACAGCTCAGCTATTTCTCTAAGAATTTTGTCTTTGAAGCGAGTCTCATCCTTCCTAAGAAAGATTCTGGGTAAGAAGTACTTAAGGAGAAAATGAAATCAGATGTCTGAGTTTCCTACCCATCTCTTACAGGAAGGGGAATGCTCAGAATTCTCACACCACTCTTGAGTGTAAAGTGCACTTGTCTTTCCATCCTGTCCACTGCCTCCCTTGCTGCACCAAATGCCAGAACTGTCCTCTTGCCCAGCGGGGTGGTAGTTCACCAAGGAGACATTTGTATGCAGCCACAGAACAGATCTCTTCATTGTCAACTCTTCTATTACTACCCAAGACACAGCAGTGCTTCTGAAGTCTCTGATGCTGGCTGTACTCTGAGCTCCCAAGCTATGGCTATTTGTCTATGTGCTTTTTTAAAAAAAAAAATTAAAATATTTTATTTATTTATTTTCAAGCAGAAAGAGATAGAAAAGAGACAGACAGAGAGAATGAGCATGTCAAGGACTCTAGCTATTGCAAACAGAGTCCAGATGCATGGTCACTTTGTGCATCTGCCTTCATGGGGACTGGAGAATCAGGCTCAGGTGGTTAGGTTCTACAGGCAAGTGCTTGAACCACTGAGCCACCTCTGCAGCCCTGTCGATAAACTTCTGATGACCACAGCCCTGGAACATGTGGGTGTGAAATCAAGAATTGGGTTATGAACACAGGAGTTCCAAAGCTTTTGCTGATAAAAATAGTGTTGGGAAGAGATAGCTGATATAAGTCTAGAGCTGGGACATTAGCTATGATAAGTACTACAAACTTCAAGTGGGTTCCAAAATACTTCTAAGTTCAATCTCTTTCATTTTACCATATAAAAGTTTTCTCCACTGACAAGAGATAATGAAGGAAGTACGCTTTGATGCCCTCAAATCTCTAGTTTTAATAGGTTCAAGGCGAGATCTAACATCATCACTGTCCTGGTTCCCCATTTTTCTCTCTGATCTAGAGACTTGTCTATCACCTGGACAACTGAAAAATTTGGTAACACCTCTGATATCTGCCTTCTGACATCTGCCAGTGGCATCTCTGTGATGTCCAATACCAATTCCATGTTTTTTTTTTTTTCCCTACTCCTATGTTTAGGTATTGATCTCTCACCATCACAGCTCCAGCAGCCCCTAGCTTGCCTGCAAATTTCCAGTGGGACATTCACTACAAAGACTATGGGATTGCCAGCATCTGCTTGTAGCTCATCTACCACACCATCCTCACTTAAAGCCCCTCATAGAGTCAGACTCTCTGTGCTAACCCACCAAATCCCCTCAAGACCCACAATGCCCCCCACCCCAGTTTTCCTGATGCTCTAAAGTGATACATGACCAAGCCATGGTACAGCTCTTCTGATAGACACCATTTCTCTACTCCAGTTGAGCCATATTTGTTTATCTACCCTAGAATACAACAAATTATGGAATTTTTGCTCCAAAATATTTTTAGGATGAATAATTTTTTAGATGAAAAAATATATAACAATTTGGCCAACTTAATAGTTAAATGTAAGAGTAAATATTTTAGTAAATATTTATTTGATGAATTTATAAAAGAATGTTTCCTAAGATTTTGAAATCATGGTGAAAATCATATGGAATCACTTCCCTCACTGTGTTAATGTAGCTCATAGTCAGAGAATGAATGAAGGAATAAATACAACTCTGTGAGCCAATGCTGGGTGGTCCTGCCAGTGCAGACAGTAGAGGAAAATGCACTGTATTGTTTCTGTGTTTGTGGGCATGCCCTATACTGTTTTTCTCCAGAATCTAGTCATTCTATGCCTGTAGAATTATAGTCACAGTTTCTCATAATTAGCTCTCTAGAGACAATCATCTTCTATGGTGAAGTAGAAAAGTTAGATGCTAATACCCGGGATGGCCTTTAAGCCCTACAATGTCCCATCTAATCACCATGAATCTAATTTGTACATGCAGCCCTACCACAGGGTTGGCTGTTCCCTTCCCACACAGCACAGCCCACAGCCTTCTGAGCTTTACTTACTAGAAATCTCATGTATACCTCACACATATACATACATATGTGTGTATTTCTGATTTTTTTCCTAAGAGTTTCTTTTCAGTTCTTTGTTCTTCAATGTAAGCATGTAGTATCTCTTAGCAGATAACCGAACCCAACAGGACCTGGGAGAACATCATAAACAATAACACCCAAATATTGAAGCAATAAAGGAATGACAATATAGGATTAGCTTGGAAAGAATTGTACAGTGGTTTAAAATTCATAGATGCAGAAGGAATTCTGTGGGCTGGATAGGGTAGGTAGGGTCCTCGTAATGGGCTGCAGGAGATAGGCCACACCTCCTGATGGCTAGAAGAAGGTTCAAGTGGGAGACAGACTACTACAGAACATTCCCGAGCTGCAGGGGCATTCACAGATCTCTGCCTGGTCATGAAGGCTTTAATGTACAGACTACATGGCTTGGGTCACATGTAGGATGGAGGTTCGGTTATTTTTTTTTATTTTGGAGGTCTGGGAAATAATAAAGGGAAGACAGTAAGGTGAGGGAGCACCCCAAAGGCAGTCCAGGCTTGGTGGAGTTGGAATAGACACAACAGAGTGGTTAGATATATGCCGAAAGCAGGGTGGGGGGGTGCGTGGGAAGGGTGGTCAAGAAAAGATAAAGGGTCAATGAAAATACATTATGTACATGTATAAACATGATGGTAAAATTTTTAAAAAGTAATCCATGAGTTCTGACAAAGACACTGACTTTGTGTCTCTCTGCTGGGGTAGCTGAGGAAAGATTAGACCGAGACACACTGAAAACTGCACACCACACTGCCTCTTCCTCCACAGTGTGTGACCTTGGTCCTCACTGCCTATTTCTACTGGAAAACCAAACCCAGTGAGCAGCATTAAAGGCATAAATCAGAAGTTTAACTAAATAGATGTTTATTTATTTTATATGATTTTATTGTCAAATATTTGGGTGGGAGTTAATAGAACATAAAGAACTGGGTTAACATTCCAACATACACAGATGACACCCCCACAGATCTGTTATAAATCCTTCTAGATCTCATCTCCTACCTAAAATGCAGCTCTGACAACTACAACCCTATATACATTCCTCCCCCTCTTCTTTCTCTTTTCCTTTCTTCTTTTTCTCCAAGCCTCTGTTTCTCTTAAAGGGAAAACTTCTGTTTTGATAACATAGACTTCAGAAACATGTATATACCAAATTCTATTATAAAATAGCAAAAGTTAAAAAGTTTCAGAATAGTAAGCAAATGTTTGAAGATATAATTCCCCTAAACTCATCTATGAATTTAGTGCAGAGCTAGTGAAATGGCACTGAGTTTTGCAAGTGGTGCTATTGCTTTGATTGCCTTTTCCTTTAAAAATCAATTATCATTTCATAAGGTAATATTAAGTTACTGGTTTCCAGAAACATCATAGCACACAGAAAGCCTCTTTACTATTTCCAGTGCCCCTGCAAGGTCACGGAAACCTTCAATTTGAGAGTAAGCAATAGCCTGCCTTATGTCAGTCAAGAAACGTCACTTGTTCTAACTCTAGAGACTCCCAGAAAGTCAGCGTAATGTATTCATCAGACTTATATAAACTTCATCTATATTCAAAGCCACTATCTTAGGAGTTAAAGTTCTATTTCACTAGGTTCAGTAGAAACAAAAGCAGGATTGGCTAAGTTACAGCCACAAGAGGCACACACAACAACTGTCTTGCTGGGGTAGTGATAGGGGTTGCACTTTGCTCAGCCCTCAGGGGACTTCGTAGTCCAACAGAACTGGACCCTGTCCCAGCTCTGCCTCCCTCATGCAGCAGCAAGTGCAAAAGGGACAGCTAGGGGAAGGAGATATTTAAACTCTGTTGCAGACAACTTTGCCATCCTTTAACCATTTCTTTTCCTCTTGGAAGACAATGCAGCTTTGACAGCAGGCCATGTTCTTCTCCATCTGTCCTAGAGTCTCCAGCCATTTACTTTTTGTGTGCTTGTGTGACTGGCCTTGTACACACACACACACACACACACACACACACACACACACACACACACACACACACACACACACACGTCCTGTTCCATTCCCATTGGGAAATCCCTTCCCCAGTGTTTTCCTGCAGCTCACGTCCTTCACACACTAGGGTGGTATTTGGAATTCTGGCGACACTCACTTTCACCGTGGGTTTTCAGAAGCAAAGATGCTGGCTCAGTTTGAGTCTTTTCATTTGACCTGCTGCTCTTGTTCATTTGGTTTGCCTGACGTGTGCATAGAATATTTAAAATATGCTTGCTGTTTTCCTTAAAGCTTAAAAAAATAAATGAATAGAATATTTCTTCAAGCAGTCTTTATAGAAATGACACAATCATAGTAGGGTGTCCTTACCTCCCCTCCACTACATATCTTCCATAGAAGCATCTTAAGTTGATTTAGAAGATCATTATGTGGATGAGACAAGATGGGCATGTCATTACTTACTCTATCCCATCACTTCAATGAAGATTCTTTCTGCATGTTGTGTGGCACTCTGGGCTTTGCCATGTGCATTATACCATGTGTCTTCCCTAATAACACCATGCAGAGTACTGTTCTGGAACTCCTCTGTCCTCTGCCTACCCATTTGTGCCCCTAGAGACCAAGGTAGGAGAATTGCCATGAGTTTGATGCCACCTTGAGACTAGCTAGTGAATTCCAGGTAAGCCTGGGCTAGAAGGAGACCCTACCTTGAAAAACCCAAACAACAACAACAAAGAAAAACAAGATGCTGCAGAGATGGCTCAGCAGTTAAAGGCCCTGGCCCACAAAACCTGCTGGTCTTGGTTTGACTTCCTAGTGCCCACACAAAGCTAGATGCACAAAGTTGTCCATGTGTCTGGAGTTCATTTGCAGTGGCAAAAGGCCTTGGTGCACCCATTCTCTCTCTTTCTCTCTCTTCTTACAAATAAATAAAATATACTTTATGCCTTAAAAACAAAATTAAAAAGACACGAATCAGTTGTAGCAGGAGCCCCTATTGTTTTTCTGATGGACATATTCTATGGTGGTCCAGGAGCATGGGCCAGGCAGGAAGCCCGTCTCCAGCAGCCACACCCCAGTTGCCACTGTCAACCATAGTCCCTTTGTTCTGGGCTCTATTACCAAACTAGGACAATAATTCCTGTCTGCCAAACTGATAAATGCTATATAAAGATCAAAGAGGATTGTAAACACATAGATAAAAGTGGTAAGTCCTTCACAAATATAGGCTGCATTCATTATAATTCCTTTTGAGAATCATAGCATATTTTCCCCCCTTTGGAATTAGCTTCTATCGAAAGCTATAGATTGTGCAAGTAACTGGATTTAGTTCATGCCTGTTTTGAGACATTTATCTCAGAGAATTGCTTGTAATCTCATAATTTCTTTTTACAATTGAAATAATGAACTCACGACTTCTTCTGTTCCTTGTTTTCCCAGTGCGGTGCTTGCCATGTACACCTATTCAGTGTTTTAATTACTGAGGCTTTGGCTGTCTCACATGGGCACTGTGAAGATTAATGTCTATTTAGTGATTTTAAGTTTGTGAGATGATTGGTGTTCCTTTGAGGAAAAGTTTTATATAAACATCTTATAATGCTTATAACAATGAGATAGAGGCCATGTGGTAATAAAGAAAAATGAAAATGAGACAAGGAAAGCCATTTTCTCTGTAAAACTCAAGTAGAATAAACAAACAAAACAATCCCTCAAGTCAAAGTGAATTTCTCTCTCTGCATCTTTTAAAATGCTGCAAGTATCTCAATGATTCCTTCAAGTATAAGGAATATATATTGGATTTTTTGCTGAAGGATTAAAAGGACGACCTCTAAAGAATTTATACACTCCCTGGTTTTGTTTTGTCTGTCTTGTGGGAGAAAAGTTTATTGTAACCTCACTGACAACTCTGAGGAAAATTAGAAGTCTTGATTCTCAGCACCGCACATGGGGAATTGGTTTGTATAATAAACCTCTGTCCCAACATGTAGCCACACCGGAGCACTTTCATTTCACATGCGGCCTTCATTGACCCCTGGAAGCTGAGGTCAAGGTCCCTGTGTGCTCCCCTGGACACATTCAGGAGTCTCATCCTCAAACTTATCTGATACCAGAACATTGATTCCTTCCTGGATGGTTTCCACAAAGACTTGATTTGTGCAGCCATTGTCACATAAGAGTGAATAGCCAGACATGAAGGACAGAGATGGAGAGAATTCAGCGAGAAAGAAAGAGAAAAACTAGTAATGTAAGCCCCACAGTGAAGGTGGTTGAAATGGAGAACATGAGGTATAAAGAAAGGTCCATTTGCCACACAAAATGAGTGAGAGACACTAATTGTGTGATATTTTCATCACTGTGAAAGAACAGCTGACAAAAACAGTCTAAGGAGGAAGGGTTGATTAAGGCTCCTGGTTTAAGAAGCGTCAGTACCGCATAGTCAGGAGGATGTGGCAGAGGAGCAGTGCAGCTTACACATTGTGGTAGCCAGGAAGGAGAGGGGAGGAGAGCGGACGGGAGGAGAGGAGAATACCTCCATTGTTAGATTTCTTTTTCATTCCTTCTTATTCAGTCCAGGGATCCAGTGTCCATGGGTTGATGCTGTCCACATTCTCCCTCAGTTACTCCTCTCTGCAAACACCATCAAAGATAGATGCAGAAATGTGCTGTACCATCCAAGAGTAGCCATCATCCCGCTGTTGCACAAAAGGGAACAAGGATGAAAGAGGAGATAGAAAGAAATGCTTCTGCAAAGCAGACACTCAAGGCAATGTCTGTGGCAGCTATCCAAAGGGACTGGACACTTATCAAATTGTAGGGAGTTCTAGGACTCTCACCAGTATAGTGAGATTTTGATCTGAGAAAAGCAAACTGCCAACTCTACAGGCTCCGTGGACTTGGACTTGTCTGGGAGTGTCATGACATCTTGTTGACAACTTCTCATAAGGTACACCTGGAATTGTCTGGTCTTCTCATCACTGCAGCTTTGCTCAGTAGTTCTGCCTGGAAAATTCTTAAAATGGACACGTGTGTTTGGAGAACGTATGCCCCTTTTCATTCCAGCCCTACAACTTATCTGTCATCTCACTTGAAAATCACAGAACCCGGTGGCAGGGCTAATATTAGGATTTCTAAAGATAACTCAAATTCTAACTTCTCCAATGATAGGAAGACATAAATAGGAAGGACATAAGTGCCCATATTTGGAAATGTTGAGGCCTATTAGTGCTTTATTTACTATGGTATTATTGATATACTATAGTCTCAATTTCACCTGGGGGGCTGGATGGATGGCTCAGCAGTTGTTGCTATTGTTTGTGGACATTAAAATCTGGCTTCTTGGGCTGGAGAGATGGCTTAGAAGTTATAGCATTTTCCTGAAAATCCAAAGGACCCAGGTTCGATTCCTCAGGGCTCACATAAACCAGATAAACAAGGTGGCACATGTGTCTGCAGTTCGTCTGCAGCAGCTGGAGGCCCTGATGTGTCCATTCCCTTTCTCTTCCCCCCACCTCTTTCTGTCAAATAAATAAATAAAAATAAAATATTTTAAAAAATTACCTGGGGATGGAGAAATGGATTAGCAGTTAAGGCATTTGCTTGCAAAGCCAATGGACCTTAGTTCGATTCCCCAACATCCACCTAAGCCAGGTGCACAAGGTGGTGTGTGCATCTGGAGTTCATTTGCAGTGGCTTGAGGCCCTGGTGAGCACATTCTCTCTCTCTCTCTCTTTCTCTTTCTCTTATCAATAAAAAAGTAAAAGTCATCTGAACTTCATTTCAAAAGGTATTTAATTGTAAATGTGTTTGTAGTGTTCTATGTTGCTGATATGCTAATTAAAATATTACTTTAAACAGCAGAGATTTTGTAAAAAAGGATGATCATTCTTTTGAGTATATATATATATATACATATACATATATATATATATATATATATATATATGTATATGTGTGTGTATATATTAAAATATTTGACAAGCTCTTTTCAGTATGCCTTTGTGTGTATGTATGGAAGTTGTCAATAAAAAGTTTAAAAAAATACATTATGTCTTTAATAATTTAATTATCTATTAAACCACAAACAGCAATGTGTGTTTTTCTTGCTCTGGCATGTCACCCTGACACACAGGGTGGGCATCTGTGTTTGGAGCAAGTATGCCTTGCTAAATCTGGTCTAAATCCATATGCTTCCTGGTCCATAAGGTCCTGGTTCAAAGAAAAGTTCGGACTAGAGACCAAGGGCAGACCACCTGGAAGCCACATTTAACCTGGGACATAGGTGCATTTTATGCTGAATTTTTTCACTTTTAGTTTATATCCCCTTAATGCATTCAAAGTAACACATTTATGCTGTTTTTTTTTTTTTTTTTTTTTGAAGTGCTTATGGTGAAATAATAATAAGGTATCAAGAATGTGACAGTTAAATCTCTGTTGTCAGCTTGATAAGGTCAGGCATCAAGAAGAGACACTCCTCTTGGGCGGATCTGTAATGAGCATTTCCATGAAGGATTGATAGAGTGAAGAAGCTGTTCCCCCAGAGTGGGCAGCCCTTCTGGTGACAGCACACACACACACACACACACACACACACACACACACACACACATGGAGGTTTGAGGAAGAAGCAGTCATTTTGGCCTGGCTGCCATGCTACTCGCTGGTGTGTGCATCTAGCAAGGTGCTACTATTGTTTGTGGACATTAACATCCAGCTTCTTGGGTTGGAGAGATGGCTTAGCAGTTATGGCATTTGCCTGCAAAGCCTAAGGACCCAGGTTCAATTCCCTAATACACGTGTAAGCCAGATGCACAAGGTGGCATATGCATCTGGAGTTTTTTTGCAGTGGCTAGAGGCCCTGGCATGCCCATTCTCTCTCTCTCACTCTCTCATAAATAAATAAATAAATAAATTCCAGTTTCTTCAGCCTTCCAACATGAACTGAAGACTACTGGCTCTTCAGGAATCCCCCAGGTCTTTAGCACCAGATTGAGGCTGTTGAGGCTTCTAGGCTAATGCACTGAGTAGCTACTGGGTTCTCCAACTCTCTAGCATGCAGATAGCCATGGTTGGACGACTACCCAGCCCCTAACAATGAACAAATGAGCTAATGTTGAACTAACAATATTCTGTTGGTTCTATTCCTTGAGAATACTCTGAATAATACTCTGAATAATACTCAGGGAGTTCTGGAAGAAAGTTACCAAACTGAATAATGCTCAGGCAAGTGAAGATTTAGTTTAATACTGAAATACCAGAGCTGCTGGGGTGTTTTGCTGTGTAGAGCAGTCTTCTGATGACAAGATTATAATGAAGCCTTTCCCTCCATTGTAGAAATGACCACAAGCCTTTAGGCTTGGCTTCTTGAGGGAGTTAGAGGTGTCTTTCCATGTCCTTTCTAGAAGAGTCCTCCTCTGCTACTTCAGGGTAGATGTGTTGTGAAAGAACAGCCATGTCCTAAGACATCTTCTGTATGGAGGGTCAGATCATCAGTCCTTGAAGTTATCAGAAGTCCCATGGAGATCTGAAGACTGTTGGGGGCTCCTTACTTGGGCAGAATTCTGGATGTGATAGCCTGGATTGGAAGCCAAGATCTATAAGCCATCAACCATAGCATCTCAGGCAGTTGACAGAGCTTCTCGATGCTATGTGTCCAGGTGTTTGGAATCCTTTTAGGGAATGTTGAAGCCCTTGGCCCATGACCTGCAGTAGTGTGTCAGAGTGTTCATTCCATGACCTGTAGTAAGACCTCTTCCTGCAGACCCCAAGGAGAGTGCTGGGGCAGAAAGGGCTCACCTAAGGTGATGCCACGTGAGTCATGCAGCCCAAACTGCAGGAAGAAGATGAATGATGCAGTGAAAAGTCTCATTTGATCCCACATCAGAGAAATCAGTGGAAAAAAAAAAAAGTATGAGATGTGACTGACAGAAACCTAAGCTGACATTTGTTAGATTTATAAAAACTACCAACAAGTGGCATTTACACTTATTCAATAATGAAGAATCTTTATGTGGCACTGGCTATGTAGTTTATCTCCATCATCTTTGCTTCTGTGTTTGTAATATCTCACCATACTGTGAGCTGTCAATGGTTGTGGGGCATAAGACCCCATTTATGTCTTCAGTTAATGTCATTTGCATGGTCTAAGATGGGGAGTGATGGCTAATCAGAGGGCTGGGGATGGAAGTGCATGGGAACACAGGATAGTTCCAAAACTGCTAGCTGGAGAGATAGCTTAGCAGTTGAGGCCCTTGCCTGCAAAGCCTAAGGACCCAGATTTGATTCCCCAGTACCTATGAAAGCCAGATGCACAAGGTGGCACATACATCTGGAGTTTGTTTGCAGTGGCTGGAGGCACTGATGCATCCATTCTCTCTTTCTGTCTGTCTTTTCCTCTCTCTCTTTCAAATAAATAAATGTAAATTTAAAAAATGCTAGTAGCTGACATTGGAAGACTGAGGCTTCAAACCATGTTGCTGCAGGGAGTATGTAGGGAAAGGAAGTCTGTGTTGTCTTCCATCATCCCACAGATACCTTTGAGCCTGCAGCATGTCAGGCCCTGGATCCAACAGTGGCTGTGAATGGGAAGGTCCTGTTGGCAGGAAGGCTGGGGCGCCAAGGGCACACTGTGGATCACAGTGGGAAGAAGAACACAGAAAAGCCAGTTAGACCTTATTCAAATTGAAACTTACCATGGGACAGCCTGTTCAGAAGAAAATCACCAGGACTTCCCAGTGGGGTACAAGCACTGAGCAGGGTCATTATCCAGCAGTTGTTTGCTCTGCTTTGCTTTTGTATTCACACGTTAAGTCCTGTCTGCTAAGCTCCCTATTCATGGATGGCTGCTTGTACAAATCAATTTTTCAAGTTTACTTTGTCTCGGTTTGCTTTCAATAGCACATACAATATGAGAAGAAGAGAAGCCAAGGCCAGTCAGGTTGACAGTGGGGTCACCTGGCTTCTCTGAGCCTTTACCTTCTGGTCTTGTCCCTTCCTTATGGCATCAGTGTTGTATCAGTTTCACTAACTAGGGGAATCCAGATCTTTCCCTAAGCACATGTGTCACATGGCAGTAACCACAGCAATAAGGGGGAAAATGCCATTGAAGAACTTGTATGACTTGAGTTCCACTCCTGGGAGATGGCTTTGAGCAGGACAGATATCACAACTCGAGTGAGCCACCAACAATGTGTGATTTTTCCCAGTATAGAAGGGCTTCTGGAAGGAAATGCAGTCCAGTTTGTCTGTGACACATGAATTTAATCATTTCACCCTAAAGAGGACATGGCTTTGTGTTTACTTTGCATATAAAGATGCAAACGATTACAAAAGGAATCAGATAACTGTTATTGGGTACACATCAAATATAATGTTTGAAAACAAGGTCTGTTACCCAGTGAGTAATACAATTTTGGATAAGCTGGTTAGGGAAGTTGGAACTGGTGGGAGGGAAAATTGCATTTCCCTCCTTCACTTCCTCAGAATATTGCTCTGTCCACAGGTCACTCCATCTCCCCTCTTTCCACCTCTCTGGTTAGTGGGGAAGGGGGCAGCAAAGCTTCTTAGCTTTGTTTGTCCATCAGAACCCTCCGTAGTAGTTGACCAAAAAAAAAAAAAAAAAAAAAAAGAACAAAACCAACCCAAATTCCTTATGCTGCGATTGGCTCAGCTTCTTCAGGGGTGTAAGCCAAGCACACAGATATCTAAGACAGTGCCTGATGAGGTGGGTGTGCAGAATGGAGGAAAGCTGCTGAAACCAGAGTGTTGGGCCTAGTGGCAGCAGCCCTTCGAGACAGGGGAAGACAGCACATTTGGGGAGTGCCATCTAAGTTAGAGTCAGAGGAATACAGGACTGTAGAAATGCTACAGGTGTTGCCATGGCATGAAGGTAGAAGTTTACATGAAAGTTTCAGGAACATATTAACATCTGCTAAAGGGACTGAGAAGACATATATGGGTACAGATGTAACATCTAGATGAGAAAGGTTGTGATCAGTGGGGTCTCATGTGGGTCTTGTGCTAATGGATACACAGCAGTCACAGTCATTATGGGGATTTGCTTAACCCCTGCCTGCATCCCCATATACTATGTGCTCCATCCAGTGCTCAGCAACTGTTAGCTCTGGTTAATTCCAGGCTTCAGAAATTGGAGCCGGGCACAGTGATCTAAAAGAACTCACTTTTCCCTACCTCATCTTTAAAAAAAAAAAAAAAAAAAAATTCACACTACTATTCTGGCTTAGTTATGTACCAACAGTTTGTTGCTATGGTGGTTTGATGTTATATGTACCAAATGAACTCCTGTGCTCTGAATACTTGGTTCCCAGGTAGTGCCAGTTTTGGAGGTGGGTCATCGCCAGAGGAGGTGTATTATTGGGGGGTGGGCTTAGGGGTTTTATAACCAGCTCACCCCTGCCAGAACTCAGCTCACAATCTTGTTGCTGTTTCCACCTGCTGTGGAAGAGGTGCTGTCCAGCCTCTGCTCATGCCATTTTCCCCTGCCATCATGGAGCTTCTCCTTGAGGCTGAAAGCAAACACAAATTTTTTTTTTTTTTTAAACAAAGATAAGTCATGGTTTTATTTGATTTACCATATTACATGAATGCCAAAATTTTCTTCAAAGCTTACCAAAACTTTGATATTTTCTGATGACGAGAATTATGACTCTAACATCCAAGGAATTACTGTCTTCTTTTATTTTCCTCCTCCCAAAATGTTTTAGCTACCTACCTTCTGACCTCTCTTTTTCTCTTAATTCCAAATTCTAGGTATTACCAAGTGGCCTTGCTTGGATTTCCTGTTTTGTTTGCACGCTCTCCATTAGTCACGTCATCTACTTTTATGACTTCTGTTAATTCTTTTTGTTGTTGTTGTTGTTGTTTTCGAGGTAGGGTCTCACTCTGGCCCAGGCTGACCTAGAATTCACTATGTAGTCTTAGGGTGGCCTTGAACTCACAGCAATCCTCCTACCTCTGCCTCCCGAGTGCTGGGATTAAAGGCATGCACCACCATGCCAGCTTCTGTTAATTCTTTTCCTTAGATTTCTCTCAATTTTGTAAGCCCAGTGTTGTTATTTACTATTGATTTTAGTTATATATTCCGTAGGTTGAGCCATCATTTAAGCTCTTAAACCTCATTTATCTATCGCCAAGTTCATATATATATATATATTGTTTTTTTTTTCCTTTAACTGGCTCCTGTTCCAGTAATGCCTTTCTGCTTAGGACTTTGCCAGTTTCTAAATGCTTTTTTCCCATCATCTGCTTCTGCTAGTTTGTTTCCTCCCAGAAATGTGAAGGTAATTGCAACAGTTGCTTTACAGCAGAAACAAAGTTCATAGGCTATATGATCTCTGCTCAGCTCCTCCCTGCAGCCAATCACTAGTGCAAAACCTTCCCCTGGGAATCTATGTTCAAACATTAAAATAAAGAAGCTCTCTGGAGGTGAGTCAGGCCACTAAAGTACTTTCCAGACCACTGATCTTCTTGTGTCTGAAGCCACGTCTCTGTTGTTTACAGTTCATGCTACATAGCTAAAAACCTTTTGTCCAAACTACTTGATGCCATCAGCTGCAGCTATGGATGGTAGGTAATTAATTAGCACTGACTTAATTCAAACCCTCACAGATCTGTGCCTTGGTTAGCTCAGAACCCTTGGCCTCTCACCTTCCTCTATATGTCTTTCCAAGACTTACCCAGCCCAAATAACATTTATGTCAAGCCTGGCTTTGGTCAAAATCTTGATGAAGTTTCAGAATTCTCTTAGGATGAAGCCCAGATAGAATCTGGAATTTCTCCTCTCTATCCCTCCCACCCTCAATTCTACTCTTCAGCTCAAAGCTATGTTGTCCAGTACAGCCCTCATGTGTTCCCCAGGAGCATATGGTACAGCACCGAAAATGTTGCTTTTCTGTGCATTTGTGAGTCATATTAATCCATTCAGTGCACACTCCCTAGTCTCTGTTAGACAGCCTCTCAGTGCCCAAGAACACAGGCTCTGAGCTACATAGCTGAACTGGAGAACAACTTCCTTCTGAATCTCTGCTGCTCGTGAACTGGGGAATCAGACATACCCTGCCCTGACAGTCTCCCATACCTTTCCAGTTGAGTCCACTTTGTAAGGTGGTCATGGTAACCTAAGAGCTGATGACTGTGAAGTTCGTCACAGCACTGAGTCTCATGCCCCCACATCTCCCTGGTTCATGCTTCGAACCTGGATGATCCAAGGGCCTGCAGGGTGGTTTGCCCAGCCGCTGCCCCTGTGTCTAACCCCACAACCACCAAACACTTTATGTCATCTCATGCTTTCTCTAGTCCCAATGCCAGGTTGGTCCCCCACCAAACCTGGTTCTGCCCACAATGTGTGTTTCTCTGCTTTCTGCATTTCCCTATCATATGCTTCATTCTCCCTGGAGTTGGAGTTGACACACAGGCACCTGTCACTGAAGAACGACCCAGCTTCCCAAGAGGAAGCTCTCACAACTCTCAGCAGCCCACCTCTTGAGATGTAAGTGTTCTCAATGGGAAAGTATCCTTCCCTGCGTTGCTGGCTTCTCTGCGAATTTCCTCTACCTTCCAGTTTTCCTTCAATTTATTAACCGTCATTTTCTCAACTCTTCTTGCCAATCTCCCTCTGATCCAGCACAAGGATTTCTATCTTATCATAATGACATACAATTCGTCTTGTGGTCTACACGTCCTTTTCTAAAGTGCACTCCTGCGTGAGGAAAGCCTGCACTGCACGCTCTTACTCTGAGTTCTTCCCCTAAAAGTGACAAGCTGTAATATACAATTTCCACAAAGCATTCACTTCAATTTATGATTGAAAAGTTGGGAGTTGGAAAAATTTCAACTTACCGCTTACACACACTTGATTGACCAACAGGCAGTGTTCTGAACCATACTATACAAATGCATGGGTGAACTCTATTTTCAACCCCAATTTTATTCTATACACATTAGCATCATTAAGGACTCATGATTTTCATGATGGATTTATTTATTTATTAGAGCAGAGAGAAGTGGCCAGGACCCAATACTAATAAACTGGCATAGTGAACTGAGACCACTTGACCTCAAAGTGTTTCCTAGGAAGACGGTGGTGAATGGGAGAATAGAAAGACCTTGCCCCTTCCGAATGCTATGTGGGCCATGCAGAGAATTTAGCAGGCCAGATCCACTCCCGGCTGCTAGAACACATCACCTGTCAACCACAGAAGGCCTTCAATGTTTCCTGGGGAGAGGTCAGGAAATTTGGGGAGCTCCATTTACACGACACATGTGACACATGTTGTGTTTCTCAAGAGTCTTCAGCCCACAGCGGTCTGGTCCCCACCGCCTCTAATAGCTCTGACAGCACCATGAGTCATCTGTGGCTTCAGTTGTCCCTGTGTGGGTACCTGAGTTGCTAGCTCTTTAGACAAGACCCTGCAGAACACTATCCCAGGTGTCAATGGAAGCTTCTTGCCAGCAGTAGAACATTCCAGCTCATTCTGATTGTGTGCTCATAGACCTGGAGTCAGGAGCTCTATTTCTTGTTAGTGGAAAGCAGATAGAGGTTGGATCCAGGGCGAGGGTGACAAAGGCTAACATCAGATGTTATCTCGGGGGACTTCACAGGGCAGCTTTCATCCTGGGATTTATCTGCTCATTTTTGCTTTTGCTTTACTTTATACTTTTCCCCCTAATGCCATGAAATCACATTGGTTTGCAATGTTCCTAATTTCATATTTGATTTATTCATCCACATCTGACCTGCTTTCATAAGGGTACTTAGTAATTAACCCACTGTCCAGCTGTCTCCCAGGGTCTTTAGTATGCCTTGTTACGTCAAAATGTGTGTTTAAGTTTGGGAACTGTCCCTGATTTCAGAATGACAGGGTTTCAGTTTTTCCAATTTGATGTTTGGCCAGGAACCCTGTGTACATGGCAGGGTTTCACTCTATTCTTCCTAGACCATCACTGTTTGGTATAGCCATCTGCAAGGACAGCAGGACAGCTTGGCACTCTGAGGGAGGGGCACATCTGAATCAGCTTTGAGGACCCAGTATTATAAGCAGGGTTATCGTGCATTTAACAAAAGAAGAAAGCATATAAAGGCAATATAGAGTTACTTCTCTAGAGGTTTTACTTAAAAAATCTCTTTAGAATTATTTGTGAGTTTATATAGCTTATAATTTTCTTTTACTGGCATTATTGTGCCATGTCTTGGAAACTCTCAGATACCCTTACTCCCTTTGTCTCAGTACAGTCCCATCACACGACTCAGCTAGAGGTCTGGAAGTAAATGAAACAATGTGAGAATCTACCAGAGACTTCCACAGTTTGGGGAGAGATGCTCTCAACCCACAATAAAGAGTAGGTAGCTATCCTGTGACTCCTTTCTCTTGCTTGCTGTTTCGTGCCATCTTGTCCTCTGGACTTCCTCCTGCTGTCTTCTGTCTTACCTGAATATCCTGGTAACTAGTCTTTGTATGTTGCTGGGTATTTTTTTTTTTTTTTTAAGATGAGACTAAAACATTTAAATCAGTAAACGGAATGAAGCAGGTGATGCTCTACAACTGGGGTGAGCCCCAGCTAGTCAGCTAAAGGCCTTCCAAGGTGTAGGAATGATTCTACCTTAGAATACCTCAGCTTCAACCCTGAGCTCTGGATCAGCTCTGAGTCTGCCAAATGAATCTTGAGATTTCAGATGTATTACTCTCCACCACTACGGGAGCTATTTCATGTGTGTTGTGTGTGTGTGTGTATAATCTTTCTCTCTTTCTCCTCTCTGTCTGTCCATCAGGGTCTATTGTCATCACCTCCATATTGCAGTCACCATGTTGCAGGCCCAAAGCACCAGAACAAAAGCAGCTTGTGGGAGGAAAGGGTTTAGTTTGGCTTATAAACTCAAAGGAGTATGTGGCATTAGCAGAGGCTGGCTATCATCTCCTGGCCAATATTAGGTGGACATCAGAACCAGGAAAGTGTGCCAAACACTGGCAAGGGGAAGCTGGCTATAAGACTCATAAGCCCATCCCCAACAACACACTGTCTCCAGGGGTCCCCAATTCCAAAATTGCCATCAGCTGAGGACCTAGCATTCAGAACCTATGAGTGTTGGGGAACACCTGAGTCTCTATCTCTCATCTCCATTGATCTATTACCTATTTACTATCTAACTTCTACCTACCATGAATTATATCTATCACCTATTGTCTATTCATGCATGAGTCATCTATCTATCTTTCATTAGTATGGATATATATTCCATCTATTATTTATCACCTGTTGAACAATTATTTTCTATAATTATAATTCATTAAACTTTAGATATATATTATGCTCACTTATTTATTCAGCTTATCTGTACTTTAAAACATTACATTCAACTCCTGTTGGTGTAGATGTTCAATAAATCATTACTATGTCAGTGGTTATAATTGTTCAAAACTATATTTTTCACTTCTTAACTTTTTGTTCCTATAAATTAGTAAGAAGATGGGATTAAATCTTCTATTTATTCTGAAATCTGATAGTTTGTGTGAAAAATATAAAAGTACAATCAGTTTTCCCTGTATTATTTTCATGGTTATATTATTTGGTACATCTAAATTTATTTCATATTTTTATTTCCTATTTTAAACTCTGATAGTTGGTGTGAACAGTGTTAAAGTACAATCAGGTTTTGCTATATTATTTTAATGGCTCTATAATTTGGTGCATCTAAATTGAAAATTTTACATTTTTTTCTGATGAATCTTTGGCATAAACTGTATTCATTGCAAACAGGGTTCTCTATCCTAAGGTCTGATTTATAACTACCTGTCCATATTATTTAATGTTTGAAAAGTTTATACTTTATATTATTTTATTTCCAGCTATTCTTCCTTGGGAAACATATGTAGTCTTTTTTAAACTGGGCAGCCATTTTTATTTTATTTGTATGCACCTTCAGTGATAAAATTGAATGAAACTACTGTATATAGGAATAAAACTGTCATCTTTTAGAGCACTTTATTTAATTTGAGCTCATTTGTGTTCATTATGTATCCTTGGAATTCTGGGATGAGTGAGAAATTTTATTTGTCCTTATACTTGGTGAATACCATGTTTCACCCATCATAGGACATTATATAGGCCCATTGATATTTTGTATTACTTTGTTGCTGTTTCTGTGTCTCCTGTTGTTTTTATTATAGGCTGGGCATTTTCAACACTACATTCTTTCAAGAAGGTTTTCTTCTTTCACAAGCCCTTACACTCCTGATGAGCTCTGTGGGCACTCACTGCCTGATGTCTAATCAGTCCAGGTTCAGAAAGGAAAATATTTTTGTGTTGAACCTTAATGCCTATGTATGTGCAATCTTTCTCACTTCACCTTAATTCTAAGATGGCAGGACTGCTGGGATCCAATTTCAAGGAAAACTCACCTCAGCCCTGGGCTCGATACCTGATCTTGTCCCTTTTGTGTGGGTTTTTACATTGTCCTCTGAGGAAGAGACTCAGAAAATTTTCCAAGTGGCTGCAGATACTAAGCCCCTAATTCCATTCCTGGCTCTATCCTTCCGAATGGCCTGGGTTTGTACCTCTTCCTTGAGTTGTTAGTACTGATGCCTTCAAGATTTGGAAGAATATTTTTCCAGTTTTTCTCACTTACTTTGTCAGGGGCGAAGGTATAAAGGAACCATCTATAATTACAGGAACTGAAAATCCTCTTGACTTTTCTCCAGAGCCAAGAGTCTGTCTTATTCATTTTTGTGTCCTGGAGTACAGAGCTGGGCTTTGCAAAGGAGAACTTCATTAGATATTTATTGAGCTGAATAAAACCTTGCAAAATATAAATGAACTAAAAAGAAATATGTAAATCAATGAGTTACAACTTTCACCTTACTTTCACTCCATGGCTTTTAAATTAATCTGCATTGAATTCAGATAGTTATAAAGTAGACCAAAGATGTAAGAATTGATTTTTAAAACATCCATAAAATATTCTCTGGTGAGCTATGCATCAATAACAAGATAAAACAATTTATTACATTCAGGAAAAGCTTAATGTCAAATCATAAAGAAGAAAATAAAATTTTAATGTGATGAAATTTTAAAAAACAAGAAAAATTGTGATCTAGTTCAAGTGGCTTGTTAAATGATTCGATTAACTGTGTATTTGGGGCTTGGGGACTTTCCATGGTCAGAAAAGGTTTCCACTATTGCCTTGTGTTTATTTACTAACAACCTTGGTAAGCGAGAGGAAATATGTGACACTGTGATTTAACAGAAGGTAAAGATTCTGAGTTCCAAATTTAAGCTGAAGATGTATTAGCATATATGTAATTTTGGCATCATGTGTCAATGAAACATTTATGGATCAAGCAGTTGTTGACAAAAAGTGCAAAGCCAGAATTCACAGGTGCTGGCTTCACTTGGCTGCTGAACAGCTTCTGAGGGTTGTGTGATTCATGGCAGTCATTCTCATTTTGGAGACTCAAAGGGCAATACTGCACCTTGGAATGGAAAGCTATTTCATACCCTTGAAATTCATCTCCACACACACTGAAGCTTTGACCATTGGAAGGTAGTATGTCCAAAGACCATGTTGGCAGTAGAAAATTCTCATGGCACTGTCAGCTGAGAGAAAATAACATTCAGAAATATGTACCAGTGTCACCTTTATTCTTCATTACGTTAGGAGGTTGATGGGACACTGTCAAATCAGACCTGTCAGGTTTATTTGTGGGATCGCATGCACTTGTATGTTCCTATTAAACAAGAAAATATATGTCAAACAACACGAAGATGAGGTTTTTCAATTACTTCTAGATGGTCATTCTGTACCACATGCTTGTAACACAAGTGTACGTGATATTCTCAAATGTTTGTGACTTGAAATATAACTTCAGAATAAAAATGCTAAAAGATGGACTCCAGTGGACATAAAGAAATGGTTAAGAGCATGGTGTTACTATTATAGAGGGATAAAAATGAACTTAAACATATGTGAAAGCAAAACATTTTTATTTAGTGTGTGTGTGTGTGTGTGAGAGAGAGAGAGAGAGAGAGAGAGAGAGATGTGGTGAGTGGTACATCATATACTTGCCTGTAATATGGTATGCTCGCCTACAGTGTCCAGAGTGGAACATCATGTATACAGCTCCATCACTCTTCTGCCCAGTCTTGTTTGAGATGGAGTGTTTTTACTGATTCCGGAGCTTGCGAGGCTCTGACAATTCTTGGGTTTTGCTTCCCTTCAATATTAAGGTCACAAGCTCCCATGGCTGTACTCAGCTGTTTATGTGGCATCTGAATATTCAAACTCTAATGGTCCCAGGTACTTTTAGGCCCTCATGCTTGCACAGGAAGAGCATTTAACTGATGAACTATCTTTCCAGACCCCAAACACATTTTTAAATAAACGAGCTTGCCAATGATGAAGAACCAGATTCACATCAAAATGAGCTGAATTTGTGACCTGGCACCAAGAACAGTGAACTCGATTCATAGCCAGCAATGCCTGTATCTGACATCCAGATCTCTCAAGACAAGCTGGCATGAATTGTGCACATTAGGGCACATTTTGATGTAGAGAGGGGCGGAATCTTAATTGTGATAGACTTTAGTGAGTTGATTTTCATCAAAGTTTGAATGAGTCGCGTTTTCAGCACTTTGCTATGAAATCTGCCCACAGAGCAATCTAATAAATGGCCAAAGTATACTTGGAGGCCAGGTTCAGGGACAAGGACTGAAGAAGTTCTCCATTACATTTGTCCTGCAGAAGGCCAGCTTTAAGTAGGAGTGACTGTGCCCTTTGGAAGATTTTATAGATTTGAGAAAGAAGGACTTTTAAATCACAATGGAAGGTGCAAATAAAACTTTATCTTGATAACTTCATAGCTCATTTTTTTATTTGGATCACAAAAGAATATGTTGCAAAAAATCATGATTTATTAACTTATGGGGACCTGCAGTTCCCTAGGCCCTCTATGATGGGGCAGAAAATACATTTGGATTGTGGAACAGGGGGATCTCAGAGGATGAGGCAGTGCAAGGAGCAGAAAGGAAGAGAAGCCAGTGTGTACATAACCATGAACAAGGACAGAAATCTGAACAGTGGGGTAGGGGTATCTGACTAATGTATTTGGAAGGGATAAATACTTTCCCCTGCTCAGTTTTGCTTTTATTGAGAGATAAAATAGTTTTAAATACAAGTCCTAAGATCCATGGAAGTGGACATAAAACTTTAAATGCATGAATTATTCAGATCAATGAGTAAAGAGGAAATTTTAAATTGGTTGTTGATTTTACATGTTGCAACAAATATGGTGTATATTATGGAAAAATGCTATTTACATCTCTAGATTTATCTCTTGTGATTTCATTTTTCTTATTCCTAAGTAAATCTATGGGTGATGTCTAGATATCATTTACATTCTAAGATATTTTTATTATTATTGAAATTCTACCTACAGATGACTGAATTGTGCCCAACTCATTTTCTGTGCTGTTGCACAGTGGCCTTCATTGACTAAATTCAGTAACAGAACAGGCATGGCCATCATGGGATTCAAAAGATAGTCATAACTCTGATAAATTCCTTACAGTATAAATTCAGCAGATGCATGCTGCTCAGATGCCTGGGCATGCATGCGTGCGTGCGTGTGTGTGTGTGTGTGCGTGCGTGTGTGTGTGTGTGTGTGTGTGTGTGTGTGTGTGTTGTAACGGGGGTTGGTTAACAAGCATGTGGAGATTTCCCCCTCTGTCCTACAATTCAGAGATTAATATAATAAACACAATAATGATGGAATGCTTACCTTAAATACAAGTGAGTTTCCTTTCTGTTGCGTTGTGGGTAATACACACTAAGAATCCATAATAAGCTGGGAGTGAAGATTGCTTTTAACCATCCACACCTTTTCTGGGACACAGATGGAGACCAGTAGGAAAATTAAAGTCTTACAGAATATCAACCTTTGTTTTAAACTCTGAAGTAAATGTCAGTGCTTAAGAATGGGCTTATTTTGGTCAAGAATTGAAAAGGGGACAAGGATTAGCTCACTGGCATAGATGTACACTGGTTTTTGTTAATTCATGTCTCTTAATATATAATGTCTCGGTAGGAACAAAAACAGCATGAATGACACCGAAGGCAGAAGAATGAGACTGAATATTTTGCAGCAGTTTATGGTAATGACTTGAGGTCACATTTGCATTCTATCTGGGGCATTTCCATAGACCCAGATTCTTTACTAGAAAGATCAGATGTGCTATTTGGAAAGCAGCATGCTTTCATAGTTCTGGCCCACAAACCTTGCTTGTTCTATTCAGCACTTTTTGAGAGTGAAACCTGTTTTCATAATCACACTACAATGCCATTGATATGTTGTACCATGTTGACCATTGTTAAAATTATATAAGGATAAAGCTGGTGGCTTAGGACATCGAGGAACAGGGCTAGATGACACTGGGGTCATTGGTATCATCACCACCACGCACTCAGGCTAAAACTGCAATAAAACAGACCATTGATGTCACTTCGAAAACCCCATATCCAATGCCACCTTGAATGTTCCATGTCCTAAAATGTTAAGTTCTCTTGAGGAGTATCAACTCTGATTCATACCAAGACATGAAGCTGTGATGGAGAAAGATTCTGTGTGACTGTTGGATTAGCAAGTGATGCCAGTGACTTTTCTATGTAAGGCAATTTCATATAAAGCATGAAAGATGACTTGCCATTGTTCAGACTAAACATGAGCATAATTGTAGATTTTCTCAAAAGACTTCCTCAAGAATTAATGGACTCAGAGTCTGTGGGTCCTCACCGTCCCTGGGGGTCGTTGGCTACTGATGTCCTGGGTGCAGGAGGAGTTGCGGGGAAACAGGGTCCTGGAGCGAGTGAGTGTGATGACAGGCAATGAACCACCCAGGAGGCAGTCTGATGGATAGCATGCTCTTGTTTATTCAACAGGAGAGTGGGTTTATAAACTCTTGAGAAAGGTTGAGAAGGCACATACAGACTATATGGCGATTGGATACATAGTTTATTGGTTGCTATCTAATTGGTTGAAAGGCAGAAGTACAAGGGAGATAGTGCCAGGAAAAGCTATGAGACTTCAGAGTTGTGAGGGAGGAGCTATAAGGGAGATAACAGAAGAGGCGGGAAAAGCTACGTGACTTTAGCTAATGAGGGTCTCTTGGGCAGCTAGCCACAAGGTCAGGAACTGTGGGGGGTGGGCAAAGCCTGACTCATGGAATGGTCAGATGCTTTTGGGATCAAAAGGGGGGAGGGTCTCGCCATTTCTGCCCACTCTGGGCGATGACAGGGCACACTACAACCTTGCCCGAGGGCAGGGAGGGCCAGTCACTGTCATCAGGGTGGGTTCCTGAGGATAAGGCCAGCTGCAACCCCCATAGCCCAAGGTCCCTGGCCATGTCTAACAGCCCAGGCCAGCTTCCTCACAGTCCCAGCCCATGTTTAGCAATGCTGTCTTGGGCCATGGCTTACTTTCGTGGTTGACTCCTGTACCACACCTGTTTAATTATTCCGATGAGGACTGCTGTGGTTACAGTGAAGCTGGTGTAGTGGGTAGATTGCTGGTGTCACAAATGTTAGTGTTCTGAGAAGTCATACCACATAGTTTTATCTGTAAACATACATGTGAAACTGAAACAAATATGCTATGCATTTTAAAAGACACACTTTCTGAAAATGAGGTCAAATTTAAAGCAGACAATACTTTTTTTTTTTTTTTTTTTCTGTATCCCTGGGTTGTGTGTACCTTCATTTAGATGCTGGTGAGGTGACTAAGTGTCTTGTACTGGCTGCATTAACAGTCCCTGATGGCCACTGAAATGCCAGATGTCCTCCTCAGCTCTTGGCTCCTGACTTGTCTTGCTGCCCAGGCATGAGGATCCAGTGTGAGATCAAAGCCTTAACTCTTCAAGTCATGTACTCACCACCTTTGACTCCATGAATATTTTCAGGGTCATGAAGACAGAATTTCCAGGGAGAGCTAGTTTATCTTTGATAGTGTGGGTCAACATTATCCATGGCCAGGTGTCAACACCACTGTCAATATTCTAAACTGCAGTGGCAGCTCTATACTTCTAGTGACTCATCCTGAGAATTAAATATTTTGAGAAGCCACTTCACATAACTTGTCCCTATTGAATTTCTGAGCCTTTGATGGGAACTATTATTGTCTATTGTATTCACTCCGTATTTCAACACAAAGCAGGTTGGAGAGGTACATGCAGATCTTTCCATCCCTGAACACGTTTCTTCTAATTAGGGCTCATTGTTATAATATTTCATGTTTCTTGTTGAATAGTGAACTTACCATTTCTCTTGTCAGTTTTTCTTCTCAAATGTCATATTCTTTCTACATTTTAGCATTTTTACATTATTACCTTTTCTTTACTCATTGATACAAAAGATTTTGAATAAATAGGACCAAGATGTTATAATGCATAAAAGTAATATTGTTTCCCCTAAAATGTAAGTAATACATAAAATTTAGATGCTGCATTAAAAAAAAAAAAAACTTCATGTACTCTACCCAATCTTTTCAGCTCTGTTATGGAGCAGGGTCTACTCTCATTGCTTTGTCTATATTATCTTATTCATTAAATAGGAATGAATCCGATGCATATCCAAATTAATATGTAAAATAATAAGGTAGAGGTCTGAATATTTCCATTTATTTATTTATTATGTTTTATCTTTTTAGAGAGAGCAAGAGCAAGAGAGAGAGAGAGAGAGAGAGAGAGGCAGAATTGATGCCTCCACCACTGCAATCAAATTTCAGAAGTTTGCACCACCTAGCAGGCAGGTGCTACCTTGCACTTGCTTCACCTTTGTGTGTCTGGCTAACATGGGATCTGATGAGTTGAACATGGGTCCTTAGGATTTGCAGGCAAGCACCTAAACTGCTAAGCCATCCCTCCATCCCCCTTTATTCATTTTTAAATAAAATTAAGGCCATTGAATCCATCATTCATTTATCCTCATTCTTTAAGAAGGAGTCATTTTCTCACCATGAATTAAGTGGTCAGATAGGGTCTAATTCTGGCCCAGGTTCACCTGGAATTTGCTATGTAGTTTCAGAGTGGCCTTGAACTCGCTATGAGTCTCCTACCTCTGCCTCCTGAGTACTGAGATTTTAAAGGCATGAGCCACCACGCCTGGCTTCAGACATCATTTTAAGTGAAAAGATATTCAGGAAGAGAATTCTGCCTATCATTCACTGCTGGAAATTTTATCCATCCCAGGTGCTGCTCTGCACTGAGGATGAAGAGACAAAGGCTTTTTTGTTGTAAAGTGCATAAAGAACAGAGGGGGCCACCGTGTCACCTGAAATGTCACTGGGTGAGTGTTTGGAAATGAAGCTATAAATACTATGAGATTGTTGAGGAGATGCATCTGGAGCTCTTGGGGTAAGGCATCCTGAGAGATGGCAGTATGGCCACTCTGCCTCATGTATGCCCTGGAATAAGATGAAACATGTCACAGACAAATAGTGTCACATGGTTCTGGCATGAGTGTGATAAGTGTACTCTCTCAAGAGTATAGTTTTCAAGACTTTGGATATACGTCATACTCACATTGGCGGCTTTTTTTATTTACTACATTTGGCACCTTTAGGATGTGATTTCTAAACCACGAAGCCAGCAGAGCCACTAACATTGGGTCCTAAATGAGCCCAAGGAAGTCCTAAAATGAGCTCAAGGAAGTAAGTAAAAGCAGTATTATTCTTGATCTGCACAGATTTTCAGTTCAAGATTTCCTCACAGAATACAGCAATAAATTGTGGGAATTGTGTCTGTAACTTATACTCTAAATTTTCCCCATAGTGATATTTGGCTAGATATAGTGATGTGGTATCTCATCCATCTCTTCTAGACATAAGGCCTCTTTCATTTACCTGGAACTGACCAAATAGTGTAGACTGGCTAGCCGGTAAGCTCCAGGGAGCCTCTGCCCCAATGCTGGATGTATAGGTATATGTTGCCATGCCTGGCACTATATGTGGGTACTGGTGATCAAACTCAAGTCCTCATGCTTGCAAAGCAGATAGCACTTTACCCACTGAGAATTTTCCCTAGTTCACATGTTTTAAAATCTAGAAATAGAAACTACTATTACAAGTTGAAATGGAAGGAGAGTGTTTTTTATGAGCAAAGTAAACAGAGGGAAGAAGGAAGGTGAGCTCCTGTATGAGTCTCACTTTTCCTTATCTGCCATAGCAGGAATCCAGAGGTGGGCCAAGGAACAGAGGTGAAGACAGTGTGTCAAGGCATGTCACTACTGAAAAAGCTAAAACCAACAATCTCTATATTTGTTAGAAGAGCAGTGATATAAGTATGGCAAATTAGTCACTTTTCCCAGAGAAGTTAACTAGATATTTTCTAGTCATAAGTTATATGTTGGAGGTTAAACATTATTTATAGATATAGAAGCAAGCATGTGTGTACAAGTGAACAGAAAACACATTCACTCATTTCAGAAGGTAAGAGACATATAATCTTCATCTTATTTCTTTTTGAGCATTTTCCTTGAACTACATACTTTCTTCATACCTGAATTTGTTTAGATAAAATGAAATTACTTTTATTATTTGGATTCCCTCATCACACTTTTGACTCATGATATATTTTCTTGGTAGCTAGGTATTTTGACTACCTTCTGCATCTATCATATCCTTTCTGATGCTGGGATATTACTATTGTTTTACAAATATCATATGTAAACTTACTGAAGATGAGTTCATTTAATTAGAGCCCATATTTGTAGCCTGTGAAACCATTACCTTCCTGCCTGCCAGCTTCACACTGTTTATGACATTCATAACCTTCTTATCATGTCCATGAATAACCATCTTTAGAATACTGAAAGTGAAACAGTTCTGATACACACCTTCTAGTTGTTTTTTCTTATGTTTCCTAAGTAGATGGGATGCAGACTATGAAAATACTGCTGGGTTTGTAGCTCTATAATGCCAGCATCCAGGCGCATCCCTGTTGGATGCCTTCTCTTGGCCTGTTTCTTCATCAGCAAAGTGAGGTTAATGTTTCTTCAGAGACTGGGAGAGCCAAAGAGAGGATCAAATTAGATTTTGCCTAGATTAGTAAGCAATCAATACACAGTAGCTTCGTTGTTTTTCACTCCTCTGATCTAAATTAGGTGCAAAGGTATATAATAGACATTTTTTTCCCGATAAAAAATTTCATAATTTTAAGAAGAATTCCAATGTGGATTTAAAATAACTTACCTTTCCTTTGCAAGTTAATGCAGATTAGATCTGATGAATATGCGATATGCATTCCAGTGTGGAAATATTCCACAGTGTCTGCTGAGACCTGTGACTATAATGAATATTTTAAGTGAAAGTGGATTAAGTTTGTTATGGGAATAAAACTTGAAGTATTCATACTAAAAACTAGTAGGAATTTTTAAAAATTAAATTATAGATATAAAAGAGATATACAATGATTCCAGACACAATTGTTTCAGAAGAAGCAAGATTATAGACAAAAAACAAAAACAGTTCCTCAAATAATAACAAAAATTTACCAACCTTTAGACACTGGATTTTACATCCTAGTGAGATGAGTGCAAAGGAAATGTGCTAGCCCACACCTTGAGATGATCCTAGGGACAGGATTTTCTACTGGGGAGAGATGGACAACTCTTGAGGTAGGTGGGATAATAGCCA
Source organism: Orientallactaga sibirica (assembly GCA_036365145.1). Classification (NCBI taxonomy): domain Eukaryota; kingdom Metazoa; phylum Chordata; class Mammalia; order Rodentia; family Dipodidae; genus Orientallactaga; species Orientallactaga sibirica. The sequence continues at coordinate 16,127,780 of JAEOAD010000039.1, forward strand.
GTGGTTGAGGTATGTGAGCCAATTCTATCTATGTGAGGACTTTGAGGTAAGCTAGCTGAATCATAGACTTGGTGGATATTTGAAAGTTATTTCCAAAACTAAGTTTAAGCATTGGGTTAAACACTATGGAGGCTTTACAGGAGAATATCAATAGAAAGGTATGCACTGAACTTAATTAGAAACTTGAAAACAAAGAGGACATAAATACTTGAGCATTCCCCCCAGGGTAGGAACAATCTACAAAAGCTAATAATGCAAGCTGTGCACCAGGGAATCTGCTGCTGTGTCTGTAAGCATTTGCCTCCTGTGATGTGACGTACTTAAGATAGAAAAGAGCTGCAGGGGGAGGAACTGCAGGGTTTGGTGCCCATCTGGGGTCTCTAGAAAGAAGAGACAGACAGATGCAGAGATGAGGGGACAGAGACAGGAATAGGAATTGAGGTAGAATAGACATGTCCCCTATAGGCTCACGTGGTGCTGTTTGCGAAGGTTGTGAAACCAGTAGGAGGTGGTGCCGTGCTGTAGGAAGCGGATCACTGGGGGCAGCCTTGAAGTTTTATAGCTTGCCTTCACTTCCTGCCTGTTCACTCTCTCTGCTCCCTTCGTGTGGACAAAATATTACCAGCTGCCTCCTGCTGCCATGCCTTCCCAGCCATGATAGACTATATCTCTTCAAACTTTAGCCCAGAATAAACTCTTCCTTCATGCCTCAAGTGCTTCTTTTCAGTTATCTGATTACAGGTGAAAGAAAAGTCACTCATACATATCAGAGGCCCAGCGCTCTATCCATCCATCCTCTCTCTCTACAGCCTGGCCATGAGGCACTCCCCCTTCTGCTTTTGCTTTCCTCTTAAATCATCCTGATCTAAGATGATAATAAATAAATTATCTCTTGTATGATCCAGAACCTCTTTATTTGGACTTCTGTCAATATAGTCATTTTCTTGTATGTCCATCCCACTGCCCTCCCATGCTCACATTCTCTACAGAGTTCAGAGGATATTTCTGCATCATTTTCTTTAAGTTCTTTAAAAAATTTTTTAGTTATTTTTTTTTTGGTGGGGAATGGAAATTGGCATGCCAGGGCCTCTATCCACTGTAATTGAACTCCAGACAGGATTGCCACTTTGTGTGCATGTGTCACCTTCTGTACATGCACCACCTTGTGCACCTGGCTTATGTGGGTTCTGGGGAGTCAAACCCAGGATCCTTAGCCTTAGCAGGCAAGCACCTTAACCACTAAGCCATCTCTCCAGGCCCTCTTTTATGAACCACATGCGGACATCTCTGTCAATGACTAGGCACGCAACATGCTGTCTGTCTGCCTTGGGAAAGCAAGAGGCCAGTGCAGGCTAAGCTACCATTGCTTGGATGAATCAGCACTGGGCAGGTCATGTTTAGTTAGAGAAATTTCAAACTCCTTTTGTCACAAGGCCAGAATATCACAGTTTCAGACCCTGGGCATAAGCAAAACTCACACCTGAACTCTGGGGATACAGGACTATGTGTCAGATCCAGGGGCCTTGGACACCCACATGTTGTCTACAGATGGCTTGGAGCCTAGGATTCCTTAGCTAAAGCATCAATATTTTATTGTTATCTCATGGAGCTGCTGTAGTTTCAGTTATTGCCACAGTCTATATAAGTCCCTGCTCTTGACTTCCTATTTCATTTCTTGTTCCAGGACCAGCTCCAGAGCTCTTGTTATTAAAGCAGATAATGGGAGCTGGCCATGTTATTAATGTCAACTCTGAGGATCAAGACACATGAACTGGCAAAGGAGAAAAGGACAAGGGCAGCCTCCTTCAGAGACAGACTCTTACCAAGCTACAGAAAATAAGGGCACATGCTAGAGAATTGTGTTGTGGGGGAGGCATGGAGACTGGGCACATGCTGAGAGCTAAGAGGGAGACAGGACCATACCACAAGGAGGTCAGCTGCCTCACAGGTTTATGTGCCCTGTTTAACAAAGTGAAGAAACTTTGAAAATACCCAGTAAATTTTAGGACGATTTCTAAAACCAGGGGGAAAGAATGCAGGAAAAAATTCATGCTTTCTTGTCACATCAAACCAAGCATAATTACAAAAGTAAATCATCTGGTTCTTATGCAAATTTAAATCATGATTATAATATCACAATTTTTTTATAAGTCATTTGTATGTGTTCCACGAAAAAGCTGGATGTTTTATCTTGCAAGGTTACCCTTGCCTGTTGCATTGGTCTGCTTCATACTTTTATTTTCTAAGTTCTTGTGTTTTACTGGTGCTTTGTGCACATAGGTGAGAGGATGATGTCTGACCTTGTCCAAGAAGGACACTAGAACTTCTGATGATTCCAACATTCATTTTCACTCATATTCTCAAGAAAATGAATGTTCTGTGAGATTACTTATTTTGGAGAAAAAAATGGATATAGGAAAAATTCTTTCCACAAGTTTTAAATTGGAGCCAGCCTGCAATTTCTTACAATATACCTATCCAGGTATAATTTCTTCCCAGAAGGATGAGATTTTAAATGTATAAATATATTTTCTCAAATATGTTTTCTCAAATCCTTGTTGAGGATTTGTAATAAACACACACACATACATATATACGGATTATTTATCTGCAAGGGGGGAAAGAGAGAGAGAGAGTAAATGAATGAACTAGGGCCTTCTGCCACTGCAGATGAGCTCCAGAACATCATGCATCACTCTGCGTATCTGGCTTTACAAGGGTTCTATAGAATCAAATGCTAGCCATCGCTCCATCCCCATGAGGGATTTTTAATGCAGTTAGGTTTTCGAAAACATTTGAAAAATTAGTTTGCCTATAATTCTTTCCATTTTGATTACATTTGTTAAAAGGTTATACTCTCATATTAAGGGCCTTCCTCATTGGGGTTATTGGTATTCATGGTGAGGTTCTGAAGGTCTCAACCAGTCTCTGGGAGAAGAGAATGCTGGCTACCAACACTGTAGCTCTTACAATGTTCTACCCCTTCTGCAATGTTTCCTGAGTCTTGGCCATCATGTTAGAAGTCTGATTTAGTGGTGAGTTCTCGATGGCTTCTGGATTTCTGCCTTGATGAGTTTTGAGGGACCACAGTGCTTGTCACCATCGCCCTGGAGCTGGTTGTCAGGCTAGCAGTGAGAGCAGTACTTGTGTTGCCACTTCCTCTGCACTGTCTCCTGGGCCCTGAAGATGTCATTCAGGTGACTTGTCTTGTGGTAGGTAATTTGCTATCTTTTCTTGTTGTATTGATGGATCCTTGATCTCCCCAGTATTCTCTACCTTCTATAAAATGAAACAGGCTCTCCAACAAGAATGGAAGTGCCTTGCATTAAGGGGAATAAGCATAGTTATTTGAGAGATTCTTGATATGTGTACCCACTCTTCTTAGCCTAAGAGCAGTGGGGGCTTCTCTGTGGAGTCTATGAGTTTCCTATCCATGGGATTCTGACTTGGTTCTCAGTACCAGGTACAAATTATTTTTATTTTTATCATTGTTACATTCTTCTCTAAAGTAAAGTGGCATTTTATATATCCTACAATCTTTTTTTTTTTTTGAGCAAAGAAGATAACAACAGAGTGTATTAGTATGGGAACCCACTACATGCAGCCCAACACAGACACCAAAGCATATATGCAAATGTATTGGCCTGCATACTGAAGTTTTATGTACTTTAATGTATTAATCATGAAAAAAGCAGAAATAGCATAACGTGCAGTCCATTGAGCTAATGGACAGCAGTTGCTACAATCTTAAGGTATACTGGCAATATAAAAATACAACTATGTGAAGTATAAATGAAACGTACATATAATATTTCAGATTTAATAGAGATTGTGACATCATAATAAATTATGAGTTCTCACTCAAGCATATTTTTGGTCTCTGTCCTGTTGCAGTGTTTAAAATACTGACATGATCCATTTAAGAAGGGCTATGAGAGGGTGTGCACATGGAGTGAGTAGCCAGATCTCCCTGCTCTCCACCTCCTCCTCTCAATTCCCTGGTTCCAGTAAGTTCCCCTGTGGCTGGCTTGTGGCTACTTGGACCCTGTGACCTAGCTGTGGAGGCAGGCCCCTTTCTCCACCTTCCTGACTGAAGTGCCCCTGGGTCCCCAATTCCCAGATTCACTGCTCCGGAGGGTGTGTGCCAGTGTGAGTAGGCCAGAGCTCCTGGTTGGTTCTCCACCTACCAGTTCCCTGGTTCCAGTACCCCTGCTGCTGCCTTGGGAAGGCCTGGTCCCTTGTGTGTGGGCTATGGAAGCAGGCATTTTGCTCTGGTATCCTGATTGCCCTTGGATATGCAAATCCCTATTCCCCTTAGTCAGAGTGTGCACAGGCCACTGTAGGAGCTGGCCCTTGCCCCTGGCTGTACAGCTTCCTGGCTTCTGGTACCCCAACCTGTGATCCCCCTGTGCTGAAGAGTTCACGCAAGTGAAGGGATTAGGCCAGATCTCTCAAATCCCCAGGTACCTTTGATATACCTGCAATCTCCACAATCTATGCATCTGTGGTTATAGCCCTATCATACACTAGTACACCAATATGGTTCACATTTAATACACCAATATGGTTCACAGAATATCCTCTGAAGAGCCTACAAGGACAAAAACTTGCTTCATCCTCAGCAGAATAATGTGTTTCCCCAAGATGGGTAGACCACAATGCAAAAAGCCAACAAAAGACAGAAAACAGAGATCTCCACCGAGGATGCCTAGTCTCACAGCCTCCAATGAAACCATAGAAAAATCAACATAAAATCAATCTCAAAATGAAAACAAAACAACCAACTAGACTCTGATGAAAGAATTGCTGAACTGGAAGCAAACCATCAAAATCCCAATAATTGTACTACAATTATATTATATTATATTATATTATATTATATTATATTATATTATATTATATTAATTATATTATATGTATATTAATATATATTATATATTATATGAACACAAAGCCAAACCTATAGAGAATACTTCAGGGAATATTCCACACAGAACAGTCAAAAAAAAAAAAAATCTCAAGAGCCAACAAGAAGAAGATCACAATAACCATAAATAGACCAGGCTCAAAAAAGTACAAAACACAAGAAAGCACCAAAGTCCATAAAAAAAAAAAAAAAAAAAAAAAAAAAAACCTTATCATGGCAGGGATTAACTTGAACCTCACAGTAATAACCTTAAATACTAATGGTCTTAACTCACCCATCAAATGATGCAAGTTATCAGGATGGATCAAAAAACTGGACCCTTCTATCCGCTGTCTTTAAGAAAACTACCTCAACACTAAAGATAGACACATCCTCAGGGTGACAGGACAGAAAATGATATTCCAAGCAAATAGAAATGAGAAACAAGCAACTGTTGCTATATTAATATGAGACAAAATAGACTTCAAACCAAAAGTAATCAAAAAGGACAAAGAAGGCCACTTCTTACTTATCAAGGGAATGATCCAACATGAACACATCACAATCATAAATCTATATGTGCCAAACACAGGTGTACCACAGTTTATAAAACAAAATCCTATTTGACAACAAAACAGAAATAAACACCAACACCAACACAGTTGGAGACTTCAATATTCCATTATCATCAAAAGACAGGTCATCCCAGGAGAAAATCAACAGGGAAATAATAGAGGTCAACAACATCATAGGTCAATTAGCTCTAAAGGATATCTACAGAACTTTCCACCACAACTCTACAGAATACACATTCTTCTCAGCAGCCCAGGGAACCTTCTCCAAAATACTCCATATATTAGGCCATAAAGCATGTCTCCATAAAATCAGGAAAACTGAAAAAAATTCCTGTATCATATCAGATCACAATGCTTTAAAGCTAGAAATCAACAAGAGACTCATTAAGAGCTCCACCAGTTCCTGGAGACTAAACAACACACTTTAAAACCATGAATGGGTTGTGGAAGAAATCAAAAAGAAATCGTAAAATTCCTAGAATTGATGTGAAAGATCTATATAATGAAAACATGAAAAAAGAAAAAATCTCAAGAAAGAAGTTGATGAGGACCTGAGAAGATAGAAAGACCTCCCATGCTCCTGGATAGGGAGAATTAGTATTGTACCAAAAACAATGTACAGATTTAATGCAATACCAATAAAAATTCCAGCATCATTCTTCACAGTGATTGAAAAAATTATCTCAAAATTTATATGGAATGGTTGCAGGCCTCGGATATCCAAACATATTCTCACCAAAACAAACCCCTCTGGAGGTATCACCATACCAATATAAACCTATATTACAAAGCCATAGTAACAAAAACAGAATGGTACTGGCATAAGAACAGAAACATAGGACAATGGAACAGAATTGAAGACCTGGAACTTAGGCCAAGTAACTACGGTTACTTGATCTTTGACAAAAGTGCTAGTAATGTAGATTGAAGAAAAGACAGCATCTTTTTAAAATTTTTTTTAAAAATTATTTCATTTATTTTTGGAGAGAGACAGTGTTGAGAGGAGAGAGGAAGACAAATTGGATGACCATCATGCTATGAAAAAATCCAGATGAAACTAGACCCACTCATCTCTCCATACACAAAACCCAAGTCCAAAATGGATTAAAGATCTCTCTTTAAATATGTTGACAAATTGATGATAATAAAAAAAAAAATGAAACTAGACCCACTCATCTCTCCATACACAAAACCAAGTCCAAATGGATTAAAGACCTCAATATGTGACCTGAAACACTTCTCCTACTGGAAAAAAAAAAAATAGGAGTCACTCTCCATGATATAGGGGCAGGGAAAGACTTCCTGAACAAAACCACAGTAGCTCAGGAAATTAAACAATCACTAAACCAATGGCATCTTATGAAGCTAAAAAGCTTTTGCACAAACAAGCATACCATAAGCAGAGCCAATAAATTACCCATTGAATGGGAGAAAATCTTTGCCAGATACACCACTGACAGAAGCCTAATATCTAGAATCTACAAAGTTCCCAAAAAACTAAACAATAAAAAAATAAAACAACCCACTTCAAAAATGGGGTAGAGAACTGAATAGGGAGTTTTCAGAGGAAGAACTAAAAATGGCTAACACACACTTAAGAAAATGTTGAACATCCTTACTAGGGAAATGCAAATTAAAACAATCATGAGAGTCCATCTTACTCCAGTAAGGGTGGCAATCATTAAACAACCTATCAACGACAAATGTTGGCTAGGATGTTGGTGGGAATGTAAACTTGTACAACCACTGTGGACATCAAGTTGGAGGTTTGTGAAATGGATGACTATAGAAGCTACCAACAGACCCAGTTTTTCCCTTACAGGGTATTTATCCTAAATGGTCCATTTATCAATGCAGAGATTTTGATCAATCATCTTTATAGGTGCTCAATTTATTATGCCTAAGAACTGGAATCAACCCAGATGCCTATCATTGAATGAAAGGATAATGAAGTTGTGGTCCATTTACACAATGGAATTCTACTCAGCAGTAAGAAAAAAAATAATACAATGAAATTTGTAGAAAAATGGACAGACTTGGAACAGATCATACTCAGCACGCTCACACAATCACAGAAAGAAAAATGCACATGGTGTCACTTGTCTGAGGTTCCTAAACTGGACTTGCTAGAGTTGCTTACATACCTGACAGGCAACTGAAGGCCCAGACAATAGGGATGGAGTGTTTGGGGGGGGGGAGGAAGGGAAGGGAGGGGGCAAAACAAACATAAAATTAAAATTATAAAACAAAATGAGTTGATACCATAGAAAATTTTATCCTTGGAGATAGCCTAAAAGATATAATCCTCAAGAGGAGTAGGGAGGGCGCACCTGAAAAGTAGGGCTCTGGTGAGGGTGGGATGAAGCCTAAGCTGAAAAGAATTTTTTTTCTGTCTTTGGCCGGTATCACCCAGAATCAGAGATTGGTTGCTACCCACATTGAGCTTTTGATTGAAGAGACCTACAAGGTCCCCAAATCAAGACAGATTTCTGTCAAAGCACTTGATTACCTGCCCGAGGCAAAAGCTAAGACCTTATTGCTGAAGACACCATATACTGTTGACACAGAACATGGACATACCTGGCTGGAATTCAGAAGAAAGCCAGTCCCCTGACAGTTAGCCTATCTAGTGCTGGAAAGCACTATATGAGCTACTGGGGGAAAATGGCCAAGAATGGTCTGAGTAACCAAAGGTCTAAGCTACTCAGAAGCAAAAACCCTAACAGGATGTACATGCCAGTGCAATAGTGGTGCACAGCCTCAGTGGGTAACCAACAGCTTTTTGATTGGCTAAGAGATCCACTCAGTGGAAAGGAACCCATGTCTGGAATTGAGAACCAGATTAGAATCCTATGGAGACAAGGATTATGTTCTCCAGTGTCTCTCAGTTATATTCTCCAGTGTCTCTAAATTAATCTTATCCCATTTAAACTATGCTGACTTCACTCTCCATTGGAGAAAAAGAAGGTAGTGAGACATCAACATTCTCCAGCTGAATCCAAATTAACTAGATGCATGAGTATCCCATTTAAACTAGTGCCAGGGTGAAGGAGACAGACCCTGAAAACTTCACTCTTCATTGGAGAATCTGTTCACTGAAGAAGAATTTTTCGGGGAATTTTGTGGAAGAAGCCAGAAAGTGAGACACAGGGTGAGGATGAACCTTCTCCCTAACTGACTGCTGCTTCAGCTAAACCACAAGCTGAATCCACAGAGGAGTGTCCCCAATGGAATGGGGCAGTGATGAGGGCAAAGAGGGTACCAGCACATAATGCATCCATATGAAATATGTTGGTAATAATGATGATGATGATGATGATGATGATGAAGGACTGTGAATATGTGGGTCTTAAAGAGAAAATTTTATGCTTTTAAAAAATGGACATATGGCCTATTTTAATCAGTCTTTCATCTTGTACTGAGTCATGTGTGCAAGCCATTAGTGTTATGTGCAGAAGACTCAGGTGTCCTGCCTTCTCATCAGCCATCATGTACTGTGTGGTCCAACAGACGTAAGTCATCCCAGCTTTTTGGATTGCTCTCACCAGCAGGGTATCTGCCAAGTGCCATGTTCCTAGCTTCCAGGGCTTGAAATTGCGAGAAGGAGCATGGGAAGACATTAAAACAGAGAGGGAGTTCCTGAGGTCCCCATGGAGTCGAGACATGAAGGACTGTAGCTAAATCAGGGGGCACTGCCAGGCCCACAGCACAGATCAGGATTTCCCCAGGCTCCCACAGCTCTGTTGGGAAAGGCTAAATGCATCTCACTTGGCCCTACAACACACAAGGCTTACTAAAATTACATGACTTGTTCAGGGCAGGTAGGATGTCATCACTATTGCATGTCCCAATTTTTGGTTCATTCAGTGTGGGTTTTTACCTTTTGTAAATGAGCACTTCTCTCCAACTTTATTAACAGTCTGACACTCAGATTTTGGAGATGAGCTGACCACTTTGTACAGAAAACATTGTATTTCTAAAAGATGAAGCTGAGGCTAGAGAGATGGCTTAGTGGTTAAGGCACCTGGCTGCAAAGCTGAAGGATCCATGTTTGACTCTCCAGATCCTTTGTAAGCCAAAAGGTGACACAGGCACGTGAGGTAGCACATGTGCACAGGTGGCACACATGTCTGGAGTTTGATGGCAGTGACTGGAGGCCCTGGCATGCCAATTCCCTCTCTCTCTTTCTCTCTTTGTTGCTCTCTCTTTCTCTCTCTCTCTCTCTCATTAAAAAAAAATAGATGAAGCTGGTTTTGGTGCCATAGGCCTTTAATCTCAGCTGCAGGAGGCTGAGCAAAAGGATCACATGTTCAAAGTCTGCTTGTATTGCAGAATGAATTCAAGGCCAGTCTGGGCAATTTACTGAGATACTGACTCAAAATAAGAGATTGCTTAGTGTATAAGGCACCTGCCTGCAAAGCCTAAGGACCCAGATTCAATTCCCCTATACCAATATAAGCCAGATGCACAAAGAGGTGCATGCATCTGGACTTCATTTGCAATGGCTAAAAGCCCTGGCATGCCCATTCTCTCTCTCTCATTCTCTCTCTATCTGCCTCTTTCTCATAAATAAATAAATAAAATTTAAATGCCTAGAGAGATGGCTTAGTGGTTAAGGTGTTTGCTTGAGAGTCTAAGGACCTACGTTTGACTCTCCAGACTCCACATAAGCCAGACACACAAGATGATGCAAGCACAAGGTGGCACACATGACTGGAGGTCTGTTGTAGTAGAGGTCATGGTATGACAATTCTCTTTCTCCTGCTTGCTCATTTTCTCTCTCATTAAAAAAAAATATTTAAAAAAGCAAAAGAGGGTGGGAAATGTAACTCATTGGCAGAGCACTTGCTTAGCTCTGGCCCTGAATTTAATCCCCAGTACTGTTAAAATAAAAAAAAATGATAATTTCATTTTAATTAGAAGATTTATATTCTAAGACATAACAGAAAAACTTTTTTCTGTTGTGGTGATACAATTGCCTTTGAGTCACCCATGCTCCTGAAAGTAACTTTTTACCTGTGCTCTGCAAATAACCACAATAAACCCATTTGTTCACTAAAACTGGCTTTGGGAAGCTGGGGAGATGACTCAACTACTAGAGACACTTGTTTGCAAAGCCTGTCAGGTCAAATTCAATTCCCTAGTACCCATGTAAACCTAGATGCACAAAGTGGTGCCTGAGTCTGGAGTTTGTTTGCAGCCACAAGCAGCTTTGCTACACCTATATTTATTCTCTCCCTCTCTCTCTCTCTCTTTTTCTCCTTTCTCTTCTCTTTCTCTCCAAATAAATAAATATATTAAAAAGAAAATAATTTTGTGTTTTGATGCAATTGTTACTTTGGTCTGTTGTTTACACTCTATTTAGGGTGAATAGATGTGTGTTTGCGTCGCCTCTAGAAAAAACAAATTGCTCAACACTTGGCACCCAAAATGGGGTATTTTTGTTTCTATATCTAATCTCTCTGCTGAATCTGTATGCATTTATCAATAACTGTATGGAATCTACTTCTCTGTCATCTTTGCCACTATCTGTCTCTTTTCCATTGATGAGTACAGGGCCATAGTGAGAGTTCAGAGGAGTTCACCACAAATCAGAGCAATGGCTCTATATCATGGGAAGAGACTAGTCAACTATTCTCTGAGATGAAAGTAAAATACAAAACATATGATTATTCTAAAAAATATTATGATACTATGTAGTCCCTTCCTTGACTGTATGCTCTGACTTGATTTGCATGTATCATGTAGAATGATCAAGGGGGAAAGCAGGGAATGTTTTTTCAGGTTTGATTTGTTTTCTTCATTAAGAATAAAAAATCTGTAGATAAATCATTATAAACACATAAATGAAGCCTTTTGCTAGTATTCACCATTTCCCCCTATACCTTTTCCTTTAATATATTGGGTTTGAGTTGTAATATTCTCATTTCATTCAAGTACAGGGTTTTAATTTAAGATTTTGCGGCCCATTTGAAACATATCTAATATAGCTATATGTTAGAATCCCATGAATAAAATTTGGAATTATTGAGTGTTAATAGGATATTTTTGAAGCAGGATTTGCAGATGAGTGATAAATCAGAGGAGGCAGCTGGGATGCACAGAGGCTGCTGTTGGGGCTATGAGGGTCCAGGAAAATGGGCCTCCCCCACCCAGTCTCTTCAAGTGGACCTGCATATCACTAGAGGTGAAGTAGTTTCCACTATGAGTGGAGCTCCCCACTCTTTAGTCTCCTGTATTTGTTTGCCCTCCATCTTTCCAAACTGACCCTGCTTATTGAACTTACAAAATGTCAGTGTTTCTTGTCATTGGGAGTAGAGTCAGGGATGATTCTCTCCTGTGAAACCACTCCCATGCTTGCTCTGGATCTCGGCACAGGTCCACCTAGATAAGTTTACCACCCTGTCGACTGCTCATCCCTGTGGTGGTTGCAGAGTTGACCCTGAAGTTCTCCGTGTTCTTTGTTTGGCTTTCTGAAGCACCTTGATGCTATCCCGAGGGACAGACAGCGGGAAGACATTTATCTCCGCATGGGACAGAACTGCTTGATGTTCGCTGCTGTGGAAAGAGGAGTCTCACTCCTCACTACCTGCGACTTGGGATCTTCCTGTTCCTGCTGCCTTGTGAGAACTCTCTGAGTTGATGCTTATATTTCAAATTACCAAAGCAATTCATTTTGTGCCTGTATACCCCTGCACTTTACATGTCTTATTGATTTCTACTTTGTATGAATTAGTTTCCTCCTTATGTTAGAGCTAGCTCATTCAGAGCACACATATTCAGCACTGTGTACTGCAGTTGTCAACACGGACTTCACCTGCCAGAGTTCACCTAAATCCTATCATTAAGGTCCTGGAGCAAAAGAGGAAAATGGTTTTAAAAATAATGCTTCTCTTTAACCTGCTTACTGTCCTCTACAGCTTCTGGCAATGTGTAGTTATATTTGGAGGCTTAAAATAATGACTGTATCATGAGAAAAAAGAAAACTATACTGTGGTCTGACATTGTTGACAATCAATAGAGTGAGACACAGAAAAACACAATGGAGGAAGTCCAACCGCTGGAAGGTGTATAGCTCCATTAACCATGGCTTGATTCTGGAGTTATTGGATAGTGAGATGAAAGCTTTTAGGATGACTTTTGAAATTAAAAACTACATCATCCAGTGTTTTAAACTGCCTTAAGGCATAAAAATATTTAAATAAAAATAATTTATATTTAAAACACTAGATCTTTTCCATATTTATAACTTTTCAGCCCCTGGTGGAATTGTAGAGTAAGAGTTGGAAGAGGAACAGAGTGAAGGGGTTTTCTAGCTGAGTCATTTTTACATGCATTTATTTGAGGATCAGCTCTTCTTCAGAACCCTGGATCTAGTGACAGGGTAGAATGGAACTCTGCTCACACAGACATGGGTTCCCAGACGTCTTTACTGAAAATGCTGATTTCATTTCCTTCTTTCACACTCATCTGCTGCTGTCAAAAGAAAGCACCATCCACAGGTGCTTTCAAAAACAAAAATGTAAAGCAAAGCACTGTTTTTTATGGCTTTTATGCAGAATTTTTCAAGGTCCAAATAAAACCTAGAATTATTGTGGGTGACATTTATCTTTAAGGGGATTTGTTAAAGAGTATGATAATTTTTGCAAAATAAGTGAAACATTGAGTATTCAATATTATGGTAAAATGCAAAATATGTGCATAAAAATTAAACAAGCTTAATTCCACAAACATTCATGGGAATTGGAGATTGAAACAGAACTATTAACACTTAGGATCAGTGATTGTAAACAGTTGTATGTTTTTCCAGTAAGTTTTATTTTCTTTGTCTTTTTTTTTCAACAATGTTGCTTGTTTCTTCCTCGTCTTTCTCTTAGCTCTTCTGAATATTCATTTTTGGTTTAACATGTGAAATAAAAATACTGATTATTTATTAAATTTACAAATAAATCTGTTAGGATTGTTGAAGTCTTTCCAAAGTTACTGAGCATTTATTATTTGCTAACTTCTACAAAAAGCGAAATAAAATAGCTGTAACTGCAGTTACATGTTTCTGACCATGGGGAAATACACACACAGATCATCTGTCTGTCTACCTATAATCTGTGTGTCTATCATCTATCTATCTTTTCTATCAGACATCTATCTGTTAACTAGCTATTGATCTATTTCTCTCTGTATCTATGTATCATCTATATCTGTCCTATATCATCTATGTATCTATCTATCATCTTCATCAATCCCTTAGTTCCTTAAACCCTTAAGTTCATATGGAGATATTATACTGAGAAGGGCATTTAAGTATCTCTTCAAATTATAATATATTCAATAGTTTTATGAGCTCAGAGACATAAGCTACAGAAACTGAATAACTCATATCTATGAGATCTTTAGGAATCCCACCCAGAATTTATTCCACAAGTAGAACAACCTTACCCCAAATGGCCCTATATGTCTTTATGTCTTCTATAACAATTATTATTGCGTCAACTATTTGGACACCAGTAAGAGTAGTGTTTTCTTTCTCTCTCTCATCTCTGTATCTTTTCCTTCAGTCTCCTCACTATTATTTCCCATAAGAACTCACACAAAAAGAAGTGCAATGGGAACAGTTCCCAAGACCCTTTGTGGTCTATTCTGAGGTTGTAGTGGGATTGTTAGAGAGGCCAGGTTGGGGGAGCATGCCTATGACGGTACCTGGCTTGGTCATCTGTCATACAAAAATAATAGTGGTTTTCCTTGTGAACAAAGCAGTCCTGCCAATGTGGAAAAAGACACCAGCTAACATTTATAAGGTTTTGGTTCAAAGGCTGACACACAGCAGTTATCTTGTGGTCCAAGGGCTCACACATTTACTTGCTCTTTGGTCAATGACATGTACATAGTAGTTTCTGTCTTGGAACTTTCTTTATTTAGAACATATAAATAATTGAGTATTTATATGTATTTATATGTTGAGATTCAGATGGGTGGCAGTCAAGGCCTGGTCCTACCCATGGGAAGAGACCCACATGTATATGCTCTGTGCTGGACACACCACATGACAAAATTTGATCGTTTCCTTGATTATTTATCTGATCTACACAGCCTCTTCTATTTCCATATTAGCTGAAATGGAATTTAATATTCAAATGGGGGTAAGGAAACACAAGTGTTCTTATATCAATGCCATTCATATAGTCATTTCTATGCACACAACAGTCCTCATCCATAAACCACATTTATCTGATGTGTACATGAAAATCACTCTGTGAATAGAAACCATGAATGAGGTTTTGAAAGAACAGATTCTTTCTTCTTCTTTCTCTATTGTTCTATTTCTAAATGGATATTGATAGCTATTTGTGCATCTTTCATAGCATCCCTTCCTACCTGCCAAGGTCATCAATCTATGCATGCTACTCTCCCCTCATCCCAACATTTCAATGTCCCTTACATTCCACCCACAGCTGTTAGCTATGGCCATGTGTCTTACCCTAACAACACAGTGCCAACAAAATCCCCTCCTCTCTAAGTTGAGCAATAAATACCAACTTCAGTTCAACATTTCATTTCACATGCTTAAATTCCAGGCTTCTTAAAATAACAGTTCATCACCATTGTTTCTATCTTCCCACTTCCTTCCATTTATCCATACAGACCTTTGAACCAAAGAATAACTGGAATGTCCAGGTCAGTAGCTGATGTTTGTGGATGAAGTCTCTTCACCCTCCCACCTAATTGAACTTTTAGATTTAAACTGCATACTAATAATGTTTCCTAAACATAAGGTTTCTTAAATACCCAGTGGAATGCATTCAGTATCCTCGTCACATGATGTGTTTATAACAATGGACCGTGCAAAGCTTCCTTTTGTAGCAAGTCCCAGACCAGAAATGAGGAGAAGACCACCCAAATAAAAATTAAAAAGGGGAGTCATTATTCAGCCGGCCAGCAACTGTCCCTTCACAGCAAGGAGGGCAGCAGCCCGGTCCTACCTTTATAGTGAGCTTTTAAAGGAAAAAAACAACATTTCTTTACAATGATCTGAAAAACCCGAGCAACCCCCTCAACACACAATTGTCTTTAGCAAGAGCAAGCAAGCAAGCATGATTACAAAAGCAGAATTGTTGCATTTGCAGCAGGTATGAAGCAGATACCAAATATCAGGTCATCTTGACCTCAGGGTGAGAGCCAACACCAGATTCCTTACTGGAACCACATCCTCATTCTTGTATTTAATGCTCTGTGCTAATCTTTAATCTCCTTTGGCTCCTTAAGGTGTCAAAATGGCTGAGTGGCCCAAGATGGCTTCCCTTAGGTCTGTTCACCAGAGGATGTTTTAGTTTTTATGAGCACCGCTGCTTCCTTGTTTTCAAGGACAAGATTCTACTACTACTGAAAAATCTCCCAGACCATTCCTTTGTGGGGTGTGTGTGTGTGTGTGTGTGTGTGTGTGTGTGTGTGTGTGTGTGGTAGGTTTGGTGTGGTATGTGTGGGGGGTGTGATGCATGCACATGTATATGCTGATGCAGTATCTTGTGGGATTTTCCTACATTGGTCAGAGGAAAACATCAGGTGTCTCCTTCATATCTCACCCTGATTATGGAGGTTGCCGTTTGTGAATATAAGTGATTCTCCCAACTCAGCTCCCCACATAACTGATATTGCCAGACACACACACACACACACACAGCTATTTATGTATGTTCTGGAGATTCTAACTGGGAAGGTCTCAGGCCCCCTCAGGCGCTCATACTTGCTCAGGAAGTGAACTTACCCCTGAGCTATCTCTGTAACCTCCCTACTCCTTTTATATTGCAATTTTTTGTTTCATTGTTTAATAGGAAAAGTATATACATTCATGGTTTATTACATATGTATACTTCATAAGCCAAAATAATTAAGATATTTATCATCTATCTCTCAGAGAAGTTTATGTTTCCTTGTGTGATATGGGAACATTAAATCTACCTCCAAGTCAAAACAGCTGTGTTGTCCTGTGATAGAGTTTCAAGAACGCACACACAGCACATGAACACACACAGTACATGAAATGAGATGATGTAACTTTTTGTTCCTGTGGATTTATTATCTCAGGCTAATTCCTTCATTTTTCCTACTATCACTATGCTTGTTTAATATATTAGAATAATGCATGATTATTTGATTGAATTCACCTTGAGCTCCTTCTGTGTTTAGTGGACCTAGCATTACTTTGTTAAATAGCCAAATGAGAATAGTCATGTACATGCATTCTTTAACATAAAATAATACATGTAGCATATTGATTCTATGGTTAGAAAACTGGGAGAAATAGTAAAGAGAATTAAATTTCTGAGGAGATGGTTATGGACTGCTATTCTGGGACAGTATGCTCACCCCTGAACAATGTAGGAAGCTTGGATAATATACCCCCTCCTGTGAATGGAAGGGGTCAACTAATTCCTTAGGTATAGGGCTGGGTGTCCATAGAGGTCCTGCTCAGTCAGTGGCATGTAGCACACCCTACAGTATAATTTACTGTCCTGTGTGGCTTCTTTCAATGTACCCTACCCATGCCAAGAGGATGGATTTGGCCAGCAAGTCTGTAAAAGCAAAGCCATGCACTCAGGTGATACCCTGCATTCTTCAAGAAGGATTCTCACACTGACCTCCAGCAGTAGTATTTCTTACTCCTGCTTGACTGCAATCCTGTCCCATATTCTCATCATAAGTATAATCTTATGTGAAATGGGGATCTAAGAGTGATACAGAAGTGCATGATTTTTAACAGTGTCATAAGTTGTGGCTGAGTTTTAAAAGGTTAAAGATTAAATATTTAAACCAGTCTTCCTGGAAGGATTTTTTTCACTGAAAGGAACATTTGAAAAGAACTTTAATAGTTTTAGTATCAGCCTCTGGACAGAATTTCCTTACATTTTATGATAGATTCCCAGGCTGTCATTTTTGGTAATATATGCATGCCCATAAATACAGACAAAGGCATTTCCTGCTAATGTCTTCAAGAGTGAATGAATGCAACATTTTCATACTTGATGAAGAATTTCATGTTTATACATCAGTGCACTGGGATTATAGACACTCATGCAACTGTATCCAGCTTTGAGTTTATTCTGGGGACCTGAACTCAGATACTTATGCTTGCACAGTAAGAACTGCATTCACTGAGCCCTCTCCCCAGTCCCTAAACACATTTCATCTGACTCTTTCAACATATCCTCCCTTCAAGCATGGCTGAGATTCCCTGGTAGGAGGCTACTCACAGTTCCTTGCCTTTCTTGGCCCCTGGCTATAGCAGGTTGAAAGGCAGGGCTGCCTGCACTGGTGTTTAGTCCGTCTCTGTGTACCTATCCCTTCCTCCCTGTTTTCTAGTATCTGGGTGTTTTGTCATTTTAGGCCCCAGGTTCAACCTGCTGCTGCTGAAATTCACTTAAGCTAAATATTGAAAGATACACAGACTTAAATACATACCATTCTTCTAGGGTAAGGTTCTATGTCTATGTGAATTTTCTGTTAGTGCTGGGTTCCTCCTCTGCCTTGATGTTCTTTTTTATTTAAATGAACCAGTTACTTTTTCACATGAACATTGTGTTCTGAAAGTCCTCATGCATGCATGTCTTGGCCATTTAAGAGAAGAACTACCTGATGACAATGACTTTGTGTTGCTGGCAGCACTGTGCCTCGTAATAAAAGGCCATTTTCATAGGAAATGTCCACAGAGTCCCAGAGAGTCAACCTTCTGGACAAGACAGCATCTGACTCCTGCACTTGCTGCCTTTGTGGCAGGCTAGCGTGCTGGCTGTGTGCAGTGCTAACTGGGTTTCCAGCACTTGGATTTTCTCTCCATCCTGAAATGGACTGAGAATTCATTTCCTGTCCCAAGGTGGCTGGTGACTAATCCGCATCCCCTTATTACATGATGGCACTCGCTCCTGAGGTGACCTAAATGTTCAAAGCTGGTCCTATTGCTAATTCTCCAAGTTAGCAGTTCTGCAGCAAGTGCTTCCGCTAATCCATTTAAGCTGGTGTCCTCTTTCTCAACTTATTACAGCCTTATTAGCTAGTGACACAGATTCAGGAATGCTGACAATGAAACCAGCATCACCATTAGAGTTGTTAGTATATAAACATCAAGACAAACTACTAGAGGCTTAAACAAATATGGATAATAGGTCACAGAGATTTCTATCCTCTCCATTGTATTAGAACTGAGGGTGAGATAACCCCTGCTGGCTGAGGTTCTAGGGTCCATGGGGCAGCAAGGCTTATGTATAGTCTCCTGGTGTGTCCTCAGGAGTGCACTCTACTCTCCAGCTCCAGGGCCTACCTCTCCCAGTCTCCTCTGTGCACTGAGTACCTCTTTAGGGAGAGGCTTAAAGAGGGTCCCAGCATAGGGAGAGGAGCTATCTTCCCCTCTTTCATCCCCTCCCTGCTACCATCCATGAGGAGGCTGTGAGAGGCTGAACTGCTTAAGGCTATGTAGTAGCATCCCAGCCCTTCTTAAGCATCTTTAAATGTGGCAGAAACAAAATCTTCCACCTGCAGTGAGGAGGAGAGTCTCCTACCAAGTTGCAAATGAGTTTCAACAGCAGGGAAGTGTCTGGAGTCGCAGGGAGCTCAGGCAGCAGAGCCCACAGCCTGAGCAAATGAAACATGATACAAGGATTGCTCTTTCTGGTAGACCTGAAAACCATCTCCAGAAACTGTACAGCCCCATGCACAGGTCACACGTAGAAAGGTGTGGGGACAACTTGGCCAGAAGGGGAAGAGTGGGTTAGGGGACACCTCTGTGGTAGGGACTCAGGCAACCTTGAGTTGAGAACTTCTCTTTGCTTCCCCACTGTGCCGTATCTTCTAAGCACCCAGTGTCTATTCTCTCTGATCCCGTTAGTGGCTGAGAAATCTTATCTTTGATAAAATATCACACATTTTGACATTGTCTAAGGAGAATAGATCCTATAGGACTGGCTCTTCATCCCTGTATTTTGCAGGAATTCTGCTACTCAAGAATGATACTCGCTTGGACTGCCTCACAGGACCTAGAGGTGACCAAGAGGTCTTTGTCAAATTGGCATACTGATTCTGTTGTCAGCACTGATTTTCTTTTGGGGAAACTGCTCAGAGGCAGAGAAGGTCTTTCAATGTGCTCTGTGTTTGAGGGGTCCTATTTTACTCGAGTTTCTGGGTGGAGCTCTTGGCATCTTCTATGAACCACAAGTTACAAGTTGTGATAAGGTGAAAGTCTGCCAGGCTGATCTCATCTTGAAATTCCTTGTATGATATCATAGTTGCCAGTCTTTCTGTCAAGAATCACAAGCTCAGAATACCTCATGGTAACCCTGAGAGGGAGTTGGACAGTGTTGTTAGGCAGTTAGGGTGACTGGGCCCAGGAAGTATAGGCAAGACCGTCTTCCCTCACAATCTGCACTTGGCAGAGATCAAAGGATTTGATATCTCACCTCTTGTCTAAAGGAGTTCCCTAGATCTGCTTTTCCACAAACAACCTGAACTCCTTCAGGGAGGGAAGTCCCCTTTCCTAGAATTTAAATCTAATCCTGACATTGTGGTTGGTTTAGTGTCATCCACAGATCTTGGGACCATGGCTCATCTCTTCCTGAGCCAGCCCATAGCCCAGAACAATCAGCCCTCACTCTGGTTCACCTGAGCCTGAAGGTAAGGCCCATCACTCATAAGGTTATAAGTATATGTGTGCCAGAGGACAAGTCTTTCTCAGTGCTGCCTGACCATCACTCCTGAACCTTCAGTTTCTGCTGAGTTTCCTCTCATCTCTGCCTGGCTGGGCTGAGATGAGGGGAGAAACCCCCTGACCCCACTCCCACATGGGCTCTCTGCCCCTCCACATAGCAGGAACTCTTTGCACTTTCTTTTTGTTCCTAACTCCTTTCTCATGTTTCATTCAGGCCCACCACATGGTCGGTATATTCATTTTCCTTTCCTTGGTTCTGTACTTCCCTCAAGAAATATGGTATAAGTACCCTTCTCAGTTTGGTTTGCCCAATTCTTTGGTTAAATACAAACATGATCTCAGGGTTTGTGTTGGGGTCTCCCATAAGGCCAGTCCAGGAGGGACGGCAGGGTCTCTGCCAAAAAGGGGGTGAGAGGCACGGAGTCACGACACAGACTGTGGGAGTTGGGTGGAAGCAGGCAGAGGGTGAGCTGCTGCAAACTCTATTCAAGGAAGTGTAGGGGGGTTCAAGGGTTTGTCTGGCCAATCATTGTATGGGGTGATCCCCTTCTTGTTACCAATGACAGCTGGTCTCCAGGCAGATCATCTCGCAGCAGGTTTCTTGCGAGCATGGGACTGTAGCTGTTGTCATGCCAGGCCTGTGCAGGATGTCACGTCCACAGAAGCTACTTCATGGTTTCTTTTAGCATGCGGTCTGGCTAGGGCCTGACCGGCATTGTGCCATACATATCCTCCTTTTTGTTTTTATTATTGGCAACCCTGGGAGGCATGGTTCTTTGCCAAGCCATTGTTGACCCCAGGCCCCAAGGGATCATCACATGTGACAGTGCCTGTCTTAGGTTGCCCCCTCTCCTGGGGTCTTACCCATCATTGACTACCCATCATCCTGGTGAGAAAACCCAAGGGGTGTGGCCTGGTTTCTTTTAGCGTGTGGTCTGGCTAGGGCCAGACCTGCATTGTGCCATACAGGTTTGGGGTTTAAGGACTTTCCTGGACTCCCCACAGACTCCATATCAACCTGAACCTTTTTACTTCATTAAATATAATACATACACAATTGTATATAAATATATGTATATATCTATGTGTATACATAGATCATACACATATTTCAAACTACATGGATACATTCTTATTTTTATTTAGATGGCATATATACTATATATGCATTTCAGTAAAGTGCCATTTTGACTGTTCAATATTTAAGTGTTCTTTAATTCACATGCTACTTCTTGGATCTGAATAACTCAACCCTTATTTATTTTTAAGAATTTAAACATTCACAAATTTAATTAATTGGCTTGCTTTACTGTTATTTTATTTCTGTGGTAATGCTTTGCTAAAAGCCAATTTAGCTATGCAAATATATGCACACTTTATGTCTAGAAATCCCATTTAATTTTAATAAGTGAGTTAGTAGACAAAAAGCATATATTGTTGAATTAAAAAGATTATGAATAAAGGATGAAACAGTCACCATCTCACCAGAGGAATTTTTATTATTCAATTATTCAGTTATGAATTACAGTGAGAATTGTAGTGAAAAAAATGAGGCAAACCATTCAAGTCACAAATGCTCTGAGCAAAATCCTCATGATTAATTTGCTGTTGGGACAAAAGAAGGCAATGTAGAAATCACACTCTAAATGTGGAAAATGGTCCTGGTGAAGGCACATTAAATGGCTGTCACCTATAGGTAGTGGTTGATTCTAATTCTGTGATATTATCATAATAGGGTTTTAGAG
Source organism: Orientallactaga sibirica (assembly GCA_036365145.1). Lineage (NCBI taxonomy): Eukaryota > Metazoa > Chordata > Mammalia > Rodentia > Dipodidae > Orientallactaga > Orientallactaga sibirica. The sequence continues at coordinate 16,149,695 of JAEOAD010000039.1, forward strand.
AGTTGAGGTACTTTCAAAATAACCTTCTTTGGTATGTTAAATGACTTATGCGTTCACAATGCAATTACATATTTGAAAGCCTATAGAGTCTACTTTCCCAAAATTCACAAAAGTTTTAAGTAAAAAAAAAAAAAAAAAAAAAAAAAAAACTGTTCTAGACCCCCAGAAAGGATAACCCTTCCAGCTACAGATTTCACAGCAGAGTCCTACAGCACAAGAAAGCTTGCTGTCCTTACAGATGCTGCTGTGGAAAAGGGTATAACATCTCTGGGCTTGGATGAGCCCTACCATGCCCCGGCTGGCAGCCTCAAATATATCTTCTATACAGAGTCCCTATGATTCACATTCCAGGCCAGAGCTCCAAATTGCTAATTGCCCACAAAGCTCATTCTCATTTTCCTACATAATGATGAAGGATCAGCCATGGAAGAGAAATTCAGAGCCCCAGTTCATACCAAAGTGCTGTGAGCTTCAGAGACTACCAGCGTCTGCACTGGGGTAGAGTCAATAAATTCAAGTGTGATAGTTTTTTATCCTCATGTTTATAAAAATCTTATTTATTTCATTGTTTTGTCTACCATAGGCTTTATTATCCAGCTCAATGTATTTTGTGTTGAAAGATTTTTATTTAAAAGTGTAAATGCAGGGTTATTTTCCTTTTTTTTTTTTTTTTTTTAATTGGAGCACCAGGGCCTTCAGCCAATGCAATGGAACTCCAGATGTGTGCATCCCCTTGTGCACATGTGCTACCTTGCTTGCTTGTGTTACTGTGTGTCTGGTTTACATGGGACCTGGAAAGTTGAACATGAGTCCTTAGACTTCGCAGGCAAGTGCCCTAACTGCTAAGCCTCTCTTTAGCCTGCTTGTTATACATTTTGAAACAGGGTTCTTCTCCATCAACATTCCAGTATATATTGGCATCATTTTAAGATGTTCTGTCGTAAGGTACATACTTAGCTTTATACCCAAATACCTCTTATATATGTATGGTTATACAAACTATATATTTTGCATTTTATATGTGTATTATAATATTTCTTATACCACTCACTTAATACTACCAAGTATAAAAATTATGGAGCAAAGAACCACAACCAGTAGAGGCCATTGACATAGGCACAACCTATGTTCTACCTCTAGTGGAACCAGAAGAGACCAGAGTGGGGCACAGGCCTTCCTTAATTCCTCCTTTTGGACTGTTTGTGTGAGCCTGGCCTTGTACAGAAGACAGTACATGCAGAAAACAGGCTGCAGTTGCCTCATTCCTATATCATCTGACCTTGTCCCCCATTCCCATGCTTTTTGCCATATTTGAAAAAAGAAATTTGTTGCCAAAGATTTTCTGCTTGTGTATAAATTAACCAACATTGGTTAGGTGGGGCTGCAGTGTCTCCACCAGAGCGCCTGCAGATCACCCAATCCCAGCTTTCACTCTATTACTTGTGTCTGACTTTCTTTCCTTCTAGGCCTCAAGTTGCCTCTAACAGGTCATAGCCACACTGGTCATGGCAGAGTATAAATTTGCAACATATTGAGAACATGAATTTGTTGTATAAATTACATTTTGTATTAAAATGTATATGAAACATACACTTTGTCACATGAATGTATTATAGATTTATATTATATTTATACTCTATAGTACATATAATTCTAGTTTCTGTCATATATGTAACATGTATATTTTATTTTTTTGTTTGCATGTGTGTATGACATGGTGCGTATGTGTATGTTTGTCTGGGTGCACATGGGTGCATTGTATGTGTATGTAGAGAGTAATGCACGTGTGCGTGTGCATATGGAAAGCAGAGGACGACTTTGCATGTCCTTTCTCAGGCTTCATTCACCTTTCTTGACATAGGGTCTCTTATATGCTTCAAACTCATCAGTTGGGCTACACTACCTGGCCAGGACCTCCAGCCCTGCATTCCTGTGATGTCCATTGTCTTAGCAACTGTGTAGTTCCTGGATCCTTGATTCCACACCCTCCTTTTGACTTCACACTTCCTTGATGGCCAGGGAGGCACAGTTCATCTCTCCCTACAGGTCACTGATTTATGCTGACACTGAAGCACACCTCCCAAGACAACCACAAATATCCCCAAGCCCCAGATCAGAGATCTCTCCTTGAAGTCAGACCCATTTCACCTCTGCTCCAACAGTGGGGGCGGAATTCCATGTAGAGGACCTCATGCTAAGGAGCTGCTCCTTTTGGGCCTTATCTTTAACCTGGTGCTCTATCTCTATATTTATGAACAAAGGAGTAACCAGTCCCAAGGAAGCCAATAGCCTTTGGGAAGGGGATTGGAGCAACTAGGAGAGGGAGGGAAACCAGTCCACAAAGACAATGCCTTCTTGCGATGTATTCAGTCACAGTGTCCCAGTCCCTCCTTGTTTGCCCTAAGCATCTCCTTAGAGTATGACAGGAATGGATGGAAGGAATAGATGGAAGGAGGTTAGGCCCTGCTGTCTGACTTAAGAGATGTAACTTTTCTAAAAATTTTTTTTTTATTTTACCCTCCAAGGCTCAGGGACCATTGTGGAAGAGGGGGGCGGATAGAATGGAAGAGCCAAAGGAAGGATATGACTTCTTACAATGCAACTGCCCAGACAGAAATTGGCCTCGATATCCATGACCTTGCAGTGCCTAACAATACCTTCGCAAGACCCTCAAAATAGAAGAAAAAGATGATGACATCAAATTAAAAGAGAGACTAATGGAGAGAGGGAGGGGATATGATGGAGATTGGAGTTCTAAAGTGGAATGGGGGGAGGGGAGAGAAATATCATATTTTTTGTATGTAAGTATAGAAGGTGTCAATAAAAATAATAATTAAAAATAAATAAATAAATAAATAAAACCCTACCTGGAGAAAATTACTTTTTTATTGATTTGCAAGCACAGAGAGAGATTGAAGAGAGGCAGACAGAGCGAGAATGGGCATGCCAGAGCCTCTAGCCACTGCAAACGAACTCCAGATGCATGTGTCCCTTGTGCATCTGGCTTACATGGGTCCTGGAGAACCGAACTGGGATCCTTTGGCTTTGCAGGCAAATGCCTTAACCACTAAGCCATTTCTCCAGCCCCAAAAGATGTAACCTTTATAATGCACATGTTTTTTCTTCAGTTCTTTTTTTTTTCCTTCTAAATTTTAGCAAAAAAATTCAAAGCTAAAGAGCTTCACAAGAGAATTTTGAAAGAAACTGTCATAGGATGAGTTATTAAAATAAATTTACAAGGTTGGTGATCCTCTGTGGCAGAGGAAACACTTGATAGTAAAGAGAATTATGGCTGAGTAAGTCCAAATGATTCACCTCCAGAAGCAAGTGATTCCTCATTATCGTGAGGATGCTAACAGGCCATGTCTTCACACCCTTTGTGATAGAAGATGCATGTCATAAGCAAGATGAGCAGCGCTCTGTCAGGAGCCACAGGCTCATAGGTCTGAGGACTAGGTGGTGTTTCCTTTTCCTGCGGTGAGCAGAGATTGGCCTGCAGAGTCCATCTTGGGAGAAGCTGACCTCGTCAAAAGAAAACAAAAACCCTTTCCCGGATCCCACATCCTGGTCCATAGCCAGGCAGGCTCTGTGCACAGCACATACAGTGTCACACAAAGCTGTGTGAGCTGGGTGTGGTGGCGCATGCCTTTAATCCCAGCACTTGGGAGATAGAGGTAGGAGGATCACTGTGAGTTCAAGGCCACCCTGAGACTACATAGTGAATTCCAGGTCAGCCTGGGCTAGAGCGAGACCCTACCTGGAAAACACAAAAAAAAAAAAAAAAAAAAAAAAAAAAACAAAAAAACAAAACAACAACAACAACAAAAAAACTGTGGCTTGTACATTAGTCTCAATCTATGTGATTAAAAAAAAAGTTTCACCCACTTCTGTTATGATTCAAGGATCCACATTTTAGAAATCAATGTACATAAAATCATCGTTAAACACACCAAAGAGACTAGTAGAAGTGCTTGACCATTGTCTTTCATTTCATATTCTCATCACACCTCGTGTTGTTACCCTTGATACTTGTGGATTTTTAGTCTAAACCCCCTGTTGCTGGATTTATTCCTGTGTGGGCTTTAGAATTCATCTGCTGAGTGTATACTTTGTTGATTAGAGCCAGATAAAGTAGGATCTTCATTTTTTTACTTTTCTGTCTCTTCAAGTCTTAATTTCCAAGGCATACCTGAAATCAATAGCTAGCTCTCAAATACATAGCTACTTGAATCATGACAAGATTCACAGTCAGATATTCCCATTTGTCTTAGAGTCTCAGGATCAGTTTGGCTTTCACCCTTAGGCTACTCTACAGGTAGATCTTAATCATGAATGATTAGAAATCAGGCCAAAGGAAAGCATGGGTAGCGTGTAACCAGTGAGCCACTGCATCCCCGTTTCTCCCTGCACCCCACTTCATCTTGCATTGTGATGCTCCCCATCTCTACTTGTGCTCTGCTACACCTTGCATTGTAAAAACTTTTTTGTCAGTTGAGTAAAATTAAACACATTTAAAATTAAAGTTGAGCCAGGTGTGGCAGCACATACCTTTAATCCCACCATTTGGGAGGCAGAGCTAGGAGAATCATCGTGAGTTTGAGGCCACCCTGAGACTACAGACTACATAGTGAATTCCAGGTCAGCCTGGGTTAGAGCCAGACTCTACCTTGAAAAAAAAAAAAAAAAAAAAAAAAAAATTAAAATTAAATTAAAATTGAAACAAGATGCAATGAAAAGACTATAAATGCTCACATTTCTGAGAATTGTGAGATCTAGACAATACCACCCACACAAAAGAAGGCATTCACATCACTCAGACGGGCACCTGGTGCCCCTTTAGGGCTACTCACAGACACCTTTAATCCCAGCATTCGGGGACAGAACTAGGAAGATTGCTGTGAGTACAAGGCCAGCCTGGGACTAGAGAATGAGTTCCAAGTTAGTCTGACCTCTTAGAGTGAGACCAGGAAAGTCCTTGAACCCCAAACCTTAGGTTTCTTTTTATATTTTAATTAAACAATTAAATTAAAAAGAAGACTGAGAAGGATACTTTTTATTATATTTAATGAGGGAAGTACAGAGACAGGGAAGGGCCTTCAGGTGGCTAGAGATTCCATGTGGAGGCCCTGGGGCGGGGGGAGGGTGGTCATGGAAAGAAAAAAGAGAAAAGAAAATTCAAGGAGCTCTTGCCATGTGGGGAGCTGGAGAGTATAAAGGAGCCCATGTGGAGAGTTAGGGCTAAGGGGTCCTCTTGGTTGGGTCTGGACGTAGGCCCAGGCAGAGCAAGGCCAGGCTCAGCCAGCCAAGGGAAAAAAAAAAAAAAAACATCACCCAGACCTAGAAGTTCCCAAGTGGTCAGAGAGCCTGCCCTCCCCTTGCAAAATTATTCATAACCTTATAGTGGTGGGCTGTCTTTTGGCTCAGGTAAACCAAAGTGACAGCTGACTGGATTGGGCTAGGGTCTGTCTCAGGAAGAAGTTAGCCCTGATACCAAGTTCAGGGGCTGAACTGATCAATCATAATGTTTCCTATGAAAGAACTTCCTCCCAGGAGGGCTGTTGGTTGTTTGGAAAAACAGTTCTAAGGAACTAGGCAAGAGATAAAAAGTCAGATCATCTTTGACTTCTAGCAAGTGCAAGCTTTCCTGCCTTTTTTAACTTCAGGGGCTTAGTCACCCTAAGCCCATAAGATGACACTAACTGCTGTTAGAAGACAGGCAGTGATGATGTCAGATCTTGAATTACTTTTGGCTGAAAGGGGGTATAGAAATATGGGAGTTTGAGAGTCTCTCCCAGAGAGGAGAGCTAGTTTAAAGGACCCCAAAAAGTGTGTTGATGGAGTGTAGGAAGATAGTTTTGTAAGAAAAATGTTGGGGAGAAAGAATAAAAGTAAGGAGTTAATGAGAATTGAGCACACAGCAAACTGATCACCTTTAGGGTTATTTTATTTTGTGGACTTTTAGGCCTTGGGAGCATTTGAAGGAACCCAGGCAGATGGAGTTGGACTGTCTCAGGACCATCTGAGCCTGAGTTGGCTGAGATTTTTTATAGAATTGTTTATCAAATGGCAGAGCAGTGTTTGACTTGGCCTGAATTTGTTTTTGTATGGCTTATGAAACAGATGAGATAGTAATAGGGTTATCAGGAATATATATATATTCCTGATATATATATGATGAATGTACCATATTTTTATAATAGCCTCTTAGAGTGTACCTTTTAAAATTTGTCCTGGGGGTAGCCAGGGCCAAAGGTTGGTACCATAGAACTATTGAGTGTCATTAAGGACTGCACAAGTTAGAAGAGGTTTATTTTTGCTTTTAATAAAGTCTTTTGAATTAAGTGACCCTTGGTTAGAGTCATCTATATATATATTAGATTTGAAAATAACCATTTTGACATCTATGATTTTTTTTTTGAGAGAGTCAGAGAGAGAGAGAATGGGTGTGCCAGCAGGCCTCTCAGCTGCTGTGAATGAACTCCAGATGCATGCGCCCTCTTGTAGGCATGTGCAGCATTGTGCCCTTGCGTCACTGTGTCTGGCTAAACGTGGGACCTGGAGAATCGAACAGGTGTCTTTAGGATTAGCAGGAAGGCGCCTTAACCGCTAAACCATCTCTCTAGCCCTGTTTTTTTTTTTTTTTTAAATTATAGAATTAGAACTATTAGAGATGAGGACAATATATCTTAAGGCCTTGTTTGTTTTTCTCTTGGAGAGCTCTTGTGTTACTTACTAGGACATTTATGTATTTGAGATATCCCTTTATTTTTGGTTATATATTTTTCTTTGAGTGTTTAAGACCAAGTGGGTAACCAAAATTTAATCAAAAATTAATTTTGGAGGTCACTAAAGGATATCCAGAGGAGACTTTAGGGACCCAGAAGTAGCCCTATAGCTTCTCCAATACTGGTGTTGCTTGGTAGGATGAGTCAGGGCTGTGTGGGCCAAGTAGGTTTTTTTTTGGTGGGGGGGAGGGGAGTCAGGAGGACTTTTTGTTGTTGTGACTCTCTTGTTTTAGATTGTACACTGATTTTTTTGTGTGTGTATGTGTTTGGGTCTGTGTATCTTCCCTGATCAGGAAGACAGGTGACTTACCACAGGGCCAGTGCAGAAGTGTCCCATCATCTCTAGTGGTTTCATGACCTGGGAGCAGGGACTACAAAATATTGGCTTTTTTAGCTCTGGTGAATCTAATTGCCTTTGGCTTCCTTTAGAGCACTTAGAAAGGAAGTTAAACCAATCTGGATTAGGTACATGTTGGCATTGCTAGAAATGGGCTGGGACTGTAAGGAGGCTGGCTTAAACTGTTGGATATGGCCAGGGACCCTGGGCTGTGGGGTTGCAGCTGGCCTTATCATCAGGAGTCCCTGGCAACAGTGACTGGCCTTCCCTATGTTGTAGGTTGTAGTGTGCTGTCATTGCCCACAGTGGGCAGAACTGGTGAGGCCTTTCCCCGGACCCCAAAAGACTCTGACCATTCCATACATCAGACTTTGCCCCCCCACCCCACAGTTCCTGACCTTGTGGCTAGCTGCCCAAGAGACCCTTATGTGGCTGAAGTCACCTAGCCTTCTCACCATTTCTCTCCCCACCCCACAGCTTTGAAGTCACAGCCTTCCGTTAATCTCCTCTTCTGCCCTCCCCCTTCCCTTATCCTTCCCCTACAGCTTTGAAGTTACTAGTTCTTCTGCCACCTAGATAACAGCCCATAAGTTATGCATCTGATTGCCATATAGTCTGTATGTGCCATCTCAACCTTCCCCAGGTGTTTATAAACCCACTCCCCTTTTGAATAAATGAGTGCTGCTCATCAGCCTGTCTCCCGGGTGCTCATTGCCCATCATCTTTGTCGTCACATTCACCCACTACTCCAGGACCCTGCTGCTTCCCTCCCAACTCCTCCCTCCCTCACCCGGGACAAATGGGAATGGTAAAGACCCACATGTACATATATAGCACATTTGATTACTGAAACAGATCTAGTTAAATAATGGCACAAGTCCTTAAAGTTATTTTGTACAACATTTTAAAGTTTAGTTGTCCTGTGGCAGAATAGGGCATATATAAAGCACAGAAAGTAGGCACATATTATTCTTCAAATATCTAATACCTATAAATATAGTTAGAACCTGTTACTAGTCTTGAAAAGGATATATATCTAAACAAATTAATTTAACTTGGAAATTTTCAGCAAAATACTCTGTAAGACAGTACAACGTCTTGACACCTGTGTTTGAAAATGTTTTGGAATAGTCCAGATACCTGTGTGGGTACCAATTACCCAGAGAACATTGGGAAAAGAACCACAAAGTTTGAAATGATTATCTCAGATGAGGACCATTGTTTGAGCATGAGGTCTTAAGAGTTAATTTTGTTATAAGTACTGGACTTGAGATGCCAGAAATGAGACAGTTACTTTACATATGACAGAACAGAATCTCATCATTGTTGAGCCAAAATAGCTAAGCTCTAATACAACCCTTGACAATTCTATTTTGTAAGAGAAAACACTATTTGACAACCAATGTTTTTAGCTTAATATTGGCTAGCAATTGAGCTTATGTATCATAGGAGTTTTTATTAACATAAAACAATTTTGTCTTACCCATTACTTAAAATTGATAAAGCTTAGGCAAGCTATCCCAACATATTTTACCTAACAGGAGGATAAAGTTATAGTGACTGAAATTAAATCACTTAAACCTAAAGTGATTAAACCTAGGGATGGCCATTTGATAGAATTAGCTTAAATAAAACAGAAGCTATCTGTAAGTCACAATGTTTTTAGGTATGAGTACCTCATCTTTGGAAATTAAACACTTATACATGAACCTTTATCTTAAGATTCAGTTTTTCCAATACTCAAAACTTTTATAAATAGAGGAACCTGATTTACTTTACTGAGAGTCTTAAAGCCAGTTTTCATAACCCTTAAACCATAACAAATTAGAATCAGTGAGTTGTTAATGAGTGAAGCTTTAACCATAAGACTTAGATTTTTTTTTTTTTTTTTTTTTTTTTTTTTTTTTTTTTTTTACTGGTTAAAACCTTGGTATCAAGTAAACATAGTTTAGATTTTATCCAATTAAATGTTTTAATGAAGGGGCCCTTCCCTGTGCAACCTTCATTACTGTTATGATCTCTTGGTGTTGTCTTTTTTTAAAATATGTCTTTTTGCCCCCCCCTTTGGCTTTTTGGTAATAATTAACAGAAGGTGCCACCTGGAGCAACTGTTTTAAGCTCCTATCTGGTTTGGGTACCAATTTTTGTAATTTTTTTATGATTATCAGGTGTTGACTGAATTGAAAAAATACATTTAAGAAGAATTTCCTCTTCCATGGTATCTGGATTTATATTATGTTTTTTAATTGTCTCCTTAAGTCACTGGGGAAAATGAATGTGCAATTTTCGTTCTCCCTGTAATATATAAATGAGCCCAGTTTTAAGGAGACAGGCTAGCAGAGACTTTTGGTGTATCTTGGAAGTCAACTGTCTTATCTGAAACAAGGTGGAAGAAACTGAAAGAAAACTTAGGTTATGTCCCATCCTGTCTCGAGTCTTTTTGTTGGAGAGGAGCATCCCTCCCTGGTCAATTTGGGAGAAGAAATTAGTTTGGTTTTTCTTTTTTTTTTTTTTTTTGGTATGGTCTTACTCTAGTCTAGGCTGACCTGAAATGCATTATATAGTTTCAGGATGGCCTTGAACTTATAACCATCTCCCTATTTCAGCCTCCTGAGTATTGCGATCAAAGGTGTGCACCATCACACCTAGCTGAAATTAGGTTTTTTTAATTTCCTTTCTATAGGAGTCTTAACTCAAAATTTTCTGTTTTCTCCTCAATCAAAAGGGGACACATAGCACAATCTCTGTGCTTCTTAGATAAAGGAAGGTCCAAGGTAGGATATCCACATTCATCCCATAATGCCAGCTTCCAAGCTTGGGTTCCTCTGGACCTTTCCCCCAATCCCTTGTATATTCCTAACATCATGGCATATAAGGAGTACCTCAGAAATAGGTACCAGAAACCAGTAAGCTGGTAAAAGGCTATAAGGGAGGGAGGAAAGGGAAGGACTTAAGTGTACGGTAATGCACATATGTAAGTAGAAGAACTGATTACAGGGAGGGGAATGGCCTAAGTGAGGCCATGGGAAGAGAATGCATACAAGAAGGGCAGGGGGAGGGTCAACCTAAACTCAAGATATTATGAATAAGACATATGTAAAATTACTTTTTTGAATAAGGGCACGTCTAGAAGCTGTAGACTGTTACTAGAAAATTTTCAGTACCTGGAATGGGATACCTTCCAGTGAGTTGTTGGCCAAGGAGGTCCCGGTAGCCTCCAAAACATTAAAGGCTTTTCCCAAAGCCCTTGGTTTCCCTAGAGAAACAGATAGTAAGACCCTATTGCTGAAGACATCTCATGCCTGAGAAGCATGGTCACTGTGAAAGCAAGGTGGTGTGGAGCAGAATACCTTCTCCCTGTAGACCAGCCAACTGAAAGCTGGAAAAAGCTGCATTGCACGCAGCATATGGGAGACAGAAGCCATCAACAGTGAAAACAGTGGAAGCTGAATATTCAAGCTTGGCCAGACAGGCCCAAGGACTGAACGGGTGCAATAGTGGCATGTCTACTATTGAGGTAACCAACTGCTCCATAATTGGACTGAAGGCCCTCTCTACAGGAGGGAATACATACCTGGTACTGAAAAACCTAAGTAAAAGTCTATGGTAGGTGAGGTCATGAGCCTTAGGGGTATAAGCCTGCTCTTATCTGACTAAATGTATATATTATTCCCACCAAGCTGCCCTGAAAGCACTACACTTAATGTTCATATTCACATATTAACACTACTCTCACTTCTGGTTAGAGAAGCTTCTCTTTTCAGATGGTGATGACCACTGGGATCACCCAAAGGCAACATAGTGCTGAGAAGAAGGGAAGGAGGAGTGCCCAGCACTGAAACACCTCTGTCACACCCTCCAAGGCTCAGGGACCATTGCAGAAGATGGGGCGGATAGAATGGAAGAGCCAAAGGAAGGGTATGACCTCTTACAATGCAACTGCCCAGACAGAAACTGGCCTCGATATCTATGACCTTGCAGTGCCTAGCAATACCTGCGCAAAACCCTCAAAATAGAAGAAAAAGATGATGACATCAAATTAAAAGAGAGACTAATGGAGAGAGGGAGGGGATATGATGGAGACTTGAGTTCTAAAGTGGAATGGGGGGAAGGAAGGGAAATATCAGGTGGGTTTTTTTTTTGTATGTAAGTATAAAAGTCAATAAAAATAATAATTAAAAAAATGTCCAAGGGGGAAGATTTTTGCCCTTCCTTCCATATTGGTAGTTTAGATATCCTACTGCTGGCTGGTGGTTCTTGAAATTGCTTTCCCTTTTCCTCTCTGTGGGAGCCTGGGATAAGGGTCCACCCCCACCCCGTCTGTAAATGTTTGAGACTAAAGGGTTATTGTTTTGAAGGTAATCTCTGATTTTATTATCTTAAATATAGGGATCATACCCTTTGTTGATATTTGAGAGAGAAAGATGAGAGATCACTTACTTAGATCATTTACTTGATGTCTCTTTATCATATCTGTTTCTACCCTGATATACATTTTAGATGAGTCTGATGTTTGTCTTCTGCAAGTAGATTGTAACCTGATCAAATACCTTGACTCAGTTTATCTATTTGACCTTTTTTGTCCAGTGAGAAATTTTATCTGATAGAGATGACTTTGGGTGTTTAAAAAAAGAGGAGCTATAAAGAGAACCAAAGTTATATGTTGTTTGTTACTCCCTTTTCCTGGTCAGAGATAATTGGACAGGGTCTGGGAGACACATGGCTTAAACTTGCATGTGGTCTGAGATAAAGGGGGTGCTCTCCCTTTTTCCAGAGTCCAGTTTTCCATGAGTTTAAATAGCATATAACAGTAAGCAAGAAGAAAAGGAAATGCCAGAGCAAAGAATCCTGACATTTTTTTGTCTTATTTTGAAATTGATAACTTGTTTTTACTTAGGGAATTTACCCATTTGCAATACACAAGGTGATAGGACCTTGTCTGTGTTTAATAATCTAATTATACCTCCAAAGAATGTGAATTACATCTGTGCTTATAACTTTGTGACCAGCCTAGCACAGGACATCGCCTGTGTCTAATATAAGCTAAATTTAGATTTAGATATAAAACTTTTAGGCCAGCTTTAATAGTCTGTAAATAGTTGAAAAATCCTTAATTTTAGGTATGGTGTTTATTTATGCTTAGCCTGAAAATTAATTTTTTGTACTTTATAAAAGGAAATTAATTTTAAGAACATTTGGTCTTTTTAGATCTTTTATGTCCTTTTAATACACACACACCTTCATCCACATATTTTAACATTTTGATCAAAATTTCACTCAAAAAAAAGCATTTTTAGCAAGCATTTTATGTCCAACATTGAAAAATTCTTTCCCAGTTCCTTTAATCATCTCATCTTAACCCATAATTAACCATTTTTCTTATAAGACTATTAAGAGAAACTATAGCAACTTGATTAATCTTATTACCCACTAACAAAAGACGCAAGGAGTCTAGCCTCAAATGGATAATTAGCCATCCTATTATTGGAAACTTGTAGAGAAGCAGCCTTAGCAGAAAAACTTACAATCTCTGTAGTATTTATGTCACCAAATATCTCTACCTGACAACCAGACTTGTCTTATAATACCTATACATTTTATATAACCCATTTATTTGAGATATCTCCTATTAATAAACTCCAGGAAATATATTTTTGAAAGTCATAAGCCTCTGAATACAGGCAAAACATGGCAACTGTTTGGGGGATAATCTTTATCAATACCACTAACATACTTGGAAATGATTTTATTAAGAGTAACTAAGGCAAACTTTTGTTTTTGTCTTGAGGCAGGCTGGCCTGGTTACCTCTTCCTTTTTAAGTAACAGGACCATCATTATCTCTTAAAATACCTGGAAACTTCTGAGTCACCACCTCAGGGAGGATTTTGTTGTTTTTCAATAATCTTCTGTGCAGGTTGAAGTTGACCTAGAACATAAACTTAGTAATTATATTTATGACATCATGTAATAAATTATGGCCTTGTTTATATAAAATTTCAGTTCACTGTAGGCTTCAATGAAATATGACCTGTTAAAGACAAAAACCAAAAGAAACCTTGAAATAAATCAAATGCCAACAAACCTTTAGGAGATATCTGTTGGACTGTTTGTATTAGGATAGCCATACTATAATTTATCACACATAATAAAGAAAACAAAAGTTGTCTATAGACAACATCTTATTTGTTTAAAGCCTAAAAAAAGAGAAACTATCAGGTACAGTTCAAATTAAAATTATGTACTTATTTTTATCCAGCAATTTAAAAGCCATGTGGTTTTTAAATGTGGGGTCAGGCTATCACAGTGGACCTTGAACTGGAGATTGTCCTGTCTCAGCTTTACAAGTAGCTAGGATAGTAAGTCTCTACCATCAGGCCTAGCTCATTTCATTTTTTATAATACTTGTATGAATAAATGATTTACAGTTATATAAAGCTATATTTGTCATAGGACACTTTGGCAGAAAATCATGGCAGTTAGCAAGCACCATCAGGCATGTCTTTCTTTTCCATGGTGTATTTTCTGATGGACAGCATGGTTGCCTTCCCCATCCAGTTGACTCAGCCCCAGGCCTCAGCTCCCTTGAGGGGGCAGGGTTGGGGGAGGAGGCATATGGATGGGACCAAGGCCTGTTGAAGAAACCTTCCCAGGCAAACACCTAGGTTTGGGGCTTGGCTGGGGTAGTTTCAGATTCTCCCTCATCTGGCAGAGACCTGCAGTCTTGGGCTGGTGGTTCGCTGCCTTTTAGATGTGAGGTCTCAAGTCTCCAGTTGAACAGGACAGAAGCCATTGCTACTGGAGTTCCATGGATGGAGCTCCATCCCCCCATCCCCCATGGGCAACCATGTGTCTTATGGCATAGTGGCTTGCAATGGAAAAAGGAAAAAAGAAAATAAAAACTTAAAAGAAATTTAGTTTTGCAGTCTTTGGTTCCTGAGATTCCATGTGGTCATCAGGCCCTTCCCTTTGGCTCAGCAGAAGCAGCACCCAAGCTCCAGAGGAGTTCAGCCATGTTAAGTGTGGATAGGGGTTGGACAAGTTCAATTAAGTGCATCTCCCTCCAAGATGGACCATGCCTGGGGCCGCCCCAGGTGATAGTGTGCATTTCAACAGGGCTGCCTGCAGGGTAGAACAGGACTAGGTGGGCCAGAGACACAGAAGTTTAGCCACAGATAGTGTTTCACAAGTGGAGAGAAGAAGTAGAAATACTCAGAGCTGTATTCCTAGCTGGAAAACATGTTTTCTATTTTCTCCCATAATATAAGCATCATAATTTTCCTTCTCAAGATGGTGTCTTTGTGGTTGTCAACTGTAATGGAATGTTAAGGGTTCAGGAAAGTCCTTGAACAACAAACCACAGGTTGGTTTCTAATTTTAATTAAAAATTGAATAAGAAAGATTTGGAAGGATAATTATTAAATTATTATATTTATTGAGGGAATACAGAGCCAAGGAAAGGCCACACAGCTAGAGATCCCAGATGGGGGGGCTGGAGAAAAATCATGGCAATAACAGAGAGAAAAGAAAATTAAGGAGAAGGAGCTCAGGACATGTGGAAAGCTGGAGGGGATAAAGGAGCCCATGTGGAGAGTAAGGGCTAAGGAGCCCTCCCAGTCCTTGCCAAGGGAAAAACTCACCCAGAGCTGGAAGTTCCCAAATGGCCAGAGTCTGCCCTCCCCTTGCAAATGTATTTATAACCTTATAGTGGTGGATTGCTGTGGTGGTTTGATTCAGGTGTCTCCCATAAACTTAGGTGTTCTGAATGCTAGGTTCCCAGCTGATGGAGATTTGGGAATTAACGCCTCCTGGAGGAAGTGTATTGTTGGGGGCAGGCTGATGGGTATTATAATCGGTATCCCCTTGCCAGTGTTTGGCACACTTTCCTATTCCTGTTGTCCATCTGATGTTGGCCAGGGAGTGATGTCCACCCTCTGCTCATGTCATTATTTCCCTGACATAGTGGAGCTTCCCCCTCGAGCCTGTAAGCCAAAATAAACTTTTTTTTTCTACAAGCTGCTCTTGGTTGGGTGATTTCTACCAGCAATGCAAACCTGCCTGCCTGACTGCAACAGCTGCCTTTGGCTCAGGTGAACCAAAGGGACAGCTGGTTGGTTAGGGCTAGGGGCTGTCTCAGGAAGAGGTTAGCTCTGAAACCAAGTTCAGGAGGCTGAACTTGATCAACCACAATGATTCCCCCAAAAAAAAACTCCCTCCCTCCCAGGAGGGATTCTGGTTGTTTGTGGGAAAACAGGTCTAGGGAACTAGACAAAAGACAAAAAGTCAGATCATCTTTGATTTCTACCAAATACAAACTTTCCTGCCTTTTTTACCTTCAGAGGTCCAGTCACCCTAACTGTACCCCCTCTCAACCTTACCTCAATAAACAACATTAATAACAAAAAGAAATTTCTTTCTTCATATTAATTTACCTACTCCATTTATAATATAATCATAATTATAACTATTTTATCTACAAACATTTAAAGCCCTATAAAAATACTGTTAGCACAGGGTTCAAGTATAAACATTATTTCTTGAACTTGAAAAGAAAAATCTATTGGGTTTAGTGCTATACTTTTTTACTCTGTTCTTCTGGGTTCAATCATTTTTTCTTGTATCACTAAATTTACCTCCTTCCTCCTTCAAGAAAGTTCTTTATTCATTCTTTAGAGTAGACCTACCAGACTGGCTTGCCTTTAGTTCCTGGAGAAATATTTTTGCTAGGTTTGGGATTTGGGGTTTACAATTCATTTCTTTTCACACCTAGAAATGATGTGACTTTACCCTGTACTCAGTGGTTTGTGATGAGAAATCCCTGACATTGGAATTGTTTTCCCTCTGTTGCGAAGCTGTCATTTCTCTCCCATTGAGTAACACGTTTTTCTTTCTTTATTTTTAGTTTTCAGAACATGGAGATTTGTGGATATTGGTTGAATTTCTTTTGATTTCCCCTGTTTGTTGTTTACTCAGCATCATGAAATTTGTGGGTTTGTGTGTTGTTCTGCAATAGTCCTAATCCCTGCTCCTCTTTGGAACCTGCTGATGTTACTGTTTGCGTTTTGTTTACTCTCTCATAGTTCTGTGACCTGCCTCCTTCAACTCCACTTGTTTGTTCTTGTTTCTCTACTATTTGGATTGAGAGATTTTTACTGTCATATCTTTATGTGCACAAATATGAATCTGCTGCTTCCTGCTGCTATATCCATCATTGATGCTTTCTTTTTAGCATTTTTATTTTATATAATTCATACCCAAGCACCTACATGTTTAACGTGTACAATTTGATGAGCTTGGACATGCCTGTGTTCCTATAATACCATCACTTCAGTCATTGCAATAGACATATTCATCACCTCCAAAAGTTTCTTCTGTTTTTTCTTTGTTTATTTTGGTGGTGAGAACACTTAATGTGAGCTCTGCCAACAGACAAGTTAAACTCTGCATACTATTACAGGCAGGATAATAAGTGACCAGGTTTGATTATGATAAAGGAGGCAAGCAAGTAAAGCAAGTATAATGTGTGAAATAACCCTGTCTGTGTGTGACATATAATGTGTAAAAGTTCACACACAAAAAGGGCTTATTAGGGCTTGAGAGATGGCTAAGTGGTTAAAGGCAATGGGTTGCAAAGCCTGATGGCCTGGATTTGATTCCCCAATACCTACATAAAGTCAAAGTGGCACATGCATCTAGAGTTCATTTCCAAAGGCAGGAGGCTCTCTGTTTCTCTCTCAAATAAATAAATTAATTAAAATATATTTAAAATGGCATATTAATAAATCATAATTTTATAGTACAAAATATATGCTCCTAAAGAGGAATGCATTGTAAACAAAAGATGAGGGAAAGGCAAAAAAAAAAGTTAAAGCAATTGTAGAAAACCTCTTTATTCAACTGGGTATACAATGTGCCTTTCACATCTCTCTCTCCTGACTTCTGAAAAAATTCTAGAAAACTCTACATGGTCCTATAGGAAAAGCTTGAAAATAATCCTACATATCTCTCATTTGTACCTTGAATCCAACTTGAGGGACCATTGTTTTGAAAATAAAGCAAGGAATTTTATTAAGAAAACCCAGAGTACCAGGATAAATATGCTTAGAATTTCACCTGGTATCCCAAGAAGAGAAAAAAAGGGGGAAAGGAAAGGTTAAACTTTACATAGTAGAACTCAGAATAGTGGGCAGGCTTAGCACGGAGGTCTGCAAGCAGCTGCTTTAAGGGAACATTTTGGGTTGATTTTTATTTGTAGAAAATTGAAAGTAGAGTCTCAAACTTGGAATAAAATCTCTATCTCTGACTTACTGCTAGTATGCTTGAGAATATTTTTTATTTTCATTTCCTCTATTGGTTTAGATATTGTTTTATGTTTAGGTCTAAGACTTTTATACTTAAATCACACTTTATATACCAGTGAAACTTCCTTTTATTTTTTGCTGAATCCTTGTAAACGGTACCCTAAATTTTCCAGGAGAGCCATGAAACTTGGAAGCCATGGAAACATTTGTTCAACACCAACCTTCATCTGCCTGTCAGGGAATTTTGATGATATGTCTCAAAAGTCTGAATTCTGGTCTGTGTCTTTTGGGTCCCTTGGATTCAGAGGTCAAATGCCTACAGAGGTACTGCAGCTGTGTAACTTATAAAGAGAATTTGTGTTTTTCATTTTCTGTACTAATTTGTGCACACAGTTTAGGAGTACTAAAGTTCACTAAGAGAGTGTGAATGGGGATTCATGACAACTGCTCTGTAGGAAGGACTGACTCAGCCCTCACATAGCCATTGCCCGTGGGCAGGATTCTGAGAAGACCCTCCCTGCCTCTGCATGATGAGGTCAGGAGACAGGGCAGACAGGAGACAGGTCAGGTCAGTATGACTAACTAGATTCTCAATAAGGTTACTGCATGCAAAAGTTCACATCCCACACCTCTGAAGTTAGCTCTGTGCAGATGCTCATGAGAAAATGGCTTTTCATGAGGAAATCAACAGAACTTTCTGATCTATAGCATGTGTGTCTACCTGGCCAGTGAGCTTCTGGATTCTTCTGGCTCTACCCTTCTGTTGCTGTAGTCACATTGGGATTATAGATGCATGTGCTGCTTTGTGTATTGTTTTATGTGGGGTCTGGGGAATTGAATGTGGACTAGCAGGCTTGCAAACAGGTACCTTTAACCACTGAATCATCTTCTCAGGCTTTGGCTTGTGTATTCTAAACTTACACGATATCTTTATTTAACTGTATGTAACAAAAATACAATAGATTTGCAGTCCTGTACAAAGATGTAATGATAATATTTTTGTGTTTTTAAAATATTTAAGTGCCTGTACATAAAAGAAACATTTAATTACATGCAATCCTACTCAATTATATTATAATAAAGTGGTCATTCCAGAAAACATAAGTTATGTTATAGAAAGATTGATCCAATACTTTATTATATCAAAGAAGAATGATTTCCAAACATGCATAGAAACTTTTACTTCTTTTTACTTATTAACCAAGCATCATATCACATTTTCTCTAATAAAAGTCAACCTTCTACAATTTGGATTTTGGTCTACTTGCTACAAAACAATTAAAAGTCAAATTACTGAATAGAATAGTTAATGTGCCAGTAACTTAAAGGCACACTCAATGTGTTGCTAGCTTTGCTCAATGATTTTGAATTGACTTAAAGGAAAGAAACTCCAAGTATTGAATGTGTTCTGAATTACTTACAGATCCTGGGGCTCCTGGCCCAAAATAATAATTTAGGTAATTGTTAGAATCAAGCAAATCCCTAAGCAGATGTTTTCTTTACAAAATTTTAAGTCATCCAACAATGGAGATTCTTCCTTTTATTGGATTTAGATAATTACAGGTCGATACAAACATGGTCTCTTATGACCTAGACATTTGGCATCACTCTTAAGATATGTAACAATATCCTTTCCTTTGAAGGCCTCTCCTGGTGGAAATCTATAAACAGCCACTGGCTCTTCTTACATGAGTGCTATTCCAGTAGCTTCTCTGGAATACAGTTCTTTCTGAAGAAGCAGGAGGAATTGGGTTGAAGATCAGGTCATTCTTCCCTTCCCAATTTCAGTTTCCATGGAGAACAACAAAACATCAGGGTGGATGATCTTGTAGAAGTGAGCTGTTACCCTGCAGGTTCAGCACTGCTAGGAATGACGTGGGCTCTGAAGAGCCCTGAGATAGTACTAAAGTGTTGGCAAACAGAGAATGGTGGTCTCAGCCAGTGTGTGACATGACCCCCTCAACTGGGAAGTGGTTTGCTCTTAGATGTTTAAGTGACAGCTGGGAACAACTTGTCACCCTTAACTTTTTCAACCTACTTGCCTCAAAATGTTCTCAATTTTGGCACTCACCATCTTTTTAAAGTTAGAATAGCTGGCAGTTATGACTAAGTTAACAGAATCTCTCAGTTATTACAATATTTTAAAAAAGCAAAGATAATGGTGCAATACTTTGTAAATTTTATAAAGTAAGAGAAATTCACATGCTCATTTTCTTCTAAGGAAGTAGAATGATGATTTTGAGGACAGTGAAACATAAAAATGTCTATCCAAACTTTGCCATGACTACTGCCTAATCCCCACTACCTAAAAGAGAAGAATTGCCATTAATATACCATGTCCCTTGCTCATATTATAGATGGTTAAAAGTCTTACATGCTTGTTAAAATGATAAATGATTTTTTATACTAGTTCTAAATATTTCACAATCTCACACAAACAGGGAAATATATATGTACAAGCGACATGCCCCAAATATGACATATATATATAAAACTTTCCAGATATGTGCAACTCTATAGATGCAAATGCAGACCCATCTGCACCCAAGCCTGAGGCTGCAGCCCCAGGCTCAATTTGTGCCTTCCCTAGTGATCTAGACATTTTTATTTCTCTGTCTCTCCCTTGGCTAATCCAGGCTACAGAATACTGGAGCTGGTTGGAGTTGATATACCATCCTATGCGCCTGCTTCCTGGGAGATGCAGGACTTTATAGCCTCTTTCTCAAAGACTTTGAGAGTCATCAGGAGCAGGGAACAAGCCTGAAACTTAATTTGTTTAACAAATTGACTTGTTTGGCAAATATTGACAGCACATTTATTGGGATCAGGCTCTGTTCTGACATGTGGGGAAGTAAGCCATGCTGTGCTGCCCTGTGGAATCTAAATGCATAGAGACAAAGACAGTAAACCATTACCAGGGTAAATATGTGTCTTAGTCAGTGCCTTGGAATCTGAATGAGCTATGGAAACAGAGGGAATTAAACTGAGCCAAGGGGCATCAGGATGCTGGGGAGACAGGGGCCCTGGCAAGGCAGTATACCAGGATTAATTACCACGGGGATTCAAAGTCTTGATGGCAGCTGTGCCTTCCCAGGAGAGAGGAGGCTGATATCCTCCTAGAGAGACTGTCACCCGGCTATTGGTAGACCTTGTCAGAACTACGGAGAGCATGAGGAGAAGAGGGAAAGAAGGATACTGGGAGCTGTAAGAGCAAGTCCCTCTCCTCTCTATACTCACTTTCTCTTTTACATTATATATCTTTTTCCTCCCTCACCTTCCTAGGTGCAGACTTATAACTCCCAGTGCCAGCAAGGGGTTAACTTCCACAATGAGCTGTTGATCTGAAACACCTACAAGGTTTCCCAAAAAAGACAGACTTCTGTCAGAGTACTTGGTGACCCACCAAAGGTTAATGGTAAGACCCTACTGTTGAAGACAGCATACGTGTGTGAGACCAAACACAGAGAGACCTGGCCAGAATCTGGAAGTAGGTCAGTCCCCAGACAGTTAGTGAGTCTAGTACCAGAGGGTGCTACATGAGTAACTGGGGGAAAATGTCTGACATTGGTCCAAACAACTTGCAGTCTAAGATACCCAGCAGGAAACAATCTGACGTAATGCTCATACAAGTGCAGTAGTGGCAAACAGCCATGGTGGGTTACCAACTGCTCTTGATTTGGCTAATAAATCCATTCAGTGGAATGGAACTCATTGCTGGAACTGGGAAATAAGTCAAAGCCATGTACAAAAAATGAGCTCAGTCTCCAAGATCTAGTGGCCACCAAATGTGGGCTAGAAGAGAGCATATAAAGTTCCCTCCAAAACATATATGGTTATCCCTTCTATCCTACGGACTATTTTTGGTCTCACAACAGTGAGAATATATGTAGTGCCACCGAACTAATTAGAAATGATTAACATGCATTTTATGTGTCTATTTATTTATTTATTTATTTGGTTTTTCAAGGTGGGGTCTTGCTCTGGCCGAAGTTGACCTGGAATTCACTCTGTAGTCTCAGGGTGGCCTGAGATCCTCCTACCTCTGCCTTCCAAGTGCTGGGATTAAAGGCATGTGCCACCACGCCCGGCATTATGTGTTTATTTTTAAAGAATAATTCTTTAAATTTTATTTGTTTATTTATTTATTTGAGAGCAACAGACAGAGAGAGAAAGAGGCAGATAGACAGAGAGAGAATGGGTGTGCCAGGGCCTCCAGCCACTGCAAACAAACTCCAGATGCATGTGCCACCTTGTGTATCTGGCTTATGTGGGTCCTGGAGAATCGAGCCTCCAATAGGTTCCTTAGGCTTCAGAGGCAAGTGCTTAAGTGCTAAGCCATCTCTCCAGCCCCAGAATAATTCAATCTTGTGCTAAAAACCACAGCTTCTGTTTTTTAAATGTAACTTTTAAAATAAGGAGCTTTCTCTTACACTGGAGTTTGATTAGATGTCAGTTCATTTGCTTGGCTTATGGCTTACATTGTAAAGATAGGGAAGATCTGAGGGAGAAAATTGATTTAGATGCCTCAGGTACTTCACACTTAAAGTCAAAGAAAATGACTTGAAAAGGTAATAAAGAACAATTTATGTTATTTATAATAAGTGAACGATTTTCTTCATCAAATGCACTTTAAATATTTCTTACTAAAAAGGAACACAATTCTGTTGGCATTATTAGCATCATTGATTGGCTTTTACAATAAGTTGTACTGAATGTGAACCTGCATTTATAGCTTTTGTACATGCTATAAGAATATACCTTCTGAGTTCCAAACTGACATAGAAATATATTCTTGGAACCCTCTCATACCTAGGGATTACGTGAGTGAATAATTACCTAAGCATTTTTCTAAGTAGGTGTATGTAACTAGGTTTAAAGAAAAACTCCTTAATTGTTCAGTGTAGTTGCTGAAATTTGATGTTTTCCTTGGAATGTAAGTAGTCATATGCAATATCAATGTATATTTAAATAACAGAATATTTGCCTTACTATCAAAACATATATGGGAAAGGTTAATGATAATTTTGACATTGTTGTATATTTAAATGATAGAATATTTACCACATTAAGCCTTTCAGGTGTATAGAGGACACAGCGATGATTGTTCTGTTCTTTGTTTGTAGGTTTTCACATCGGTACTCTATCTAGCTTCCTGCTCAGGGATGAAACTTGGGCAGGAGCACTTCTGCTCTGGCTCTCTGTGACTGCAGGGTCATTATGTGATAGTCATCTTCCTTCCTGCTCTCTACTTTGCTTCTACTGAGCTTAAGAGCACCCCATTCAACTTTATTTTTGCTTAGTTTTAATGTGGTACATTTTCCTCCACCAATTAATTTAAACCCATATATTCCATTTTAGGTGGGCTTCTGGTAATTAGCACATGGTTGGAGTTTAGTTCTTTATTCAGTCTTACAATATCTTATTTTAATAAACTACTAAGTTTATATCACTCACAGTTAATGTAACTGATCAGGATGCTATGGTAAGGATACAAGGTACCACCTAGTTAGTTGTTTTCTTTCTATTTAATTTTTCATTGTTTCTTTTTCTCTTTTTTTGAGAGAGACAGAGAAAGAGAGAGAGGCAGAGAATGGGCATGCCAACTGCTCTCAACTGCTGTGAACCAACTCCAGATGCATGCACTCCCTCATGTGCATGTGAGACATTGTGTGCTTTGCGTCACTTTTGTATCTGGCTAAACGTGGGACCTGGAGATTTGAATGGGCATTCTTAGGCTTCGCAGGCAGGCGCCTTAACCGCTAAGCCATCTGTCCAGCCTCTTTTTCTCTTTTTTTACTTCCTTCTCTTATGATAGTTTAACATATTTTATTCATCTATAGTATAAACTTATTTATACATCCATCATATTAATATTTGATAAAATGTACACCATATAAGATTGTGTTTATATGTTTTTCTGCCAAATATTCTAAGCTACTTAAATTTTTTTGTTCATAGAACAAGTTCCATTCACACCAAGGAACTGTGATAGAAATCATTCAAGTTCCAAAGAATTATGCTGGAAGTATGGTCTTTATTATACAGAATCACATAAACCATGCATTTCCAAATGTAATTTAATATATATAAGCTGCATTGAATTAGGCACTTTTCTATTACTTAGAGGTTAGACTCTTTTTCTTTTCTCTAAATTGCTGTACTAGTGCAAGTGGCAATTCTGCCTTCTCGGAAGTTGAAGACGAGTCTCATCAGATTATCTACTTTTACCCCATTCTCATTGGGAAGAACAACTATGTCTTTTCATCAAGCTTGGACCGTGACTGGCTGAATGTGAAGACTGACTTCTCTGGCCTTGATCCCCAGACTCCCTTTGGGCATGGAAAACCACATGTAGAATGTTTTTTCTCCCCTGTATCTAAAAGCCATGAAGAATAATAGCTCATTGACAGGAGAAGACAAGGGAAATGCCATTTTGGTCTAAGGATCAAATATGATTCTTCAACCTCAAGAAGAGATAAAGCAGAAACTAAGGAAGAAGAAGGTGATTGCTCACCTCAAAATTCACCTGGGAGGAATTCAGAGTAATGGTGTGATGCTTGATCACAGGCGCCCTGCAATTTCCAGTGTTCATGCTTCACTGGCTTTATTAGGTATTTGTTCTGCTCCAATGATATTGACAATCTAAGTAAGAGAAAATGGGTTATTATAGAAAATACTTTCCTGGGGCTGTTTCCTTCCCAAGAGAAATATCCTTGTGTATATCTCGCTTTATGTATGCAGACTGTGACTTTTTTTGGGGTGGGGGGAAGTTAGTGTGTTTCAGAGAACACAGCTCCATGATATACAGCTGTGAGTTGACATGGCTGCGACCACAAAATTGATACCTTTCATTTTGCTTGTATGTGTGTGTGCTGTATGCATGTGTATGTGCGTATGTAGCATCTCATGGCATCGGAGATGCGCTCACCTGAGGTGGCTGGAGTGAGAAGTCTGGTGTCCTGCTTCATCACCTTCCACCTGCTCTTAATTTGAGCTAGAGACCCTTACTGATCCCAGACCTTGCCATTTTGTGAACCTGGTATTTCTGGCACCTCTGCTTCCCACTGATTTATGTGGGTTCTAGAGATCAAATTCTAGCGGTCTTTCAGGCCTCCTCAGAGCTTCATGCTTGCATAAGAACCATTTAGCCATCATTTTAGTCATAGTTTGGATTCTTCATAGCAGAATTTACATTTATGTGATCCAAATAGGCAATAAAACTTGATACACTCTTCTCCCCTTGTGGGATAGTTTTCCTTTCCTGTGTCCCTAAAGCAAGATATATCATTTGTGAAACATAGACAGTTTTTCACTTAAAATGAGAGCAAGTATCTCTCTACAAGCATTATCTTCATATAAAGGGAATACCTTGGACTACAATACTGTTGTAAATGTTCTATTGTATCATAAACGGGCTGCTATTAAAAAAAAAACATATGTTTAAAAATGTACCGGTATCAATCATGACTCAGTGACATAACCACATAAGGGATTTTCCTTTAAAATAATGAGTCAGCCCCCCTCCTACTCTGAGGCTTGGCATGAATTCTGGCATTCATTTGACTTCTTGTATATCAATACTAGGTAAAGTATTTAATTACAGCAAATTAAAAGTTATTTCATCAAATACCACTATAGAAAGATCATAGACACATACATGAACATCTGCATACTCAGAATATAACTGAATTATCTATTAAAATATATTTCATACTTTGCAAATTGTACTTTTTCCAATTACACTAATATTAATCATACTTTGTACAATGCTATGCTTTATATACTGTGTAACATATGTGGCATATATTGAATAATGTTTGTTATGTTGTACACATTGACTAGAAATAGACATATTGTTCACTAGTGACCAAATCTATTTTGCTAAAGTGAGATTCAGGAAGCTTTAGGGGAAAATAAGGACAAAATAAAATACCATATGCTGCATCTATCAAAATAACACCACATTAATTTCCCATGCCTTCTTCTTTGCAGATTTTGACAGATAAAATCCAACAACCATTTGAAAAGTTAATTTAAGGTTAATGCACTCACAGGAGCTGGGAGTCAGAGCTCAGCACCTGAAATGATTTCAGGAATAAAAAAGCCCAATAGTGAAGGGACAGTCTCAGGTGGGACTGTGAGCAAAAGAGTTTAATTGTCTCCAGGACAATTCAGACTTCGGGCCAAGCCTGGTTCTCTACCATACTCCAAGTGGCCTGGAGCACTATGCTGGGAAGAGAACGCTGTTAGGTGATCAGGGATGGGGCAGAGATAATAACATGAGTCAGTCAGTAGAAGGAGGGTGTGCATAGTTTGTGTATGTAATGCCCCAAATAGGAAGAATTTAATTACTACTAGTAGATAAGCTTAATGTTAAGGAAAGAAGGCAAGCCACTCAGCTACCTCAAGCAGGTGCTGGATGGACTTCATGTCAGGAGGAAGAACAGGCAAGATTAAATAATCTGTGGTTTACATGTAGTATGCATGCTTTATAAGCATAGTCAAATCTGATTATAGGCAAATGATGATTCAGACATCTGTTTTGTTATTTCTTCTGCTATTTTCTACAAATATTTCCTAATAGTTTCTTGAGGTCATTATATATATGCTATATACAAAAAAAGATTTCCAAATGCTGTTATGCTTGAATGTGATAAGTAAATGCGGTGCTATTTTAAAAAAAAACAACAACAACAACAACAACAAAACAGAGCGTGCCGGGCGTGGTGGCGCACGCCTTTAATTCCAGCACTCGGGAGGCAGAGGTAGGAGGATCGCCAAGAGTTCAAGGCCACTCTGAGACTACATAGTGAATTCCAGGTCAGCCTGGACCAGAGTGAGACCCTACCTCGCAAAACCAAAAAAAAACAACAACAAAAAAAACCCAAAAAACAAACAAACAAACAAACAAACAAACCAAAAAAAAACACAGCATAACACATTTGGTAACAAATTTGGAACATTTTCCAAATATTTTTCTTTCCCCCAAACATCAAATGTTGAAGCCTTAGACCCTGATGTACTATTGACATTAGGAGTCAACACCTTTATGAAGTTTTATGATTAATTAGACAAAATTATTAGGGTGGGACTGCTATGGTGACTTTGATGGCTTATCGTGACCTATAATCCTTGTTAACACACCTCTGAATGTGTTTGTCAGGACATTTCTGTTAGGTCGGACAGGCTCCAAAAAATGGAGTCACCAAGGACAGCAGGATGGCAACAGAGACAAGGAAGCAGATTATCCACATTCCTCAAGTAACCACCCAGCCATTATCCCTTTCCTTGCCTAACAATGCCCCAGGTCATGGTTTCCTGCTCCCTTACCTCATAAGTCACCTGGTCACTGTTCTGGTCTCACACCCTGGCTATTTGAAATGGCTAATGTCAAGAACAAAGGAGTTCTTTTCCCTTCCTCACCTTCCCCCAACTGAAGACCCTATAAATTTCACTATCTGGAAATTCAGGTTGGCCGTGCTCCTGTCTTGTGAGTCAGTCCTGGCAGCTCATGCTTTTCCCAAATAAAAGCTTTCATCCTTGCCTCAGAGTGGTTTGCATGGTTGTAGTCACTCCTGAACCTTACATCTGGTGCTGTGACTCTGATAGGAGGCTTCTGGTTGCCCTCTTGGGCAGCCAGACCACCTTTCCCCTGACCAGACCACTGAGCTGCCATTTACCCTCTGATGGATTCAGCCCAGCTCTGCCTGGCACCAGCTTTTCACCCACCACAATTCTGCCTTGCCTTTTCCCCTTCGTCTCCTCCCTACTTCTTTAATTGTCCCTCTCGGGTTGGCCTTCTCTCAGGTTTAATCCATCCTCATGGAAACCATGCTGCCATGCCAAGTTACACCCCTCACCCACTTCTGGGCCCCAACCCCAGGTCTCAAGAAAGACACACTCTTGACACTTCAGGTCTCTCGCTCTCTGCTCTGCTGTACCCTAACGAGCACCTTTTGGTTCAGTTGCACCATCTCTGTACACTCTCCCTCTCCCTCTTGAGGTCTCATCTTTCACTGCCAGCTGCTTTTGCCATCGTGAGCACAGGTGGCCATCTTGCCCACTAACATGCTAAAAAGCCAACAGTTGCAACCTGTACAGCCTCTGCCCACATGGCAGGTGCAGGCCCCTTCACCCTAATGGGCCAGGGGGTCATATTGGTATTCTGGGTAAACCCAGCTTAAGCTCTGGTTCCTTTCTCTCACCCTTGTTTTGCTCTTTCCCTGTCTCTTTAAGAACTTAAAGCCTCTACTCTTGGGTGACATCAAACCTTGTTGTCTGATCTTTCTCTGTAACTCTGCCTGGCCACAATATAAGCTGGACAATGAGTCCAAATGGCCTGAACATGATATTTTTGATTTCCAAATTCTCACTGATTTAGAAAACTGCCAATGAACAGGTGAATGGTCTGAAATACCCTATATTCAAGCATTTTCACTCTGCATGCACGTCCTTTTCTCTGCTCTATTTCTCTCTGCTCCCACTAACAGGGTTTGGTTTTTGTCTCTGGAGTTGTAAATAGAATAGAAATTTAAAATGAAAATGCTTAGCTTCTGAATGAATGAATGAATGAATGAATGAATGAATATGTGAGGGCAAATGGTTGCCTGGAGTCTATATGAAAAGTGCACTTAAAATGAATGTGTGTATGTGAATATATATGTGGCTCACAGCCCTAAGGGTGTAGAGCTGCAGAATGATTTCTGTTCTGAACAGTGCCATTTCATTGTGGGTGATGTTCTCCACCAAGCCCACTGTACTAGATGGAATGGCCAACTCTTACTGTTGAGAAGGAACACTAAAAGTAATTAAGATCATAGGCAAAAAAAAAAAAAAAAAAAAAAAATTATCCTACTCTTAAAGAGTTGTAAAATGGCAGGATCAGAAACCTGCCTTGTAGCCCTGAGGGAAATCCAAACTCTCCCTGGAATTTAGGGGAATAAAAGGCTCTTTCTTAGCTTCCCTGCCTTGCAGAGCCAGGGGACTGCAGGCACAGGGAATCTTAGAATCCTGACACCAGCATAATGGGTGAATGCCAAGTTGCTGTGAACAGATGGGGACTTCTTGTAAGAATTTGCAACTGTTTTAAGTTTATTTTATCTCTCTATGCTTCTGTGAGACTACTAACAGAAAAAACAGTCTCAAAATGTATGTTTAAATTTAGAAGTACTCAATACTGAGTTTGTAAGAAAATTTCTAAAATGAGTAGGCTTAAACAGAAAGTTAAAGGACAAAGTACTTAATCAGATTACAGATTTCTCGATATATAAAATGACTATTAGCCTAGGGCTTAACAAAGTGTGGCAGGTTGCTCTGGTATTCAGGTTGTAAACTTAACTTTAACTCATTGATGTTAATCTGCTCATAATGGTCATCAAAGATTGAATTTAGAGCACCCAACCAAGTTATCTAGGTTCCTCTATTTGTTAAGCTGTTAACTAAACTTAAGGTTACTCATTAATATTTAATTCTCTCCTAAGGTTATTATATCCAAAACCCTGCCTCAAAAAGAATTTTAGAAAAATTATCTACTCTCTTTTTTCCCATTTAATAATGTAAATAGACTACATTTGGAGACACTAAACAGTATTTATCTGTCATACGCTTGGATACTATTTACTTCTTGGTGAGCAATAAAACAAAAAATTCTAAAGAAGTTATATTGTGAGTTAAGATGTAATTCCTCTAACAATCAACCTTAATACTTTAGATTTAACTTATGTCATTACTGAAAAAGTTTACCAAAGTGCCACAGACAAAATTATGGAGATAGTTAAAGTTTGAGTAGTTATAGACTGTGTCATGAAATTGTATGTATGTTTTGTGTATATTTTATATATGATTTAGAGGAAATTAAAAAAATTCTTTTTGGCTCAACAGTTAAAGGTGCTTGTTTGCAAAGCCATATATACATAGTGGAGTATGTATTTGGAGATTGTGGTGGCAAATGGCCCTGACATGCCCATTCACTCTCTTTTCCATGAGGCTTGTCTCCTTTTTCATTAGATCGCAGCAGTTTAGTCCAGTTCCTTTATTCTTTTGGTATATTAGATATACCCAAATTAATTTCAGAAACTGACTTATAGATTAGATGGATATCTTATTCAGCTTTTAAAAGTGCTAAATTTCCTCATTAAAAATATATTAACTATTATATAAAGTTATCCTGATGCTGATGAACTTTAAAAATTGTAAAATTTTTAATGTCTTCATATTTAAGCCAAAAATGTTGCAACATAATATAAATTTCTTGTTTATTTTGAATTCTGTTAGCAGATCTTTAGTTCATAGTTTACTCTCTGTAGCCTCATGTGCCTTAAATATGTGAACTCTACCTTTTGTTAATATCAGACTTTCCTAGATATCAGAATATTGTAATTTGGTTTATACAAAGTACATGATATTTTGACTATTAATAAGCATACATCACCATGCCAGGCTAAAACTCTGTAATCTTATGATGGTTCTTGTCCTGTTCATGCTAGTTTTGCTGGGTGATAATCACTGAGGTTATAATCTAAGCCTTATAAAAGGTGACTTATTATAATCTTGTTCTTAGAAAACTGAGGAAGCTCCACATGTCTTAGGGAAATCCACTGTATACAATGTTAATATAGTTTGTCTAAGCTTCATATAACAGCCATAAATATTTCTTTAGTTAAGCCTTAAAATTGTTCAATGGTAAAAGGTACTTATTTTAAAAATTACTTTATGCCTGTCATATTGTCTCTAATGTATGTTAAAATCAGACTTGCTTAACTCAACAATAATCAAGTTTTATTTTACTTTTAAGCTATGCATAATCAGCCTCAGTCAAGGTTTCTCTTAATTAATTATCTCATTTCTGGCATCTTAAGTTCATTGCATATAAAGATATTGATACTTTAGAAATGTTTTCTGCCCTAGAAAAATAATCTTAAATTGCTGTTCTGCTTTCAGTTTGGGGGGTAATTGATTCTTGCATTGGTATACAGACTAACAAAGTTGTTTTTAAACACAGATGCCAAGTTTTTATACTGTCTCGTCTTTTTTTCTGGCATACAAGTTCTAGATTAAATCAATTGCCTTAAAGTTATTGGTAAAATGATAGATAAAATGTTTTCAGTACTACTAAAATGTTCTGCCTATACTTAAAACTGTCAGAAACTTAAAAAAATAAAATGTGTATGCTTTCCAGATATAACTTACACTGTCACCTGACAACTAAACTTAAATATTAATCAGAATGATTTTAAACTATTCTGTCATTCTCTAACAAGATCTGCTTTGCTAACCAGATATGTTCTGCACCTTTTTAACTAATCTGTTCTGCTAATCAGATATGTGCAGTCTCTCTGAATGATTAATAACCATATGTAGAAGCCAAAGTCAATTGGAAACATTGGAGTTAAAAGGATAACCAATATTTTGGTTCCTGCTCCCAGGTCAGAAGGCCACAAGAGATGATGGGACACTTGCTAACCTCTAGCTTCTGGTAAGTTACCTGTCTTCTTAATCAGAGAGCATATGGAGACCCAGAGATGAATTCCAAGTCAGTGTATCTGCAACAGGAGAGTCACATCAGAGGAAAATCAGTCCTCCAGGCTTATCAAAAGAGGGAAGGCCACTTGGTCAGCACAGCCTTGACTTATCCTAGCAGATGACAATTCTGAAAGTCATAGAACTCCTCACAGGTCCTTAAAAGTCTCTCCCACAGTGCCATTTTTGACCTCCAAAATATACAGTTAATTCTGGCAGCCTACGTGGTCTCAATCCCCCAGTAAGAAAAATATAACTACAAAATAAAACTACAGTATAAACTAACAGGCTCCCTTGTCTGATGCTGATTTACAATACTAAACTCTAGCATTACCTCATGCTTTCTGCCTCTGCCTTTCCCTGATTAACTTCACCTACCCTGACCCCAGCTCCTCCCACTTGCCTTAGGCAGAATCAGAGCTGTTCCTCCAGCATCTCCTTCCTTAGCCCTTACCCTACCTCATCCAGGGATAAGTACACCGCCACTCCAAGGGACACTCTCAAACTTAAACTCTCTCATGTTCCTACTCTTCTCCTGATCCCAAAATGTTCCCCTTGAATACAGTGATGCCCCTCTGCCTCCTCTTTCTTGCCCCAAGCCCTCTATCCCTTGCCTCTGAGTGCTCATCCTCCCCTTGCACCTGATGTTTTGATGTCATATCAAGCTCCTTAATTCTTCCTTCTGTCCTATCATGGGGTATGCAAAGCCCATGTCCCTCACCTTCTCTATAACAGATGTCGCCAGAGACTGCCCTGAAGCCAGCTCAATACAGGGATACAGGGAGGGAATGAGAGAAGTCTCTGTTTCGTTCAGGACCAAGTCGTAACAGCGTGCTACACTGGCAGAGAGGGAGGGTGCTCACTATCAATCTAACCACTCAGCCACCTCTAGCCACATGGAACTGCCTCCTCATCACCCCTATGGTCAGCATGAAGCAATTAACCTTTGTCTCTTAGCATTGACAAGAGGTTGGAATGTTAGGTCAGACAGGCTCCCCAAAACAGTCACCAAGGACAGCAGGATGGTGAAAGAGACAAGGAAGCAGATTATGCACATTCCTAAGGAAACTGCTCAGCCATTATCCCTTCCTTGCCTAACAATGTCCCCTGGTCATGGTTTCCTGCCCCCCTCTTATCTCATAAGTCACCTGGTCACTGTTCTGGTCTCACACCCTAGCTATTTGAAATGGCTAATGTAAAGAACAAAGGAGTTCTTTTCCCTTCCTCACCTTCCCCCAGATGAAGACCCTATAAAACCCACTACCTGAGAAACTCAGGTTGGCTGTGCTCCTCTCTTGTGAGCCCGTCTTGGCAGCTCATGGTTTTCCTGAATAAGAGCTTCCATCTTTGCCTCAGAGTGGTTTGCGTGGTCATGGTCACCCCCAAACCTTACAATTTCCAGACACAATTAGATCAGGAAGGCACTGACCTAATGAGTGTATTGATTTCTTGATAGATTTTAATATGATGGCATCATGGGAGTGGTGAAAGGTAGGAGATGGGGGTCTAGTGGAAGAATTACATCACTGGGCAGGAGCATGTTCTTGGGCCCCATCTTGTTTTAGTTCAGCTCTGCTTCCCAGCCTCTGTAAGTTGTGCAGTTCTGCTCTGCCATGTCCTTCCAGCCAAGATGGACCAAATCCTCAGAAATCAGGGGTCAAGATAAATCTTTCCTCTTATTAAAGTTTCTTTTCTTTCTTTTTATTTGAGAAAGAGAGAGAGAGAGAGAGAATGGGCATGCCAGCAGCCTCTCAGCCACCGTGAACAAACTCCAGATGCATGTGTCCCCTTGTGGCAAGTGCAGCATTGCACCCTTGCATCACATTCATTTTCAGTGGCAGGAGGCCCTGGTGTGCCCATTCTCTCTGTATCTCTCTCTCTCTCTCTCTCTCTCTCTCTCTCAATCTTTCTCTTTGAAAATGAATAAATAAATAAATATTTAAATTAATCAGTCTACAGCATTTTGTAATGACTCATTAAGATGTTAATGAAATATTAATATGAATGGGAACATATTTTACAGGCTTCTTTCTATAGCTGAAGAGCTCTCTGGGATGTACAATATGGAGGCTAGGAATACTGAATGTACTCCTTTTCATTTCACATTGTTTGGGGGCAAAGTGACAAGGATTTCCCCTAATTTATTATTTTTTCTTAAATCATTTGGATTTTTATATTGGTTTTTAGAAACAAGGTCTTGCTCTGTAACCTAGGCTGGCTAGGAGCATTTATGTGGCCTAGCTTGGCCTCCAAACTCATAGAAATTCTTCCGCCTTGGCCTCCTGAGTGCTCAGATTATAAACATGTGTGACCATGCCTGACTGACTGGCAACTATTAAGCGTTACCTACATGGATTGTGCTGGCATGTCATGAAGATAAACACAGGGACAGATAGACGAGGAGTGACTGTGCAATCTATGTCACTAGATACTGTCTACACATTTAAGGGGCCACAGCTAAAATATGTAATATGTGAACTATGCGTATTTTGTTTTCTTGTGAAACAAAAATGAAGTCTGTTTTTATTTTTATCTTTAAAGTATTTTTATTTGGGCTGGGGAGATGGCTCAGACATAAAAGGCACTTGCTTGTAAAGCCTGCCTACCCAGGTTTGATTCCCCAGTACCTATTTAAAGCCAGATGCACAAGGTGGCGCATACATATGGCTTTTGTTTGCAGTGCCAAGAGGCCCTGGTATGCTCATGTTCTCTCTGTCTCTAAAATAAATAAATGAATAAAATATTTAATTTTTAAAATTTATCAATGAGAGAAAGTGAGAGAGACAAAGGTGGAGGAATGGCTGTGGACAAGCCAGAGCCTCTTGCCACTACAAATTTTGATTGAATCTGGCTTTACATGGGTACTAGGAAATCAAAACTAGGCCACTGGGCTTTGAAAGCAAGCATTTTAACCAGTGAACCATCTTTCCAACCCACAAGTTCATTTTTAGAATGAATGGATAAGACACATTTACTGCATACATCACTTTTAGTTATGATATTCTAGTAGGTCCATGGAAAAGGCTGAACACTATGTTGATCTGTAAGTCGAAATCACATAAACATTGTGCAACAACTATTCTAATATGAGAGTGTTTATTCATCACACATGTACTAGATTGATCCCTATTAATAAAATATTTAACCTTTTAGTCATCAAATTTTAAACATTAATTAAGCATTTTCCTGCCAACAAATTTATGTTTCAGTGTTTTGCCACTAGATTATGTCTCACCTCAAAGTGTCAGTGGAACAGCACCTTGAGATAAATAATTCATACTCAGTGTACATGATCCTTGCAGTATGCTCAGCATTCACAATCATGCTTAGAGATTGTATCTTCCTGCTTGAATCTGCCATACTTCATCAACAATGCAGATACTGCCCATGTATGGTTGATATATACAATTCTCCCGAACACTGATGTGTTAGAAGCATTTGTTATCTTGTATCCGAGTCCACACTGGTTCTAGAAAACATTCACACAGAAGCACAGTGGAGCTGCCATAACTTTTTCTGCATGCTCTTCTTCTTCCTGTTTTCCACAGAGTCCAACCACTGCTAATTCGCACTGTCCTTCCTCCCCCTTCTATCGCTTTTTCTTCTCTTCTCCTTTCCCATTCTCCTCCTTTCCTCTGTGACTTGAGGCTTAATCCTCTGCACAGAGCTGGCCATATGGCTGAATTTACTCTGCACTTTTGGCCTTAGAGCTGTCCAGTTACAACACAAGTTTTATTTCCTTAGCATAGACCATTAAGCAAGGAGGACCCTGTCAGACTAGACACTTTGGAAATTTCAAAAGAGATTTTGGGAAACCCATGGATTGGGCAGACCTTGAAATCTAGTAGTGACATGCTAAAGCAAAGGGAGAAATTATAATTATCATCTTTCTCTGTGACTCCCCAAATGTAAAATTCCTTATGACTACCATAGAATCTGCCGGAATCTGCAGGTAGGAAGCCAGTGCATAATACAATGAAGCCATAAACAGTTTTATCTCACACGAAAGCTTTTTTTTTTGTGTGTGTGTGTGTGTGTGTGTGTGTGTGTGTATGTGTTTGTGTATGTTCCTGTGTGTGGGAGGAGGGTGATGTACTATGTGCATGTGTATGTGGAGGCCATAAGACAACTTTGAGTTCTGGTATTCTCAGGAACTGTGTGTGTGTGTGTGTGTGTGTGTGTGTGTGTGTGTGTGTGTGTTTTTTGAGGTAGGATCCCAATCTAACCCAGGCTAATCTGGAATTCACTATGTAGTCTCAGGGTGGTCTTGAACTCATGGCAATCCTCCTACCTCTGCCTCCCTAGTGCTGGGATTAAAGGCATGCACCACCAGTCCTGGCTCACCTTTTTTTTTTTTTTTGAGACAAGGTCTCTCGTTGGCCTAGAATTTGCAAAGTAGACTAGATTGGCTGTCCAGTGAGTTGCATAGATTGCGTCATCTGCCCCAGATCTGGAATAAGTATAGACTGCCATGCCCAGAAGTTTGTTTGATTGTTTTTGGTGTGTGTGTATTGTATGTGAGTATGTGTTTGCATATGTGTGAGCACAGGCAGGTGTTTGCCATGGTGTACATTTGGAGGCCAAAGTTCAGACAACTTTGGGATGTTGGTCCTCACCTTCCACCTGCTTTTAGACAAGGTCTCAATGTTGTTCACTGCTGCTTTTACAAGGGTAGCTGGCCCCAGAACTTCTGGCAGGTGTTCAATCTCCATCTCTTTTCTTGCCCATAGGAATGGTTGAGATTAAAACTGCTTGGCACAGTGCCTGGCATTTTATGTGGGTTCTGATTCTTGCATGTTAAGTGCTTTATGCACTCAGCCATCTCCCCAGCCCCATGACTGCCACTTTTTATATGAGTTCTGGGGATCAAACTCAGGTCCTCATGCTTACAAGGCAGGCACATTACTGACTGAGTCATTTCCTATGCTAAAACAGTTTTGATTGGGGTTAGCTCACATATCAGGTGGATTCTTTACTTTTCTTTGCAAATACTATGCAATGTATACCAGTCTCACTTTTTCTTTCATTGATGGAAGATGAGGTAACTGCAGATATATTATTTCTTGGTGATCTCAGATAGACCTTGATGATATTTCTACACATGTTATAGGACATAAACATTACCAACTGTCTGCAGTTGTGTCTGAAGGTGTGTCCATTTTGGTCCATGGCACTTTCTTCCTTCTGAAGCCTTCTGCAAGCCCTTCCCTCCTTGCCTGCCATTCTTTAGTGTTTGACTAACTCTCTAGATTAGATGTTTGTTTTTCTTGTTTATTAAAATATTTAATAAAAGTAGTAACTATTAAAGATATTATCCATCTTCATTTATCCCTCTCTTTAGCCCCATATAGTACAGTAATTCCTAGAAAATTAATGACATTGGAGGAAATGTTTGGTATTTACCATATCCAGAGATGATGATCCTTGAATCACTGATATTTGATTGTGGAGTGAATTCATTTTATTTTGCTTCTAACTTTGCCTCAGTCATTACTCTTTACCAAAGCTAATATCTACATTAGGGTACAGTCTAGGCACATACTAATTGATCCAGGGTTGAGCTTTGTGAATCTACTTAGCACTTAAAAATGTGTACATGAATGCATATTTGCATGTGTGGTATATGCTGTTATGTGCATATGTGAGTGTGGGTGCACAGGTGCCTTGACGTGTGTGGAGGTCAGGGTACTACTTTTGGGTCAGTCCTTACCTTTTTACCTTGTTTGAGGCAAAGTTTTTCCCTGGATTCTCACTCTGCTATTGTTTACTGTGTCTGGCTTGAGTTTTCCAGAAAATCCTCCTGTTTCTACGTCCCATTTCATTGGAATGTTCTGGGATTACAGAAGCATACTATGGCTTCTGGGTTTTTAGTGGAGTCTGGGGATTCAACTCCAGTACTCACCCTTGAGTGTCGAGCACTTTATCCACTGAGCCATCTCTTTAGCCCCTCTATAAACAATTTAAAAACTACTAGCAAACTATTTAAACACCAAATACACTCAGTTGACTTTAAATGTGTATTCATGTAGTATTCATTAAATTGTCTCAAGACTTCTGTTTCAAGGAAGGGTAAGTAGAAATACTTTTCCCTTTTTCTTCCCTCAAATCTGATTAAAGTCATGGCATTATATAAGAAGCAAGTTCCAGTGAGCCCGAGTAGAGGAGAAAAGGCTGAGGTTTTTGTCTGGGGCCTCAGGACTAAGGAACGTTCTGTTGCCAAGTGGTGTGGGGTTTCTTCTTGTGACCTGTAATCCAATCTTGGAGCAGAAGCCCTGGAAATACCAATGGGGGGAAATTAAAGAACCCCAGAAAGGTCTGTTCTGTAACCCCATCCAGAAACAGCCCTTAGGACAACTGATTCACCACCAGCACCACCAAGGACAAAGGCAGGAACCTAAACATTATTCCTCTCAAGGTCTCATAATGCACCCTGAGCTCCAGCTCCAGTCAAGCTGACAGTGCAGATCAGCCATCACAACTGGCCTCTCCAGTATATAGAGGCAGTCACCTGACAAGGTGTGCAATGATGTCTCTGTCATCATAGGGTTTCATAAACCTACAATAAAGCTTGGATCAGGAATAAATGGTATCCTGAGAATAGTGATTGGGACATGTAAAGGGTATGAAAGAAATACTGACTTTTCCCATTGTCTTGTTTATCCATTTCCAATAGGAGCCACTTCTCCACCACATCTAAAGAAACAGAGTTTTCTTAAAAGCCCTACAGCAACACTAATGCTGCCTAAGAGATGCCCTAACAGTGTGAAGACACGAAGAAGCCTACAACTTGTACACAAGGGATGTGGAGTATTCCCCCAACAGTGCTCATTTACTCTACCAACTAGGAAGTGTCTCAGAGTTCCTCTCCTCCAACCCCAATGTTCTTAAAGGTCGAGAATACAAAACTCAAAGCCACAGCAAGTTTTGTTTTCTGTGTGATCTCAGATCTACATACACTTGGACTCTCAGGTTGAGCTCTGACCATTTGAGAGCCAACCTGTGGTTATAATACTTTTCATTCTGTGAGAGTGATTTCTGTACATCAGGCTTATAGTTAAGAGGAGCTGAGAGAGGGACTTCTGGTCAATATGGTGGATTTATAACCATGCTGGAACTCCAGGAGTGAAATAAGGCAAGATTTGGAGGGCTCCCTACTAGAAGGGACCTAGTAGACTCCCACTGGGTGGGCACAGAGGTGTAGAATAAGGAATCTGCTATTCCTATATGCTCTGTGACACATCTAGGGCGCAAAAGGAGGAACCCTACCACTCTCCTATGCTGTTGCAGGCTGGTGACTGCCTAACTCCCACTAGGGCCAGCTAAGTTTGGGTGAGCCTAGTGGGTGGTGATCAGCTTTGCTCCACACCCTGTCCTCTGTGACAGGGAACCAACCCATGGAGCAGGTGGTGCATGCTGAGGTGGGAACTCATACTCCTGCCAAGACTTCTGCACACTGGTGAGTAGCTCATTTCCCACTTCTCCACACACATGGTTAGGTGGGCCCCTCCAAAGTTCCTTCTTCCTCCAGTGGGGACCAGCTGGGTAGGAGGGTTAGTGGGTAGGGTGTATCTGCCAGGGTGGTCCTGGTATAAACTCCACAACTTGTGTAGCTAGGTTACAGTGGGGGGGGGCTGGATCAAGTGTTCATGCTGCAGAGTAGTTCCTGAGGTCCCCGGGTGTGGCACTGCTGTGAACAGGCCCAGGATGCAGGAGTGGCTGGTGCGTGTCCTCCAGGGCAGTTCCAGTGCAATCTCCACAACCTGCGCATTTGTGGATATAATGCCATACCACTCCAATCTCATTCAAAACCAAAACAAAAAACTCACAAGAAAGCCTACATGGACCACTATTTGCTTCTTCCTTAAAATAAATGCATCTTCCCCAAGATGGGTAAACCCCATGCCAAAAAAAAAAAAAATGCAAAACAACAACCTGAGAGATTTCCACCAAGAATGTCCAACTCCACAATGGAAGGTTCCAATGAAAACATAGGACAAACACCAGAAATAGAATCCCAAAATGAAAGCAAGATAAATTTATTAAAGAAACTGAATGAAACTCTAACTAAACAAATAGTAGAATTGGGAGCAAATCATCAAAAACCAACAATTGAATAAACAAAATGGAACAGAATTATCTATTACAACAAACATTTTTCATCACTCAGCTTAACATAATTGAAGGAAATCAGAAAGATCCTACAAGAGAAAAAAAACAAATTGAAGATAAGTCAACAAACAGAGGATCTCAACAATCAGCTGATTAAGCTTAATAACGTCATGATCAAATGCAAGAATAAATCCAAAGAAACATCAAGAAAATCAAACCTTAACCTGAAATTGAAACTCAATAAAAGAATGGATATAATGCAAAGAAAAGGCTACAGACAACAAAAATGAAATAGAGCTTTTAAGAGACTTCCTAGAAACCCTCACTAACAGTAGATCATGTAGAGGACAGCAACTCACAAATAAAAGACAAGACACAATAAATTGATCAGGAGTGCAGAAAATTTATAAGCTTAAATATGTATGTGAACAGAATAGGAGGGAACTGTGATATACCCTAATATGAACAGACATCTGGATCATGGGTATGCCAGATGAGGAAGATATAAAGGCCAAAGGTATAAATATATTCAACAAAATTATTGAGGAAAAATTTCCCACTATCTCAAAAGAGAGACCCATCCAAATATAAGAAACTCACAGAACACCAAGCAGATAGGACCAAGGAACAAACTCCCCATGGCATATTATAGTTAAATCTCTAAACAAAAACAAAAAGAGAGAGAGAGAGAGATAAAAGAAGCAAAAGAGAAACAACATACAACATACAACATAAAAATGCAATCCTGTGAGAATTACCTCAGACTTTTTGATGGAGACCCTAATAGTAAGAAGGGCTTGGAATGGAGTACTTCAAAGTCTAAAATACTATGGCTTCCAACCCCAAATACTGTACCCAGTGAAAATATGCCTCATAATAGAAGGAGAAAAGAAAACTTTCCATGAAAATGCCAGTTCTGTGAATATATAAACACAAAGCCAAACTTACAGAGAATACTCCCAGAGAAGAGTCCAGCAACCAACCTCAAGAGTTTATAAGAAGAAGAACACAAAATCCAAAACTAGAACTGGCATGAAAATATTCAATGTTCAAGAAAACACCAAACCCCATAAAATCTTCAGCATAACATTTATTAAATTGAACCTCACAGTTATAACTTTAAATATTGATGGTCTCAACTCATCAATCCAAAAACACAGTAGATCCAAAAGAATGGCTCCTTCCATCTGCTGTCTTCAAGAAACCCACCTCACCACTAAGGATAGATATCTTCTCAAGGTAGAAGAATTGAAAATGCTTTTCCAAGCAAGTAAGAATCAAGTGGGGGTGGCTATATTAATATCTGACAAAATAGACTTCAAACCAATGATAACCAAAATTAAAAAAGGACAAATAAGGCCCCTTGTCCTCATCAAGGGAACAATTCAACAATAGTATATCACAATATAAATCTATATGCACCAAGCACAGGTGCACCACATTTTATATACCAAAACCTACTTGACAACAAATCAGAAATAAATCTCAATACCATAATAGTAGGGGACTTCATATCAGGACTGTGTGCTAATTGATTGTGTCACTGGGATTCAGATATAATAGGGGATATCAATATCCTAATATCATTAATAGACAAGTCATCCAAGCAGAAAATCAGCTTGGAAATAATAGATCTTTACAATACCATTATAGTAGACAGTTTCTGGTGCTGGGATGAACTTCCAAATCAGGCACAGTTTACAGGAGGAGTGAAATTTATTTGAAACTTACAGATGCAGCGGAAGTTTCATAATGGTAGAAGATGATGCCCCCTTTCACAGGTCCAGAGAGAGAGAGAGAAGCAACCACTACCAACACAAGTGAGCACACTCCAGGAACCCCAGGCAGAACTCATACACTTTACATATCTTTAGAATGGAATTGCAAATCCACCCCCACACTTTAGGGCTGCACCATAGTATCTGCCCCCCCCCCCCCATGAAACCTCTTTTATCCAGGCAGCTGGAAATCTAAGAAGCTGTAATAAAACTGAATCTATTGGGGGGACATCCATTCAAACTACAACATTCCACACCTGGCCTGCAATATGTTCATTACCATCTCACTTCATAAATTGTATTGAGTACCGCTTCAAAGATTCTTATAGTATTTACCAACTTAAAAGTCTCATCTCATCTGAGTCCCAAGTCTCATTTGAGATTTAAGACTGTCTCTTAGCTGTGAGTCCTGTAAAATCAAAACATGTTACATACTTTTAACATACAATGGTACAAAGTAAACATTTCCAACTGCTGTAAGGCATAACAAGGAGCAAATGGAAATAACACAAACTGAATAAATATCAAGAAACATTAAACATCTGCAGTTCAAGCCAGATATTGTAACCAGTGACTGACAGTCTATGGATTTTCCAATTCCACCCCTCTAGCTAGGCTGAGTAGCCAGGGAAAAAATTCTATCCCAAGCCAACAATGCTCTATGGTAGCCCTTGCACAGTCCTGGTATGACTAAACATCTTTGGGTCTTCATTGAAAACCATCTTCCAGTGGCTTTGCCAGCCTATCAGGGTCATCTCAACCTGCCTCATGCTGTGTCTCAGCAGCAGGTCCTGGCACTGTGTATACTTCATGACCCACTCCATGCATTTTCATGCTTCTGAAACCATATTCTTAATTCAGGGATGAAATAAATCAGTGACTTTGAAGAGCAGGTTCCTTCCTTACAAAAGAGTTTGCATTTTTACCATTCAGTCTTTTCTGGATGGAATCACTTCAGGCATCCTTTCCATGTTTTAATGTAAAACAGTTGGCCCATCTTCCTTCCAAATGCTAATGTATTTGACAATAGCAGCTTCAGCAATCAGTCTCAGTGCCTGTAAATTTTAAACTTGTTTTGGGTTTTACCAATTTTAAATCTTAAATTTCTCAGTTCCATATCTTTAGCCACGCACATCAGTCTATTACAAATTTAACCTTGATCAAACTCTCTGGTTATGTGTAACAGAATACAGCCATCCCTTATGTCAGTATCCCAGTTTCAACAAAGTTTTCTGCAGTCTTTCCTTCTCCTTAGAAAGTTCATAAGCATACCTTCAAATAATATTTTCTCCGCATTTGGCATTTTCAAACACTCATCAGAATAGTCCATAATACTTGGCTTACTATTCCAGAAGGTGTCTTCAGTTGCAAGCACCAAGTTTCCAATTCCTTTAGCACACAAGTTCCACAAGTCCAAAATCCACATGGTCAGATTCATCTCAGCAACTCTACCCCATTCCTTGGCAGCAATTCTGTAGAAGACAGCTTCAGGTTACTGGGAGGAACTTCCAAACTAGGCCCAAGGGAGGAAGGGATTATTGAAGCCTACAGATCTGGGAGAAGTTCCATAATAATGGGAGAAGCTGGCTCCCTCTCATGGGTCCATGCAGAGAGAAAACCACCACCAACACCACAAGCAAGCACACTCCAGTAAGTCCAGGCAGAACTCAAGCACTTTGCATATCTTTGTACTGGAGTTCCAAATCTACCTCCACATCTGGACCCTAGGATCTGCTTACTGTGACACCTCCTCCAGCGAGGCAGCTGGAGAACTAAAGCTGTAATAAAACTGAATTTATTGGAGGACATCCACTCAAGCTACCACACCCATAGATTAGTTAGACCTAACAAACATCTACAGAATGTTCCATCCCAGTTACACAGAATGTACATTCATCTCAGCAGCTCAAGGAAACTTCTTCAAAATAATTCATATATTAGGGCATAAAACATTCCTCCACAAATTCAGGAAAATTGACGTAACTGCCTGCATCATATCTGACAACATGCACTTAGAAAAGTTAGAAATTAACAAGAGAACCAATAGAAAATATACCAGCTCCTGGAGACTGAACAACACACTATTAAACAATGAATGGATCATGGAAGAAATAAAAAAGAAAATTATAAAATTTCTAGAACTGAATGATAATAAAAACACAACGTATCAAAACTTATGGGACACAATTTAGGCAGTTCTAAGGGGAGAATTTGTAGCACTAAATGCCTTCATAAAAAAGAAAGAGAAATCTCAAACTAGTTCACCTAAGGCATTGAAGAAACATGAACAATCCAACTCTAAGAGTTGCAGACAGAAAATAAATAATTAATATCAGAGAAGAAATTATGGAATTGGAAACTAAGAAAACATTTTTTAAAATTGACAGAACAAGCCGGGTATTGTGGTGCATGTCTTTAATCCCAGCCCTCAGGAGGTAGAGGCAGGAGGATTGCTGTGAGTTCCAGGCTACCCTGAGATGACATAGTGAATTCCAGGTCAGCCTGGGCTAGAGCGAGACCCTACCTTGAAAAAAAAAATAAAGAAGAAGAAGAAGAAAAAAACTTGACCGAACTAAGAACTGGTTCTTTTAAAAAATAAGCAAGATTGAGCCAGGCGTGGTGGCACACGCCTTTAATCCCAGCACTTGGGAGGCAGAGGTAGGAGGATCGCTGTGAGTTCGAGGCCACCCTGAGACTACAAAGTTAATTCCAGGTCAGCCTGGACCAAAGTGGTGAGACCCTACCTCAAAAAACCAAAATAAATAAATAAATAAAATAAATAAACAAGATTGATAAGTCTCTAGTTAATTTGACCAGAAGAAAAGAAGTCTTAAATTACAATTAGAAATGATAATGGAGAGGTCACAATAGGCATCAATGACATTGGAAGAATCAGGACATATTTCTAAAACTTCTACTTCATAAAATTGGATAACCAGGAAGAAATGGATGAATTTCTAGACAGATACAACCTACCAAAACTAAATCCAGGGCATATAAATCTCATAAACAAGCCTATTACATTCCATGAGATTGAAATGTAATTTAAAACTTCCCTTCCAAAAGCAGAAGAAGAAG
This sequence comes from Orientallactaga sibirica, assembly GCA_036365145.1. Lineage (NCBI taxonomy): Eukaryota > Metazoa > Chordata > Mammalia > Rodentia > Dipodidae > Orientallactaga > Orientallactaga sibirica. The sequence continues at coordinate 16,193,599 of JAEOAD010000039.1, forward strand.
AAGAAGAAGAAGAAGAAGAAGGAGGAGGAGGAGGAGGAGGAGGAGGAGGAGGAGGAGGAGAAGAAGAAGAGGAGGAGGAGGAGGAGGAGGAGGAGGAGGAGGAGGAGGAGGAGGAGGAGGAGGAGGAGGAGGAGGAAGACCAGGACTTGATGGATTCTCAGCTAAATTCTACCAAACCTTCACTGAAGAATTGAAACCACTTTTTCTCAAGTTATTTCACAAAACTCAAAAACAGGGAATGCTCCCTAACTACTTCTATGAAGCCAGCATTATCATAATACCAAAATCAGATAGAGATACAACAAGAAAAGAAAACTATAGTTTGATATCCTTGATGAACCTAGATGCAAAAATTCTGAATAAAATCCTCACAAGCCAGATTCAACAATACATCAAAAGCATTATCCATCTCAAAAAAGCAGGCTTCATCCCAGGGATGCAGGGGTGGTTCAATATATGGACACTGATAACCATAATACATCATGTAAATAAACTTAAACATAAGAACCACATCATAATTTCAACTGACTCAGAGAAGACCTTCCACAAAATACAATGTCACTTCATGATCAAAACGCTGGAGAGACTAGGGGTGGAGGGATCATATCTCAACATAATGAAGGCTATATATAAAGTACCTAAGGCCCAAATCATACTAAATGAGGAAAGATTCCATTAAGTTCCCATTAATACCTGGAATAAGTCAGGGGTGGCCACTCTGACCATTGCTCTTCAACATAGTACTTGAAGTCCTAGCCTAAGCAAAAAGACAGAAGAAAGATATACATGGGATGCAAATTGGAAGCGAAGGAATCAAAATAGCCTTATTTGCAGATGTTATGATCCTGTAAGTGGATAGAAGAAAATTAGATTTTTTTTAGGCAGTTTCAGTTAGGGATTGAAGCTCAAAGAAAATCATAACATGCCACCTTGCTCTGTAACATAAACAAAACTCTTGATAAAAATGAAACTCATCTGTTTGAGACCTATCTACAGGGCTACCTGCTGCCCAAAGTCTACTGTGCTGTCTGAGTGGACTGACCCAAAAAAGGCTGACTCTGAGATTCATCCTCCAAGTTTACTAGCCAACCAGGTCTTTCCTTTACATACCTGAATCTGATGCCATAATGGCTGGTGCCTTCCAGCCCCTCCCTCTCTTCTGGCACAATCCCAGGTATGTGTGGGTCTCTCCAGCTCTTATCCTGTGCTGCTCAGACAACCAGGGGTGAGAGAACATTGCATTTTTTTCTTGTTCTAAACTTTTCTGTTTACCTCTGCTTTATTTGTTGGGGTAATTCCTCACTTTAATTACATGTATTATTCTCTCTGATCTCTGGATCCACCATGTGGCTGCTCTCACCAAGTCACTTGCTACATGTATTTAGTCTAAACTCAGGGTAACTGTGAGTGTAACCTTCTTCATCTCTCATTTCTCCTCTGAATTTCCTTGTGTCTGTTTTGATACTTTCCCTCTTCAGGAAAGCACATGGCAAATGCCATGTGTGTTCTTTCCAAGTCTCTCTATATTTTCCTTCTTCAGGAAAGCACATGGCAGAAGCTATGTGTGTTTTCTGAGCCTCTCTACATATACATCCAAGTTCTACTTTCCATGTGCTTACAACTCTGTTCCAGTTCTTTTCTAAAGACCTCAATTTCTCTTCAATGAACCTTATGAACTATACAGGGTTTCCAAATGAGAGCATGTTTCCTACTGTCCATGTGTTTAGCCTCCCTTCCTAGACCCCAATCTCCCTTAAATATACTCCCCAATTTGTGATTTCCCCTAAATAAACTTAATATTTTATAATTTATACTTCTTGACTCTGTCTTTATTAATTCCTTATTAAAGGTAGGACAGAACACAAAACTTGGGGTTCATAAATTCTGGGGGACCCCTCCTGAATCCCCAAATCCTGCATCAATCCTATACATAAGTGACCTGAAAGACTACCAAAAATCTTCTAAAGGCGAAAACTTCTTTCAGCAAAATTGCAGGATACAAAATCAACACACAAAAATCAGTAGCTTTCCTAAATGGCAAAGATAAATACACCAAGAAAGAAATCAGCAAAGCTGTTTTGTTTTCAATAGCCACAAAAAATTAAATACCTTGGAATATCACTAACCTATTAAGTGAAAGACCAATATAATGATAACATAAAAATAATCAAGAAAAGCTGGGCATGGTGGCACTTGCCTTCAATCCCAGCACTCAGGAGACAGAGGTAGGAGGATCACTGTGAGTTCACGGCCACCCCGAGACTGCATAGTAAGTTCCAGGTCAGCCTAGGCTAGAGTGAAACCCTACCTCAAAAAAACAACAAACAAACAAACAAAAAAAACTCAAGAAAGAAATTGAGGAGGACATGAGAAGATGGAAAGACCTTCTCTAGCCATGACTAGGAATATTTAATAGTGTGAAAATGACCATTTTACCAAAAGTAATATACAGATTCAATGCAATACCAATAAAAATCCCAACATCATTCTTCACAGAGGTAGAAAAATAATCTCAGACTTCATATGGAACTACAGAAGGCCTTGGATATCCAAAAATATGCTCAGTATAAGAAACATCTCTGGAAGTATCATCATACCTGGTTTAAAGTTATACCATAAAGCCATAGTTATAAAAACATCATGGTACTGGCATAAAAACAGATATATCATTCATTGGAAGACAATAGAAGACCCAGCCCTTAGTTCACAAACTACAGCTACCTTATCTTTGACAGAGAAGCTAACAACTGCCACTAGAGAAAGGACAGTATTTTCAACAAATGGTGTTGGAGAATCTACATGTAGAAAAGTAAAACTATAGCCACATCTCTCACCATGCACAAAAATCTACTCCAAATGGATTAAAGACCTCAACATAAGACCTGATCCTCTGAAATACCTGGAATAAAAAATAGGTTGAACTCTCCACAATATAGGAGTGGGGAAAGACTTCCTGAATAAACCCCCGCATCACAGAAAATTAAACAATCACTCAAACAGTGTTATCTGATTAAACAGACATCATAAATAGAGCCAACAGGCTGTCCAGAGAATGGGAGAAAATCCTCACCAGCTGTACCATCTACAGATGCCTAATATCTAGAACCTACAAAAAAAAAAAAAAAAAAACCTCAAAAGACTAAGAAATTTTTAAAAAATCAAACAATCAGCCAGGTGTGCATATTTTTAATCCCAGCACTCAGGAGGCAGAGGTAGGAGGATTGCTGCGATTTCAAGGCCAACCTGAGACTACATAATGAATTCCAGGTCAGCCTGAGCTAGAATGAGACCCTGCTGCAAAAAAATAAATACATAAATAAAGAAAACAAAAAATAATCCACTCAAAAACTAGGGTAGAGATCTGAATAGAGAATTCCCAAAGGAAGAAATACAAATGGCCAATACTCACTTAAAGAAATGTTCAATATTCTTAGCCATCAGAGAAATGCAAATTAAACCAACTATGAGATTCCACCTTACTCCAGTCAGGATGGCAATCATTAAATAAGCAAGCATTAATAAATGTTGGCTGGGATGTGAGGTGGGAGTGCAAACTTGTACAAACACTATGGAAATCAGTATGGAGCCTTCTGAAAAAGATGAAAATATATCTACCATTTGACTCAGCCACTCTTCTCCTGGGCATTTACCCTAAAGGGTTCACTCTTCACTTCAGAGATACTTGCTCAGCCATGTTTATAGCATCTCTATCCACAATAGCTAAGAATTATAATCAACCCAGGTGCCCATTGTCTGATGAATGGATAATGAAGATGTGGTACATATACACAATGGAATTCTACTCAGCAGTAAGGAAAAATGAAATAATGAAATTTGTAGGAAAATGATTGGACCAGAACAGATCATACTAAGTGAACTCACACAAGCACAGAAAGACAAATACTGCATGGTCTTCCTCATATGTGATTCCTAACCTGGGATAGCTTGAATTGCAGGCATACACAATAGGCAACTGGCAGGACAGATCATATGGATGGAAGGGTTTTGGGGGAGGGGAATGGAAGATGGGGTGGGTAGATATAAACAAAACTAAAGCCAAAGTGGATTAGTACCATAGAAAGGTTTCTCCTGGATAGCAGACTAAAAGATAAAACCTTCAATAGGAGCACAGCAGGGAAGGGGGCGTCAGCTGGACTGAAGGGTCCTAGAGAGGGTGGGATGAAGTCTAACCCTAAAACAATTGGCTCTGGCTTGTAACTCCCAGTGCCAGAAATCAGTTACATCCCACATTGAGCTGTTGGTCATGGAGAATTCCAAGGCCCTGAAGGCAAGACAGGCTTTTGTCAAAATACTTGATTACTCATTTGAGGTAAAATGTAAAACCCTACTGCTGAAGACACCACAAACTGCAGAGACAGAATGTAGAGTGATCATGCAGGAATCTGGAAGGAAACAAGTTCCCTAATGCTTAGCTCTTATAGTGCTGAAAAGCATTACATGAGCTACTGGCAAAAAATGGCCAGTACTGTGAACAAGCAGGGGATCCTGTTATACAAAATCAACCTGCCAGAGAAGATGTACACACCTGTGCAGTAGTGGCAGACAACCTAGGCAGGTAACCATTGGCTCTCTGATTGGCTAAGAGACCTGCTCAGAGGGAAGGAACTCATAGCTGGTATTGGGAACCAAATCAGAATCCTATGGATACAGGGTTCATGGACTCCAGTGAGAAGTTCCCACTAGTCTTTGGTCAAAAAAGAGAGACTACACACATCAAAATCTCTCTTAATTAAGTATGCTTATCTTCTTTTACCTATGCTGCTTTCACTCTCTGTTGGAGAATCTGTTATTCTTTTACAGAATGCAACAAAAACTGAGGATAACAAAAAGCTATCAACAGGACCAAAAAAAGCTGAAAAGAAAAAGAAAAAAAGATAGCTGAATCCCTATTTTCAGATGAGTTGCCCCTTGCATATCAGCTAGGCTCCAAGTGAAACCACAGAAGAATTGGTGAGCTAAGCAAGAATGCTGCTCTCAAGGCAAGCCTGACAACTTGAGCCAGGGTGATGGCAGTAGACTCTGAGGACACTCAAAACGTATCAAAGCAGAAATCCAGAAGCTGCTGAGAGCTTATCACTAATGTAGACTTATAAAACTCCCACCAAAGCTGAGGGAACATTGTGAAAGAGAGGGAAGAATAATTAATTGTAAGAGCTGGGAAGGAGTATCCAGAGGCATCCCCCCACCCTTGCAATGACTGACTGCTGCTCTCACAACTCAAAACCCACAACCCTATGGTGAATACCAGTAAGCCCCATGAAGAGGGCCCTCAGTGGAATGGAGCCACAGAGAAGGGGAATGGTACCAACACATGATTTGTCCATACCAGTTTCTACTTGAAAAAAAAAAAAAGGAACTGAGAGGTGTGGGACTGCAGAGTATGAAACCTTGAAGGATGAGGCTGATGTTGCTTCTAGCTAAAATCAAAAGAAATTACATAGAGCACTATAGATAACTTGTTTCATTTACAAAGTCAATATTTGGTTAAAGGAAAGCCTAGGTGCATACCAGATTTATGAATGTTTTGAATGGCATATGATATTAAATTTTTCTGAGTTTATTCCCATGACTTGAAGGAGATAAAAATCAGAGATACAATATTGCATTAAAATGTTATTCTGAGAAACAGCCCTGTAGAGTTGTTTACAGCATAAGCTTTACAATGTTTAATAATTTGTGATTTAATTAAATATTAGGGTAACACTGATTCTGCCTTTGCTATTTAATAGCATATTATTTTTGAATTCTTTGTATAATCAAAGTACATGTCATTAACATTTACTCTGGTTTAATGTGTTGTAATCTCCCAATAGGTACTTCCCTTTATGATGGTGACACTTGAAATTGAGCTGATCATGAAAACCATCATTCCAGCTCTGATCTTAACAAAGAACAAATCTACATGAGGATCAAGGAGAAACACACCAAGGTTCTGGATTCAGCTGCTTTGTGATGATCCATGGCCTATACTCTCCCTCCAAGAGTCTGACAACCTACCCGCAGCAGTGCTTGTACCCTGAGGGCTGGTTTTGTTAAGGAACCAGGGGTGGGGATGTTAGGATATATGGACACATGCCAGCAGGAGTGCTGAGTGCCCAGACTGTAACCATTGCCTCACGCTTCATCTCACAGGTGCTCTAGCCAGCAATGTCCCTGCTGCTGGGAGTGATGGCTCTCCTGCCCTTCAGAGCAAGCCCAGCTGCAAGGAGAGCTGGATGGGGAGTGGGGAGCACGAAGTGCTGCCTGTTGCCCAAATTATCAGTGTTTTGCAACTACCTTAAGTTGCCTCTTTGAGAGAGAAAAGCAAATATATTTTCTTTACTTCACTTTATTTGTTAGCATTAATAATACTACAGGAAGTTTTCTACCTAACAACAAACGTGTTACACCTTAATAACAATGCAGAATTCATAAGTAGAAACATGTAAATTCAAAAGATTTGGCAAGTCATATAATCCATTTTGAAATTCCTAGATAAAACTAGTGTAAACTTCACCAAAAGCAAACAGTGATTGATATTAAAATAAGAAAGTGTGATGTGCCGGGAAATGGAAGATCTATGATTTCATCCTGGGAAATGGAAGATTTCTGACTTCATCAAAACCAGTATCACCACTTTTATTTTTGTTTCATTACCTTCAAAACCAAGATGTTGATGTGGCTGAATCTGCTTGAAATAACTATCTATGATCTTCCATCATCTTTGAACAGATTCATGTGTGAGATTTCACCACAAAGAAATATTAGGAAGATATCTTGATCCTAGTATAGATCAGATCACACTGTCCTGTTCTACAGGGCACACACACACACACACACACACACACACACACAATTAACAATTAGGATGGCTCTTTCTGGCTAAGTGGTCTTGAATTTTCAAAGTTGATAATTAAAGAATAAAACTCTGCTAGATGAAAGATAATTACTACCTGGTACAATAATATCCCATTAAAATAAAGAAGTCATTTCCATAGAAGGAAAAATAGCAAGTAATTTTCTGAAGTCATTTTTGTTAATAAGGATAATTTCGATCCCAGGTGCAGCTTTATATGCATTCTGATCTTATCCCATGTTTTATCCTTCACTGAGTTGCCAAACTTGTGAAATTTAGGATTTCATGTGTGTGAGCATGTAGAGGTCAGAGGACAACCTTAGAGTGTTGATCTTCTTCTGCCTTATTTCAGAAAGGATCTCTCTTGCTTGTTTTGCCATTGTGAATGCCAGAATAGCTGTCAAGTCAGCTGTGGGATTCTCCTGGCTCCATTGCCTATTGTTGTAGATACATTGGCATCATGGACATGTGGGCCACTTTGCTTTACATGGGTGCTGGACATGTCAACTCCAGTCAGTAGGCTTGTGAAGCATCTTTAACTGCTGAGCCATCTCCTCAGATCTATATATTCACTTTTAAATGATCCTAAGGCTGAATGTTTGGAAGTAAAACACAGTATTTTAATGTTTATATTAAATCTTATGCCCAGATGCATCACCTTTATTCTGGCTCTGTGTTTTCGTCTCATCTTACATCCCTAGAATGGTCACAAGAGAAGCCTGTAACCTAGAGCCAGCAGCTCCAGGAGACTAGATAAAATCAAGTGAAGTCTGTTCTCTTTGTTTAAAGAATGGGAAGCTTGAGCCTGGTGTGTGGCACATGCTTTTAGCCCCTGAACTCAGGAAGATTGTAGTAAGTCCAAGGCTAGCCTGGGGCTACAGAATGAGTTCCAGGTTAGCCTGGGCTAGAGTGAGAAACTACCTTTAAAAAATACAGGGCTGGAGAGATGGCTTAGCAGTTAAGGCACTTGCCTGCAAAGCCAAAGGATCCAAGTTCAATTCCCCAGGACCCATGTAAGCCAGATGTACAAGGGGTCACATGCATCTGGAGTTCATTTGCAGTGGCTGGAGGTCTTGGTGCCCCCATTCTCTCTCTGTCTCTCTCTCTCTGCCTATTTCTCTCTCTATCTCAAATAAATAAATACAAATTAAAAAAATTAAAAACAATACAAAGTGGCATGGTGGTGTGCACCTTTATTCCCAGCACTTAGGAGACAGAGGTAGGAGGATCCTTGTGAGTTCAAGGCCACCCTGGGATTACAGAGTGAATTCCAAGTCAGCCTGGGCTAGAGTAAGATCCTACCTCAAAAACACAGAACCAAAACCAAAACCAAAACAAAAAATCTCAAAAACATACACACAAGCACACAAACAAAGATGGGAAGGAGAAATTCCTGTAGAGTGTGGTGTTAAATAATTCAGCAGATCTTGCAAAGCCCAGTTCTCTCAACCAGCACTGCCCAGCTTGGCCTGAAGGTGGCCAGACAAGCCAAAGCACCTAAAAATCTCAAAATCAGTTTATGTAATTCACATAATGATATAAAATCCCAATAATCCTTTGGTCATATCATTTGAAAAAGATCTTGCCAAAAAGTAAAACTTTATTCTACTTCCTTATAAAGGCTTGAATACTTGGTTCTCATAAGACATCACTACAGCCTCTCACTCTTTTTGTAGATCCTAAAGCCAAACACACACACACACACACACACACACACACACACACACACACACACGGTGGGGGGCAGGAGGGAGGGAGAGAGAGGGAAGAGAGAGACATAGACATGACTACATGTGTGCCCAATACAATCTATGTAAGTTGTATGGTTCGATCACCATTAATTTCACATTTTTACAATTTTCTGGTTTTGATGTTACATTTATGCAAGATGTGAACATGTGAAGAGATTGGGTAAAATCCAAACCACTCTGATTTTTTTTTTCAACTTTTTGAGAATTTAGAGTTTTGTCCAAATAAAACTTTTTTTTTTTTTCCATTTACAAGTGAAAAAAATAAAGGCTCAAAAGAAGGATCATGAGGGGTTTGAGGTAATAGTTTGGAAAACTAGCAATACTTTGTAGAAAAGGCTGTATGTTGCCTTCATCCATTTGCACAGTGCTTTTTAGTTTACCACTGTGAGCTTCCAGGCTGGGGCAGGCTCTGTTCCTACCATGTTGATGTCACCTCCTGGTTGACAGGGCAATAAGGACTGCAGTGATGTGTGGTTTGTCTGCAACATATGCCTCGGTGGTGTTCCACTCCGGCAGTAAGCCAAAGCAACAAAACAGCTTTCCATGGTGGAATTCACCATTCTGCCTTTTTTCTTGCATTTTGCTACTACAGATTACTTTGACTTTCTATGTGGGAGGAAAAGTCCAGTCCCCTGATGCTCTGGCCAGTGGGAAGCAGCTTGCAGACCTTTTCTTCTGCCTTCTGTGCTCCTTGTGACTGAAGGGTAAGGGGAGGCCAGCAAGCAGCTGGGGACACTGGTCAGAAGTGGTGGGTGCACTTTTAGAAATTCAACAAACACTGCAACTTAATTATGCAGGATGAGCGAAATGTATGCATTAGAGAGCTGGCACAGGTAGAAGGAAGATTCCATATCTAAAATAACTACATAGTTTGAATGTTCCCAATACATGGAAATGATCAACGTTTGAGCTATGTATATACTAATTACCCTGATGTAATGATCACTCTTTGTTATGTATATATCATATCACACAGTACTTGCTCTTAGACCATTCAAGTAGCTTCTTACATTGTTGTATTTCACAGATTCTGGTAAGGCATAGCCACTGCGTACTTCAACCTATGGTGCAGGGTTCGGGAGTCAGGCAACATCTCTGTCTATGTTTAGCTGGGGATCATGAGAGGCTATAGACACTCTCAGAGCACATAGGACATCTGGCAATTCCAGAGACTTCCCCCTTGTGTCGCTGTGGTTTCACACATTTGTTTGCAAGTAGTGTTAATCTGAGTAATAACATTTCATTCTTATTGACCCAGTCCCCATGTTTTTTTCAGAGATAGTGTCGAAGGAACACTTAACTGTAACTTGTGTGATGTGTAGAAGAGTTATGTAGTTAATTATGCCATGCTTCCATGGATAAAAATGCTGACGACTCCAATTGTAGCATAACTAACAATGTTATTTGGAAAAATTGTCTGTCCTACAGATGTTATAACTCTTACATCTTTATGAGAGAGAGCAGCTTGAATTTTGCACATTGAGAAATTGATTTTCTGCAGCAGACTATATTATCAGAGAATAATACTCTTTCTTGAATTGTAATTGAGATATTTTGCTGACCTTAAAATCAAAATAACAAGTTGCAATATAGATAAGCAGATATAGAACAGATTGTATTTTGTTTGTAATCTAAGGATGGGAGTTCATTTTACTTAGACATAAACTCCCTCATCTAGCCTAGCTTTCAAGCCTCTCTTGTTTTTGATTATCATTTGTGATTATTGAATCTCATCTGAAAGACTCTACTCTGTTTGATTGTATTGAATGAATCAGCCTGCATTAGACAGGAACAGTTGAGGCTTTCCAGTGAAAGGGGGAGGCCTTGGAACCTGGTATGTGCAGGATGTTAAGAGTCTCTGAGCTTCCGACCTGTCCTACTTCCCCTTACCACCAAACCAAAACTCAACATGGGCTCTAGCCAGCCTGGCTCCTTCCCTGAGCATTAGCCCACTCTTCAAACAAGCCCTTCTCCTCTGCTGGGCATGTCAACAAGCCCTGAGGACATGGACACAAAAAGCCCAGATGGCTTACTCTGACTCTTTTTATTATGACCCTCTTTTCTGAAGTGAGGTGTGCGATTCTCTCTCTCACTGTATCTGTCTGTGATCTCTGTATCTTTCTCCATCTATCTCATCTGTCTTCACATACGCTTTCTTTTTTTATACATGCCTTTCCCCCTCCCTCTGCCTCCATTTACCTATATTCTTCTTCCACTTGTTGGTTCTACCAGCTCCCTTCCTTCTCTAAACCACCTCAATCCAGTGACCTGTACCTACTGCAAGCTCCTCACCAGTAGAGGCATCAGCAACAGCTTGTGGGCCAGCAGCCATGAGTTCCCTCCCACCTTTCTCTTTTTTTTCTTTTTCTTTCTTTCTTTCTTTCTTTCTTTCTTTCTTTCTTTCTTTCTTTCTTTCTTTCTTTTTTTTTTTTTTTTTTTGGAGAGAGACACACAGAGAGAGAGAGAGAGACAGAGAGAGATGGAGAGACAGATAGATACGGGCGAGCCAGCAGCCAATCAGCTGCTGCTAATGAAATCCAGATGCGTGCACCCCTTGTGGTCAAGTGCGGCATTGCACCCTTGTGGCACTTTGCATCTGGCTAAACATGGGACCTGGAGATTGGAACCGCTGGAGATTGGAACTGGAGTTCTTAAGCTTAGGAGGCAGGTGCCTTAACTGCTAAGCCATCTCTCCAGCCCCCCCCCACCTTTCTTTATTATACCTCTCACCTTCCAAATTACCCATATCTGAGATACTAATAAACCCCTCATTCACCAGAGTAAGTGTGGTTTCAGTCCTCTAATTTTAAAAATATTTTTATTTATTTATTTGCAAGCAGAAAGATAGAAAAAAGGCAGAGAGAGAGAGATAGATTGAGAGAGAGAGAGAGAGAAAGAATGGGTTGTCAGGGCCTCTAGCCACTGCAAATGAACTCTAGACACATGTGCCACTGTGCATCTGGCTTTACGTGGGTATTGGAGAATCAAACCCGGGTTGATTGACTCGTAAACCACTTGAGCAATCTCTCCAGGCCCCCCTCTAATTTTGAACCTCTTAACTCCAGATGGATTTTGCATGACCTGTTATGTGGACTGTAGTCACTTTGCCTCCAAGTTGGTGATGAAGCTTGCCAGCAAAAAGATGCTCTAAGTATACTGGAATGAGTGTCCTGAATCCTACACCACCATAGCAACGACTTTAGTTGTGATGAGCAGTTAGGGATTTATGTCACCTGTGGTCCTTGAAAAGCATGCATGCAGGCTTAGTGTTCCAGCAGGAGAGGGTGTTACAAACATGTAAGGGGCCCGCAGCTATGGACTCTCCTTTTCCTCAGTTACAATTTGCAGACAAATTACCATCCTTCTAATGCTGGGAACCTTAAGTTTCAGCCTGGTACTCAGGGATGACTAGTGGTTACTTTTCTCCTCCCTGCATGTCTCAAACTGGCTGTTTATCTGTTGGGACAACCAGTCTGAGGAATTGAGGCACACTCAATGCAGATGCCTTGAGCAAGAGCAAGGCCACCAATGTAAGCAAATACTGGGAGATACTCCATTACACTCTCCTCTTTGAGGAAGTCTCCTAGCTCGAGAGCTTCTTTTTTTCTTGTTATTGCTTTCTGATCATGACAGCCTTTTCATACGTCATCACTAGTGAGTACTGAGAGGGGTGACATGTTCACTTAAAGAAAGAGAGAAGTGAACTATCAGAGAAATTTAGGAAGAGTTCTGTATTATTTTTATCAGAGAGTGAGAGAGTGATACAGAGAGAGAGAGAGAGAGAGAGAGAGAGAATTGGTACACCAGGGCTTCCAGCCACCATCATCAAACTCCAAACACATGTGCTATCTTGTGTGCATGTGTCACCTTGTGTGTCTGCTTATATGGGACCTGGAGAGTCGGACATGAGTCCTGAGGCTTTGCCGGCAAGCACCTTAACTGCCGAGCCATTTCTCTAGCCCAAGGGTTCTGTTTTAGTACAATGAACCACATTAATCCACAAGATCCAGTTTTTCACCCATTTCTGTTGGGAAGTCAGTATCACAATGTGAAAACAGATGAGATTTATGTATGAAAATACTTTGAGATATAATATGGTCTACAAAAAAGTATCAGGGAGGGCTGGGGAAATGGCTCAGAGGTTAAAGGCACTTACTTGCAAAGTATGCTGGGTCAGGTTCCATTCCTCAGTACCCATATAAAGCCAGATGCACAAAGTAGTGCATCCATCTGGAGTTCTTTTGCAGGAGCAAAATCTCTGATGTGCCCATGCTCTCTCTTAAATAGACACATAAAATTATTTCAAAAATCTCAAGTAATCTAGAATTATATATTCAGATGAAACTGATAATCAATGCAAATTATGTTGAATATTCATTATATAAGTAGCCAGAACAGTTAGGAGTAAAAGATGCACATAGCTGAGTTGAAAGATTTGCAGAATGCTATAGTAAGTCTCCCCACATTTCATAATAATTTCACTCTATTCCTCATTTGACAGATACACCAAGTGCAAAAACACTTTTTCACAATCATTTTATAGCACACTTAGATAAAAAAGAGGCGAAGGAAATGGAAAGGGATAAATCACCCATCATTGCAGAATCTTCCTTTGCCTGACAGTGTGCTGCTTAACGGATTCTCTGTTTGAACTACTGAATTATTTGTGCTGTATTGGTTTGTGATAAATTTGACAAATGGGATTTTTGTAAAAGCATTAATTCACAAAGACTAAATGCATAATGGCTTCATAAGCCAAGGTACAACCCCAAATGAACCTTCTTTTTAAAAAAATCCATTGGCTAATTTACCATTTTATCCTGATAACTGTCTGAAAGGGGCTGATATATGAAAAGGTAAGCCAGATGTCTACTTATGCATAGGAAGATTGGAGCAATATTTCAAGCCAGGAAAAATTCATTTTAATGGTTTGGTTGAAAAATTTATAGGATAACTGGCCAAAGTATTTAATACTCTGTGGAAATATATATCTATATCTGTGACATTTAGAAAAAATAACATCCTCTGTTGAATCCATATCTATAAGGGAAAGAACACTATGGAGGAGATGGCTCTATTCTGCTGCTCTCTGTTACATTCTCTTCCTTCTGTTGCATTTGTTTTCTGAGCAAAAATAATTGGTAAGTACATGCTTGCTTCAGATAATAGGTATTTGGCCAGATAACCATAGCTCACACCATGATGTGTACTCAATTCATGAATACATGCTTAGATGTTAAAACACATTGAACACTTCATAATGCCTCCCTTATATTTTATCTCTTTTAGTTGTGACTTAAATGAAGAAACAGCAAGAAAATAAAACACAGAGCTGACTTTTTTTCTTACTAACTACTGCATAATTACCAATATAATAAAGTCAAAACATTGGAGAATAATTCCCTGTAGCTTTAATGTTCATAAAATATATTTAGTTGTCTGGTATTTAGATGGTTTGAAATCTTAAATTGTTAGTTCATTAGACCCGAAGTTGATAGACCTGTAGGGAAGCCAACGGAGTTAGGTCTCTCATTTTTCTCAACTATCAGGTATGATTTGAAGGGTCAGTGTGGCACTGTCCAGTGATATCAACATTCCAAGGCCACTGCGACTGTCTGGTATCTCGATTTCCTGGTGTCCCCTCTGTGGAAACACTGGCCTTAGGGTTAGCTTCTCTTTCTCCCAAGCTGCTGGGAAACCTTTGCTGAATCCTTGTAGTCAGGAACTGGAACAAATACAACTTAAAGAAAGATTGGCAATGTTCAACAAGAAAGGAAGGCACAAACTTGGAGTTGTTCCTTAAAATTGTACCTCAAGTGGGAAGAAAACTAGGGCACATGTCTGAGATTCAAAAACCAATTTAGAAACAGTATATCTTGCTACAAACAAGTATACTTTATTCTACTAACAATATACCTTGGTACATGCCCTCCATGTGTACACAATGTTTCTCCTGAAACATTTCAGTAAATGTGCAGTGAGGAGGGCTATCGGTGTAAACCCAGGAGTGGGCAATTGTGTTTCTGTTGACTATCAGGTCATACTGATCTCCAGCAGCCACAGTGGGGTAGGGTCCATTTCCTTCAAGGACATAAAGGCTAGGGCTGACTCTAAGTCAGGCAGAAATGCCAGTCTGGACATTGGCTGGCTGCCTCCTCTGGAGAAGGGTGACAATAAGAGTGGTGGATATACTGCTTTCCTGATCCTCACAGGAGACATCCATGCTGGTACCACCCTAGGTACCTCTTGGGTTGTGATGTGAACCCACAGTGGGGGAATTTAAGCCAGCAGGGCTCAGAAAGTATACCACTCTCTCAGGAGGGGCCAGTGAACATCTCACTTGAAGGGTGGCAAAGATTACACAGAAGCACTCAGTAGAGAAGAGGATGGGGGCACCACATCACAGCCAGTCAAATAATCTGAGTAATGGAGGAGGCGGCGGATAATGGTGTCAGAGAGTAGGGCTAGACACATAGCAGATCAAAGCATGCCATTAATTTCCTTGGAGGGACCAGTATAATACTGGCAGGGGAGAGACTTATGAGGACTCATGAAGGCTCCTGAACCCCTGAGCACCTGTGCAATATGTGACTCTCTATTATCTTTCTATGAAGGGTGCTCACGAGCTGAGCTCATGAAGAAATTGCCTAGTGGTTGCAATAGCTCTGATTTCAGACAGCAGTAGTCCTCTCCAACCCAGAGGAAACATCTTATAGCCCTCCTTGAACAAATGAATGGAATCCTAGGCAAACTCACTCACACCCCAACCTTCAGGGACATGTCTCTGAAGCTGTCCAAGTGCTGGCTGGAGCTGTTGTTGTGACATTCCATCAAGATATGGTCACAAGGCTGGGTGGCAGCATCCTGATGGTCCAAAAAGTGGTGTTGGGGATTCTCTAGGAAAGTGCTTCTTCCAAAAGATGCCCCCCCACCACCAAGTGTGAGGCCACCTGCTAGTTGGAATTCTCCCAAGTGATAATCCTGATGGATCCCACTCCAGCCACTTGCTAAGCTCCATTCCAAAGGCTGCACAGAGCTCCCCAGTGGAATGTTTGTTCTCTGGTCTTGGTGCTGTTGCTCCATGAGAAAAAATCGGTACCCAGGGGTCATCAGCAAGTTTCATGGAACCTCAAATATGTTCTGAAAGTTGAAATTGTCACCTTTGCCCTCTTCGTATATTCCCTGAGAGGCAATGTCACCAGAGGTTTGTTTTAAGTAATTGTTCCATCACCTTCTGTGACATGTAGAAAACCTGCCCCATGCTGACACATGAAGTGATCACTGAAGCATTAGCAAATTGTATGCATAGCAATCCAGCCTACTCCGCAGTTTTGGAGTGAGCCACACCAAGGAGTCATCTAATAAAACTCTAATAAAAGGAGCTATAAATGTTGTATTTGCTAATTAAGCGGTTATAGAATCTTTACCCTATTTTATGAGGCAATAACCTGACTCTTGGGCAGATAGAGCCTAAGGCAGAGGACAAGTTCTTATTATCCCACAAAGTCGCTCCTCAGAGCCATTGCTGACTTCAAGTTGGCAATTCCTTTTGTTCATTTCCAAAGATCAAATAAGAAGTTGAATATCAGAACAGTGTCAGCTCACCCCAGTGGTCTATAAACTGTGCTGAGTGAGGACATAAGGAGCCAGTACAGATGGAAGAGTCGTGGAGTAAGCTGTCAGGGTTCTTTGAGTTTGCTCTGTGCTTTAGTTCTTCATTTTTGACTTATTTTGTATTTTCTTATTTATTTATTGGTACGTGTGGTATTTGCATACTTGTGTGGTATATGTACATGTGCACATATTTGCACTTGTGTGGGAGCAGGGGAAGAAACTGGGTGCACCCTCCTCTGTTACTCTTCAACTTTCTTTCCCTGAGACAAAGTACCTCACTGAGCCTGGAGCTCACACCAGGTTTTAGTTGTAGTGGATGACCAGAGAGCCCAGTGGTCCTTCTGTCTCTACCATCTCTCGCTGCCCCCCACTGCTGGGATGACAGGCTTGTGTGGCCGTGCCCAGCTCTTTACATGGGTGCTGGAAACTGAATTTGGGTCTCCATGCTTGCACAGCAAGTGCTCTTACCTACTGAGCTAGCTGTCCAGTCCACTTTTTATTATTTGAATCTTTTATCTCTTTTCTTCTTTTCTTTTTCTTTTTGAGACTTAGTAGCCCAGCCTAGCTTCAAGTTCTTCCTGTATTAGCCTTCCACATTCTAGGGTTACAGATGTGCACCACCATACTGGCTGCCTTTTAAATTGTGGGGGCGGGAAGGAGGTGTAAATGTATATGTGTATGAGTGTTTATATGTGTGTTAGCACATGTTGTGTGTATGCATATGCACATGTGGCCCATGAGTGTGGAGGCCAGATGTCAATGTCGGGTGTCTTCCTCAATCATTTTCCATCTTATTTTGAGACAAAGTTTCTCACTGATCCATACAGACTAGCAAACCAGCAACTCCAGGCATTCTCCATTTCTGTTTCATAAGTGCTGACTTTTATGTGGGGCTTAGATCTGAACTCACGTTGTCATACTTTTGAATCAAATGGTTTTACTGACTGAGCCATCTCCTCAGCCCCCATCTTGTTTATTTTTAATTAAAATATAAAATGTGTATGAACAAAGAAATCTCATTGTTGTTAGGAATTTTGTCAGGGAGAATTTGCAAAGACATTATACTTTTTGAGTTATATTTAGTAGTCACCAAGCTGTTTGGTACCATGGTTTGTACTAAAATTATTAAAGTAAAGACAAATGATATCACCTAAAATACTTAATTTTTTTTTTTTCCTGAGGTAGGGTTTTACTCTAGCCTGACCTGGAATTCACTATGTAGTCTCAGAGTGGCCCTCAAACTCAGGCAATCCTCCTACCTTTGTTTCCCAAGTGCTGGGATTAAAGGCGTACATCAGCATGCCCCTCTCTTGGAAAGTTTTAACTAATGCTTTAAATAAATCTACAAACAGCAAACCTACACACTGAAATTTTGTTTCCTGGAGAGGGACTGAAATGGGAAATAAACAACTAGTGAGGAACAGGAAGAGGATGCATTGGCTGGAAGAGCAGGTCAGAGCCTGGTTGAACATAGGCTTCTGGAGAGCTCACTTCTCAGCTTGCTGGCTGGGAAGTCCTCCACCTGGACTCAAGGTAAATGCTGGCAATGATAATGCTATTCCACTCAGGACAATTTAACTTCAATTAAACGTTCAATATTTATGTGATTAGGAAACCGAGTAGCATCTAAGCTGTTCTGGTGTTGTCCACATGTCTCGTTCCAGGTGGATAATCGGAAACGACACTGATTGTTGCATTCCTAAGAATTTTCCGGGCACTACCACTCACCTAAGAAATTGAGTTTGTGCCTGTAGTAAATAAAATTATTCTCTGACACATTCATCATTAGAAAATATAATGGAACTGACATGCAGGGGATTATGCTAACGTAGCACTTTGTGATGCCATAGGCCCTGCAGCTATGCAGTCACATTCCACAAAATGCTATTGACCAGAAGTTCTGCAGCCCTGGAGGTACCAGGGGAAAACTCCCAAGCAAGATTAGGTTGGCTTCTCTTATGCATCCCACAGTGGTGGGCCTTGAATACAGCTCCCTCCCACAAGCTTTTGAGAGTTCAGTCTAATCTGGAAGTGTTCATATGTCTATCACTGTGTGTTTATGTAAAATTCAACAGAAGCATGATACAAAGCATACATAGGTAGATAAAAGATGAATGCAGGGCTGGAGAGATAGCTTAGCAGTCAAGGCGCTTGCCTGCAAAGCCACAGGACCCAGGTTAGGATTCCTCAGGACCCACATAAGCCAGATGCATAAGGGGACGCATGCATCTGGAGTTCGTTTACAGTGGCCCATTCTCTCTCTCTCTCTCTCTCTCTCTCTCTCTCTACCTGCCTAGCTCTGTTTCTCTCAAATAAATAAATAATTTTTTAATAAAGAAGATGAATGCAAAACCTCACCCCAAGCGTTGCCATTTAGAAAAGGTCTCCAGACTTTGCTGGGAGCAAAAACACCTAGATAACAACTATCCTGGTTTGCATAAGAACAGTGGTTCCCAAAGGCATCTGCTTGAAATGTCTGGGCCCTAGGGTGGTACTGTTGGGAATGTTGGAAGGTTCTAGAACCTTTAATGGGTAGGGCCTAGTGTGAGGCCTTTTGGTCATTAGGAATGTACCCTGGAAGTGGCCTGTGGGGCAAGATCTCTTCCTGTTGTTCTTTGCTGCTTCTTGGCTGATTGTATGAGAGGTTTTCTCTGTTCCATGCTGCTGTGTTGACATGCCATCTCATCAGAGGCTGGCAGCTGACCTTGGGCTAGAGCTCCCCAGAGCCCCCAGTGAGGTTACTCTATTTTAACTCTTTACATGCTACTGTTCTTATATGGCTCACTGTGTAATATGAAGCCACAAAAATAATAGAAGTTTTAATTTTAAACAAGAGATCATATCATGCACGCAGTGTTTCAAGGATCAAATTTAATTTGATTGAATTTGGGACAGGATACATATAAATGAAGTGAGATGAAGGAAATACTGAAGTAAAGAAGCATGTGGTATTACTATAAATTGCACATTTATAAAAGTCATATTAAAACACAGTTTATTACAAAAGTATGAAGGTGTTTCAGGTGAATGACCACCTGCTATAAAATGAAATTAAATGTTCATCTCAGTCTATGAGTCTCACTTTACAACCACTTATCAATTATCTATTTAATTGCAATTTAAGTATCTTAGTTTTGTATTTGAAGCAAATCCAGGGCTCAGTTCATTTCTTCTGATCACATCTTTCCCATTTGGGTTCTTTATTTTTATTTAAATTATCTTCCTTAGTATTCATGTTCTCTCCTTGTCTCTGTTTTCCACAAAGTCTTGCACATGCTCCTTTTGTTCCTATCATAGATCAGTCTGCATTCCTTCCTGAGGTGCTAGAACTTGTGTTAACAATTGCACTCATCTTAAATTTCTTATATAACCACACTCCTTGTTTTGGGAACTGTAGCAGACAGCTTCAGGTTCGCCGAGATCAACTTCCAGACCAGGCACAGTTATGGAGGAAGGGATATTATTTATTGAAGCTTACAGATCCAGGGGAAGTTCCATAATGGCAGAAGAAGTGGCCTGTCTTCACAGGACCAGGCAAGAGAGAGAAAAACCAAACCCACCAGGCAAACAGCACACAGAGCAAAACCTACAGCCAAGCCACAGCACACTTCAGGAACTCCTGCTAGGCACACTTTGCATATCTTTACAATGGATTCTCAAACCCATCACCACACCTTAAGACCAGTCCCCAGTGACATTGCATCTAGCAAGGTGATTGCAGATGCAAACTATAAACTAATAAAACACTGAATATATTGGGGGACATATATTCAAACTACCACAGGAACACTCTTCCTGGTACAATCATCGTATGTGTGTGTGATGTCATGTATATGTGTATGGTGTGCACACATGTATGCAGGTGTGCACACCCCATGTGGATGTATGCAGAAGTCAGAGGAAGATGTTGGGTGTGTCTTCTATTATTTCTCTTCCTCATTTCCTTGAAACAGAGCTGAATCTAGTGCACACCATGTTTTGGTTATACTGGCTGATGAGAGCCCCAGTGATTCTCCTGTTTAATGGCCCTCATTGCTGGGGTTACACCTGGGCTTAGCCATAAGCAGATTTTTATGTGGGTTCTAGGAATCAAGCTGACACTCTCATGCATGTGCAGCAAAAGCTGTTACCTGCTGAGACATCTTCCCAGCCCTCATTCACTGCTTTCCAAATCAGGATGTCATACTTGGATTTTCTCCATTATTCCCAAGAGATGCAGCTAGGCTCCCTTGATATCATGTTTCCACACAGACATGCTGTGCATATTTGTGAGAAGGGTTTACCCTGCAGTGTTGGTCGCCTAGGTCTTGTGCATTCTCACGTATTGAGTGGTCAGCATTATACACTGGACAACTGTGAGGCACCTGACTTTGAGGAAATTCTGATAGACTTTCAATAAGCCAGAGTCCTTAATTGCTCTGTTCTGGATATTTTATGCCAATAGTAAGGTTCACAATGAATTCCTGCCATCTACCTCCCCCTGGGCCTGCAGCTTCAGACTTGACCTGTAACAAAATATAGTGAAGGAAAGCCCTAGACCTGGGGAAATTGATTATATCCTGCGTGGCATGGGTAGAGGTTCCACAAAGCTCGTGTCAAGGTTTCTATGGGCTTTGTCCTCAGCTGACCTTACTTTGTCTTTGGCTATGATGAGCTATGGATCTTTAGCATAACAACTTGACTATCAGATACTGAGTAGGACTTGTTCAGGACTTGTTCATAGGGGCCCATGCTATCTCTCATTAATCCTCAGCTCCTCAGATGATTGCAACAAGGAATTTAGAGTCAGAATACTCAGTCATTGCCGTCCTCCTGCAACACTAAGAAGGCTGCTGACCATCTGCCTTCTGATCCAATTTCTAATCAAGTCCATTATTATCTTGATTGCAGACATGATTTAAACATCTCCCTATTGTGTCTAAACTGGCTCTGTTTACTTAGGTTGTACTTGCCAAATCCCACTGTGAAGTCACAAAGTGGTGATGGATAAACTGTGACACAGACTCTGATGACTTTGGTAGTGGTTTGCTAGTGCCGAAATTTGTAGTGGTGATTTACAAACTGTGACAGCTCGTCACCTTACAGAGGACAGTCAACCACTTTGTACTCTTAGGACTCTCACTGAGAGCCAATGGCTTTTTTTTTTAAAAAAAAAGTTGTTATTTAATTTTATTTATTTGTTGGAGAGCAACAGACAGACAGATGGAGAAAGAGGCAGAGAGAGAGAGAATGGGCACATGAGGGCCTCCAGCCACTGCAAACGAACTCCAGATGCATGTGCCACCTTGAGCATCTGGCTTACATGGGTCCTGGCGAATCGAACCTCTAACCGGGAGCCTTAGGCTTCACAAGCAAGCGCTTAACTGCTAAGCCATCTCTCCAGCTTTTATTTTATTTTTTTTAACAGAGCCCAACCTGAAGCAACTGACTTGCATTTCTTCTGCCTCGAGTTTCTTGATTTCCCTCATGGTCCTCTAGGATGCAACTCATCTTGAATCTCCAGAAAGTCATACATTTCTTATATTCAAGAGACTCAACTACCTACTTATCCTGGAACATCAATGAGTTCTTTCTTTCTTTCTTTCTTTCTTTCTTTCTTTCTTTCTTTCTTTCTTTCTTTCTTTCTTTCTTTCTTTCTTTCTTTTTTCTTTCTTTCTTTTTTTTTTTTTTTGAGGTAGGGTCTTACTCTAGCCCAGGCTAACCTGGAATTCACTTGGTAGTCTCAGGGTGGCCTTGAATTCACGGCAATCTTCCTACCTCTGCCTCCCAGGTGCTAGGATTAAAGGTGTGCGGCACCACGCCCGGCTTTCAATGAGTATTTCTTTGCAAAAGGTATTTCCTAAATGGTATGAGAAAGATACATCGATGGCCCCATCAGCCCCTGGTAACTGAAAATCTCTGCTTTGGCCTAATTATACTTATGCTGAGTGAAGAAATAAAGAGCTGAGATGGAAAACCATCCTGAGGCTGATGAGCCACAAAGGGACATTGAAATAGCTCTGACATAGGCCCAGACTGTCTGGTTAAGTTCTGCTGTCATCACCCAGCATTGGAGACCCGAGACCCTCAGGTACTTTTTTCACTTGCAGGTGCAATGCTCCCATCAGTGAAGTGTTGGCTTTGCTGACTTTGGAAATCTTGTCAACGCTGCGTGTTTCTTTAACTGGATATGCTACAAAGAGCTATAAACTCTACAAGCGGATTATTTGCGCCCAGTTTTGGAAAGCCTTGTTTCACTTGATTCTTATGGAAGTCATGATGTTCCCTCCTCATTCCACATATAAACCAGTGTTTAGTGATGTAATTTCCTGGTCTTTCTAATCTGCTTTTTTATTTTGGGTGAAAAGCTTTCTTTCCTTAGTTTTGCTGGTGGTCTGTCTTTTCCCAGGCTGTTTAGATCTTGCAGATTCCACTCAATTTCTTCAGGATTATTTACTTCTTTTTTTTCACTCTGTATTAAGCAGACATTCATTGTGGTAACAAGTTAGCTGATGGAAACAACTCAAGGGATAAAAGACTTATTTTAAATCATAGAGATTTCAGACTGTTGTGATGGGGGGTGTGTGGCAGAGCAGAGCTCTGTATCATTTGGTTAGGAGACTGAAAAACAGAGGGATAATTGTATTCATGGCTTTTTTCTCCTTTATCGTCCATCTGCATCTCAGTCCCTGGGATGATGCCACCCACATTCAGATCAGATAGCTCCCCTCCCTTAGTTACTCTTCTCTGGAAACACCCTCCCAGACACACCCAGAGCTGCGTTCCGCTAATCTAAGTACTTCTCAATTCAAGCAAGTTGGCAGTTCAGATGGAAGGACTATGACACACTATGATATCACAAGCAAAATCATTTCATGCCAGGCCTTTGTAGACTACTCTGCTCAAGTGTTATTCCAAGCATTCAGTTATTCTTCATTTAAGTGACCCAACTTCCTCTGCCATCATTTTCTGTCATTCATGTCAATTTCCATGTGAATAGACTTTTCCTCTCTTCTCCTTTTAATTCCTAGTGACTTGCATTTAATAACCTCATTCTCTTTGCCATCCCCCTGCTGCTTTGTTTTTACCTTGTGGCTGTCTATGTGATGTTACCATGCTTGTATTTTTCTTTAATGTTTTTTTTTAAAATTTTTTCTCTTTAATGTTTTTGAGTATGATATTTTTCATCTCGAAGAATCTTTCTACAATGTTAATGAAGTTAGAGATAAGAAAAAACTCTGATTTTTTTGCCTTTTCATTGAAAAATATTCATAATCTGTAAACATTTTCTACTTTTTGAAATTTTCCTAAGAAAATCTTAGCTTATTCATTTATATAATTTACATATAACACATTAAGTTACTGATGGGTCAAGAATCATTTTTTCACATATATTAGTCAAAATGGATGTTTTATTTATTTAGCATAATGAGAAAATAAGCAGTAATATATTGCCTTTTACTCTATTTATTATCTTTGGTAATTAATTCTGTTCAAATATTATACTATTGCTTTGAGAATTTTAATAGTGACAGATATATAGATAGATTTTAATGTGAAAAGTGTGCATGTGTTCATATATATGTATATCATTTGATATGTGTATGGTGTGTTTTTACTCTAAAATTTAGTACTAGGCATACAAATACTAGAGAAGCAACATAATACTGTTATTACCTTAACAGTAATTCCTCAAAATGTACTTGAAATATTGACTTTATGCTAATATTTTCTGATCTATCCCATTTATTTAAACTCATCCTTTAAGCCATTATTCCTACGGTTTGAAAATAAATCCATGTAAGGAGAGAAAAAATTGTGTTGTGTTCCTGTATAGCAGATGTGATTATGTTTTGCAATAAAGTGCACAATGGAAATACACTCTTACAGTGAGGAATTACAGCTCGTGACTAAGAGTATGACTCACAAAATGTCCAACAGATGCTCCAACATTGGTGAGGCAGAGGTGTCTTGTATTGTTATTGCAATGGGATGGCTCAGCAGTCCCATACAAACACATCGTCTTTTGAGTGCATCAGAATTCTGAAGACTTTTAAGGATGATCAGTAATGTGGAGCATGTAGAAAATGTCTAGGGGGCTTGCCTGTGGATCCTTCTCTGCTGCTGCCATGCAGATTCTGCATCTGCTAAAAGGAGTGTGCATGGTCAGCTCTTGGCAAAGGATAGCTCACTACATTTATTCCCAGTAGTCTCATGATCATACTGCTAACCCCCAGCAGATCCTGAAAGGGAGGATCCACTGTTCAGCAACTGGCTTTGTTTGGGAGCTCCTGTCATCCCTCCCTCTTACATACTGTTGATTTTCAGTTGCAATCTGTTAGGCCAAGATCACAAGTTGTATCATTTCTCATTGATGGAAAAAAAAAAAATACCTGACTAGAAGTAACTTAGGAAAAGAAAGTTTTTTTTTTTTTTTTTTTTTTTTAAAGGATTAGTATTCCAGAGGGCAGCGTCTTTCATGGCAAAAAAAGCAGGCAGGAGCAGGAACCGAGCATCCATGGTGTCACAGTCAGGTTTGCATTGCTTGCAGAAATCACTCGACCAAGTGCAGCTTGTGGGAAAAAGGTTTATTTTGGCTTCCAAAGGGGATGCTCCATGATGGCAGGGGAAAACAATGGCATGAACAGAGGGTGGACATCATCCTGGACAACATAGGGTGGACAATAGCAACAGGAGAGTGTGCTAAACACTGGCAAGGGGAAACTGGCTATAATACTCATAAGCCCACCCCCAACAATACACTGCCTCCAAGAGATGTTAATTCCCAAATCTCCATCAGCTGGCAACCTAGTATTCAGAGCACTTAAGTTTATGGGCGGCGGGGGGGGGAAGATACCTGAATCAAACCACCACAATATCTTCATAATATCAGGAAGGTAGTAGACAGAGCCAGCAGGACTGAGCTGTAGCACCCCAAGGCCTGCTTCCAGGGACACACATCCTGTAGCAAGACTCTATCTCCTGAAGCTTCCATAATATTTCTGAACAGTGCCATCAGTTGGGGATTAAGCACTCAAATGCGTGAGTGTGTAGAGGATATTTTACATTCAAACTACCACCCACATGAACTTCCGGGTTTCATATCTACAGACAGTTTCAGAGAGTGAAGAATAGTGGTTAATTTCCATTTTTAACCTGGTCAGATTGAGAAAGTCCTGGGAGATTAATTCAGCATACCTTGAGTGTGTCTGGGAGGGTATATCATATAAAGATAGTTTTCAAATGGCCTTCCTGATTTTCTACCTAGGAATTATATCAGTTACCATGAGAAGACTGTGAGACCCTTCCCTAAAGAATTCTCATGTTGTTAGTTGTCCTTACAGTTCTATTAATTTCTGCCTTTGGTTCCATCAAACTCTGTTATTAGGTAAATTCACCTACATGTAAGATTGTAATGCTTTCTTGGAGACTTGACATGAATTCATTGATGTTCCCTCTTGTCAATTGTATTTAATATAATTACAGGTTCATTTTAGCTATTTTTATCTGGTATTTTTTTCTATTTCTAGTTTAGTTTTAATCTACTATGTCTTGATATTTATAGTGGTTTTCATGGAACCACCATAGACTTTGTTTTTCTTTTCTACTAATTTGAAAAGTTCTATAGAATTTCAAACATTTTCATGTAATGTGGCTAGTCATTATGTATGTATTGAAATCTATGTCTTTCATGATTTTTTTCTGTTAATTTATTTTTTTAAAATTCCCTTTATGTTGCTATGCTATTTTTTTTTTTTTGAGAGAGACAGATACAGAATGGGCACACCAGCAGCCTCTCAGCCACTGTGAATTAATTCCAGACATGTGTGCCCCCTTGTGGGCAAGTGTGGCATTGCACCCTTGCAACTCTTTGTGTCTGGCTAAATGGGGACCTGGAGAATTGAACCAGTGTTCTTATGCTTAGCAGGCAGGTGCCTTAACCACTAAGCCATCTCTCCAGCCCTCTATTTTAAGAATTGTGTGTGTGTGTGTGTGTGTGTGTGTGTGTGTGTCATAACTTGTTCTTCATACTTATTTTTCAAGTTTTTAGTTACAAAATACCAAAATACCTTTCAAGTATGAGAGGTCATTTTCATTGTATATCCATTCATGTTCACTATAAGAAACTTATAAGGATAGTCTTGATTCCATATGTCACAGAACTATTTATTTGCATTTATTTGCATTTATTTTGTCTTCCTTAATTCTGCTTTTCCCTCTCCAATATCAAGGGTATCCAGACTTCTGTCATGACTCCCTCTGGATAAAGAAACTCCTTTAGCCCTAAAGTGGTACAGGTCTATAGTATGCAACTGCTCTCTCTTCCTACACAACCCTGAGAAAGTCTATTTGTGTAATGTTTTTACTTGTCAGAGAAACATCATGGAGTATAAATTATGTGACTGGCAGTTCTAACTTTATAGAAGGCATCCATGTGTCCTGGCTGGGATGATTTCTGAGTCATCTGTTGTAGTTCTTTCATACAGTTTTCTACATGTATTTTTCCTCATCCTCCATATACCTTCAGATTTCATATATATATATACATTTGTTCATTTTTAGAGTTTGCAGAGCTTTGCTGAGCTATATTTTTTGTCCTATGTTAACCTTTTAAATTTCATGGCCATATTATTTTTAAGAAGTTATTCTGCCCAATATATTTTTTTTTCCCATCCAGGATACCCACTGCATGCATCATAGACAATTTATGTTGGCTCACACAACATGGAGAAGAAGATTCTCTTTTTCTTTATTTCTTTTTTCTTTCTCTGTACCATCTTCCTTCTTTGTGACCCAGTTTGGGAATATTTTCCTAGACTGTATCAGGTTTGTTGGGAACTACTCCTCAGAAGCCTCTCTGGCTTCATCAGGTCTTTTGGAAAGGAGTGCCTACGTTGTACTTACAGACTTGGGGCAGGGATTCTGTCTCTTCAAGGTGCTGAACAATACTGTTTTCCTTCTGTGTGATGACAGTATCTTCCTTCTGGGAATTTCCTCAGTGATTCACAGCCCTTATAGCATGCTTCCTTCCTTGTATGCAGGCACCTTCCCAATGCCATCCACTCCTGTGTGCAGCATCAAAAGTCAGAAGTGTACCTGACTGAAGACACTTGCAGGGAAGAAAGATGGGAATTAAAGTAAACAGAGGGTACTACAGGCTGTGCTGTGAGAGATAAAGTTCTTTGTCTCTGACTCAGGAGCCTTGTGTGTTCTGCCAATGAGTGTGTCATGACAGGCAGCCTCTGTGCTATCAGGTGGTGTTTTCTTTTGGGCATCTCTCCTTCTGTCTCTGAACCTGAGCAACCTGTATAGTCTATCAAGATGGAGGTAAGCTGAGTTTTCACCTATAATAGACTCACTTATTCTCTTGCTGGGCGTTTTTTGGGGCACCTCAGTCAATCTATTTAGGAAAGGGGGAGTAAACCAATAGTGTCATGGCTACAACAGGTTACCATAAGTTTTGAACTCCCTTTGGCTCCTTCTTGGTAGATGCAAGCTGGTTTTCAGAAAGTCTTCTTTCTGTCACAGCTGAACCTTGCTAATTCATGAGTGCAGGGGCTGATGTTGAGAAGGCTGTGTGTATGGGTCTATGGGATGCAGAAGAGAGATGAGGAATGTGGGAGGATGACATGGACATTATGCCTACAGAAGAATACATGTCTTACTTAAACCTGCTCAGCTCTGAAGTGTTCACAACAACTAGTCAGGCTTGGCCCTACTCCCTATCATGATAAGAATGAGTCCTTCCAGAGTCCAATGACTCTGGAGCTGATTGACATTCTCAGAGGTATATAGTTATCACTAGACTGTGTGTACACACCCAATGCATATTTAATGGTGGCCTTTTGTGTGTTGTGTGTGTGTGTGTGTGTGTGTGTGTGTGCCTCATTACTCACTATCACTATAGTGAGAAGAAATATGGGGAAAAAATCACCATGAATTTTGGGTCAATTTTCTTCTTTTAAACGCTACAAAAATTTTCCTAAACTTGTAAAGACCCTTAAAACAGTCATATTTTAAACATTTAGGGACTGAAAAGATGGACCAATGAGCAAAGGCACAAGCTTATAAGGCCTGCTGGCCCTAGGTTCAATTCCCAAGCCACCCATGTAAGCCAGATGCAAAAGGTGCACAAATGTTTGGCATTCATTTGCAGTGGAAAGAAAATTAAAGAAAAAAAAAACAGTAAAATTTTTCACTATATCACTTTAAATTTCCTTGGCAAATTTCCAATGCCATTTTCGTTTCCAATGAAATAAAAGTGAAAAAATCAACATAGAATTTATGTTGATATGTGTGTTCAAGAAAAATGACACACTGACAAAAGAATATAAATACTGAAATCTTTATTGAATCACAGAACTTGGAATGGTAGTTACTGATACCAGGACTGTGTTCTTACAGCTCCTGGATCCCTTGACGACAGACAGTCTCCAAGCAAATGTTCTTGGTGTCTATATTTGTAAGATGTTTGTTTTTCAGTGTTGCTGGGTGGTGGTTGAAAGGTGGGTTCGTCAACAGTCTCAGTGCTGGAACTGGTATGCCTTCCTTAATCCAGGCCCTTAAACTGTACTGATGGAGAAGGCTCTTGAATTCCTACATCATGTGAAGAAGCAGTAATTGGGTTCCACACAACAAATGAGTCAAGCAACAAATATCCCTCCACCTGAAATGAGTGGAAACATAGGCCCATTGTTGTTGTTACAGGTAGTCGCTGTCTAAGTGTTTCTAAGATCTTTGGTCTTACCCAAAGAACTGAAGAAATGAACACAGGTAATAAAGCAATAGGAAACATTATTATGAGCAAAGCAACAGTAAAGGTATGAGCTGCATACCAATGTGTGGAGTCAGGTTTCAGATGATCAAATGGCTGACCATAAATAATTAAGGTGTCTAGTTGCCTTAATCTTCTCTGCCTAGCTTAGCCTCTGGCTCTTATTCAACACAGAACCAAACTGTCTTGAATAAATAAACAGAAGCGTTAGCAGAAGTCAAAGCACTATTTTTTTTTAAAAGAAGAAACAACTCTTATTTATTTATTTGAGGGAGAGAGAGAGAGAGAGAGAGAGGGAGAGAGATTGGGAGAGAATGGGCCCACCAGGTCCTTCTGCCACTGCAAAGGAACTCCAGAAACATACATCATTTGGCTTATGTGGGTCCTGGCAAATCAAACCTGGATTCTTTTGCTTTTCAGGCAAGCGCCTTAACCACTAAGCCATCTCTCCAGCCCTCAAAAAGCACCAATATATATCTATTTTTTAAGATCTATTTTTATTTTTATTTATTTATTAAAGACAGAGAGAGACTGAGAATGGGTGTGCCAGGGCCTCTAGTCACTGCAAATGAACTCCAGATGTATGTTCCACCATGTGCATCTGGCTTATTGTGGGACCTGGAGAATCGAGCCTGGGTCCTTAGGCTTCACAGATATGTGCCTTAACCACTAAGCAATCTCTCCAGACCAGTGCTAATATTTTTAATGGAAAATTAGCTTTCATTCTCCTATTTACTAATTAGCAAGACTTGAAGTGATGCTTACAATGCAGAATACTTTATTGTCTTTATAAATCCAGCATAGTGGATGCTCTATCTTAATTCATTTTTTATTTGCATTTCGTCTGCAGGATCTGTAGATTTTAAAAACAAGACCTTTGGTCACCTGAATGTTATTTTATAACTTTTCTAGTGACTTGACATCCCCCTAATTCACAAGACTTCTTTTGGTGTGTTGGCTGGGGTGACTGTTGTTAATGGCAAAGTCTGAATGGCATTCATAGTGAATGAAAGATTCATTTTGTCATATTTCATATACTAAACATTGACTAGAACCACATGTAGAGATGGCCATTGCATTAGTCAGGCTTCTCTAGAGGAACAGAACTGATAGAGTGAATTGTATTAAAAGGGGATTTATTGGATTAGCTTACTGCAGTCCAATAGCAGTTTCAGGCCCGAGAGTCAAGGAACCCAGTAGCTTCTCAGTCCATGAGGCTTGATACCTCAGCAGTCCCAATCAAGCACTGAAGGCCCATAGGCTTCCTGGGGAGCCACTGGTCTTCAGTCCATTCTGGAAGGTAAAACAGCAAGCAATTCAGGCAGCCAGGTGGAAGGAAAGGAATTCTTTCTGTTCAGAGCTTCCTTATATAAAGTCCTCCTCCAATTCAGCTGCCCACTCTGGGGGGTCAGCTCACCCTGGGGGAAGAACTTCCTCTTTCAGTTAATTCTTCCTGGAAGCAACCTCAGAGGCCCACTCAAAAGGAATGTTTGTGGATTACTAAACAGATCAAGTTGACAACAACTTAACCATCCCAGACATGTAACCTAACAAAACACAAATACTTGTGGACCAAAAATACTGCAGAATAAATTGTAATTAATTAACCTTACATATTGCAACTGATTTGGCGGTACACATTTTAAAGTTGTGTTGGACACTTGAAGAGAACATGGTGATTTTTTCTTCTCTTTGACATTGCGGACTAACATGGTTAATACTGGCATGTTCAATTACCAATTTTCTTTTCCCAGATATTTTATTCAAAGTAATTTGGTAACATACTCATTATTTCCAGATACATTTTATAATTGGACTATATGACAGTGACTAGTTATTATATTTTTATCACCTAGTGAGGCTAATACTATACTTTAACTTTATTCAATTTTTTTAGAGTGCAAGTTTGAAGTGAATATTGTCTCTTCCATTTATTTTCTTTTATGTGGCAATATGATAATTTTGGAGTTACTAACTAAAGAATCATTGCTCAATTTTATTTGTGACAATATGCATAGTGGCTCCACATGACTTTGCCACATATTTCACTAAATGTTTTTTACTTAAAAAATATTAAATAGGGAATCTATATGTAATGAATCTTTTCACTAAAATCAAATTAACCGAAGGCCCTTTCCTTAATAATCTAGTTTTTGGTATTTAACTCATTAATGCAGATCAGAAATACTGTAAAACATTTTAATGAAATTGCACACACACACACACACACACACACACACACACACTCCACAATTCATCCTCATCATGCAGGGACTTCCAACAAGGCTGCATCACATTGCCCATGGCCACTTCCAAAAAACAAAATTGTATTGCAAATCTAATAGCCCTCTCCTTCCTGCATTTATTATGCTCCATAGTACCAGGCGGGCTACCAAATTGTTAATCCAGGGAGGAATAAACCTGACTGTGAGAATAGGACATTCCTTCAGCATTCAGGCTCCTTACATTCAAAAGAATTTTTCACCTGTTCCAATGCAGAACAGCTAGCCCAATCTGATTAGCTGTAATATCAAACAATTTCAACTGAATGGGCACTATTTCAAGCTTGAAACTTTTACTTCTTTCTGTGCCATATTCATTCAAATAGTCACTAGTTTGTTTAGAGGCAACACAACTCTGCACAAGTTCTCAGGACACAGGCAGGCAGAATGCAGCAAGCCTCTCACACAAACTTCTTCTAGACCAGTGTCAACAAAGTTCTTTCTTCCCTTCATAAGTCAAACATTACAGTCTATAGCTCTGACTGCATCCACATCTTTCAGCTCTGACCAGAATAGTCTATGAAACTCTGCCTTCTGCACTGCAAGGCAACTCATTGTCCAAAGTTTTAAATCCTTCCACATTTCTTCCACAAATTAGTTCCAAAAGGCCCAAAGTGAAACAGTTAGATTTTTAACAGCAACGACCCCACTTCTCAGTACAATGTTCTCTTGCAGTTACCTTCATGTTGCTGGAATAAAACACCCAACCAAAAGCAGCTGATGGGAGGAAAGCTGTTTATTTTGGCTTACAGACTTGAAAGGAAGCTTCATGATGGCAAGGGACAGGATGACATGAGCAGAGGTTGGACATCACCTCTGCCACAGCAGGTGGAACACTACAGCATGAAAATGAGCCAACTAACACTGGCAAACTGAGAGTTAATAAACCTCAAGGTCTAACCACCCACCCACTTGACACACCTCCTCCAGCAAAGCTCCACCTGCCAAATTCCATCAGCTGGGAACTAAACTTTCAAAACACCAGGGTTTATGAGGGACACATAATTCAAACAACCATATATAGTTTTTTTCAAAGAGAATCAGAGGAGATTTTCTGATTTAATTTTATTATTAAATTAAAACATTCACAATAAAAAGTATATATTCCATTATCCCCTGTGCATTGTATAATCTGAACAATGGACCCTGAGACTTTGTGTATATTTGGTATGTATGCATTTTCATCTGTGTAAAGGCACACATTTGTGTGGGTACACATGTGCTTGTGTGTGAGGGGTTGGCAGCAAAGATCAACCTTAGGTGTTATCCTTAGGAATATTATCCACCTCTTTTGGAGACAAAATTTTCACTGCCCTAGAGCTCTGACATTTAGGCTAGACAAGCTGGCCAGCAAGCCCAGGATCCTCCTGTCCCTGCCTTTCCAGTACAGGGATTATAAGCACATGCCATCACACTGGATATTTTTACTTGGGTCCTGGGGATCAAACTCTTGTCCTCATGCTTACACAGTAAGCACTTTATCAACTGAATCATCTCCCCAGCCTCATCTTGAGACTTCTCAACTTTTTTTTTTTTTCTAGTTTTTATCCAGGTAGGGTTTCATTCTAGCCCAGGCTGACTTGGAATTCACTCTGTAGTCTCAGGATGGCCTTGAACTCATGACAATCCTCCTACCTCTGCCTCCTGAGTGCTGGAATTAAAGGCATGTACCACCATGCCAGGTGACTTTTCAACTTTTAAGTCTGATTTCCAGGAGCATGCCAAGCATTTTCTTTGCTAGGAAAAACCATGAGCAATGAATTGTAAGTTAATCCTTCACCTTCTGAATTTGCATAAAAATGGATGAATTAGCCTCCACATTTGATGGAAACCATGGACATTAAAGACATCACTACAACTGGTTTCTCCAGCAACTCAGATGTGAACTGTTTAAAGCATTTCGGCACTATTTCTTCACACTGTCCCTCTGGCCTCTCTCAGCCACTTGCCAGCTGTGTGTCAAGGTCCACTGCAGTAGCCTCACCTCTGCAGTGGTTTGCTATCAGAAGTTGTAGGGATTGTTTGTCACTCAGCAGCTATAGTGAGGCCTGATGGATGGCATGTGTTTTTAAGGCCTCATGTGTTTCCTAACAAACTAAAGAGATAGCACACACAGAGACACTGATTTATTCTTTGGGTACCAGTAAGAGATAGCATATCCTTTATTAAAACCCATGTGAAGAGCTCTAAACATTTACGAAGGAATCAGTTACCTATTTTAAGATCATGTACTTGAATCTCAAACTATTCAGGCAGCACAAGAAATTTCAGATATAACCCTCTTGTTAAAATGTAAATTTTTTTTGTTGTTATTTTTGAGGTAGGGTCTCACTCTAGCCCAGGCTGTCCTGGAATTCACTTGGTAGTCTCAGTGTGGCCTTGAACTCATGGCAATCCTCCTACCTCTGCCTCCCAAGTGCTGGGATTAAAAGCGTGCGCCAGCATGCCCAGCACAATGTAAATTTTAAAGACCATATTAAAATAGTGTTTCAGTCAGGTTCACATTGCTGGCAGAAATCACCCAACCAAGAGCTGCTTGTGGGGAAAAAAACAAACAAAACAACAACAACAACAAAAAAAATAACCGTTTATTTTTGCTTACAGACTTGAAGGGAAGCTCCATGATGGCAAGGGAAAACAATGGCATGAGCAGAGGATGGACATCACCCCCTGGCCAATATCAGGTGGACATCAGTGTGCTAAACACTGACAAGGGGAGGCTGGCTAGAGTACCTATAAGCCTGCCCCCAACAATATACTGCCTCTAGGAGACATTAGTTCCTAAGTCTCCATCAGCTGGGAACCTAACATCCAGAACACCTAAGTTTAATGGGGGACACCTCAATCAAGCCACCATAAATATGGATGTGCATAATTCACCATACCAAAAACTAGCAATTTTATTAGCACAATACATGGTGAGATTGTATGCTATGCTTATGTCATAGCCCATTTCTACACATTTCACACATAAATATGTTAAAAATAGATGCATATATCCATAAACAATCACTCCTTGCCATCTAGCTGGGATGCCTGCTATTTCTGTTTTCCTGGTGTTCTATTATGTTCTTGATATTCTTTTCTGGCATTTTTTGGGGGGTGGATTTTTGAAAAATTTAAAAGTTATCAATTAAGTAAAAATGTAAAGTAAGAGTGTCCCCTTACTTAAGATGATCAAAGGAGAAGTCAGAAGTCAGCCTAGGAGAGGTGTGGAGGAAGAGTAAGAGAGCAGACTGTAGGTGTGGCTCTGGCCACATAACACAGGAACAGGATGGAAGGATGGCATGCATGTCCATGTGGTTGTGGGGCCTTGCACAGGTTTGCTCATATGATTGGTTAAACCCATCAAAATCAGTGTCTTTGCTCAGGGTTGGCAGAGGACGATGGGAAATATACCTATTTAAGTGAAGGAGGACAATAGTACATGGTTATGGCTGTGAGGCAAGTAGTAACCCATGGCTACGACTCCAAAGTATTTTCCTGCTGTTTAACAAGCTACTGTGATAGTGGGAGAGGCATATGAAATGGGCTCGACCTTAAGCAGCTTCACCTATGCTCAGCTTCTGTGAGCCAGTGGTTTGCACTATGGGGTGAGGCCTCTGGAACAGGTGTGAACGGAAACCGTCCACAATGAGATAGCTTGCTTGTGAGACCCCCAAGAGAAACCCTCAATCCTAATCAACTAGAGCCGGATCACCTCATAAACTTTTAAACTACTGCTAAAAAATAAATTAGACTCATAAGCGTTTGAGTTAAAGAACTGCTTAACCAGGACTTGGGTGATGGATCAGTGAGTAAAGCACTTCCTACACAGGCACAAAGGTGTGAATTCTGATCCTCAGAGCCCAGATGGAGTGTAACGATAATCTCAGTGCTGGGGAGGCAGAGACAAGTGGAACCCTATGGCTAGCTAACCTAGACAGATGGATGAGCTCTAGGTTAAGTGAGACCCTATTTCAAAAGAATCACCACTGAGAGATGAGTCAGTGGTTAAAGGCACTTGCTTGCAAAGCCTAATAGCCTGGGTTCAATTTCCCAGCACCTGCATAAAACCAGATTCACAAAGTGGCACATGCATCTGAAGCTTATTTGCAGTGGCAGGAGGCCCTGGCATGCTCTTTCTCTCTCATAAATAAATATTTTAAAAAATTGGAAGAGATGGGAGGATGGTTAAGTGGTTAAAGGCTCTTGCTTGCAAAACATAAGGTGGAGAGTGACTGAGAAACATCCCTGATGTTGACTTCTGGCTTCCTACACATGTACACAAACACACTTGTGTATAAGTACCCACACAGAAGCATGCATATAAATACACACACCACACACAAATGCGCATGACACAAAATGTGTTCCTTTAAACAAAGAAGAAACCAAAGAAACTTCAAGTTATTTAATAAGTATGCATTTATCTAATAACCAGCCTTATAGTTACATTTTGCAATGGAAAATGTAAATGCAAAATCATGCTGTTACAGGGCATTTGAACCGCACTCCCTGAGTTCGTCTTGTATTTAACCAAAGAATTGGGCAAACCAAACATAGAAGGATAATTATTAAATTACCACCTTTATTAAGGGAAGTACAGAAACAAGGGAAGGAAAATGAATACCCCCACGCGACCTGAGAGCTCATGTGGTGGGTCTGGAAACAAATGTGAAAAGGGAGTTAGAGAGGAAAGAAAGATCAAAGAACTCTTGCCATGTGGTGGGCATGCGGGGGTAGAAAGCCCATGTGGGAGTAGGGGTCAAGGAGTTTCTGCCTTCGTCTCACCAGAACCTGGAGGTTCAGGAGTGATGGTCAGGTAGCCCCCAAGAGAGGGGCTTGTTTCCTGGCACACATCTATTTATAATCTTATTGTGGTGGGTTTTACATTCTGGCTCAGGTGAGCCAGAGGAAGGAGTGATTGGTCTGGGCTAGGGGCTGGTTCAGGAAGAGGCAGGCCATGACACTATGTTCTGGGGGCTGAACTTGACCAACCCCAGTGTTAGGATTAGCTTTAAATTCTAGGAAAGGGGATCTCCCTCCTAGGAGGGGCTCAGGTTGTTTGTGGAAAAACAGATCTAGGGAAATCCTTAAGGCAAGAGATTTGAAGTCAGATCATCCTTTGTTCTCTAGCAAGTGCAGATTATGAGGGCAGACATTCCTGCCCTTACTTTTGGGGCCCGTCACCCTCAGTGCCTATCACAGGCAGAATCATCATGTGTGCTTTCATCCATGTCTAGTGAGATGCTGAGTATTCAAGGTGCATCAGTGATGTGTCTGTTTCACTGAATAGTAATCCCTAGTGTGTTCTCACAGAATTCATGCTAAAATGCACTGAGTCCTACAGCTTGCTTCCAAAATGTTCTTACCACACAGTATATCTGTATATGCTTGGAAATCTACAACTGTCTTCTGTACTTGCTAAAACTTGAAATAATAAATATACCTTAATTATGACCTCAGACAGTTATTTACATATGATATAGGAATTGTGGCTACCTTGTATGCCAATGCACCAATAATTAGGGGTGGTCCCAGACCTTTGTCCTATGAATTTGAAGAATGAAATCCACAGACCAGAGGATAAGATTCAGAAAGATTTTATTATAGCTTAAAGTCTTAGGAGGAGCAAGAGAAGGGGGCTTAAGCCTAGAATATAAGAAAAGGAAGCAAGTTGGAGCTCTTGCCCAGGGAAGCCAAAGGGAGTTTGTGAAGGCCCATGAGAGAAGACAAAACTCTTGTCCAGGGAGACAAGAAGGGGCCCGAGAAGCCCACCTCTAGACTCAAATCTGCATTTTTTTTAAAAAATGGGGAGTGGCTACATGAGGAAGTGAGGTCAGCAGGTTACTATGGACAAAGACCAGATTTTACAGCACTGCCAGTAAGTAATCTTAGGCAAGGATCAGAGTTTCTGTCCTCTAGGAAGTGTGCGAGCTTAATCTAGAAATCTTTCCTGGAGGGTGTAACATCCAGGTTTCTGCAAGCTTAGTGACATTTTCTGCTTTTAGTCAAGGAATTAAAGAAAGCATTCACTTTTGGAGTTTGTTACCCTAACTGCCTAGCCAATTTCTGTCTCCTATCACATAGTTGTCAGTTTTAAGCATATAGCAATAAATAGATGACTGACACCAAGAGATTCACCTTTTACCAGCAATCTCTTTCTTCCTGGGTATTTCCCAGGTGTTAATTTCTTATTGAGAAAGTTGAAGAAAGGACACACAAGTAGTGAATAACAAAAATGTTATTAAGAACAAGATGATAACAAAAGTTTTAATACACTGCCAACTGGGTCAGCAGGCCACTCTAATGAGAGTACTCAAGGGCCCTGGTTATTACCTGGGCTACCTGGACTCCTTAAAAAGGAGTCCATGAGAAGGAGAGGTTGGATGCTATGGGTATAGTGTAGATGGTGCTCTGGTTTGATTGACAGGTTTATATTATATAACCTTTGCTCTACTGTGCCTGTCCCTTCTCATGATGGTGATTTCAATCCTATGTATATCCAGTTAAGCATAGGCCTAAGATGGTGAAAAATTCACTTAGGGGACAACATTTATATTATTGTACATGTACCCAAAACCTGTCTTGTCTGTTCCTATCCTTACTATATCTAAGAATGTATTTGAATAGAAACTGGCCACAGATGGTTGCTATGGAGTAGAAACCTTTTTCATTGTTTGTAATGTGCTCTCCATACAGCAGGGTGCAGGTGGAGGTCTCAGACTGTTCAAATGCATAGAGGAAAGGGGAATTTTTGTTGCCCGAGTCAAGTGGTATTCATGGGAGGGTTTCCCTGTTCCCTATGCTTGTCTGCCTCCCATGTAACTGTAAACATTGCTAAATGTCAACACGTTTTCCCATTTAAAAAAATACGATCTGATACTAGGCATGATGGCTCACACCTTTAATCCTAGCACCTAGGAAGCTGAAGTAGGAGGATCACCATGGGTTTGAGACCAGCCTGGGCAACAGAGTGAGTTCCAGGTCAGTGTAGGCTAGAGTGGGACCCTGTGCCCGTTCCTCCCGGCAGGTAGGGCTGAAGAGAGAGCCCGGCCAGCGGCTCCTCTTGAGGCTGAGCGGGATGATGGGTGTTGGCGGCTCAGACCCTCCCCCCAAAACACTGGAGAGAAAAACACACACTGAGCTGGGAGTCTTGTCGAGGCAGGAACTCGTTTTTATTGTAATGAGAAGGTGTATATATAGTTTTGAGAAAGAGGGTGGGTCCCAGGGTGGGAAAAAGGTGTAAGGGACAATAGTATTTCACCACGTCAGCAGTAGCTGGGCGGAGGCAGTTTCGGCTTGGGCCTTGCTGAGTCACTCTTACGCGGAAGTAGGCCAAAGACAGGTCGCCAAACTCTGGTCAGGCTTAGGAAGTTCCACTAGGCCTCACACCCGGGCCTCTGCTCTGATGTATTCTGGCAGAGAAGCAAAGGACTGACTGCTGGAAGTTTTATCCTGACTTCCAAACCTGCTGGTGCATCCTGATGCCCGGTGTGAGCGGCATGAATTAGGGTCTGGACTATGCAACTACTTCCCAGCAAACAAGGCCCTTGTTCTTTAGAGGATTTGTGAGTCTCTGTAGCCCTACACATTATAAATATCCACCATCGATTTTACTACCAGATGGGACCCCTTTTCTCCTTCTTCATTGCCAGCCAGTCCATTTCTATCACCAGAACCTTCTTCCCTAATCCCAGATTCAGCTGACATGTAGAAATTTGAGCTGTCAGTCTCACTTTTTTTTTTTTTTTTTTTTTTTTTTTTTTTGGTTTTTGCAAGGTAGGGTCTCACTCTGGTCCAGGCTGACCTGGAATTAACTATGTAGTCTCAGGGTGGCCTCGAACTCTCAGCGATCCTCCTACCTCTGCCTCCCAAGTGCTGGGATTAAAGGCGTGCTCCACCATGCCCGGCCCACTTTTTTTTTAATTGGGTTACTTTTTGGTCACCTTTGCAAGCAAATAGTGATAATGACTGCCATGTTTGACATTACTTTAGGTATATCCTTTTTCATTTTTCTTCCTGTAGAGGGAACACTTTCAGCTTTATGTGATTCTACTACTTTGCCAGACATTTTTACTCTGCTTAGCCATTTAAGTCTAGGGAACTAAGGAACACGTTCCATTTTAGAAAGGTATGCATTAAGGGCTATGCTCTTTCCTCTATCAGACCCCGCACAGCAAAGGCCAAGTGATGAGGTCTGTTCTGTGACTGTGATTACTAGCACATGGGAGATGCCTGCTTGGCTCTGAAGGATACTGTGGTAGTTTGAATATATGTCCCCCAATATAGTCAGTGTTTTACTAGTTAAAGTTTGCATCTGCAATCACCTTGCTAGAGACAATGTCACTGGGGGCTGGTCTTAAGGTTTGGGTTTGAGATTCCATTGTAAAGATATGCAAATGTGTCTAGCAGGAGTTCCTGAAGTGTGCTGTGTGACCTTTTGGCTGTAGTTTTGCTCTGTGTGCTGTGGTGGCTGGTTGGCTTTTGCTCTCTCTGCTTGGCCCTGTGAAGAGCAGGCCGCTTCTCCTGCCGTTATGGAACTTCCCCTGGATCTGTAAGCTTCAATAAATAATATCCCTTCCTCCATAATTGTGCCTGGTCTGGAAGTTCATCTCAGCGAACCTGAAGCTGTCTGCTATAGATACATACATGTTTCTGTGTTGTTCCCTCTTCAGTATTCATGCACTGATGCTCATCAGGGGTGCATGTAGCTGAGAGGTTCAAAATGCTGCTCTGTAGCTGGACGTGGTGGTGCATGCCTTTAATCTCAGCACTCGGGAGGCAGAGGTAGGAGGACACCGTGAGTTCAAGGCCACTCTGAGACTACACAGTGAGTGAGATCCTACCTCAAAAACAACAACAACAACAACAAAAAATGCTGCTCTGTTACATAAGTTCATTGGTCAATATAAAACACTCAGAATGTGGAGTTGAAGTAAGGACTAGGAAACGTTAAGCTTTACTATTACTGCCATATTCTTGGGGTGTCAAATCTTTATCCAAAAAGCTAGATGGAGGACAATGCTACATTGTTTAGTTCCTAGTTTGCATTTCATTTTTCTCTAGTTTCATTCTTTGATTTGGATTTTTTTGTTCTGTCTTATTATTTTGCTCTGGAGAAAGAAGAATAATTACAGTGATTAGCCATTCCCTATTGTGATTTTTTTTCAAAATGGAGTATTTGTGTGATTTTTTTTATTACTGTGTATTGAAAAAAAAAAATACATCCTCTAAGCCATCCCTCAAGCCTGAGATATATTTTTATTATTTGTCTATGTTTTGAGACAGAGTATCCCTAGATAGCCCAGTCTGACCTCAAACTCACTCTGTATACCACGCTGGTCAATGACTCATGATCCTCCTGCCTCAGTCTTCCAAGTGCTGAAATTGCAGGTGTATTCCATGATATCCTGCTACCAGTTGGGTTTTAAATGACATAGAATTAGTAATCAATGAGGTGATCTTTGTTTGAATGCTAAAGTGGAAATAAACATATGATTAATTCCACCTTTGATATAATAACAAAGAGATAATATAAAAACACTTCAGATAAATTACAGTGAAATAACATTATTCAGGCACACACACTCTCATTTGTAACTGGTAATACACTTCAATAATTAACTCTAATTTCCAAAGGTACTTTCAGTCTCTCACGAATTTAGGTGCCCTGTGTTTACTAAATAAGTTACCTGAAGGGCTGAGTAATATGATTCCACTTGAGCCACCGACCAGCAAGGAAAAGTCCCTGTTGTTTCTTCCAACATATATTTTCTCTCTCTATAGCAAAGCATGCGTTATTGCTTAGATTTATAGTCAGATACATCAACCTTTTCCTTATTTGCTTGAACTGCTTGGTGTAATTCAGAGTGGAGCACCATTCAGCAGGAATTACTTGTCAATGGGAACTCAGCAGAAGATATTTTATACAGGAAGCATAGGATCCTTCCAACCAGGGTGTTTATTACATTTGACTTAACTATTACATACTTATGAGATCATATGCACAGCCCCTGAGAAAACCTTTGGCGTTGTGTACCTACTCCCAAGTGGACCCAGCCTGAGGGTACTGTAACATATACACAGAAGGGCATGAAGGAAAATTGTGGACCACAGACAAGGTATTAGAATA
Source organism: Orientallactaga sibirica (assembly GCA_036365145.1). NCBI lineage: Eukaryota > Metazoa > Chordata > Mammalia > Rodentia > Dipodidae > Orientallactaga > Orientallactaga sibirica. Next base: position 16,234,973 of record JAEOAD010000039.1, read on the forward strand.
AATAGCTCTTAAACACTGGCATCTCCACATGTTTTTCACCACCATCAATTCTGAATGAATACAGATTTATTTCTGAATGAAAACAGTATCTTTTCTGAATAAAAACAGAAATGTGGAGCTGGAGAGATGGCTTAGTGGTTAAGCCACTTGACTGTGAAGCCTAAGGACCCAGGGTTGATTCCCAGTACCCAATGAAGCCTAGATGCACAGGGTGGCTCATATCTGGAGCTCATTTGCAGTGGCTGGAAGCCCTGGCATGCCCATATTCTCTCTCACTCTCTCCTTCTTCCCCCTCTCTCAAATACAAATAATTAAAAATATTTAAAAAACAGAATTCTTACATTTCACTCACCCATAAAAGAAATCACCATGAGTTTTTACATCTGACACAGGTATTCCAACACAGCAGCTAGGATCGTGGGATTTGGATGCTGACAGATACCGATAAAACCCAGCTGGGGCAACAATTAGCTTTGTCACCATGGTGTATGGTACCCACACGTGTTTTTCATTCTCACCTGAGACTGAGAATTCAAACTAGCTACCAATTTGATCCTATGAGGAGTAAACAAGATCAGGGCATTGAAGGCTTATAAGGCATGCTAGGCCCATTCTAAGCACTAACCCTCCCTGGACTTTATGATGTATTAGCCATTACACTGAGTTCTTTTGAGATAGAGACATTAACCACAGATGTTGCTATTTTCCTCGATTTCTGCTCAAAGAGATCAGATCTAATCAAATTAAAACCAGTGTAATGGTGCGAGAAGTGACTTATAAGTGTGCTAGGGATGCTAGAATCTGCTGTCCACATCCCCTCCCAGGAAAGGAGTCTGCTCATTTGTGGTGCATGCAGCAGGGAGTCCCAGCTCTCAGCTCCTGCATGATCAGCCTCAACTTCAGACCCTTGTTTTGACCAAAGTCAGGCGATCCAAAGAACAGTGTTGAATGGGAACTGGGGAATTGGGCATATAAGTATTTGTATACAGGTGCTATCTTGGTAAATGAACAAGCTGAGGGGAAGAGTGTGATTTTAACCACTGTCCCTTCCATTTCACCCACCATCTGATCCTGCTCCCTTGATCCTGACCACCATCTCTCTGACCACTTCCAGGGAATGACCCTGTGCAGGGTGTCACTCAAGTGGGCCACGGAAGCAAGAAGGCCCAAAGAATCGTCCCTGTTCCCATCCTTGGCCTCACAGATGATGGCTGTGCATCAATGCTAGAGCCCAGAGAATTCTTTCTGGGCCAAGTACTACCTGGTGCTCCAGAGTAGAGAGCCCAGCCTTGACTGGTGGGTAGGTGAGTGGATTCCCAGAAGGTAAAAAGGGGGAAGGTGGGGAGAGTGGGGTTGAACTCTGCATGACATGTTGGGGATGTCACATTCATACAGCTGTGGTTGGCAGAGCAGTTAATTCAAAAAGTGTAAGCAAGGATGAAGTGAAGGCTGAGAAAGCCAGAAACAGAAGATTTAGCTTGAATTTGGCAAGAGGAAGAGAAAGAAAGCATTTGGAGAGAGAAGCTGTGGACAGTTAGACTAGAGCAGACCCATGCAGGCACTTCAGCTGACATAAAAATGAAGGTAGTTAATATCAGAATGTCTTCTGCTGGAAACAAACTCTAAACAACATTCATTTATTTTTCAGACACCTTACACACAGTATGAAGGTAACTTCATAAAATTTTTCAGATAATCTTACACATGAAAGAGTTTTATGCTATGGATTTTTCAACTTGTCACATTAGATGTTTCAGATTTTGGAGCACTTTGCATTTCAAATTTTTGGATTATGGATATTAAATCTTTGTACGTTAAGCCATGAATAATTTTCTTTTAGTGTCAGGCTTGTTTCACCTAACACCCTTCATGTTGGGACAAATGACAATATTTACTTCTCTCTAAAGTCTGAGTAATATACACAAAGACACATTCACACATATGTACACATATACATACAGACACTCAGAGACTTATACATATACACATTCATATACACCCCCATCCACATTCATGCACACACACACACACACACACACACACACACACACACACACACACATATACACACATATATATGCACATTTTCTTTATCTATTAATTCTTAAATGAACATTTAGGTTGTTTATGTATGCTGAATGTTGTGTAAATCAACCTCATATCTGAAAAGAAAATGTGTCTAACAGTGAAATGGCATTTACTGTCCTCTTTTACTTTAAAAGCAGCAGCACAGAATTTCAAGTCAGCAGAGCCAGTCCCTGACCCTGTAAATTGAGGCACCTCCTTGCATCTGTGCCTGTCAGTTTTGCCACAATAAGATGGGGCTGACCTCCTGCCTTCTGAGCAGAATGCTGGAGAATTTATTTTCATGGCATGTGTTAGCAAACCTTTTGCACTATAAGTATGTCATTGTTATGATTTGAGAGGTCAAGGTAATTATTTTTAACCATTCAATACCTTAATAATGGGACAACCTCTTTTCAGTTTCCAGCACACACCTTTAGATTCTCCTTTCATTTTTCCCACAATCCACTTGGTTTCTGCAGACCCCACCCATCTACCCTGTGATCACTGCAGTATTTGCTGCTTGATAAACAAGGAAAAAGAAAGGCTTAGGCCAGGTCAGGACACCCACAACAATATTCCATAGAGTCAGAACTCAAATATCTGCTTCTGACATCAAAAGTTGTTTTTCTTGGGCTGGAGAGATGGTTTAGCGGTTAAGGTGTTTGCCTGCAAAGTGAAAGGACCCACGTTCAATTCCCAAGGACCCACATTAGGCAGATGCACAATGGGGTGCATGCGTCTGTCATTCATTTACAGTGGCTGGAGGCCCTGGCACACCCATTCTCTCCCTCTCTCTCTGTCATTTAATTAAATAAATATAAAATATTAAAGCAAGTTTTTTTTTCTTTCCTAAGCCACCTCTCTGGCTTCAAGTTGGTTCTGGTAAGTCCAGCCTCAGCTATTCCTGCCAGAAACTGACTGACCTTCTGCCGGAACTATCCATTCCCTCCAGCTTAGCTTTCGATGGAGTCAGGTTGTGGCTGGGCTGTCAATCTTAAGCACAAGGCAGCACATGTTCTCACTTCAGTCATTACCAGTGAGCTTAGAACCACCCAGGGGAAAAGACTGATTGGAGAGCATTAAATTTATAGTTTTCTTTACCAACAGCACCATTAGTAAAAAGAAAATTGTCAGTGTAGGGCAGAAGATACTCGCTCAACTCCAGCCTGTAAAAGCATACATCTAGAATGAGGAAAACCTCCCGCAAGGTAGACAGAAATTAACAGCGGTTGTGCTGTCATCACCGCCATTCTCTTTCTCATCTGTAATCGCTCAGAAAGCTGGTGGGAAGTGGAGTGGGCAGTTCACAGAAGAGTTCCTCTGTGCTGCCCACCTGGGAAGACCCCCTGTGTCTTCTGTGTCTTCAAAGAAGTGTGTAGGAGACAGACCTTGCCAGAATACCTCTGAAGAAGAAAAGCATATTGGGAAGCCGAGGCTGTGTTGATGCAACGTGACATTCAGGCAATACCTGTTACACTGCGTGGTGCCTTTTCCACTTGGCTCAAACATAAAGTTCTAGGTTTGCGGAGTGATTGGAAGAAGTGAAATTAGCATGTGGTGGCTTATACGCAGGCAAGTGGGGAAGGGGTCTGCAGTACAGTACAGAACCTTGTCACTTGTGAGCAGAGGATCATTTATCTATGAAGTAGCTGACTAACCAAATGAATTTAAAAGAAAAAAGAAAAGAAAAGAAACAGGGTGGTAGAAAGGGAAGAAAGCAAGAGGGAGAGTTCATTTGATACATTTTTGTAAACATTTTAATGAAGTTTGGCATGATTTTAGCATTAGATCAGAAAAGGATGAGGAAAACACGACTCTAAGAAGCAGTGACCTTGTACAGCACCGGACACCAAGCATACTTGCATCAGGGATCACTCAGAATGTTCACAGTGACAGATTCTATTTTCCCCCAAAGTTCATCCTGGGAATATATTCAGGTTTTGGTGTGGCATATAGTCTGGGAAATTCAGACACCATAGATTGTTCAAAGCAACTCATTTCTGAGTTAAAGAATGAAAGCAAATAAAGTAAGTATCTTTAATGTGTTAAAAAAACATCAGTGAGAAGTAAGCTTCCAACATTTATTCACCCAGTCAATCAATGACTAAATTGAGAACAGAATGTTGGTACCATCAGCCTAGTAATGTGCTGCTGTGTCATTGGACAGTGGCACTGGGTGGGTGTGGTTATGTGATTATCCAGGTTAAAGACAATGGCAATGGAAATGTTCACACTAGCAATATTTTAAGAGTGGACTGTTAGGATTGGGGAGTCGGCTCATAGTATTTTGATCTAACACTAAACTCATGTCAGACCTCATAGAAAATGCTTACTAAAATACATAAAAAATAATCCTCTCTACAAAGTCTTCTGAAACTTAGACCCAATCTGTTTTTTTCTTTCCATCTATTCTTTTCCTTAAAAATAATCTTGACTAGAAATAAGATCATTTTAGAAACGTCATAAAGAAGATTTGCAAATTAAATGTCATTACCCTCAAAGGAAAAAAATCACTTTCCCCCTTAAATTGGCACCTGCTAATTTGGAGGCTTATTTTAAAATAAAATGCCTTTGATTTTTCTAACAGACTGGGGTCCTTACTGTACCTGAACACATGGAAGAGCTTCATTTTTACTTTTGAAAAGCAAGCTCTCCTCTTGAGTTTCTGGATAATCATGGATCCTATGCTGAATTCCACAGGTATCTTACCATCACTTTGTAAAAGTAGTTGGATCAATCTCCCTGCATGCAGCATGTTAGTAGTGAGATTAAAACAGGCTCTGTACACTGTTACCCAAAATACAAGCTGCTGCAGAAATCAGAAACATGTTCCTGCAGTAGCACAGATGAGGAATTGCAGAGGGCCTGGCTGCCCTGGGCCTTGAACTTGTATCAGTTACTTTCTCAGTGCTAGCACAAAATACCTGATAAAAGTCAGTTTACGGGAAGAAGGGTTTATTTCAGTTTACAGTTCCAGATTATAGTCCATGATGAGGGGAAGGCATGGCAGCAGGACCTGGTCACATCCAATCCATACTGGGGAAGCAGCTGCTCAGCCAGTTCTCCCCTTTTAATACAGTGCACGACCCAGCCTGTGGATGGATGCTGCCCATAGTTCTGGGTACATCTTTCCACTTTAATTAGCCCAATCAATATTCTCTCTCAGAAATGCACAGAGGCTAGTCTAGTCACCCTCACAGATGATTCTAGGTCCTGTCAAGTTGACAATATAAGACATCACTGGATATTACTTTAATCTTCAAAGATTCAAGTTTGGGCACATAGGACATGGGGCAAGAGTGACTGTCCTGTGGCCTGATGGTCAGTTGGGATGATCATTTCTGTGGTATAGATGAGTGCTGATAAGTGAAATAATTACCAGATGTTTGTTTTAATCATATGCTATTTTAGACATTGAGTAATAGCCATTTTGTTTCCACTCACCTGAACATTTTCCATGTAGAACACAGACTAGGAGGCAGAGGTCATACCTGGATTACAGTCCTTCGTCTGCAGTGGACTCAGCCACAGGCTCTGCTCTTTGTTTGCAGGCTGCAGCTTTAGCTTCTTTTACCAGCAAGGGCTGAGCTGCTGACTCTTCTTGGTGTGCTGTATATTGGACTCTGGGTTTATACTCTCTCTTAGTACCTTTATGCACTTCTTATTTGACATCTTGGTACCTTTATGTACCTCTCCAAAACAGCAATGCTAAATAGTTCCCCAAAGTGCCACCAGTGTCTGAGTGTAGGGCACGAGGGTTGCACAGGGGCTAGCAGAACAAGCAGAGTGCACAATGTATGGCTAGCAGGTCCCTTCAGAACGCCTTGAAAATAGAAGAGTTCATTGACAAACCTCCTTGTACCTCTTTTTATGTGTTTTGTATGTGTCCTACAAACATTATTATTATTATTATTAATTTCCCAAGCTACAGTCTTGCTCTAGCCAAGGCTGACCTGGAATTCACTATGTAGTCTCAGGCTGGCCTTGAACTCATGGCGATCCTCCTACCTCTGCCTCCCAGAGCTGGGATTAAAGGCGTGCACCACCACACCCATATCCAAACTTATTATTTTGAACTCAGTGCTGTGTCTGTCTCCTCAATGACTTCCTTAGGACCCAGCCTCATGCTTTGTAGTAATGCTACTCACTAATTTAATAATAATAAAAAAATCAACCCCACTACTTTACATGCAGCCCCATTCCCAGTTAAAACGTCCTTATATATAGAAGAGTAAACATACTTATCAGTAGATGGCGAGCTTGCTACACCTAAAAGTTGAGTTTTTCTTTTTCTTTCTTTCTTTTTTTTTTTGTCTGTTGGAAGCCTCATTGACATTTTTGTTATAAAATATCATTAAAAGTTTTTTTAAATTGAAAGCATTTAGCTTATTATAAAACTGACCTATTGATATAATTGCTGCTACTTGCATTTATAGCAAATGCCCAATCTTTAATATAAACCAGATTATAGGAAAGCAACTCCAAGTTAAAGTCATCACAACATTTTTAAAAAAACTAAATCTTATTTTATTTTTTACAACACACTTTTAATTGATAAAATACTCAGAGTACAAATTACTATTAACCTTTCTTGCAGTGGTAACTCCCAGAACCATTCCCTGAGCCTGAAATACAGTTCCAGAAATATAGGAAGAAATCAACTTGCTGTGGCCTCCCAGCCTACTGCTCAGAGCACTGTCTGCCCACCTTCCTAAATGAGATGTAACCAAATATGGAGTTAATAAATTGCAGCCATAGATGGATATATTGCACAAGAAAATAGAAGGAAGTCAAGAAATAACATGGAAATTAAATTTTTATATTTTATTTACTCATTTATTTGAGAGAGAGGGAAAAGAGAGAGAGAGAATGAGTGTGCCAGGGCCTTTAGCTACTGCAGTGAACTCCAGACACTTGCTCTACCTTGTGTATCTAGCTTATGTGGGTTCTGGGGAATCAAACTTGGGTCCTTTGGCTTTGCAGGAAGGTGCCTTAACCACTAAGCCATCTCTCCAGCCTGGAAATTAAATTCTTAACAAGTTACATGATTAAGAAAATTAACAGGCAGCCTGAAGACACTTGTTTAATTGATTATGACAAGAAGTGCATTTCACAGTGTGAATTGTTTTCTGTTTGGGAAGGATTTTTGACAGCTTAATACTTTCATCTGAAATAGGATGGAAATTTTCATTGATAGTAAATTCTAATTATTTTCTACAATATATTTGTGTCTTTAACATTCAGTCTTATATCAAGTTCTAATCACAGTAGAATAAGATGGGATACATGGTTGGCAAATTTTCTTCATATTCTGTAGGCTGTCTCTTCACTCTGCCATTATTCCCTTTGCTGTGCAGATACTTTATAATTTCATGTAATCCCATTTGGTAATTCTTGGGGTTATTTCTTATATTATTAGAGTTGTTTTCAGAAAGTACTTGCCTATGCCTATATTTTGAAGTATTTTGAACTCAGTGCTGTGTCTGTCTCCTCAATGACTTCCTTAGGACCCAGCCTCATGCTTTGTAGTAATGCTACTCACTAATTTAATAATAATAAAAAAATCAACCCCACTACTTTACATGCAGCCCCATTCCCAGTTAAAACGTCCTTATATATAGAAGAGTAAACATACTTATCAGTAGATGGCGAGCTTGCTACACCTAAAAGTTGAGTTTTTCTTTTTCTTTCTTTCTTTTTTTTTTTGTCTGTTGGAAGCCTCATTGACATTTTTGTTATAAAATATCATTAAAAGTTTTTTTAAATTGAAAGCATTTAGCTTATTATAAAACTGACCTATTGATATAATTGCTGCTACTTGCATTTATAGCAAATGCCCAATCTTTAATATAAACCAGATTATAGGAAAGCAACTCCAAGTTAAAGTCATCACAACATTTTTAAAAAAACTAAATCTTATTTTATTTTTTACAACACACTTTTAATTGATAAAATACTCAGAGTACAAATTACTATTAACCTTTCTTGCAGTGGTAACTCCCAGAACCATTCCCTGAGCCTGAAATACAGTTCCAGAAATATAGGAAGAAATCAACTTGCTGTGGCCTCCCAGCCTACTGCTCAGAGCACTGTCTGCCCACCTTCCTAAATGAGATGTAACCAAATATGGAGTTAATAAATTGCAACCATAGATGGATATATTGCACAAGAAAATAGAAGGAAGTCAAGAAATAACATGGAAATTAAATTTTTATATTTTATTTACTCATTTATTTGAGAGAGAGGAAAAGAGAGAGAGAGAATGAGTGTGCCAGGGCCTTTAGCTACTGCAGTGAACTCCAGACACTTGCTCTACCTTGTGTATCTAGCTTATGTGGGTTCTGGGGAATCAAACTTGGGTCCTTTGGCTTTGCAGGAAGGTGCCTTAACCACTAAGCCATCTCTCCAGCCTGGAAATTAAATTCTTAACAAGTTACATGATTAAGAAAATTAACAGGCAGCCTGAAGACACTTGTTTAATTGATTATGACAAGAAGTGCATTTCACAGTGTGAATTGTTTTCTGTTTGGGAAGGATTTTTGACAGCTTAATACTTTCATCTGAAATAGGATGGAAATTTTCATTGATAGTAAATTCTAATTATTTTCTACAATATATTTGTGGGTCTTTAACATTCAGTCTTATATCAAGTTCTAATCACAGTAGAATAAGATGGGATACATGGTTGGCAAATTTTCTTCATATTCTGTAGGCTGTCTCTTCACTCTGCCATTATTCCCTTTGCTGTGCAGATACTTTATAATTTCATGTAATCCCATTTGGTAATTCTTGGGGTTATTTCTTATATTATTAGAGTTGTTTTCAGAAAGTACTTGCCTATGCCTATATTTTGAAGTATTCTACATATGTTTTCCTATAGTAGTTTCCAAGTTTTAGGTCATATGTTCAGGTCTTTGATATACTTTGAATTGAGTTTTTTCGTATAGGATGAGATAGATATATGGATCTAGTTTTATTCTTTGCATGTGGATATCCAGGACTCCTAGCATAATTTGTTGAAGAGGCTATCTTTTCTCCAATATATATATATATATATTTTTGGTTTTTTGAGGTAGGGTCTCACTCTAGTCCAGGCTGACCTGGAATTCACTATGTAGTCTCAGGGTGGCCTCGAACTCTCGGCGATCCTCCTACCTCTGCCTCCCGAGTGCTGGGATTAAAGGCGTGCGCCACCACGCCCGGCTCTCCAATATATTTTTTGTCTAAAACAAGATGGCTGTATTCGTGTGAGTTTGTTTCCGGGTTTTCTGTTTTGTTCCATTGACCTAAGTTACTGTTTTGTGATAATTTCATGCAGTTGTTGTTACTACGTCTCTGTGATAAAATTTGAGATTGGTTACTCTTCAAGCATGGCTCTTTCTGCTTTAGGATTGCTTTGGGCTTCCATAAAAATTTTAGGATCTTTTTACTAGTTATTTGAAGAATATATTGGAATGTTGAGTACTCTATTGAATTTGTATATTGATTTTGATATTTTCATATTATTAATTCTGCCAATCTATGAGTATGGTATGTTTTTCCATCTTCTAAAATCTTCTCCAATTTCTTCCTTCTATGTCTTAAGGTTTTCATCACTGAGGTCTTTTTCTTCCTAAATGTTTATTACAAATCATGTTTGCTTACTTTAAAGCTTTTTTTTTTTTGTTTGTTTGTTTTTTTTTTTTTTTTTTCGAGGTAGGGTCTCACTCTAGCTCAGGCTGACCTGGAATTCACTATGTAGTCTCAGGGTGGCCTCGAATCCACTGCGATCCTCCTACCTCTGCCTCCCAATTGCTGGGATTAAAGGCTTGCGCCACCACGCCCGGCTACTTTAAAGCTTTTATGAGGCATTTCACCTGTTTTTTTCCATGGCAAGTTCATTATTGGCATATAAAAAGACTATTTATTTCTATATATTGAATATGTATCCTGCTACTTTGCTGAAAATGTATATTAGCTTTGAATTTTCTCATGGAGTCCTTATGGTCTTGTAAAGAGAGGATCATATCATCTGCAAATAGGGATAATCTGTATTCTTCCTTTCCTAGTTATCACCTTTATTTACTTCTCTTATCTTATTGCTCTAGTTGTTTTCAAGCAGTACACTTGATAAGAATGGTCATACATAGCTAGTATTATGTTGATATAAATTCCTTCACAATATCTTCAGGGCTCTCATCATGAATGAACATAGAAGTTTGTCAAAAGTCTTTCCTGTTTCTATTAAGATAATCATGTCTTGGAGGGGCGTCCAGGGTACATCCCAGTATGGCTACTTCCTGTCCATTCTAAACTCATCAGGTCGCCACTCTAAGATGATGGGCTGAGGAGCTGCCAGACACTCTGACATCTGAGAGTTACAGTAGGAGGGGACTGGAGGCCAACTGGAGGGAGATGCTGGAGCCTGGTGTCTGGGAACTGGCACGGAGGAGGAGCCACTGAGACGCTCCTGTCTTGCCAGGTTTCATACACATGGACAAAGAGAATGTCCAGATATAGTCGCCGTTTACAAGCACAACCAGTTGGACTCCTCCCAAGAAGCACAGAAAATCCAGGTCAAGAACAGAAAAACAGCATAGGATATCAAGAAAAGAAGTAAAAAAAAGATAAGAGGAGGTCACCAAGAAACATCAGTATGAGATTAGGAATTGTAGGTCTGTATTGTCTGGGGGTATCAGTCGTTGCATTATCATCATAACACCCCACAAAGAAATAGGAACAAGTGACTTCTCCAGATTTACAAATTCCAGATATAAAAATCTTTTTAAAAATTTTGCTTTATTTTTATTTATTTATTAGCAACAGATAGAGAGAGAAAGAGAGAAAATGGATGCACCAGGGCCTCCAGCAACTGCAAACGAATTCCAGATACATGTGCCATCTTGTGCATCTTGAGCCTTGAGCCAGGGTCCTTCAGCTTCACAGTTAAGCACTTACCTGCTAAGCTATCTCTCCAGCCCTAGAAATCTTTTCATTAATCCTTCCCCTCTTCCAGGCTTAAGATGGGGATATTCAAAGGAGGTCTGGCTAATTATGTTAACAAAAGAGAGCAGATATGTGCATGACAAACATTTTGAAGTTCTGCATTCTGACTTGGGACCCCAGTTGAGGTCAACACTCTTAGACTGGCTTTTAGAGGTCTGTGAAGTATACACACTTCATAGGGAAACATTTTATCTTGCACAAGACTTTTTCGATAGTTTTATGTTGACACAAAAGGATATAAATAAAAATATTCTTCAACCCACTGGAATTACCTCATTATTCATTGCTTCTGAACTTGAGGAAAGCTATGCTCCAAAACATTAAGAGTTTGCTTATGTCCCTGGTGGTCCTTGCAGTGAAGTGGACATTTTAAGGATGGAATTCATGATACTAAAGTCTTTAAAACAGGAACTTTGTCCTATAATGGTCATCTCATGGTGAAATCTCTTTCTTTGAGCCGATGCCCTTAAAGGCACTCCTAAAATTCTGTCTGCTCAATATTCTTAGGATGTATTCATTCAGATAGCTCAGCTTTTAGATCTCTGTATTCTAGCCATTAGAATTCCAATACAGAATTCTGGCTGCCTCTGCCTTGTGCTGCTTTATCTCCACCGAAGTGGTTAAGAAAGCCTCAGGTTTGGAACGGGATAACATCTCACGGTATGTGGACTGGGTGGTTCCTTTTGCCAGTGGAATAATACTATTCCAGTGAAGTCGAAGACTTTTAAGAAGATACCCATGGAAGACAGACATATCTAGACACATACAAAACTATTTGGCTTGGCTGAGTGAAAGAAACTACGTAAACACCTTTAGAAAAGGAGGGCAGTTGTCACCAGTGTGCAATGGAAGCATTATGACACCAACAAAGAACACTGAAAGCCACCAGGAAAACATTACAGAGAAACAAGTTGAAATTGAACAAATATTAGACAGAACTATACAACTGAAAGTTTTTCAGAAAAATACCAATGTAACTGTCCTTATAAATTCAGAAATTACACTGTTATATTTTTGGTTTAAAACTGCTTAAAACTGGCACTAAATGCCTAGCATGTGTAAGGCTCTGGGTTAGGTTAATTTCCAGCACAGCAATAACAACCCTTTAAAATTTGGCACATTATTTTCTACATAGCTGTACCCAGCAGGATTTGTTTAAAGATGACTTCATTCTGAAGGGTACTAGCCAGCCACCATTTATGCCATGACAATTGTTTCTGTGATTGTGTGTGTATTAAATCCAGTGTTACTATATTTATATTGATAAACTTGGAATTTTAGCACTGGCATTATTGACTAGACAAGTGATAACTTAAAGTGCACATTGAGTGACACAGTACTTTGAACTAGCCTATGTTCTTGACTAGAGCAATTTGATTCTTGAAAATAAAATGTAAACTTGTTTACCAAGATTTAGTTTTGTAACAAGGTGATGACTAATTCATCTGCTGTTGTAATAAGCTATGATAAAACTTGAATTTTTATAAATGGAAAATTTAATCTGTTTTCAACTAGCTTATTTGCCTTGTCGTATTTTTAATGAGTATGGCATTGATGAACTTGATGTTTAAACTGTGCTCTAATCAGTGGGTGAACCAAAGAAATTATAAACAAGATAAAGACTATGTCTCCTACTTGGGGTTTTGATACATAGTGTGTATATCATAAGTTGGATAAAAGCACCTTTACAAACTATTTATATGAGAAAGTCACTTTATCACTCTAAGATATCCCTAGAAACTTTTTAAATTTAGTGACTAAGACTTTATTTATGTCTGCAAAATTGATAGGTTCCATTTCTAATTCCTACATTAAGATAAATACAGGGTCAAAAGTGATAGTTTATAACTTGACCTAAACTTCACTTTTCTTAAGGAAGAAAACATTAAATGTATACTAATTCCTAGAAATCTATTTATTTAAATGCCCTGTATATAGAATAGCTACTTAGACATTAATTTTTTTTTTTCAAAGTAGGGTCTCACTCTAGCCCAGGCTGACCTGGAATTCACTATGTAGTCTCAGGGTGGCCTTGAAGTCACAGCAATCCTCCTACCTCTCCCTACCAATGCTGGGATTAAAAAGGTGTGTGCCTCCATGCCCAAGTAAGTAGTTTTTAATTAGCCTTTGAAAAAGAAATTTGCACCTCAAAATGTAAACTTCATTAGAAAAGAATGATACTGGATTGTTAGTTTGTTATTAGATATGTGAACCTTTGAAAAATTATAAATTTAAACTATTGTTATAACAAATTCTTCTGTATAGTTTTTGTTTATAAAATAATACTTGTTTCAATATTTTGTCTGAAAAGAAAACACCACTAAGTTGCATGTATGTGTTATATAAACTAAATCTTTTAATACTGTTTACTTTAGCCTATTGTATAAAAGTTTTAAAAATTAAAAAATAATAATTATGTGATTTTTCCCAAGTCTATCTATGCATTGCATTATATTGTAATATATGTATGCTGAAGTAACCTTGAATTCCTAGGATGAAACCAGCTTTGTCATGATGTATGATACTGTTAATGTGTTCTTGAATTTGAATTTGATTTGTAAGTGTTTTCTTGAAATGTTTTTCTATGTTCATCAGGGAAATTGGTGTATAGATTTTTTTGTTGTGTTTTTTTTTCTATTGACAACTTCTATTCTTACAGACAATAAACTATGATATTTCTTTCCCTTCTCCCATTCCCCTTCAGAACTCCACTCTCCATAATATCCTCTCCCTCTCTCCATTAGTTACTCTTTTAATTTGATGTCATCATCTTTTTCTCCTATTATGAGGGTCTTGTGAAGGTATTGCTAGGCACTGCAAAGTCATGAATATCGAGGCCAATTTCTGTCTGGAAAGTTGCCTTGTATGGAGTCATATCTTACCTTTGGTGTTTTTATCTGGTTTTGGTATCAGGGTAATACTGGCTTTATAGAATGAGTTTGGTAATGTTCCTTCCCTTTCTATGTTGAGAAACAGCCTGAGGAACATTTTCTGTAAGCTCTTCCTTAAAAGTTTGGTAGAACTTGACAATGAATCTGTCTAGTCCTAGGCTCTTCTTTGTGGGGAGATTTTTAATTACTTCTTCAATCTCATTGCTAATTATAAATCTATTTATGTTGTTTAAGTTATTAATATTTCCTTATAAACTTTTTAAGCCATCTAAGAATTTATTCATTTCTTCTAGGTTTTTGGAATAAAAGATTCAAAATATTCCTTAGTAATATTCCTCATGGCCAGTTAAATAAAAACCCCACAGATTTACTATGGCTGTGGCTAGCTATAATTTGTGTCATATCTTCTGTCTAAATATCTGTGGCTTCTAGAGCAGTCCTGCAAGCCACAGCACACCCGCTTCCCCCCACATCACATACACACAGTTTTCCTTTAATCTCGAGCGTGATGTTTCTAAATGCCAGGGATATACTGGGGATAACATTTATATTTTATCTAAATCTTTTTTTTTTCTTTAAGAGGAGATTTATCAATATTACTTGTCCTTTCCAGTAAAAATCACATTCTTGCAGAATCATTTCCAGAGAATATTCTTTTAAATAACTTAGAGAATTGACACCATTCCTCTGATTGTAGGTGATTGACTATACAAGGAACTCTGAAGCATTTGAATGTAATAGCCCTTAATGGCAAACTGCAGATAAAGGGATGTGCTTTTAAAGGATATCAAAGAACATACATTTATTTTTTATTTTTTTTATTGACAACTTCTATACTTACAGACAATAAACCATGGTATTTCCCTCCCCTCCTCCCATTCCCCTTCAGAACTCTACTCTCCATCATATCCCCTCGCTCTCTCCATCCGTCTCTCTTTTAACTTGAAGAACATACATTTTTAAGACAATGAGAGCACATTTGAATCCCAGCTTGTCTCTGTTCAGAGGCCAGTATAGTGGAGTTTAGGGAGTCATACAAGTTCATCAGCTGTAAGCATGAACCTCAGCAGAAGAGTGTAAATCCTGGAAATGCCAATATGCTTCTTGTATATCATATAAAAAAACTTAAATATTTGTTAGAATTGGCAGATGCTTGATAATGCTAAAGAAATGTGAGAGGAATGGTTTGCTAACACAGAATTGATATGTTTTGGTTCCAAGTCCTGTTTTATATGCAGCTTACCCTGGGGTCAGAATGTATAAACTTGCCTTGCAAACCAGTAAAGGAAAGACCTTGGGCTGGGACGATGACTCAGTGTATAGTGTTTGCCATGAAAGCATGACTATCCAAGTTCAGAACCCCAGCTCCCTCATAAAAAGCCAGACACTGCAGCAAGCAATTTTAATCCCACCCGGGCCTGTGGGTGAGAAAATAAGCAAATTCAAGAGAATCTACCACGACCTCAAGTGCCAGCTACCCTGACAAAAGCAGCAATGAATAATGAGAGAACCTGCCTCAAAGAAGGTAGAAGTTGAGGATCAATACCTGACAGCTGTTCTCTGAACTCCACACATGTGCCATGACACGTCTGCAATCACACATATACGTGAGTGACGTGCATGTGTGCATGTGTGTGTGTGCGCACACACACATATCCCTCAACTCATGCAGATTGCAATCACCTGCACAGCACCAGAACTCAAAACACAGAGGGACACTTTAATCTCAGTATTATGAGACTACAAGTTTTCTCATCCTGAATTCCTGAACTATAACACTGTGAACCCTCTCCCCACCCCCATAAATATTCCCTAGAAAAAAAAGAAATATATTTGGTCAAAGGTGAGAGCACATTTACCAAAATATTTTAAAACACCCCTTTTCTTTGAATTTTTGCTCCCAATCTAACCATTTTGGAAAGAGAAGTAAGGAAGAAGTTTCTAGCCTAGAGCTGTACTTCCCACTTGTTATTTCAGCACCTGGAAGGTTGATGCAGGAGAGTCTTCATGAACTTGAGGCCAGCCTGAGCTATATTAGTGACGTCTAGGCCAGTGGAGAAACTACAGAGAGAGAGAGAGAGAGAGAAAAAAAAAAGGAAATAAAATTTCAAAGACAACTGTATTATCATGGGTGAGATAGTTACAATATTTGTTGAGAAGATTTTACAGTTTATTTAACAGACTGTATAATCCCTCCCATGTACTCAGCACTTGCTGCCTCACACAGTAGCTTAGGACAATAGCTTGATGAGGGTTTTATTATTCTTTCTTGTTCCCTGTCTGCCTCTTTCCTGGCATGATTTCTGTCCATCATAAGTGTTGTCCACTCTCTAGTTGCAGTTCAAATATTATTTTTCCCCACTGGACGAAGAGGTTCTTAACCTTCCTCTGCAGAGCTGCCCTCTTGACACAGGTATTTCCATCTGCCTAGGATTACATTTGAGTCATTGATTATCACCTATGAGTCATCCTGCCCCCTTCAGGTGACAACGACAATTTTTATCTTGTTCATGAAAGACAAGACTAAGAATATGTAATTTATGGCCCATTAGGATAAATGTTGGGCTTTGTGGACAAAACCCTTTTCTTACTCTGCACCCTGCAGGCCCTGTTCACAATGCATTGGACTTTGATTTCATGGTACTATTAAAATTCTGCCTCACCCTCTGTAGCAATTACTTTCTCATTGCTGGGGAAAAACAAACAAACAAACAAACAAACAAACAAACAAACAAACACCCAAGTAATAGCAGCTTGTGGGAGGAAAGGTTTTATTTCAGCTTACAGTTTTTCATGCCAGAGGAAGCCTGAACAAGTAGGCAGCTAGGATGTCACATCTTGTCACAGCAGCAGGAAGGAGTAGTAAAAGTGAGCTAACTTTGAACACCCAGTGGGCAGGAGTGAAAAACCTCAAGGTCCACCTCCAGTGACATCCCTCCTCCTGCAAGGCTCCAGCTCCCAAAGGCTCAGCCAGCTGGGGGTAAAGTCTGAGCCTTAATCACAAACACATGCCACTCTGGGGGAGACTTCACTTTCAAACTGCCATAGCATCCACCACCTCATCTTGGATATGCATTCCCTGGCTCTTGAAGACTCCAGGGAAGACTCATCTGTTTTGTTGTGCTACTTTACCCAGAGCCAGTATCTTAATATCTTCAAGATTTGCTCCTGGTATTTTTATAATTTGCTGTAAGATAGCAATGTGGAGATATTTATCACATTCACTTGGAAATTTATGCTCGGATATTAAGGTAATAATTTGGCCAGGAGAAGCCTTGTGTTTTTCTTTAACATGTAAAAAATATGATTATTAATCAATGTCCATTGAATGCTTGCAGCATGCTGTGGCTGGTGTGGAAAGATTTATGTTCATTATCTCATTTAATCTACTTCATAACATTTTGAGTTCAATAGAGTTATTAATCTAGTTTTGCAACCAAACAAACAGAATCCCATGGATTCAACTGTAAGTACCAAAAGCTAAATTTAAATTTAGATCTTTGGGCCTCAAACATGCCTTCTACTTGGAGTTTCATCCCAGACATGTTCTGAAGCTCCTGTTGCTGCCCAGTCATGGTCGCTTATCAGGAACTCTTCTCCCAGGGTGCATGGAGATTGAGATGGGAGCTCGTGGAGCCTGAGTGATGGAACTGTGACACAAGGGAGCTGAGGTCAGGTAGTCTGGAGCTCATAACATTTACATACCCTTGATATGCATACAGACAGAATAAATGTACATGTATATAATGTGTATAAGTGTATATTGTATGCATGTATATAATGTACATTTTATAATATATGTAAAGTTAATATATGCATAAAATGTATATAAATGTTATATATATATGAATATGTAGTGCGAGTATGTGTACAATGCTGGACAAGGCTTGTAGTGAAAACCAAAGCTCTGAAAGATGTTTCCATACTTGTATTTCTCGGTTGATATTTTAGAGACTCATAGAATCCTAATTTTTAAAAATAGTTTCATTTTCTCATGCATGCTAGAAGGGGAGAGGGAGAACATTTTTTGTTGGAAAGTCTTTTAATTTGGATATATAAAAATAGAAATTTAGCATGTGTAGTCATCTCTAATATGTATGATCTATAAATACTGAGAAAAAATTCTGCCTGTTGCTATAGTAACGAAGCATTTATATATATATGGCCCTAGAGTGAGAAGCAAAGGCAATTTTCTACCAGGATTCCCTGCCATGAAGGTTTCCTCCCCCAACCACCAAATAGTATTGCACTTAAAGGTTGTGGATGTCAGGAATTGCTTTGATGTGTGTTAGCACTTAGTTACATTATGTGCACTGTATGGCTGTGTTCAGATCATGTGCAACACACACAAAACTATCTCTGAGGCTACTATGTTGTAAATGTGCCCTCAGATTTCAAGAATCAGAAATTTAGCCCCAGGGTAGCGACACCCACCTTTAATAATAGCAATTGGAAGTCCAGAGGTAGGTGGATTGTTGTGAGTTTAAAACCAGCCTGGGACCACAGAGTGAGTTCCAGGTCAGCCTGGACTAGAGGGAGATCATACTTCACAAAACAAAACAAAACAAAACAAAACAAAACAAAACAAAACAAAACAAACAATAGCTACAACAAAAAGAAAGTTAAACCCAGGCAGACATAGTGATACACATGTGTAATTCCTATACTCAGGAAGCTGAGGCAGGTAGATTTCTTTGAGTTCAAGGCCAACTATGTAGTAATTTTCAAGCCAGCCTATGATATAGAATGAGAGCCTGTCTCAAAAAAAAAAAAATATCTTGATCAAACAGTATCAAGAGGTGAGTGAGACCTTGGAGGATCCCCCTTTCAAGTTGTGCTGTTTCTTTCTTGTGATCAGTTTCTTATGAAAGGATGAATCTAGTACACACACTTCCGCTCCCTCTCTCCTTTCCTACCCCTCCTCCTGCATTGTGCATGAGATAGAGCATCACACATGTTATCACAGAGTGGGGCACTAGAGTCTTTGAAGGGCATCTATGATGTGTCTGTGATGAAACCCCAAGTAGAAGGCATGTTCAGGGGACAATGGTGAAAAAAAAAGTTAAAGGCTGCATGCCAAAGAAAATCAGTAAAAAGAAAAATATATGAGCCAGGCATGGTGGCAAACGTCTTTACTTTCATCACCCTCAAAGTTGACGTAGAGGATTGCCATGAGGTGAAGTCCAGTCTGGGGCTACAGAGTGAGTTCCAGGTCAGCCTGGGCTACAGTAAGACCCTGCCTTCAGAGAGAAAGGGGTGGGGGAGGGAAGAAAGTAAAAACGAGAACACGTTTTGAAATAAATTGCAATTGCCATCCTTGTATATCTGATGGAATTACTGATTAAACCAACCATATCATCAGAAACAAATGTGATTTCCACCTGCTTGCAATCTTGCCCTTTAGCCTTAAAAAAAAAAAAAAAAAAAACCCTCAATGTCTACTATGTGCCAGGCCTGCAGTCAACCCTAAAGAGCACGAGGGTCGGAGCCAACTCACCTCCTTCCCAAAGCAGGAAGCTGGGTGCCACACAGGGCAGCTTGGCATAGCTGAGAACTGGAGCTTTTTCTCTGTCTAATTACAACGACTTAGAAAAATGGCCCAAACCAGGGGCATCTCATGTCACCACTGCTACTGACTGCTGCATGCTGAGCACTGCTGCATTCCAGGAAATGTGCTCCATGAGCCACTGACCTCTGTAGCTTTGCTGTTTGACTCCCTTGGTAAGTAAAAACCCAAGGCCTAGCACATCAACCCTCCACTTTACGGCTTGTTGGAGGCCAGAATTCCAAGTCTGCCTTCACTCGGGCTTTTCTGAAGGCAGAGTCTAAGAGGTCAAGTATTCCCCTCTGCCTTCCCTACAGTCTCTTCTCACAACACTAGCAGACATCACTCACTTCCCCCTCTCCACCACATGCCCCAACCCTCACCACTCTTCCCTCTCACCTTGAAGGTGTGTCTTGAGGTCTCTCAGGTCACCTTCTCTTTGCACTCTATATTTCTTCCCTTCTTGGCCATTTGCACACTCTTCCCTTGTGACTGTCCTGGTGTGTCCCCTCTCTTTGCCTTTGTCATCCTATGTTCAGCATTGAGCCAGCTGTGCCCAGCTTTCTCCTAACAAAGAAATGAATGACATTTTTTTATCCCTTAAACCATGTGAATTACATTCCTGTCAGTAGGCACTCCTTGTAAAGAAACAGCAGGCATTTGTAGAAAATGCCTGCAAAGAGAGTTCTAGAATCACTGTGGCCAAGTGCCAAGCGGAGGTGAGAGGCACAGAAGAGAAGCTCTTAGTCTTCGCTATAGGTGATGCTGTGGGTTGGGGATGGGACATGTGACATAGAGCACAGGCAGGTGCCCCCAAAGTTTTTGCTTTATTTGGACCAGAGGAATGGGATGGGAGGAGTGCAAAGGGCTCGGCTTAGGTGTGGAGGACAGTCTCCTCTCCCAGAGTCTTTGAAGGGCATCTATGATATGTCTCACCTTAGCAAGGAGTGAGTAGTTTTGCATAGAGTGTGCCTGGCTTTGGGGTTTGAATCCATAGTCCTGTTGTGTTCTTTTACTTCAGAACATGTCTAATTACAGTCTCTTGGGGGCTGGCAATCTTGATGGCTAACCAGAAGGGCGTTTTTTTCTGAGGTCATGAATTTTGAGGTAGGACAAGGAAATGGTAGTAGGCCATGTTGGGCAATTCCAGACTGTTGATGACCAGTACTCAAGATGTTTGAGGTCAGAGTTTGATTTTTATTGTGGTTGGTCATTGCTGTCTGTTCTCTAGCAGTCTCTGCTGATCATAATACATCTGGAACTTCCTGGTTCACATCTCTTCTCCACCTCTCAGGTTCACAGGAGCCAGGTTTCACTGTGGGTTCCTGCTCAGTGATGCTGCTGGGTCTTCACATGAAGGAAGTGCTCCATGCATTCACTGACCTTGCTCTTGCTTTTCCTCCCACCTGAAAAGCAGGAGCCTTGTACCTCATTCAGTTCTCTGCCCAAGCATGCTTCTTACAGAAGTCTTTCTTCCTGTGTTTTCCACATGTTTTTCCAAGCATCTGTACTTGGTACATTTCTATTCATTTCTAGACTGTCTGTCTATGTTAAGGATATTCACTGGCTTGTCTCAGTCCTAATATCTAACAGGCATCTTGAATTTAATTTGTCAAAAGTTAGACTCCCAATTGCCTAAACCCTGACATTCAAAGCATGCTTTCTATCTCCTCAGCCCCAAAATTGGTCAGCTCTAAATTCTACTGGCATTTTATATACTGAGAAGTGATTAAAAGTTCCTCATAAGGGCTGGAGAGATGGCTTAGCCGTTAAGACGTCTGCCTGCTAAGCCTAAGAACCCAGTTCCAATCTCCAGGTCCCACGTTTAGCCAGATGCAAAGTGACGCAATGGTGCAATGCTGCACTTGACCACAAAGGGGCGCATACATCTGGATTTCGTTCACAGCAGCTGAGAGACTGCTGGCACGCCCATCTCTCTCTCTCTGTATCTCTCTCCAAAAATAAATAAAATAATAATAATATAAGTTCCTCATAAATAACAAGCAAAGAAATAACAAAATAAATGACTATATCTACTTTATTGTCTGGCAACACAAATATAAGAAGTAAAATGGGTCAGTTAAATTGAATTTATGTCATTGGAATATTCCAGAAGATGTTTCAATGTGGCAGAAAGAAGAGCTGGTGCTCCTATTACATTAAGTACATTTAATCAAGTCAGCTCCATGGCAGATGCAGGTATGGGTTTGTGGTCAGGAGAGGGGAGGAAAACTACATCTACAGGGAAGATTGATGCAGGTGAAGCTTGGCTCAGATATTCTCCTGTGCCCACAGCTATTCTGGCATTCAGCTTTCCCTTCAGGTCATCAACATCAGGGTACCATTGCCTGTCATCTTTTCACCATCATTCCATGTGCCTTTCCTCTGGCTTCTGGACTGGGTTGATGGGGACACACTAGAATTCCCAGATTACTGTAATAATGATTGTAATAATTCCCCTATGACTGTAAAGAATAGTCATATTGGGGGTTAGATGGATCCCATAGTGCAATGTTAAGTCATCACAGTAAGTGACTTGGGGAGGACAGTGGACTGGATGTTTGTGTCCCCCCAACATCTGTCAACATAAATTCTAACCCCTAAATGAAGAGCATTAGAAAATGGGACCTTTCTTTCCATCATGGATAGAATTAGTGTAACAGCTAGGCAAAGTGTCTTATAATCCCAGCTCTTGGGAGGCTGACACAGGAGGATGGCTACAGTGGGTTCCTGCCTGGACACATAGGGAATTCTAGTGAATCTAGACTACAGAATGAGGCTATATCACAAAGAAAGAAATAGAGAAAGAAGGAAAGGAGGAAAGAAATGAGGCCCTGTCATTAAAAAAAAGAAAAAGGAAGAAAGGAGTGAAGGAATGAAGGAAAGAAAAGAAGGAGGGAGGAAGACAGATATGGATGGAAGAAAAGTAAAAAGAAGGGAACCAAAGGGAGCCCTTCTCTCTTCCGTCATGTGAGGGCATATGAGAAGATGTCCACTTATGTCCTAGATCTCAGCCTCCATTTCTGTGAGGAAGAAGAGCTGCGACATAAACCCTCTCTTCCCCTTGCCTGGTAATGCTATTCTGTTGTCATCTCCTGAAATGAGCAGTGAGGGACTTAAATTGAAGGGGCAACTGCAGAGCCCTGGGCTCTGCCAGATGAATCTGGGATTCAGAGAGAAGTTGGTCAGGGTTGGGACAAAAGCCATGCAAGGCTCCTGCTCAAAGTGGTAGGCGTACTGCTGGACAGCAAGAGGAACCTCTCCATGCAGATCACCAAGATACCAGGACTTGGTTGCTGTGTCACTGTCTTACACTTCTTGAGACAGTTAAAACAAAAGGTCCATTGTCCATTCAAGAGCACAACCAGTGATATACAAAGAATGAGTAAGGTGACCTCATTACTCATGTAGAAGATCAGGTTTGAAAGGATTTTCTATTCTTCTCATTCAATAGGAAACAGACTTCTTTGTCCTTTCATTTGAAAAGGCAATCAATAAATCTAGTGCATTTCTTTAATACTATACAGAATTAAATTCCCACTCCCTGATAACAATCTCTATTTCTAGCAACTTGGGTGAAAAACTCCATTTGAAACCATTAACCTTGCATGAAGTAGGTTCTCATAAGGAGCAGTGGAACTAGGTGTCCTGGAAGAGTTAATACTCAACGACAAGACATTAATTTTGAACCTGTTTTCTTATTTTATTTTTTTAGGTTTGTGGCTAAAATGAGGTATGTGAAATAGAAACCATGTCTGAGAAATTTAAGCTCTAAGGGAATTAATGTTATTTCTTATGGGGAAAGACCAATGCTATTGATTTTTTCTCATTCTAAATTTTAATTTCTTTTTAAAATTTGTTTCTTCCAACTAATGTCTTTTTCCTTTAGATTAATAAAGCCAAAGGGATGTTTAAGTACCAGAAGCAACTAGAGTGTTTTTTTTTTTTTGTACAGTGCATTTATATGGGTGATATTTTTATATCTTTTTTTTCCTGTTTTTTTGAGGTAGGGTCTTGTTCTAGCCCAAGTTGATCTGGAATTCACTATGTAGACTCAGGGTGGCCTCAAACTCATGGTAATCCTCCTACCTCTGTCTCCTGAGTGCTGGGATTAAAGGTGTGTGCCACCACCCCAGCCAATTTTTATAATCAATTTTAAAACCCTTGGGAAATTGAAAACTTGACTAAGAATATTGAGTCAAGGAGGGAGTAGAGAAAAGAGAAAGAGGGAGAGGGAAGGGGGAAGGCAGGAACAGAGGAAGAGAAAGGTAAAAGGATGGGGAGATGGCACAGGGTCCGAGAACACATTATCCTTTATCTGAGCATTCAAAATGCTATGAGTCCTGGATTGTGGATATGGTGCACGGGAACAAGGCTGTTGAGAAGATGTCCTTAGAGTCAAGGCAGAGCTTTTCATTAAGATATGGAGACATTAAAATGTACCTGAATGTAAACATTTCTCTACCATAAATCACAATGCTGTTACTGACTTCAGTCTTTGCTTGGAAATTTAGGTTCTTCAATTGCAAAATTTCTTGGAAAAATAAGCTGATAAAAGAGACTAAAATGTTCATGATAACTTGCTTTGTTAGGGTCTTTTGCTCTGTGAAAGAACTTAATGAATATAGTGTGCTTTCCTTTGTTGCCTAAGCTGGGACCAGGAGAGAAGCAGAAGGATGGTGCTCACCTCCTAGTTCCCAAATGGAATTACTGTGCAGGAAGCCAGACCTGTGTGCCCAGCAGGGACTTTCCTGACAGAGGTCTGGGTCCTAGGAGACTGGCACATCAGTGATGTGTAAAACACTGGAAGTGGGTCGTTTTCTTCAGGACATCAATGAAGGGAACAGAAGGAACTCTAGCCCTGGGTAGCAGCAATGAGAAGAACTCAGAGAATGAAAACTGGCACAGTGGTTTTCAGATGGAATGAGCATAGTAGGGAATCAGGAAGAGAGCTGGGACCAAAGAAACCCAGAGGACCATGGACCTCTAACTCCTTAACAGTAAAGGACAGACCTGCCTACTCAGAAAATAGCAGCTCCATGAGTAGGCCAACTCAGATTTTTTTTTTTTTTTTTTTTTGGTTTGGTCTCCTTGAGGCAGAGTGTCACTCTAGCCCAGGCTGACATGGAATTCACTATGTAGTCTTAGGTTATAGGCCAACTCTTTATTCCCACACATGTGCTCCAACATGTCAGTGTGCCAGTGGCTCTCTCATTCATTCATGATGGCAACACAAATGGGCAATTTCCATCCAAGTTCAGGTGCTGCATGATGTTCATGGACCAAATGCTCTTAAATAGAGCTCTCATTATTCACGGTTTCATATCATGCTGTAGTTGTTCCCATGAATTCCTGCATTTCTATCTTGCCATTTCCTTAAGGACACTATCTGTGTCTTTCTTTGTTCACTCCGAAGTGATTTACATGGTCTAGCACATGGCAGAAGTCAAGTAAATGATGTTAGATAAATCACAGACTTGATCAGTTGAGAAGCTTTAAAGTTTAAAACAAGACCATTAAATAATAAAGCTACTTGCATAGTTAGAATAAGCTAATTTTCATTTATCATCATAGAATTATGCTTTAAACAAATGGGAAGGTTTATGCTTTTTCTTTTTCACGTTTTTCAGTTTCTTGTTTCCAAGTTTAGATCATGGGCCCACAGGTCATTCCTTAATAGAGATATTCTTAAAAATATTTTATTTTTATTTGTTTGTTTATTTATTTGATCGAGAAAGAGGCAGAGAGAGAGAGGGAAAAGAAGAGAGAATGGGCATGCTAGGGCCTCTAGCCAATGCAAACTAACTCCAGACACATCCGCCCCCTTGTGCATCTGGCTAACATGGGTCCTGGGGAATCGATGGGTCCTTTGGCTTTGCAGGCAAATGCCTTAACCACTAAGCCATCCCTCCCGCCCAATAGAGACATTTTCAAAGATTTATTTAGTGGAAAAATCCACCCATTATGAGTTTTGTCTATTTTATTTCTAACTTAAGAAATTAACATTACTCAGAAGTTCAGAGCAGGAAAGGTTGTGTCTGAGGTCACCTGAGCACCATTCCACCTTGAACCGTAGGTTGACTCTAAGTGTCCAGTACAAAGGAACGGTCCACTGAGGGGTGGCTCTTTTCAGCTCTTTCAGGCACTCCTGCCCTCAGTCAGGTATAATTTGTCATAATCTCAAAGGCTATTTCAACCTTTTACCTCCTTTAGCTGCCTCAGGAGACACTTTGGAGATTTTTAAGAAAGGCATGGCTTTTCTTCTTCTGGAGATCCTGGCATAACCTTACAGATCACATCCTAGGCTTGGGAGGATGGATGGCCATCAAACACCAGTAGTCATCGGGCAGCCTTAGCCTCTCTCTTCAAAAATAGAGCAGGGTGTAACTGCTAGGACAACAGGCCTTGGGGACCAGCAGGAGCACAGGAACTCAGATGACACAGCCATGATCAAGTTTCTGTGTCTACACCAGGCACAGAGTATTAACAGAGGAAGGCCTCATTTTAAATTCTGAGCATCCTGGCTTTCTGCAGTTTTCTATTCCCCAGAAACAAAATTGCCTTGTGCAATCAGGAAAAAAATGGATGTGTGCTTGAATATCTTTCTCTTCAGACCACATGCTAAGCCTGAACAAGTGCACTGATTTCATGTAAATAAATGGTTTAATGGGCTTTATTTTACTTTGTATCATAAATAGAAAGAAATTCAGAAAGCAAAAGAAGGCAGCAGGAGACATGGGCACCCTGAAAATGGAGTGTGATGTCAATACCCTATGAGACATTGCTTAGTGCTAGGCATAAACTAATATAGATAATGAGGCAAGATGAGGAAACTTTAGGCTAGTTTTGGGGTGAAGGAGCTTATAAATTTATCACACAAAGATAATGTGTACAAATTATTGCATCCAATCAAAAAATAATCTGGAGGCAATATCAAACAGAAAGATATTAGTAGAAAGACTGCTTTTTCTCATTAGGAATTTCTGTCTTCTTAATATATGGCATTTGATGATTTTATGTCTACCTTTTAAGCCAGTCATTGATCTGTCAAGATAACCAATGGACATTCTCCTTCCTGCATTGATCTTTACTCTCCAGAAAGGTGAGCTTTATAGATCACTTAATGCAATCCAGGACAATTGTGAGGATGATTAGACATTGGGGGATACTGTGTAGAAGAGTGGAAAAGGTTGAGACTTGGATTTACAGGTGCTCAGGCTCCGATCTTTCCATTATTTCATTTCCAGTAGGTTTGTAACTTTTTACTCTGATGTGACTTCACATGCATCCAACAGTTATTGTATTACTATAAGGAAATTGTATATCCTTCCTCCCCCTTTTTTTTTTGAGTCAGGGCCTCCTCTAGCCCAGCTTGACCTGGAATTTACTCTGTAGTCCCAGGATGGCCTTGAACTCATGGTAATTGTCCTGAGTGCTGGGATTAAAGGCATGCACCACTATGCCCAACTGGAAATCAAATCTCCTTCATCTTTAATAAGATTCACATTTGCTTCTTTTTCCTCTTACCCACTCTCCTATCCATGTGTACACATAAAAACACACACACGTGTGTGTACATAATACATACATAATAACACACATGCATGTGTGCTCATACATTCATCTTTTTCTGAACCATTGGAGAAATGAAAAGTAAGCACAAGGGCATGGCTTCCCTCCATCAGAAAATCATCATCAAGGCCAGAAAATTTCACATTGATACAGTACAGGTGTCTCATCTCAGTTACATCTTTTGTAGCTGAAAAAGTCTTGCCCCGTGGTCAGGCTCAGGAAGCCACACTTCAGTGCTTTTACTCTCTTCTATTTATTATAGAGTATCTCATTGTCATTGTCATTTTAGTGATAACAGTTTTGAGGATTATTGTTACCTATTTCTCAGAATATTCCTCAATTTACATTTATGTGTAACTCCTTCAGCTGTAGGCACATGGGGTGTGTTTTGGAAAGGGAATCAACACTGGACATTGGGTTTGATTTGGTGACATGGACCACAGACCTGTGTTCTGACATTTGCAGAGCTGTATCTCCACGTCATTTTTATTTCTTTTCATCATCATGATTTCTTCCCTAAATTTTATGCTTTCCTTTAATCTGCTTGGGCTTGGATTAATTTGATTTCTTTTCTTTTTTTTATTATTTATTTGAGAGAGATAGAGACAAAGAGGCAGAGAGAGAGAGAGAGAGAGAGAGAGAGAGAGGAAGAATGGGTGAAAAAGGGCCTTCAGCCACTGCAAACGAACTCCAGATGTGTGTGTCCCCTTGTGAGTATATGTGAAATTGTATGCTTCAGCCCATAGAGATTGGGCGTGAGTTCTTAGGCAAGCCCTTCTTTTTCTTTTTTGTGAGTTACTTGATACAGCTGGGGATTATACCTCTCTCAGCAGCCATCCTGCAGCAAGCATCTTAACTGCTAAGCCATCTCTGTAGTTTTCTTTTTATGTGAGTGATATGGAAAATTGGGATTGCTTCTGTATGTCACTGTGCATTGTGGCTTAGGTGGGATTTATTTTAGGAACAGTTAGGATCTAGAGATTGAAATTCTCCCTATTCCCAGCCTGAACGTGAGTTCAAGAAGATCCCCTAGGCCTTGAGAAGGCAAGCATCTTAACTAAGAGAACTAAGCCATCTCTCTAAAAGGCTATAAGGGAGGGAAGAAAGGGAAGGACTTAAGTGTTTTAGAAGAACTTTTTATGTGAGTTATTATGAGGGCAAAGGGAGGGAATTGAGAGTGCTGTGGGATTATACCTCCTGTATCAGCAGCTATCAAGTCTCAGCTTTTTACCCATGTTATAGCAAAGAATTAAGAATGCAGACTCATGCAAAGTATATGCTATACAATTTATTTTAGGAACAGTTAGGATCAAGAGGGAAAGCAAAGTAGGAAAGCTGAGCCAAAAGAAATTCTCCCTATTCCCAGCCTGAATGGGAAGGGGCAGGGGAGACCATGAAGATCCCCTGATCTTGCAGTGCCTAGTAAAAGAGAGGAGAAGATGGAGAAAGGGAGGGGGCTAAAGTGCAATGGGGAGGGAGGGAAATATCAGAAGGCTAATAAGCTAAGAGAACTAAGTGGAGGCAGAGAACTCTCACATGTGGCTCATATCCAGTTACAAGAAACACACATTCAATTAGAAGGAGCCTATGAGCAGACTCAGGTATGTAGGATATGGTGGTTTGATTCAGGTGTCCCCCATAAACTTAGGTGTTCTGAATGCTAGTTTCCCAACTGATAGAGATTTGGAAACTAACACCTCCTGGAGGCAGTGTATTGTTGGGGGCAGGCTTAAAGGTATTATTGCCAGTTTCCCCTTGCCAGTGTTTGTCATGCTCTCCTGTTCCTGTTGTCCATCTGATGTTGGCCAGGAGATGATGTCCAACCTTTGCTCATGCCATCATTTCCCCCTGCCATCTTGGAGCTTCCCCTCAAATCTGTAAGCCAAAATAAACTCTCCCCTCCCCACCCACAATCTGCTCTTGGTCAGGTGATTTCTGCCAGCAATGTGAATCTGACTGCAACAGTAATGTTGTTAATGAGGAGTGGTGTCATTTGCTGCTAGACACCTGACTGTGTGGCCTTGACCTTTTGGAGCTGATTTTCAAGAGAAATGTGGAAAGATTTGAAACCTTGGCACAAGAGACACCTTGCAGTGCTGTAAGTACAGCTTGATGGAGTATTCTGGTCAGAGTTGAAAGACCTGAATAGAGTAAGCACTGTGGGCTGTGAAGTTTGGCTTGTGAGGGTGATAAAGAGTTTTTCCTAGACCAGGCTAGAAGTAGTTTGTGTGAGAGGCTTGCTATTATGCCTGTGTCCTGAAAATTTGTGCAGGGTTGCTCTGCATAGAAATGGACTGGTGTGAGCAGAGGGATATGGCATAGAAAGAAATCTTTAGGCAAAAACTGCTGCCTGTTCAGCTGAAATTGAGAGATTACAATCATTGAGATTGGACCAGCTGATCCGCATTGGGGTAACAGAAAGAATGTAGTCTTTTGAAGGGGCCTGAATGCTGAAGGAATGTCCTGTTTTTCAAAGTCTGCTTTATCCCCCCCCCACCCCCCGGATTAACAAATTGGCACCCTACCTGGTGTCTTGTGTTTTGGAAAAGGCCATGGACAGTGTGAAGCAGGTTTGCTGGATGCCTGCACGGAGACTCAATGGAGCCATGAGGATGAACTGTGGGTTGCAGTGGAGATGCCAGGACCATGAGATAGCTGCTAAGGAAAGCTGATGGCCCAGGATGAAGTTTTCCAGCACTGTGAGTATCCTAGCTGGAGGGGCTGAATTGGATTTCCAGAGACTTGCTACTGGTTAGAATCATTGGACTAGGAGACTTATCACTGGCTAGAGTTGGTGGACTTGGAGTTACAGAGTTTGCCCTGCTTATTTTAAATCTTGTATTGGTTGAATATTTCTTTGCTATGCCCAATGCCATCTTTTGCAGTGTGAATGTTCATTCTGTGCCATTATGGGGTTTGGGGGAGAATTTTTGGCATTATGACTCAGTTAAAATACCTTGGATTATGGGGATGTTTGAGTATCATTAGGATTGAATACAAAATATGGGGACTTTTAAAGTTGGATGAATGCATTGCATTTTGTATCATGTATGGTTATTAGTTTATGGGGGCCAAAGGCAGAATGTGGTGGTTTGATTCAGGTGTCCCCCATAGAT
Organism: Orientallactaga sibirica; assembly: GCA_036365145.1. Lineage (NCBI taxonomy): Eukaryota > Metazoa > Chordata > Mammalia > Rodentia > Dipodidae > Orientallactaga > Orientallactaga sibirica. The sequence continues at coordinate 16,265,149 of JAEOAD010000039.1, forward strand.
TTCAGTGTTCTGAACACTAGGTTCCCAGCTGATGGAGATTTGGGAACTAATGCCTCCTGGAGGCAGTGTATTATTGGGGATGGGCTAATGAGTATTATAGCAATTTCTCCTTTCCAGTGTTTGGTACAGTCTCCTGTTCCTGTTGTCCACCTGATGTTGGCCAGAAGGTGATGTCTAAACTCTGCTCATGCCATCATTTTTCCCTGCCATGATGGAGCTTCCCCTCGAGTCTATAAGCCAAAACAAACCCTTTTTTCCCCACAGCTGATCTTGGCGAACCTGAGTGCAATACAGGGAGAAACCTAATTGGTTTCATGGGCCCAAGAGGAACATTGACTCAGAAAGTTCCCACCATGGGGCTAAGCCCATGAAACTAAGGAAAAACCAGGAAGCTATTGCTGTTGCTGAGTGGGGGTTAGAAGTTTGTTCCTTGTAGCCATCTTAAATGATACTGAATAAGACAAGAGTTCTGGTCTTGCCAGAGCAGGGAAGGTGTTTGCATGGACCAACCCCTAGCTAACTACCTATCAGGAGAATGCTACCTTGCTCCTAATTTTTATCATTATGCACGCATGCGTATGTATATGTTTGTGTGGGAGGGGAGGTGCATATGTGTGCATGCATATGGAGGACATAGGACCAACTTGGGTATTGTTCTTAAAGTGCCATTACCTTTTTTTGAGGCAAAGTCTTTAACTGGCTGGAGCTCACCAATTAGACTAGAATGCTTTAAGCATTCTCCTGTCTCCACCATGGCATTAAATGTGTGCACTATCACAACCAACTTTTAAACTATGGATTCTGTGGATTAAACTCAGGTCCTCATACTGGCTGAGACAGCCATTCTTGGTCTGTGTCCACCTTCTCTACTTCAGAGTTATAATTACAGAGAGGATGAAACAAAGACCAGGAAATATGTAAACTCATCTGAGAGTCTTAGCTGTGGAGCTAGGAGAGAAGACAGCCAGGAAGCCATTCTGATGTTGTAGGTTCTTGTTTCTTCCTAATGCCAAGGCCAAGGCCTGGGGGCAGAAGCTGCTCTTAGTATATTTCCTGTAAGGATCTAGAGATGACAAAACAAATAACCTAATTTCCAGGGAGTTGCACGACAGTATTTGGAAAGTATTGCTAAGAGATATAAACTTATTATATTTTTGTCTTCTTAGAAAATTGATCCCATTATTTTATATAATTCCTGCTTTGGTCTGGTTCTTGCATTGTCCAGCAAGAATGTAGTCAGTCACTCTGAAATATATGTTTCTTCATCTCCTACATGTATCCAGTGTCTTTATACTTAAAGTTCATTTCTTGTAGCAGATAAATTATTTTTCACCCTGATTAAGACATGCTCATCTTGATAGTGCTATGTTCATCCCATTCACATTTAATGAGATTATGATAGATATATTTCTATTAATATACTAAATGTCTATAAAAATCATTGTTTGTTGGCTTTCCATCTCTTTTTATCCTTTTCTGCCATGTCTTATGTTAATTAATCATTTTTTATGGTTCCGCTTATATTTATGGTTGATCTATTATTTACATCCCTCTTAAATTGTTTCTGGTAGATTACCCCAAGGGTATTAATGCAGCTCAATACAGCTCTTGCATTCTTTATACCCTACCCCTCTATGGTGGGAATTTTAGAACTGTAACTTCTAAATTCCTGCCTCCTATTGCTTGTAATACTTTCTAATACTTTTGACTTTTGCATATGATATAAGCATACAGCAATTACTGCTGTTGTTTGCTAGGGTAGATAACCTTTTAAAGCAATTCAAATCAAGAAAATAACAAATTTAATCTTGCTTTCATTTGTTTCCATTTCAGTACTCTTCATTTCTGTGTGTCAATTCCTGTTACAAGATGAGAATTATCTCAGCCCCAAAGAGTTTTTGAATAGTCCTTATTTATATACCATCTCTGCTGGGAATTGTTTCTTTTTGTATTTACTCTTCCTCATCTTCTTTCTTCTCTTATTCTCTTTTTGTCATGGATGACTTTATGACTCAGTCATTTTAAAAGTCTTTGCTGGGTGTTAAATTCTGGGTAGACAGTGTTTTGTTTAGTATTTAGTGTGTCTGATATCAGCCTACAGGAATTTTACTCATTTCTCTTGTAGCCATTACAAGAAGCTTTTAGTCTGAACTCACCAAATCAGTAAGCAACAGATCAGTCTAAAAGTCAAACTGAAGTCATTTATGAGTTCCATGAAATCCTCTCTTGTGAAAACTCAGGGGAGGAAATTCCAGGTTTCCTAAACAGACTGTGAACTCAAGTTCTCAGAAAACAAAAGCCACACATGTATTAAAGATTCTTTGTGGCTGACTGATTGTGGAAAGTTGGAATGTTACAAATTGAGCCAAATATATTTTGGGCTATGTTTAGGCTATCTTTTGGGCTGTCTTTATCTCTCTAGGAATCCATGTATTTCTTACCTCTGCTGGACCTCACACCATTGTACACAAACAAAACTGCAGCGTCCACCAACCCAGTATCTAAGAATGTCATTGTGAACAATGTTTCCACCCATGTACTTTTTTTTGTCCCCTGAGATAGGGTCTCTAGCCCAGATTGATCTGGAACTCACTCTGTAGTCCCAAGCTAGCCTCAAATTCATGGCATCCTCCTGCCTCTCCTCCTGAGAGCTAGGATTGAAGCTGTGTGACACCACACCCTACTCCACCAATGAATTTGAAGTGTTTTGATTTATAGCTGTCAAAGTAAAAGCTCTCACCTCAAAAGGAACAGGAGGTAGTTTATTCTGAATCTAAATGGGAGTGACCATAGCCTGGAACCACAGACTTTGAATATCTCAAATTCCAACATGTTAATAATTTCATGAAATTTCTATAGCTACAGAACAAAAGGAAGATATAAATCAAAGTATTTTCAAATGCATTACAGCAAAGCAGGGAAGTCTTCACTAAAAGCTTCAGATGTTATCTGATGATATTCTTACCTTCTGGGTAGGTGGAAATTTGTGGTCTAGTAGGAAATTCCAAAAATGTTTTGTATCATATGATCACCTGATAGTGACAAGGATGTTAGGTCAGAAACTGAGGTGTACACTAAATTGCTACTAAAGGTTCTAAATATAGTCTAAGACAAGACTCTGAATCTGCAACATTTCATTTCTTCACAACCAAAGAGATTCTATCAGTCATCCTTGTAGGATGTTTGAAGTAAGTGCAGCTGTTTTAGGGGGACTTGACTTCACATACCTTTGTTCTAGTACTATAAATACTTCATGAAACGATTACCACATGGGAACATAGCATTTGGAGTAACCTGAATCGGTGTTCCCAGGACAAAGTCACTAATTCATCTCCACAGTAAACTATGTCTTCTTCTTCCCCTTGAGGGGAGAGCTGTGGTTTAAAATTAGTTAATGTATTTATATATTTTTGCTTCAAAAAAGCCAGTGGTTAATCAGTGAGGCAAGTTCCCTTTGCATTGATCCTCATAAATAATAATAATAAAAAATCTTCAGATTGTCAAACAATCACCTTGTCTGCTTCTCATTTTCCTTATTCTCATCTTAGAAGGAAGGTGACTCAGAAATAGCCATTTTTTTTTCCTGTTCTTGTTTCTATTAAATTCAGCCCTCCTCTGCCAGCCCATCAGACACGTATTTAATTTTCTGGAATGAGGTGTTCCAACATTCTAGAATAAAAATAAAGCAAGAAATGATTGCAGCACTAAATTTGTTGTAATTTTGGTTCTTGACATTTCTAAATAGATTTCCTTTTTCCTTGCATTTTCACATCACTGCAATAGCTCTGAAATGTGAATCGTATCTGAGTTGGCTTCTAATGATTTCTCTGTCTCTTGGGAGTATTTTGTTCTTTCTCCCTTTTCACACATCTCATGTTGTGGAGGATAATAATGACTGATGTGACAAATCCTTATGCCTAGTGGAATGTACTTACTTTCCTAGGCCTTTTGCCTGGGTCTTGCATTGACCTAGGAGCTAGTGTGTGTTTGGATTTCTGGCTGCTATAATAACCCTTAATACTCCACAAATTTCAAATTCCCATAGAAATAACTTGGGGATGTGAGTGGCTTATGGACAAGGTTCCTGAGTTTTCTCGTTTTATTGGCTAGCAAGGGATCCTTTGCAGGCTTCTTCATCATTCCAGGCTCAGCACTTGCTATTGAAGCCTGTGAAAGGACAAACACATATTAAAAATAAGAAGCTTAATTTTGCCTGTTGAAAACAAGGGGGTTGGGAATTCACTCTTGTCTAAAAGCTTTTTTTACTTTATTTTATTAATTTATTTTTTAGAAAGAGAGAAAAAAAAAAAAAAGAGGGAGAGAGATCTCAAGAGAGACAGAATGGACACACCACTGCGAAAGAACTCCAGACACATGTGTCCCTTGGGCCACATGTGCAACATTACACACTTGCATCGCTGTGCATCTGGCTATGTAAGTTGGAGATTTGAACATGAGTTCTTAGACTTTGCAGGCAATGCCTTTACCACGAATCACTATCTCCAGCCCTACAAGCATTGATTTTAGAATATTTTTATGGTACGTACTTTCTGCTGTCTTTGTTTTGAATTTTTGAGACTGGAAGGGCTTTGTTATGTAGTCCTGACTAGCCTTATATTTTACCCAATAATCCAGGCTGGCCTTGAACTCATGTTGATCTTCCAGCCTGAGCCTCCTGGGTGCTGAGATTACAGAAGCGAGCCTCCACCCTGGGTGGCTCTTGGGTCTCCTTCCTTTGAAATGTACATAAATTAATTTGTACATCAGGTCTGTCAGCCTTAAGACTAGTGATGCAGGATTTTGGGATTCAAAAGGGGCCTCCCTGACTTGTGAACCCCAAATTTTAGGTCCTTATTCTATTTAACAAAGAGTTGATAAAAATGCATTTATCAAAGAGTTGATAAAAATTGATTCAAGAATGATAAATGATGAATTATTGAATTTATTGAGGGAAAAATCATAATTTGTGGGGCTTACATAAGAAAAGTTGTTATCTAGGAAAATGCTAGAGCAGGTCCATATGCACATAGAAAACAGGATCTAGGACCCCATGCAAAAAAAGGATTTAGAGCAAACATTCACATCTTCACATGGAAGCATACCATAAAAGCATCAGCCCTGTATCTCCACATAGGAGAAAGTTAAAAGATTAAGCTGTGATGGCTTAAGGAAAAGTATCAGAAGGAAGGCACCAGAGCAGGGATTCAGATGCTGGAGAGTAATAAAGAAAGCCAAGAGAGTTATTACACATATGGTAGACCCAGATATCAAAGATAAATCATACATGTTATCAAAGTGAGAAGTTACCCCAAAGCATGGCACAGATTTATTTTAGGGGGAATTAAGATCCAGGAAGAAAACTAGCTGAAAGACTTGAGCCAGAGAATTCTTGTCTGGCTGGAAGGGGTGACGAAAGACAGAGAGATACCCACGCATGGGAGGTAAGGCTTAAGCACCAAAAGATCCCCTTCAAATAAAATACCAGAGAGGATTAAGAACTAGAGAAGGATTCAGAGATCAAAGAGAAATCACACATGTAATCAAAGTGAGGAAGGCACCCCAAAGCATGACACAAATGGAAGGCAGGCACAAAAATACCCAGGCCTAGAAATGCTCTTCTAGCCAGCTAGGAGGGGAAGGGGACAGCCACTTTTACCTGCACTTTCAGCTCAGGTCACAGGGCAAAAGAGAAGCGAGGGTGAGTGGTCCAACCTCCTTTACACGGATCCAATCAGGGTGAGCCTCATCATCAGACCTGATTTGTTCTCTCAGTCAACGGAGGGGCCAAAATCTGATTGGTTCATGGACAGGCTGAACTGAGCTGAAAAAGCAGGAAGTTTCTGGTGACAGGTATCTTGGATGAGACAGAATCAGACACAAGTTTAAGTTTTGCCAGCAGGGACAGAGTGCCATCTCCTTGTTCTCTCTTTGGGATTTTGCCCCTAACTACCTTACTCCTGTTTCTCCTTCACCAGGACGCCTGTTTTTTTCAACAAGTGGAAAGCCATGCATGTGAAACATCAACCAAAGAAAGACAATGCCTCAACTTCTGTGGGAAGTTTGGAGCCTAACTTTTTGAGAACCTGCCTCCAAGTTGTAAAACTATCTCCACATAAGGATCTGAGGAGTTTATTGTCCTCTGAATGAGGCCAGAGGAAATTACTTAGCTATTAGTGATGCAGGATTTTGAGGTTCAGGAGCGCTCCCCAAAGTTATGAACCCCAATTTTGGCTCCCATCCTACTTTTAACAAAGAATTGATAAAAACAGACTCAAGAAAGAATGAATTATTAAGTTTATTTGGGGGTAATTCACAAATTGTGGAGTTTATTTAAGGGAAGTTGGGGCCTAGGAAAATGGCTAGAGCCGACTCACAAGCATGTGGAAGATAGGAAACACACACTTGTGTGGAAGGCACAGCATAGTTCATGAGGTTTATTTAAGAGAAGTGAAGGTCTCGAGCCACAAGCATGTGGAAGATAGCACCTAGAAGCTTGTATAGGGAGGTTTAGAAGAACACACAGCATCCACCCTGAGCCTCAGCATGGAATGAAGTTAAGAGGGCAAATGGCGGTGGTTTAAGAAAGAATAGAGGAGGAAAATATCAAAGCAGAGACCAAGAGGTTCCAAAGAGAAATGAGTAGTAAAGAGAGTTACTCCCATGGTTACCCCGAGTTTAGAGAAATTAGACAGGGAAGCAGGCCTAGTATTTAGAGGAAACATCTACATGGTAGTTCTAGAGTGTAAAGGAAATATGCGATCAGAGGAAATCATGCGTGTCATTAAAGTGAGCATTCACTCCAAAGCATAAGGCAGAGGCAAGCAGAAAACCTATCCAGGCTAAGAAACAGTGCTGTGCTCTTGGGGAAAAGCCAGACGTAAGTGTATCCCAGCAGAGATCGCGTGGCAGAGAGAGGTCAGAAAGCTGGAAACAGATTTATACTCAATAGAAAATGGACTTTCACTTCAGGTTCAGGTATTTAAGAGGAAATCCTGATTAGTTTGTGGATTCAAAGGGCAGACCCCAGAGACCAGCAAACCTAGGTAGTGTGTTAGACTGTGGACAGCAGGGGGCTCTCTCTACAGCAGTTGTGGATAAATCTGGATCAGACACGAGTTCCATTCATACCAAGATAGTCTATTCCAGGCAAAATATAACTGACTATGGCTTGAGAACATGGATTCAGGTTACCATTAATATCATATTCCTCAATGGAAGTGGTTGCATGAACTGTTATAGTCACAAACCTAAGAAAGTCATAAATCCATGCATTCACCAAATACAGAGGTTAGATCATCAGGTAGCTTAGTTACAGCAGAGCATGGAAATTTGTAGGCTTCAGAGGGTAAAGCTCAGACAGATTTTATTAGGTTATGGATTGAACCAAAAAAGAAAGAAGGAAGGCAAAGCTCCTATATATCAGGAGGGTGTTTCTGAAATTGGAAAAGACCAGAACTCAAGAAGAGAAAGGGATGCATAGCTCTTGCCCAGGAGATACCAAAAGGGTGTTCCAGAAAATGAAAAAAAAAAAAATCCCTTTAGAGAGACCCATACTGGGGTATTTTCTAGGTTCTGGATAGAAACACAAGTGGCTACCCCTATGCCAGGTGTCAAGATAGAGGATCAGGTTTAATCCTTCCAGGAATCCCTCCTTTGGGGGGAGGGGCCCTGGTTGGGTTTATAGCAAAATAGAGTTTTAGGCAGAAAGCAGTTAAGAACACAGATCCTTCTCTGACCTCTTGCAAAGTGGAGACTGCAAAGGTAGGCACAGAGACATTCCATGCTTTTACTGTCAGAGCCCTGTCACCCCTCATCTGCTTCATTACCTGATGACGTTCTTAGCTTTTGAGTGGGTAGAAGATAAGGGGGTCTAAGAACATAACACATTTCAAACGATGGTTGGTAGTAAATGGTTATTAAGAGAACTGAACATAGCCCATGATAATTTTGACTATTGAGCGAACTCCCCACTATCATGATCAGGGAGTTCTGGTCACTCAATCAGCCTGTGGAATCTTTCAGCATAGAAATAGCTTCTTTAGAGAATATGGGTTCAAAGACAAAGTTGTCTGCTTGCAGATTTCTCAGAATATGTGCTCCTGTGGGAACACAAGGTTCTACAATCAAAGTTCACACTCCTCCCCTTACCTATCTTATTCCACTGCTTTGTCTTCAGCAAGAACTCCATTAGGCAGGTTTGGTCAGGTGTTGTCTTCCCACACCTTTTTCATCCATAAGTCCCCACCCTGTTTCCTAACTATAAATCTCAAGATCCTTGCTGGGCTTGGAGCTGAATCCAATCTCACTCCCTATTATAAAACTCCATGACAGTGTCATTTCTTGAATCTTCTTGCTTACTTTCTTTACCAAGCACCATGAATATCCTTTTTCCTTTCTTTCTTTCTTTCTTTCTTTCTTTCTTTCTTTCTTTCTTTCTTTTTTTTTTTTTAATGAGTGGAGAGTTATTTATTACCTGCAATGAGTAAGAAGAGCACAAGAGTCATTTCCAAAACTTCATTCTCCTTGAATGAAGGAACATGGGAATCCAAGTTAATGGAGCTTGTACATATTCATGCAGGGGTTGGGTTATTCTTTTTTCTATTTTAAAAAAGGTTTTATTTTATTTATTTATTTGAGAGACAGAGAAAAAGAGGCACAGAGAAGGAGAGAGAAAGAGCGTAAGAGAGAGAGAGAGAGTAAGAGAGAGAGGGTGGGAGAGAGAATGGCCAGGGCATCTAGCCAATGTAAACAAACTCCAGATGCATGTGCCACCTTGTGCATCTGGTTTATGTGGGTCCTGGGAAATTGAACCTGGGTCCTTGGACTTTGAAGGTAAGTGCTATAACCTCTAAGGCATCTCTCCAGTCCTCTATTTTTTTTTTAAATATAACTATTTATTATCACACTAACCCCTCTTCAGTATACCTGGCAATCATTTTCTTTATTTTTCTTTTTTTTGTTGACAACTTACATAATTATAGACAATATACCATGGTAATTCCTCCCCCACTTTCCCCATTGTAACTCCACTCTCCATCATATCTCCTCCCCCTCTCAATCAGTCTCTCTTTTCTTTTGCTGTCATCATCTTTTCCTCCTATTATGAGGGTCTTGTTTAGGTAGTGTCAGCCACTGAGAAGTCTTGGCTATCCAGGCCAATTTGTGTCTGAAAGACTGCATTGTAAGGAGTCCTACCTTTCCTTTGGCTCTTTCCGCCACCTCTTCTGCAATGGACCCTTAGCCTTGGAAGTTGCATTAGATATGTTTCAGTGCTGAGTACTCCTCTGTCACTTGTCTCAGTACTATGGTGCCTTCTGAGTAAATATCCTTTTTATGTAGTTAAAGATTCTAATAATTTCTAGGTGCCGATGTTTTTGATAGTGTCCCTGCCCAGCCATTGCAGCTTGGCTGCTCTTACTGGTGCCTGCTTAACAACACCCAGATGAGCCCCTCTCTTTGTCTTCTTGCTCTCTGTAGAACCAGACATTCCTCCAATTTGATGCTGATTACATTGTGACTTCAATTCTCCAGTGGGTTTGAGATAGATCATGAATTTGAAGCTAGTCTAAAGTCATTTCATTGTATCAATGTGAATTATGGTCCTTGGAGCTCCTCACATACTGGAGTGGGCAATGGAAACTGAAGTATTTCTTTCTATGAAAATTAGAAAATGCATCAAAAAACTCCTTTTCAGCATTTAAACAAGAGAGTCAAAAACTTTGTTACGGTATAGTAACAAATCAGCTACAGGCTTTATCAGAGAAAACAGATGTAATGAAAGCCCAATCTAAAGGTGATTGATGTTTAAGTTGCATTTTTTTTTCTATTCATTCTTTGGTATTTAACTAATCTAAAGTTTATATTACTTTTGTTTTTCTTAAACAGTATGATGGTCTTAGTTTAAGTTATCTATTCTTTTCATGAGTAGATAATTGTCTCTCAAGGGTGTGAGGCTGATTGTGATAGCTTGTAATTTTGTACGTTACTATATTAACATTTTCTCCAGCATTTTTTGAAAAAACAAATGAAGATTACAAAGAAAACAAAGTAATGTTTCTCCTTATATCAACAGTCTTTCCATTGAGATTATAACTAATTCTAAATTCGTATTTAATTATTTAAGTGTTATTTATTTTAGTATGTCTAACTCATCCTTTGCCTCTTGTATTTCTAAAGTTTTTTTTTTTTTTAATGTATGGTAATAAATATCTGATGGCCTTGTGGATTTCCTACTGAATCTTACACCAAGAACCTTTTAGTTTTTAGTTCGGTTTTTCAAGGTAGGGCCTCACTCTAGCCCAGGCTGGCCTGGAACTCACTCTGTAGTTCCAGACTGATCATGAACTCACAACAATCCTGTCTCTGCCTCCCAAATGCTGGGGTTAAAAGTGTGTGCTGCCACCACACCTTGCCTAGAACCCTTTTAAAATGTATGTTTTATAAGTTTGCTGTGAATATCTTGTACTGTTGTTTTGGATCTGCCTTGCCTCTGCTGGGTGCCCTGGGATACCAGAAGCCCATGATAGTCAGGGTGTGTGTCCCTCAGGCCACATGCAGTGTGCACACACTGGTGAACAGGGATGTGGATATGAATATAGGAAGGGCTTGGTTCCAATGGAAGCAAGCCGAGACAGTGGTGTGTGGTCATCTTTCTTTTTAGGGAAGTGGGCTCTTCATTCAGACCTTCTTCCATAGAACACAGCCCTTTGATGGAACTGACTTTTTGGGATCTCAACTCCAATGTTTTTAACCCGGTTTTATCCTAAAAAAGCATTCCATTAAGGTTTTGTTCCAAGGTCAGAATGGCTTCAATGTCTGACTAGGACACTGTGTCTTTTCATTTTCTCTTTCCTTGTGTTATTTGTAGACCAAGTTAACTCTTTATCATGATGTGCTGAAAACTAGATGTGTCAAAGTGATGAACAAGCCACTTTATTTTAATACTTCTACTCTGATTCAACTTGTTTCCCCACTTTTGAAAATACCTCTTCGTGCCTTTTCCTTAAGCCCTACACTGTCAGTAATGTTTCTTTCACTTTTCAATCCTTCCTCGTGCAATAAATGGTTTCTCATTTGTTTTCAGCCACAGACTCTCATCCCATTTGCCACACGACTCTTACCTGACTGCAAATAGGCATGGTTGGATTCTTCCTTTTCTACTTGTATCTCTTTTATCTCTTTCTCTTATTATATTGTTTGCTAAGACTTCAAGAACCATGTTGAACAAAACTAGAGGGAGTTGGCATCTTTTTCTCATTCCTGATTTTAGAGGAAATAATATCCTTTCCCCTCCATTAAATAGAATGGTAGCTTTAGGTTTGAAATACATAGTCTTTCATATGTTGAAGTTTGCTCCTTCTCTTCCTAGTTTCATTAGGCTATTTATCATAGAGGGGATATTAAACTTTTCAAAGGCCTTTCTTGGGCATCTGTGAATATCACTATGTCCCTGAGTCCATATTAAAGAAATTGAAGTTTGTTTTTTTCTTTTCTGTCTCTCCTACTCATTTAAGAGTTTGTTGGCTTATGGGATTGGATATGATTGATTCTTTCCTATTTATTATTTGTTCATCTGTTTTTTTTTTCCCATGGAAATTATTCTATCCTGAGCTCCTCTGATTGAGTCTGACTTCCATACTCAGAGAAGGTAACACAACTCATTGTGACAGCGACACCAGCAAATGAAAGTAGATGCAAAATATATTTAAAATCAATTTAAACGGCTACATCACTGTGATGGTTAAGTTTGTGTCAACTTGATCTGTTTAGGAATCCATAGACATTCCTCATAAGTGGGTCTCTGAGATTGTTTTCAGGAAGGATTAACTAAAGGAGGAATCCTTCCCCCAGGGTGAGCCTTTCCCTCAGAGTGGGCAGCCACTCTTGAAGGGGCTGGGGATTTATCTAAAGAAGCTCTGGGAAGGAAAGTATCCCCTCCTTCCACCTGGCTGCCAGTGCTGCTTTCTGCTTTCCAGTGTGGGCTGAAGACCAGCGTGGACTGAAGGGTAGTGTCTCTCCAGGAAGCCTCCAGGCCTTCAGTGCTGGATTGGGACTGCTCAGGCATCCAGCCTCGTGGACTGAGCAGCTGCCAGGTTCCTTGACACTCGGGCCTGCAACCTGCTATTGTTGGACTGCTGTAAGCTAATCCAATAAATTCCCTTTTAATACAATTCATTCTATTGGTTCTGTTCCTCTAAAGAACCCCAATACAACCACCAATGACCACTGACACAAAAGTGAGATAGATAGCTCATTCATTTTTTTAACTTTTTATAGACAACCTCCAAATATATAGTTAATATACCATGATTATAATCCATTTCCACGACCTTTCCTTCCTGCCCTCAAGTCTCGCCTCCATTGAATCCCTTTTTTCTGTTTTCAGTTTATTTATTTATTTGTAAAGGGAGAGAGAATGTGAATGGTTGTGCCAGGGCCTCCAGCCACTACAAACGACTCCAGATGAATGTGCCACTTTGCGTATCTGGCTTTATATGGGTCCTGGGAAGTCAAACTCAGGTCATTAGACATTGCAGCAAGTGCCTTAACCACTGAGATATCTCTCCAGCTGTGAGTTCCTTTTTTATTAGAGAGAGAGAGAGACACAGAGACAGAGAGGGAGAGGAAGACAGATAGAGAATGGGCGTGCCAGCATTCTCTCAGCCACTGCAAACCAACTCCAGATGCATGCGCCCCCTTGTGGGCAAGTGCGGCATTGTGCCCTTGCCCCACTGCATCTGGCTAAACATGGGACCTGGAGATTGGAACCGGCAGTCTTAGGCTTAGCAGGGAGGCACCTTAACCTCTGAGCCATCTCTCCAGCCCAAATCCCTTTTTCTTTACAACTCGCCTCTCTTCTATTTTGATGTCACTAGTTTTTATCACCTCCCATTATGCAGGTATTGTGTAGATAGAGTCAGACACTGTGAGGTCATGAATACCATAGCCATTTTGTGTCTGGAATATTGCAAAGCACTCCTCCCCCTTTTTCTGTCTTACATTCTTCCTGCCATCTCTTCTCTTCCACAGTGCTCCCTGAGCCTTGGAGAGTGTGGTAGAACTGCCTCATTTAGTGCTGAAAACTCCACTGGCACTTCTTCTCAGCACTTTGGTGAGTTTTGAATCTCGCCAGTGGTCACTGCCATCTGAAAAGAGAAAGATAATCCATTCTTCAAAGTAGTTCTTTTTTCAAGATAGGGCCGCACTCTAGCACAGGCTGACCTAGAACTTATCCTATAGTCCAGGCTATCCCATTCTTAACAGATAAGTAGTGCCCTTTCAAGATGGTGTCTAGCCACAATTCTCATAGTCTTGGGGAGTGATGGTTTGGACTTCCTATTGAATGCTGATTGGTTAAGCATGAGGGATAATTGTCTTACTGAATCTCCCAAGTGGATTTGAGGCTGTGAGATCTATGAATTTGTCCATTGGGAAGGACTGTCATACTCTTGTCGCCATGGCTGCCTCCCTTACCTGGTGGTGGAGGCTCTGCTTTCTGTTGTCACCTTGCTGGGAAGCCTGCAGCTGGGGCCCTGTGCTGTTTGCTCCTTTTTGCTGTGTGAATTTATTTTTACTTTGCCACTGTCCTATAATCCAGTGTGTTATTTATGATGCTCTGGAATTATCTGTTATTCTCTGTTGTTCCATTTCTTTCATTTATTGCATCATGAACATAGCTTTTAATCCAACATCACACCCCAGAAAGTCTCCTTGTGAACTCTTGTCTCCTTTTCTTCTTTCATCTGCTTGGATGGGGCATACATATTTTAATATTATGCATTCTTCAAACCACCACTCATTTGTAACCTTCCCCAAAGCATGAATGATTATTTTCTTCTCATAATGTTAACTCCAGTCTAATAACCTATTATATACTGTTATTTTTCATATGCATACTAGTTCTGTTCTTCCAAAAATTACCATGTAAAGTCCCATAAGACACAGCTGTTAATATGAATTGAATTACCATATGCAAATTGAATTTTCTTCCACATACTAGAGAACATGAGACTGCAGTGATAAATTATTTCTATTTTTAGGAAACTCAAAAACTTAGTTTGACCAATTTGGAGCATACCAAATTTTCATTTATAGCTGTGCCTGCTAAATCAACACTTGTAGAAGCTCATATTAATTTTTATATATTCTGCCCTTAGGTGCATACAAAAGTGTGGGGATAAGCTATGGGAATGAACTATGGTGATGAACTATGGCAAAGAACTATTGGAATATTTCTTATGGACCTTAAAAATAACTTTTGTGATATGATTTCTATGAGATGCTGAATTCCTCACTTGTAACTTGCTTTAAAATGAATCTTACAACTGTGTAATCCACCTGCTTAAAATAATGTGTCTAGATCTCCTCTGCCTTGGTGTACCTTTGGCATGAACAACACAAATGACCAGTATTGGCGAGGAACATTTAGAGATGCTGACTGATCCTAAGATATGGTCTATGCTCCTTTCTTCAGAGACCTGGTTGGACTCTCAACTCAGAACAAGAATGGCTGATTATAGCATAGCAGGTAACATGTTAGTTAACTAGACTTACAAGTGTGTTGAAGGTAACAGGTGGGCTTAATGTGATTGCTCTTATGATCAGAGTGTATGTGTTCTGTATCAGCAGAGTCTAGCAAGTCATGCCATAAATCCCTTCTTTTAACAAATGTTTAAGGATTATCCAAGGTTGAAAGTTCCTTATCTTTTGCTCATGCAATATACTACTTGTTTATGTATTACTGGTTTTTGTCAATTCAATAAAAGTGACACTGAGTACCTGTATGAGGAGAGAGGAAGCCACAGCCACAGTAGCATCAGAGCATCAGTGACAGCAGATGCAGCAGGTTTACTAGTGGCTCAAACTAAACTTCTCTTCAGTTACCTTTTTTTTTCCCCTCAGGCTGATGCTAGAAGCAGCAAGCCCATGCCTGGGTTGGGGGTATCAGGAGTTAACCCTCTCACCTCCAAGGCTTTGCTCTTAGAAGCAGTCTACTCACTTCTGGATAGGAAGGTTTCAGAGGTTAGTCTTCTCTAAATTTATTCTAAATTTCTCTAAAATTATTGATCATATACTTTATTTTGAATATTCATTTATAGGTGTAGGTAAAACTGTATACTAACCAAAAACTAATAAAAATTTCACTCATTTATTTGTTATCTTACAAAAGGCTTGTTATTTATCCTAATAGTAATCTAAATATATATTTTAAAAAAGGAAGAAGTATGTGCAATCACATGGTGCTTTATAATTCTTATAATCTTGCATTAATTTCACTGGGAAATTATACACTTGCACAAAAGTAAACATATTCACATGTATGTATATACATAACATGCACATAGCTTGTTAGCATATTACATGGCTTTGAATCCTATCTGGGTAGTGAGATAATTGCATACTCTGCTCCCACATTCCATAATTTGTAGGCAGGAATAATATTGCTGCCAACAGCAGAGCACTGTTTATTATATTGATGGTTTCCATGACAGGCCCCTATAATTCTAGTAATCTTTCTTCAAATCATTATGTTTTGCTATGGTCTAATTAGGAAAGGAATTTGTTTCCATTTTTGCTACTGCATTCTCAAAGTGTGGGACAAACATTTTCACAAAATTTTACAATTCAAAGTTATTTGCTAAATAATTAAGTGCATGGGTGGGTGGATGGTTAGGTAGATGGTTGGGATAGATTGATGGGTGGGTGGATAGATGAGTGGGTGGAAGAATGGATGGATGAGTGCATGGAAGAGCAGATGGATGGTTGTAGTGTATAGATGGGTGGATATTATTTAGGTTGGAATGGAATGATGGGTTGATGGATAGGTGGATGAATGAGTAGATGGATGGATGGGAAAGATGAATAGGCAAATCAAGGGTGTGATAGATACTTGGTTGAAATGGACTGATAATGGATGGAAGAATGGGTGGATGAGTGGATAAATGCATCTTTAAGATTTGAATAATATTCAGCACATCAATATTGTAATGAAGATAAGTGTAGTTTTATACATTAAGTGATGTTTTTGATAATGATAGCAAACCATATACATATGTCATCATTGTTTTTATATTATTAAAATCAAAGCATTCATTTTTTTAAATTTGTGAATGTATCTACATTGCAACCTGAATTTTATTTTTATTTAAAATTTTTTGAGACAAAGTCCTACTCTTTAGCCTAGGTTGGCCTGGAACTCAATATGTAGTCCAGCCTGGCCATGAACTCCTACCAATCCACCTGCTTCAGCCTCTCAAGAACTGAGATTACAGATGTGAATCACCACACCTAGTTCAGACTAAATTTTAAATTCCACCAAACTATAGATTTTTTTTAAAGTAACATTCTCTTTTGTAGTTCTTCCATCCACGACTAAGTTCCCATTACCTTAGTATAGGTCTAGTTCATCAATGAACTGCTTGTTGCATGGAGGAATCTGGTCCCAGTAGGGCTCTGTGAATGCTCTTCTGTGATACAATTCAGTCGGCTAACCATGCATGAATATTTCCATGTATTTATTACCGTGCTATCCTTTCAGATAGAGAAATGAAGGGAGATGTCCAGGAATGGGTCCTTTCTGGACAGGCTCACCTTACAGCAAGGGAGGATCACTGGCACACATCACATGCTTTATACATAATGTCATAGTGTATAATAAGAAGGTTGGTGAATATTTCAGTCTATGATCCTTAACCAGTTTGCTTGGTTGGTGTGCACAGTCAAGGAAATCTAGCTAGTGGAACAACAAGAACAACAAAAGGTTTGCAATGGAAACTTCCATTGTATAGCAGCACAGTATGTTCAGAATGCTTTCCCACACAACAGCCAACAGCTAGGCAGTTAGACAGGATCACTGTTCTGAGATAGGGATAAGAAAACAGGCTTGTGAGGTTAGTCTTGTCAAAAGACTCTCATTTAGTTGGAGATTACATTAATTGACTCCACTGTATTTGTTCTATGTTCTCTTTCATTATTCAAACTTCTCATTTTCCCTGGTTTTTCAGAATTAACATTTATAGGATCTGCTCAGGGAGAGAGATTCTATGGACTTAAGAAAAAAAAAAATTGTACTTTTTGTTTTCTTTTTTGAAACAAGGCCTTGTTCTGTGGAACATGCTGGCCTGGAACTTGGTATATACCTCATGTTGGCCTCAAATTTGGAGCTGTCCTCTGGCCTCAGCTTCCAAGTCTTGGGAACACAAATATATACCATCACACCTTGCTTAAAAAGATTAATATGATATATAAATTATGAAAAAAAGTATACTAACTTAATAATCTTTTCATGTAAAGTGCAATTAAGAGAAAGTAGAGGGTAAATATTGAGTTATAATAAATAATATTCTATGCAAGGCAGTGTTAAACATATTTCACATTTATAACAAATTTAGTCTTTGTAATAGTGATAATAATTTAAAAGGTGAGTGAAAATACTTTGAAAAGTGCATGTGTTTAGTATTCAAAGACATTGAAAGTCCACAGTATTCAATTATCCAGGAGCAAAAGAGAAAGAACAGAATATGTGTTGCATGTGTGAGGGGATCCAATGGCCACATCTCCCTGTACCTATGACTCTTTTTAAAATTTTTTTGTTTATTTATTTATTTATTTGAGAGCAAAAGACAGAGAGAGAAAGAGGCAGATAGAGAGACAATGGGCACGCCAGGGTCTCCAGCCACTGCAAATGAACTCCAGATGCACGTGCCACCTCGTGCATCTGGCTTACGTGGTTCCTGGGGAATCGAGCCTTGAACCATGGTCCTTAGGCTTCACAGGCAAACGCTTAACCACTAAGCCATTTTCTCTAGGCCCTGCATTTATGACTTTTAATAGTTCCTGCTCATAATGGCACTATGCTTGACCACAGGGCTTCATTTGGCCAATGACCATTGTTGATCAAGAGCAGATGTAATGGACCTGGCTCATGCATCAAGAGATGGCTGAATCAACTATCTATTTTTAATCCCTTAAGCATCAGGCAGGATCATGAATACAGTTTACATAATCGTTATATTTTATCCTCATATTAGCTCACAGAATCACATGGAAAAAGAGGTTCTGGGTGTGCGAAGGTTTTCTTAAAGTGAGACAAAGAGTAGGTGGTACTTGTGGAATTCAAAATAAAGTTGTTGAGGGCAAAAGACAAATGTTGGTGGAAAAGAGCTGCAAACATACTGACATGAAGTGAGAAAGTCACATTTGTATATTAAAGTTTTCTAAATTAGGATTATATAATTTTGAAAATCTGACACATTGGGTTTAAAAAATCATTGCCCTGGCTGCATAAAAAAATCATTTAATGAGAACTTGCTTATTTACTAAGTTATGTTATTCCTAGTCTCTAAGAAAAAGAAAAAAAAAAACCTATTCCTTGCCCACTTCTGCTGCATACTAAAAAGTGACTCCAACTTAGGAACTGAATACAGGGATCCATATAATATCACTGGATTCTTGGGGAGTCTTTAGTCCTTAAGAACATGTCTGGTTGTTTCTACAGATGTTCATGAGAAAACATTTACGAGATCTTTATATGTGTAATGGATTTTATTGGTAGCACGTGATCCCAACATCAGTTGGAACAGTGCACATTTCCCAGTACATTCTCTTGGCAGTTGGACTGGCTTTGGGGTTAAGGAAACACAAGACCACTCTGAGGAGGATGCTTTCCATTCCCTCCATGTTCTCATCTGTTTCCACTCTACCCTTGCCTAAGGCTGTCTCCACTGCCACACTCTCCATGTCATCTTGCAGTTCAGACCTTTTTCTCTGCACACTTTTTTCCATTCATCTCTTTTCACGGTCTTAGCAGCAGTGCACACCCCACCCTACTGCCACCTGGCCTCCATTCTCCAGCTCTACATTCTCCTTCAGCCTGCAGAGTTTCTCTCACTGTTCCCAGGGAACCAGGCTTCCCTTTCATGGTTCTTATTTGGGTTAATGAAAGAATTTTGGTAAGGACTCAAAAGAAAGCTTGAGGACAATTTTATTAACATTTAAGAGAAAAATCATAGAGAAGTTAAACTATAATCACATCAGCTGTGGGAAGAGGGAGATGAACAATAAAAAGAGAGAAAGTCAGGCCTTTTCAAGTTAAAATCCAAAAAGCGGGCAGATATAGTAATGGTGGTTGGCAAGCAGCTGCATGTGGGTGGGGCATGGTGGGCATGTCTTCAGAGAAACAGTGAGAAAATCTAGAGTGGCTGGGTAAGCGTGCCTGGGATTTTGGACATGATCCAACCCAAGAGAGGAAAAGGGTGAAAGGCAGAGGTAAACTTTCTGAGTTAGAGTTCAGGGATGCAGTCAGACTGAACTATGAAGCTAGCTAGCATGTATTCAAGGGAGGAGCTTCTGCAGGTTAAAGCACATGATCTCTTAAATGGTATAACTAGTCCCCACTCCTCCTTCGAAAGTCTTTAGGTGAAGGTTGGGCTCTTGGCTGGGAAATTGGCAGGATCTATTGGATTTTGCTCTTAGGGGAATGTTAGCTTATGTATTGGGTAGTTTATACTGTGTCCCCATCCAGGGTCAGAAGTAAAACTCAAATTCTCGTCTTTTGACAAGGTACATATATCTTTCCCCCACCAAAGCTCTGATATATTTATCCTCCTCCCTTTACCAGGGAAAGAAGAAGTTTGTGCAAAGGTGATCATGAGGGAGGGTTCTGTCTAAGATCTTCCTCAGCACCTGTATCCATCGGAATCACAACCTGTTTGCCTCTGCCTCTCTCCCAATGTCCCTACAGCACTGATTTTGACTATACCCTTTCATGTTCAAGGCCTTTTGTCTTACCTCAGTGTGCTCCCTGTGCCTCATACCTTAAATTTTCCCCACTGGTTATCTCACGTCATCAGAAACTTCCCTCTCTCTGGAAGCGCTGAGTGTGCAGCCAGTCTGCAAGTGTATGATCATGTGGGAAATCTCTTCCGAGTCTCACACCCCAATCACCAACTGTGTCTTGTGATTATGCTTCAGATCTGCCTTCAAACACTTGAATACATGGGCCTGGGGAAATGGCTTAGTAGTTAAAATGTTGGCTGTGCATGCTTGAGGACTTGAGTTTGATACCCAGTACTCACAGAAAATGCTGACTGTGGAGGCAGTTTTCCTGTAATCCTAGTGCTGCGAAGACAGATACAGCAGGATTCCTGATCTAGCCTAATTGGGAACTTCAGGCCAAAGAAAGACCAAGTCTGAAAAACTGGTGGAGGCTGTTCCTTGAGGCAACAGCCAGAGTTTCCTTTGGCCTCCACATGAATGCACACACACACCACACACACACACACACACACACACACACACACACACACACACACACTGAGGAATATACCTTGAATACAGTGTGGAAAACAGCAAAAAATAGTGACTCAAAAATTTTCAGCTTTGAAACAAAGGTTACATGAGTTTATCCTGAGATTATTTGAATATTCCAGATGAACTGAACTACTTACACTGTTTATTGCTGTTATGCTATAATCCATGTCAGCAAAAGTCACATGTTGGAGCCGGGCGTGGTGGCCACGCCTTTAATCCCAGCACTCGGGAGGCAGAGGTAGGAGGATCGCCATGAGTTCGAGGCCACCCTGAGACTACATAGCTAATTCCAGGTCAGCCTGGACCAGAGTGAGACCCTACCTCGAAAAAACAAAAACAAACAAACAAACAAACAAAAAAAAAAAGTCACATGTTGGGAACAAGAATCAATGAAGAACATTTGTCAAGAAAACATTTTTTTTCCAAAAGAAAAGAACAAAGAAAACTAAACCCATAGTTGATTTGATATAGTTTTATTTAAAATATTTTTCTATTTGATTTTGTGTACAGTCTCATTTGAATAAATGGAGTTATATCTTTAAATCCAGCATTACTGTTCAAAAAAGCAGCATGAATAATACATTATCGGTACAACAACCAATTAATATCACCATTGTAACTCCAATTATCATGCTATGAACTAATGAGACAATGACAGGAGATTAATGGGGATAAATATACTTACCAGAAACCTACCACTCAAAATTCCATAAACTATTACAGTAAATATGTGAAGACAGGAAGTATTTATATGAATATTTAAAATCTCTTTTGAATCTTGAAATAAGATCCAACTACAGACCGTGTAAATCCCTGAAATGTAAATGTAAGAAGTATTTGTGTTAGCATTTCTGTCGTAAGCCCGTTTTCTAACAGATGAACATACCTCACTGAGCGAGGATGAGCCACCTTCCCGTGCCATGATGTGGGAACGTTCTAAGAGGAAACCTCTCTGGCTCCCACTCTATAACGCCTTTATTTTAACAAATTTCTGACATGAGCCCTTTGGGATAACAACATCTTTGTGATCTCAGTCCACTCTGATATGGTAACATAACAACATGAAACCACATAACCAACTCTGGGGCCCTACTTATCCCAACAGGAGACTGTGAAAGCCTGATGGAAGAAGAGGGTGTGCACTCAGTGGCCTGAAGGCTTGCTAAGGCTTCAACCATTGCATGGATGGGATATGGGTTCATACTAGTGAGTGCTCGTTTCCCTTAAATGCACCAAGTGATGGCTGCCCCCACAATACATGACCCACAGTCCCCACGGGGATGACTTGTATCCCCAACGAGGACAGTCCCTTTGGAGGGGGCAGGAATGAGGGAAAGGATGGTGCCAATGTGTGTTGTTTACATACTAAGTATGTTCATAACTAAAAAACAAACAAACAAAAAACTAAGTTCATGCTAAGTCTAGAAAAACCTTACATTTTTGTAAATCCAATGTTTATTATTTACGTGTGCCACCCTCCAGCAGCCAACCCTGAAAATTTCTCTTCTCCAAGAAATCATCAGTTTCTGGGGGGGCAGGAGAGATGGCTTAGTGGTTAAGGTACTTGCCTGCACAGCCAAAGGACCCAGGTTCGACTCCCCAGGACCCACTTAAGCCAGATGCACAAGGGGATGCACACATTTGGAGTTCGTTTGCAGTGGCTGGAGGCCCTGGTGTGCTCTCTCTCTCTCTCTACCTGTCTATTTCTGTATCTCTCTCTCTCTCTCTCTCTCAAATAAATAAATATTTTAAAAACAAAATCATCAGTTTCTGCTCTCCTACTCTGGGAAGTGTGGGGTCTCATGGGTCCCTCCCTCATTAGTGCTGAGATATTGACAGGCTCAGTCACATATAGGAAACCCCAACTGCTGTGAGTCTATAGGTGTAATGGATTTGTCATATCCAGAATATAACATGCTGCAGCCACACTTGTCATTCTCCTGCTCTCTTTTTGTTTTGCATAAGAAGCCCCCAAACATAAAGTGAATATGGAATAGCAGAACCAAAATTCAAATCCTTGTTTTGCAATGCAAGCCTGGGGACCATGCCACGTCTCAGCTGCCATGCTATGGCTTCACTGCATTCTGTATTGTTACATTGTATATCCACTTAGAATGTTGTATATGGGTATGGTGTGAAAATGGGAACTCAGGAGTTCCAGGAAGCCACAAGCCTCTTCACCTTTGCATGGCTGCAGTGTCAGGAGTTATTGAATGTTATTGTATGTGCAAAACTCTCCCATGTGCAGTAACATCAGGACATACAGAATTTATAGTCGGGCCCAACCTATGATCCTTGGATATAGACCATTTCTTAAGGCCGAATTACTTATAAGGTTCACACTCACATAGCCTGTGCTGCTTTGCTGGTGGACTTCTCTTTTGGGGTACTGAGCCACACACTTAATTCTAGCACACAAACTCATTTTCTTTTTTTTTTTTAATTTTTTTTTATTATTTGATTTATTTTTTGGAGAGAGACACAGAGAGAGACAGAGAGAGAGGGAGAGGAAGACAGATAGAGATGGGTGCGCCAGCAGTCTTTCAGCTGCTGTGAACGAAATCCAGATGTGTTCGCCCCCTTGTGGTCAAGTGCAGCATTGTGCCCTTGCATCACTTTGCATCTGGCTAAACATGGGACCTGGAGATTGGAACCGGGTTCTTAGGCTTAGGAGGCAGGCGCCTTAACCGCTAAGCCATCTCTCCAGCCCCACAAACTCATTTTCAAATGTCACTAATATCACTGCAGGTGAATCACACACGAAAGTTTTAAATGTCACACAAAAGTGGAGGCACAGTCCAAAAGAGAAAGAAACACAAGTGAGAAAGCATTTGGTACAGAATCAATGCAAAACGTTGCCAAGACTTTCAAACTAGTAGTTGGGAAGACTTCTCAGGGGATGAAGTACTTACAACATATGCATGAGGACTAGAATCTGGAACCCTACTGCCCAGGTACATATTGGTTTGGTGTGATCACCTGCTTGTAACCCCAGTGTACAAGATTCAGAGGAAGGGGACTTCTAGGGCAAACTGGCCAGCTAGTCTAACCAAACTGGTGAGCTTGGGTTTACGTGGGAGAACTTGCTTTAGTAGTAAATAAGGCACCAGACGTCAACTGCTGGCCTCAAAGTACATACTCATCTCACTCTTCCAGGCTTGCTGTCCTTGGGACTCTCTGCCTTGGTCAGAAGTTAGTATTGTCCTCTGTGGGGTTATCATCTCTCCAAAGCCACAGCCAAGATGACCCCTTAGTACCCTGCCATGAGATAATTACCAGTGACATCCATGGTCAACATAAATTTCTTTATATAACAGGGTAGTGGCCAACTTGGTCTTCCTTCCATAGATGGTAAGAGCTAATGCCAATCCACTCTTCTGCTGGTCTCCTGGGGAGGCCATCAAGACCAACCATTACCAGTGCACAGAGCCATGTCCCCGGGGAGAGCAGCAAAGGACACAGAAAAGTGGTTTGGGGATACTTGATGGTTGACTTTGAAATTCAGATTGTGAAAATAAATTATTAACTGCAGATCTTTTAGGACATGTAAAGAACTCTGTACCCATCCATATAGGACATAATATATATCATAATATCATCAGATATTAATATACTAAGTCAGTCCCCCTGTTTTTCTCTCTGTTGACATTTGTATAACAAGTACGTGCCCCTTACTTCCTTTACATGAGCATGTTCTCCACAGGATGAGGGTGGAGTTGGCATGCTGTCAAGTTAATGTTTTGGCCTTTCCTGTTTAAAACATTCTTTTACTGCTTGGATCAAAATCCTTTAAAGCAGGTGATCTGTTATGCTCATTGATATATATTCAAATCATTGTCATACTGAGACTTGCTTTTAATTACCAATAAATTCTGAAATAACATATCAGTATTTGTGTTAATGGTGGATTATTTTGGACTGTAGGAGTAATTGAAGGTCAATATTTCCATTTTCATTACCCAACAGTCTATATATAATTCACATGACTACATTATATGTAAAATATAAAGATGTATACTATTGTACATAAGTTATACACACACATTTTTAGCCAAGATGAGGTGTTATTGATTAGGCTCTTTAGAAAGTTACCACACATCTACAAGCCATCATTAAGTACTTGATCCCAAATTATGTCATTTGCTATAAAAAAAGAATTTTAGCAATTTGGAGTCTTTTGTGTTGTCATGTGAAATTAAGGATTGCTGAGAAGGAATAGTTCTGAACAGAGTGGGGAGGGAAGAGTGAGAGAGAGTGATGGAATACAAATGACATCAAAGCAAAGGCAGGATTTTTTGGCAGGAGTCAAAGGGGAGGAGGGACTGGGGAAAGGTAGGGTTGAGAGGGATATGTAAGGGAAAATGCACTTATAATCGATGACAATGCCATAATGTTACATTATGTTGTATGATAGTGAAAAAATTAAAAAGAGAATAGAAAAAAAAAAGAATATTAAGAAATACAGGGCTGGTGAAATGGCTTAGCAGTTAAGGCATTTGTCTGCGAAGCCTAAGGACCTTGGCTCAATTCTCCAGGTCCCATGTAAGCCAGATGCACAAGGGGCACATGCATCTGGAGTTTTTATGCAGTGTCTAAAGACCCTGGCATGCCCATTCTCTCTTACTCTCTATCTTCCTCTCTCTCTCTGAAAGAAAGAGAGAGAGAGAGAGAGAGAGAGAGAGAAAGGAAGGAAAGAAAGAAAGAAAGAAAGAAATTAAAGATGTTGGCATGGTAAAAATAGGGATTCACCCTATATCAATGGGAAGTATACTTGTATACAAAATAATTTTATGGCTTAATTATCCAGAAAAATGCATTGGGTTTTTGAGTTTGAAGTGTATTTGTGGCAAAGCACAAAAATGTAGATAGGATGTAAAGCCAAATCATCCAGGGATTATCTGAAAAGTGTTAATCTGTGTTTGTGCACCCTCTAGAATTTCATCAGAATCCCTAGCTTAAGCTTTTTGAATGTTTTTTTATGGTGGGTCTTATTCAGAAACCATAGACTCAAATTATTATTTGATTCTAATATAGTAGAGGAGAAAGGAATAGTTTCAATAATGCTTGGTCCAAAATTAGAGGCATGTGACTATATAAGAACACTTACAGGGAGGCTAGAATATACATGGCAAAGAGCTGGCTAAGAGCATCCCATGGAGTCTGGGGTCACATTAAAGGCACCTCTGACAGTGTGTAGTCCTCATCCCCAGGGCCCTCACTCTGGTACTCTGGCTCCATCCACTGATCTTACCTGCCCTCAAACTCCACCCACTGACTTCATCCAGCCACACCTACTGAGAGCTTCTTTGTCATATATCTACAAAGGTCCTGGAGAGTAATTGACAGTATAATATTGAGGGTGATACTGGAGATGTGAGGTGGTAGATATAAGTGCAGAGGAGACACTGCCTTCTACTGTTTAATAAGCTGTTTTGTGTTTAGGCAGGTGTGCCACACAGCTTGATGAGCAGGAAACAGCAGGAAATGCACTCAAGGAGGGACCTGGGAAACTATATATTCACCTTCTGCTGAGAGCATTGTGATGGACCTGTGGTCTTAACACCACTCAGCAAAAACTGTCTACAGAAACCTCAGTTCTTACAAAAGTATTGCTAGTGGTTCAAAATGCCACCCCCATTTCCAGAGATTGGTTTTATCTGTCTGTGATGGAACCCTGCTAAGTCATATTAAAATTACCAGATTATTTGCTGCTTGGGCAAAAGGAGCACGCCTAACTATGGGGAGAACCTTATGCAGACATGGTAGGAATGTTGGATAAGAACTTTAAGCAGAATCTTTAAGAAACAGATGCTCAGGTGAAGGAATAGAAGCAGCTCACACAGAGCTGCAGATGTTATAAAGTGGAAAAGAATTTCAATGATGAGATTTATGCATGTTCATATTTGAAGAAGAAATTTCCTCATGAATAAACAGGAAAGGATACTAATTCACAGGGACAACATGCTACATTATAAGACAGAAAATGTGATACAAAATTAATAGGTTTGACATTTTAAGAGGCAATCTTGCCAAACAAGAAGGCAGGTTTGTTCTGAATAGCAATGGATAATTCTGAGTGGATTAGAAGAGTGTGAAAGCTAAAGTAAGTTTTACACACACACACACACACACACACACACACACACACACACTCATGCATGCAACTTAGCCCTTGAATTTTCGTTTAGTAATTATGAGGTCAACACCCAGGTAAAAGATGGTCAATTAATTAATATATTTATTAATAGGCAAAAATATTCACCAGTTATAAGACATAATAATTCATTGATTCAACCTGGTATACCTATTTTAAGAAACTAATAAGCACATTAAACATAATTCAAAATTTAAACTAAACAAACTTCATAGGTGTAATAATTAGTAATGATTTGTATCATAATTAATAATTATAGGTATATAATTGATAATTACAAGTATATTAGTATTTTTAATTGCTGTAGAGTTTAAAATGGCCTTCACCTATATCATATCAGGATTTCTATAGCTGCTCTGATCAGGAGAGTTAATGGACTGAGAGTTTATAAATACACACTACTTTTCCTCTGTGGTCTAAAAAGACACCATGAAAAAGAGAAAGAGCCAGGAGATGTTAAACAATTTATTCAAGATAAGTGAGCATCAGACATATGTTAGGGAGCTGTATTCTGTTTTAAATCATGGCTCTTGATATATTACTGTCATATGTACACATAGGCACACAGGTCACATAGATGCATATAGTCACCATAGACACAGGAATCCATGGTGACACACAGACACACAGGCATACATATGGGCACACGGAAACATACACAGATACATGGGGACACAGGCACACAGATGCCCAGACACCTACACACAGAAATATATGGATATAAATACAGTCACTCACACATGCATGTATTTTAGCAAAGTTACATGTGCCTTGTTTACTAATACCTGAATATGCAAATTCATGTTCATTGCATGCATATATGTATTTTATACTGTGTTAAGGAGGGAGGCTGCAAGGACAGAGAAGTGGAAGTCAGTCTTTGTGGAGCTCCAGGTACCATTTCCTCCTTACATATTCTTCTGTTGAAATGATACAAATCACTGAAGCTCCCATTTCCCAAGATGCTTAGAGATCTCTGACCATAATAACTGGATTCTTTTCCTATTAATCTCAGCCATTCTTTCCTGAAGACACTAGTGCTTACAAACTTTCTGAAGCTGATGAACTGCTTCAGGCTATTCCACATGTATACCTGGCCTTGGTGCTGTATTCTCCAAAAGCAGGATCCTCAAATGAGGGGAGGGGAGGGGTTGGAGGAGCCAGTGTGAGCACCTATGGTGGACATGTCCTTTTATCCCCCCAACTAGTCCAGACAGGTATATCTGTGTCAATGCCAGGGGTGTCATTCTGGACAGTTGAACATTCTATCCAGTTGGACCTCAGCCCCTCTGCTGCTGAAACATATTTATCCCCACCCATCCCTGAGTGTCCACAGACCATCTTAACATGTCAGGTTTCAGCAAAACAAACATGTATAGACTTCATGAGAATGTTTCTTTCTATAATTGATTATTATATATTGATAATATATGATTTATGTATTACATATTAAATATACCATAATATATTATATACTTAATATATAATTATAAAATATATATTTATAATATATATAATATATAACATATTACATATTAAATATTATATACACACACACACATATATATATATATATATATATATATATATATATATATATATACACACACACAGAGAATGAGACTGTAGGGTTTCTCTCAAAGATAGCTGGAGAAGACAGCCTGGGAGGACATGTGGGAAACCCATGAAACATGTGTCATATTTCGATCTTCATATCCTGCCCTGTCCTGTGTTGTTCACTTTTTCCCTTCTGGTAAATCTTATGGAGTCACATTCACTTTGTACCATTTCCATAATTTGGGTCTTGTCTTCTCATTCCATTTGGTATTTCTGTCTGTTGCAGTCAGGTTCACATTGCTGGCAGAAATCACCCGACTAAGAGCAGCTAGTGGGGAAAAAAAGAGGTTTATTTTGGCTTACAGGCTCGAGGGGGAAGCTCCATGATGGCAGGAAAAATGATGGCATGAGCAGAGGGTGGACATCACGCTCTGGTCAACATAAGGTGGACAACAGCAACAGGAGAGTGTGTCAAAAACTGGCAAGGGGAAGCTGGCTATAATACCCATAAGCCTGCCCCCAACAAAACACCATCTCCAGGAGGCTTTAATTTCCAATTGCCATCAGCTGGGGAGACTAGTATTCAGAACACTTAAATTTATGGAGGACACCTGAATCAAACCACCACATTCCACTCCTGGTCCCCATAAATGATAACCATACATGATATAAAATGCAATGCATTCATCCAACTTTAAAAGCCCCCATTTTTTTTTTTATAAATCTTAATGATGTTCAAACAATCCACATACCCCAAGGTCTTTTTTTTTTTTTTGTTTTTTTGTTTTTCGAGGTAGGGTCTCACTCTGGCCCAGGCTGACCTGGAATTAACTATGTAGTCTCAGGGTGGCTTCAAACTCAGTGATCCTCCTACCTCTGCCTCCCAAGTGCTGGGATTAAAGGTGTGCACCACCATGCCCGGCTCCCAAGGTCTTTTAACTGAGCCATAAAACCAAAAATAATCCTCCCAAAAAACCCATAATGACACAGAATAAACAGTCACACTGCAAAGGATGGCATTGGGCAAAGCAAAGAAATATTCAACCAATACAAGATTTAAAACAACCAGGGCAAACATCAAACTCTGTAACTCCAAGTCCAACAACTCTAGTCAGTGACAAATCCCCAAGTCTGATAATTCTAACCAGCAAGTCTCTCGAGTTCCAATTCCACCCCTCCAGCTAGGCTACTCACAGTCCTGGAAAACTTCAGCCAGGGCCGGCAGCTTTCCTCAGCAACCATCTCGTGGTCCCGGCATCTCCATTGGGTCTCCACTGCAACCCACGGGCCATCCTCATGGCCCCATGGGATCTCCATGCAGGCATCCAGCAAACCTACTTCATACTGCCCATGGCCATTTCCAAAACACAAGACCGAGTTACAAACTCAGTGACCCTCTCTTTCCTGCATTTGTTACACTCCATAATACCAGGTAGGGTGCCAATTTGTTAATCCAGGGGGGAATAAATCAGACTTTGAAGAACAGGACACTCCTTGAGCACTCAGCCCCCTTCAAAAGAGTCTGCATTCTTCCTTTTGTCCCACTGCAGGTCAGCTGCAATCTCAAAGGTTGTAATCTCTCAACTGCAGCTGAATGGGCAGAGTTCACCCAAAGATTTCATTTTTCTGTGCCATATCCCTCTGCTCACACCAGTTCATTTCTGTGCAAAGCAACCCTGCACATCTTTTCAGGACACTGGCATAACAGCAAACTTCTCACACAAACTGCTAGCCCAGTCCAAGAAAAGCTCTTTCTCACCCTCATAAGCCAAACCTCACAGTCCATAGTTCTTACTGCATTCAGGCCTTTCAACTCTGACCAGAATAGTCCATCAGGCTGTACTTACAGCACTACAAGGTGTCTCTTAGGCCAGGGTTTCAAATCCTTCCACATTCCTCTTGAAAATCAGCTCCAAAAGGCCAAAACCACACAGTCAGGTGTCTAGCAGCAATCTCACTCCTCAGTTCCACTTTACCGTTGCAGTCAGGTTCGCATTGCTGGCAGAAATCACCCGACTAAGAGCAGCTTGTGGGAAAAAAAGAGGTTTATTTTGGCTTACAGGCTCGAGGGGGAAGCTCCATGATGGCAGGAAAAACGATGGCATGAGCAGAGGGTGGACATCACACTCTGGTCAACATAAGGTGGACAACAGCAACAGGAGAGTGTGCCAAAAACTGGCAAGGGGAAGCTGGCTATAATACCCATAAGCCCGCCCCCAATAATACACAGCCTCCAGGAGGCTTTAATTTCCAATTGCCATCAGCTGGGGGACTAGCATTC
This sequence comes from Orientallactaga sibirica, assembly GCA_036365145.1. NCBI lineage: Eukaryota > Metazoa > Chordata > Mammalia > Rodentia > Dipodidae > Orientallactaga > Orientallactaga sibirica. The sequence goes on from JAEOAD010000039.1 coordinate 16,295,451, forward strand.
AGAACACTTAAATTTATGGGGGACACCTGAATCAAACCACCACACTGTCCCTGAAAGTCCAGGTCAAGGGATTAATGGCAGAGCTCTGCTCTCTTGGAATGCTGTGTGGGACAGTCTGGTGCATGGCATCATGTCACACAGTGCACCGGAAGAAGAGAGAGCAATGGAGGCCAATGGCCATGGTCTCTGCTTTATCTTTTGATCTCTTAGCTTCCCTTTTATATTTTATAGATTTCTTCTGCAGCTCAGAATCCATGGGGAAAAGCTTTGTGTGTGCTTGGTACATTCTGAGGTAACTGCAAAGGGGAAGCTGTACCCCAGGTTGAGTATTTTCAGGGACAATTTTGTTATTTCTGACCTGCTGTAGTTTCTCTGGGTCAGTGAAAGAAACATTTCAGGAGTGTAGAGAACCCTGCGGACCTAAGGAGAAACTGAATATCTTTTTTTATAAAGATTTTATTTTTATTTATTTATTTATTTATTTATTTATTTATTTATTTATTTATTTATTTATTTGAGATAGAGAGAGGGAAAAAGAGAGGGAAGGTGAGAATGGGTCTGCCAGGGCCTCAAGCCATTGCAAACAAATTCAGATGTGTGTGCCCCCTTGTGCATCTGGCTTACATGGGACCTGGAGAATCAAACCAGGGTGCTTAGGTTTCACAGGCAAACGCCTTAAGCACCAAGCCATCTCTCCCGAGAAACTGAATTATCTTTACCATTAGAAAGACAACTTTCTTTCCCTTTACTTCAAGTATTTATCTACAACTCCAAAGAAAAGAAACATTTTTCTCAGTGTTAAATTTATTCAAGGCAACATGCTCAGCATGAACGAACAGAATAAATAATTCCTAACTATCAACTTGCAAAGCCCCTTTTCTTCTGTGAGGAAGCAGCCTGTGTTATCTAACTCGGGTTTTGCACAGTAAGTCTGTTTGTACTGCAGCGTATGAAAATGGACGTGCTTCTTGTTGGCTTCTCTGTATTTGCTGAACAACTTTTTTTTTCTTTTAAATAGTGTGGCATTAATCAAAATGCCTTCCAAACTCAGACAACATGTGACATAGTTGTTTTCATTTTTCTAAGCCTCATTTCCAAAATTCTTTCACACCTGAAGATTGAACATTCATTTTTCATAACTATGCCAAGGTGGTAGATATGATATTGAAATTCTTTCTTGCTGCCAATTTACCATTTTGAGATATTTTCTTAGATCATCTCAATGCGAGTATGATGAGCACATATACAATTCTCCACATAACCATAAAAATGAATTGAATACTCCCATAAGTTGACTAGACATCTAGAATATATTCAAAATAATAATGCACTTTGCTTTAAAAACTTGCATATCAGTTATAAATAAGACATGCAGAGAGAAAGAAAATCACATTTAAATTGCTCATGAAATCAGTGAAGAATAGGAGCAAAGATTTCAAACAGCAGCTTCACCACTGGAGAACCTCCTGGAGATTGACAGCAGTAGAGAGAGGAAGGCAGGAAGGCGAGCTTGGTGCAGTAGGACTGGTCCTATACCCACAGAAGGAAAGCAAGTGCTGGTAGCATGGCCTTTCAAACATTGTGAATACTAAAAGGCAATATCCTGTGTGGGGAAAGGATGGGACTTGTGTATGTTGGGTCTGTGGCCCATATCCTGTATGGGACATGATGGGACCCATGTTTATGGATAAGGTCTGTGACATCCTGTATAGAACCCATGTGAATCAAGATTGGTCTGTGCGACCCACATCCTTTTTGAGTCATAATGGGACCCATGCAAATGCATAAAGTCTGTGACCCACATTCTCTGTGGGACATAATATAGCATGTATGCATGGGTGGGGTTCTGTGACCCTCATCCTATATGGGACATAATGGGACCTGTTTATGATCTTCATCCTGTATGGGACATAATGAAACTCTACAAAGTCAGGGCCCTAACAGAGATTGGAATGATGTTGTCAGTTCAGAGTAGGGAAGTGAGATAGATACTTTATTTTAGGACATCTCAACAACATTAACTTCCTATGTGCTGTTCAGAGTATGTTACATTCACATACTAGTGCCTGTATGAAAGGTCCTATCATTGTGTACACCCTCACCTGTGCCTAGAAAAAGATAGGGAATGAGCTTCATTCTTCTTTTCATGTGTGTGTGTGTGTGTTTATGTGTGTACATATGCGCATGTGGTATATGCATGTATGTGTACAGATGTGGGCACCCTGTGTGTATGTGTGTGGAAACCATAGAAGGACACCACATGTCCTCCTATATTGCTCTTTCAGCTTTTGCTTTCCCTTGGCAGGCTGAAGCTTAACATCATAGTCCATCTTGCTGTTGGTGTCCCTCTTGCCTAAGGGAGGATTTGTATCCATCTCTCTCAAACCCCATTTCTCCCTAAAACCTAACATGTACATTTTAGGTGGATTAAATCTTTGGTAACTATACCAAAAATGATAACTGTTCCTACACTTGAACCACGAATGTTAGCTTTGATTTCTTTTCGGTACACCAGAATAATATAGGGGAAGTCCCTAGGAAAGGAAGATGCCTTCTTTGAAGAAGTTGCTTAAGGCACTGGTGGGGTTGGGCAGATTTTCTGGCAGTGAGCTGTTGGTGAAAGGGAAGTATAAAGGGATGCACCAGGCTGCCACTGAGCTGCGGGAGGTCTTCTTGCTGGGCACAGAGCAGAGCTCTTTACCACTACCCACCAGCACAAAGTCGAAGGAGATTGTTTTGTCTATTTGGTTTTCTGTATCTTAAAAAAGTGAAAATTCAGTCCAAGGGGCAATAAGGCCTATGTAGTGTGATTTTTGAGTTTACTAAAGTTGTTTACATTAGCCTAGGTCACTAAAAGGCAGCTGCATCACTGAAAGGCACACCCTGGCATGGGTGACAAAAAAGCTACATTCCTAGTGTTCCCAGTGAAACTTACACTCAGCTCCACTGGGGAGTCTTGTCTTCTCCAGCAATTGTTTGCTACTTATATAACCCTCAGGGAGGACCTTGTGATTCTTGGAACTTTCTGAAGCTTCCTCAGTCTTACAAGTTTTGTGAGCTTCCTAAACTGATTTTTAAAATATTTTATTTAGGTATTTATTTAAGAGAGGAAGAGAATGATACAGAAAGAGAGAGAGAGAGAGAGAGAGAGAGAGAGAGAAAACGAGTATGCCAGGACCTCTAGCCACTGCAAACAAACTCCATCTTGTGCATATGGCTTACGTGGGTACTGGGAAATTGAACCTGGGTCCTTAGGCTTTGTAGGCAAGCACCTTAACAGCTAAGTCATCTCTCCAGCCTAACTCTGAAAATTTTGCTAGCTTCCTGAATCATATAAGCATCCCTGCTGGAAGGAATGTTTCAGTCTGGAGAATATAGCTACATAACTCCTTGGCCCTTCTGAGTTTTATCACCTCTATTGTCAGGGACAGGTACAGATTCCAGAAGGTAATGTGGGTTCTGAGTTCAGTCATCTTGTTTCAGCATCCCTGAGTCCTACTCACCTGCAGAACTAAAGATTCATTATTGCCTCACTGGGGCTAAGAGCTTACAGCCTTCTGACCCAGAGTGAAGCCAAGAAGACCAGTAGTGTCTGGAGATTAAATGGTAGAGTCCCCCAGGGTCCTCCACAGAACTAGTAGCCTGACCCATAAGGATACCTAAGTGGGTCTCAAGGCAAGTACAAGCTTCACTTGACTTGCAGGCCACGTCTTCTAGAATGTTAGATGTTTAGATTGAGCAGTGGGGCTTTGATGAAATCAGAAGACACAATAAATAGAGTGGATGTGGAAGGTAGACTTCAGAAGGCCCAATACCTATGACCTTATCAGACATCATGAAGTACTCACAATCATAACTGTACACTTCAATATAGCTAGGGGATGCTTCCAATATGGCTGTAAGATCTACCTTAAAACCTGACCTAATTCCTTTAAAATGTGTGCTATAAATCCACTAATGTCATCTATAATCTCAACTCAGAAAAATGAAAAAGTTAGAGTGATCTTACTAGGCAAAGTAGACTTAGGTCATTTTCAATGATATTTAATTTTTGTGCTTCTACATTTGACCACATGCTCTCTGGGTATAATTCTCAAGCAAATTTAACCCTTTGTTTAGATCTGATGAAGAAGAGTAACCAAGCCAGTGCATTTTCTCTTCATGTAAATTTCTTTATGGTTCCCCTTCAGGTGAGGTACCCAGGTAAGGTTCTGGTCATAGAAAATTAGGAGATGGTATTGATACTAAAGTTTTATATTTTCCCCCTTATATAAGGCCCAAGTGATTTCCAAAGCAGCAATAGTCCTGACCTATGGAGAATGGAGGCTCCTGGATGGGCTAATTGAGGGGCCAAGGAAGGATTATATCACTGCTCCAAAAAAGGAGTGTTCCCAAATAGTACCCAGTGTGTAACTCTAGAAACCAAGCAAATAGTCTGAAAATGAATGCTTTTTGCCCCTGGCAAACAACTGTGCTTAACTCTAAAGAAGTAGTTTAAATATTCCAATACAAAACCACCTTCTGATCATAGGGTTATTTTCATTGGTATAACCAGGCACATACAGATTGTATACATAGCTAAAAGCCTCTGCATAGAAACTCACAGAAATAAAGTTTCTTTTGCCCTATAAATAAAAAAAAATCTATCAGATCAAATTATCATTCTTCATAAATGTGATCACCATGGCGACACTTGTTCTCATCTGCCCTTATATTAGTTTTGCGGGAGTATCTATGCTTGCACTGTGAAGGCTGTAATGGTTAATGTGGGTGTTTAATGCGACGTGACAAACACATTAACCTTGAGGAAAAAAATAATGACTAAAGCAAATTGTATAATTTTTATCTTTATCACTACAATGCTGTTTTGGGGAAATAATTGCCTAATAATTTCACTGCAGGAGCAATCAAGTGATAACAGGGGATGACTAATGCTGTGTTTAATACGGAGCTCCAAATGCCTTTGCCTCCCGTCGCCTCACACCTCTCACCATCGGGCACATCATTCTCCAGAAGTAGGCTCCGATAATAATGCAGGGTGCTTAGAGGAAGACGACTGGATTGTGGGAGTGGAAGCAACACAGAAATATCATTCCACCCTAGTGCCTAATCCACGGACAAATGCTGAATCTATGCAAAGAAAATTTAAGTGAAAATCACATATGCCTTGAGCTAGAGAGGAAGGCAAGCCAATTAATTTTCTTTTATCCCTATATGCCTTAATCCTACCCTCAATTAAGGACAAACAATAGTCAGATGCTGGCTTCAAAACATATCCATGGGGAAGCTGACTTGCCTTCCCTCGAATTTGAAAGGACCTGTTTCACTGCCTTAAGGAATGAGATCTAGCAGAAACCCTTCCTTGTGACGCACAAACTCATTTTGCTCTCTGGGAACACTGCTTGAGAGGAAGCTTAAGTCACAAGAAAAGGCCATGCAGGTGTTTCAGCACCAGCTACAGCCCCGATCCCAGCTGGTATCCAGGAGGATTGATGTGAGAGGACCACGTTCCTGCCAAGGACTTGTTAGAGCCACATGAGGAATCCATGAGAGCAACTCAGTCCAGTTGGCCTTTGGAACAAAGACTCTGGAAGTGTGCAGCTGGTTTTGTATTATGACACTGAGTTTAAGGCATGGCATTGTGCAGCTGCTTATATTCAAACACGCCATGCTCTTCTGCTCTAGTCACAGGACTGAAGGAGAGTCCCAAATGTCACTCTAAAAGTTCCAGAGAATTGTTCATTTGCTATGGTCAGAGCATGTCCTTATATTATACATATGTTGATATCCTAACACACATGGTGGTGATGTTATAAAGTGGGATAAATGACTCACAGCTTCCAGAACTGTGGGATATAAGTTGCTTAGGGTAAGGCACTTCGTTTTAGCAGGCCTTGATATAAGATTAAGTCCATGGAGGCAGTAGATTGTATTCATGGAGTCTGCTTTTGACCCCTTTCATTTACAGATGATTATCAGTGCTCTCTCACTGTGGAGGAGATGGAGTTAAGATACCCACTGTCAAATGCACTCAGATGATGCCACATGATTTAGCTCAGTTGAGGAGAAATGTACCCACCACAAAATGACCATCAGCTTACATACAGATCCATGGAAATGATTAGCGTCAAGCCCGAGTTTAGGGTGATTGGTGGCAGGATTGTGCACACATAGTTATTAGGCAAAGCTGGTTAAGAAGTTATGAATGACCACTGAGGGCTTTCATCACAATGAGGTTGACTCCTGTATTCACAATTAATCCCTGAAAGGATGCTGGACAAGAAACCCAGGGAGTGACAAACCTTCATGTTGAGCGTTCTGTCTTATATTGGTGTGTCTGTGACAGACTGGAAGTGAGTTGTTGAAGTTTGCTCTTGCTTCTTGTGCCCTTACACCAACACCAGTCAGACACCCTCAGAAGGTGCCCCAGGGCAGTCAGTAGGCACATGAGTACACTGTGGAGAGGCGGGGACCATTGCTGACATAGATCAGGAGAAAGCTGAGAATATTGCCTTCCTGTCCTTTTCTGGAAAAGAATATGCAAAATAGAGGGTGCGTAAAAAATTAGGGAAAAAGTTAAAAAGTGAGAAACATTATGAATATATGGAAATTAACTATTCCCTTGGACCACTGAATCTAGATAAAGAGGGTAGGAAATTGGCTTGAAAGCTATGGTAGCTTGCAATTGGCTAGATAACTTACATTTTTTAGCTAAAATTTTGAAAACTGTAGTTGTGAGGTGAATGCTAGTTAATTTTGTGTCTAAAACTGAAAGAAATATGAAACCATGTCTCATTTTAGATATGGCCAATACAGTTCCTCAGTACGTTTTTGTATTCTCCAGCCCTATTGTACTTCCTGGGGGCCTGCCTCCAACGGAGATAGTGTTGGAACTATGATGCCTGTACAGGCCTTCTGTGTATTAGGAATTCAGGAAACATGTGGTAAATAAAAGGTGAAATGGACAGGTAAAGTCAGAGGACGAGAAACGATGACAAAGTTTTTTTCCTGTGAAGTCCATGGCCTTAAAAGCACTTGGGCTCTGTGGGTTTGAAGTGGTAATATTTATTACAAAGGGAAACAACTTTGAACTAAAGTTTCTGTATCAGAAAGCACTAACTTTTCAGAGCTTTTGCTCTGCTAAGAAACTGAATGTACAAAAAAATAAAGATCAAACATGTCTTTTTATCTGAGTTAAAAAGCAAACAACAATAGGAAAATTGTGACTCAGTTAAACTTTCAATAACGGAAAGCACCGTGTTCCTAGTAAGAACAGTGAATTAATGTGTTTCCAACCTTAATAAGTCAAAACTGTTTGCAAAACTTAGTTTTGATGTTGACATTTCAAAAACCAGCCTACTTATCAGTACTAAGCATTTATTTTTTATGAAGCAATGGTATATGAAGTCAGAATACATCAGTGTCTGATTTTGAATTGCATTATAATTACATATGCTAAATATCTTTGCTGTTTTTCCAGGGACTAAGCTTAATCCTATGTTAGTTTCACAAATTAAGATTAAGTTATTGGAAAAAGAAACATGTAATCAATAATAATACACAGGCATTTTAAAGCTCTCAATCTAGAGCAGTGTAATTGATGACTTCAACAGCACATCTATAGCATAAGAAAGGTCATGTGCAAACATCACTCAGACCTTTTCATGGTCAGGACACATGGATGGAAACAGCACTCTCTTGAAACGTTCTGTCATAATCCACTAACACTTGATGCTTATTGAAAAGAGCTCCATACTGCTCTCAACACCCACTGTGAGGTACAGGGCACTCTATGCACTTACGAAGGTGGCACTGTGATGGTTGAAACTGCGCAGCTGGGACACCTGGACCCTGAGAGAACCTTCTACCAGTGTTTGGATGTGAGGATGTGGTCAAACTCAGTGTTCATCTCTGTCACTTCCAGCAATTACAGTGATGGGAACAGTGCAAAGGCTTAGAGCAGACAGTGAAGTAACCATGTCCCAGAAAATGGGGTCACTTCATGGAGAATTCCTCACCATCACATGATTCCATAGGGTGATGCCTAGGGAATCATGTGACACAATAAAAAGATAAAATAAAATAAAATACATTTAATGGTCAACTGTTATTTCTGCCCATGGAATTGCAGTGTGACTATTTGAACCCCTTTACAGGCAATGAGTGTGAAAACTGTTTTTTTTTCTCATAATTTCATAAAGAACTAAAATATAATATGCACATGCTCCACAGGAACTTAAAAAAAAAAAACATTGTTTATATTGTTTTTAAACGTGGAGAGCAGTTTTTGCATATGTGTTTGCAATCAATCAAAAATGATGCTATCTATCTCAGCATAGGAACTTTAATAAAATATTACAGGTTGTTTAAAATGGTAGAAGTCCATTTATCCCAGTTGTGGAGGGTGGAGGTTAAGACTGGGGTGCCTTCACTGGTTAGAAAATGGTTCTATCTTCTCATAGTGAAATATGAGAGATTGTTCTGGAAGATCTATTCAAGAAGGTTCAACCCTCATGACCTAGTCACTTCCCAAAGACCCCTGTTCCTAATACCTTCACACTGAATTTTGGAAGACACACACAGCCCATAACTGTATCTTTACAAAGAGTTTTCCAGAAGTATTATCAGAAATCTAACCCTGACACACTTTATCCTAGGATTTTATTTTATTTTTTGATACAGAAAATTTAAAAGATAAATAAATAAGTGTATTAAAATGCATGACCACTGAAAAGGGGATGATTAGTGATGTGAGGTTACCCCAGGCCTGCCCCAGGTCCACATGCCCTGTTTTGAGCACATCCATGGAAGAGGGCATGCAGGACTTGGAGCGAACTGAAGCTTCCCCTGAGCCTTATTATTTTAGGTCCCAGAAGTTATGGGAAGAATGGCGTGGGATTTTCTTGTTTTCACTGTGCGATGGTTAAGTTCTATTGTCAACTTGATTTATTTAGGAATTTACAGACATTCCTCTTGAGTGGGTGTCTAAGGTTGCTTCCTGGAAGGATTGAAGGAGGAAACTTTTCCCTCAGAGGGAGCCCTTCCCCCAGAGCAGGTGGCTCTCGAGGAGGGGGCTTTATCTAAAGAAACTCTGGGAGAAAAGAACCCTTCCTGCCACCTGGTTGTCAGTGCTGCTTGCTGCCTTCCACCATGACTGAAGACCAGCAGCATTCCAGAAAGCCTTCAGGCCTTCAGTGCTGGATTGCAACTACTGAGGCATCCAGCCTCATGGACTGAGCAGCTACTGGGTTCCTTGATTCTTAGGCCTGCAGACTGTTGTTATATTTGGACTACCATAAGCTAATTTAATAAATCCCCCTTTTAATACAATTTATTCTATTAGTTCTGTTCCTCTAGAGAACCCTGACTAATACACACTGTGTTAGGGATTTGCAGATGCAAATGAAAATAGTTCTAATAAAATAACTGAATTTCACAAAAAAGACCAAAATAAAATATACATAATTAAAAGGGAGACACAGTTAATTTTAAAAAAATATATCAGTTGCTGCTAAAGAAAGAACTAATGAACTGAAAAAAAAAGATCAGAAGATGTCTCAAAGATAAATAAGCCTAAAATTTGAAAGATTATGATACAGACTATAAAAACATAAAGTTTATAATTTATATTTGATGTGTTATATAAAAGAGAATTTTGTTTATTTCACTTAAACGTTTTAATCAGTGTAAAATGTTCTAGACATCTCTAGGAAAATTAGAAAGAAAACAGTGTAGCAGTCAAGAAGTCAAAAAATTAAATAGAAACTGCTTCACAGTATATCTTTATGACCCCAGGACAAAGGAGGTTATTAGATATGCAAATTCCTAATTAAAATGGAAACTTCTTGGCTGGGGAGATGGCTCAGCAGTTAAAGACACTTGCTTACAAAGCCTGCTGGCCTGGGTTCAATTCCCCAGTATCCACATAAAGCCATAGCATAAAGTGGAGCTTGTGTCAGGAGTTCATTTGCAGTGGCAAGAAGCCCTGGAAGTCTGATATTTTTTTTCTCTCTCTCTCTCTCCCTCCTCCTTTTATTTCCTTCCCACCTCCCTCCCCTCTTTCTCTCTCTTGTGCAAATAAATGAATAAAGTATAAAAAAATGGAACTTCCTTTGACATCAAAATGAAATCAAAACATGTAGAAGAATAAGTGCACTGAATATACTGTTAAACTCTGCAAACCAAAACATAAGGTGAGCTCATAGATGCTGCCTTTGTGGCCAGTAAATGCCAGTGTCAGCTCCATACCCCAGAAGGTGGATAGCACCTTTCCTTCTGGCAAAACTAGGGCAGCTGTACTAATCCCCAGCTCTCCAGGCAAGAAAGAATACCAGAATCTAAACTCTGGCGGTAGTAGGAATATATCCTTGCACAGCATTATGCAGAATGAATTATAAATTTAAATTTTCAGAATGGTGGAAACACCTGATAGAATTTCAAGGTCACACTGTGCCCACTAGACAATTTCTGGCTAGCAGGACAAAACTTGAACTGAGATGACTTTGTGCACACAGAGTAAACATCCAAGGAAATCTGGAAAAATAAAAAGCACTACTCAATTTTATAAAACTATGTTTTCAGTGAGAATTTGAGTAATTAAATGGCAAAATAGTCTCATGATTAAAATGATTAGAACAGGTAAGTATACTTCAAGAGTTAAATATTTGAACTGAAATTCTGTGTGGCATGAAGTTTCCTTTTGTTACTACCTTTGAGAGTTTTTCAAGAAGTTTGATACACAGTTATGTGTATCAAAAAACATAAGAAATCTGGGTATGGTAGCACATGCCTTTAATCCCAGAGGTAGGCACTCCGGAGGCAGAGGTAGGAGTATCGCTATTGCTGTGTGTTCAAGGCCAGCCTGAGACTACCTAGTGAATGCCAGGTCAACTTTGGCTAGAGCAAGACCCCACCTCAAATAAGTAAGTAAGTAAGTAAGTAAGTAAGTAAGTAAGTAAGTAAGTAAGTAAGTAAATAAATAAATAAATAAATAAATAAATAAATAAATAAATAAGGGAATGCCATAAGAGAGGCTGGGGGCAAAACCCAATTGGTAATGTGCTTGCCTCACAAGCATGAGGACTTGACTTTCATCCTGGACCCCCACAAAGAAAGCCATGTATGGTGGCACATGCTCATAATCTCAGTTCTGTGAAGGTGGAGACAGGAAGATCCTTCTATTGTTTATGTAAACTTTACTGAGTCTTCAGTTTGCAGGTATCTCAGCCTGGTGTCACCTGCTCTCTGGCATCTTTGCCCACTCTTTGTAGCAGTGGTCACTGTGAAAGTGGGGGTACCAAAGCTGGAGGGGGTTGCAGCCCAAATGCTCCCAATGTCTAATTGCAGACAAAATCCATAGGCAAGTATATCACTAGCTGGGACCATACTCCAGCAGGCCTGGAGCCAAAAGCCAGCTTCTATCCCTGGCCAGGCTGCCCTGGTCCTCTGATGCCAAGAGGGACTGAACCCACACTTCTGGAAGCTGTTTTCATCTGTAGCTATCAACATCACATCACAGTAGAGGATGCACAGATGGTGGTGTGACCTCAGATGAAACAGGTGGTTCCTTCTCCATTTATTTCCCTGGTGGTCCTGATGCTATGTGCTCATGTCTTTCCTGAGGAACTCAGATAGTCCCACCTCTGGATGGCACCCCCATATGTTTATTTTGCTTTTGAAACACCATTCTCCTTTTGTATTGTGACAGGCAAGCAAGAAAATCTTCAGCTGTTCTCTTGTTTTTCACTCCCATCTGTGCACAGGAAGTCGAGGAAAGCTGACCTTTCCACATCAGAAGTCCTTGTCAGAGAGTTTGGACAGATGAACGCTGCAAAAATGAACCAAAGTTAATTAATCTGAAGGCTTGTGTTTTGCTTATCATTTAAAGAGTATTCATATACTTTTTTAACGTAACACTATTTTTGTTGTTATTTTGTTGTTCTGAGATAGGTCCTGCTATATAGTTCAGGTTGGCTTCACACTCACTATACAGCACCTAATTTTATCAGTCCTCCTGCATAATTTTCCCAAATTCTAAGGTTACAGATGTATAACACCTTGCTTGACATGAATATCATTTTAATTTGGGGTCTTACACACAACTATTAAAAATTACTATGACTACTAAGTTCTATTGTCAACTTATCAAATAAGAAATCAAGTACATGACATGCCTCTTGGGTGGGTTTGTAAAGGTATTTCCAGGAAAGATTAACGGAGGGAGAAAGACTTTACCCTACAGTGGGCAGCCCTTATGGTAGTGGACTATTTATAAAGAAGCTGTGAGGGAGCACAGGACCTTTGCTTAGGTGCCCGTGCTACTTGCTGGTGCATAAATCTACCCTGCTGCTGTCCTTCTTGAACAATGAAACCAAGCTTCATCAACCTTCTAACATGGACAGAAGACCAGAGGCTTCCCAGGAACCCTGCAGACCTTCAGTTCTAGACTGGGTGGGACTGCTGAAGCATCCAGTCTCATGGACTGAGCAGCTATGAGGTTATCCTACTTTCCAGCCATTGTCAGACTGCACAGCCCATATTCTATAAGCCAGTCTAATAAATACCCTTTATAATACACATTTATTCTATCAGTTCTGTTCCTCCAAAGAACCCTGACTAATACAATTACCAAAGTAAAGACATAAAACTCGTTGTAAACCTCCAATGCTATTAAAGCTGCCCAATCTAGCACAAATAATCTCCCTGTGAAGCTTTTTCTGTTGGGCAAAAATACCATGCAGTACTTTTGCAATCTACCTCCAATCTATGCAAAGTGGTATAATGTCATTTAAATATCTGAAGTGTAAGTGATCCTAGACTGCCATCCACCAATTCATTAAACATTCTCTGGGGTAAAAATAATCCAATTGTGTGCTATGATAATGAAATAACAGAATCAAACACAAAAATTCCTTGTTCATTACCATAAGATTTAGCTAGATATAGAGCTGTTTCTGTTCTCCTGTTTGCCATTTTTTACACATGGACCATCCTCTTAATCTTTTCCAGTCTCAAAAGTCATTGGACATTAAAGTATGGACTTTTATAGGATGTGTCATATCCACAGAACACCAAGCCTGTAGCTAAATAATGCCTGCACATTGTATTTCAATATAAAAAGAAAACTGGGGAAAATGGAGCACTTTTTGAAAAGAGGTCTATTTCTATATTTAAATAATTGAAAACTCACACTAAGTCACAAAATTGGTTTCACCAATGAGACTGTTTTAAACTATTATAAGACCTATCACAATAAAAGGCAATATTTGATTTCTAGATCCTGATATTTTGTCTTTTGCTTTGGAGTTTTAGACATCATGCAAAAACTGAATGAACAAGAACAGAATGGGGCTAGGGACAAGGGAAAAGAGGGTACCAACACATGATGCATCCATATGAAACATCTTGTTAATAATAACAATAATAATAATCATTTAAAAATAAATAAAAATATTTTTAAAGTAAAATAAAGAATGTAGCTAAGGACCCCACAACTTCACTCTGCAGTGTCAGCAGGGACGGGGAGTTTGCATTGCTGGCGCAGGTGAATGGTGAAGCCATGGTACCTGACAAGCATGGTTCAATACAGCTCAAGACACAGAATTGTAGTCAGGCCAAGCAGTGCACTTAAGTAACTCACCTTTTGCCTCCTCTACTCATTTGTGTCATAGTAATACAAATAAAACAAGTCTAGTGCAACATTGCTGGACTTTTTCTTCAGAAAACCAGGTATTTAATACTTAATAATGGCAGTTATTGCCTGTTGCAGTCATTACTAATTGTCCAATGATTTAGGAACACCATATCATCTCATTTTCAGTATCATCAATAGTACATTGTGGAGACTGGGAAGATGGCTTGTTGGTTAAAGATGCTTGCTTTCAAAACCTACTGACCTGGGTTTAATTCCTCGGCAGACACTTAAGAGCCAGATACAAAAATGTGGTGCATGTGTCTGGTGGTGAGACATTCTGGTGCACTCAAACATGTACAATTACATGTACATAAATATATTTTATTTTTATTTTTTTATTGACAACTTCTTTAATTGTAGACAATATCCCATGGTACTTCCCTCCCTCCCCCCACTTTCCCCTTTGAAACTTCACTCTCCATCATATCCCCTCCTCCTCTCAACCAGTCTCTCTTTTCATTTTGATTTCATGATCTTTTCCTCCTATTATGATGGTCTTATGTAGGTAGTGTCAGGCACTGTGAGGTCATGGATATCCAGGCCATTTTGTGTCTGGAGGAGCACGTTGTAAGGAGCACATTGTACTCTTCCTTTGGCTCTTACATTCTTTCTGCCCCCTCTTCTGCAATGGGCCCTGAACCTTGGAAGGTAGGTTTGAGATGTTTCAGTGCTAAGAACTCCTCTGTCACTTCTTCTCAGTACCATGATGCCTTCTGAGTTATCCCAAGTTTGCCAACATCTGAAAAGAGAAGCTTCTCTAACTAAAAGAGAGAGTAGCATTAACATATTGGTGTGGACATTAAAGTTTTAAAGATATTTTAAATTAAATTGCATAATCAGTTATGTGTTTAATGTAATTGCATCTAATGTAACCCTGAGATGCCAGTCAGCTGTAATGCATCTGATTCTTTACATCCTTGCTTTCTGGTCCTACAACAGGCATGAGGAGTCCAATCCTAGTTATGTGGCTATGTGTGATCATCAGCTATGGAGACTGGCTTTCTTCCCTTTCCTCTTCACTTAACCACTTACATTTCCAATTTAATGAACAAATACTCAACTCCATCTATTCTACAAACATTCTGGGTACTTCCACTCACGATTTCTTGAGAACTATGTTCAAAACATAAATATTACACAAGTCAACTTTAACATGGGCCTCACATTTTGTTACAGGATGTATGATTCTGAAATAAATTACTCTAAGTGAACTTCCAAAGTTAACCATCAATACACACTGTATTGGTTTTATACTCTGATGCTCCGCTTGGAATAAGCAGAAAGGAATCACATGGTCTGCTAAGAGGTGAGCTCTAGAACCCAAAAGACAGTATAGAAAAAGCTAACATGGAGATAGATTGACCACACACTCTCTCATCTGTGGGATGGTCAGTGTCCATCGTCAGTTTGCCTGGATTTAGAATCACCTAAACAACACAGGCTGAAGTATGCCTTTGAGGGTGTTTCCAGAGGGCATTGACTGAGAAGAGAAGATCCATCTTGAATGTGGTCAGCACAATCCCATTGGCTCGTAGCCCGGACTGAATAAGAAGGGAAAAGAGAGCTGAGTACCAATATTCATCTCTCTATGCTTCCTGACTAGAGAAACAATGTGACCAGGCATCTCACAAACCCACCTCCATTCCTTCCTCATCATGAGAGACTACATCCCCTCAAATCATGCTTTCTCCTTTATGTTGTTTCTTGTCAGATATTTGGTCACAGGAATGAGAGACATGACATAATCATCTGCATGGGAAAGGGTGAGGCTGTGTTTTGATTTTTTTAATGTCCACTCTTCTAATAAATATTTATAGTATATGATTATTTATTCATCAATTCTTTGATGCTAAATAATGATAAGAATTTTTCATATGCTTATTTGTCACATACATATTTTCTTTCTTTCTTTTTTTTTTTTTTTTTTTTTGATTTCTCAAGGTATGGTCTCACTCTAGCTCAGGCTGACCTGGAATTCACTATGTGTGTATTCTCAGGTTGTCCTCGAACTCTTGGTGATCCTCCTACCTCTGCCTCCCAAGTACTGGGATTAAAGGCATGTGCCACCACACCTGGCTCATATTTTCTTTAGTGAGTGGTCTATTTAAATCTTTTGCTGGTTCTTAATTTGCTGGTTTATATTCTTGTTACTGAGTTCTTGATATTTCTGATATAATTCCTCTGTTAATTTTTGTTTCATAAATTTATACTTGCCATCTGTAACTTGTTATTTCATTCACTTAGCATCCACTTTCACAGAACAGAGTCTTAATATTTTCAATGGAGTCAAATTTGCAAATATTCTCACTCATGGATCCTGGGGTGACTTGTGTTTTTTACCATCTCATAACCAGAGCAGGTGTGGCATTTTTTCTGCTCTGTTTGCTCTGGACCTTGCAGTGTCCTAGTTTATACTCTATATTTTAGGTTGTGCTCAGGGTCAATTTTTGCTTGTGGGTGCCTACTTGTCCAAGCACTGCTTAGTAAGAGACCTGCTCCTTTTCTGGGTTTTCTTTGCACTGTGTGGAAGGTCACGTGTGTTTATATGCATCTTCTTGGCAGCATCTCTCGTTTGGCCCTCAACTGGGTTGGCCATTCTTCTGTGAATGCTACTCTCTGCTAACACCATAGCTTTGGAGGAAGTCTGAACATTGGGCAGTGCTATAAATCTGTAGCTTTTTTCTTTTCCTCCAGAACATTGTCTTTCTGTGTAAACCTGGAAATCAGAAAGTTGACATTCTCATTGTAACTAACTAGAATTTAGAATAGGATTTCCTGAACCTACACATGGAGTTGTGAAGAAATGACAATTTAACAACATCAGTTCCCACAATATGAATAACACATATTTTTTTCAATTTGGATTGTTGGCATGAGGTTCTTGACATTTAGAGCTTGAAAGCGGAGACTAGGTGGTGCCAACTTCGGCTACAGAGAGTCAAGGTTTATGCTTAGCAGCCATGTGCTAGCTGCTGACAGTCATGGCCCAGAAGAGTCAATCTCTAACCTGAACAGCTACAGTTACAAGCCTGTGGTATCTAAACACTGGAGCCAGGACCCTGTAGTTCATGGGGTTTTGAATGCAATGTCTCTAAGCCTATCATCCCACACCACAAACCTTTGACATTTAAAGGCCCAGGCCTGTCACCACTAGGAGAGTCACCACTAGGGATCACTTACTTGTGAGCCCAGCCCACTGACTGGTGAGTCGTTCTTTATCCAGTAACACTTCAGGTTCAACCTCCAGCACAGATTTCTCTTACCAGAGCATTCTCAGGTTTTCTCTCACATGCCACCTGCCAAGTTGTGTTCTCTGCATCCATTCATCATTATACAACATTTCTGTTGTTGTAGGTGCCTATCCCCTTATACATGTGCCTCCTCTCTCAGGGTATGTGTCTCTGGTCCTTCATCTTCATTAGTGAGTCTCCTTGCATTCTGTACCTTTCCTCTCTTGTAGGTAGGTATTGTAGACCAGAGAAGCTGGGAGGAAAGGCACGTTCTTGCCAAACATGTTGGACTAGGCTCTACTACAGCCTTTCTCCTGATAGCAGCCCTTCTGTGGATAAGCCCTGTGATAGAATCTCATGTCATCCTCAACACTTGCCTGAGCAGGCAGGGGAAATTTTTCAGCTCTTCACCCTGAGACCTGTTGGGTTGTTGTGAGTGAAGCTACAGGGAAGTGTGTTGCCTGTGGGAACTTCTTACTATCACACTGGTCCATACTCAGCCTCCAGCACCTCATCAAGGTCATAATGCATGTGTGTGGCTCCAACCACTCTGCCCAGGAAAGCCAAGCCTGTCCCTGTGTATCTAGATTGCTTGTCTCTCTGGATTTGATGAGAAAAGTGTTCTGCAACCTAAGTTCCTCGATGGTCCAAGGAGAGTTATACCATTTCAGCTGGCTCTGAGGATGTTGTATTACCCAGCTTATTCTGGCCATCTCCTACATGGCTTCCTCTGTGTTGTTTCATCTGTGGTTACGCACATTGGCAAGTAGAATGTTAATATTCCTTCAACTTGCTGTGAATAATATGCTTTCACTACTTAGTATCTTACTGGTACTTAAATCAAATTTAGATGGTCAAGCTCTATCTATTGTTTTGTGGCTCTCTGGTGTGGCTATTGTTAAGATTTTTGAGGGATCTGAGGTTTCACTGTGCTCAAAAGTTCACAAGTTAGAATTCTCATTTCATAGATGCTGGAAGAAGACATGTGGGGCCTTGGCTATATTATTCTTGATTGGTGGCATTGTTGTAATTTCATGGTCATTGTGGAGCAGGGCAGTGAGGTAGGTTATGCAATGGGTTTGCATTCTTGCTAAGGTTGCAAGTTAAGAAGACCCAAATATAGACAGTGAGCACACAACCTGCCTGACACTGTCCTGGTAGAGATGTGATTGTCATACAGTACTCAGTAAACCCATCATCCCTCTGACTGAAGGAAGACACTCATAGATTCAAAAGTGTATGGCACAATGAAGGTGTGGCCCTAGCCAGACCACATGCTAAAAGAAACCAGACCACACCCCTCAGGTTTTCTCGCTAGGATGGTGGGTAGTCAATGATGGGTAAGACTCCATGAGATGGGGCAACCTAAGATAGGATCATCACATGTGATGATCCCTTGGGGCCTTGGTTCAACAATAGCTTGGCAAAGAACCATGCCTCCCAGGGTTGCCAATAATAAAAACAAAAGGGAGGATATGCATGATACAATGTAGGTCTAGTCCTAGCTAGACCGCATGTCAGAAGAAACTGGGAAGTGGTTTCTGTGAACATGGCATCTTGCGCAAGCCTGGTGTGACAACAGCTACTGTCCCATGCTCACAAGAAACCTGCTACGAGATGATCTGTCTAGAGACAGGCTGTCATTGGTCAAAAAAGGGGACCACCCCATACAATGATTGGCCAGCCAAACCACTTAAACCCCCCTACACTTCCTTGAATAAATGAGTTTGCGGCAGCTCGCCCTCTGCTGCTTCCACCCAACTCCCGGAGTCTGTGTCATGACTCTGCGCCTCTCACCCCCAATGCAGCAGAAACCCTGCCATCCCTCCTGGGCTGGCCCTAGGGGGGACCCCAACACAAAAGATAACCATGCTCATGAAATGGTATCCCAGGCTGAAAGCTGTCCCTGTTTTACCATGTAGAAACTCATGGGGAATGGTCTCATGGCCTTTGAAATCCTCAGTTAAGGGTCATGTCAGCTCCCTCCAGGCTGGTCATGAATTCCCCTTCCTTCAGATGATCTTCCACCTGTTGTCTGCTCAGAGTGGAACTGGGAAGCCAACCTGTGAAGAAACATGAGCTGCACATATTCTTGTGCATAAAACATGCTCACAGGGGAAGGTGTTCAGATTTAACCTTCAGATTTTACTTATGGTTCAGTGACATTGGATACTTTAAAAAACCTCAGTGTCTTTATGTACCATCAATGACTTGTTAAGTTGATGATTACAAAAGCAAACTCTACCAGTAGTATTTCCAAAAGCACACGCCTCCTAAGACAAGTCAGACCAGACTACTATCAGTCTCCATGGGAAACTAGTTTATGTGGCATGGTAGGGAAAATTTGAATAAGTTAGAAGACATACCATGTTTTTTGGACTATTTAATTTTTCTTTATTTTGTGACATGGACTCACTCTGTGTTCCAGACTAGCCTCAAAGTGAATCTGTAAGTACTTAGGAAATAGTGTGAGGCTGGCAGAGCCTGAGTGGACTGCTCTGAGGGTGTGCGGCTGGCAGAGCTTGAGTGGATTACTTCTTTGAGACATACTTTCTCTCACTCAGCTAGTTCCTTCTTGCCTGAGGGAAACAACATCAAGCCCTAGGCTAACAAGAAAGTATTTCCTTCTATGACTTTATTAAAGCCTTGCAAAAGAAACATTCTGAAAACTTGAGAAAAACCATGATGAAATTGTACCTACTTTGATTTGAGTGGCCCTGAGACATGTACCACTGTGTAACCTGGGCTTGTCCATGGGTCTCTGTCCTAGGCTGAAAGGAAGAATAGGACAGAGCTACTGAGATCTAGGTCAATTATAATAATAATGACAGGGACACATATTGCCATGGGATGTTGAAACCAAGACAAATTATTATACAGGAGCTCATAAATTTTATTTCAACAAGAATCTGTAACTGATTACTGTTTAATTTGTCTAGTATTTTGTGTATTTGTCATTGTGTCACTTGTATGAACATGTATTATATAGTGTGGTGGTTTGATTGGAAGTATCCCCCATAACCTCAATTGTTTTTTGTTTAAGTTTCCTACTTAGTTCCCATTTGGTGGAGCCATGGTAGAGGAGGTGTATCACTTGGGGCATGCCTTGAATCCAGCCTACACTGTGTTCAGAGCCAGCTCATTTCAGCTGTTCTCTCTCTGTTGCAAAGTGTAATGTTATGAACCAGTCACTTTTCTCCACTATGATGAAGCACCACCTCAAAACTGTAACCCTTTCTTCTCATAACTCATTTCTGGTCTAGTGTTGTTGTCATATTTTTATTTATTTATTTTTTGTTGTTTCCCAGCAACAAGAAGGCAATTGATACATGTAGCATAGTTAATCTAACAGCATCAACTAAGAGCTGTACTTTGAAGATGTATCACATTGCAATAAGCAATGACATGCATGTACCATGACTGTAAAATTAAACAGTACAATCTTGGCCTTTTCAGTTTGCTTCTCAGAATAATAAATTCATGAAGCATATATCTTCCTGAAACCATCACCTTTAGCTATAAGCAGGTTTATAATTTGTTCTTGGTTTTCTCATTTTCATAAGCTAAAGTTAGGTCAAGTTTTCCACTACAGTGTGAGTGAAGGCTTCTGCTGCACCAAAGAAGAAAAGAGAACTACTGGAATTGTCATGTCTTGGCATGGGATGTTGAAGGCGTGGCTACCAGCATGTGGTGCTGTTGAGAGGTGGCTGGTTCCTAATGGTGTTAACTTCATCAATGGGTTAATCCGAGGTGTGTTCATACCTAATGGGTCAGGAGGGAGTGTTCACTGGGGTGTGCCCTGCAGGGTATATCTTGTCATGGTCTCTCCCAGCCTCTCTCTGCTTTCAGTCCATCATGACATGAACAGTTATTAATTATTATAAGTTCTTATTGTTATGTTCTGTCTCTCTACAACCTAGAAACAGAGCCAGGTGATCATGTGCTAAGACCTCTGAAAATGAGCAAAACAAACAAACAAACAAACAAACAAAAACCCAAAACCAAACCAAACTGAACAAACAAAAAAACAAAAAACCTTTCCCCCTTACACTTTCTCTTCAGGTATTTTGTCACCGTAATGAAAAGTGATTAAGAAAACACCTACAGGTGGAAAGATGGCTTAGTGATTAAGTCGCATGCTTGTGAAGCCTGAGAACCCATGTTCGATTCTTCAGGTCCCACGTTAGCCAGATGCACATGGTGGTGCATGCGTCTGGAGTTCGTTTGCAGTTACTAAAGGCCCCAGAGCACCCATTCTCACTCTCTCTCTCTCCCTCTCTCTGTCCCTAATAAATAAATAAATGAATAAATAAATAAAAATAAATAAATCTAAAAAAAAACACTAGGGCTATTAATTTAATTTTATGTATGTGTTCATATAAGAGCACATCTGTGGCATATTGCATGATGTGTTAGGAATACAAATATTGAAAAAAATATTATGAAATATTCTTACCTATAACCAAACAAGATTCATGGGATGAAATGATGACACGATTGTACTTTTAAACAGTGTGTTATTTTGTGTGCAAGCTCGTGTGTGTGTGTGTGTGTGTGTGTGTGTGTGTATACCAAGACCTCTTGTTGCTGCAAAAGATCAGCAGATGTTGTGCCACTTTTTGCCTCTTGCCTATGTAGGTAACTTGGGCATTGACCCCAGACTGGTAGGCTTTACAAGTAAGCACCTTTAACAGGTGAGTCATTTTCTCAGCCCTGTGAATTTAATTTTGTCTCTGGCTACTTCTTTAAGATTTATCTTGGAAAGCCAGATCTGTTATGGCTCTGATTACTTCTATGCAACAACCAAACCTTTTTTCATGTGTTCAGGGCCAGGGGTAATGAAAACACTGAGCAGTTAAGCTCTCTTTATGGCTGAGACTTCTGAATACTGGTGAGGGCAGACAGAGAGAGGGTGGATGGCTTGGACTCTCTTCCCTGCCTATTTGATTTTTTCATTCCTGTTCTTCCTTCCTGTTCTTTCTCCTTCCAGTGGGCTTTAGCCTCTCGTGCTGCTGTTAGAGGACCTCTTTGAAGTAAGTATACAGATGGTCTTTGCAAGCAACTCCTTCCTAAAGGGAAGCTGCCATTCATATCATCAATAACCACATGACTTCCAGAATCCTGAAGAACTTCTTTATGCCTTAGTGTGCAGAAGGAACTTAGGCTAAATTGTGATTTTATGTCATTACCCACAGTGCCAGTGGAACACCCTATGAGATAAACATTGAGGACTTGAGTATATAAATTAAACAATTCATTTCCTTGGCTGTGATATTTCTTACTATTAGGTTAATTGGGTAGAAAGTGACCAAGGAGAAAACATTACTGAAAGACCCTTGATAAGCAAGATAATTGACTTCATTGTTTATTATCATGATGAAATAGAGTTCAAGGCTGTTGCATTTTTATTCCTCTAAAATCCAGAGGTATGAGATACTGTACTCCCACACAGAAATTCAAGTCATAGTTGAATCCAGACAGATCAATGAATAGAAAAATAGCTAAGCTAGGGTTGGAGATATGGTTCAGAGGATAAAAGCAGTTGTTGTACAAGCCTGAACACCAGAGTTGGAATCCCCAGAACCCACATCTAGCTGGATGCAAGTAGCCCCTGCATCTATAATCCAAATGCACCCACACAAATGGGAAGCAGAATTAGGAGAATACTGAAGTTCACAGGCCAGCTAGTCTGGCATCCACAGTGACCAAACAACAGGAAAGATCCTGTCTCAAATGAGGCGGAAGGAAAGGTCTGACACCCTGATGGTTTCTGACCTCCACATACATGTCAACGTACACATGTGCTCATGTACACACACACACACACACACACACACACACACACACACACACACAAGACAGTTAAGCTGTAGGTGCAGATACTTTGCCTGGGGCCAGCCTCTTTGTAGGCACCTTTCTCCATTGGCTCTTTATTCTTCTCTACCTGAGATCGCTAAGTAAATGAAGGCCAATTTGGGGACCTGATTGGTGTCAGTTCTTTGTTTCTACTGTTGATTTGGCCAGTTTAATATCAAATGTCATGTGTATTTTTGTGACTCTCTGAAGCTGTGATTTGATATTAGAAGTTCTTTGATGGTTAATCTTTGTTCTCAATTTGACTGGTTTTAAAATCTCCTAGGAGCCACATCTCCAAATGTGTCTGTGAGGGTGTTTCTTAAGAGGCTTAACTGAGGGGGAAAGCTGCATCTTATGTACTGGAAATACCATCAGTAGGCTGGTGTCCTGGAGTGAATATGAAAGGAAGAAGGAAAAGTCAGAAAAGAACATGCTATGTTCATCTAGCTCTGCTCTTTGATTGCAAAAACAATGTGACCAGCTATGTTATGTCCTGGCCACCATGCCTTTCCTGCTGTGATGGACTGTGCCAAATAAGTCTTTCCTCCTGGTGGCTGCCTCTTGTCAGGTGTTTGGTCCTACAACCAGAAAAACAGCATGCAGTTTTTATTAACTGCAATTCTCAAGTCCTATTCCTTTAATAGAAAATATTTTATTCAGCTCATCTATTTTATCCTTGGCTTAAACATTATTTTTTTTGAGAGAGAGACAGAGAGAGACAGAGAGAGAGGGAGAGGAGGACAGATAGAGATGGGCACGCCAGCAACCTCTCAGCTGCTGCAAACGAAATCCAGATATGTGCTCCCCCTTGTGGTCAAGTGTGGCATTGCACCCTTGTGTCATTGCATCTGGCTAAACGTGGGACCTGGAGATTGGAACCAGCGTTCTTAGGCTTAGGAGGCAGACGCCTTAACTGCTAAGCCATCTCTCCAGCCCGGCTTAAACATTTTTTAATTATTCAAGATCATACTTAAATTTGCATGTAAATATGTAATTTTCCACAAATTAGTTATATTATCTTTTATGTTTTTAGCATATTTAGTTAGTGTTGTAGTCCCTTCAGTTTAAAATTGCTAATGTGTGCATTCTTTCTTTTATTTAATTTTTTTTAGAAAACTAGATTGAATTCATTTGATATTTTCTTTATTTTTCTTCTTCATTTTCACTAATTTCGGTCATTATCTTGTTACTCCTTTTTGTTATGTTTTGATTTAATGTACTAATCCATATGCCAGGTTTTCATGGAACAATTGGGCTCTTAACATGAAACATTTATTCTGTTTTAATTAAAACATTTTAAATCTATATTTTTCTTTCTTAAAACTGATGTAAATGCATGCCACAGATTATGATTCATTGTTCATTTCTGTTTGCTTCAGAACATTTTCTAATTTATCATGTTTTCCTTTTTGACTCATGTATTATTGAAAAGTTTATTGTTTACCTTCAGAATTTTTGATATTGACAGAGTTATTCTACTCTGATCAGACAACATAAGTAGAAGGTTTTAACGCCTTTCAATCTGGTGAGATGTGTGGTGTGTCTCATAAATGAGTGATCTCAGGGAATTTGACAAGAGTGCTTGGAAATCTCCAATGCTATTAGATGGAGTATTCAATTGCATCACATTTCCTTCACAGTGTAAAATCTAGGCGGTAAAGTGACAAGTCCTAAAATCAAGGTCCACAGGGAAAGAGCATCCATCTGGCCTGTCAGATCATGAATATGTGCTTGTGAGAACGAAGAGGACCTCCAGATGCAGAGTGGATGCAGTTTGTGCAGGCATCTTTTGGGCAACCAGAGTTTCCAAATATTCAAAACATCTGAATTAAATAGTGAAAGGTTTTGTACGGTGTCTTTACAAAACAGACGTAAGCCTGAGAGTCTGGTGCTCACATTGAAGCACATTTCCAAAGGGGAGGCAGCAGCTTCAGCAGGTTTCAGTTCCCCATTGCTTTTTAGTATTTGAACCTGGAACATGAATGAGAACCAAGGAAGGGTGCTTTGGAAATGAGTGCACAGTAACTCTGGTTCCCTATGTTGGTGCAGCGTCATGCAGCACTGTGAGTTTTCAGCAATGCAGATGTGAATGGAGCATGAGTTGGCCTTGGAACTTGGTTTTGCTTTGTCATGAGGAGGCGCCGGTTTCTATCCTAATGTCTCCATGTGGATCAGCACCACAAGGGCAGTGTCACTCAGGTCCTTTAAGAGTGCTTGCCACCTATGCTAACAGCAGTAACAGTTCTGCAGGGAGCATTCACTTACACAGATGAATGTAGCAGAGTTTGGGTTAGATGGTGAAGTTCAAAGATGAGTAAAATGACACGTGAGGTGCAAAAACAAAATAACCAAAACAGAACTATTTGGAACATACTCCATGAGTGACTTGTAAAGAAAAAGGATACTCTCCCCTATTTTTCTGTTATTTCCTATTATTTTATAATTATATGTATATATGAAATATTTCATTTATTTGTTTTATTTATTTAGTTATTAGAGAGTGAGAAATAAGAAGGTAGAGAGAGATCCTGGGCACACCAGGGCCTCTAGCCATTGAAAACAAACTCCAGACACATGGGCCTTATGCATCTGGCTTATGTGGGTACTGGAAAATTGAACCTGGGTCCTTAGGCTTCATAGCCATTGAGCAATCTCTCAAGTGCTACAATTTTATAGATTTCTTGACTGGAGTATGCTGAGCACTCATAATTCAAGGATTCTTGAATTTAAACATCAATTATATAAAAGTGAAAATCTCCCAAACTATGACTCAAGAAATTACTATATATAACACTTTGAATATTTTTTCTTAAATGCTTTTGAGTACACCTTATTTAATTTTAATATAAGAAATGAAACTTACCTAATGTACAGTATAGCCAAAAGGTCTTTTCTTTTAGCTAGTCTGCTTCCACACTATTCCATATTACAAAATACAACAGCCACAGTTCTTGTCAGACCTGGTGGCCATTTCATCTAACAATATTGTGATGTTTTACTATACTCTATTAATGCATATTTGAGTTATTTCTGACATTTCACCAATATAAACAGTGCTCTGTTCTGACATACATTTTTTAGGGTTTGTGTGTGTGTGTGTGAAGGACAGTATTTTCCTTAATTATTCTCCGTCTTATTGTTTTTTTTTTTGTTTGTTTGTTTGTTTGTTTGTTTTGTTTTTGAGGTAGGATCTCACTCTGGCTCAGGCTGACCCAGAATTCACTATGTAGTCTCAGGGTGGCCTCTAACTCTCAGTGATCCTCCTACCTCTGCCTCCCGAGTACTGGGATTAAAAGTGTGTGCTACCATGCCTGGCTTAAGCAGGTTTTTTTTTTTTTTTTTTTTTACATTTTTTTATTGACAACTTCTATACTTACACACAAAAAAACCATGATATTTTCCTCCTCTCCCTCCATTCCCCTTTAGAACTCCATTCTCCGTCATATACCCTCCCTCTCTCTATTAGTCTGTCTTTTAATTTGATGTCAACATCTTTTTCTTCTATTATGAGGGTCTTATGAAGGTATTGTTAGGCACCTCAAGGTCATGGATTTTATTTATTTACTTGAGAGACAGAGAGAAAGTTTGTGTGTGGGGGGGAGGGAGAACAGACATACCAGGACCTCTTGCCACTGAAATCAAACTCAAGACTTTGTCACTTTGTACACCTGGCTTTATATGAGTACTGGGAAGTTGATCCTGGGCCAGCAGGCTTTGCAAGCCAGCACATTTAACAACTGAGCAACCTCCCCAGCTCTCCATCTTACTTTTTAAGGCAAGGTCTCTCACTGACGCAGAGCTCACTTATCTAGCCAAACAAGCTAGCCCACAGGATACAGAGACACATCTCTTCTGCCCTGCAATTACAGTTGTGCATCACTATACCTGCTGGATGCTAGGGATCTGAACTCCAGTGCTCCTGCCTGCGTGACACTGCATCAAGTGAGCCATCTCCTCAGTCCCATTTCAGATTCTTAAGGAAATGTTCCTGAAGGATAAATTGCTGGAAATTCATGCCTTGGAAATGGCCAGACTATAAAATAGTTTTAGTATTTTACTAGACATTACCAAAATGCTGTTTAAAAGTAGCACCAATTTATACTTCCATTAGTACAGTGGAACTGTGCCCAATTCTCCCCAGCTTTCCAGGAAGTACTGTACCTGCTTTATATTTTAAAATATTGATAGAGCAGAAATGATATTTTATTGTTGTATAAGTGATCAGTTCTGTAAATTTTAGAAAGATTATGCATAGTGGTATATTAAGTAGGTCTTACTATTTTTCAGCAAATTGCCTGTTCACATTTTGTCAATTTATTACCGTGTTCTACCAGATATTAGTATGCATTATTGTTAATAAGATCCTTTAGATAGCAGAATGAACCATTTAGGTGTTCCCAAAATTAAAGCTAAAATTAGACATACAACAGGTGATTTTATTTTTATTGGTTTTAATAATGGTTGGTAGAATTTTCAAATTGATGAAATCAATATTTCATAATGTTCTAATTTTTCTATGTTAAATTCATTTTTTAAAAAAGAGTAGTTATGAGAACGTCATCACTATTTACTGCCAGAAAAGAATCACTGTGATGTGAAATTTATCTTATGAGTATATCTTCCTATTATTCTAGTCCTAGATTTCTCCCTACACAATTGTCTGATGTTCAGAGAGTGCTATACCAACAGGTTCCTCCGATAAGAAAACTAACTCCAATATATCCAGTTAGTTGTTACCAACCGTGGTTCTCTCTCACATGCCTTGACAGTTATTTCCTGAAGCATACTGTGCATGGAAGCTTCAAGGCTGGTCTCAGTTTCTTCTGGGCCATCCTTGATCTACAGAAGTATATTCGTCATGCTTTTTTCTAAGTCTTTCTAGCATATTTTCAAGATGTATATTTGACAGGAAAAAAAACGTAGCTGATTTTCTCTCATCATGTACAAAAGTATAGCAATCAGATTGAGCAGCTGTCAGCACAGAGTCCGTGTCCAGTGCTCATACTGCTGGTGGAATAGAACTGTCTATTTCAGGTCTGCCCCTGTGCACCGAGCCACAGATTGGCTGTCCTCTGGAGACCCTGGGAGTGGTAAAGCAGAAACAGGGACAGACAAGGGCAGACAGAGCATGCAGGGAGAAACAATTCCAGGGATTCAGGCAGCCAGGGAACTGGACATTCAATGAAGAGGCAGAGTACCAGGAGAAAGTCACCCAGAGCCTTCTGTCCACCCAGTCTGTATTTAGTCACCTAACTGGTTGAACTGTCCACCTCTCCCTTTCTCCCGTGTCAAGGCTCTACCTTTCTGGTACCCAATGCATACTCCGTTGTTGCAATGGAAACTGCCCTGCAAAGGACCAGGGATCTCGCTTCTACCTGTGCTCCCTGCTCTTGGCCTGGCCAAGCTAAGGCTGCTGCCCTGTAATCCACACCTGTATCCTGAGTTTCTGTTGGAGGTGCCCAGTAGCTTGTTTGTTCCCCTTGAAGCAGTGCTTTCTGGAAGTGCTTCTCTAGGCTCTTCTCCTAACCCCATGTTCTCCACTGTCTCTGATCTGTCTTGGCCTTTCTTCACTTCACTGATTCTGTGCTTGCTGGGGCCTACGGCCTCTTCTCTATCTTCATGTGGGTGCCAGTCTCTGCTCTGCTGTGGGCATCCAGCCACACACCACACTAGCAGTCAGTCTCCTTGTGGATGCCTCTGTCCCTTGGCTGTCCTTGTTGTTCCCCATCACCCATTAGAGCTGGCTGGGATCTGTTGGGGGTTCTTTTCTCTACCAACGCACACACTATCTACTGTTGATCTGGTTAGTTTAATAATGTTGAACATGGTACTGTGTGTGTGTGTGTGTGTGTGTGTCACTGTGAAGTTAAAAATCTGGCATCCATTCTTTCCAGTCTAAAGAGTCTCTTAAAACTTAGAGCAAGCCCAGATGTACATCTACTGCATGTCTCCACTGACCCCACATCGTTATTGCTGCCATCAGCCACCTCCTGGCTTAAGACAAAAACTTGCAAGTTTTCTTTGATTTGTCTTCTATTTTCTCATGTTCCACATGGCTCTTTTCAATTCTACCTAAAGAACATATCCAGTAACCTACAATTCTCCAAGATCCTTTGTGAATTAATGTAACATTCCACATGACTCTTCAGTGACTTAGACTATATCTGGCTCCAGTCTTCCCTACACAAGTCACTGGGATGATTTTGAAATGAACTTTATTTTTTGAATGCTTCTTTAAAATATTACAAGAGATTAAGATCAAAATGAAATGTATTGGGCTCAATTGCAAAAAGTAGAACAATAAAACTAAGTAAATAGAATCTTCACATGAAAACGTTTTCATTAACTTACTATGTTCCCAGACAAATAGGCAAGTTTCTATTCTGTGAATACAGCATACATCTCTCCACCTTCCTGGATTTACACCAGTGCTCCTCTCTGCCTACAAGTTTGCTTTTCTAAAGTAAACTTCATTATTTTCATCATTCTGGTTCACTCTCTCTCTCTCTCTCTCTCTCTCTCTCTCTCTGTGTGTGTGTGTGTGTACATGCCATGGCACACATGTGAAGCTCAGAGGACAACCAGATGCTCTGCTTATCTTTTTTGAATAAGGACTCTCTTGTCATTGCAAAGGAAGGACAGTCTACCTGGCCCTGGGATTTCAGATTCTCCTGGCTCTGCCTACCTTGTTATGGGCATGCTGAGATCACAGACACATGCACTACTTTGTGTTTGGCTTTTCATGGTGGATGCTGAGAAATCAAAATCAGATCAGCAGGCTTTGTCAACAAGCACCTTTGACTTCCTCATCAATACCCCAGCCCCATACTTTTCCTATGAGAAATATTCTCTGTCAAATCCAGACCAAACTACTCAATCATTTCCTTATCATACTGATTCTCATATGTATCTTATTCTCTAATATAAAGAGGGGTTTACTTCTTAGGTCACAATTGAAATCTCCTTTCAAACGAGTCTCCTTTAAACAGCTATGAATAACTAACTCAAGGAACTTGTTACATGTTAGAAATAATTTAATTTACCAAGGAAAGGAAGAATTTAATACATACTTATTTCCTCTGCATGCCTCAGGAACACTCATTATCATATATGAAAGGTTCTATTCAGTTTTTAGGTAAAAGCCTCCATCCATTTATTCAGTTATTTTAATGGAAATTTGATTGCATATTCATTATGTTCCAAGTTCTATTTGTGGAAACAAACTAGGCAGAGTGGAAGTCTCATGGACCTCACCTTCTACTCAGTGTGCAGGCACTGAAAATGGCCAGGCTCTGTTTCATGAGTGATACTCACAAGGGGCTGTCTGTCTCACTAATTAATATCAGACTAGGACTGTGAGGCTGACCGTAGGTGCATCAGGTTGACCGTGAACTTGTTAACCTCCACTGCCTCCTGGGTGCTGGCTGTGCATCACCACAGCCAGCTCCACATCTTCTCATGTTATCAGAGTGTGAATTGGGTGCCTCTTTTTTTTTTAATATTTATTGACAACAAAACATACTTACATACAAAAGGTGCATAGTTTTCCCTCCCCTCCCCCCATTCCCCTTTAGAACT
The DNA here is from genome assembly GCA_036365145.1 of Orientallactaga sibirica. NCBI lineage: Eukaryota > Metazoa > Chordata > Mammalia > Rodentia > Dipodidae > Orientallactaga > Orientallactaga sibirica. The sequence goes on from JAEOAD010000039.1 coordinate 16,325,808, forward strand.
CCACTCTCCATCATATCCCCTCCCTCTCTCCATTAGTCTCTTTTTTAATTTGATGTCATCATCTTTTACTTCTATTATGAGGGTCTTGTGGAGGTATTGCTAGGCACAGCAAGGTCATGGATATCAAGGCCAATTTCTGTCTGGGCAGTTGCATTGTAAGGAGTACCCTTCCTTTGGCTCTTCCATTCTATCCGCCCCCTCTTCCGCAATGATCCCTGAGCCTTGGAGGGTGTGACAGAGATGTTTCAGTGCTGGGCACTTCTCCATCCCTTCTTCTCAGCACTATGTTGCCTTTTGGATCATCCCAGTGGTCATCGCCATCTGAAAAGAGAAGCTTCTCTAACCAGAAGTGAGAGTAGCATTAATATGTGAATATGAGCATTAAGTGTAGTATTTTCCGGGCTGCTTGGTGGGAATAGTATATACATTTAGATAAGGGCATGCTTTATACCCCTAAGGCTCATGACCTTACCTACCATAGACTTTGCTTGGGTTTTTCAGTACCAGGTATGTATTCCCTCCCGTAGAGAGGGCCTTCAGTCCAATTTTAGAGCAGTTGGTTACCCCACGAGTAGACATGCCACTATTGCACCCGTTCAGTCTTTGGGCCTGTCTGGCCAAATTTGAATATTCAGCGTCCACTGTTTTCACTGCTGATGACTTCTGTCTCCCATACTCTGCATGCAGTGCAGCTTTTTCCAGCTTTCAGTTGGCTGGTCTACAGGGAGAAGGTTTTCTGCTCAGCACCAGCTTGCTTTCTCAGTGACCTTGCCTCTCAGGCAAGAGATGTCTTCAGCAATAGGGTCTTACTATCTGTTTCTCAGGGGAAACCAAGGGCTTTGGCAAAAGCCTTTAATGTTTTGGAGGCTACTGGGACCTCCTTGGCCAACAACTCACTGGAAGGTATCCCATCCCAGGTACTGAAAATTTTCTAGTAACAGTCTACAGCTTCTAGATGTACCATTATTCAAAAAAGTAGTTTTACATAAGTCTTATTCACACTCTTTTGAAATTAGATTGACCTCCCCCTGCCCTTCTTTTATGCATTCTCTACCCATGGCCTTGGTTAGGCCATTCCCCTCTTTGTAATCAGTCCTTCCACTTACATATGTGCAATAACATAAACTTCAGTCCTTCCCTTTCCTCCGTCCCTTATAGCCTTTTACCAGCTTACTGGTTTCTGGTACCAATTTTTGGTTCCAGTTCACACACAAGTCTGTCTATTTGTAGCTAGGATCCACATATGAGAGAGAACATGTGACGTTTGGCTTTCTGAGCCTGGGTTACCTCACTTAGTATAATCCTTTCCAGATCCATCCATTTCCCTGCAAATTTCATAATTTCATTTTTCTTTACCGCTGAGTAGAACTCCATTGTGTAAATGTACCACATCTTTATTATCCATTCATTTGTGGTGGGACATCTAGGCTGCTTCCATTTCCTAGCTATTGTGAATAGAGCGGCAATAAACATGGTTTTGCAAGTATCTCTAAGGAAGTGAGAAGAGTCTTATGGATATATGCCTAGGAGTGCTATAGCTGGATCATATGGTAAATCTATTTCTAGCTGTCTCAAAAACCTCCACACTGATTTCCACAATGGTTGGACCACGTTACATTCCCACCAACAGTGTAGAAGTGTTCCTCTTTTTCCGCATCCACGCCAACACTTATTGTCATTCGTTTTCTTGATGGTAGCCATTCTGACAGGAGTGAAATGGAATCTCAAAGTGGTTTTAATTTGCATTTCCCTGATGGCTAAGGATGTGGAACACTTTTTCAGATGTTTATATGCCATCTGTATTTCATCTTCTGTGAATTCTCTATTTAGTTCCATAGCCCATTTTTAACTGGGTTGTTTGAATTCTTATTATTCTGTTTTTGAGTTCTTTGTATATTCTGGATATTAATCCTCTGTCAGATGTATAGCTGGCAAAGATTTTCTCCCATTCTGTAGGTTGTCTTTTTGCTCTACTCACAGTGTCCTTTGCTGTACAAAAGCTTTGTAATTTCATAAGGTCCCATTGGTTGATTAGTGATTTTATTCGCTGAGCAATTGGGGTTATATTCAGAAAGTCCTTACCTATGCCAATATGTTGAAGGGTTTCCCCTACTTTTTCCTCTAGCAGGTTCAGAGTTTCAGGTCTGATATCAAGGTCCCTGATCCATTTGGATTTGACTCTTGTGCATGGAGAAAGACAAGGATCTATGTTTATCCTTTTACATACCGATGTCCAGTTTTCCCAACACCACTTGTTAAAGAGGCTATCTTTTCTCCAATTAATATTTTTGGCATTTTTGTCAAAAATCAGGTGGCTGTAGCTGCTTGTTCCATTGATCTACCTGTCTGTCCTTGTGCCAGTACCATGCTGTTTTTGTTACTATGGCTTTGTAATATAACTTAAAATCGGGTATGGTTATACCACCTGCCTGATTTTTGTTTTTAAAATTGTTTTGGCTATTCGAGGTTTTTGTGTTTCCAGATGAATTTTAGGATTGTTTTTCTATTTCCGTGAAGAAAGCTATTGGGATTTTAATAGGGATCGCATTAAATGTATAGATTGCTTTTGGTAAGATTGACATTTTCACAATATTGATTCTTCCAATCCAGGAGCATGGGATGTCTTTCCATTTCCTTGTGTCTTCTGTAATTTGTTGCTCAAGTTTTTTAAAGTTCTCATTGTAGAGATCCTTCACTTCCTTGGTTAAGTTTATTCCAAGGTATTTTTTTTTTTTTGAGGCAATTGTGAATGGGAGAGATTCCCTGATTTCATCCTCTGCACGTTTGTTGTTAGTATATAGAAAAGCTACTGATTTCTGTGTGTTTATTTTGTATCCTGCTACATTGCTAAAAGTTTTTATCAGCTCTAACAGTTTGCAGGTAGAGACTTTAGGGTCTGTTAGGTATAGAATCATATCGTCTGCAAATAATGATAATTTGATCTCTTCCCTTCCGATTTGTATCCCCTTTATGAGTGTCTCTTGCCTTATTGCTGTGGCTAAGACTTCCAGTACTATATTAAATAGTAGTGGGGAAAGTGGACACCCTTGTCTTGTTCCTGAATTTAGAGGAAAAGCTTCAAGTTTTTCCCCATTTAGTATTATGTTGGCTGTAGGTTTGTCATAAATAGCTTTGATTATGTTGAGATATGCTCCTTCTATTCCCAGTTTCTGTAATACTTTCACCATGAAGGGGTGTTGGATTTTGTCAAATGCCTTTTCTGCATTTATTGAGATGACCATGTGATTTTTGTCCTTCAGACCATTTATATGGTGTATTACATTTATGGATTTGTGTATGTTGAACCATCCCTGCATCTCTGGGATAAAGCCTACTTGGTCAGGGTGAATAATCTTTCTGATAAATTCTTGTATTTTGTTTGCCAGTATTTTGTTGAGAATTTTTGCATCCATGTTCATGAGGGAGATTGGTCTATAATTTTCTTTTTTTGATCTGTCTTTGACCGGTTTGGGTATCAGGGTGATGCTGGCTTCATAGAAGGATTTTGGTAGAGTTCCTTCCTTTTCTATTTTTTGGAAGAGTTTGAGAAGCATTGGTGTTAGATCCTCCAGGAATGTCTGGTAAAATTTAGCAGTGAATCCATCTGGGCCTGGGCTTTTTTTAGTTGGGAGACTTTTTATAACTGCTTGAATCTCTGTGGTTGTTATAGTTCTATTTAAATGGTTTATCTCTTCTTGATTTAATTTTGGTAGGTCATATGAATCAAGGAATTCATCCATTTCTTTCAGGTTTTCAAACTTAGAGGCATATATATTCTTAAAGTATGTCCGTATGATTTTCTGAATTTCTTTGGTATCTGTTGTGATGTTGCCTTTTTCATCTCTAATTTTATCAATTTTTGTCTCTTCTCTCTTTCTTTTTGTCAGATTTGCTAAGGGTTTGTCAATCTTGTTTATCCTTTCAAAGAACCAACTCTTTGTTTCATTGATCTTTTTGATTGTTTTTTTGGTTTCCATTTCATTAATTTCTGCCCTAACCTTTATTATTTCTTCCCGTCTACTAATTTTTGGTTTGCCTTGTTCTTCTTTTTCCAAGACCTTAAGGTGAATCATTAAATTGTTTAGTTGTGAACTCTCCAATTTCTTAATATATGCACTTAGGGCTATAAATTTCCCTTGTAGGACTGCCTTCATTGTGTCCCAAAGGTTTTGGTATGTTGTATTCTCATCATCATTTGATTCTACGAATTTCTTGATTTCTTTTTTAATTTCTTCAATGACCCATACATCATTCAATAAAGTGCTGTTTAGTCTCCATGAGTTTCTGTATGCTCTGTAGATTTTCTTGTTGCTGATTTGCAGTTTAATCCCATTGTGGTCAGAAAGTGTACAAGGGATTATTTCAATTTTCCTGTATTTGTTAAGATTTGATTTGTGTCCTAGTATATGGTCTATTTTAGAAAATGTCCTGTGTGCTGCTGAGAAAAATGTATATTCTGCAGCATTTGGATGGAATGTTCTGTATATATCTGTTAGGTCCATTTGTTCCATGATATCATTTAATGCAGATGTCTCTCTGTTTATTTTTTGCTGGGTAGACCTGTCAAGTGATGAGAGTGGGGTATTGAAGTCACCCACTACTATTGTGTTAGGAGATATCTCTGACCTTAATTCTAATAGTGTTTGTTTGATGAAACTGGGAGCCCCCATGTTAGGGGCATATATGTTTAGGATTGTAATGTCCTCCTGTTGGAGTGTTCCTTTAATCAGTATAAAGTGACCTTCTTTATCTTTCCTCACAAATGTTGGATTGAAGTCTATCTTGTCAGAAATTAAAATAGCAACCCCTGCTTATTTTCTAGGCCCATTTGCTTGAAATACCTTTTTCCAACCTTTCACCCTAAGAAAGTTTCTATTTTTATTGAGAGATGAGTTTCCTGGAGGCAACAGATGGTAGGATCCTGCTTTTAATCCAGTCTGCAAGTCTGTGTCTTTTGATAGGGGCATTGAGACCATTGATATTAAGAGTTATTATTGACATATATGTGTTTATTCTCACCATTCTTCTTATTTTTTAGTTTTTCCTGTTTTCCCTTTACTCACTTGTTTTAACTGTTATTTGAGTATGGTTTATTTTTTCCTATTTCCTGTTGTGTGTGCTTTGCTTTCTCCTCAGCATGAATGATTCCTGCAAGTATTTTCTGTAGAGCTGGTTTAGTTGCCAAAAATTCCTTTAGCCTGTCTTTGTTGTGGAATGTCCTTATTTCTCCATCTATTTGGATAGATAGTTTTGCAGGATAAAGTAGTCTCGGTTGACAGTTTTTATCTTTCATAACTTGGAATACATCACTCCAGGCCCTTCTGGCCTTTAAAGTTTGTGTTGAGTAATCTGCTGTGAGTCTGATGGGCTTCCCTTTGTAGGTCACTTGCTTTTTCTCTCTAGCTGCTTTCAATATATTTTCTTTGGTTTGTATGTTTGGTAGTTTAATTATAATATGGCGGGGAGAGGTTCTTTCCAGGTTTTGTCTGTTTGGTGTTCTAAAGGCTTCCTGTATCTGCATTGGCATCTCTTTCCCAATTTGGGGGAAGTTTTCCTCTATGATTTTGTTGAAAACACCTACTATGCCTTTGGAGTGAAATTCTTCTCCTTCTACTATCCCTTGAATTCTTATGTTTGATCTTTTCATAGTGTCCCGAATATCCTGAAATTCCCATTCATACCTTCCTATTATTTTGTCTTTCTCTCTGTTGGACTGTATTAGATCAGCTACTTGGTCTTCTAGTTTCGATATCCTGTTCTCTCCTTCATCCATTCTACTAGAGAGATTTTCTACAGAGGTTTTAATTCACTGACTGTGTTCTTTATTGCTAGCGTTTCTGAGTGGGTTTTCTTTATTCTTTCTATTTCCGTATTTATGTCTAGTATTGACCTCCTTATTTCATTAAATTGGTTTTCTTTGAATCCTTTGATTTCTTCTTTGAGGTCTTTGAACCCTTTCATTTCCTCTTTGAGTTCTTTGAACCTAATTATAATCATTCTTTTGAAATCTTTCTCGGGGATGTCCTCTAAGTCAGCCTCACTGAAGGTCATTTCTGATATATTAATACTTTTTGGTGGATTTATATTGTCTGGATGTTTTGTGTTTCTTGTATTGTAATGTAGAGATCTTTGCATCTTGAATTAATTTAATGCTTGGGTTTTCTAAATATCTGCAGTAATGTTAGATGTATCAATCAATCTGATATTATATATCTTCAGTGTAGGAGTTTAAGGTGTTAAGTGTGGTTCTTAAGGCTCTCAAAGTAATCACAGAAGTGACCCTTGCCTGCTATGAGATTATGAAGTGGGGTGAATGGAACAGAATACAGTCAAGATCCAAAAATTTAACTCAACAATGTACCCCTTCAATGAAATACAGCACAGAGTATTTGTGCAAAAGCAGGTATTATGACAAAGTCACAGTTCCTAAGGATATGTGTTAGCCCACGCCCTTAATCCTGTCAGCTGGGAGGCTAAGATTTCTGATCTGTAGAGAGTTCCAAGGTCAGCTTGTGATCAAGAGAGACCCTTCCCCAATGAATGACAGAGGAGGAAACAAATCAGGAAGCAACAAATGAGCATCCTAGAATATAGCTTATTTAGGAATGTCAGAACTGACCATCCATCAGGATTATATTCCAGGCTTATTTGGTGGGTACTAACCTAGTGAAAACCAAGTTACCTTTTGGAACGGGTTTGATCACAGCTATGCTGCACGGCTGCTTGGTTCCTTTGCTGTATTGTGGATTCAGTAAGTCAGCTGCGTCTGTTGGTCTCTGCTTACGCTGCGCCCGATGCTGCTGGTGAGCTGGTGAGCTCTGTTGCTCGCTGGGTGCTTGCACTCCTGGTGGGGGAGGGGAGGCTGCGAGTGGCGGCTGAAGTCCGTCTGCTCCTCAACGCGATCCTCTTCCTCACAAGCCTCTCTGTTGGTCTCTACCGTCCTCCTTCCACGTTTCTTGAGATTGTGAGGAGGCAGTGTGAGTGGAAAAATCTCCTCACCTGCCTTTAAAAGTCCTGCGGTTCAGCTGTCTCAGTGGGCGCCTAGCCGCACCGCCGCCGCGGCAGCTGCGGCGGCTGTGGAGCCGCTTCTGCCCGCTTCTGTGGGCTCCAGACGCTCTGGATCTCTCCTACTTCTCTGCTGGGCTTGAAAGTTTACTATGTACCTCACTTTTTAGTAGAAAAGTGTATTTTGCTGGGGTTTGTTTTGCTTTTATCCTCTACCCTTTTTTGGCGAGTTTCCTATGTCGCCATCTTTACCGGAAGTCCTGCCTCTTAAATATATAACTCTCCATTGTTACCCGACACCAAAGCACATTCAATCTCAAGAACAAGAACCAAATCTATGTTCTCTTCCATGTCTAGAACACTTGTGGGTAATCTTTAACTCCATAATATATTGCAGTTTGTGGTGGCTCACACCTGTATTCATAGCACTCCTGAGGCTAAGGCAGAAGGATCCTCAGCTACATAGTGAGACCCAATTTATGGGAGGGGAGAGAGAAAAAGAGAACAGGAAATATCACTTTCTTGAGAAAGTTGGGGAAGTAATGTGCTTTTACTGGCTAGACAGAATTCTAAGTGGAAAGACCCTCTGAAGATACTCTAGATTAACAGGAAAGGAATACCCTTGCACCAGCAGAGGATTACGGGAAAGAGAACCACATTTCCAATAGGAAGAAGAGACCTTTCCCTGCCCAGGTGGAGACTTCTCATGGACCTGCAGAGTGGGAAAGGCTAGAGTCAACCACTCTCCCCAACGTATAGTTAGCATGTAGGGTGACCCAGGACTGTGCACAACACGTGCTGGTCGGTTACATGAGGACTTTCTTAATGCTCCAGATTTGCTATTCCTCATTTTATTAATTCTCTTCACTTTTTTTGTGTGACTGTGCATGTGTGTATGCATGTTTGCATACATGTGGGCATACTTGTCTGTGAATGTACTTTCATAAGTAGGAAAGTGTGTGCTGATGCTAGGTTGACATTGGCTGTTTCCCCAGTTGATCTCCATCTTAAATTTTGACATAAAGTCTTCGAGTGTCCTTGAGCTCACCTAGTCAGCTAGACTTGTTAGATATTAAGCCCCAGAAATTTCTGGTCTCTGCCTCCCCAGTGCTGGGATTACACAAATACTGTCACGCCCTACATTTTTCCCTTGCTATTAGGGATGTTAACCCAGGTCTTCAGGCTTGTTCAGCAAGCTCTTTACCCACTGAGCCACCAGCCTAGGCCCTCCTTTCTTTTCATCTTTTAAGTATATCAGATTCCACACTAGTTTCAGAGATATACAGATACAAATATGAATTACAAATTGTAGTGTGTTTTACTTGAAATATGCTAGCGTATTTTATGATCAGGGTTAATGAAACATAGAGAATATTATGTAGAGTTATTTCATCTATAAAACATCTCCATTTGATCTTTTCTGTGAAGGCCAGAGGACTGATAAATTACTGCATTCACTGATGTTTGTAATCGCCTTTGGAAAGTCAAACTGCACATCACTGAGGTAATGAGCAGTTTGTTTATCTAAAGTGATTTAAAAATTAGAGCTCAAAAGGAAATCTCTCTTAACTGGAGTCAAATAATATCATCTGTGCTCAGTAAAAAAAAAAAGATAATTTTACGAATAAATAAAAATTGGAAGTTTCCAGTAGGTTGTAGATTTGATTACTACTATATTCTAATTATTTAGGATTCTGAGTGAGATAAAGTGGTGATTTTGAATTCCATCTAAGCCCAATTTCTTAATGGTGGGCTCAGAGAGGTAGTGATGTTTCTTTGAGTGATGACATATGCCACCTTGATATGCAAAATGTGGAGATCAGTTAAGGTTCTCTAACCTGGTTTTACAAAATGGAAAAAAAAATGAGGACTCCTAACTTGATTTGGAAAGCATGCAATTACCTTAAAATTATATGGAAGATAATACATTAGAGAAGAATGCACACAGATAGAATATAATTAATATTATAGAAACCATAAATAAATATAATGCTTCATTTTGACCTTATAGTTCTCTCCCCTTAAAAATTACAATCGAAAACTTGTTTTTGCTTTTTATAGAAACATTTTATCACCCCTGTGTTCAGACCTAAAATATGGAGAGCTCAGTTTTACTTGTTTCAGTCCTGCATAAAAATCAGCTCATACTGTATGAATTATGGTGCAATCATTTTTCCACCAAATTCAGGGTAAAACATTTCTTAGTGCTATCTGTGGTTGTATTTCTTCTATTTTTATTGTTGCATATAATTTCTATACAGGAGTGTCCTGCAATTAATCTTTTGATTTTATTTCATTTGATGTTTGGATTATGTTCAATGTGGGGCTGTGTGAAGCATTTATGCGAAGGATGACCTGATCTGCAAGCAATCTCTTTCCTCTACAGCCATGAGAGTGGTGGCAATCCAGCAGGGCGTATGAGAGTTTATGCAAGGCGAGTTAAGAGTGATCCTAGCACAGAGAAGTGCAAAAATGGTTCACAAGGAAGCTGTGAGAATTTACACTCTCAGATACGAGTTTCCATTGTTCCACATCCTTTATAAAATCCTTTATAAATTGTTCAGAATTTTCTCTTATGTTCATATGGTTGATGAAGATGAAGAGACAGAGATGTTTAATCTGGCCATTTATGTTCATCATTACAGTGAACATCTTGGCTGGGGCAATTAGGAAAAAGATAAACAAATCTAAATTTAAAAAGTAATTGCCATGACTCATTTTTTTACAAATGACATAACTTTGTATGTAGAAAAAAAGTGAAAGAATTCAACAAACATCTAATAGATCTAATACTGAAAGTTAGTAAGTTTGCATATAAATATTACTTGTAAGCATGTACCTTTAACTACTATGTCATCTCTCCAGTCCTAAATATTGTGTTCCACACACTAGCAATGATCATTCTAAAAATTAAAATTAAAACATATAGGGAGGAGGGAAAAGATGGTACCAACACATGATGTAGCCATACAAAGTATGTTCTTAATAAAACAATTTTAAAAACCTTTTAAACATATAATTCCTTTTTACATTTAAATTTATTTTTATTTTATAAAAGGTTAAACTCTAGGTCTCCTCACTCCCTTCACCCCAACTCCCCTTTCCCTGAGTGACTTTCAATTCTTTTAATAGCAAAGTGAATATAGGGGCTGAGAATATGGCTCAGAGGTTAACAAGTGCTTATTTGCAACACTTGCCAGCCTGGGTTCAATTGCCCAGCCAACCACATAAAGCCTAATACAAAAGTGGTGCAAATGTCTGCTATTTGCAGTGGCAAGAGACCCTGGTGTATCCATACAACCCTCCCACAAGGGAAATCAATAAATACACCTTGTGAGTTTGTCAGACTGATGGAACAATACACACTGCCCTTCTGTTATTGTGAGTGGGCATTAGGCAGTAACACCCTTGTTGGAAGGTTGTTCTTTTTTAAAACTTATTTTGATATTTTATTTATTAGCGAGAGTGAGAAAGAGGCAGATAGAGAGAGAATGGGCATGCCAGGGCCTCTAGCCACTGCAAATGAAATCCAGCTGTATGTGTCACCTTGTGCATCTGGCTTACATGGGTCCTCAGGAATCGAACTTGGGTCCTTCAGATTCATAGGCAAGTGCCTTAAACACTAAGCCATCTCCCCAGCCCCTTGAAGGTTGTGCTTCAACATTATGGAGCAACATGGAGATAAGCAAATCACAAGACATGGGGGAAGTGGCTGAGGACCCACAGCGGGTACAAAGCATTCTATCTGACTGCTTCTTTGAAGATAGGGAGAAGTCTGATATATCACCATGGGGGTGAATTTTAGGGGCCACATTGACTGGACTGGGGATGCCAGTGAGCTGGTGAATACAATGCTCCTGGGTGTTTGTGAGGGTGCTTCAGGCAGAATTGGAATCAGAGACCTGAACCAGAACACCAGATCACTCTAGCTGCTATAAGGTCATGATCGAGACAATCAATTTAAGTCCAGAAGCCAGAGTTCCAAAGCATTCCTCCCCACTTTTTGGCTCTTAGATTCTTTCTGCCTTCTCTTCCATAATGTTCTCTGAGCCTCAGAGGGTGTGATAGAGCTGTCTCATCTAGAGATGAGCACCCAAGTGTCACTTCTTTTCAGCACTTTGATGAGTTTTCAGTCTACCCAGTTTTCATTTCTAGCTGAAAAGAGAGTTTCTCTAGCCAAAAGTGAGAACAGTACTAACATAAGAACCAAAATGGCTTCTGACTCAGCATCTGGGTCTCTCTTCACACTTTCACCGAGTTTCCCATTTGCATTCAGCATCCAGCGGGATTTGGTCTCCAGAACTTCATAAGATGAGTCCCACAATAAACCTCACCCTGTGTACCTCCCAATGGATCTGTTTCTCTGAAACATTCTAAAAGGGCCATGACTCCCAAGGTCCTCAGAACAGGCATTGGACCTTGACTCTGCTGGTGGCTCTATGCTCTAGCGACAAAACCATAAGACTTTTGCTCCTTACAGGTGAAGATTGCAATGAGGAGCCTAGAAATCACCAACCGAGGCACTGCTAATGTATCTATGAAGAACTCACAGTTTCATGGACAGAAAGCTAACTGGAAGTCTCTCCCTCCACCACCTAGTCAGGTAGATAGTCCTTCTCTAAATCATGATGTGGATTTGGTTATAGTTATGTAGGACTTTGGGGTTCAGGTGTGGGTCCCCCATAATTTATAAACCCCAAGTTTTGTGTCCTGTCCTATTTTTAACAAAGAATTGATAAAAAATGAACTCAAGAAGGATAAGTTATGAATTACTAAGTTTATTTATGGAGAAGTCATAGTTTCTGGGGTTTATTTTAGGGAAATTGAGATCTAGGAAGAAGGCTGGAGCAGAGTCATAAGCATGGGAAGTAGGATGGACACACTGATATGGAAAACACAGTGTAGTCTATGAGCTCCATCTAAGAGAAATTGAGGTTTTTAGGGAATAAACATGTGGAAGAGAGAATTTAGGAGCTTGTGTAGGGAGATTTAGAAAGAACATCTATAGCATACACCCTGAGTTTCCCCATAGAAGAAAAGTCAAAAGGGAAAATAGTGGTGACTTAAGAAAGATTAGCAGAGAGAAAATATTCAGATGAGAAATGAATAGTAAATCATGTAATACCCAGGTTCACCCTGAGGTTAGAGTAATTATACAGGTAACAGGCCTAGAGTTAGAGGAACTTCCACATGGTAGATAGTAGAGTGTAAAGAAAATACACACGTGGTATATTCAGAGATCAGAGGAAAATCACACATTAATCAAAGTGGGGAATTATTTCAAACTATAAAACAGAAAGCAGAGAAGAACAGATCAAGAAACAATGCTATGCTTTCCCACCCTGACCAACTTCACTCACATGTGTCCAAGCAGAGATGAGAAAGAAGCCAGAGACCCCCTCCACACACAGACAGGGTCATGCCAAGAGAGAGGGGCTTAAAGGCAGTGTCCTTTATAGCATCAGGTTCAGGGACCCAAGGGAAAGACCAGATTGGTTTGTGGATCTGGAGGGTCTGTCCCAGAGTCAGCCTACATGGGCCATTTTATTTAGATAGTGGGCTAGACTGGGCAGCAGGGGGCGCTGTAGATCAGTCTCAATCAGACATTAGTTCCATTTCTGCCAAGAATTCCATTTTTGTGCCAGGGCGAGGTGGCATCTCCTGTTCTCTCTGGGCCTCAAACTCTAACAAAAACTGCGTTAAAAAGTTAGCTTTCTCTTACCCTCCTTCAATAGGAGTGTCTGTTTTTACTAGAGAACCTAAAGCACAAGGACATGAGTGACCAGCATCGCTTTTCTTGGTTGTAGCGCTAAGTGGGACATTCACCCTCTATGTGACAGAATTTTTAATATTTACATGCAATAAGAAATATACAAGCTTTTATTAAAAATTCAACATTGTAAAAACACAGAATATTAAAAAGCTACTTTGGTTAAAAAACAAACCATGATTATAGGCCCAAATAATTATTTTCCATTGTTTCATCAGACTTGTACTATCTGTTGTTAATTTTTTAAATTGTGTGTGGGTGAGTGTGTTTATGGATACATGGATGTCACAATGTATGTGTGAAAGTCAAAGAACAACCTTGGTGTGTTGGTTCTCTCTTTTTAACTTGTTTTGGAAACCTCATTCTAGCTGGCCATGAGCATCTGGATTCTCCTGGATTTGTCTTCCATAGAAGTAAGTTGCCAGGATTATAGACTTGTGCACCACTTTTCATTTGGCTTTTTGTTGGGGGTTTTGAGAGTGATGGGGCCACTTTAGTACAGTGGGGCCACTCAGATGTTTTGTACTACAGTGGCTAAGGCTCTCAACTCTGAGTTTGTCACAAGATACAGAAGAAATAAAGAATGCAGACAAAGAGATGGAGAAGGTAAAAGTAGGCTTTGTTAAGGCAAATATAGAGAAAGATTCCAAAGACTGGGAACATTTCCCATAAGAAAGATAGAAGGGCTTGCTGGATCAGGGGCTGGGAGCTGGATAGATCCACAGTGTTAGTCTAACCATGCTTAGGATTGTTGTCTGCACCCAAATAAGAGGAAGAAAAGCGGGGGAGGGTTGGAAAGTTATGCCTTTTGATCTCAAACCCAGAAAAGCAGACAGGTTCTGTAGTGAGAGTCTGTGAGCAACTTTACCTAGGGAGGGTCTTCTGTGGGCTAAAAAGCATGATCTCATTAAGTGGATAAATATTCTTCCTACCTCTTTAGTATATCTGTAGGTGTAGAATGGTCTGTGGACCAGGTGAATGATTGTCAGGCTCCTCTGGGAAGGAGGAAGCATCTCTTCCCTTCTAATGATACCAGGGAAAGAGGAGGTAGAGTCATTCCTTTAAGCCAACCTACAACAATGTGGGTGCTAGGAATTGAACTTGGGCTTGCAAAACCACTGAGCAATCTCCCCAGTTCCATTATGTTTTTTTTAATATCGCTTTTATTACTCTATAAAAAGCAAGATCTCATGTAGACTTGTAGACTAGACTGGTATTGAATTTAACATGTACTTGAGGATGATCTTGAACTCCTGATCCTCCTGCCTTCACCTCTTAAGTGCTGGGATCATAGACATGCACAACGAAGTTAATGTTTTATTGAAGACTTTTCCTAGGACTTGAAATTGAGGGATTGCAATTAATTGACAAATTTCTACAGGAGAGGGCTTAGTGGTATAGCAAAGCCTCATGTATCTGCTTCTAATTTACACATTTTGGATGGCGCCAGCTACAACTGTTTCACAGTGAAAATTGATTTTAGTTGCTGAGTTCGCTTTCAATTAACTAATCTCTAGTTTCTCATGCAGTTAATATATTCTTTTCCTCTCAAGGCTAAAACTTTCTGACATATGTTAGGATACCCACAGCTAATTCATATTACTATAGTATGAAGCTATTTTAGATTGCAAATGATTTTAAATTCAACTAGATACTTAGATCTGCTTACTAAAAGCTCCAGACACTGCCTTGTTAGCACAACATAGCTCACAAAACAAAGAGACACCAAATGATTTAAAGAAGTATGTGGAATAGCTCATTTCACTTCCAACATTAATTTTGTGTTTTTAAAACTCAGAGTCAGTCAGTAGCAGAAATTAAAAAGGAAAAACCCTGTGTCTGTTTTTAAATCTTCAAAATTATATCTTTATTTTTAGAAAATCATTTATTTATTTATTTATTTATTTATTTATTTATTTATTTATTTATGAGAGAGAGGGAGAGAGAGTGAACACATCAGAGCCTATAGCCACTACAAATGAATGCCAGATGCATGCAACACCTTGTGTATCTGGCTTATGTATGTCCTAGGGAATTGAACCTGGGTCCTTAGGCATTGCAGGGATGTGCCTACACCATTAAGCAATCCCACTAGCCCTCATTAAAAAAATATTTTTATTTATTTATTTGACAGAGAGAGACTATGAAAGACAGAGAGAGAGAGAGAGAATGGACATGCCAGGACCTTCTGCCACTGCAGACAAACTCCAGACATATGTGCCACTTTATGCATCTGGCTTTACATGGGTACTGGAGAAAAGAACCAGGGTCCTTGGGCTTTGCATGCAAGCTCCTTTAACAACTGAGCTATCTCTCTAGCCCCATCAACATTGCATCAGTAAAGAAAATGGTGAAATTCAACTAACTTGACCAGTGATCACAATGATTAAATTATGATCACTGTGTGAATTAAGTTATTTTTTTTTTTTTGTCATTGTTACCAGGCTGCAGCGCTCTATATTCTTTCTGAACTGCTCTGAGGACATGATCTTCACTTGTATTTGCATATCACAAAGTAAATTTCCTGTAATTCTTTTTATGTTTATTATTTTATTTCCTATGATTCTTTTTCCTTTGATCTTTACACTAGATGATTAGATTCAGTCAATGAAGTTAATGGCAGATGCACACCAAAGTACATAGGTTAATGACAGTCGCTCTGAAGGGAGGAAGATGATTGGTCAGGACAGAGAGGACAGCTGAAAGAAATGGGATCCACTCTCTCCAGAATCTTCAGGTCTTAGTCTAAACTGCAGAAGGTGAAGTGGTTGGCATTAAGTCTCCAGCATGTGGCTCTGGGATGAGCAGTTCCTGATGTCCCTCTGGTCAAGCCTAGGTGCCACTCATACCCTCTACACCAGAACATCTAAAGACTGGTTAGCATCGTGAGACCTTCTTCAGCGCCAGGTGAGAGCCAGCACCTGCGGGAGCTCTGCTCAAATCCCTAACCCACATCAAAGTGTGCTTTGTTTTAACTTCTTGTTTCTTTTGAGAAGCATTAAACACCCAACTTGTTCAAAACCCTTTAAATCTCTTTCTCATACGTTACACCCTCAATTGTCTTATAAATGTCTAATGATTATATTTTATAGAAAGTATAAGTTTTTTTTTTTAAATGTATGTAAGTGTGCTTATTTATCTGTAAGTATGGGTGCAAACATTTGGTGTATGCATGTGGAGGCCATAGGAAAACCTTAGGGTCATTTCTCAAGAATATCATTCACTGTTTTTGGGACAGGGCCTCTCACTGGCCTGGAGCTCACTGATTAGGCTAGACTGCCTGGCTAGCAAACCCCAGAGATCTGCTGTCTCCACCCACCCCCTGCACTGGGATCACAAACATCTGCCACCAGGCCTGTGTTCTGGGGATTGAGCTCTGGTTCTCATGCTTGAAGGGTAAGGACCCACTGAGCCATCTCTCCATCCCAGAAGTGGAAATTTTATTTTCACCCCTTTTCAATGGGCCGAGATCACAGTCACACCTCACAGGGTCAACCCCAGTGACCTCTGCATAAGGATAGACTCCGTGATCACAGTTCATTTCATTGCAGTTATCTACCAGAATTTTCCTGCTTGTAGATAACACATGGTAGAATAGTGAAGGAGTAAGAAACTGAAAACTTCATATTGTTGGTTAACTTGAGAGAATCCAAGTCTCTCGGTGTCTTCTGCATTGGCACACAAAGACAGTGGGATTTCAATTTCATAGCACCATTGTGAAGGCAATGAAGTGACATTTGGGAATGGGCTCAGAACCAAGAGTGTAATTCACAAGTTTAATTCACTGATGACTATTCCTATCAATGATATCATTGCTGCACTCTAGGAAACAAACAAACAAAAAATCTCAGCTTATTTCTTTTGTTTACATTTATCACATCATTTGGGAAACTTGCTACTTTAAAGAATTACCTGTTGGCAGTTTTATCCTGGGTTTTCTTGTTGCCTGAGGAGCACTTCTGCATTGCTGCCCACCCCAAATGCTGAAACTGCCTTTCTGACTTGGAGTGGAAGGGGAAACCACATCCTTCCTCCATGGGAGGCCCAGGAGAGCACCAAATTATAGAAATAAACTAAACACAGCTGGAGTACTACTTTGGGAAGCTTGGGAAAAGGTGTTATGCACGGGAGGGACTCTGTTCAGGGAGGGAAGCTCACAGCCCACATTGTATACAAATCAGGCTGCTGTGTTTTCTGTCTGAGATGAAACATAGACAAACACTGTGTGTGTGTGTGTGTGTGTGTGTGTGTGTGTGTGTGTGTGTGTGTACATGTATGTATACTGGAAAATGCAATGGGCTATGGGATGAGTCACAAAAATCCAGTGTTTGAACATGATATAATGTACTGGTGGTGAATTCTCTTGCACTTACTTACTTATTTCAGAATAAAACTAATGTCTTTGTTCTGCATGTAATTGATATTTGATGTAAACATGACATGTACAGTCTGAGGACTAGGGCAAGGATGTGAACTTATGATTGACAGGAACATGAGAGGTACTTACTTGGGTGGGAAATCTAGAGGGTAAAAAAAAATCCCTCAGTAAGTATGCATCTTGAAAAACTAAAAATTGGTATAGAAATACATGATGAGTCCAATATTAAAGGCAGGATGTATTTGTTGCCAAAAAATGAACATAGACTCACAAACCCACATCCACAAATACACACAACTCAACTTTCCCTCCCATATTACCTCTCCAGAAAACTCTGGAAACATACATCATGCATTCAAGAGCTCCAGTACAAGCTCAGCATTTGTATCCTTAAGTTGTTGCCTTGAACTGTTTTGTAAAATGAAATGAACCACTGTTGGATCTTTTATAACTGAAACAGTTCTCTGATAATTAGAATTCATAAAAAAGGAAGCAGATAGGTACCCAGAAAGGAGACAGGCTATGAGAAACAGTCTATTCCCCAATCACAAGATTGACATATAAGAGGATTATGAATTGGAGAGTATGAGCCAGCATCCTCAAAAGCATCTTGCCCTCACGTAGATGAGGTGTGTGTGTGTGTGTGTGTGTGTGTATATATATATATATATATATATATATATATATATATATATATATATACACACACAGACCCAGAAGAAAGAGAAGTGAGTTTAAATTTAAAGAAGCAGGTAGGGAGATGGATAGAATGGCAGGTTGATATGGATAGAGAAGAACACTAAGGATGTGCAGAACACTGAGCAGGACCAGAGCATCATCATCTCCTAAATCCAGAGCATGTTCCTACCTGGTAGGTTGCATGCAGTATATGAGTAAAAATTAAGAAGGTAGAATTAGGGGCTGGAAAGATGGCTTAGCAGTTAAGGCATTTGCCTGCAAGGCCTAAGGACCCAGGTTTTATTCCCCAGTACCCTCATAAGTCAGATGTACAAGGTGGCACATGCTTCTGGAGTTCATTTGCAGTGGCTGGAGGTCTTGACACTCCCATTATCTCTGTCTCTCTTTCTCTCTCTTTGCTTGCAAATACATACATACATACATACATACATACATACATACATACATACATAAAATATTTTTTTTAAAAAGAAGATATAAATAGTTTGTGTTGGAACACACCTTTAATTCCAATACTGGGAAGGCAGAGGTAGAGGATTTCTATGAGATTGAGGACAGCCGGGGACTACCAGAGTGAGTTCCAGGTCAGCCTGGCATAGCGTGAGACTGTACTTCAAACAAAAAAAACAACAACAAAAAAAATAATTAACAAGGCATAGCACTTGACAGAGGTGAAGTTGGGGAAGAGCCAAAGGCACCAACTATGTATTACTCTACCATGTGAAGCATCACCCTGGGCCTGGGGAGACCTCAGGTGCCTGACTTGTACAGTGCCCACATGCAGCAATACACTACACAATGAAATGAATGTTTTATAACACTACTGTTTAAGAGGAAGAAATCTTAGGATAAAGGAGCTATTGAGTTTAACTTGAGTATCTCTGTGAGAGACTGAGTGACCCACAAGTGTACATTTCATACTCATTGGTATTTAAATGGTTATGATTAAGCATGATAAAATTTCTAATTAGACTTTCAGAATAATAATTAAGTAAAACCATTTTCCATTATCAGACTGAAGAAGTTATTGAACAAAGTTTCCGTGGGCATCTAAGGTGACTCCCAGCTTCCCCATGAAAAGATATAGGGGGATAAGGTGATTCTACCTGCCAGGGTCCTCAGTGCACCATGAGGACCTTCAGGGGAGGTGTGAGGACACAATCAGGCATGACAAGGATGGAAACTGTCTGCAGAGCATATAGTGTAACAACATAACTCATGTTTTTGTTGATATCATTATCATATCAGCTCTTATTGTGGAAGGTTTTAGGTAGGTTCCATTCATATAAAATTTCTTCATACATGAAGGTCTTTTCTAATCATCTGACTATAAATTGCTACATACCTCTTCTCACTTAACAGTGAGAGTCAGGCTCCTCTCTGTATTTCTCAGTTACCACATTGACTTAATTCCCCATTGACTCCAAGCGGTGCCAGGAGGACAGGAGCCTCACCTTTCTTTATTCCTAGTAGCCAGTAACAGCCACAAGTACCTTTTATTTTTATATTTTAAATATTTTTATTTATTTGCAAGCAAAGAGTGATAGAACAGAAACAGATAAAGAGAATGGCCATTCCAGGGCCTCCAGTCATTGCAAGTAAACTCCAGATGCATGTGCCACTTTGTGCATCTGGCTTTACATGGGTACTGGGGAATTGAGATAAATAATGTATGATTAAGATATATGAATACTATTTAATATATAACTATATAACTTGTAATACATATATTATATCCAAATTCATATTATATATGTGAAATACACACACACACACACACATATATATATCAAAAAATTTGTATCCAAGTGTGGTGGTTTGATTCGGGTGTCCCCCGTAAACTTAGATGTTCTGAATGCTAGGTTCCCAGCTGATGGAGATTTGGGGATTAACACCTCCAGGAGGCAGTGTATAGTTGGGGGCAGGCTTATGGGTATTATAGCCAGTCTCCCTTTGCCAGTATTTGGCACACTCCCCCTGTGGCTGTTGTCCACCTGATGTTGGCCAGGAGGTGATGTCCACCATCTGCTCATACCATCGTTTTCCCCTGCTGTCATGGAGCTTCCCCTCAAGTCTGTAAGCCAAAATACCATGCCCCCTTTTCCCACAAGCTGCGCTTGTTCGGGTGAATTCTGCCAGCAATGTAAACCTGACTGCAACACCAAGTGCTGAAATCACTGTTGTGTGTCTTACTGTGGAATTAAATGATTTTCTAGACTCCTGGGACATGCATTTTCAGCACATCAGGGAAAAGCATGTGCCTGTTAGGCCATCTTCAGGCACAAAGAGAGCAGATAGGTGAGTATCCCAGATTCAGGACATTCATAGGCCACAGAGACTAGTCCCTTAGCCAGCTTGGGCATGGGGCTTCGAATGCATTGATTCCAGAGTGTCTTTTCCTTCTAGAAATGAATTGGCTGTCGCCATGTGTACTCTGACACCATAATGAGTTCTCAGAAATATCTTGATGATAAGGAGCCAGAGGAGGAAAGCAGAGAGTCTGGTCATCTTAAATATGCACAGTCACAAGTGCTAGGTCACAGAACCAGCTGAGGGTCCATTAACCGGTGCCTGGAGCAAGGAAATATGCACTATGTATGCAATGGATTCTATTCAGACATAAAGAAGATGGAAATTGACTATTTGCAATAAAATATATGCAACTGGAGATCACCACATTAAGTAAGCTATGCCAGACCCAGGATGAGGCAAGCATCACAAGTTTACACTCATGTGGAATCTATGCTTGTGTGTGCAAGCGCCCTCACGTGTGGGTGTGTACCGGGAGTGAATAATGTTTAAAGTACATTGTATAACCATCATAAATATAATTATGAAACTCATCATTTTGTACAAACTATATGCTAATAAAACAAATTGCACATGAACTAATCGTATCTATATATTACTCTGACAATTCAATAACAATTCAGAAAGCACATACATTTCTCCTCCAGTGTAGCAATTAAAAACACCAGTATTTCTTGGATTTGAACAAGACATCTAGAATAGTTATTTCCTTTTCTTAAATGATACTAAAATCTGTCCTTCTGAAATGGAGGCCCCTTCTGTGATTCTGCAGCAGTATTGCCTAGAAGCTGACTGGTCCTGCCCCCCATTCCTTGCCAGAATCAGGGTTCCTCCAGGATCCCTCATTCCACACCTGGACACCAGGCAGCTATATGGAAGACAGTCATTCATCTGAAAACATTTAACTCTAAGATTTTTTTTTTTTTTTTTTAAATTGAGTTTAATAACCATGAAGGTATAAATATTGTTTCGTGAAGTACAGGGCTTGACAGAATTGGATAATCAGAGTAGAGAGAGAATTAAGTACAAAAAAAAAAAGAATGCAGCTAAGCAAGTCTTTTCAGATATTATTTTAATATAATAACTGTTGAAACATGGTCCTTGTGGAAAAAGCCTAAGCAGGATCTTAGGTGCTGTGGTGCCAAAGAGCATGATATAAGAGCACAGAAATATGCTTTTAATTAATGTGATGACGGAAATACAAAATGCTTGGGTGAGCCTGTTCTTGTTCAATTGTGAATTTTTGCCTAAGCTGTCAAATTTAACTTTGGCAATATAATATGATAATAGTACTCTAGGAATTAACAAAAACCTCAGCATCTCAATGGAAAAAAAAATGTTCCTTACTAAAAGAAATTAAGAACATGAACTGAGGGAAATTAAAAACATATAGCAATGTGTAATTTTAATGCTTTAGTTAGAAAAGAATTGGTGTTTTTCCTTCTAACTATTAAATATAAAAATTAGAATGTGCAGAAACTAAATTAATGATCACATATAAGATATGGAATCCCAGATTCTGTAAATACATAATGAAAATAGGCATTTATTCCTGTTTTCAGAATTAAGATTCTGTGCTGTGTATGTTGAAGTCCTTACACCTTGTAGCTCAAAACATGAGTATGTAGATCATTTATAATAATAATGTCTTTTGTTATTTATGCAATAAGTTCTTTATAGAGGAAATTACATCAAAAATGACTAAGGATGGTCTTTATTACAACACAACATTTGAACACAAGCCTTTCAGCAGGAAGACCCATGAGAAAAGACCAGGTGGGACTTGAGTGAGGCCCAAGCCAGGATACAGGGCATATCGACTACTGGAAGTGAGAAGTAGGGAATCAATTTAACCTGTACCATATTACATGTGTCAGAAGGTACAACTTTGCTGGTACCTCAGTACTTAACTTCTAGCCTCCCAACGTGAAGAAGAATATTCCTATTCTAGCCTGCACACTTCATGGAAATTTATAATGGCAGCCCTAAGGAAGTAATGTAGCTACATTTTTGGCAATATAGTAAAGCACCTTGCTTAGGAAAAAGATCTCACTATGAAATGACCATATTGTTAAAAGTACAGGGAAGAAAGAAGGCTCTTCAAACATCCAGCAAACTTGAAAAAGCCTGTTTCAGTAAATATTCTTTATTTTCTACCTATCTTTGTATATCTGCAATCATATAAATATAATTTTAACTTTTACATTTCAAATATTGATGGTGAAGATAATTTAAAA
Source organism: Orientallactaga sibirica (assembly GCA_036365145.1). Lineage (NCBI taxonomy): Eukaryota > Metazoa > Chordata > Mammalia > Rodentia > Dipodidae > Orientallactaga > Orientallactaga sibirica. The sequence goes on from JAEOAD010000039.1 coordinate 16,348,207, forward strand.
GTATTGCTTACAAACTTGCACTATTTACAACATAACTCATAATAGTGTATAGTGTTATAATTCCCCTTGAAGTTGCAAGGTGTGTGTGTGTGTGTGTGTGTTGTGTGTGGTTTGTATGTAGGGTTATTATGTTGTGTATGTGTGTGTTTTCTTCTGAAATATCCAGAACTGGACTTTAGGAACTTCAAAAATAAATTCTAAAATTATTCTTATATTCTTATATTCCTTTATTATGAACTTATACTTCTTTATTATAAATTTTTTTTCAGTGAGGATCAAAAAACTTCTTGAAATAACATAAACCCACCAGAGTGATGACTAACATAATACAACTATAGGATGTAATGTCCTTGGGGGGTAATCAAGGTTTTTAGAGGAAGAAGGAATGACTTGCTGTCTGGATATTGTCTGATGTGGCAAGATTGTGGGCAGATGGAGACTGGGGAGACATAGGTAGGGTGAACCACACAGAACATGATTCTCCCTCACAGGTGGTATGCTGGCATGGGTTTACAGCTTATTTTCAGGCTGCTGTGGGCAGTGCATGGTCACAGTCAGAAATACCTGCATGCTACCTATAACTTCTCTACCTATTCAGTGAGATGATATTTATTCAGTGTGAAGGTTTTCTTTATCCACTAGTTTTGTTCCACAATGCCCTCTCAAGTATTAATATTTTAGTTATATGAATGATTAAAGTGATATTTTTATAATATAACATCCAAGCTTCTGACCTGATTGCTTTTAAGCTGGAATGCTGGCAGGAAGAGAATTCCTGTGACTTTATCCTGTGAATACCCTATGGGAAGAAACCATATCTTCCAAGGACTACCACACACATGCAAATGTGTCATAAATGCCCACTCCTGAAATAGTCCATTGCATGTGGTATTATCTTTGAATGTTGCAAATACTGTTCCTTTCATATAAGCCATACTTACAAATCATCTTCATCATTAACAGTATTTTGAAATGCACAAGTTAAAATCATATATTTGTATGATTGCATATAACCAAAATTACATGAAGAAATATTCACTGGAATTGGCTTTTTCAGGTGTGTTGGATTTCTAAAGAGCCTTATCTCTTCCTTGTGCTACTTATTGATGCCAATGGCATATTGAGTTGAATAAAGAGAAGAGAGTGTGTCTCCATCCGGTAGAGATGTGATTAAACCTTAAAAGGTGTCTACTGGTCTATTTGGTTTCAAAAAGGTACAAGGTCTGTAAGTAATCAAATAGATCAAATAACACTGTATCTCATGTCTTTCCAAAAGAAAGGCAACTCCTCTTTAGCGAGACTTCTCAGGATGCAAAGGGAAAATAATAAAAATGAAATTAAATTGTTGTACTAAAAAAAGGTGTTGAGACAAGAATTGCATAGATGCACTGAAATTTGCCTTCTAAGTAGCATTGACTAGCAGCCATCACTTCTGTCAGCTTAGCAATTACCTTCAAATTGTTCTAGGACTAGAAATGGTTTGAACAATCTGTAGCAGAGATACAGAAAGCTCAAAGCCATTTTCTTTCATTTTGGGTGAACTTTGGATGATAAGGCTGGAGACATAAAGGAGAATGGAGTCAGATCGCTACCCTCTCTCTTGCCTAACAGGGAAGGATAGAAAGCAACTGCCAAGTGCCCTAGCTCAAGGACTGGAGAGATGCAACGTTAGGAAAGGCCTGGGTTCTATGAAGTCTGGGCCCACAAGCTGAGTGTATGGCACACATACACTTGTCTACCTCTGTAAATGAAGTTCGGGCTCTTTCCATCAGATCAGTATTTTTCTGCTAATACAAGAAAGGATGATGAAAACACTTGAAAGCACATATCAGACACAGGCATATTTTGATACTGTCCACTGTGGACTTGTGTGTGGCATGCATGCATGTCCATATAGGTTCTGGCACATGTGTAGGTGGCAGAGGTTGATGTTGGTGTATTCCTCAATAACTTTTCCACCTTCTTATTTTGAAGATGAGGTCTCTCACTGAATGCAGGACTGACTGACTTGGCTAAACTAGTTAGCCAGCAAATCCAAGGGATTTTCCTGTCTCCCATTCTGATATTACAATTATGCACTACCATGCCTGGCATTTTAACTGGGTGCTGGGGATCTAAACTCAGGTCTTTATGCTTGCAAAGTGAGCAGTTTACCCACTGATCCATCTCCCCAAGCCTCAGATGTGGACATTTTTAACATCCATAAGAAGGAACCATGGGCCATAACCTGAATCTTGAATTGCCAAATAACCTTAAACTTGCTGCCATGATGGTTAGCTTTCATTGTTCTACCCCAGTATGGTCAGAGGGCAATTGTAATGCATATGTGTAATAGTTAATCTTCCTGTAGCCACACTGAAAAATTTAAAAGGAATAGGTGAACTAAATTTTAATAATATACTTTACCTATTATGTCCAAGACATTATGGTTTCCGCATGAAACAACATAAAATATTAATGCAATTTTTGCATTTTTTATTCATGCCCAAGCATTGGAAATGTCAAGTGTATTTCCCAATTACAGGGCCTCTCCCTGATGCTAAATTTTCTTCATAAATATTTTATCTGATTTAGATTGTATAAAACATGTAGTTGAAAAGCAAATCCACAGATTCAACTTGTTCAAACTTTCTTGAGAACTATTGAATAATAGAATCAGATATCAGTTATGAAATTTAAGTTAAATTATTTATAGTCAAATACAAATGAAAATTTGGTTCCCAGACAAAGTAGCTCATTGGCCATGTAAGGTGGGGCTATAAGCTCAGACTATGTAGCTACCTGCTGGCTTCCTAATGAGCTGATATTTTTTTCCCCTAGGTAGGGTCTTGCTCTAGCCCAGGTTGACCTGGAATTTACTATGTAGTCTCAGAGTGGCCTGGAAGTCTTGGCAATCCTCTTACCTCTGCTGGGATTAAAGGCGAGTGCCACCATGCCCAGCTCATGCTCACTTTCTTTATTGGCCATGCTCTTCTACGAGGACAGCATGGAAGGATTCTTAGAATGTGAAATAGAGACAGATCTTCATTTAAATAGCTTTAGTTCTGCTCAGTCTTTCAGGTTCCTCCCCTACTTGTTATAGGTCATGGTTCTATTTTTATACATTTTACCTACATTTTTCCCTATATATACACACTTATAGATAGGATGAGCTAGGTTCTGCATACCAGAGACAACATGTAGTTTTAGTCTTTCTGAGTTTGGGTCACTTCAATTAATATAATTCTTTCCAGGTCCATCTATTTTCATGCAAATTTTATCATTTAACTTTTCTATACTTCTGAATAGGATTCCATTGTCACTATGTACCACATTCTTATTATCCATTCATCTGTTGATGGACATCTTGGCCATTTCCAATTTTTAGCTATTGTAATGAAAGATGCAGTAAATATGGATGCGCAAGTATGGAATTCTTAGGGTATATGATCAAGAGTGGTAGCTTGGTTGTAGGAAAAAAAGTATTATTTAATTGCAAGGAGAAAGAGAGAGAGAGAGGGAGGGAGGGAGAGAATGGGTGCTACAGGGCCTCTAGCTGCTGCAAACGAACTCCAGATGCATGTGCCACTTTGTGCATCTGGCATTATGTGGGTATGGGGAACCAAGCCTGGGTCCTTTGACTTTGCAGGCAAGCACCTTAGCCACTAAGCCATCTCTCCAGCCCTATTCCTAATTTTTTGAGATATCTCTGTATAGATTTCCCTAATGGCTAAGCTAATTTGAACTCCCACAAGCAGTGACTAAGAATTGCTCTTTACCCTGGGAACCTTGCTCTGGAGTCTCTGCTAGACATCTCTGAAGAATCTTAGAGATTGTCTTAGACAGTTCCTCTTGTGTCTTATGCATTGGCACTGGTCTTCAGAAGCTGAAAGCCAGATTGTATTGGTTGTTTCTTCTCAGTTCTCTTTCCACACCTTTTTTCTCCTAGATGAAGGCCAGGACAAAGGTCACATGTCCTGCCTTGCCTCCCTGAAGAGTGAAACACTTCTGAAAGAATCCTCTCTGCTTTCTGTATGAATACAAGGCTTCATTCAGGTGGCCACTACTGGACCTTAGTTTAGGTCTTAGGACTCCCAGAAAGAATGGATTTCCCTTACCCCTTTTTAAGCATATGAGAGCCCAGTGAGACCCCCAGGAAAGCTGGTGGTGGGTGTAACTGGATAATGTTTTCCTGACTGGACTAAAGCAACTGCTTGAAAGACATTGAGATTCTTTGTGAGGTCTTAAAGAATGTTAAAGTTACATTTAGCATTGTGAATTGATCCCCTTCTGTCATTGGGAGTAGAGTATATGTGTAAGTGACTAGCCATTAGCTATAAGCTGAGGGTTATAAGAGTTAAGAGAAACATGCAGCCACTTTCCCACATAGCCATTCATATTGATTACATGTGAACATTCTAACATTATGGCTATATAAACTTAAATGATAAAATATATCAATAAATTATAATGCATATTACTATATGCTATATTATTATTTCAATTGTTTAATTTGTTATTAGTATCATGACTAGAAAAAGAAAAATAGATATATATCTCACATGTTTTTATTGTAACCCTTGTATTACTTAAATCACACTTCCTTCATTAGAGATTACTGCAGGTAAACTGTCTTAGACTGCAAAGGGCAGGCATGTGTATCCCAGAAATTCACTTATCTGTCAGAGAAAATGCACATTAACATTGCCAGGGGGTTGGCTGTTCATCAAAAAGTTAAATTTTCTTTTTTTCTATTTTCTTTACTTTTCAAAGTCTCCTCTGGACAGCTTTCGTATACAGTACCAGAACAGTTTGTCTTGGAAGTATTATATCCAGACCACTAAAACTAGACAGTTTCAAGGCTTGTGACTCTGTCAGTCAAGCTGCCATTGAGATGCCTTCCAGATGTGCCAAGCCACAAGATTTAAGATACAACCTTTCTGACCCTGACATTGGGAACACAACATGTTCCCTTTCTAAGGCTCCCTCCCAAGGTAACTGTTCTGAGCAGCAGCTCAGAATTGCTAACTCCTGTCTTATACCAGGGCAGCTCTTGAGCTCCTCCTCCCAGTGCTCAGTCTCCAGGGTCCATCTCATGACTCTTCTTAGTATCTAGGGCTATCCTCCCTGCTTTAGTAGACTCTTTGGTCGGGTCCATAGCCTGGCTGCCTTTAAACTTAATGTACACAAGCCCTAGCTTTCCACTGAATGTTAGAGGCTTTTTGAAATATGTGTTGATGGCCCACTGAGACTTCTTCAGCCACGGCTTTGTGACTCCACCAGACCATCATACCCCTCCCAATCCCTTTTGCAGCTGCCTACTGGTAGGTAAGACCCTATTTTGCCATTTGCCTCAAACAACTATGCAGAAACAATCAGCCATGTGAGAAGGCAGAATAAGAATAGTGTGTTCACTGAATGACATGCCTGGACATTCTATATCCTGTAACCAAAATACCAGAACTCATGCTGACTGTAACTTACAGAGGCCAAGGAGCAGACAGGAACAGAATCTTTCAGCTTTGCTTTATTCAGGGAACCAGCAATCTTAGAAGAGAGTGGAATAATATCCTAAAAACCTTTCTTCCATCCCATCTCCAGGTAGCAGATTATATGGGGAAGGAAGGAGCAAAGGCAGTCAGTCATTTGAGAGTCTTGTTCCTCTGGTCATGTGGGAGTCCCAGAGATTTGTGATGTCTGTGCTACTCTTGTTATCACCCCTTTCACGCTCCCCTCATTCCGTGGGTGTTGGGCCCTGTCACTTCTTATATGATGCTTAGTCTAGATAGTTTCTTCTTATGTCAACCGTGAACTCCTCCAGGGGCATTATGGGCTGTGAGAAGAGGAGTCTGACTCAGAACAAGCATGCCATTAATTGTGTTTACATACTAAGCTATTAATGATGTGTGTGTGTACTCTGATTCCTTTCTACAATGTGGAGTACACATATGTCTATATGATACAGAATATAAAGGTGCTCCTCTATCCCTATTGCTACCCATTGTAATAGGAAACATTTCAGGCCCAGAACTTCTTTTGTGACTCTGACTTAGGCTTAGCATTCATCCCTGGCTCTAAGAATCTTTTACTCAGTAATTTTTTTTTTCAGAGGCTTACCCTGGCTTTGAACCCAGTCTGCATGCTTCATGCATGGCCTGTGGTGAGGGAGGCTAACTCATTTTCATCCAAGAAAGACTTTAAATCAGACAGCAGCTAGATTCGTGAGTGCTGTACAGAACCTCGTACCAATTCACCTTTCTTCAAAGATCATTCTCTTAAACCCTCTGGGCTTGGCCTGCCAGAACACCTTCTTCAATCCATTCCCACTGGAGTCAATTAGATGATTTTACCCTAAAAGTTTCCCTTCTTCCTACCAGAGTTCACCGGGTTATCGAAGCACACTCAGTCTTCTAAGCACGGGGTTTACAACAAGCTTCTGCCCTCGGTCTCCGCAGAACTGCTATACTTATTTGCCACAGTGACCATAGCTCAATTTTGATTTCTTATTTTCTAGCTTTGAAATATTCCTCATAACCACTAATAATAAATAGAATATTAAATATTAATATTGAATATTAATCATCAGTAGCCGGGATAGGTTAAATATCACAGAGATGCATGGCTAATGTCAAATACCACAGAGTAGAAATCCATTTTTTGACCACACCTTTGACAGAATTCAAAGCAAGTGAATAATTTAGAGATGCATATGTTTAAGTATTAAACAAGTAATGATGAAAGGTTATGGTGACATAGCCACATCTAAAATTATATAGTGTCTCCTTTCAGATATTTATTTTTATTCTGTCTTGTATTCGTACAACAACTAGGCAGCTATTTCTCATCAAGACAGTTAAAAATTATGTAACCTCTAAAGTCATTTCCAAATATGTTGAGCAATGATGGATTTTTTGGTCATATTTTGGCAACTGTGGAGAATAATTACCCTATATAGCCCTGTGACCCTGACTGCTTTCATTTTTTTTAAGATCATAGCAGTTATCATTGCAACTCAGTTAACTGATTTAAAATCTCATGACAAACTTAAATTAAAACAATGAGTATTTGTTCTGAAAAACACTAAATAACTTGACAATATATTGTGTTACATGTATTACAGCGTACTGGAAAGATCATTGCTAGACATATTCTACTTTGGTGTATCAGCAATGTTCTCATTGCTGGGACAAAAACACTCAAGTAGAAGCAACTTATGGGAAGAAAAGATTTATTTCAGGCTTACAGTTTTGAGGGAAACTTTGTTATTCCAGAGAAAAGTTTTGTAGGTATTTACAACTTCACATATCTATGTGTGTGAGGGAGAGCAATACAGAGAGAGAGAGAGACAGAGAGAGAGAGAAGCAAGAATGAGCTAACTCTGAACCACTTGTAGGCTAGATTAATCTATTTCAAGGGCTACCCTGAGCAAGGTCTACCCTCCTCCAGCAATGCTTCACCTCCCACAGTTTCCACCAGCTGGAGACTAAGTAGGAAGCTGAATCAAACACTTGAGGCTATGGGGACATTTTACATTCAAACCACCACATGTGGTTTTCTATAGATTTGGAGGCTGAGTAAGAGGGAGGAAAATCATTTTACCATGACCAAATGCATGCTCAGACTTTGTTGTTGCTGCTGCATATACAGCTATTCCAACAGAAAACCCATTATCCTTGCTCATATGAGCTGATGGATCTACACTCTTGTCATTCAACCTCGGCAGCCTTCCGACAGATGCTAATCAATGGTTTGAAGGTACAGAAGTTTCAGTCCCTGTCTGAGTGCTTATCCCCCCTTCAGGAAAGTCCAGTTCAGACTCTTTTTGCTATATACTGCTTTTTGGTTATTTTATGTTCCCTCCCCAACATCATGTCCTCTCGTCTCTCCCATGGATTATGGCCACTAACACTTGTGCCTCACCTGGCACCTTTATGCTGAGCTCAGTGACAGAGATTGACAGAAGATGGACAAGGTGAGTCTCCATAGACTGATCCATGTTTAACAGTGAGCTGTCCAGGTGTTGGGCATTGCTAAAAATGGGCTGGGACTATGAGGAAATTAGTTTGAACTGTTGGACACTGCCAGAGACCTTGGGCTGCAGGGGTTGCAGCTGGCCCTGTCGTCGGGAACCCACCCTGGTGATGGTGACTGGCCTTCCCTACCCTTGGGCAAGGTTGTAGTGTGCCCTGTCATCGCCCAGAATGGGCAGAACTGGCGAGGCCCTCCCCCTGGATCCCAAAAGCATCTGACCATCCCATAAGTCAGGCTTTGTCCTTCCCCCACAGTTCCTGACCTTGTGGCTACCTGCCCAAGAGACCCTTATGTGGCTGAAGTCATTTAGCTTTTTCCACCATTCCTATTATCTCTCTCACAGCTCCTCCCTCACAGCTTTGAAGTCACGTAGCTCTTCCACCACTATCTCCCTTACAACCAATTAGATAGCAACCTATAACCTATGTATCCGATCTCCGTATAGTCTGTATGTGCCATCTCAACCTTCCCCAAGTGTTTATAAACCCATTCCCCTTTCTAATTAAACGAGTGCTGTCCATCAGACGGTCTCCCCCGTGTTCATTGCCTGTCATGGCACTCACCTGCTGCTCCAGGATGGACCCTGGTTCCCCACCCCACCAACTCCTCCTGTGCCCAGGACATTGGTGGCTAATGGCCTGGGGAACAGGAACAGCAAGAACCCATATCCAGTGACATATGATCTCCCCCTGCTCTGCCAATCCTCAGAAGGGGTCCTTCTCTTTTCAGAGTGTATGACCCTCCAGAACAGAATGGTCTAGAAATTCCTGGTAAGAGTGATGAGTGGACAGTGGTCCTTATCCTACCTGGGGGTATGTTTTTTAAGGCAAAGCTATCACCCCAGAAGGAACTAGGGACTCAAGTTCAGTGTGTTCCCTGGGTTCAACCTGGTAGAGTTGTCTGGGTGACAGACATATAGGCTGACCATGCTATCCAGAACAAAGAGACAGATAATTCAGGAGGGAGGCTGCCATGTACACAATGGTGTGGAAGTATAAAGGGAAGAGGACCAACACAATGAAAGCAACTGAAGATGCACCTGGGCAGGTGAGCAAAGAGCACAATCAGTGGTTACTAATGGGCAGCAGCAACACAGTGGTAGAGTGAATGATGCTCACTCCTCAGTGGTGCTGTGGGGACTATGGATGGAGCCCATCTCTTAGTACTATGGGACCATAGATGGAGCTCACTCCTCCACGGTGCTGTGGGAGGCATGGATGGAGCTCACTTGTTAGTGCTGTGGGGAAGTGAAATGGAACCATCCTCGGTGAGCTGTCGTGTGAGAACCAGCGTGTGAGAAGCTGCAGGATATGGGAGGTCTGCTCACTCAAAATGCTTCCTTAGCTTTACTACAAGTCATGCAATAATTTGATGCAAATTAAAACAAAAATTAGGACTAACTGGATGATGGCTCAATCAGTAAACCGTTTACCATGCAAATATGAGGGTCTGAATTTGTATCTTTGGCACCCATGTAAATGCTTCACATCTATAATTCTCACGCTGGGAAGGTAAGGCAGACACAGGGGATCCCTGGGGCTTACTGTCCAATGAGTCTGGCTAAATCATTGAGTTCTAGGTTTGGTGAGAGACTGTCTCAGAAATAGGGTGGAGAGCAGTTGATAGCCAATGTTGACCTCTGGCCTCCACTTGCCCACACACATGTCAATGTGTGCCTGCACACATATGTGCAATGCACACAAGTGTGCTCCCAGTCATACAAACATGCATATACTCATACTATATACACATATGTATCCACACCAAAAACAAGCATTAATTTTACTTTAATAAGTTGACTCATGTAAATTTTAGTAAATTCTGGGCAAATTCAAAAATAAAATTTACTGCTCCAGGTTCCCAAATATCCCCTGATGACTTGTCTTTGCAAAGTTAGTTGAATGAATATTTTTTATTGAGGCAAAACTGTATTTCATGTACCGCATTGGTGAAGACCAGGGGCTTTGAAACACACGATATTTTACTATTTCAGCAAATTCTTCAAGTTATTGGATTCTGGTGGTCTTATTATCTAATTAATTGTTAATTTTATTTATATGTGTTTGAATATGGTTTAATTGAGGTAATATACCATCCATGGTCATAAGGCTCTCTGACAGATATAAAGCTGACAGAATGAATCCTGGTTACTCACATGCTGTGAGTTTTTTTCTCCTTTCTTCCTTCTAGTCTTCACCAGTGAACAAGAATAGAGAAATTATTGGTTAATATCCTTTTTAAAATTTTTATTTATTTGAGAGAGAGGTAGATAGAAAGAATGGGCATTCCAGGGCCTACAGCCACTGCAAACAAACTCCAGATGCATGCACCACCTGGTGCATCTGGATTACAGAGGTCTGGAGGAATCAAACCTTAGATTGATTTCCTTTTGCTTTGCAGGCAAGTGTCTTAACGGCTAAGCTACCCTCCAGCCCTGAATTAGATCATTTCTAACAAAGAGATTTAGGGCTTAAAATAAACATTATCACATGAATTTTACTTTTCTTTATGTTCTTTTGTGGTAGTAAGTCCATGAAATCTAAGTACATTATGAAAACAAGTTGAAATGATAGGTTCAATTATTCTCAGATTTATATGATATGGAAAAGCACCTTGCATCCCAAATATCCATGGTACCACAATGCAATGAGGCTATTTCCTTGATAATTTTTCTCTCTTAGATATTATTTTAGAGGTACTATTTCAAGCAAGTTAAAAATCTGATAAAATTTATTATATTAAATAATATTAAAATAGTCACACTCACAAACATATTGTGTTATTTTCCAAAATGTGTTTTCTATTGCTAGTAATATTTTTGAAAATATTTTTATTTACTTATTTTCAAATAGAGAGAGATAGAGAAAAGCAAGACAGAGAAAACTGGCATGCCAGGGCCTCCATCTACTATAAACACACTCCAGATGCATGCACCACTTTTTGCATCTGGCTTTCTGTGTGTACTGGGGAATAAATTTTAATTATATTTATGCCCACTTATGCATAGGCATGATTAAAAATAAGGTATTCTTCCAGAAAATTTCACTTACAGGAGAGTTGGCTTATGGCACATGTACCCCAAGCCAGTCCAGGCCTGATGGGCTCCTGCTGCTCTGATACCAGACATAACTTAGAAAGTATTTGAGTCTAAACTGACCACCAAAGGGGAGTAACTTATGGTTACTAGAGTAGTAGCAACTTATCTTCCTGTTTGGAGTGGGGTGTATGTGTAGCTTGGTGCAGGCTGGGGTCTTAGGTTCCCAACATGTTGTTAAGTGCATTGTTTAGGAAAGAGTGTTATTGTCCAAGCCACGTGGTATCCATGGCAGCTAAGCTAGTCCCCATGCTTGCCTGTCTCAAAGGGACCAGAAAACAAATTGGATTATAGCTTCAGACATAAGGTGTGAGGGAGGCTGAGCATGGGTAAGAGGAAGCCTGAGCAGAGCCGAGCGAGGTGAGCCACTCTAGGATGCAGCAAGGAGGACCATCTGCTGTCCAGGAGAGGTCAGGCAGGGACCTGTGTGATGATGTAGTTTCCTTGCAAAGACCCTTCACAAATATATGTTTACATACATGTGTGAACACACACAGAAACACATGCTAACGTACACACATATTCACTCTTAAGGACTCCAGTGGCTTAAAGATGGTAGCTAGCTAGAAACCATGGACTCTATGTTGGTACCGAGCGATCCTGTCCCTTCAGGGTAGTAAGACCTTCAGAATCAACTCTGCCACTTCCACTGAAGACTTCTCCTATCCATCCTCTCTGTCATACTTTGTTTGGCTGGGTGAACTGCAGGTCAACCGGAAAGAACTCCAGTCCATCTGGTGATTGCACACTGACACCAGTGTGTAAGACTCTTTCTGTGAGTGAGTAGAGCTTCCCTGACAGTCACTGCTCAGTCTTGGCTTACTTGATACTCAGCTTAACCCAGTGCAAGGGTACAGCTCTGGCATCCGACTCAAGGAGACCAAACCTGCAAGGACACTGCTTCTGCAGATGAAGCCATGTCAGGAAGCAAGATACTCAGGAGGCATTTATTAACCAGGCCTCACATCTCATCCCTGGGATTGTGGACAGCTGCAGTCATTTCCTTATCTGTGTGTTATTTAGTAAAAGTACATAGTCTATCACTATTTCCCCATCTTTGCCCAATTGCAGAAATGATGACTAAGAAGAAAGCAACAAATCAAAGAAATGATTCTACTCTAGTCTCTTTGTTGAGCCAGTGAGTATACTGGCATTACAAATAGGCGCATGGGTGAGTCCAAAGCAGCTGGATCACAGGACAGTTCATCCTAGCAGGAGAGATGAAAGCTTCATTCCTGCCCAACTTAGGCAGCTTCATGGAAGACAGTTGCCCCTTTCTAGGCATTTGCTCACTGCTTATATATCCTTAAGGGAGGGCTTTAAATCTTGTAACTTTCTTTTTTTTTTATTAAGTAGAAACTTTGTATGGACACATCATATGTTGGTACCGTTACTCCCCTCCTCCCTGGCCCCACTCCACTGTGGGCCCTCCTTAGTGGGAATTGCTGGATTCACCATGGAGTTGTAGGTTATGAGTTGTGAGAGCAGCAGTCTGTCCTTGTGGGGAGGGCTATGTCTCTGCGGGTATTCCTTCCCACGTTGTGGCTCTTACCTTCTTTCCATCCTCTCTTCCACAAACTTATCTGAGCCTTGGTGGGTGTGCTTTAATTCTACTTTACTATTGAGTTCTCAGGAGCATCTGGATTTATGCTTGTTCAATTTTGAGTATCCTCAGTGTCTGTCTGCAGCACCCTGGCCCAGGTCATGAGGCTCTAGTGGAAGCAGCAGAGTTGAGCATCTCACCAGTTCTTCTGTGGTTTCACCTGGGCTCTGTGAAGGGTGGTTCATCTCCTGTCAGGGAATCAGCTGTCTATTCTTACCTTGTTGCTAGATTATCCTTGTCCTTGGTTCTCACTGCTTTCTGAAAAACAACAAAAGAGATTCTCCAATGGAGAGTGATACTGGAATATGGTGAAGGGAATAAGCATTGTTAATTTAGAGAGATTTTGATGAAAGTTGCCTCACTTTTTGATGAAAGCTAGTGGGAGCTTCTCATTGGAGTCAATTATCTTGGTTTCCATAGGGTTCTAACTTGGTTCCTAGTTCCAGTTATGGGTTCCTTTCCACTGAGCAAATCTCATAGGCAATCATAGACTCCCCCTTGTTAGGTTGGTTGCTTTCATATAGCAGTGTCTCCTGCTTACTCACAGCGTTGTTGGCCATTCTCCCCCAGCAGCTCATGTAGTGCTTTCCAGCACTATATGGGCTAACCATCTGGGAACTGGCTTCCTTTCAGATTCAACTGGATCTCTCGATGTTCTGCATCAGCAGCATGCAGTGTCTTCAGAATAAGGTCTTACCTTTTACCTCAGGTGGGTAATAAAGTGTTTTGACAGAAACCTGTCTTATTTTTGGGACCTCATAGGTCTCCCTGATCAACAGGTCAAAGTGGATTGTAACCAGATTCTGGTACTAGGAGCTGCAAGCCAGAGCCAAATGTTTTAGGGTTAAGCTTCATCCCACCCTCCCCAGGGCCCTTCTTACCAGACAATCCCTCCATGCTTCTATGGAGGTTTATATCTTTTAGTCTACTTTCCAGGAGGAAGGTTTCTATGGTAACAGTTCATAATCTTGTAACTTTTTGACCTTCCTGACCCTTACAGTTTTGTTGGGTTTCCTTAGCCAGTTTAGCTTTCTAAATAGGAACTCTGTCTTTCCAAGAATGAATGTTTTCAGTCCAAGGAAATAGTTGAATAGAAGTGATGTTATAAGCCAATTGCATTATGGCAGAAATCCTGTGACCATGTGGAAAAATTTTACTCTCCCCTCCACACAGGAAAGTGATAATAAAAGGCAATATAATTCTAAAAGAAGCCATATGCTACCAGATGTTAACAGTTTACCAATTGAGCTGGCAATGACTCATTGCTTGCTCTCCAGTGCTGATGAAGTGTCCTCCAGATGGCCTGCCACTGGGAGGAACAGGTCCAGTCTGCCCAGTTGTTAGCCTAACACTTTCCATAACCTGGCCTTCCTTCTTTTTAATATGGTATTAAATTGAAAAGACAGAAAACACAACATGGAACTATGATTCATACATATTTTATAAGTTCTTCTCAATTAATTTTTTCACTTTTAAACATTTATGTGATCTCCTATGTTCATAACTATGAATTTGGAAAAATATGCTATTTCTTAGAAATGTATAATACCAAGAAAAATCATTTAATGAAAAGCATGAAGAAAGGATAGTATCTTTCTTAGTGGTAGTTCATATTTCCTCTTCATGATTATTCTTCTATTTTATTTTTCCACAGTATTATAATACCATTATATTATAACTTCTATTATTTCATGACATTATTATACTCCCTAATAAAATTTATTTTCCCACTGGTAGGCATTTTATATTAATTCTCAAAATATTTGCTTGGAGTTTGCTGAGCACCCTTCCCCCACCTGCCACCACACAGTCCAAATAAAAATACTAGTGATTATTGCTATACAACAGTGTTAAGACTGTAGGAAAAAAACTTATTTATGGCAACTCTATTAACTTAGTGGCTTAAATTCCTTTAAGAACAAAGGGAATAATAATATTGAGCTGTATTATGTGATTTTATTTTAATGAGTGGTTAACCCAAGGGCAACCCTCCTATGAAAATGTATCCAAAACATTTATTTTTCTTTTATTTTTAAATAACAACCTCGGGTTCTTAGAGTTACTAGACCCCCATAAATCCTGCATCTATTTGAGGGATAGTGAGGTCATAACAGTTTTCATAATAAAACTGAAACATAATTTGCTTTTCTTTTGTGCTTCCTCGTGTTTGCAGCAGAGCTTGCCAAAGCTGCATGCACACTGACAAGACAATTGAGTGAAACACAGATGTTCATCAAGCAGGGAATTAGAGAAACAATACAGCCAGGCAGGAAGTTGTAGTTCCTTTGTTTTGAAAAATACAAACTTAAGTTTTAAGTGTTTTGTTAATATAGATACAGTACAACATGAATACCTAATGCATATGTAATTTTGATCTTTCTTAGTTTAACATTCAAGATTGATTGTTAGCTATAACCAACATAAAACATGTTCCATTAATCTTTAAAAATAAAAAGTTTAAGCCAGGTGTGATGGCACACACCTTTAATCCAAGCACTCAGGAGCCAGAGGTAGGAGGATCTCTGTGAGTTAGAGGCCACCTTGAGACTACATAGTGAATTCCAGGTTAGCCTGAGCTAGAATGAGACCCTACCTCAGAAAAACCAATAAATAAATAAATAAATAAATAATAAAATAAAATAAAATAAAAGTTTATCATTTTGAACATTGAATAATTCTATATATAAAGGATCCTGTAAAATCTATAAGAAGACTTTCAGATCTATTAAATACTTTCAGCAAAGTTACAGGATAGACAAATCAATATACAAAAATCAATAACTTTCATATATACCAATAATGAACTCACAGGGAAGGAAATAAAAAAAATATCCCATTCACAATAACTTCAAAAAAGTAAGTATCTATGATTAAACCTAACTTAAAATGTTAAAAGTCCTCTAAAATGAAACCTTCACGATACTAAAAAAAAAAAAAAAAAAAAAAAAAAAAAAAAAAATCAAAGAGGATATTAGACAATGGAAGCATGTTCTATATTCCTAGATTGACAGAATTAATATTGTGAAAATGGATATAGTGCAAAAGTAATCTATAGATTCAACTGACTCCCAACCCAACAAAATTCCAATTCTATTCCTCACTTAAGCTGTAAAACAAAATCCAAGAGTTCATATAAAAACACAAAAGACTGTGAATAGACAAATTAATCTTAAAGAGATAGAACACAGCTTTAGGTGTCCTGATACCTGATCTCAAAGTATTCTACAAAGCAGTAGTGACAAAACAACAAAAATATGGTACTGGCACCAAACCAGACATATGGACCAATAGAGCAGAATACAGGATTCAGAAATAAACCCACATGGTTTGGCCACCTAATCTTTCACAAATAAGCCAAAAATACTCAGTAGAAAAAGAAATAGTCTATGTAACAAATGGTGTTAGAAAAAGTGGATAAGTACCAATAGAAGAATTAAATTAGATCTGTATCTTTGACTCTGTACAAATATCAATTCAAAGTGGATTAAAGACTTCAACCTAAAACTTGAAATGCTGAAACTGCTAGACAGAACCATATATAGGCATAAACAAGAACTTTCTGAACAGGACTACAATAGTACAATAAATAACTCCAAGTATTAACTAATAGGACTTCATGAAATTAAAAAAAAAAAAAAAAAAAAAACTTCGCAGCAAAACAAACTACCAGCAAAGAGAACAGCCAGCTTATGAAATGGAGAAAATCTTTGCCACTGTACTTCAGACTGGGGGCTAATATCCAGAACTGATGAAGAATTAAATGTCAGTCAATCAATAAATAAATTTGCCAATCACTAAATGGGCTAACAAAATTAAGTTAGCCTTCAATACATTGCAATTACACCTTCCAAGGCTCAGGGTCCACTGAAGAAAAGGTGGCAGAAAGAATGTAAGAGCCAAAGGAAGAATATGACTCCTTACAATGCAACTATCCAGACAGAAATTGGCCTCGACATCCATGACCTCTCAGTGCCTCGAAATACCTTCACAAGACCCTCATAATAGGAGCAAAAGATGATGACATCAAATTAAAAGAGAGACTAATGGAGAGAGGGAGGGGATATGATGGAGAGTGGAGTTCTGAAAGGGAAAGGGGGAGGGGAGGGAAATATCATGGTTTATTGTCTGTAAGTATAGAAGTTGTCAATAGAAAAAAGAAAAAAAAAAAAAATCTCTCCATACTAATATGCAAAAAGTCAAAATCAGATTGTAGTGTAAATGGGGAAAAGTACAGATAATAGTGGTCAAAGTGCTTCTACTACTGTGAAGGAAGACAATTAAATTATATCTTATAGTTTTATTTGTGTTTCCAAATGTTCTTCTTCCAAAGGAATGCCACAAACTATACAACAGCTCTGTACTCTGATAGACAGCTCCCCAAAACATCAATACTAATGACTAATAAGTATTTTAAAAAGTGTTCAACATCACTGGCTAAGAGTAAAATGGAAATTAGAATAATTTGGGAGAAATCATCTCACCCCAGTCAGAATGGCTATCATGAAGAAAACTGACAGCACATGGTGGCAAGGCTGTAGGGAAAGAAGAATCATTATTGATTGCAGATGAAATTATAAACTAGCCATTATGGAAACCAATGTGGATGTTTCTCATCTTAGATGTAGAATTGCCATACTATCCAGCTATACCCTCATGGGCATATACCCTAAGGACTCCACACTCTACTACACAGATCCAGCCCATCCATGTTTATTGCTGCTCTGTTTACTATAGCTAGGAAATGGAGCCAGCCTACATATCCAAAGATGAATAGATAGTAAGAATGTGGTGCACATACAGAATGGGATTTTATTCTGCAGTACAGAAAAAATGAAATTCACAGAACAATTAATGGATCTTTAAAGAATTATATTAAGTGAGGTGACCCAAACTCATAAAAACCAAACATAATCTTTCTCATAGGTGGATGCTAGCTTTTTTTCTTTTTTTGGAGACACAGAGAGAGATAGAGGGAGAGGGAGACAGAGAATGGGCACGCCAGCAGTCTCTCAGCTGCTGTGAACAGACTCCAGACATGTACGCCACCTTGTGGGTAAGTGTGGCATTGTGCTCTTGTGTCACTTTGTGTCTGGCTAAACGTGGGTCCTAGAAATTGGAACTGGCGTTCTCAGGTTTAGCAGGCAGGCACCTTAACTGCTAAGCCATCTCTCCAGCCCTGGATGCTAGCTTTTAACATCCTATGTATGTATAGGAAGGAGGGAAATATGACTAAAACCTATAAAGCTAGAGTGAAAACCAAGAGTTGATATAAAGAGATCACTCAGAAGGGCAGAGGAGGGAAGGGCAAAACCATACACACAACATGTAACCAATATGAGGAAGGATGGGGGAGAGGACAGCAGGCTTGGGAGAGGAAGGAGGAGAATCAACTAAAACTGTATTTGAAAATGCCAGAATGAATGGCACCTAATACTATGAATGCCACACACACCAGGAAATGTACATGAATGTATAAAGTGGATGCTATCTAGGTGATTCACACTTTGTGCTCTTGTGTCTTCTTTTTGAGTAGTGCTGGGCTTTGAACTGCAGGTTCTTATGCAAACTACACAACTGCTCTATTGATAAGTAATGACTCCAGCTTCTCTGTCTCCTTCAGTCCACAAAGCCAGTGTGTATAAATTTTTTTTTTTTTTTTTTTTTTTTTTTTTTTTGGTTTTGCAAGGTAGGGTCTCACTCTGGTCCTGGAATTAACTATGTAGTCTCAGGGTGGCCTTGAACTCTCGGCGATCCTCCTACCTCTGCCTCCCGAGTGCTGGGATCAAAGGCGTGCGCCACCACACCTGGCCTGTGTAAATCTTTTATCTGTGTCCTTTCTCTTTCTCTGTCTTTAAATTCACAATGTGTAAATTACAAAAAAGAAAGTGACTTTAGAAAATTGGGTGGAGAAGGTTCTCAGGCACCTTGGCAGAACATACTAGAAGGGGGCAAGAGAAGGCTGGGTGGAAGCAGCCTGAGCTGATTGCACCAGGTGATGAAGACCCCAAGATCCCAGCTGGAGGCAGCTTAGACATAATGGAAGGAGAGAGCCTTGAGGCCAGGAATCTAACAGTGGGAGTGTATAATGAAGTAAAATGTTTTAAAGTGGTTTTGGAAGTGATTCTTAAATTGCACAACTTAAATTTTTAGAAAAATGGAGGCATTTTGTGAGAATTGAAGTTGGGAACAGCACCTGCACTGGTGCTCTTCTTAGGTGCCACAGAAGGCAACTGTCACTGCTGAATTCACATCCTTGAATAAAAGAGAGAGACACTGCTATAATTCCGGTAGATGAAATATAATCATAAATACTGGTTGTATAAGCTAGGAATTGGTGGAAAATAAAAACAAGAATCACACGTGCATCATCAAAAAGAAACCTATTTGAAAAATCAAATTCTTCGTGTTGCTCCCAATAGCGTGCTTCAACTTTTCAGTGTGAGAGTTCAAGTCCATTGAATGAGGATGGTGCCCAGAGTATACATTTTGCTCCCTTGCCAGCCTTACTTTGCCTAGAGTCAGATATCACACTATTAGCTTAGCTCCTCAAGGACCTCAGATTCAGAGTTTCGTTTTTGGCCCCTTGTAGAATTCTGAGATTCAGTCTTGCTGAACAAGGTCTAGATATGTAAGTTCTTACAGATTTTGTTTCTCTTTTTCCTTTTTTGCTCTTGAAGTTTATCTTCTTGGATAGCAAATTCTTTGTGTAGAAACCACCTCGATCTGACTAACATCACTGTTTGGGAGGTTTGCCACTGTTCTTCTTAAACATGATAACTATAATTTTTTTTTTTTTTGGAGAGAGACAGAGAGAGAGAGGGAGAGGAAGACAGATAGAGATGGGTGCGCCAGCAGCCTCTCAGCTGCTGTGAATGAAGTCCAGATGCGTGCGCCCCCTTGTGGTCAAGTGTGGCATTGCACCCTTGCATCAATTTGCATCTGGCTAAATGTGGGACCTGGAGACTGGAACCGCTGGAGATTGGAACCAGCGTTCTTAGTCTTAGGAGGCAGGCACCTTAACCTCTAAGTCATCTCTCCAGCCCAATAACTATAAATTTTATTTATAAGGACAAGAAATTATTTGTCTCATCTTGTAATTATTTAACTCAGGAGCAAAATATTAGGTTCTTTTCAGGTACTAAGTTCTTAAAAAAGCTCAAATTAGTTCTTTTACCACATACAGAATAGTACATATCACATTGATCAATTTGTAAGCTATTTATATACTATTTATTTACCTATCAGTGTTATTTAGTGTAGGATAACAATGAGTATGGTGTTGAAATCCATCATGTGCGACCATGGCACCTTTAGTGCACAGTTAAGCCTGCTCATACCTGTGCCACCAGGCCTGGAACACCTAGGCATAAAGTCCAGCATGAGTACCAAAGGGCAGATGGTGCACATATGTGGATAGTGATTGATGAACACACACATGCAGGGAATTACCTTTGCTGTCTGTAAGATATCACAGGAGACCTCTAACCTGGTCAGTGACTTGGGAGAACCATAGCAGCACCAGGTTCCTTTCTGCTCCAAACAGAGCACACTGGTGGGCTCTGGAAGCCACAGGAAGGCTTAGCATTCTGTGGGCATCAATCCACATCCTCTTTTTGTAGATGTTTCAGGTGTTGGGATTGCAGCTAGGGATCAAGTATCCCTGTGATAGCAGGTGAAGGAGCTTCTGCTGGCAAACAAAGTTTCTGGAGGGACTTTAGGACACACAACGAAATACACTACCTGAGTTTATCCAGTGGCTTTGTTTTGGAGCTTGGCCCAATGACTTCTTGGTATCTTCATAAGACTCACTGGAGACACAGAGAGTTCAGTTTACATTGTAATTTTGCCATGCACTGTTAGATTTTATCCACAATTTCTGATGAAGGAGTTTCTTTAGCTCTCAACTGTGCTTTGACCTGACAGTGACCATCACTTATCTCAGCACAGTCCAGTGGGGTGGAACACAGCCCTCCTTTCCAGATGCTTGAGGGTTAGAAATATACCTTCTGTGAGCCGCTGCAGCCAGGTCACCACAAGGAAAGCCATTAGCCATCAGGTGGAGGCCACCACCAGCCAAAAGGCACTCATCTCTATCCTATCCATTGAGAGTCACATAGTGGCAACTCCAGGCTTAGATCTTGGTATGGAAACCATACCATATCCAAAAGAGTCCACTTAGAGAAAGGATATGACAACAGGCTTTCACTGATTTATTAGAAGCATCAGAAAAGCTGAAGGGTGAAAGGTGGAGTCAATTAGATAATTCAGGGAAATAAAAATATTTTTCTTTTTCTTTTTATAAAAATTTTTGTTCATTTATTTGAGAGAGATAGAGAGAAAGAAGGAGAGAGAAGGAGGCAGATAGAGAATGGGCATGTCAGAGCCTCTGGCCACTGCAAATGAACCCCAGACACATGTGCCCCCTTGTGCATCTGGCTTACGTGGGTCCTGGGGAGTTGAACCTGGTTCTTTGGATTTGCAGGTAAACACCTTAACCTCTAAGCCATCTCTCCAGCCCAAAAATATTTCTTTAAGACTGATAATCTGTGAGATTCTTGAAGGCCTGAAGATGCAGGCTTTTGAAAATGGAAAAGAACAAGGAAAAAGTCCTGGCCACACATGTGACTTTTTTAGTGTCACCACACTAAATACTGAGATTGGCTTTCAGCTTGACAGGGCATGTAAAAAGAGAGGAGGTGAGGCTCTTAGGATGCTTAGCCTGGAAGCAGAGGGGTCTGTGCTGTGATGACAGGACAAGGTACTAGAACACATACTGTTTCCTGGATGTGGATGGAGTTCACTGACTTCATCTCTCTCTCACACACACTTTCTTTTTTCTCCTCATCCCTTCTCAGTACTTTCATCCATTGGTCCCTCTGTCTCCTGAAACCCATTCCTCTGGCTTATACTCTTTACTTGTTCTCTACTTCCATGTAACATAAGTCACATGCAAAATTTAAAATTATTCTTCTCAATTGTATGTTTGTCCCCATGAAAAATGTCACATTCTACTCTCACAACATTGTACGTACCAATGGGTCTTTATGGAAAGTCTATTCCACCATGTGATTTATGCATGCTTCCCCCCAAACATTATTATTTATAATTCATGTAATAGCATAAATCATTTTGAAGGTCAAAGAAGTGGGGACCTAACTTGTAATCTTAGCTGCTCTGATAATATATAAGCACACTTTGAACTATTTTAAACTCAAATTGAATTTCTGACAAGTAATTTTTGAGATGTTTAATCTGAGTTATAAATTGCCATGTCCCAACAAGTATCAACCACAAAAAAAGTATGAGAAGAAAATGAAGAAAGTGATTTTATTGGCAATGCCAGTTAATCTGGCAATTATCACATTATGATAGGAAATATTATATTTCTTCACTTTTTAGGTATTTATTTCTTGTAGATAGAAGATACTATTTTGCTTTGATATGGGTCATGATGGAAATTGTATGAATTTTAAAGTGATAACCATTTTCACCCTTCCATATTTATTTTAAACAGGAAATGAAATTCAATTTTTATAAAGACAAAAGATAGGTTTTGGAGATAGAACTTTAAAATTTGATAATTTCTTTCAGTCTTTACATAGATAAATATTAATTCAAGAGGAGACATAATGGGATATAAATCCAAAGGCTGAAAAAATGATGTCACTGTGAGCTTCAAAGAGGCCTTATGGCCTATATAGAAACTGCTTTCTCTCAATTGCATGATGTGTTGGAAGATTGAAGTACTTCCTTGTGCCTAATAAGTTTCAATCATGTCAATTTCCAATTCACACGTATAGAATATTAAGTTCTATATTTTTAGAGTGTCACTAATAATAATGTCTAGTTCACTCATAACATGGCATAATGTATACAAATAAAAATTTTTAAAGGGATACATAGAAATGATTACTTTCAGAAACTTGATGGGAATTTATTTTCTAAATTAAAACAAAGAAAATAGTTGGAGAATGAAGGGATAGAAATTATGAGAAGACTTAGAAAGAGCTTACTACATCTGTCACAATGTCATTTAATTTCAAACAGTGAATGCATGACAAACTCCAGTAAACTCACAATAAATGGGTAATGTAGATAGCAGTGTTGTGAAAGGCCTTGCTTCTACCCTTATTTGGGAATTGGTGTACTGTTTGTAGACCATAAATTCTGCACTGCTGCTTCCCACCAAATCCTTCTGTAGAAATATACAAAGAAAGAACGTGTGTGAGCAGAAAGCAAGCAAGCATGAGTGACAGTCTAGAGTGATTTGCAAATACTGCATGAGATTATTACATTGGTGTTTTCAACAATCCTTAGATGGTAACATTTTTCCAGCTTCTAAGACCCTTTCCAGAATTCCCCGGCATCTTCTCTGCTCCACACACTTCAATATCTTGCTCTCTGAGACTTTGGGAAGAGAACACTGCTCTGGACACTCTTCCTGAACCTTCCCAACCCTGCTACCCTCACTCCCAGAAACAGGTGTGAGGAAGCCTTCATGAAGCTTCATGAAGTGGGCAACTGAGGGGTGTTGGCCACTCTTCTGGGCCTTCAAAATTAATTCCCCAGTCCTTTATATCATTTTTGCTTATATTCACAACAGAATAAAAACTCACGTAATCATTATAAATACTCGGGAACTATGCTACCAGCTATTATCTTTGATTTGCCCTTCTACTATTACTTCTACATATAATGGATGAAAGCAATAACACATTCCTTAGCATGAAACAATAAATCAATGATTCTGAAGTTATGACTACAGAGATAATGAAGATGTAAACTTTGATAATTCCTACATCAGACCTAAGACTTGAAAAATTACAAAAACTTGAAGTTGATAACTATGGATCTATCACTAGACTTACATATCTAAATATTAATTTCATCTGCAGACATTTTATACCCATAAGCTGTTTCTTCACTAGCCTACAAACAGATGCTATTCCAGGACACTTAAATTAAGAAAAACTTACATCCACATGTTCAGACCTGTACTGTGGCCAGTGCTCTGAAATCTTTGGGTCAAACCACAGCTTTGTTTATATTATCCTAGAGATAATCCACCAGGATATGCTGAGAACTGATCTTTATTTTTATTGTTATTGATATTGTGAAGCTATTTAAGCATGTAAAGAAAAAAACAATGATTATCTACAATAAAATTCTCTACTTATACACACATGATTTATTACTACTTAATTTTATTTCATCTCAAATCATCCAAATATATTATCCCTCTTTTGTCACCTCAAAAGAGTGAACTAATAAAAACTGAAAACAACTGAGTGCTGGGGAAATGCCTCAGCAGTTAAAGTGCTTACTTGCAAAGCCTAAGGACCCTGGTTGGATTCCCCAGTACCCATGTAAAGCCAGATTTACAAGGTGACACATTTGTCTGGGGTTCATTTGCAGTGGCCAGAGGCCTTGGCATGTTCTCTTTCTCTCTCTCTCTCCCTCTATACCTCTTTCTTTCATTCTCTTTCAAATAAACAAATGAATAAATACAATATTGCAAAATAACAACTGAGGGTAAAAGTGAATGAAAACATATTTCTTTTGTTACTCCTATAGTAATAGGTTTGTCTATCTTAATTATTTCATTGATCAGCTTAATATTCCCAACCTCAAAATTGTTTTATCTCTTTTCAACAATGACTTTTCAATAATAAGGGTAGCCTATTATAAAACATAAAACGTGTACATTGGACTGGAGAGATGGCTTAGCGGTTAAGGCACCTGTCTACTAAGCCTTAGAACCCTGTTCCAAGCTCCAGGTCCCACGTTTAGCCAGATGCAAAGTGATGCAAGGGCGCAATGCCACACTTGACCATAAGGGGGCCCACACATCTGGATTTTGTTCACAGCAGCTGAGAGACTGCTGGTGCGCCCATCTCTATCTGTCTCCCTCTCCTCTCTGTCTGTCTTTCTCTGTGTCTCTCTCCAAAAATAAAGAAAATAATAAAAAAAATAAAAATAAACTTATACATTATCAAAGGATGAGTATGGTGAATCTTCCTTATCATTTCCATTGGCTCTACCATTTTTTTCCTTTCTTTTTTATTTTTTCCTTTATTAGTTATGTACATACTCGGTGGGTAAACAGCTTACATTGGTACTATCCTTACCTTCATCCCTGTCCTCCCCCCTCCAAAGGGACACTTCTTGCTGGGGCTGCCAATTATCCCCATAGGGATTGTGGATCATGCATCGTAGGGGTAGTGATCAGATATGGGAAAGAGGCAATGTCTTTGTGCATAATGTCCCAACTTGTGGTTCTAACAATCTTTCTGCCCCCTCTTCCACAAATTTCCCCAAGCCATGTTGGGTTTGTTATAGGTCTACTTCAGTGATGAGGTCTTAGGAGCCTCTGTGTCTCTGGATCTCTGGTTTGGTAGGAGTTCAGTGTTCTCTGTATCTATCCCCTTCACCCTTGTGTTGGAATAAGGTTCACCAAGAAAGCAGAACTCTTGCTAATTTCCCCAATTACTCTATGGTTTCATCTGGGGTCCTGGTGAGATCCAATGGGATGAGTCTCTCCTCAGGTTCTGCATCCATCTGAAAAATAAAAGCAAATTCTCCAAAGGACAGTGAGGTCAGCACCGGTTAAGTAGGATAACCATTATTAGTTTAGAGAGAACTTCATAGGTGTAGGCCCTCTTGTAGCCCAAGATTGGTGGGAGCTTGATATTGGAGAGCAAACTCGTTTTTTTCTTTTTTGGATATGATTCTGACTTTTTCCCCAGTTCCAGTGATGGGTTCCATTCCACTGAGTGGATCTGTTAGGCAATTCAAAAGGAGTTGGTTACTTACCATGGCTGTGTACCACTATTGCATTTGGGTGAGCATCATGTCAGGTTGTTTGCTGCTGAGTAGCTTAGACCACAAGTTACTTGAAGAGATGTTGGCCATTTTCCCCCAGTAACTCATGTAGCACTTTCTGGCACTAGATAAGCTAACTATCTGGGGACTGACTCTCTACCAGATTCCAGTCAGGTTTTTCCATGTTCCGTACCAACAGCGTATGGTGTCATTGGCAGTAGGGTCTTACCATTGACCTTTGGTGGGTATTTCTTACCCTGAGAACTCCCTGTTCAGTTCTCCACCCCACATTGTGAGTGGGCTGTTTGATTTTTTATTGTTTAGTTTTTGAATTCTATGTAGATTCTAGAAATTAGATCTCTATCAGCTTATAGTGGGCCAAAATGTTCTCCCATTCTAAGGGTAGTGTATTGGCTCTGCTTATTGTATGCTTGTCTGTGAAAAAAACTTTTCAGCTTCATGAGATACCATGGTGGAGTGATTGTTTAAGTTCCGGAGCTACTGGGGTTTTGTTTATGAAGTCTTTTCCGACTCTTATATCATGGAAAGTCCCTCCTGTTTTTTCTTCCAATAGTATCAGAGTTTCTGGTCTTATATTGAGGTCTTTGATCCATTGGGACTTGATTTTCATGCATGACAAGATGTGTGGACCTAGTTTCATTTTCCTGCATATGGTTATCCAGTTTGTCCAGCACCATTTGTTGAAGATGCTGGTTTTTTTTCCAGTCTACCTTGTTAAGGCCTATGTCAAATATCAAGTAGCTGTAGTTACTTGACCTAAACTCCAGATCTTCTATTCTGTTTTATTGATCTATAGTCCTGTTTTTATGCCAGTACCATGTTGTTTTTGTTACTATGGCTTTGTAATATAGCTTTATATCAGGTATGGTGATGCCCCAGAGATGTTTCTTTTGCTGAGGATGTGCTTGGATATCTGAGGCCTTCTACCATTCCATATGAATTTTGAGAAGCATGGTTAGGTGGATGCCATCTTGACCGGAAGTCTGGCTCTACCAAATTAATAGGCTTTTTACCCCACTCATTACATCCATAACTCAACCTTCCAACTTAGGAACAGATAACCCTCTGTGAGCCAGAGCTATAACTATTGAATTCAGAACAAGATTAAAGCATCACTGGCCCATGTTTTCTACAAAAGACTCTATTCCTCTAAGTTGTTTACTGATTATTATCCAAACTATTAGCCTTTGGTCAACCCTAGCTATACAGTGGACATACCATTTATTCAAGTCATGTGCAATTACTTTGAACTGCATTCTGTAACACATAGCAATTGTTAATTTTCCTTCCAAAATGCACTAATCTTTGTTTTTATAAAAATTTAAATTGGTGCTGGAGAGATGACTTAGTGGTTAAGGCACTTGCCTGAAAAACCAAAGGACCCAGGTTCAATTCCCCACTACTCATGTAAAGCCAGTTGTACAAGGTGGCACATGCATCTAAAGTTCATTTTCAGTGGCTAGAGGCCCTTGCATGCTTATTCTCTCTCTCTCTCTCTCTCTCTCTCTTTCTCTCTCTCTTAAATAAATAATAAAGAAAAATTGAACAAATTTAAATGGAACAACTAGCTACTCTGCCTGTCACTTCCCCAGACACACTAAGGAAGCAGTTGGAAATGGAGTACATCTCATTTTCAATCTCACATGCATGGCACATGAGGCCATGTGCCATCACTGTGATCATGAAATCATCCCTTTTCCAGTCCTCTTTGTTTTAATCCTGAAGTGGACATTCCAGAAGAACCATACATTGCCAATTCCAGGGCTTCCATGGGAGCTCAGGGGCAGGCAGGAGCCTGTCTAGATGGGTTTTTGCATTCTGACTAGAGACTAGTGTGCTATCTTGATGATAATTTCTGCCTTGTTAATGGGCTTCTTAGAATTGGAGTCATGTGCTACTCATAAATCCTAATATCCCCAACTTTAACAATGGTATTTGGGGTTGGAGAGATACCTCAATGATTAAGTCACTTGTTTGCAAAAGCCTGGGTTTGATTCCCAAGTACCTGCGCAAATCCAGATGTATGAAGTGGTACATGCATTTGGAATTTGTTTGCAGTGGCAAGTGGCCACTCTCAAGAGGCAGTCTCCATCTCACCTTGCAAATAAATAAAATAATTTTTTAAAAACTATATTTATGTGGCAGTGGGAAAAGATTTCCTGAACAAAACCCCAGTAGCTCAGGAAATTAAACAGTTACTCAACTATTGGGATCTCATGAAGCTGAAAAGCTTTTTCACTGACAAACATACAATAAGCAGAACCAATAGATTACCCACAAAATAGGAGAAAATTTGTGCCAGATACACATTGGACAGAGGCCTAATTTCTAAAATCTACAAAGAACACAAAAACTTAAGCAATAAAAAATCAAGCAACCCACTCACAAAATGGGGCAGAAAACTACACAGGGAGTTCTCAGAGGAAAAAATACAAATGGCAAACACACACTTAAGAAGATGTTCAACATCCCTAATCATCAGGGAAATGCAAATTAAAACAACTATGAGATTCCATCTTACCCCAGTAAGGATAGCAAACATTAAAAAAATCTAATGACAACAAATTCTGGTGAGGGTGTGGAGAGATAGGAACCCTCATTCACTGTTGGTGGGAATGTAAGCCGGTACAATCTCTATGGAAAGCAATGTGGAGACCCTAAAAGGATGACTATAGAAGTACCAACTGACCCAGTTATCCCTTTAATGGGCTTTTACCCTAAAAGCTCCAAGCCTCAGTTCAGAGGTATTTGCTGAACCATGTTTATAGCTGCTCAATTCATAATAGCTAAGAGCTGGAATCAACCCAGATGTCCATCATTAGATGAATGGATAACTAAGATGTGGTATATCTACACAATGGAATTCTACACAGCAGTAAGGAAAACTGACACAAAGCAATTTGAAGAAAAACAGTCAAAATTGGAACAGATCATTGTTAGCCAACTCACACAACCACAGAAAGATAAGCGTCGCTTGGTCTCACTCATCTGTGGCTCCTAATTTGTATTTTCCTGAGATGCTGACACACCAAATAAACATCTCAAGGACTGGACAATAGGGATGGTGTGGTGGGAGGACAGGGCAAGGGGGAGGGACAAAAAACTGGACCCAAATGGAAATGGTACCATAAAAACTTATATCCTGAAAGACATACTAAAAGGTCGAACCTGCATCAGGTGCTTAGAGAGAACATCTGAATCACAGGAGCCTGGAGAGGGTATGATGAAGACTAACCTCAATCTTCTCCTGTTTCTCTCTCTATCACCCCCTCTTCTCTCTCTCCTCTCTTTCTCTTTCATATTACCTATACTTTTTCTTCCTTCTTTTCCCTTGGCACTGACCTGTAACTCCCAGTAACAGCATGTGGTTAACATCCGCAGTGAGCTGTTAATCAGTGAGGCCTACAAGGTTTCCCAAAAGAAGACAGATTTCTGTCAGAGTACTTGATGACCCACCAAAGGTTATTGGTAAGATCCTACTGCTAAAGACACCATATGTTGTTTGGATGGAACACAGAGAGACCTGGCTGGAAGAGAGTCAGTCCACAGACAGTTAGCTTGTCTAGTGCCTGAAAGTTACATAAGTAACTTGGGGAAAATGACCAACATCTGTCTAAGCAACTCATGGTCTAAGCTACTCAGCAGCAAACAACTTGATGTGATGCTCACACAAGTGCAGTAGTGGCGGACACCCACGGTGGGTTACCAACTGCTCTAGATTTGGCTAACGGATCTGCTCAGTGGAATGGAACCCATACCTAGAAATGGGAAACAAGTCAGAACCATATCCAAAATGAGCCTGCTCTCCAATATCAACCTCCCAATAGTGGGATGCAAGAAGGCCTATACCTATAAAATTCACTCTAAAATAATAATGGTTATCTATGTATCTTGCCCTGACCTTACTCTCTATTGGAGAATCTGCTTCTCTCTTTCAGATGGATGCAGAACCTGAGGAAAGAATCAGTCCATCGCACCTCAACAGGGCACCAGCTGAAGCCATAGAGCTTTTGGGAAATGAACAAGAGTGCTGCTTTATTGATGAACCTGGAACCAGCACAAGGGCAAAGGAGATAGACACAAAGAACACTCAACCCCTACCAAATCAGATATCCAGTGACATAGAGACTCACAAAACATTGTCACTGAAATAGACCCAAAAAGAACCCAACATGGCTCA
Source organism: Orientallactaga sibirica (assembly GCA_036365145.1). Lineage (NCBI taxonomy): Eukaryota > Metazoa > Chordata > Mammalia > Rodentia > Dipodidae > Orientallactaga > Orientallactaga sibirica. Next base: position 16,377,937 of record JAEOAD010000039.1, read on the forward strand.
TGGAAATTCATGGAAGAGGGGGCGGAAAACTGTTAGAGCCATGAGTTTGGTCATTATACACAGAGTCATTGCCTCTCCTGCATAACTGATGGATACCCACATAAGGCAAGACCCACATTACCCATGGGGGTAGGACAGGGAGAAGGCTAATAATGGTACCATAATGGCTGTATATATACTATATACATAACTAATAAAAATATTAGAAAAACTATATTTATGGTGGATGTAAATTTGCCTAGCTTTTGAAAAACCTCATAAACCTCATTTATTTTTCCTTTTTGGCATTTTAAACAGGGAATAAATGTACAAATACAAATTAAACAGATAAATTCTCTCACATAAAAATAACTACTAGAAGCAACAAAATCTTCCAAATGCACTTTTTACATTGTGTTTAAAATATTTAAAGTCAGCTGCATAAGAAATGTTAGATTTCCCCCAGATTACTGTGCCTCATATTAGTTTTTGAAGGTAAGAAAAGTAGAATACTTGTGAGTGGAAATGAATGTACTATTTTGGGTTTAAGTGTGATTTTGATTTCTTAGTTTTGTGTTGATTGTTCTCATTTCAATTCTGTTTCTATTGTTCTCTTGTGTTTTCTGTCCATTGTGAATGCAAAATGCTTGAGCACCCCTACCCTGGGGGTTCACATGATTAGCACTTCATGTGAGAAACTCAGAAATAGACTCTGCTGAAGGAAAAACATAAAGGTATTTAAGAGTTTATCTGAGATGGATAGTTAGGAAATGTTAGTGCTGTTTCTGGTTGGTGTGTCATACTCACCTTCTCGTTGCTGGCTCAAAGCACCTGACCAAGAGCTGCTCATGGAAGGAAAGGGTTTATTTTGGCTTACAATCTTGAAGGGAAGCTCTATGATATGGAGGAAGGGATATTATTTATTGAAGCTTACAGCAGGGGAAAGATGTTATCAGAAGACACTGGACATCAGTTCCTGCATTCTTTACAGCAGTGAGGTCAAACTATAAAATAATAAAACAGCAGCAGGGGGAGTGAGCCAAACCCGCCATATTCTTAATAGCCAAGAACACATGTCCTACATCAAGGTGCCACCTCCAAAATTGCCATCACCTGGAACCACACGAGTTTCAAACCACCATACTTGTGTGTTTTAGGAACACACACACACTAACCACACACGTCTTTTGTTTTCTTGTATAAATATGTAAATGTGTAAATGCTGTCGGGGACAGCATCAGTGGATCTATAGCATATCTTTCCTAATAGCCTACTAATTTAATAATCTCAGTGCAACATTTGGGATTTATACTGTCATGAAAAGCATAGTTTCCTAGGAAATTTAAAGTGATATTTGCAAGGAGAAAATGATTTGAATTTTCATAGCTGAGAATGATTAACTTAAATAGTTTAAAGTAGTCATTCTTGAGTGCAAGTATTTAAAATAGATAACATTTTGATCATTGAAATGATAAAGATTTTTTTGAAGCCATTACTTCACAGATTATTTTGTAGCTTCCCTTTTGGCAATGCAATGTGAAGGTCACTAAATAAAACAAGTTGTTATCCTGAGACCATTTTCTAACTATGCATAATCTGCACAATTTTCCTTCACCTGAGAAATGAAAGCACTGGACAATTATCTACAATCCCTGATCTCTAAGGAATTGAAGAAAAATACTCATTACTAGAGGGAGAGTTAGGAATGGTGGCACACAACTCTAGTTCCAGGTGCTTGGGAAGCTAAGGCAGAAGGATGGCAAGTTTAAGACCAGTCTTGGTGTGATGGTTTGACTCAGATGTCCCCCATAAACTTAAGTGTTCTGAAAGCTAGTCTCCCCAGCTGATGACAATTAGAAATTAAAGCCTCCTGGAGGTAGAGTATTGTTGGGGGTGGGCTTATGGATATTACAGCCAGCTTCCCCTTGCCAGTGTTTGGCACACTCTCTTGTTGCTGTTGTTCACCTTATGTTGGCCAGAAGGTGATTTTTATACTCTGCTCATGCCATCGTTTTTCCTGCCATCCTGGAGCTTCCCCTCGAGCCTGTAAGCTAAAATAAACCTCTTTCTTCCCACAAGCTGCTCTTGGTCGGGTGATTTCTGCCAGCAATGCGAACCTGACTGCAACAGTAATAGTGGTACCAGAGGAGTGGGATTGCTGCTAGACACCTGACTGTGTGGCTTTGGCCTTTTGGAGCTGATTTTCAAGAGGAATTTGGAAAGATTTGAAACATTGGCTTAAGAGATGCCTTGCAGTGTTGTAAGTACAGCTTGATGGACTATTCTGGTCAGAGTTGAAAGACCTGACTGCAATAAGAATTATGGACTGTGAGGTTTGGCTTATGAGGGTGAGAAAGAGCTTTACTTGGACTGGGCTAGCAGTTTGTGGGAGAAGTTTGCTGTTATGCCAGTGTCCTGAGAAGTTGTGCAGGGCTGCTTTGCATAGAAATGAACTGGTGTGAGCAGAGGGATGTGGCACAGGAAAAAAAAAAATCTTTGGGTGAACTCTGCTCATTCAGCTGCAATTGAGAGATTACAACCTTTGAGATTGGGCCAGCTGACCTGCACTGGGGCAACAGGAAGAATGCAGAGTCTTTTGAAGGGGCCTGAATGCTGAAGGAGTGTCCTGTTCTTCAAAATCTGCTTTATTCCCCCCAGATTAACAAATTGGCACTCTATATGGTATAATAGAGTATAAGAAATGCAGGAAAGAGAGGGTCATTGAGTTTATAACGTGGTCTTGTGTTTTGGAAATGGCCATGGGCAGTATGAAGCAGGTTTGCTGGATGCCTGCATGGAGATCCCATGGGGCCATGAGGATGGACTGTGGGTTGCAGTGGAGACCCAGTGGAGATGCCAGAACCATGAGATGGCTGCTGAGGAAAGATGCTGGCCCTGGATGAAGTTTTCCAAGACTGTGAGTAGTCTAGCTTGTGGGGTAGAATTGGAATTCTAGAGACTTGTTGGTGGTTAGAATTATCGGTCTTGGGGATTTGTTACTGACTAGAGTTGTTGGACTTGGAATTACAGAGTTTGATGTTTGCCCTGGTTGATTTAAATCTTGTATTGGTTAAATATTTCTTTGCTTTGCCCAATGCCATCCTTTCCAGTGTGAATGTTTATTCTGTGTCATTATGGGTTTTGCGGGGGGGGGGATTTTTTTTTTTTTTTTTTTTTTTTTTTTTTTGGTATTTGGCTCAGTTAAAAGACCTTGGATTATGGGGATGTATGAACATCACTGGGATTGGTAAAAACTATGGGGACTTTTAAAGTGGCATGAATGCATTGCATTTTACATCATGTATGGTTATCAGTTTATGGGGGCCAGGGGTGGAATGCAGTGGTTTGATTCAGGTGTCCCCCATAATCTTAAGTGTTCTGAATGCTAGTCTCCCAAGCTGATGGCAATTTGAAATTAAAGCCTCCTGGAGGTATTGTTGGGGGCAGGCTTATGGGTATTATAGCCAGCTTCCCCTTGCCAGTGTTTGGCACACTCTCCTGTTGCTATTGTCCACTTTATGTTGGCCAGAGGGTGATGTCCACCCTCTGCTCATGCCATCATTTTTCCTGCCATCATGGAGCTTCCTTCTTGAGCCTGTAAGCCAAAATAAACCTCTTTTTTCCCCCACAAACTGCTCTTGGTTGGGTGATTTCTGCCAGCAATGAGAACCTGACTAAAACACTTGGTAACTTTTTAAAAACTTTTTATTGACAACCTCCAAATATACATACAATGTACCCTGATCACAATCCCCATGCCTCCCTTTTATATCCTCCCTCCCCTATACCCATCTCCAGTTAACACTTGCTTCCTTCAAAGCAATCCCTCTTCTCTTTTGAGGTCATATTATTTTTTAACTTTTTATTAGTTACGTATATAATATATATACAGCCATTATGGTACCATCATTAGCCTTCTCCCTGTGCTCTCCCCATGGGTAATGTGGGTCTTGCCTTATGGGGGTAGCCATCAGTTATGTGGGAGAGGCAATGACTCTGTGTATAATGACCCAACTCATGGCTCTAACAATCTTTCCACTCCCTTTTCCGCAAATTTCCCTGGGCCATGTTGGGTTCATTTTAGGTCTATTTCAGCGATGAGGCTTTGTGAGTCTCTGTGTCAATGAATATCTGATTTGGTAGAAGTTGAGTGTTCTTTGTGTCTATCTCTTTCACCCTTGTGCTGGTACCAGGTTCACCAATAAAGCAGCACTCTTGCTCATTTCCCCTGTAAGTCTATGGTTTCATCTGGTGCCCTGTTGAGGTGTAATAGGCTGATTCTTTCCTCAGGTTCTGCATCCATCTGAAAGAGAGAAGCAGATTCTCCAATGGAGAGTGAGGTCAGTGCAAGATATATGGATAACCATTGTTATTTTAGAGAGAATTTAATAGGTATAGCCCCCCTTGTATCCCACTATTGATGGGAGCTTGATATTGGAGAGTGGGCTCATTTTTGGATATGGTTCTGACTTGTTTCCCATTTCCAGGTATGAGTTCCATTCCACTAAGCAGATCTGTTAGCCAAATCTAGAGCAGTTGGTAACCCACCATGGCTGTGTGCCACTATTGCACTTGTGTGAGCATCACGTCATGTTGTTTGCTGCTGTGTAGCTTACACCACGAGTTGCTTAGACAGATGTTGGTCATTTTCCCCCAGTCATTCATGTAGCACCTTCCTGCACTAGACAAGCTAACTGTCTGGGGGCTGATTCTCTTCCAGATTCCAACCAGGTCTCTCCATGTTCCGTCCTAACTGCATATGGTGTCTTCAGCAGTAGGGTCTTACCAATAACCTTTGGTGGGTCATCAAGTACTCTGACAGAAATCTGTCTTCTTTTGGGAAACCTTGTAGGTCTCACTGAGCAACAGCTCATTGTGGATGTTAACCACATGCTGGTACTGGGAGTTACAGGTTAGTGCAAAGGGAAAAGAAGGAAGAAAAAATATAGGTAATATGAAAGAGAAAGAGAGAAGAGGGAGTGATAGAGAGAGAAACAGGAGAAGATTGAGTTTAGTCTTCATCATACCCTCTCCAGGCTCCTGTGATTCAGGTGTTCTCTCCAAGAACCTGATGCAGGTTTGACCTTTTAGTATATCTTTCAGGATATAGGAGTTTATGGTCATATTTTTGTCCTCATACTATTCAAGTCTTTTTCAGGCAGCAATAGCTATTATAAAGTCATAAATTCAACCTTGTATTTGTGTCTGGAAGACATCATCCCAAAGCAGTCCTTCCCATCCTTTGGTTCTTACATTCTTTCCACAAACTCTTCTGCAATGATCCCTGAGCCTTTGGTGTGCGATAAAGATGTATCAGTGCTGACCACTCGATTTTCACTTCTTCTCAGAAGGGTTAATTCAGTAAGACCCTGTCTTAAAATACAAAGTAAAATGTGGGGCTGGGGAAATTGCTCAGTGGTTAAGATACTTGCTTACAAACCCTAATGGCCTGGGTTTGATTCCCCAGTACCTACATGAATTCACATGCATAAAGTGGTGCATGCATATGGAGTTCATTTACAATGGTGCCATATTCCTCCCCCTGCTCACATGTGCATGCTCTCTCTCCCTCTATCTATATATATTTGAAAGATATAAAAGAAGTAAAATATAGTCTGGGAATATCACAATGCTAAAATATCTGTCTAGCATGGGTGAGGCCCTGGGTTCAATCCCAAGAAACACACACATTCTCATAGCAAGAAACTTTGGTCTCTAACAGATACCACCTGCCTGTCTCAGAAAGTTCTCCAGTTGTGAATGCTTCCTAAGGTTCCAGGAAGTCAGCTAGTGATGAGGAGGGTTGATGTTGACTGAGGACTCAGCAACCACGTGGACTCCTTCTAGGAGTCACAGCCCCCACTGAATCCATAGAGAAGAAAGTGGAAAAAGAAGGATCACAGATACATGTGGACTGTGTCACTGGGAAATACGCATCCAGGCCAGTTAAAGAACTTGCTATGCTTGGGAACTTTTCACAGAGAATGCTAAAATACCAAGGTACATACTATAATAGAGGAAATTCCTTTGATCTCTCAGAACGGGTGTACGAGCTTTCAACAAATCAGCAGGAGGACTTCCCATTAGTGAATATGATTTTCAGCAAAAATTAAGATAAACCAAGAAAACAGCAGTTCTCATTGGCTGAGGCTTTCTGATAAGTCACATGTGTATTTGCACTAAACACTATCATCCTCATCATACACTGAGACTGAAGTAACCTTAACAGTTGTACTTACATGTAATTCCATCACCTGTCTCTCTTTCCTGGTTCAGATTCAGTCTGGAGGATGTGGACAGCAAGTGTGTGCTTAAAGTAGTGCCACCTAGAGGTCACAGAACCCACAGCCCTGTCTGCAGTCTCTCAGGAGACTGCGGCTGGTCCATCCTTCTGGGGTATGGAGGGCAAGAATCAAACCTCACTAGAACCTCATAAATATTCAAATAACACATGCCAATAAAAATACTAATAAGAAAATACAACCATTAACTTAAAAGTATTTATTTTAAGAAAAACAAATGACTAGTCTTGATACTGTTGAATAACTCTTGAAATTTGGAATGCTTCTTCCTGTGCTTCAACCCTGGCAATGGGAGTAAATTCTATGCCCCCCCCCCTTTGATCACCTCGTCCTTTATCAGGACCTTGGGGAAGGGCAGGCATGCTTTTATACATAGTAGGCCTTGAGCAGCCCATGGGGAGTGACAAGTGTATGCTGTGATTCTTTTATGAACAATTGGAAATGAACTCAGTTTCTAAAGCAAAGGAAGAAAGGGAAGAAGATTCCTGGTTAAATTTAGCATTGCTCTTAAAATAGACCCAGGCATTGATCAAATCACAGCAAAATCTAGAGGCCCAAATCATGGGGATTGAGTGTGGCATGGAAAGGAATTAGAGCAAGAGGAACAGGTACCCATGATGCATGTTGTCTCTTAGACAATTCATTACTGAGATCAACGGTAGCGGTTGCTGATGTGACTGTGACTGATTATGATAACCATGATTAAAATTAACAGACAAAGTCAATGACAGCAATGGTATTTCAATTAAGTCAAGTGGTAGTGTTCAAAGTACAGTAAGTGAAAACCACAATGAATTATTTGCTGTGTTTATCATACTGTGCAGTTATCTCAGTGAATGCATGTAAACGTCATGCCTGTCCAGTGGAGACTCTCCACACTGACCACCTTCTCCCCTCCTGTCAGCACCTGGGAGCTCTTGTCATTGCCTAATTCTTCCTCACCTTGGCATTTTGTTAAAAAGCATGCTGCATTGTGGCAGGTTAAACCATGGGGGTGAAACAACACAAGCGAGTTAGTAAAAAAATGTGCTAGCCTGGAGCAAAAGGAAATGCATTAATTCAGTGTGCCAGGATGAAAAGCCAGCTGGGGAGCATGTCACTTATGCTGCTTAGTTGGAGGCACTGACTAAATTATAATTTGTTAAATAAATTTGAGTGCATTTGGGAGCTTCTAGGTGACTTAATTTTTGACAGTACAAAGTTCTTTTAAAGTGGCAAAAAAGTACTCTAATTCATATTGAATTCTCCTTTAGGAAAGCTATAAGATATTAAAAATGGAAGGACCATTATAGATAATTGAAACCAGCTCTATTTCTTTAGGGAAAAAAAAATCTAAGGTTAAGAGAGGACAGATGAACCATTCAAAGTGAGAACTCTTTGGTGGCACATATGACATCCAGACTAGCCAAAATTCTGTAGCTGGTCACCCAGAGCACCCAACATTCATTCTCATGCATGAGTATAGGTCCCATCTACATCAAGGCAGAACAGACGACCTTTGTCAGTTTCTCGTTTCCAGCTAACCAGGGCCCCAAGGAAGAGACCCCTCCATTCTACTCTTCCGAACTACCCACTGTGGTGTGCTAGAGAGTGCTAGCTACACAAGCCCAGGGCCATCAGGGTGCCATACAAACCCACTATAGACAAGAGTAAAACAAACTGCTGAGTCCTTTTTCTTTAGTTAACTTCTAGGGATGCTCATGTTTTGATCTTATAGGCTCAGAAAGGAAACAGGTAATGGGAAGAGAAGGGAACATCCGGACTATGGTCTTAAGGGACATTTGTCCTTAAGAACTGCTTCAAGCCTATCCTTAGCTATGCCACCATGTGTGTGTGTGTGTGTGTGTGTGTGTGTGTGTGTGTGTGTGTGTGTGTGGTGTCTGTAATCAGATGATTGTAGAGGAATATGTACACACATAAATACCCATGATAGTAGGACAATGGTTGGAATATATGTCCCTGAACAAATACACCCTTGATCTTGCTTTTTGTCCACCTAGATGTGATGGGCAGCCCTAGAAAAGCCCTAGTTACTAAGATCTAATTATAAAGAAATAGAAAATCAGAGCTGGTATGTAAGTAATGAAAACCTTCCAGCTGAGAAAAGTCCATATAGACAGAGAGGGCTTCCATGGTGAGGGCTTAATAAAAATAAAACTGAGTGCTGGAGAGATGGCTTAGCGGCTAAGGCGCCTGCCTGCTAAGCCTAAGAACGCTGGTTCCAATCTCCAGGGGTTCCAATCTCCAGGTCCCATGTTTAGCCAGATGCAAAGTGACGCAAGGGCACAATGCCGCACTTGACCACAAGGGGGCACACACATCTGGATTTCGTTCACAGCAGCTGAGAGACTGCTGGCGTGACCCGCTCTATCTGTCTTCCTCTCCCTCTCTGTCTGTCTCTGTGTCTCTCTCCAAAAATAAATAAAAAATAATTAAAAAAATAAAACAATAAAATTGAAATTGGCTTAATATATTATGAAAAAAATCTTCATTTGTTTTAAAGGATATCTTTTCTTCATCTACATTCTCTCTCCTTCCCCAAGGATTATAATTCAGAATAGGAGGTGACAGGATTCATTCACAGAGGTAAGGACCATGCTCATGGTAAAGATGGGTAACAAGATTCTGGGCCATACTGGTTTGAGGGAGCAGAGCTATCTCCCCACTATGACCATCAAGAGGGAAACAATCTAGCTCCACTCTTGTCTGAACCATTCTTTGGGATGAGGAACAACTTAGTTCATATACAAGATATAAAGATGCCCATTGATAACCCAGCTAAGCTCAGACATTTAAACATCATGTGTCTCAAATGCAAAACTGTCAAGAGACAAAAAAGAGGCATTACTTTAAAGCCCTAAACAAAGTGGTATTTTCTTCCTAGGGATTGTTGCCTGTTTGTTGTTATTGTTATTATTGTTGTATACTTGCCAAAATAGGACAAATTCAAACTCTACAAAACGACTATAAAGGAAGTGTTACCTACATTGTCCATTTTCTCTCTTGATATTAACACCCATTTAGCCAACAGGAATCTTACCTCAAGAGGCTTCAGATCCTTAAGCTATAGATTTGCCCAAGGAGGATATTTCCCTGCACATTGTTAAAATTGTGTCTTTTTCCTGAAACTTTTGTCATCCTGGATCACAGGATGCATGCCTGCATTTCTAAGTGGCCTGTCTTCACACTGGCTCCTTTGTCCTGCTCACTATTATCACAGGTGCCACTAAGATGATGTTTTAAGAATGTAAATTCACTATAAGAGTCTCTTAACACAAGTCATCAAAGGCTTAGGTTGACTTCTGGGAATAATTGTCACAATCCCAGCATCTGAATCTCAAGGCTTTTTTCACTGTCTCCACCTGTCTATTCAATTCATAGCCAGCTTCCTCAGTAAGGCCTTTTCTTCCTCTTCAGGACTTCCTTTGGGATCCTCCTTATCATTTCATATCTCACACTTGGCCGATTCATTGTTAGTGCTTATTTGGCTATTTGCATGGAATTAAACAAATACAGGGCGCTCGTCTTCCTCAGCTAGAAATGACATGAGCTTCATGTGTAGGGCAGGATTGCTGCTCAGAGCTTCCATGAAACCAGAAGTTTCTCTTTATTAATCATACATTTTGTTTATTTGTGTGTGAGGGTGAATGTGTACCATGGAGGTCAGGGGATAATCTAGAGGTGTTGGGCCTCACCTTCCACCAGTTTTTGAGGCAAGTTCTGTCTTGCTCCTTTTTCTTTTTGTGTCTAGAAAGGTCAGACTAGCTGGAATATAAGCTTGAAGGGGGCTCGAGGCCTCACCTCTCACACCACTATGACCCCTAAAAGTAACCGATAAGACAAGGAAGTCTCTTTTCCCTAAGTTACACTTAAAGATGATACATCTCTTACTCCTTTTCCTCGTGTGGGTTCTGAGGACCAAACTCAAGTTGCCAGGTCTGTAGGGCAATCATTTTACTCTAGGAGCAGGCATTTTTTAGATGTAGTTTTAAAAATAGAATCAAACCCCTTCTTCCATAAAATTTTCATATGCCAATGCATTAGCAAATGAAGAAAATATCCAAGATTATATCATGAGAAAACCCTGCATATTTGAAGCAGAAAAGTCCATAAAGACTGAAACTTGAATAATTATGAGGCATGTTTAAATCTACACAGGTATAATTGAATAAACATTAGCTAAGAATCAGTTTACATGTGATGGAAGGAGTGAGAAGGACATTTTTCTTAACTTTTTATTGACACCATCTGTACATATAGACAATATTCCATGATAATAATGATCATAATCCCCTCCATCCATGCTCCTTTTCTCCCTGTCCTATCCATAAAGGTGTATAATTTACATCAAAACAGAAGAGACACTATTTGGAAAGAAGAAGGGATTCAATGGAGAGGGGATAGAAGAACAGTTAAGTCAAGACAAATAATAGAGGTTCCCAACCAGGAGGTTTATAACAGAGAAGCTTTCCATGTGGGTTTCCCATTCAGCATGTAGCAAGGGGCATTGTATTTAAGCTGTTGCTGCTGAGATAATGACATATGCATATGTGGGAGACTCCGTGGATTGATCTCCACACACTATCTAAGCATTTTACTGGTAGGTGCCCTATACCACTGCTGTTGTAATGAATTTTCAGTTTGGTTCTTTCCAACTGAAGGTGCTCACTGTGTGTGTGTCAGCTCAGTACATGACTCATATCAAACACTCCTTGATTACCTGCAGAAGTAGCTGCAACCATTGCCTGTCATCACACCTGCTGGAATGGCCTCTATCTTAGGACGAGTCTTGTGATGACCCCTATTCTTAGTTTTGTCCTTTTGCTTATGGTTTTAAGGCATCAAATAAGATGTGATTCCTCAGTGTCAAGCACTGATATTGTTTCAGCTAAGTGAATGATGTAGAATGTAGAATGATGTAGAATATGAAATAGTTCTTTTCCAATGCCTCACATTTTGTAATATATTTCTTTCACATAGAATGCATGATGAATCAGTTGCACAAAGAAAAAAATACTCAAAAACACAGTCATGAGTCCCTCCCATAACTATTTATGATCGAAGATAATAAATTAAGACAAACTTGGTATGAACAATTTATCTAGTTGGTCTGATAACAAACTTACTTGTTAAGATGAATGGAATATCATAGAATTATATGATGTTCCAATTGTCATAGAAATACAATAGTTCTACTTAAAACATATTAAAATTATATGAACAGCATTAGAAGAAAGATATTTTGACATCTCCTATTATGTTAAAAGGTATTTATTTTCTGTTCAACATAAACAAAATTCTATCATTATTTTAAGAGGCAGGTAGGTTAGGGAAATATATTGAGTTGCTATATTATAACTTACTTCTGAAAACAGTCTTGGCCCAGTGTTTTGTTCTAGACAAGTTAGATTAACAACTGTTAGCTTAATCACTCTAATAGACTTTAAACATAGAACACAAATGAATGAGAAGCATTCCAAGCTCCTTTTACCTGGGGACACTTTGTTGCAATTATGGGGGGATTTTTCAGTTTTTCCCATGGATTCAGTGTTGATGCCTAGACAGTTTTTCAGTGATAAATCACTTTTCATATAGGTTTGGTCTTTTAGGATTGATTTCCTTGTTTGAAAAATAGAACATAGTGGAATCCCTGAACACAGGAGAAAATTTAAGAATTACAAATGCTTTCTTGGTCTGCAATGGGGTGATGAACCAATTGGTGACCCTGGAGATTGATAAACACAAAATAAACCTCCGTAGACCTTTCTGATGGGGAAGCATATCTAGAGAAATCAGCCGCTATAGACTTCTGTCCTCCAGATATGACATGACTCTGTCTTCTTGAACTATCAGCGGCTGTGATTACCAATAGAAGACCCACCTAAGACTGGGCTCATTAACTTTCTGTCACTAGGGGATGGGCTCCCAAGGCCCTAATTCTCCCCATGGATTTATAGACAGTTAATAGTTGCTAGGAAAGAGGAATCATGAGGACCTTCCTGTATGAGGACCTTCCTATATGTAGTATGCATTCAGGTATGTATACATTTATGTAGGTATGTATGTATATATGTATTGTATAATATTGTATAGAAATATTAGCTAACAGAGGAGAGACATTTCATTAGTAGAGTAGCTGCTCATGATCATGTAAGTAACCCTATTTATACTCATTGATTCCCAAAGTTAGAGTTGAATGGAATTGCTTTGATTTTGTGGTTTGTTCCCTATCTGGGGAGAGTAGACATTTTTACATGTCTTCTCAAAAAAAGTTGACATTGATATTGGGGTGGAACCTGGTGTATTTTGAAAAAAAAAAAACACAGTATTTCCAGTAGAATGGTGTATCGTACAGCCTCATTCATGTGGAATGTACTTACTGCACACTTACTGTGAACTTGACACTTTGCTAAGTGGTCAGAGGTCAGAATGGTGACATCACCTTGCTGTTTGCAGTATTGTGGCACAATGTAGAAGTGGAGGACATCCAGGAAAGGGAGTCCAACTCTTGCCACTAAGGATTAATTATTAACCAACTGTAAAATATGTTCCTGGAGGGAACTGTTGCTAGGATGGAGACCACTGAGAGACATTACATGCACTCCAATAATATGTAAGAAATTAATTCTAGTAAATGAGCAAAAATAGTGGCAATAACATCTCCTGGGAGGAGGACAATAAATTCTGAGGTTTTGTTGCCCATGATGATCTGTGTAGCATTGACCTGTTGAAGAGTTTTTCCCACCCCCATCCTGGATATGGTTTCCCCAGCACTGAGAATATTCCTGGGATTATCTCCCCAAACACTGCTAATTTTGAAGTTTTTGTCAGAGAATCCAGACCACAGGTCAGTTTTGTGGGAGGCATCAGTATGCAATGGGGAATCATTTGTTCCTAGTAATCGGGACTAGCTGGGATTGAAGCTCTCTGCTTAGAATCACATGCTATTTGCCCATTGTTTGGATCATATGATCTACTCAGTAGAGCTGGGGTTCTTCTTCCAGTGGCAATCTCATGGTCCTTACTCAATCATTTATGGAGTAAGGATTTTTTGTCTTTTGACCTTGTGTTTGTCCAACATGAGGTTGGCCTAAGGACTGTCTTCATTTTTGCCAGTAGAATGATGAGACCCTCCCTCACAGTGTAACTCCCTCGTCCCTTTATTCAGTGACTATGGGGTGCTGCTCTGAGGAAATGTTTGAGGGAAAAGTCTATTTTAGGATCAAATAACCCCAGTGTAATATCACATTGTCTCTAACGTTGAATGATGATGGAGAGAATGTGGGGTTAATCCTAAAAGTATCCTCAAGGTAGAGATGAAACACATGTACCTGGAGTAGTCCCATGGTCACTGAACTTGTGTTTTGGCACATCAGAGTTGTGGGGCTTGTGTCCAACTTCATGTAATAAGATTCTCTTCCTGACAAAGCATGGTACTCAAACCCTTTTCAGGTCAAGAGATGAATATCCTCATCATTTATATCACAAATATTTGTCTGAGGAAGTTTAGTATTTTTAGGATAGGAGGTTTATGGAAGTGTTTATATGAGGCATTCATTTGTACCAATGTAGAGTATAAACTCAGCCTCAGCTAGAAACCTAGAATATGTGTTGATTGAGGTCATTCTTTTTTTTAATAATTTATTTGTTTTAATTTATATCATTCTAATTTTACATTCATAATGGTGACTCCATTATCCTTCTCCCTGTCCTCCCTCTTCCAAAGGGACCCTCATCAATGGGCAATGTGGGTCATGCATTTTGTGGGGGTAGTCAAGAGTTATGGGGGATAGGCCAAGTCTCTGGAAAGCTATATGGAGACTCCTGAAAAGGATGACCATAGACCTGCCAACAGATCCAGCTGTTCCCTTACTGGACATTTACCCTAAAGGTTCCAAGCCTCAGATCAGAGACATTTGCTCAACCATGTTTATAGCTGCTCAATTCATAATAGCAAAGAGCTGGAATTAACCCAGATGTCCATCATTAGATGAACGGATAACAATGATGTGGTATATCTATACTATGGAATTCTATGTAGCAGTAAGGAAAGATGAAATAATGAAATTCGAAAAAAATGATTAAACATGGAGCAGATCATCCTCAGTGAGCTCACCCAATCACAAAAAGATAATCGTCACATGGTCTCATTTATCTGTCGCTCCTAACCTGAATCTGCCTGAGATGCTGCCAAACCTAATAAGCACTCTGAGGACCAGACAATAGGGAGGGTGGGATGGGGGAAGAGTAAGGGTGGGAGGAAGCGAGAGGGTGGGATGGAGGACAAGGGTGGGGGGATACAAATAGGGACCCAAAAGGAAATGATACAATAAAACCCTTTATTCTGAACAACAGGCTAAAACATTGATTCTTCAGCAGGCCCACAGAGGGAACACCCGAACCACAGCAAAGTGAAGAGAACATCATGAAGACCAACCTTAATCTTTTCCTGCTTCTCTCTCTCTTCTCTCTCTCTCTCTCTCTCTCTCTCTCTCTCTCTCTGTGTCCCTCTCCTCTCTATACTCACTTTCCCTTTCATATTATTTATCTTTTTCTTCCCTCACCTTCCTTGGCGCTGACTTATAACTCCCAACATCAGCCCAGGGTTAACTTTCACAATGAACTGTCGATCAGAGACACTTACAAGGTCTCCCAAAAAGACAGATTTCTTTCTGATTGAGATCATTCTTATTTCATAGCTGATATCTATTATTTCAGTGACTACAGAGGACACTGATATAGGAAGGAAACATATTCTTATAGTCATTAAACCCTTCAGAAAGTTATATAGAGAGATAATGTTTCTTGATGGTATCTGTCTAATTTGTTATAAAATACAACCAATATTAACTAGCAGTAGAAAGGGAGACCATAGATACATATATTATCTTCTAGGTTAATTTGACAAATATATACATATATATATATATATATATATATATATATATATATATATATATATAAAATTAAATTCCCCCGGGATTTAATTAGACAACAATTCTAAAAAGTTTGGCAATGAAATGAAAATTAAAGCATTAGAAATTCTCCAATGTGGCAAACTGAATTTGAATGAGAGGTATCATATGAGCAAAACATGCAGATGATTATTTCTGATCATATGCTTCCCAGCTGCAGCATGTGTGACTCCCCTTCACTACAATGGTTTTGTTATCCAGGGAGACCTCAGAACCTCTACTGAACGTTTTCTAGTGTACCCCGGGGCTTTGCTGTTACTGTTGTGGGCAGAGGCTTTTTTTGATCTTGTTCTATTTTCGTTTCCATTGAAATAAAGAGCAAAGGAATCACTTGCTTCAAAGTCAGAATATATTTGAACTTATGGTCGTTACTTAAAGTTTTATTTGTAATAAGTCTGTTTGAAATATTTTTAGATTAAAAAATGCATAGGAAATAATTTCTTTTCTCCCTAAACACTGATCAGATACAGATAGTTTATTCAGCTTCACTGATTCACTGTACCAAGATGTTTTCCAAATCCTTCTAGTGCCTGCATGTTGAAAAATACTTTTTCTGAAGTTATAATTATTTTTATATTAATTTCTTGTCCAAAGCACACATTTTTGACACTTATTGTTTATTTTGATTCTGTGAATCACAGAAGTCATTATCATTTCCATATTTGGTTTCATTGGAAACTTAGAATTATTACTTCTACTTGCCCTAGAAATAGAATAAGTCAGTATTTTTATTATTTATTTACTTATTTGTTTGTTTATTTATTGTCTTTAGCCCAGGCTTGCTTTGAACTCATTATGAACTTGGATCCTCCTATCTCCACATTTCTGGGATTATAGTCATGTACTACCCTACCTGGGGTTCTGGAGATAATCCTAGGGTTTCTTGCATGCTAGGCAAGCATCTACTAAGTCACATTATCCTTAAGTAATTCTTTATTCCATAATATCTAATATATATTGTGGTCATAAAAAAATCAATTCTATATTGCTCATATGACTGTCTTCTTTATCAGGTTTATAGAACTTCTGCTAGAATCATTTGGTTTATTTTTCCCCAACATTTCAGTTTATAAGGATGATGTTGACCAGGGTTTATAGTGATTTTAGGATCACATTCTACTTCAAGCTCAACACTATGCAATTTAGCACTGGGGTAAAAATACAATGGTCTTTAGCTCTTGAGTTAAAATGCAGCTTCCAGTCTTGCTCATGATCAAAGTGAGAGTCACCCCCCATCTGTAAAATTCTCTGCTTGGTAGTGTCTTGTAGCTGACTGTGGCTTATAAATGACAGATGTTTATTCCTTATAGTTTTGGAACCTGCTAGGTTAAGACAAGGCAGATGGCTTCTTGGTCTTTGGATTTTACATTATCTGTGTGTCACACAGTGCAAAGAAGAAGGTCTCTCTGGAGTCTCCTTCTTTTAATTTATTTCTGAGATGGAGTCTCAGTCTGTTTCCCAGGGTGGTCTCAAAGTTCTAGGCTACAGTGCTGCTGCTGCTTGAGTTTCCAGAGTAGTTAGGGCTGCAGGCTTGGGGCCTCTTTCACAAGGGCAGGAATCCCATCAGAGGCTCTGCCTCCATAAACTCATCACCTCCCAAAGGGCCTCCTCCTAACACAATCACTGTGGGTCAGGATGCCAACTCATGGGTTTGGGGAATCCAGTATTTTTCCATTATACGATGTTGTTCATGAACTAAATAAATAACACAATGTACCATAGATGTAGGAAGAGCTGTGATAAGTCACAGAATTATCTGTGACATATTAATCAGCTCTTCCATGCCATGTTATCCAAAAAATAAGATTCATATCACTAATGAAAAATTCAACAGATGTATTAATTGGCATCATAAAGGTTTCATGAATGCTTCTATGCAGCTCTTTTTTCCTGAATATACTCTATCAAAATGTTTTTGTTAGTAGAAAAATTCATAGTATATTTCCATATTTTGATGTGTTCTGTGAGTATGGTTGGAACAGTGGAGTTTTCTCAGTACTACAGTGGTTTTAATATCAGTAGTGAGTAATGCAGATTAATACAGTGAGGGAAGAGCCATACCAGGCCTCCATATCACTGATTAATAATAACATCTAATCAATGAATAAAATATCCATGACTAGCAGTTGTCTGATGTTATGAATCACATGCAAGTATTCCTAGCATGGGGTTTTCTAGGAGAGCTTCAACAAGGACTTAGCTGTGTGCTTTTCTCACAGAGCAAGCTGAGGGTATAGGATACTGATTCAGGCAACAAAAGACCATGAGGTGCAGCCTGGGATGCTCTCTACAGAGCTGGGTAGTAGCCCTATTTCTCAAGAGTAGCCTCTCTGAGGACAAAGAGAGGTGAGAGACATAACAGAGAGAAAAGACTGTCAGAGGGGCAGGGTGATGGGCAGTGTTTAGCACTCTTACAGGGCACAAATAGTGCATTCTTAGGGTGGCTGGTGAGGAGACAGACTTAGACAGATTTGAGTAATTATCAAACAATGCCTTTTTCCAGATAAGTAATACATAGATATTATTGCAGTTCAGCCATTGGGGGACATCGAGTGATTCACATGACTTGTCTCCCACAAGTGAGATGGATGGAAAGGTGACATGAAATATAGAGAGCTAGATGGTAGCTATCTATATAGAGCATTCAAATGACAGAAAGATGATATATGTATACAGAGAGCCATGGAGAATAGATAAACAGATAGATGATAGACAGATGATAATGAAACTGTAGAAAGATCATTGTTCCATTAGACTATAGTTGAGTTCATTGCTCCAGGTTCCTTTTCAACTTTTTTTTTTTAATTGGACACAGGGAGAAATTATGGTACGAGCTTAGTAAATAAAGGTTGGG
Organism: Orientallactaga sibirica; assembly: GCA_036365145.1. Lineage (NCBI taxonomy): Eukaryota > Metazoa > Chordata > Mammalia > Rodentia > Dipodidae > Orientallactaga > Orientallactaga sibirica. Next base: position 16,396,047 of record JAEOAD010000039.1, read on the forward strand.
TAGGTAATTCTAGAGCAACAACAACATAATCTGGTATAGTTACTTGTCAGCAAATCACATAGGAGCCACATATCTCAAATCAAGTTAGTTTTAAGGAAAATTCTATTGCCAAACTTCCTAGGCTTAGGGTGTCAGTACTCTGATCCGTAGAAAAATGATAGAGCAGAGAACAGGCTCCCATCCTGGCATCCACCTGAGGAAGGCATCCACCTCTGCAACTCTGCCATTAGGGGCTACAAAGAGATCAGGGTACTGAAACAGCGTGGGGTATCAGAGTCTCATTCCATGGACCAATTGTCTCATTAAAAATGTCTCATTAAAAGGTAGCCCGCCTCCCAAGCCATCAATATGCCCTGAACTTTTGGGAGGATGGGCACCTTGTCCAATGGTGCAAGGCAGCTAGATGAGCAGAAAATGGCCAGACAGTACTTAGAGGTCCTGAACATTGTGTTGGATAGTGAACAAGATTCAGTCCTTAACTACCCCAGAGAAGGTGAGGAGTGTTTTGTATGTGAAAGTGGTGTCATATATAGGGGTCTGTAGTAGACAGCTTCAGGTTCTCTGAGATGAACTTCCAGACCAGGCACAGTTATGGAGGAAGGGATATTATTTATTGAAGCTCACAGATCCAGGGAAGTTCCATAATGGCAGGAGAAGCGGCCTGCCTCACAGGACCAGGCAAGAGAGAGAAAAGCCAACCAGGCACACAGCACACAGAGCAAAAACTACAGCCAAAAAGTCACACAGCACACTTCAGGAACTCCTACTGGGCACACTTTGCATATCTTTACAATGGAATCTCAAACCCACCACACCTTAAGACTGGCCCCCAGTGACATTGCGTCTAGCAAGGTGATTGCAGATGCAAACTATAAACCAATAAAACACTGAATATATTGGGGGCCATATATTCAAACTACCACAGGGTCCTAAGGGTAGATAGAAGAAAGATAGCTGTTCTCCAGTCCCTTTTCCTTGACAATCACTGCAAACGATTCTCAGATGACAACAAGGTCATCTGCCAGTGCTTCGGCCCTGTCTGTAGTGGGGTGACCCCCTTTCCAAGGGGAGAGAGGATCCCTTGCTATGATGTCCTCCAGCTCTGGGTATTGCTCTAACAGTCATTTTATTTTCTCACTTTCCTGCATGCATGAAATTCAATGTTAAAATTGTGAACATTGGATGGCTGCAAAATTTGGAGGAAGCTGTGTGTTATAAAACTGACCTTCACACATTTTTACACTGGGAAAACCCCAAATTAAATACTGAGCAACATTGGTTATTGACCCTCATACTTTTTCTATCTACCCTTATGTTAACCATTGTCATCAGTAGTAACTATTTGGTTATATTGTGGTAATTACCTCAGTGCCTCCTTCCTCCTGTCTTAGAAGGCTCTACATTAAACTAGTTTTGATGGAACTACAAACACATAGAGTTACCTTGTCTGAATTATGCAGCAGAGATTTCCTAGAACAAATTAAAATAGGATGAAAGCTCCAATGGTCACTAGAAAGTTTTCTCATTCCCATTTTGCTTCATTCCTGTGGCAATGACCTCCAAAGAAAGAATCATATTTATTTTATTATTTCATTTCAGAAATCTCTTCACATTGCACCTTTATTTTCACGTAATATTCATCTGGTCATTGAAAAGGTCAGCTGACCCTTGGAAGAAATTTCCTTATCTATTAATCTATGCAGACAGAGGCTGTGGAGTGCTGGGACAGGACTATACATCACTAATTGGTGGCTGCCTGGGCCTTAGAAGCTGGACTGATTGTGCTCATCTCATTCCAATGCCCCTTCTGTGACTCAATGCCCAATGCACTCCTTTGTACCGGTAAGGTAGAGGGTTTGTTTTCGCTCAGTAATGGTCAATGTGATAACAATACTGGTATGAGGAGCTAAAGAGCATCTGAGTGGGTAATAAAGTGAACAATGATAGATTGTGTGTTTAGCATGCACATGACCACTGGTTCAAATTCCAAAATACACACACACACACACACACACACACACATTTTCACAAAGACAATCAAAATTTGAACTATTTGATCAATAATTATAAAATAAAACATAAAAGAAAATATAATTAGGGGCCTGGGGAGATAGATGATTAGTTGCTTTGCAAATATGAGGACAACAGTTTGAATCTCAGAAGGCAAGCTAGGCATAGTGGCTCCTGTTTGTAATCACAGTGCTAAGGAAACACAGACAGGTTGATCCCTAAGGCTCTCTGGTGACTAATGTCTGAGGAATGAAACCTGAGGTTCTTATCAGGCCCCCATGAGAGTGTGCACACACACACACACACACACACACACACACAACACAAATGTAACCACACATATATATGTGCATTGCCATACACATTAGTATAAACACAGATCTATGCACACAAAGAAAGTGAAATTTACATGTAACAGTCACTGTCTTGTTGCTTGGAGAAAACATCCGACTGGAAGCAGTTTAGGGAAGAAAGCGTTGATTTCAGCTCACAGTTTTGAGAAGTTTTATGATGGTGGGGTAAGCATGGCAGAGTTGACATCATCACATGCACAGGGAGAAAGTAGAGACACTCAAAAGCACCAGGCAGGGCTGGACTTAAACACCCCAAGGCCTGCCTCCAACCAAACATTTCCTTCAGCAAGACTTTATCTCCTAAAGACTCTTCAAAATTCCTAAACACTGCTGCCAGCTGGATATGAAATACTCAAATGCAAGTGTCTATGAGAGACATTTTACATCCATGCCACCACATACTGTGCATTCTCATGTATAGTCATTAATCAGTAGAACAACTGGGCATATCACAGAGGATTGTGTCAGGCGAAGAAAGCTCAGTCACATCATTTTGCTATGTTCACTTTCTTTTCTTCTCATTTAAGTCGGGATCTAGGACTTCACAACTGTTAGCTTTGGTTTAGTCAACTTGTTCATGGTGATGTCTGACCTTTCCTGGGTTAATTTCTTCACGGTCCCTAACTGCCTGCTCCAGGGGCATTTATCACATCAGTGTTCCTCATGGGCACAGGAGAAATTTGCTGTGGGGTAAGCTCCTTGATTGTTGATATATAAAACTATTAGCATCATCACTATTTTGCTTTGGGTATTACTTGGCCACATTGTCCCATTCCTGTGCAGCTGGATCTGTGGAGTTTTGTAATCACAGTTCTGCAGACAGGGACTGAGGTACCATCATCATTTCCCCATCTACTTCCAGCTTCAAGGGAGATGTAAAAGGTACCATCATCTGCTCCCCCAACTACTTGGGTTATCAAGTTCCAAAGCAATGAGATAAGATAGAAAGGTTTGAGGTCAAATTGTACTAATCCAGTTTGTGGATTCCTGGAATGTTTTGGGGATGTTTCCAAAAGCAATGAGATAAGATAGACTGTGTTGCATGAGGTCTCATAACAGCCATTTGTACTAATCCAGTTTGGCATACAAATCATACAAGCCTTCATTTATATTCATACATAAGTGACTGACTTGAGAATTAACCAAGTGGCCAGCAGTAGTCATCTCTTTGTTGCTTTCCATGCAGTAATTTGGGGTAATGGTAATAAAGATTGGCTCTGATCTTCTCAGGAAAAGGTGAGATGCCATCAAGGAGTCAGAACATAGCTACCTCATATGTGAGTCAGGAGAGAGAGGCTCCCACATCTTCTGTGTTCCTTCTCCGGGTGACACTACTGTTCTTTCCTCAGAATGTGTTACAAGGCAAGAAGAATTTGAAAAACCCAGGAGGGAGCCCTGTGGTGTCTAGTTGTCCCAATTCAGTCACAACACACAAAATCCTCAGACTGTGTCTCAATTCTCTCAGCCCTGGGATGTGAGTTTAATGTGCCCTCTTTCACACAGCTGATTTTTATCAAACAAGACAATTTTAGAAAAGAAAATCACAGTGGAGCATACATAGTTTTCTAGGACTGCTGTTACACCATGCAGTAAACTGAATGCCTCAGATAATAGGACCTTGCTCTCTTGTGGGAAGGAGATTATCGAGATGTGGTCCTTGGAGGCTGTGAGGAAATGCTCAGGTGTATCTCCTCACTCCTGGTGTTGGCAGGAATCGTTGGTGTGCTGGGCTCACAGGGTTGACTCGGTATCTGTATCTACTTTCATGTGGAGATTTCCCTGTATTCTTGTCTATCCCCAAGTTTTGTTCCTAAAATGACCCTCCTCATTAGCTCCATACTACTCCAAAAGATATTATCTAAGCCAGTTCCATCTGCAAGGACCTTGATTCCAAATATAGTCATGTTCTGGAGTCCTGGGGTTGGGATCCAGAAGAGGCATGTGTTGTGTAGGGGTGGAAAGGGATGGTGTTGTCAACGCAAAAGACACAGCTCTCACCTCAAAGGGAGTAAAAGATAGTTTATTCTGAAGCCAAATATGAGTGAGCATGGCCCAGAAACACAGATTTAGGTTATCCCAATTCCATGTTTCATGTGTTAACAATATCATGAAGATTACACATTTACAGAACAAAAGAAAGTCATAAATCAAGATAATTTTTAAATACACTGGCAAACCATCAGGTAGGTGGGTTATAGAAAAGCGGAGGAAACTCCATCATAGTTTTCAGATGCTCTCTGATGACATTCTTAGCTCTTGGGTTGTTGGAAGCTGGTGTTATGTTGTGTTGGTGGAAGCTGTTAGTACATTCTGATAACTGATAGTTACAGGGATGTTAGGTCAAACACGGAGGTGGACAATAAATGGGTATTAAGTGGCTAAAGAGATAGCTGAAGGTAATTTGGCTATGATTTTATAACATTCCATCTCTCTGTGATCACAGAGCTCTATCAGTCCATTCAAGTCTTGTTGGAAATAGGTATAGCAGAGGCAGTGCTTTTCTGGGAACTTTATAGTGTCTTGTGATGGCTAATCTCTAGTATCAATGTGACTGGATTTAAAATCACTGAGTAATTTAAGCACACTTCTGTGAGATATGCTTGTGAAGGAATTTCCACGAAGGATACTGAGGGACAGACCTTCCCATAATGAGGCCACAGCATCACATGGGGGAAGGTCTGAGATAGAATAAAAGGGGAAAAATAAAAGAAAGGAATTTTCACTTTTATTTTCTTTTTAGTTTCCTGGATGGCATTGTGTTAATTGTTCTGTTCTTCAAAGATGGGCTGAACCTGCTGATACCATAAGCAAAAACAATCCTTATTTTGTTTCTGCCAGATATTTTTGTCACAGCAAAAAGTAAAGTAAAAACACAGAATGCAGGTGCTAGAGAAGTCTAGTCAGTGCTTCCACTAAACCTGACCATGTAGTACTTAGGCCTTTGGAACTGGTTCACAGGAAGAATTCGGGAAAGTTTGGAGATGCGAGTCAGAGAAGTCCTAAGATGTAAGGAGAGCTTAGTGAATAATTCTGACGGGAGGTCAGAAGAACAGAACAAAATGCGGCTAGAAATAAAGCCAGTAAAGATTGTGCTCATGAGATTTCAGATGGAAACAAGGGTACTACTGGGAGCTGGACAAGTGTTTTTTCAACTTATATACCTGAAAATTTGTCTTTGTTCATGTCTGGAGACTGGGACTGGCTGGGCTTGATTAACTTGGTGGAAGAAATTTCAGGATAGCATAGTATTCAGGCTGTGGTGTGATCAATTCTTTTAGCTAGGTTTACAGTAAGAATTTTACAGTAAGAAGATTTGAAAAGCATTCAATCTTGTCAGAAAAGAAGTAAATAAAGCTGTAGATAGGATGGTGTTATTGTTGAAGAAATCAGTGTCATTAAAGAGAAGTAAAACTTTGTATTGGGACAATAAGAATTCTGTTAGGCAAACTCCACTCATTGTGGGCTTCAGGATGTACATTTATAAACTCATTTAAAAGATTTTCCCTTGAGAAGAAAAAGCTATTGGGACACCATCTTCACTCACAGAGGTTTACCTAGGGAAGCTTTTATCTAGATTCGACCACCCAAGTAGCCATGGCCACTGTAGCCATCATCTCAGAAAACCCTACTATTTTTGGTGGCAGAGCTTGTCCTTGTCTAAGTGGTGTGGTCTTCTAGGAATTCAGATGTAAGAAGTATGGAGCTCTGGTCTGGGAAGCCATGCTATGTGTAGCAGGGTCAGATCCCTTGTGGAGGGCTCCTAAGAAGGCCATATGTGAAGTCTGAGGATGGAATCCACATTTCAGTGGAGACCCTAGCATATTAGTGATGTCCAAAGTACAGCAAATCTGCCACAAAAATCAGCAAACTTGTGTGGAACTAGTTCTGTCATAAGGCTGCATGGGCCTCAAATGCCAAGGCTATAAGCAGTGACTGTTCCCAAGCCTACTGAACTTCATATCAGGACAGCACGTACTTACTTGCCAGAAAGGAAGCTACAGGGTTTCATGTTTGTCTTTCTGGGTATCAGTTTTCCTTTGGTCCCCTCCCTTCTGCTTTTTTGTTTGTTTGTTTGCTGTTTTCAAGATAGGATCTCACTTGAGCCCAGGCTGAACTGGAACTCACTCTATAGTCCCAGGCTGGCCTCGAACTAACAGTGATCCCCCTATATCTGCCTCCTGCCTCCCATGTGCCAGGATTAAAGGGATGCACCACTATGCCCAGCTCCCCTCCTTCCTTTTCATGTACCTCTTCCTCCCTATTGCAAAGAGAATGTTTGTGTTTTTACAAGACTCACAGCTAATAGTTTTCAACTTGAGTGTCAGGGATCAGTTGGAATTTAGAATTTTGAACAATGTTGGAAGTATGGAGACATACGAAAATAGATTGAATGTGTTTTGCATTAAGAAACAGACATGAGGGCTGTGGAGATGCCTATGCAGTTAAGGGCACTGTTTGCAAAGCCTGATATCTAGGTTTAAGTTCCCTATTCCCCACATAAAGTCAAATGTATAGTGTGGTGCATGCATATAGAGTTTGTTTGCAGTAGCAGGAGGCTCTGGTACACATATTCTCTCTCTCTCTCTTTCTGTCTCTCTTCTTGCAAATAATAAATAAATAAATAAATAAATAAATAAATAAATAAATATGTTTAAAAAATTTTTTTAAAAAGCTTACACAAAATTTTTCAGAGAGCAGGGGTGGAATGTTATGGCTAGTCAAGTGTTTTAATTTTAATATGGTAACAGGTCGACTTGTGATGTTTATGGTCAAATAACTAGATTAAAAAGTAATTTGCATGATAGAAGCTCAACTTGGAAATGTTGGTAAGGTGTTTCCAGAGAGTGATTAACTGAAAGGGAAACCCATCACATGGACTAAAAGGTGGAATAGAATAAAAGAGAGAAAAGGAGAATAGCATTTGTAAGTTCCTCCTTCTGTTTCTGGCCATACTTTCCTCTCAAAGATGGACTGACTCCTCTGAAACTGTAAACAAAATAAGTCCTTCCTTCTTTAACTTGTTTATATTGGGTATCATGGGCACAGTGATAAGAAAAGTAACTAGTACACAACTCAAACCAGACTGTATATAAATTAAATTGTTAAGATATCTTGGATTTTTATTTGAATTTTAGATTGATTTATATCAAATTTGATAAAAATTATTTTACTCTATGAAAGTTAATACTCTTCTAAAGAACATATGTTTATTTTCTTCTGGTAAAAATAAATTCCCCTAGTTGCCAAAAAAAATAGAGTATATTTTTCAATATTAAACCTGATTTCCATTTTTGTTTATATTTAACATGTTGACTATTTATATAAAATATTTTCAAAGAATTTGAGCAATGTTTATGTTTACTTTTGGCAGCAATGAACAACACACTCTAGTCTCAGGAGAGGTTCCATATCTTGATGATTGCTTAGCTCAAGGTGTTTTCTGTAGCACTTTCTGAGGAAAGCCTGGGAGAGAATTTAGACATAACAAATGCACTTCAGTCATAGAGTCTACTCATTAAGTCACACTTTAACTAAGGGTGAATTTTAATAATCCCTATGTGTTTAAACCATAGTTCCTTCCAAAAGTGAAGGAGACACTGCACGAGTACATTTTCTGTGTGTTAAGTCAGGGAAAGAGAAGGGCTGCCATGAGGCACACAGTGGAGCCCAGATCTTATAGCATCTGGAGGGAACACTGATTCCTTCGTGACTGTGGCCGGAGGCAAGTTCAAGTCCTGTCCTCTCTGTGACACCTGCACCCACCACCCATAAGAGTCAGGACTCCCCTCTCAAACATCCTGTTCATTAAATACTAGAGAAGAAAATATACCTTTTCATGCTACTTAATTAAAAATGTACTAAAGGTGACTGATGAAATAGAAGCCATGGGGAAATCTTTCAAACATCAAATATTAATTATGCCATTAAGAGTGGCTACCCCTAGATTGTAGTTCTATAGGAAATTGTATTCAATTCTTTACAATTTTACTTCATTATAAGTTCTTTGTTATATAATAAAATCTTTCATTTATAAACTGCTAACATACCATTTTAATGACTAAAGTGGTATATTGTAAAAGGAAGAAAAAGGACAGATTGAACATTACCACCAGTGTCCTCTCTTTATTTATCATTCTTTAGCCGGAGCCTGAACAAGGATAAAGAGAATTTGTTCCATCTGAGGACCCTGTGAGGTAGGACTGAGCTGCAAGACAAAAGGGGCAAAGTGTGTACTTTTGATTTCTATGGTTGCCTGTGGTTGTTTATGTACCATACTGCACCTAGTGTGATCCTGAGGTCCCTAGTAAGAAATATGGCTAAATCTCCTCTGTTGATCGGGCAGGTAGCCTAGGGTGGACATCACCGCCTGGTCAACATCCGGTGAACAACAGCAGCAGGAAAGTGATCTGAACTCACACTGGCAAGCTACAGCTAACAAACCACCAAGATCCACCCTCTGCAGCACACCTCATTCATCAAGTCTCCAACTAACAAATTGCCATCAGCTGGGGACCCAGCATTCTGAACACATGAGATTATGGCGGGGGCACCTGATTCAAGCCACTATAGTAGATAAGTGGTCCTTGGGACTTCCCAGACTAAAAGCCAGACAGGAATGTGTGTCAGTTCATAGATAAGCTCTTAGGAAAACGTGATGGTCTTCTTAGAATGGTGCAAGGTTGTCTTCTGGCCAATACATACATGTGCATGTCTGTGCATGCACACCCATATACACATGTGCACCCACACATGCACACACATATATTTTTTGTTTTGTTTTGTTTTTTGATTTTTTGAGGTAGGGTCTCACTCTGGCCCAGGCTGACCTGGAGTTAACTATGTAGTCTCAGAGTGGCCTTGAACTCATGGCGATCCTCCTACCTCTGCCTCCCAAGTGCTGGGATTAAAGGCATACGCCACCACGCCCAGCCATATACATTTTTAAAAATGGGTTCATCTTATGTCTTGTGCCCAAAATAGACCTATGAACACTTTGAACATAAGTTTACCCACTTTCTTCTCTATGCCCTTTCAACTTTCCTGGCCCACAGGCTCCATGACCAGAACCAAATGGTGGCTGGTATATGCTACTAATTTCTGGGATATTTTGCTCAGAATTAGTTCTCAGAACAACCTGCATTAGAAAAAGTAAATTTACTGGTTGGCATAGCTCAGTGTGCTAAAACTGTAACTCAGAGCCACACTGAAGGCATCCTCCTAGGGGTTTCTGTCTTGCTGAGTCACTTTGGCATAGCTCTGGTCCTGGTCCTCACACATCACAAATCCTCCTCTCATGTGTACCCATCACAGTGCCCTGCCCAATACTAATGAACTTTCTTCTGAATCCTGTTCTCTGCATTTTAATGCTGTTTTGTGTAGTGTTCCCCTGGTGGCCTCTCACCTTTTTCCCACGATAAACTCTTGACTGGTTATTTGTATAACTAACCTGTCAAATAGCAGTCTCTGGTGCTGGCTTTGATAAAACTTCCCAGAAGCCATGCCATTGAGTTTACATGAGAATAAAGTAATATTTTATTCATGGAAGACAACACCCAATAAAATAGGCTAAATGTAACTTCTTTGACAAAAGAACCCTTTTCTTGTGAGAAAACCAGAGCGCATTGTCACTTATGCAGAACCCACAAAGGAATACAGTCATTTTGAAGTCAAGGAGATAACAAGAAGAAGTTTTGATTGGCTTATGAGAGGAGGTATGTCATGCATAAATACTTAATACCCCACATAGACCAGGCCCCTTTCTTTTGAAACAAGTGATAGAAGTCACTGCAGAGAGACTTCTGAAGTTGAAATAGAAGCATATGCTAATTTACTACATGCTTTAAATGACAATGCCTCCTTTGTGGAAGCTGTCCTACTTCTGCTCTGAGCATTCCTGTTAGCCTTCTGTAAGCCTCTCTTGTTCTTCTAGTGCAGCATGATTGCTGTATGCAGCAGAGTTAGCTGGAGCTAATGAGGGACAGAGCAAAAAGAAAGACCCAATGCACTTGGCTCACAACCTCGGGACTATTTCACCTGGCATTGGATTCTATGAGCACAAATGGGAAAATGGCATTTCATGTGCAAAGTCCTGGGCTAGTGTTTTCACAAATGCTGTGACACTTAGTTATTACGAACATCAGAAGAGACAGGAGGCAAGATCCCTACATGTAATTTGAGATGTATGCATCACACACCTATGTGTTTTGGGAAGTACAGTGTATTAGTCAGGGTTTAATAGAGGAACAGAAAGGGTAGAATGGATTGGTATTAAAAGAGGGATTTATTGGATTAGCATGTGGAGTTTAATAATAGCTGCCTGCAGACTTGAGAGTTCAAGAAATCTGGTAGCTGGTAGCTGCTAGTCCGCCTGTCTGATGCCCCAACAGTCCCAATCTGGCACTGAAGGCCTGGAGGACTCCTAGAGAGTCCTGGTCTTCAATCTTCCAATGTGGATTGGAAGGCTGAGGCAACTTGGTTCCAATGTCAACAAAAGATAGCTGAATAGGGTAGGTGCACGTACAAGAATAGTGGCCGGGGGAGCAGGTAAAAGACACTCACCAGAGAATAGGAGAGGCAGCCTAGGGAAAGGGGGCTGTGGTCTGTGATAGCTTCTTTATATATAGCCCACCACTGTGAGGGTAGCCCACTCTGTAGGAAGGACTAACTCTGAAGGAAGGAATTTCTCCTGCAGTTAATCCTGCCTGGAAACAACCAAAAGAAATGTCCATAGATTCCTAATCTGATCAAGTTGTCAAAAGAATTTAATGATTACACAGAGGAAATACACCAGTAAGCATGGTCCCTCCACAGAACTTTGCCTAGTCTCTCAAGAATAATTAATTAGTCAGCTTTTTGCCATTGCAACTAAGTACTTGAGACCCTCAAGTGCTAAGGCTCAAACCTTTGGATGCTCCTCTCCATGACTGGGTGGAACATTGATTTGGGGCTGTGGTATGATGATATGTCATGGCAGGAGCACAAGGCAGGACAAAACTACTCACCTCATGACCTGACAGTGAAAGACAGAAAATACACACCTCCAATGACCTAAAAATGTTACAATAGGCTTCTCCTCTTAAAAGTTCCAACAACAGGGGCTGGAGGGATGGCTTAGTGGTTAAGGCATTTGCCTGCAAAGCCAAAGGACCCAGGTTTGATTCCCCAGGACCCATGTTAGCCAAATGTTTGCAGTGGCTGGAGGCCCTGGTGCGCCCGTTGTCTCTTTCTCTCTGTCTCCCCCTCTTTCTCTGTCAAATAAATAAATAATAAAATGTTTTTAAAAGTTCCAACAACAGTGTCAAGCTGAAGACTAAGCCTTCAACACACAGGCTTTTGCCCAATTCTCCAGAGATTTATATTATAGCACATGCCCATTGAAATGAGTGTGATAGCCAGGCATGGTGACTCATGTCTGTATTCTCAGATTCTCAGGAGGAGGAAGCAGGGGATTAACGAGTTTAAGGGCTGACTTAACTATGTAGTGAGATCAAGGCATGCCTGGGCAATTTTGTAAAACTGTCTCAAAATCAGGAATAAAGAGAGAGTGAGAGAGAGAGAGAGAGGGAGGTAGCTCAATGGTAGAGTGCTTGTCTAGCTTACATGAGGCCCTGTGTTTTTTCCTCAGCATTACGGGGGGGGGGGAGTGGGCTAAATGCCTCACCACAGGAATCTTAAGTACAAAGTATTAAACATGGCCTAGTAGGGTTCCAATATAATTTATATCAAAGAAAGCAAGGACGTGGGTAAATTTTCACCAGTTACTATTTTCAGGTTTTGTCCATTCTGGAGTTTACAGTCTGGTCCTGGCTATTCCATGTGGCTCATGTATACTTCTTTCTGTTGGAATCTGTACAAAATGCCACATCACTGAATCAGGCTCTTATATCCAGATACATAAGATTTTGTTTCATTAAATAAAAATAGCTTGACTTGGGTTGGAAGGATGGCTTGGCGGTTGAGGTGCTTGCCTGCAGAGCCAAAGGACCCAGGTTCAATTCCACAGGACCCATGTTAGCCAGATGCACAAGGGGGCACACGTGTCTGGAGTTTGTTTACAGTGGCTGAAGGCCCTGGCATGCCTGTTCTCTCTCTCTCTCCCTCTTTCTCTGTTAAATCAAATAAATAAATAAATAAATAAATAAATAAATAAATAAATAAAAAAAAATAAAATATTAAAAGAATAGCTTGACTGCTTGTTTTATTGGTCAGCTAAAGGAAAAGCATAGTGAGCACGTCATTTTTCTCTGTTTCACTTCTACTTGAACACAGTGTCCTTTTCAGCCATGTGTTTTTCTGCAGGATGTAAGTGAGAAGGGCACCGTCCACTGTGCACTAGCTTTCAGAAACTTCCTTTGTAGCATGGTGGCTAGCTGACCCTTTCCACCACTGTGGCCAGTTCAGCAGCAGAAGCAGAGGTAGGACTCCTCCACCAAGGCTATGGCAGAAAACAACACCACTATGGTATTATTTAATGAGCATAGAGTAAGGTCAGTTTTTTTTTTCTATAGGATTAAAGAGTATCTTTATTATGCCACTAATATTACATATCCATGTTTTAGTATAACAGATCTTTTAAAATCACAATTAGCATATATTAATTGTATGAAGGAATTTCATTGTGAAATTCCCATACATGCATATACCATATTTTAATCCTGTTTGTGTCATGACTCTCTCTGATCCCCGCCCTTCCTCCTTACCCCTTCCACACACTTCATAGCTCTCCTTTTATTTTCATGTCTTTTTTTCTTAAAATCTTTACTTCCTCAATATTTATCACCTCTTACTTTTTTCCTTGTCTAGTGACCCACAAATACATGTAATTCTGAGCTTGGTGTTTTTGAGAATTGAAATCCTGACACATTACAGCAAAAGCAGAGCTTTGTGTTGTGCGTATTCTGACCTTATCTGAACTATGCTGAAGGGTGTCAGTCCCATTATTGAACCTGAGCCCTTTGCTATTAGTTTCTCTGAGGTTGAAAAAAAGGATGCAATTGTAGTTCCATGTAGTCACTATTGTGTTTTACAATAAAATTTTATTTAGTAAACCTAACTTGTCTTTACTGATGGAAGGCATTTTCCTAAATTTCTGAGTATCATACCTCCATCACATTGCACACTTCTACACATAAACAGTGTGAAGTTTGGGAGTGACCAAGACCACACAAATCACTCTGAGGCAAAGATGAAAGCTTTTATACGGGAAAAGCTTGAGCTGCCAGGGTTGACTCTCAAGAGCGGAATTTTTCAGGTAGTGGGTTTTATAGCACTTCTTCAGTTGGGAGAAGGTGAGGAAGGGAAAAGAACTCCTTTTTTCTTTACCTTAGCCATTTCAAATAGCTAGGGTGTGGACCAGAACAGTGACCAGGTGACTTATGAGATAAGGGGGCAGGAAACCATGACCTGGGGGCATTGTTAGGCAAGGAGAGGATAATAACCAGGTAGTTTCTTGAGGAATGTGGAAAATTCACTTCCTTATGTCTCTGTTGCCATCCTGCTGTCCTTGGTGACTCCATTTTGGGAGCCTGTCCCAACCTAAATAAACAGTATTTGTTTCTCTGCTTTTTGTTTCTAATATGTAAACTCCCTTGTAATTTAATATAAGAAGTGAATACATGATTACTTTTTGCAGGACTGCTTGTCATGAAAATATGAAAGATGAGAAGAGCAACACCATGAGACATCAGAAGAGGAAATGATCTTGGTAGCAGATTGGGGAGGAGGGGGCTCTAAGGGGAAATGGAATTGGAGCTGAGTCTTGGAGAATGAGATCATTGGAAGAGAGTTGAATCTCCTGCCCATCATCTTGGAGATTGTAATGGTCAGAAGAGAGTTGTACCCACATTTAGTGGCCTTGATGAATGAGATAATCTGCAGAAAGAGAGCTGCAGTTCGTGGTCCTGGGGAACAGGAAGGTCAGGGAAAGAGCTGGAATAGCTATCAAACTGAACCATAAGCCATATCTTCATTGGTTTCTTCATGTGTCAAATGGAATCCTGAAGATAAAAGTATGGATATGTGTTGTGGAATTGAAAACAAATTTAAGAAGTTGAAAGTAGAGTTACTATAAAATACAGAGAAATTCAAGTAAAGTAGAAATAGTACCACCAGTAAGGGCACAAGATAGGTCCTATGTTCAAGAGCTAGAGAATCTAGAGTAGTCCTCTATGATCAGGGTGTGTGTGTGCATAAAATGGACACAGATTTGACTGATCATCTTTTTTAAGTGTTACATGAATGAATGATCAACTACTTACACATTTTTTACTTGTCAGGAATTCAGATGTTTAGGGACATTAAGAAGTAATTGTATGTCATTCACAAATAGTAGAAACAATCCACCTGTCCATCAAGTGAACAGATAAACAAAATGTAGTATATACATACAGTTGAATATTTTTCAGCCTTTAAGGAAAAGTACATTCTAATCTCTACTACATCATGGATGAGGATTATAGCAAGTGGGCCAAACAAAACGCAAGAGGGATTTTTTTGCATGATTTCACTGACAGGAAATGCCTTTAGCAGGTGTAGTTGTTTGAATGTAGAATGTTTTCCATAGATTTATATATTTGTAATTAAGCCTGATCCCCAGCTGGAAAAGCCTTTGGATAGTGGAGCTTTGCTGGAGGAAGGGTGTCACTGGAGGCAGATCTCAAGTGTGTTACAGTCTAACTCCTTTTTTCCAGTGCTAGTAAACTCATTCTCTCTGCTTCCTCCACGCTACTGGAGACATGTATGTCCTGACTTTTTTTTTCCTGCCTTGCTTTCTCACAATGATGGAACTTTACCCTTTTCTTCCATAAGATGCTTCTGCTCAGGTGTTTTGTCCCAGTCACAGGAAAGTAATTGCTACAGTACATGTTTTGCTTTATATATTTATTATAATAAAAGCCCGACTTCCGGTCAAGATGGCGTCAGCCTAACCTCGCCTCACCTTACAGGGAAGTATAATAAAAACCTTATCCACAAAGGTGATTTGGTGGAAAATGTGACAAGCAATAAGGGATGTAAGTAACTATCCTTTATCCAGCTTCTGAACATGACTGTGCAACATATGCCACTAACACGTTTAAAACATTTCACCAATCCTAAAAAAATATGAAAAGAGGACATAATGATTTCCCAAAGCAGGTAAAGAATCTTTCTCATGCTGAGACTCCTTCCCTAGAAAGTACCTCTTCTCATCATCTGAGAACATGCTGCTTCCATGCTGGCAGATGGTGGCAGCCTTTCTTGGTTGATGAATGGATTACATAATGAGGATTCTTTTCTCATTCAGTGGACAGATCTTAGAGCAGCTCCAGGGACCTGAGACTCCCAATATTTATACAAGATGAGCTAAATATTGATTGGAAATACAGGGTTTTATAGCATAAAGCCAGACATGGAAATCGACTTAAAAGCCAGTCTCTATCCTGCCACAATGTCTGGAAACATTCTTCCTTCCAAGCATTTCCTTCCTCCATGGCCAGTCCAAGAGAAAGCAGAACAGCCAATTTATTTTACTGGGAGATTAGGTGACACTGCGACTGAGACATATTTTGAGAGGTAATGATGAAATATGCATGACAGTGTCATGCTCTTAAATCTTTCTTCAACAATCTTCAACAAATTATGAACAAATTACCAAATTATGAAAGAAGCTCATGATTACCAACAATGAAGTTTCTTTAATTTGTGTGCTACTTAATATAAGAAGAGTGTTTGCAAGATATTCAACAAGACTATGGGGACCTTTTACTTCATACCATTATTGAAGCTGTTCTCATATAAGCATCTGGATACTGGTTCCCAAATCAAGTAGGAGCTGAAAGACAATGTGATGAAGGAGAGAGTTGGCACAGTAGAGTTAGTTATGACCTATGTTTACACAGAGGTCTGTTATGAAAATAACAATTATCTTCTTAGTGGCATTTCTATTTCCCTTACAAAAGAAGAGAGAGATTGTATTAGAGATTCATAAAGAAATGGAACTTCTTTTTGGACCCAAACTAATAGAGCCTAGAGGAATCCTTGTTTTGAGCATTTTCTCTGGAAGTTAGTGTCTTCAGATCTGCTATACTTTCTACTGTGAAGTTGAATACTATGGCAAAATTATGTAACCTTGTTGAGGTTCTGTAACTAGGCCAGGAAGAAGACAAGGAATGTGTTAGCACAATGGTGTTTTCTTCCTGCATTACCAATATTGATACTAAGATCTGTGACTAGTAAATACATGAAAATATTTCATCAATACTGATAGGTTGATGCCATTAAAAAAAATATATATATATATATAATATAAAATTTCAATGGTATGACTATCCTTTAGGATGTTTTATAACATTTTGTCCTCTATTATAAAAATGGTCTGAATTTGTTATTTCTGGCTTAGGATGGTATTAAGTCTTCCAGATATCCATTTAGTGAAATAGATACACATAAAGAAACTGAGTGTTTGAGAGGTAAGCACACACACAACTCGTAGGAGAATACTTAATGCTCTGAGCACAACTCCATGTGTTCTGTTAACCTGATGAGTGGAGCCATGATCTTTGCTGAAAAGTTTTTTTGTTTGTTTGTTTTTAACCACTGGGAATTGAGTGGTCAATGGAGAACTCCAGGACTTGAATGAAAACCAGATTTTTCCTTTTAAAAACAGCACAATTGTTCTTTCTGAGGTCTTTGGCTATATATCCCTCAAATTCTTCTAAATCTTATTCCATCACTGAGTAGCACGCATGGGAGTTATTTTCTTCATACCTCTGCACTCTTGAAATTGATGCATGAAACATTGATGTGTCTACCAAAAAAAGACAAGGCTCATTTGTTTCCATTGTCCATACAGCACAGAGTGCAGAATTGACAGCAAGGATTCTAAAAAAGTACCATAACCATTGGGAGTTTTTTTAAAAAAATATTTTTATTTGTAAGGAGAGAGAGAGAGAGAGAGAGAGAGAGAGAGAGAGAATGGCACGCCAGGGCTTCTTGCCAGTGCAAACAAATTCTAGATGCATGTGCCACTTTGTGCATCTAGCTTTATGTGGGCATCAGGAAATTGAACCTGTGCCTCTGGGGTTTATAAGCAACTACCTTTAACTGTTGAGCCATCTCTCCAGCCCACCACTGAGAGTTTTACTTTGGGTTCTGAGAATAACCAAAAGTTAGTGTTATTTTATTTTCATTGCATTTTGTGAACTTATACAATAAAATTATAACACTTCATTAAATAACCATAACTTCATTTAACATTTTAACATCTATTATGATTTCAAAGTACCACCCACCCTCCAAAGTTTCTACACTAAAGGGTTGTTCTCCAGTGTAGTATTCAGAGGCAAGGCCTTGGCAAAATTAATTGGATAACAAGGGCTTTGATCAAATCATATTATGTTGGTATTGTAAAGAAGTGGATCCATTTGGAGGAAGTGAGTCCCTGGAGGAGTGCCTTTTTTATAATTTATTTTTTATTTATATTATTCTGATTTTACATTCATAGTGTTGACTCCATTATCCTCCTCCCTGTCCTCCATCTTCCAAAGGGACCCTCATCAATGGGGAATGTGGGTTGAGTGCCTTTTAAAAATATACCTTGTTACTGTCCTTCCTGTTTATCTCTCTGGCTCTTGGATATCATGAAGCAAAAAGTTTCCTTTTGTCATGCCTTTCTGCCCATGCCCATGATGTTCAGACTGAAGAACAATGGAGCAGCTGACTGGATTCAACTCTCTCAAACTGTGAGCCACATTAAATCTTTTCTCTTTTAGTGGCTAGGGAAATGGCTTTGTGGGTAAAGTGCTTGTCACACAAGCATGAACACCTGAGTTCAGATCCCCAGCACCCATAGCACCCATATAGATGCAGGGCATGGTGAGACTGGAGAGAGACAGGAGGGTTGCCAGGCTTGCTTGCTAGCTAGTCTAGGTGAACCAGTGAACACTGATTCAATGAGAGATCCTGCCTCAAATTAAAAAATAAGGGAAGAGTAAGTGAGGAAGACACCATGGTTTACTTATTGCCTCCTTATGCACACACACGTACATGCACATCTGAACACACACACACACACACGCAAACATTCATATACACACCCACCCGCATATAGTCATGCAAAAATAAATAAATCTTTCCTAATTTAATTTTTCCAGGTAACTTGTCATAGTAACCAAAAATGGACACAATTCAACCTCTCTAAAATCTGCATAAAATGCAAAAAGGAAATATTACAAGTTACTAGATTTTAGATGTTAAATCTTGGGTGGCTAAGACATACAAAAAAATTCACATTTGCAGTTTACCATTTGAAAGAAGTCATGGTTTCTCATTGGGTTCCTTCCATTTCAAATGACACAATGATTTGGTTTACTAAACCCTACTGGAGGCAGAGAGAACTAGAGGGCAGAAGAGGTTGAGGAGACTGGAAACCAATGGCCTCTTCACTTGCTGTGGATATTTCTCAATGAGATGAGGAGGGAGGGTTCCCAGGAGAGCTCTCCAGATCCAGAGAACACATTAAAATATTTATTTATGAGAAAGGGAGTGGAGAATATGCACTTATTTTCTCTTGCTGCTGCTAATCAACTCCAGATGTGTGTGCCACTTTGTGCATTTGAATTTATGTGACTACTGGGGAATTGAATCCAGGCCTGCAGTCTTTGCAAGAGACTACTTTTAACCTCTTAGCTATCTCTCCAGCTCCATAAAATACATTTTTATCCCACTGCTGATACAATAGGCATAAAATTAAAAGGAAACTGGGGCATAGAAAATCAAAAGTAAAGTGATATCCGAAATTGAAGGAGGTAAATGTAGGGATAGCTTAGCAAACAGAACCTCTTCTTGGACTGAGCTCAATACACACTCATAAGAAATTGTGTTGCATCCCGACCCTCACCTACATCAAGATACTCCCCCTCACACAGTGTCTCCAACCAAACAATGCCAACACTCCCTTAGCAACCCCTAAAAGCTCCCACTTTGTGGTTAGTTTTTGTTCAAATACAATCTAGAACTAGAGGAAATGGGCAGATGCACACTGAACTGGTTATAGGTACATGCACAGTAAGGTAAATTGTGTCTTCAAGATGAAATTTTAGGGGAGTGTTCCCTAGTTACCATTCTATGCCTATGCATGATTGGGCATTCATATGATTAAAATTAGATGCATTATGGGGCAGGCTAGGCATAGGCTTTTACAACCCAAGCCTGTCAATCAAAACAGAAAGTCATCCCTAGTAACAAGCTCCTTCTTCTGATCCATAAATGGGAGCCCTGAGGAATAATCAGGGGTTTTGAGCAACCTTGCTAGAGTAGACACTGCTCTCTTGCAGTGTTTCCACCCTGGGTTGTTACTTTAAATAAGACTCTGTACAATTTTCTTATTTGTGCATGCCCTTCCAATTCTTTGAATAAGATATCAAGCACCTGAAAACATGTGGCGCACAAAAGACTGCCAGTAATACAAGTGACTATTGAAGAATCTTTATTAATGAGGATATCAGCAAACCTTAAGTGCATATATAAAGAGAAATGTGTAGCCATGGAAACCAGCTAGTCTTTCTGTTTGGTAGTACCAGATATCATGAGAGATTATTCAGCAAAGGATAAGTTTTCTCTGGGGCACTTACTACATCTGACCCTGAAAATACAAAAAAATTATGGGGCAGGACATTATGGGATGCATGTTTGTGTCTCTCCCAAACTGATACGTTGTGATCCTAGCCCCAAGGCAAAATTCCTAGGATATGGGACACTTTATGACCTTATCAAAGTGACCTCAGAGAGCTCCTTTATTCCTTCTATATCCCACTATATGAGGACACAGGGAAGAAGCTTTTGGGGATTCCTCAGCTGACACTGCACCTATGAGTAAATGCCTTCATGTGGGACCCACAGTCACAAGAGCTGTAGGAAACAAGTTGTTTCTAAATCACTCACAATACTGTGTTATGTCATAGCAGAACAAGGTAGATGGAAGGGACCAACACTCTGAGGTTGTTCTCTGAGTTTCACGCGTGCACAGTGACACATGTGTGTGCATACACACATCAATATACAGACATACACACAAAAGTAAAATATTGGTTAAAAAGACTTACAGTTGAGTTGGAGAGATAGCTTAGCAGTTAAGGCACTTGCCTGCAAAGCCAAAAGGTTCAATTTCCCAGGTATCTCATATGCCAAATGCACAAGGTAGCACATACTCTTGGAGTTTGTTTGCAATGGCGGGAGGCCCTGGTGTACCCATTCTCTCTCTCTCTCTCTCTCTCTCTAAAATAAATATTAAAAACAGATTTACAGTTAATTATAAAACTTTGAATTCACATAATATTTTTCAGAGCCCCAGAGGCTCAATATTTTTGTGCAAGTACTTTGTGCAGCTTCTTCCTTTTAGCTATGCAAAATCTGCCCTCAGCCACCCTCATCTGTTTTTTGACTTTGCCAATGATTGTAGGCACTACCCAATAGGACTATATAAAATTATGTCATCACAGTGCTTATTAATTGTTTCAAGGTATATTTGGAAAAACAAGCCAAGAAAAAATCCTGTACACCTATTTAAAGATTAATCTCCCTTTATAGCAGCAGAAAATGCATTACTGGAGGTTTCAGCTAGAGTGGAAGGGAGAAGAAATTTAAATGATATCATATTTTCCTGCAGAAGGGGGTGAGAAAAAACAAACAAACTGGAATGACCCAATAGCCAAGAGATAGCTCCCATAATCCACTGCCACTTTAAGTGCTACTTCGCAGGACAGGGGAACATCACAGGGTCTATGATGTGAAAGTCTGTTGTGTGTATGTGGCTGTGGGTTAATTCCTCCAGTTTGCACATCTCAGCTATTCTTAGCCCTGACAATTCTTACACAAATTTTAAAATCACATTGCCAATTTGTGCAAGTCTTCCTGCTGTGATCATTCTTGCGCAGCCCAGATTCTGTGGATACATCTGACGTTGGCTCATTTTAATCTCCCAACCCATTAGCTTGCTATTTTCTCCTCAAGGAAGTCATTCCCGACCAATTACATCTTGGATAATTTTTCAACATGTTTTATAATATTCCACACAGGGATCTTTTATGTGATTTCTTAACTATCTTAATTACAAACAATGCATTTAAGTTTTGTTCCCTGCTTTTCGCTCCTGAGATAACTTGCCTAATAACCCCGCCGGACTGTCTCGTTCAGTATACGTTTCATAGATGGTCTTTGTATTTCCTACATATAAATTCTCTATATAAAAATTGACTTTACCATTTTCTTCTTTTCAGTCTTTACACTTTGCTGTCTCATTTGTGTTTTATTAGGCCAGCTAGACCTTGTAATCTAGTATGCAGTGGTAGCAGTGATAACAAGACTCCTGCACTCATTCCTAATATCAGGTATCTTCCATTGTGTTTCATAGGCTGTGTAGGAGCCTATTATGATCATGAATACTGAACATTGCCAAATGCTTTTTCTATGCCCATTTAGGGGATCATGTGACCTTTTACTTTTTGTTAAGATGAGGTAGTTCATTACAATGGTAGCTTTTTATGATATCTTTTAAGTTAAAAGCAAACTTGCATTTCTAGAATAACCTCAACTTGTGTGCCATGTATTATTATTTTTATGCATTGAATTGGATATTTAAATGTTTCTAGATTATAGAATCTTTTTTTTTTTTTTTTTGGTTTTTCGAGGTAAGGTCTCATTCTAGCCCAGGCTGACCTGGAATTAACTATGTAGTCAGGGTGGCCTTGAACTCATGATGATCCTCCTACCTCTGCCTTCCAACCAAGAGCTGGGATTAAAGGTGTGCGCCACCACGCCCAGCTTGTAGAATCTTTTTATAGGAGGGATTGATGTTTAATTTTCTTATTTTCTTTTATAATTATTTTCTCTCTGTGTGTACATATACATGTGTGTGCATGTTTGTAGAGGCCAGATGGGTGTCAACCTTGACCATACTTCACCTTATTTATTGAGGCAAGGTTTCTCACTTGAATCCATTATTGGTATATAGAAAAGCTACTGCTTTTTGAATGTTGACTTTGTATCCCACTACTTTGATGAAAATGTTTATCAGATCTAAAAGTTGTTGGTGGGGTTATGACCAGATCTTCATGGTTCATTCTTAGAAGTTACATAACCTAAATTATAATCTTCTTACATTTATCTAACTTATCTCAGTGAGTACAATGTTTCTTTTTTTTCTTTTCTTTTTTATTGACAACTTCTTTAATTGTAGAAAATATCCCATGGTACTTTCCCCTTTGAAACCTCACTCTCCATCATACTCCCTCCCCTGTCAATCAGTCTCTCTTTTCAGTTTGATGTCATGATCTTTTCCTCCTATTATGATGGTCTTATGTAGGTAGTGTCAGGCATTGTGAGGTCATGGATATCCAGGCCATTTTGTGTCTGGAGGAGCACGTTGTAAGGAGTCCTACTCTTCCTTTGGCTCTTACATTCTTTCTGCCCCCTCTTCCACAATGGACTCTGAGCCTTGGAAGGTAGGTTTGAAATGTTTCATTGCTGAGCCCTCCTCTGTCACTTCTCAGCACCATGGTGCCTTCTGAGTTATCCAAAGGTTGCCACCATCTAAAAAGAGAAGCTTCTCTAACCAAAAGTGAGAGTAGCATTAATATATGGGTGTGGATATTAAGAGAAGTGCTTATTGGGCCGTTTGGTGAGCATAGTATATACATTTAGTCAGACACCAGCATACATTATACCCTTAGGGCTCATGACTACCCCTGTCGTATGTTTTCAGTATCAGGGATGTGTTCCCTTCCATGGAGTGGGCCTCCAGTCCAATTAGAGAGCAGTTGGTTTCTCCCATAAGAGACATGCCATTATTGCACCCATTGGCTCATTTGGCCTGGCTGGCCAAATTTAAAGCTTGCAGTGTTCACTGTTGAGTACCTTCACTGGTGTTTTCTCTCTCCCATTGAACTGCATGCAGCATAGCTTTATCCAACTTTCTGTCAGCTGGTCCACATGGAGGAGGCTTTCAGCTCAGCTCCAGCAGGTTTTCTCAGTGAACTTGCCACCCAAGTATGTGGTGTCTTCAGCAATAGGGTCTTACCATCTATTCCTGGTGGGAAACCAAGGGCCTCAGCAATGGCCTATAATGTTTTGGGGGTATCTGTGCCCTCTCTGGCCAACAACTCACTGGTTTCTTGAAGAGAGACTCTGACTTTAATTTCTGGTACAGGTGGTGACTCCTTGATCGGGTTCCAAGTCCTCAGAGGTCAAGATGGTAGGAGTTGGCTTGACTTCCTGGATATGCACAATAGCATGGAGATCTGAGGACCTGAAGAGAGAGATTCTGACAGATGGACTTGCCTAGCAGGCTGGGGAGTCGTCAGTGGAGACTTCTTCAGCCACATGTGCCTGGGACTGGATCACATCTGTATATTTTAGCTACTGACTGAAATTCTCTGGAAGTGGTCTGTACTTCCTCAGAGTGTAGTAGCCTCAGGAAGGTCACATTTCATTTTACAAACTTATAGTTTGGATTGTCACATCACAACAGTACATGTGTATATAGGGTGTAGCTTATGTCTGGGTCTATCTCTCATCATGCTGATGGTAGCTGGATCCTTTGTCACCATGCTTCACCATGTGTCACTGTTTCACCTTAGCCCAATGGCATTCCTGGCACACATGAATACTGATTAATTAATGCAATGATGGTCACAAAACCCCACATGTACTCACAGCCACACATGTACTCATACATGTGCAGATATGTATACACACAGTACACCACAAATGCAAACACACACCCACATGTCCACATACATGTACTACATTCACACATGCACACACACACACACACACACACACACACACACACTATGTGCACATTCTTACTAATACTACATTCATATAAAAAGCCATGAAATTGATTTTTACTTTCAACAAAAATAATACTATGAATAATTTACAAACAAAAATTTATTAAACACTTGTTTTAATGGTTATATTTTTTAGCTTTAAAATTAAGTACCAAGCTAATTAACTGAACAAGCTGTGATATTAGATATTTTTTATGTGGCTTTGAGTTCTCCTGGGGATACATGTTATAAAACATATGTAAATATGAATCTGACATACTATATATACTAAAGCACTAAAGACTTAGACTCCCTGGTTTCATAAGCACATCTATGCACAGGGTACTCCAGGAAGTAAACAGAAGCAGGTTTGTCACAATGTGATCTAGACAGGATTCTTTCCACCTCAGCTGAGCAATGACTAACACATCTCTGTCTCTAATGTCAGCAGTTGGCAATAGGAAAATCTCAACCATCTTAATGGTAACAAAATTATCCCAACAGTGTCCATTTTAATTGATTTTTCATGCTCAGATACTTCCCACAAGGGTGATAGCCTTCTTGGCAAGTCTGTGGTGTCAATAATGTAGGGCTTTCTATTTCCACAAATGACAGATTCCCAAAAGACTCTTACATCCATTGTTCCTAGTTTCAAAGAAAAGAGAAAATGAATGAAGATTTTACTTCAAATATCTCACACAGTTTGTTTTCACAGGGTGGTGGATATGAATCCTCAAATCTGGTCTGCACTGATTGTTATGTCCAGAGTAACCTCATACTCATCTCTCTGCCCACATGAACTTCTGGAACATAAATTCCTATGCACATCCACTGAGACCCACATTGTCATGTGGAGCAGGTGCCTATATACAGTTAGCCACATCTATTGGTTTCACAATCTCTGACAGCAGAGATACCTGTGTATCTGGGCATCCCATTGTCTTGAACAGTTGCTGAGATATCCCCAGCCTTTTGACACACACCTTCTGGCACTGTTTTTCTTCCTTTGAACTGTGCTGTTTGATGTAAACACACATAAGAAGCACAGCACTTCAAAACAATGAGAGATCCTGCCTCAAAATAAAAGGTAGATGGTGCCAAAGGAATAAGACCCAAGATTGTAGTATGGTCTCCATATTTAAATGTACATAGGTGCATGTATATGTTCACAAACATATCCATAAACACATGCACACAAAAAATGAAGAAAATAGTACTTTGTATAAATTCTTTGAATATACTTGCAATTTCTGTAAGATCCACACAAGAAAATCAATCAAAATAAGACCACTTAAAGAGACATACAATATGAATCAGCTTTGATTCATATGACCTTCAAAAATTAAATCAAGATGAGATAAACCATTTAAATAGACCTATAACAAGCACAGAGATCCATGCAGTTATAAAATGTCTCCCAACTAAAAAAAATTCAGGCCCAGAAGGATTCACTGGTGAATTTTACCAGACTTTTATGGAAGAACTAACACCACTGCTTCTCAAACTTTTCCATAAAATAGAAAAAGAAGGAATTCTATCAAACTCCTTAGACAAAGCCAGCATCACCTTGATACCAAAATCAGACAAAGATAGAACAAAAAAATAAAATTACAGACCAATCTCCCTCATGAACATAGTATTAAAAATTCTCAATACAATATTGGCAAACAGAATACAAGAATATATCAAAAAAATCATTCACCCCAACCAAGTAGGCTTTATCCCAGTGATTCAGGAATGGTTCAACATATGCAAATCAATAAATGTGGTGTGCTACATAAATAAGATGAGGGACAGAAATCACATGATCATCTCAATAGATGCAGGAAAGGCATTTGAAAAAAATCCAACATCTTCATGGTAAAAGTCTTACAGAAACTGGGAATACAAGGAACATATCTCAACATAATAAAGGCTATTTATGACAAACATACAGCAAACATACTAAATGGGGGGAAAATGAAGCTTTTCCACTAAAATCAGGAACAAGACAGGTACTGGAAGTCTTAGCTATAGCAATAAGACAAGAGACAGTCATAAAAAGGATACAAATTGGAAAGGAAGAGATCAAATTATTATTTGCAGTTGATATGATTCTATATATAAAGGACCCTAAAGACTCTCCCAGCAAACTGTTAGAGCTGATAAATAATTTTAGCAATGTAGCAGGATACAAATTAAATACACACAAATCAATAGCTTTTCTATATAGTAACAACAAACATATAGAGGATGAAATCTGGGAATCACTCCCATTTACAATTGCCTCAAAAAAAAATAAAGTACTTTGTAATAAATCTAACTAAGGAAGTGAAAGATCTCTACAATGGAAACTTTAAAACACTCAAGTGAGGTATTGCAGAAGACATTAGGAAATGGAAAGCTATCCCATGTTCTTGGATTGGAAGAAACACTATTGTGAAAATGCCAATCTTTCCAAAAGTAATATACACATTTAATGCAATCCCCATTAAAATTCCAGTGGAATTCCAACAGAAGAAAAACAATCCTAAAATTTATTTGGAAGCACAAAAAACCTCAAACATCCAAAATAATCTTGAGCAACAAAAATAAGGATATATATTTAAGCTATATTAGAAAGCCACAGTAACCAAACAGCATGGTACTGGCACAAAGACAGACACCTAGATCAATGTAACAGAATAGAGGACCCAGGCTGCTACAGCTATTTGATTTTTGACAAAAATGCCAAAAACATGCATTTGAGAAAAGACAGCCTCTTTAACAAATGGTGCTGGGGAAACTGGATATATATATGGATATATGTAGAAGGATGAAAATAGATCCTTATCACTTTTGGTTAGAGAAATGCCTCTTTTCAGATGGCAGTGACCATTCGATGACCCCAAAAGCACCATAGTGCTCAGAAGATGTGATGGAGGAATGTTCAGCACTGAAAACATCTCTATCATACCTTCCAAGACTCAGGGTCCATTGCAGAAGAGGTGGCAGAAAAAAACTGTAAGAACCAAAGGAAGGGTAGGACTCTTTACAATGCAATCAACCGACAGAAATTGGTCTTGATGTCCATGACCTCGCAGTGTCTAGCACTATCTTCACAAGACCCTCATAATAGGAGGAAAAGATGATGAAATCAAAATGAAAGAGGGACTAATGGAGAGAGGGAGGGGATATGATGGATGGAGTGTGAAGTTTTGAAGGGGAAAGTGGGAGAGGGTAGCAAATTATCATGGTCCAGTACTAGAGAGGTGGAAGTTAGAGGACAGGAGTTCAAGGTCATCCTCAACTATATAGTAAGCTTGAGTCTTGGCTACATGAGACCAGACCATATTTCTTAAAAAAAGGAAAATAAAGATACCCAAAGTGAAAATGATGTGATTCATTAAGAATTTTTTTGTATTTTATTTATTTATTTATATTTGTGAGAAAGGGAGAGAGAGAGAGAGAATGGGCACATCAGGGCCTCCAGCACTGCAAATGAACTCCAGATGATGCACCCCCTTGTGCATCTGGCTTACATGGGTCCTGGAGAGTCGAACCAGGATCCTTTGGCTTTGCAAGCAAATGCCTTAACTACTAAGCCTTCTCTCCAGCCATATATGTATGAGAGAAATAGAAAATGGGTGTGCCAGGGCATCCAGACGCACATGCCCCCTTGTGTATCTGGTTTACGTGGGTCCTGGGTAATCGAACTGGGATCCTTAGGCTTTACAGGCAAATGCCTTAACTGTGTGTCTTCCCTCCTGAGACATCTGGAGATGTTTCATGGACAGTGTGTGGCCTGAGAACTGGTATTTGGAAACTTCCTATACTAAGTTAATAGAAAATCATGTGCTTACCATATAGTGGAGATTGCAAAACCATAGAGGACAACTGAATAAAATGACAAACGAAAGTATATTAAAAATGACTGAAGGCTGGGCCAGGCGTGGTGGTACACACCTTTAATCCCAGTACTCGTGAGACAGAGGTAGGAGGATCTCTGAGACTATAGTAAAGTCCAGGTCTGCCTGGACTACAGTGAAACCCTGCCTCAAAAAAAAAAAAAAAAAAAAGATTGAAGGTTGCTGTGACATCATTGTGTGCTACAAACTAGACATCCAAGTGTGGGGTTGGATGTAGAGAGATTCAGGCATTATAGGACAATTCCATCCATACTTCTTCCTTGGCTTGGAAGTGGCTGGCTGAATTCATTTTGAACAGGTAGCAGGAGACAAATTGCAGATTATCTGTGACTTTGTATTTCAGAACCCTTTCTGAACATGAAGGAATGGCTGGAAGGTCGGTATTTGTAACTAATCGTTGGACAACTAAATATTGTATGTACAGTGTTGTACAGCTACTAAAAGTCTGGGATTGATGAAGACCCAGGGAATAGTATATAGTACCACTCAGTAGGATTATTTTATACTATCAACTGTAATATAAGAAGAGTTTTGCCTACTTAGGGTGATAATTATATCGTATCACCCAGTATGGGTGTTCAAAGAATGGCTTTTGAACAAATCAATGCATGTACGGGATGCTTATACAATTATATAACTTAATGATTCCATTTACCGATGTCTGACATTTATTTTTCCACTTTGTGCATCTGGCTTTATTATGGGGACTGGGGAATTGAACCCAGGACATTAGGCTTTGCAAACAAGTTCCTTTAATGTATCACCTTTCCCTCTGTTTCCTCTACCCTACATTTGATCAAGATTCTGAGAATCCTGGATCTCCTTAGGTACACGTGGGGAATTCGCATCAGAAAGCTGCTCACTGCCTGGCAATTTCTCTCCAGTCTAACCCTATAATCTTCCAGTGACCAATGATATAATGTCATGGTCCATCCAAATTGTGGAGTATTATTTATTTCTGAAAAGAAATGAGATATTAAGTCAGAAAATACATGGGGGCAGGAAATGCACATTACTAACTAAAAGAAGCCAATTTCACAAGGTTCAAATTATATGATTTCAGATATATAATTTCGAGAGGAGTTGAAGTATGAAGACAATAAGAGGTCAGTGGTTAACAGGGTTTTGGGAGGGAGGGATGACAGATGGAGTCATGGGATTTTCATGGCAGTTAAACTGTTCCATGTGATTCTAACATGGTGGACACACTACTATGTATCTATGTAACCTCTCGTCCCAGTTCTTATGTCAGTGTTCATACCTTCCCTCCTTTCAGTTCAGATGCATACCTTCACCTATATCACACTGCACTGTGTTCTTATCATACAGAAATTTGTTATTTTAAATCCCTCTTGAACTCGTTTTCTTTCTTAATATTTAATATTTTATTTATTTATTTATTTATTTATTTGAGATAAATAGAATGGCCTCTAGCCATCGTAATGAACTCCAGTCACATATGCCACCTTGTGCATATGGCTTTACATGGGTACTGGGGAATCAAACCTGGGTCCATTGGTTTTGCCAGCAAATGACTTAGCCATGAAAGCCATCTTTCCATCCCTGAACTTTATTTTCCACTAGTTTTCATAACCATATAGACTCTTTCTTTTGCTGATTTACCCTCTCTCAAACTACACAAGAGAAATGAAACAATAATTAATTTATAAATTAATAATTAACCAACAATCATTTGTTTTGTTCAATTTTATTGTATTTTTTTGTATAACACTATATGGATGATACTTGACTTTCTTATTTTTTATTTTATTTTCTTTTGTATTTTATTTATTAATTTGAAAGAAAGAGAGAGAGAATTTAGGCACCCCAGAGCATCTAGCCACTACAAGCAAACTCCAGAAGCATGTGCTACATTGTGCATCTGGCTTTACATGGGTACTGGAGAATCAAACCCAGGCCATCAAACTTTGCAAGCAAGCACCTTTAACAGCTGAGACATTTCTCCAGCCCAACTTTTTTACTTTACATATCATGAAAATGTTCTGAAAATTTTTACTTTTTTCTCTATTTATGGTTTTATTTCTTATTTCGAAGTAAGGTCCCATTCAAGACCAAGCTGACCTGGAACTCACTCTGTAGCCCCAGGCTTGCCTCAACCTCATGGCATCCTCCTAACTCAGCCTCCTGAGTGCTAGGATTAAAGGTGTGTACCAAACCACTTGGTTTGTCTGCATTTCTTTTACCAGTTACACCCTGTGGACATATCCCTAACTAGCACCACCCAATATAAACAACACCAAGGGTGAAGTCCACAGTTGCCATCAACCACCAATTCTGGCTACTACTTCAGGCCTATATAGGCACTCAGTCAATAATTGGCTGGTGATTTAGATCATAGGCTTTGGGAAGGACTCACTCTCCTGATGATGATGTATGATTTACTCTGTTATGTCTGCTTTGTGTCTGATGTTCCATACAGCTTTGTCAGTTGACCACAATAGCTCCTAGTAACCTTTGTGAGACACTTCCATGCTGACAGTGGAACCTTGGCCATTAAAAGTGGGATGTATCCTCTTTCCCCACTTTTTACTGACTGAACATTACATTTTTTCAAAAAATAAAAAAGATTTTTTTCATATTTATAAAAGCATGCACTGGAGAGATGGCTCAATGGTTAAAGATACTTGCATGCAAAGCCTAATGGCTTTCTTCAATTCCCTGGTACCCACATAAAGCCAGATGCCAAATGGAACATGCATCTAAAGTTCATTCATAGTGGCAAGAGGTCCTGGTGCATCAATCAATTCTTTCTCCTTGCAAATAAATTAATAAAATATTTTTAAAGTAAATAAAATATATTATTGTTATGACATTAATAAAAAGGAGTCATCATTTAAAATTTACTAAAATGTTATGAGATCTTACTGAGAACTGTGAATGAATTACTTAGTCTGTGTTAATCTGTGGGTAACTGAGCTCCATGTCAACCATACTTGAGGAAGGTTCAGGGTGAAAAAGAAAAAAAAAAAAAAAAAAAAAAAAAGGAAGGAAGGAAGGAAGGAAGGAAGGAGGAAAGGAAGGAAGGGAAGAAAAGCAAACAAGCATGACTTCTGTGAAGTTTAGTCCCCTAAGCTGGATAAACAACCTTCCAAAGATGGACAATGGGCTACAATGACACCCAAAGTTATAAAGGAAAACCTACTTTGAAGTTCAACATTACTAAATGCCATGAAAATGTTATTTTTGAAAACAAGAACATTTCCAAAGATGTAATTCACTGAAACAGATCATTATGAGACCTTAATATATACATAAAATTTCATTTATGTGTCTGCATATGTATGTGGATATATATGAATAAACATGCTGTAGAATAATTATACCATGTAATAATTATACTAGCAAAGGTCAATGCATTGCATCAGAGCAATCATTGTGAGCAAAACAGAGTTGTGTTCTTTCTTTAAATTTAGTTGAACTTTTTATTCTAGCTAAGTCCTCAAGAACTTAAAGTTGCTGTGGTCATTAAAGTTGGGCCACCTTAGCTTGCAATAAATCATAATAGTGGGAAAAATTGATTGTACTAGAGACTGATCTTGTGGGAACTGCCATTTTTCTCCAAGACAAGTTATTTTGAGTTCCAATACTTTACCATACACAAATATATGGTAGTTTTAAACTCCATGAGTCAAAATGGATTTTCTTAAGTTTTCAATATCATTTTGCCACAAACACATTTTGTGAACAATGCAGTACAAAACATTTTGGATAGATGTTGTTAAAACATAATAATCAGTTTTAGTTGCTGTTGTATAAAATGCCATTTTTGTTTTCATCAATATCTGTAGGTAGGAAAGGTATTACTTTTATACATTGATTATTTTGAGTCACTGACTTCAGAAAGAATCCCATTAAAAGGAGGAATCCCATAAAATATGGAAGTCAGAGCTATGGGTAAGTCATAGATGGGCTCCAGGGTCCCCTGTACATTAAAACAACAACAACAACAAAATACCTGACACTGGCTCTATAACCATGGGCTATTAATCACCCTCTGTGCCTCAATTTCTTACTTGTAAATGGGCAAAATCAGCGTGCACTAGTTTACACATGGAAAATGTAGCAAATATTAATGATTGTTTTACTTAAAAAGAGTCACTTCCTTGTTTAGCTTTATCATATCCAGTTCCTATGCAGAGACACCTTTTCATCATAATATATATAGTCTTTTTTAAACAATAAGCAGGCTGACCTTTCTAGGGATTAAAGAAGGGCCAGTTAGTAACCTTAACACATATGTAGAATTTGAGTTTTAGTATATAATTGTACTAGTTACTATCTTGTTGCTGGGGCATAATGGGCAACCAGAAGCAGTTTAGAGAAGGAGGGCATGGACTTTGTGCTCATTGCTTTCCACACTGAAGTTTGCCCAAATCTTATTTTAAAATATACAGTCCTTCATTTTCTTTTCATTTATTTAGAACACTCATTTATTGAGGTATTAACATATCTCTCTTCAGCAGACATTCTCTATCCATTAAGAATGTGAAAACCACAAATGCTATCAACTTCACCCTGTCTTTTCTCTCAACTATGAGCCACATTAACACATATTCCTCCAGTTGTTTAAATCATTTGGTTATTTCTATGATGCATATTGATCACTTCCATGGCATTTGAATGTCTGTTTTGGAATAATCTGAAGATAGCCATCAAGACTTGAATATTCTGCTATAGACTTTTCCAGGTTTTTTTTTTTTTTTTTAAATAAAAGTTCATCTAAACTTCATTCTGGTACAGACTAGGGAAGGAAGCCATGGTTTTTTGAAGATGTTCTGCCATCAATGGCATACATTTTTGAGTTCACAAGGTAGACATGAGCCATATTGATACTATATGCAGCGTTTGGTCCTTGGTGCAAGTAAATTAGATGAGCAGAGCCAGAAGACAAGCGAGTCAAGTGTATTATCTGCAGTAAGTAAGGAGAGCAGGATGGAGGGGCGCTCGCAAAGCAGTGCCACCCCAAGCAAGCAAGCAAGCAAGCAAGCAAGCAAGCAAGCAAGCAAGCAAGCAAGCAAGCAAGGAGTCTGACTGAGGAAACATTCACAAGCACATAAGGAAGACCCTCGAACCCCTCTTCCAGGTGGCATGTTCTTGAATGAGCTCAGCTCAAGGTCATATGTCACATGTCTAAGTTATAGCTGAGACCACTTGTAGGCAGAGAGTATAATGTTGTCATGAGCAAAGCTCATTCCACAGGCCGTGGAATAAGACAGGGTTTGGCTGATTCCTCACATGTTTCTTCGAAGGACCTGAAACAAACAAGAAGAAACTCAGCTTTGTAGAAGTACTGTGTGTGTGTGTGTATTTGTGTGTGTATTATGTATGTGTATATGTATTCGTATATATGAATGTGTATATGTGTATTAGGTATTGTACCTGTATATATGCATGTGTGTATTCATATATGCATGTGCAAGTATGCATATATGTGTGTGTGCATGCTTCCCTTGACTCTTTAAAAATATTTATGTTTTTTAAAATATATTTTATTTATTTATTTATTTTTTTAAACATGGAAAGGTTTTTATTTTAAGTGTGCACTTCCAAAATGATAAAAGACAGTAATCAAAATAAGAAGTGTCCCTTCCCTCGCAGGCTGCTGGGATGGGAGATGAGACGTCTTACCAGTGAGAAGACTTAAAAGCATTGCTCTCATAATTCTGGAGAGACAGTCGTTGGAAAGAGAAGATATGCTTTAAAATTTCCGAGCAGCACACCTTGAGAGAGAGAAAGAAGCAGAGAAAGAGAGAGAATGGGCATGCCAGGACCTCCATCCACTGCAAACAAACTCCAGATGCATGCAACCCCTTGTGTATCTGGCTTACATGGGTCCTGGAGAATTGAACCGGGATCCTTTGGCTTTGCAGGCAAACACCTTAACCACTAAGCCATCTCTCCAGCCCCCCAAATTATTTTTTATTTATTTATTCTAAACAGAGAGAGAAAGAGAGAGAGAGAATAGGCATGAATCCATGGCTTCTAGCCACTACAAATGAACTCCAGATGCACCCATCACTTTGTGCTTTATGTAGATACTGGGAATGGAGCCCAGGTCATTAGGCTTTGCAGGCAAGCACTTTAACCTCTGAGCCATCTCTGCAGACCCTAATAATTTTTATTAATATCCAAAGAATGAGGTTTTATTATGTACTATATCAAACAAACTTTTTTGTTGCCCTTCTTCCAACTCTTTCTCCCTCTCCCCTTCTATCCTCCCACATCCAGAGCCTCCTTTTCACTTTCAAGGTTATCTTTTGACCTGACCTCCCACCCTTGTTCCCCTCATGTGGTCTCCTATCTCAAGGCATAGTCTATACTAATTCTTACATCCTCTTATTTACTTATATATAAGCATTATAAGTAAGATCCACATTAGACATAACATGTGATTTTTGTCTTTCTGGGTCTGGGTAATATCATATAGTATAATCTTTTCTAATTCCATCCTTTTTCATACAAATTTCATAATTTAATTTTTCTTCATAGCTGAATAAAATTCCAGTGTGTACATGTGCCACGTTTTCATTATCCACTCATCAGTTGATGGACATCTCTGCCACCCAAAGAAAATAAATCCCTATCTTGTTCTTCTGGTGCTCAAACTCCATCTGGAAACGCTCATTTTGCAAAGCCAGCCAATGCTATGTTTAGCTTCAAACTAGCTGAATTTAATATTATGCTTCTCAGCATGGCTTAGGTTTAGGGAAATACACTATAGTTAAAAAGAGAACTCAAAAATAAAAAAAGAAACAGCATTTTTCCACACAGTTGGAAAGGAAACTATTCAAAAGTTGGAAAACTTCATGGTAATGAATTTTGGAAACCTTATTTCATTTTGTGTTCTTCTTCTAAATCTTACCTGTATCTAGTCAGGGATAATTCATATAATTAAAAACCTTATATTCATTTTTAATTCAAGTGTTAATGTGATGCTTAGAATTCTACCTGCTTTCTATTAGGATGAAAAACAGAAATAGTATTCTATATACATAAATATTGTATGAGGTCCAGTTGCAAGTAGATATATTTTGATTCAATGTTAGTGGGGCTGTGGAGCAGTAGGATGCTGGGAACACCAGCATGGCCTCTGACAGGGACACCACTGCTATGCACATAACAGTTAAGAGCATGTCAGGCAAGCAAAAAAGTTCAAGTTCCATTGTGCTTGCAGGATTCCTACAGAGGCCAATGCCAAAAGTAATTGTTTAAAATGACAGAACCATGTGACAAAATGATCATGGGCTTCTTCAGTGTTAGCAACCAGCTACTAGGGAGGAACACTACCATATGCTCATAGTGGATAATGAAGTCATCACTTTTCTGCTATATCTCCGTGTTTTCTACATTGACTTATCTCTATTCTAAATCTTATTGATAGAGATAGGAGGGACTTCTGGGCTATGATCTGAGCTATCAGCAGGCAAGGCTTTAAAGCTTCTAGATGCAGGCTGTTTTTGTCCTTTCCTTCTGACAACTGAGTACCAGCTTCCCCACAACTATCATAGCAACAAGGGAAATGGAGCTGCTCACTCAATGGAGAACTTTCCTTGCCTGGTTTGAGAAGCCCTCTCCTCATTTGTTCTTACCTTTCAACCTTTTAATACATCCAGCCAATCAGGGTCTATGTAAGGTTATATAAACCCCTGTGCACAGCTTTTTTTTTGCCAGAAAAAAAGCCTCTTCTGGGTTCCCCCTCAGCTGGCATCCTACAGCTATTGAGAGCATTTATTCTAGTTAAGGACCAGCTATTGGCACTGGAGCCATTCTGCTCTTGGGTGATGATGACCTGACCTCGTTACATACACTATCATAGTCAACCTGCTCTCCTTAAACCTTCTCCCCACAGACCTGTTCTCAATCCTGCTCTCCTCAGACCTGCTCTCTCCCCATATTGGCTCTCGTTAGACCTGCCCTCCTCAGACCTGCTGTCCACAGGCCTGCTCTACTGGGACCTGCCGATCTCCAAAAACAAACTTCTAAAAGGGTTGTTTCTTTTTGCAGTCAAAAGTTAAAGTGTTTTATGAACTTTTATAGTTGGAAGCCTACATGTACATTAGTTTTGTTTCTGACAATAATATTTGTTGCCATAAAAACCTGCTTACAATAAATATAACTTCTTTTTCTCTTCATTTCAAATCTTTAGTTATTGTGAGTCAGAATTATTTAAATTCTTAAAAGAACATAATGTTTTGGCATATTTGTGATAATTTAAACTAGCAATTCTGAATGAAGGAAAACACTTCTCTTTATTCTCCATTTTCCCAAATAACTGAGTAATTAATCTTTGTTTGAGTTTATGTGACTGTTGAGTACTAATGCCTTCCTGTACATTTATACACTTAACATGCATTCTGTAATTTTTATTTTTACTCCATTTTAGCAATATAGCCCTTGGGCAAAACAAAGGAAGTGATTACTTTTTTGTGAAAATGTCGCAAACTGTTGCTTATAGTTGTGCAGTAGACTTCATTAGGGCTGTGTGTTTTCTGCTATGCACATTACTCTGCTTGCCCTGTGAGACTTTGTGGGTGAATCTTATCACTAATGCATTAGGTATTATAGTACTAATTTTAATACAGGTTTTTGTATATGTGATGTTACAGATAAGATATGTTATTTAAAGCCAGGCATGGTAGTGCACTCCTTTAATCCCAGTACTTGAGAGGCAGAGGTGGGAGTATCACCTTGAGTTCAAGGACAACCTGAGACTATGTAGTGAATTCCAGGTCAGCCTGGGCTAGAGTGAGACCCAACCTCAAGAATTAAAAAAAAAAAAAAAAAAAAAAGATATGTTATTTGAAGAGATGGGAAGTGGTTTATTATAGCTTTTAGTTTGGAAAGGAAGTCTCATCAAGGTGGGGGGTTACATGTGTACCTACACACATAAAACACATAAGTATACAAAAAGAAGAAAAGGCTAAGATTTTTGTCATTAGGAGTCCAGAGCTATTTTACACATAGCCATAACTCTCATCAACGTAATTAAAGCATTTAATGGTATGGTGGTTTGAATGTGAAATGCTCCCCATAGCTTGAAGGACTTGCAATTATGCTTTCTACTTAGTCCCTAGCTGGTAGAGCCTTGCTAGAGGAAGTGTGTTGCTGGGTGTGGGTATTGGGACTTGATTGTCTACCCCCCTTACCAGTGCTATCTAGCTCACTCAGAGTACTTCCTACCTGCTATGAGCTAGCTAGCACTGGCAAGGAGGATAGATAATCAAATTCCAATGTCTGCCTCCAATGACGCACCACCTCCAGCAAGGCTCCACTGGTTGGCTGACATTGGGAGTCTTTCTCTATCTCACTGACATAGTATCTCTCACCTGAGCCCAGACCTCACTGATTTAGCTAGTTTAGCTCACAAGGATCCCCTGGCTCTGCCTCCAGAGGATTACAGGTGGGTCACCAGACCTTTCTGGCATTTACATGGGTGTTCAGGATTTGAACTCTGGTCCTCACATTTATGTAGCAAACTCCTCATCAGCTGAGACATCTTCTCAGTCCCCCAAACCTAGTTTTAATTGGGAAATTCTACTTTAACACCACATCAGAATCATCTTATTGCATCTTCTTTCACTGCTTCCTGCTTGAAAATGAGGATTTGTTGACGTATTGATTTGGACAAATGATTTTATAACAATTTTTTTGTTGTGGTATGTACATTGTGGTTAAATTTACTTTCCTCCCATAACAAAATAATTAACAGTGCAAACTAATGAGCTGTGAAGCTTTCACCTAAAGAAAGATGGTAGCAATGAAAAGTTATAAATTGTTACCATCATTATTGACAGAAAGTAAGAACTCATCTTGGTAAAGCATTAAGACTAAACCTCGCCAAGGAAAAAGGGATTGAAATAGGCTAAAGCATGAAACAAGAGCACTGGGCTATTTTTTCTCATTCTTCTAAAAGCCCTTTGTTTCATTTCAGCACCTATGGTCTTTTAAAAAAGTCAAAACCATTCCCTTCATAAGTTAGAGTTTGAGTTCTCAGGATTAGCTTTTGAAACTGAGGTGAGATTTAATGAGCAAAATGTTTACTGGTGTATTTTAGAAAGAAGACATGGTCAGGGGCCAGAGGTCAGCTGTAACATGTCTGCTGGCCCCCAGGTATTTCAGGATAGAGCTCCCAACCATCAAAGTTGGTCCAAGGTGGACCATGGAAGACTCCCACTCAATGATGCTAATAAGAAGGACACAGTCTTAGAAGAGGCTATGGCTTTAGCTGAAGCACCAGAAACTGGAGGTTGTGTTCTAGACAACCCTTCTAAAGCACCCTGCTAACCCCAGCGACTGCATTTCTTTTCAAGTTAGAAAGGTTCCATGTGTCTCAGTGGATGCCAGGTCCCATGGAACTTGCCAAGGGGAATTTACACAGACCTGACTCCCCAGGAGGGCTATTGTTTTGGGAGGGCTGGAAGGTGGGGGGTGATGCTATTCTTTGTGCCCAACTTTCACCAGCCATTCTCGAGGTAGACCTCTTGTGGGCCTCATAAAATACACTATTTCTTTTTGCTAGATGAAATTTGAAATCATGTTTCTTTTAATTTCCCAAAGGTGAAAAAAACAATTCTTCAGATATGTGATCTATGTACGTGTGTCATTTCTCCGTGGTGTGGAGCTTCGGATTCTGTAGTTAAGAACTCTTGGATATTACACTTCCCAAGACCTCAAAAATACATCATTTAGCCTTTCCACGCTGCCCGCCTAGGGGTCCATATAGCGCTGTTTTGGATTCCCGACATAACTTAAAAGGGAAGCTAACACAATGTCCACAGCCCTGGATGTCTTGCAAACGAAGGAGGAGGATGTCCTCAAATTCCTTGCAGCAGGAACCCATTTAGGTGGCACCCACTTTGATTTCCAGATGGAACAGTCCATCTACAAGAGGAAGCGTGCTGGCATCTACATCATCAATGTGAAGAGGACCTGCAAGAAGTTTCTGCTGGCAGCTAGAGCCATTGTTACCATGGAGAACCCTGCTGATGTCAGTGTCATCTACTCAGGCCAGCGTGCTCTGCTGAAGTGTACAGTGCCATGGGAGTCAGGCCCATCGCTGCCGGCTTCACCCCTGGGAACTTCACTAACCAGATCCAGGCAATCTTCAGAGTCTCGACTTCTGGTGGTGACTGACCCCCCAGGCTGACCACCAGCCTCTCACAGAGGCGTCCTACATCAACCTGCCTACCATTGCCCTGTTTAACAGACTCTCCTCTGTGCTATGTGGACATCGCCATCCCATGTAACAAGGGGGCTCACTTGGTGGGTCTCATGTGGTGGTGGATGCTGGCCAGAAAGTCCTGCGCATGCGTGGCACCATCTCATTTGAGCACCCTAGAAGGTCATGACCAATCTGTACTTTTACAGAGACCCACCTACCCCCAGGAGATTGAGAAGGAGAATTTTTACTTTTTAATACAAAGCCTCTTAACTTGTCTACAGTTGGCTGTTAGTCAACGTGTCCGATTTAATTGCAGATCCTATTCAGGGATCATCTTTGCTCTAGAAAAGAATGTTTGCTCCATTTATTTTCCTGACAAATCCAGAAACAAAGTTATTTTATAAAGCCAGATTACAATTCATCAGAAAGGATTTACATAAAGAAATCAGAATGTTTCTTTTATACAAAAGATAGGAAGTAAAATGTTAAGAATTCTTTAAACTGGGTATGGTGGCACACCCCTTTAATCCCAGCACTTGGGAGGCAGAGGTAGGAGGATCACCTTGAGTTTGAGGCCACCCTAAGACTATCTAGTGAATTCCAGGTCAGCCTGGGCTAGAGTGAGTCTATCTCAACAAACAAAACAAAACAAAAAAGAATTCTTTAATATGAAAACATCCCTATCTGCTGGGAAATCCCAGCTTTTGTGGGAGATAATACCCATCATTCTGCAGCACAAACCTCCAATAATTTCATTAGACAAATGAATAGCAACTGATCACCTATTAGTCAACCCAGATCTTTGAGAGGACTAGTTCCTCTGCATGAAGGAAAAAAAATACATATTGAGTGCTTTTGATTTATGCCTCTATGATTTCACTCAAGAATACCTCTACCCAGTGAAAATCATAGACATATAATAAATTTCCCTTTGGATCTAAAGCATCATGCAAACATCATTGTAGAAAGAGAAAGAGTGAAGGCAATATTTTTCTTAACCTAGGATTGTTTAGTTTTTCTTGGAAATAGCCCCCAAAGGGAAATATACATGTCAAAACAAAGAAGGTTGAAGTAAAAGAATTCATACTGAAAGAGATTTAATTGCAAGGGGATTCAACATGGCCCTGGGCCTGTTTGCAATAGAGTATTAATGATGGAGTGAGACACAGGGGCAAGAAGTTCTTGATGTGTTCAAGGAATAATAAAACACCCACAAACCTGATTTCATTCAGTGCCAGAAACTAACACTGGGCATACTGTTATAGACTCACATAAATTCTCCTCTGCTATGTACAGGTTATGAGATCCCCACAAATAGGCAGTTCAGTAGATGGGAACAAGGCAGAAGAAAGGACGCAGGTTTTGCAGAGAGCACTAATATCCTGAGTTCAGCTCTGTGATGGCTGATTTGGGTTGTCAACTTGACAGGATTTAGAATTTCTGTGGAAACAAATCTCTAGACATGTCTGTGAGGATTTTCTAGATTATATTATCTGAGGTGGGCAGTGCTGTTTCATTATTTCTTGGGCTGGGGTCCTGGGCTGCATAAGAAGGAGAAGGAAGCTGAATACCCACTTTTATCTCTCTCTGCTTCTTGACTATGGAGGCAATATGACCAGCTGTCTTAAGTTCCTGTCAATAGACTGTCCTCAATATGATGAATTATACCTTAAAACTGTAAGCCAAAATAAACCCACCCTTACTTAAGCTGCTTTTGGTCAGGTATTTTATCAGAGCAATGAGACAAGTAAGGATGACAAGTTCCTTTCAGGAGGATGAGCTCCTTGTGATGGACTCATCAGGAGGCTGAGTGAGTCTGGGGCCTCACACTTCACACACAGTCTTTGGT
Organism: Orientallactaga sibirica; assembly: GCA_036365145.1. Lineage (NCBI taxonomy): Eukaryota > Metazoa > Chordata > Mammalia > Rodentia > Dipodidae > Orientallactaga > Orientallactaga sibirica. Next base: position 16,437,134 of record JAEOAD010000039.1, read on the forward strand.
TTAAAATTACATTTTCAGGGATGGAGAGATGGCTTGTCAGTTAAGTTGTTGCATGAAAAACCTAACGACCCAAGTTTGATTCCTCAGTACCCATGTAAATCCAAATGTAGTGGTACATGTCTAGAGATTGTTTGCAATGGCTGGAGGCTCTGGAGTGCCCATTCTCTCTCTCTCTCTCTCTCTCTCTCTCTGTGTGTGTGTGTGTATTTGTGTGTATGTCTCTTCTATCTTTTTGTGCTCACAAATAAATAAATAAAAAGTCAAAATTGCATTTTCTAAATCTGAAAGTTGAAATATAGTTTCTTAACAACAGAAAAATAAAAATTCTTCCATTTCACTCTTTTGAAGTTGAATCACACATGTTCCTGTCTTTCTTTAATATCTTCTAGAAGCCAAGGGGACATCTCAGACTCTCTACTCTTTTAAGGAGACAGTGGACTAAATGAGCTACCCTGGACTCTTCAGCTCTTGCCTCAGTCAGTAGTTCTTACACATTCCCTTATCTGCTAGAGCTGCCTTTCCTGGGTCTAACTCCCATCTGTTACTGACCCACATGAGAATTTGAATGTCTATCCCTCATGAAAACCATAAGAAGATTTGGAAAGGTAATTATAACCCCACAACATCCCTTGGGCTTGTTTCCCTTTGCCATTGGACCTGAGGATCAGTTCAAAGTTATGTACTGCTCCTACAGGGCTGAGCAAGCAGGGCTGATGGGAGTGGTTAATAAATGTAGTGCCAGGAGGGTCAAAAGAGATGATCTAGCAACAGGGATGGTATTACATGTTTCCTTAAAACAGTCCAAGTAGACAATCAGGGGGACTATCAGCTGTTACTGCTTAGAGAAATCAGGTCAACACCATGAAAAACATATGGAGCAGAGTTAAAGAAACTGACAATGGGCAAGATGAAACAGGGGGTCATGGGAGACAGGATGTGGTCAGGAGGCCTATATTTTCCATAAGTAACATGGCCAGTCTGTGATGAAAGGAGGGAGACTCTCTTTCAGTGAGAGTCTGGAGAGAACAAGGAGGCCAAAACTCACAGAACAGGGGAAGGAAGGGGTGCGGGAGTATGGGTACAGGGGTGTGGGGCTGTGGCTCTTGGATTGCTTGGGGCATGCCTCTGAGCAAAGGCAGAGTGAGAACCTCCTCACAGATGAGTGAGAACAGTGGCCTCTGCTCACATAGGCTGGTGGCCCCTCTGCCAGGCTGGAGAACAACTTGGGGCCATTATGCAAAAACACTCAGGATGACCTTGGGGAACAGTGACCTCTAAATTGCTCTGTGACCACACTTGAAAAATATTGAAAGCAGTATCAAAAAGCAGTGTAAAAATGAATTATTAATTTTATCGCATCTTACCAAAAGGTTCAAAAATATTTATAGGAACACCAAAGTGCATAGCAAATAATAAAATAAATTTCAGAATTATTGATCTGTGTTGTAGTCAGCTTTGCATTGCTGGTAGAAAACATCCAACCAAGAGCAGCTTGCAGGAGTAAAGGATTTATTTTGGCTTACAGACTCAAGGGAAAGCTCCACAATGGCAGGGGAAAACAGGGCATGAGCAGAGGGTGGTCATTACAAGATAGTGATCCAAACACTGGCAAGGGGAAGCTGGCTGTGACACTCATAAGCCTGTCCCCAACAATACACTGCCTCTGGGAGGCTCCACTTCCCAAATTGCCACCAGCTGGGGACTTAACATTCAGAACACATAGCTTATGGGGGACAAACCACCACAACCTATTAGTAAAGAAAGAGGGATAATTGAAAAAAGGAAGGGGATAGGGAATGGAGCAGAGCAGAAGGGAGGATGATAGGAGGGATGGATGCAATAAAAAATATTTTATGTGTATATGAAAATGTCAGAATGAAATCCATGTTATATAATTAATACTAATAAAATAATGAAATAAGATTACTAGGCAAGTAAAGAAGTGGAAACACATTCCAGAAAGTGGGGGGGAAAAAGCAATCAAATCTCACTAAAACTGAGAATAAAATAGAATTATAAAACACGAGAGAGTCATTCAAAAGAAGACAACAAGAGTAGAAAATATGCTGGGCATGGTGGTGCACACCTTTAATCCCCACACTCAGGAGGCAGAGGTAAAAGGATCACCATGAGTTTGAGGATACCCTGAGACTACATAGTGAATTCCAGGTCAGCCTGGGCTATAGTGGGACTCTACCTTGAAAACCCCCCCCAAAAAAGTAGAAAATAGGAGAGATGATGGAATAGAAGAGTAGGTACATTTGAATTTAACTCTGTAGATTATTATATGCCATGTTAAAAAAGGCTAAGCACAACCATTAAAAGAAGGGATGGTTAGACTGAATAAAAAATATTGAATTTATTTTGTGCATCAAATATACTCACCTTACATGTTAACACAGATGAAAAGTCAATGAGTGTTACCAAAACATGAGTAAACATGAATGGGTTTGTGTTTGTAGCAGAAACAATAATCAAAGTAAGTTTGGAGAAACTATGCTCACATCAAGAAAGAATGAACTAGAAAATATGGTTAAGGGTATAGAGACAGATGTCACATTATGATTGTTAAGCTTAGCTCAAAAAAGATATAATGCTTCTATGTGGGAATATAACCAAGACTGAACTTCAGAAATGCATATAAAGTGATGAAATAAAAAGAAGAAATACAGAAATTTACAATAACAATCAAGTAATTATATATCTTATCAATAATAGGAAAAGCAGTTATGCAGAAAATTAATCATAAAGACTCCAGAATATTAGAATCAATTGCCACCATTTAATTCACAGTTTTAAAATACAACTTTAAAAATCAATAGATGACACATTATTTTGAAATACATCTTGATGTTCAGCAAGACAGAACATAGGATGATTATCTGTGGAAAAGCCTCATAGTTTACATATTGCTGTATAAATTAATAAGTACTTCATGGCAAACAACAAACTCATTTTCAAATTAAATAGACAAGCAAAGTGCAGTAATATCAAACACTCACTGCTTTCAAGAAGTGTCAGAAAACCACATTGCTGCAGACGGTGTGGTGTCAGAGGAAGCAGACGTATGTGGGTCAATGAACAGCATAGAAGCCAGTTCACTGTTGACAGCTACATTGAGGACTGTGGACAGAGCACCCATGTGGTGTCTAACCCTGAAGTGTTGTAAGGGACAGCTCAGTAAAGGGACTGTATGCTATTTTTGGCAGTGCTTTGAGAGGCTGAATTCCCTCGGCAGCAATTTGATGATGCTTCTGGCCTTATGAATCCCACCTGACATAGGCAGAGCTCTGAACGCCTTCTCCTCTTTCTCCACCAGCCCTAGCACCTAGTTCAGCGTTCACTAATTGGAATGATACTTCTGATGCCCCCGCTGAAGTAAGGATCATGGGTAGGAGATGCTCTGTGGGCTTTACATGCCATGGTGTTGACAGCACATACTTGGGCGGGGACAAGCCGTGGCCTGGACTTGCAGATAGTGATAGAATCACTGAGGACAGAAAAGTTAAAACCATGGACAATGCAAATTGCAATGTCTCTAGTTGAAAGCAGATGTCAGAAACCATGCTCTGCCTGCCAGGCTATTTTTTATGTACAGCAAGGGTTCCTTGCCTGGAGGTCGATGAGCATGTTTTTCTGCTTTGTGGGTCTATAACTTCTGCTGGCCACTGCAAAAGGTACTGAATGTCAAATAGGGAAGGAGCCCAGAGTGCAGGCTTCAAATGGCTCTCCTGTAGGAGGCATCCTGTAAATCAGAGCCAAGCTAAAATATACGTACATGAACAGCAAGAAAGAGGGACAGAGATTCAAATTGGAAAAAGAAGGATCAAGAAACAGGAAAAAGAAAAAAAAAACACAATGGCCTGCCTGAAGGATGTATTTCAAAGTAGCAGAAATGAAAAGCAAAGAGGATGTTAGACTTGTTAGACTGGATTATGAGAAGAGATGCATCTTGTAAATGATTGGAAAGATATTATTTTTAAAAGCATTTCTTTTTAAATTTTACTTATTTATTAGTGTGTGTTGTGGAGAAAATGAGCATGACAGGGCCTCTTGCCACTGCAAACTAACTCCAGACACATGTGCCACCATGTGCATCTGGCTTACATGGGTTCTGGGGAATCAAACCTGGGTCCAGAGGTTTCACAGACAAGCACCTTAACCACTAAGACCAGGAAAGATATTCTTAAATGAGGGATATATCTGTATCAGTTACTTTCTCATTGTTGGGACAAAATATCCAACCATAAGTAGCCTATAGACAAAAAAGCCCTTAGTTCAGCTTTCAGCTGAAGGAGAAGTTTCATCATGACAGGAATAAAAAGCTGGCGCACACTGTCACATCAGCAAGGAGGAAGCAGAGAAAAAGAACAGCAAGAGGGACTTGACTATCGAGTCCTGCACCACAGCCCACTTTCTCCAGCAAGGCTCAACCTTCTAAATGTTCAATAATCTTGCACAACAGCACGACCTGCTGGGCATCAAGGGTTCATACACAGCATAAGGAGAAGGGGGCATTTTACATTTAAATCACCACGATATCCAAGCCATTAGAAGGGCTAAGAAAGAGCGAAATAGTCAGATTTAAAGAATATGTGTTTGTCTAGTATTGTATTATTAAAATAGCACAGAAGAGATGGAATGCTAACAGGAGACTGTAGACATAGCTGATCAAGGAGAGCAGGGAGCTGGTATTGCGGAGATGGGAAGTGGAAGTGGGTAAGAGTTATAAATTGATCCTAAACTGTTTAGAGACAATATCAATGAAGAGTGAGGAGTGAGAAAGAGGGAATAATGTACCCCAGCATGCTAGTATGAACCACTGAGAGATGAGATGGTCATTACTGGAATTATTAATATGTGTGGTGGTTTGAATGTAAATGCCCTCCATAGCTTCACATATTTTTGATTATGCTTCCTACTTAGTGTCCAGCAGGCAGAGCCCTGCTGGAGAAGGTATGTTGATAGAGGTGGATCTTGAGTGCAGGCTACTCTATATGTTCAGAGCCATCTTGAGCTCTGACTGCTCTATTTCTCTCAATGATATGGATGCAAGCTTCCCCTAGAAACTATAAGCCTGAAATAAAACTTTTCTTTCCATAAGGTGCTTCTGATTGGGTGTTTGTCTCAGCAAAGAGAAGCTAACTACAACACTGGCTGGGAGAAAGGATCGAGCATGGGAAGGAAATGACACCTAACTTGTAGTTGAGTAAACTTGTGCAGACCTATTTGACATTCAGATAGGCCAGGTCATACTGGATCAGTAGAGAGATTATTTTTCTTGCTATCTTTATAGGGATAGTACCAGAACAGTTGAGTTTTTTTTTTTTTTTAATGGCATATGTGAGTGGTATAACAAGCACACAGCTCTGAAGACTTTTGTCTGCATACATATCATTAGAAGAGAATGTCACAAAGTGGGCGAAGTGTCAGTGACTGAAGAGGCTGGAGTAGGCAATCCCTGAGGATGGAGGAGAAACTTTCATTAAGGTTGGAGTCTTAAAGGGAGGTTGATGAGCACCTCAATGCAAGTGTGATGGTGCAGGGTAAAGGTGATGGAGCCAGGCTGCAGCTCATGCATGACAAGTTGAGATGCACACATGGAGGCCCTCAATTTGGACAACTTTTACCAAGTTTGGTTACAGAGATGAAGATGACAACATGCATGAGGGGAGATGTGAAAGAGCAATGGCAGTCCAATGAAGGCTCATGCTCCCACATTCTGTGTCCTCAAGAATAAGTTGGAGCTGAGTCTACTTAAAACTGGACTATAGGCATCTATGTAAAAGAAGGAAAAGAAGAACTTTCAGAAGAAAATGGGGCATAACAAAGTGTTACCTGATTTGAAACTGCATTGTAACCTACATGCAGTTTTATAGACTGCAAACATGGAGATCCCTATAAGAAAGACATAACAATTAAATGTTTTTGTCTGAAGAGTCCATGGAAATATTCTGAGAGATAAGAGAATCCAATCACTTTACATGAGCAATCTTGTGTCAGAGAAATCTGAAATAAATTTCAAAACTACAGTGCTAAAGAATTATTCTGAATTGTCAGTCTTCAATGGAGTAGCATAAAGAAACAAAGCATGAGTTTTTAGGCTATAATTAAAATTTCATGACATCCAGTCGGGAGACTGAAACAATGAAGATCTTACAGAGTTTTGGAAAAGTCTAAATCTCACAGGCATCCTCTAAGTTTCCAAAAGAGACAGACCACTTCTCAAACAGAGAATATCACGTTCTACAGGTGTGCAGGGAATGAGGCTGCAGCTAGCTGATAAGAAGGACAATTGTGAACAACACAGCTAAAGATGGTTTCGAGGAAGATGAGCTACTTAAACTGAACACAATATGAACCTTTCTGTGCTGTCAGCACATCGTGAGGAAATTATTTCAGAATGTGTGTGAAGAGAAGTTCAGGAATTAAGAGTGATGTAATAGGGGACCTAACAAAATTCAGGAGTGTAGGACAAGGTTCAAGTATGTCTGTGTGATGAATCTATTGTCCAAACACCGCAATTGTTGTCAGATAACTGGAAGTAGCGATATGACTGTGAAATTGGAAGAGAAATTGAGTCTTCTCTTTTTGGAAAGTAAAAGAACTCAGCAAGGTATATTGAACAGACTGAGGGGTAGTACTTAGAAAAAAGTAAGGTAACCAAGTTCTCTGAAAATGAAATTTACTCAGCTTGCATGTATATATTTATTCATGGGTCCCCTGGTAAGAGTTTAAGCACTTTTTAAAGAATGTAATTTTGAAATATTTCTAGGGCTAATATAACTAACAGCTTTGAGATAGTTCAGAATCTTATGCCCAGTAAGTAATTAATAAGAAAAATGTAGGGAACTCTATGACGAATGGTGGTGGCCAAGAACGTAGCTAATTGTCATTTATTATTAGACAGATATTTCTCTTGTTTGCTTATTCATACTTAGTTTCAAACTCATGTGTTTGTCTGCCTTTCTATTGTATGATGGAACCTAAAGCCTGACACTTGTTAGGAAAGCACTCTATCATTGAGCTAGGTACTCAGTCCTTGAGAACTGATTCTTTTGAAACACCTTGTATCATTTCCCAAGTTGTGAACCCAGGTGCTCCTGTTTTACTAGTAAGATAAAGACATGAAAAATGTCCTCTCTGTGAAAGTCATGAGAGGCAGCACAGCTGAACAAAGCCAAGGTCTGCATGGATCAGACAGTTAACCAAACATATAGAACCTTTTAGAGAGCACTTAATCAGGAACAGTGGAATCTTTCAGCAGCAATAGGATCCAATTTTGTTCTTTTGTGAACAAACACTGTTTTCCCTGCAATATTTATTCATTTTTTAAAAAAAATATATTATTTATTTATTTGAGAGAGAGAAAGAGACAGAAGGAGACAGAGAAAAAAAATGGGTGTGCTAGGGCCTCCAGCCATCTGGCTTTGCAGGCAAGTGGCTTAACTGCTAAACCATCCCCCAGCAATATTTGTTGAGCAGACATGTTATTCCACTGTGTGTTGTGGTTCTTTCTCTCTAAAGTTTATTAACCATGCATGTCTGGCTCCGTTTCTTGGCTATATTCTGTTCCCTTGGCTTAAGTGTTGATTGTGATGTCTGTGCCATGCTGATTTATTTACCATAGCTTTATGGAATTGTCTGAAATCAGGTAGAGTGATGGTTGCAGTGTGGACTTCATGTTCATGATTGTGTGGCTACCTGTTACTTTCTGTGTGATTCCATATGAATTTTATAATGTTTTCTGTATCTATAGAACTATTATAGGAATTATATATAAACTCCACTGAATTCTTAGGTCACTTTGACGTATATTGGCACTAAAAATACTACTTATTCCAATCCAGGAATATGGGATAACATTCCAGGTATTTGTGTCTTTTTCAACTGCTTTTGTTTTGTTTTCTTGTTTGTTTGGTCTCGAATTCATAGCAATCCTCTTACCTTTGTCTTCTGAGTACTGTAATTAAAGTTGTGTGCCACCACCATGTCCGGCTCAACTTCTTTTATTCACCTTTGGTGTATAGGTCCTTAGTCCTGGGTGATCTAGCTATCTACCATGTATATATCTAGTTTCTGTAAGCGTAATGCTTATCTCATTAGTTTCTGGTAACTTGCTATCAATTCAAAACAATTCTACTATGTTTTAGATGCTAAATCCATATCCAGGGCCTTTACAGCATTCATTCTTTGGTTCGGCCAGCTTGTTTGTAGAGAACTGAAAGTGTTCTTTCTTTTTTAACAGCAGAATCAACCATTTATAGTTTACTAAAGAAAGTTTATCAGCACTTGGGAGGCAGAGGTAGGAGGATTGCTGTGAGTTTGAGGCCACCCTGAGACTTACGTAGTGAATTCTGGGTCAGCCTAAGCTAGAGCAAGACCCTACCCTGGAAAATAAATCAATAAATAAACAGATAAACAAAACCAAAATTCTTGACAATTTTGTCAGGTTTTTTTTTTTAGGTAGGGTCTCACTCTAGCTCAGGTTAGCCTGGAATTCACTATGTAGTCTCAGAGTGGCCTCGAACTCCTTCTATCTCTGCCTTCCGAGTGCTGGGATTAAAGGCATGCACCACCATGCCTGACTTTTGTCAGTTTTTAAAAGTTGCAAATACATTAAAAACTATTACAGTGTTATAAGATTGTGAAATATTATCTTATGAAATTATAAAAAAGTAAAATTGTTTAGCAAAATCTATGAAATATGTTAGGTCAATTTTCAAGTTATATATATATATATATATATATATATATATATATATATATATATATATATATACTGTTTTATGCAACACTAAACAGTCAAGGCCAGAATACCTCAAGGAGAGTTGGAGATATATGAATTAGAAAGTGCCTGTTAAGCTCATGAGCATGAATAGATATCAAAAATAGTCAGACTGCTCAAATCAAAGCAAACATGTAAACTTATGTCTTTAAAAGTATTATTAGAAAATTTCCTTCATGGCTGAAGAGATGGCTTAGCAGTTAAGGCATTTGCCCACAAAGCCAAAGGATCCCAGTTCACCTCTCCAGGACCCTCATAAGCCAGATACACAAGGGAATACATGCATCTGGAGTTTGTTTGCAGTGGCTGGAAGCCCTGGAATGCCCATTCTCTGTCTTTCTCTGCCTCTTTCTCTCTCTCAAATAAAGAAATAACTTAAATATATTTTTAAAAAAGAAATTTTCCTTCATACATCATAATATTTTTTTTTCAAATACAAAGTACAAATATTTTCAGTGAACATGAAAACATAGACAGATATTTATAGTATTGTGTAGTATTTTGACTTTCTCTCCATATTGGATGAAGTGTCCCGAAGAATTTGACCCTTGTGGCTCTGATTGGTGTCTTCCATTTTAGTTTGATCTCCTATTGGCTTTATCTCTGGGAATGGATCATTAGTCTTCTATAACATTTTCAGACCTGTCAATGACATCCAATTAAAGAAGGAGATCTTCTTTTTTGTCATGTCTTTACTTTGTGTTTATTCATTGACTCCCAAGATTTCTGCAGAGCTGCTCTTTGCCTGATCAAACATGTGCCCTTTTGGGTTTTCATTGTATTCACAAAGAGCCTGTTACATTATCGCCATTCTTTTTTCCTCCTCAATGATTTTAGTTGAACAAGCAGTGAAAAATTTTGGCCCTTCTATTTTATGAGTGTCATCTTCAGGTACACTTTAATTTCCTAGAGTTTCTTTCTTGTCTTCCAGATTTTTGTCATTAAAGTATTCATCCATATCTCCTGGTTTTGCTATTTCTGTTTCTGAAAATTTCTGATCTTTTTTCTGTAAGGATATGTGATAGGGTTTCTGCTTTCTCCTCTTTTCTTCCTCCTTGAACCTTCAGCTTTTCCTTACATGCCTGTATCATTTATTTTTCCTCCCCTGTAATTCCTTTTGAATCCTCTGCTGCTTCCAGCTCCTCTGGTATCCCTGTCAGACAAGTGGCCATGCTTAAGATCATGTAGTGAAATCAATATGGATACTCTGGGTTCATATTCACTTCCTCGTTCAGTACATTTTCTGCTGAGCCACAAGGAGGGATAAGTTTCCACATTATCATCTTTCTCCTCACTAGGAATGTTTATTTACTTGGTTTTCTTGAATTCCATATCTTTGCCTTTCTGACTTTGGCTTTCATATTCCATGTAATACAGACGGTCATGCAGCTGGAACTGATAATCAGTGTGCACTCTCCTCTTCCAGCTGTTTTTGAGGAAGATGCTGTGACCACAGATCATGACCACTGTGTGCAGCACAGCTAAGGGGCTGCCATGGTAAAGCCAGTGAATGGAATTTCACACTTTCCTCTGGGGTAATAATAGCTGACTCATATCTACATCATTTCTACAAAGTATTCTCTAGGTGAATTGCGTTCCTTAGAAAACACTCGGTGGCTATCTCATTTCAAACTTTCCTAAAAGTCTCATAAATACAGAAGCACAAGGCAAACTGTCTTGTAGTGCCATGTAGGTAACAGAAGGTGTATCATCTAGACCTCTCTGACTACATATAATGCATGCTTTCTAGAAATTATAGTATTGGGGGTGAGCAGATGGCTCTGTGGGTAAGAACACTTGACCCAAAAACATCAAGGCCTGAGAAGGTCTGAGATAGTCTGAGTTTGATCTCTAGCACCCACATGACAGCTGGGCATGGCTTTATTGTGCCAGTAATACAAGTCCTATAGGGAGCAGACACAGGAAAATCTTTGGGACTCAATGATCAGTCAGTCTGATGAAAACAATGGCAGCTCTGGGTTCAGAGAGAAACTCCATCTTGAGGAAACAATTGCATGCACGAGAGAGGAAGAATACCCAATTATAGTCTTTGGCCTCTGTAGGAACACACAAGGTATGCATCTGCACGCACACACCACATACCACAACACACCACACATACTACACACACACACACTCACACACAAACAAAAAAAAAAGAGAAATAAGACTAAACCAGTGTGAAGAGTGCATCCCTTCAATATCTACAAACATTCGTGTGGGTTAGATTGTCACTGGCGATGCTCCAGGGTACACTTCCCAGCAGCTCCATTCTCTTGGCCTTACTGGGTAGAATATAATCCAGAATACCATAGCACTCTTTCTTTTGCATGGAGAGCTGTACATTACTGCTGGAATGGACTCACTAAATACCACAGGGACTCCTGGGGAACTGGTAGACTGCCTAGTCACATTTGCACATATCATCTTGCACCCTGCCCCAGGAGACTGCTCAGGCTCCATGCTAGCTTTTTAATATTTTATATATATATATATATATATATATATATATATATATATATATAGAGAGAGAGAGAGAGAGAGAGAGAGAGAGGAGAGAGGAGAGAGGAGAGAGGAGAGAGGAGAGAGGAGAGAGGAGAGAGAAAGAGAAAGAGAAAGAGAAAGAAGAGAGAAAATTGGTGTACCAGGGCCTCATCCACTGCAATTGAACTCCGGATCCTTGCACTACCTAGTAGGTATGTGAGACTTTGGGCTTGACTCACCTTTGTTGGTCTGGCTTAAATGAGATCTGGAGAGTAGAACATGGGATTTTAGGCTTTGCAAGCAAGCGCCTTAACCATAAGCCATCTCTCCAGTCCCCCATGCTAGCTTTTAACCTCACATGCCACAAATAACCAGTGTATGGTTGGAAAGTCTCTGAATGCCCTCAACACGTATGTGCTAATAGCAGATTCAGGAAGGTGGTCTAGAGGACCCATGTTCCAGAACCACATTTTTTTCTTTACGTTTTGTCAGTTCTGAAATACAGAGACAGTCAGATCACACATGTCCAATGGCTTCTATTATTCTAAGAAAGAAAGTTCAGTCTGTCTCATAATGGTAGCCATCATCCTCATTTTAGGGTTCTAATCAGGAGAACAGAAAATATAGGTCCAATGAAAAACCTATATGTAAAAGTTGGTTATGTTGAAATTAATAATGTAACATGGACATAAGCCAAGTATATGGCTCAAATATGGTAAATGGGTGACAGAAGCCATGTTCTATTCCTCAAACAATAGTATTCAGCAATAAAATAAAAAAGGATCAGGAAATACAAAATTTCTCACTAATTCTTACCCTCTACTTATTCAACACTTAGCAACAATTATTGAACATATCCTCTTGTATCATTGGTATTTTGAACAAGCCTTTATCAGACCTTTAATAGGGAGACTCACAAAACCTAGTCACTGAAACAGACCTAAAATGAACCCAACATGGCTCAGGGAAATTCGCGGAAGAGGGGGAAGAAAGATTGTTAGAGCCATGAGTTGGGTCACAGAGTCATTGCCTCTCCCACATAACTGATGGCTTCCCACATAAGGCAAGACCGACATTACCCATGGGGGAAGGACAGGGAGAAAGCTAATGATGGTACCATCATGGCTGTGCATATACTATATACATAACTAATAAAAATATGTTAAAAATACTTAATATGTCTGAATATATATATTTTTTAAATGGACAAGAAATGCCTCTAGTCAGATCTCATATGAAGTTCATCCTGGTGGCTCCATGCTGGGAGGTCTAGCGCACATAGGGGCTTGGAAATAGTTGCAGTTAACTTCTGCTACACGTAGTTTTCTCTTGAAGTCTCATTTTACTCGAGAGTCTTGCACAATGGAAGGACTGTGAGAATACTAGTACAGCAGGTGTTGGAGAGAGTGACTCCATCTAAAGTTCCGAGTCGCATCCTCAGAGGGAGGTCTTGTCTGCAGGAATGCTGATGTTCATAGTGTCACCGTATAGCTACCACTCCTGTCCCTCTTCAAGGAATCCTCTTAGGTCCATGTGTCCTTGGCCAGAAGTGCTTTCTTGAACGAGATGTGGATTCTATAGACAGGTACCTGCATGGAGGTACAACAGAGAAGACGTTAGTTTCAGAGTCTAGGCAAAGTGGTGTTCATGGGAACTTGAAACTGAACCTCTTCCCCAACTGCAGGTGAGGTCTGGGATATCAACAAAGTATTTACAGGAACTTCTACCACGTGGAGGAAGCACGAATGGTGAGAGGTACATCTGTGGACATATGACATGTGTAACATTCTCCGCTCCACCCGAGCTTCACTTGATGCTTTATCACTAACTAGTGGTGTGACCTGTTTTCTCTGCACCACACCATGGCCACTGAACATCACTGTTGATGACTCATGGCTGTGATGAAAAAAGAATTTTTTATTGCCATGAGAGCTACAGCCCACCTGATATTTTACTCTAGTATCTGTGATTAACCAGAGAGCAATCAAATTAAGAATCTGTTAGTTATTCAGGTAATCTATGGATATATGAAATTAACAATGAAATCTGTAGAGCAGTGATCCTAATCCTCTATCAACCACAAGTCCTTTTATCTTAAGTAGAAGTTGTCTCATTATTATTTCTACCCTTTCATTAAACTGACTACAGTAGTTGTAATTTAAATTAATTTTAAAATGACATCATGGGTCTGGCTAAATGCATATACTATGCCCACCAAATTGCCTGGTAATTACTTCTCTTAATGTCCATACCCATATATTAATCTACTTTCACTTTTGGTTAGAGAAGCTGCTCTTTTCAGATGGTGGCAACCTTGGGATGACTCAGAAGGCACCATGGTGCTGAGAAGAAGGGACAGAGGAGTGCTCAGCACTGAAATATTTCTAACACACGTTCCAAGGCTCAGGGTCCATTGCAGAAGAGGGGGCTGAAAGAATGTAAGAGCCAAGGGAAGAGTAGAACTCCTTACAATGTGCTCCTCCAGACACAAAATGGCCTGGGTATCCATGACTTCCCAGTGCCTGAACCTACCTACACAAGACCATCATAATAGGAGGAAAAGATGATGACATCAAAACTAAAAGAGAGACTGATTGAGAGGAGGAGGGCATATGATGGACAGTAGAGTTTCAGAGGGGAGAGTGGGGGGAGGGAAGTACCGTACCGTGGGATATTGTCTACAATTAAGGAAGTTGTAAATAAAAAAATTAAAATTAAAAAAAAGACATAATGGGCAATAGCACGTCAAAATGTTGACAGTTGGAACATTTGTCTAAGCGTTTGTCTATTGCTTAAGTAAACCACAGGCCAGTGTGAACATAAAGAGGATGTATCCATACAAGAACTGCTCTTCCATGGAGCTGTGATTTCAAAAAGAGCTTGGAGAGCTGTCCCAGTGGTTAAAAGTGCTTGCTTGTAAAATACATGTATGTAGAGTTCATTTTCAGTGGCAGAAGGCTTTGGCATGCCCATACTTACCCTTCTCTTTCCCTCAAAGAAATAAACAAAAATATCTTTAAAACAAATTCAGGGCTGGGGATATGGCTTAATAGTTAAGGTGCTTGCCTGTAAAGCCAAAGGACCAAGGACCCACTTAAGCCAAATGCACAAGGTGGCAAATGTATCTGGAGTTGGTTTGCAACAGCTAGAGGCCGTGGTGCATCCATTCTCTCTCTCTCATATAAATAAATAAAAAAAATATATATATATATATATATATATATATATATATATATATATATATATTCAAAAAGGGTATAGGTTATGAGGCTAGATAGGAGACCATCACAGGGGAAGAGGTGTGGTCAAAGGGAGAAGGACAAAAGGTCATATGTAACATGAATGTGGAAGAGAGAGGCTATGACCAGCGAGTTTACAATGGCGAGGGAGGAAAGGTAAAAAAAAAAATAAATTGTAAGGAAGAATGTCATAATGAAATCTAATTATTTATGTGTATATGATAAAAACAAGAATTAAATAGTTTTTTAAAAATCATGTTCCCTACACTGTTTTTTTCAAGATATGTTTGTTTGTTACCTTCAGCGACCATCTTAAAAAGTTTCTTGAAGTTTGGCTTGTGTGACATATCAGAATTCAGGCATATGTTTTCTACAAAAGTTAGTACACTAGGCCATTCAGAACCCACCTGCTTGTTATTATGTTCTTTAAAAGCACTTTTTCCATACAGTCTCTCCCCTAGTCACTGTCAAGATGATCTTCACAGAACATTTGTCTTATGTGCCAGATGGCCGCAGCCATCCATCTATGCAAGGCCCGGCTTCTTGATTGGAGTCACACAACTCCATCTGTTTTCCCTGCACCACCTCCTTCACGTCGAGGATGTTAGGAGCAGGTAGAAATTTTGAATTGAACATATCCTGCTGGAATATTTGTTTTCACCATAGCTTTAAACGGATCCAATTAGTGCTGATGCAAACATTTTCTTCAGCCTCTATGAGAGACATATGAAATTATTATCCACCCTTCTGTTCCTCTCATCAAAGACCAGCTTTCACTTTACATTCTAGCATATTTTGGAGAGTTTTCTTTCTAGGTAGATGATGAGTTGAGGAATACAGACTTTCTGTTAAACTCATGGACTATTCTGGCAAATGTCGCAGATTTTCTGCATACTTCTACAGGTAGGCCTCAAAATCCTCTGGCAAGCATATGAGCAAAACTTTGGGCATATAAGAATGACCTTTCAGTAGAGATTAACTGTGAAGCATCACTATTATAAAGTTTTGGAGTCTTGATGAATATAGCATTATAAAATTGACAGACATGTTGCCAACTCAATGAACTCTCCCTTTCTAAACAATTGGTTTTGATTGCTTACCTTGTTGGAATTGGATTGTAACTATGTAAGGTGAACTATGTTATTATAATAGGAATAGTTAGCAACTGATATGACAAGAATTAAAGCTTGTAAATATAAAATGCAGGAGGTGAGTCATGTATTTAATTTCATACTAACATGGTTGCCTGCATAATTCCTGTTTTCATGTACAATGGACATTTTTAGAATAAAATAGGAGTTATAGGCACAAGTCAATAATCCATTTTTCTCAGTTGTTAAAACTTTCATGCTGTTTTAAAACACATTTCTGGTGTGTTACTGAAATCTTTTAGAAACACAAATTTGCTCAAAAGCCTTAAAGAGGTATATGCCCATTTTCCAAGAAAGTCTACTTTGGAGGTAGAAAGATTTCTCAGTGGTTAAAGGCTCTTGTCAGCCCAGTTTCAATTCCCCGTGTCATTATCATAACATAGTCCAACTCTAACAAGGTAAACTAATCTGAAACAAGGTTCATACTCCTTCCTCTATGTGGATGTCCCATGACATCCCCATCAACACCAAGGGAGTGACTACTGTGTGTGATCCTCACTAAAACACAGGTCAAAGTCCCAGAGCCTCGGGATTCAGTTTTGTCGCCCTCTGATGAGAATGTGGCCTTCCTTTGTGTGTGGTTTGCCCTACAGATTGCTTCTTTTCTTTTCTTTTTTTTTTTTTTTGATTAAAGCTTTAATAAATGAACAAAATGTAACTTGATTGTTTTCCATCCCATTATTCTTTTTTGTTGCATCTCCCCTGTCCTGATCCACTGAGAACCCTCTTCTTTCTAGGTAGTCCTACCATTGTTTTGTTCAAAGACAGCTTATTCTCTATGTGCAATTGATTTATTAACATTGCACTTGGGGTTCACAGCAATTTACCTCCTGCTAGAAGGAAGCCCACTCCCATAGGCACTTTGTAAGGCACAGCTCCATCACTGTCTTGTTTCAGGAGCACTGGTCTGTACTTCTGCACTGTGCCTGGGGCCACTTGAGGGAGTGGCTTACCAACAAAAGGCCTAACTCTGACACAAATGTGACACTGACTATACTGCTGAAAGGACATTTGCAGCATGGGAGCTGAAGCCAGAAGGGAGTATACTTTTTTTTTTTTTTTTTTTTTGACTCAGCTGAAAATGAGCTCCTGGGACACTACCATGTGTACCAAAACAAGCACAAAAGCATCACATTGATTTTTCAAATAATTTTTTGATAACAGATAGATTTATAAATATGGAATCCATATTTAATGAGCCTTAAGCATAACCAACACTACCAAAAATATTTGGGTGCAGGGAAATCCTGCCTTGGAGGGTTTTACTGTCTTGGAAATAAATGCAGGGTACTTTGAGAAGCATAGAGTAGAGTGGCTGCTTTGACAGTTGTGATGAGGGATTCTGGAAGATATGACAGTCCATGTGTATGCCAGCTAGAGATGCTCAGGGTGTGGTCTTATTTCAGAAGCTTCGCCCTGCATGTGGACTGTGCCTCAGGATAAGCAAACTCTATACCTCTATACTTAGTATTGTGATTAATATGGGAATATGAACAGTCTGACATGGGTTTTGAAGGGAACTTACTACATGATCAAATAAATAATTGTGCCCTTTTTTAATATAAACTGCATTTATAAAAATGAGGTCTGAGAAGATAGTTTGGTGTTGGAGCATCTGCCTAGAGTTAGAAGCACTCTGGGCCTGATTGACAGCACTGCATGATAAATAAACTAATAAAGAAGTAATAAATAAAGATGAAAGGAATATCTAACTTCTATTTCTAGTTTCCAGGGCCTCTAAAGGCTGCTCTTCTACTTTTAACCACAGACAAATAAATCTATGTAAGTACCACAACGCCTGATCATCTATGATCCCCCAAAAAGAAATACACACATCACAGACATCACTGTTCTCATTTTATTAAGATCTGACACTTGGGATAAAGTCATTCATGCAACAATGTTCTTGACCATTTTCCTAGTAGGAATAAGCAGTGGCTGCTGTGAGCAGCTTGGGTAAGAGTATAGAATGACCGTTCCTTGCCTTCCAAGTTTCTGGTGACTAGAACATGGGTTGCTAAGCCAAGTGCTAGCAGTTAGCTGTATGGATATTTCTAGGTAGATGGCCCTGACCTGTGACCTGAGAAAGGACATGAGGAATATATTCTAAAAGGTTGTACATTTTGGACTAGTTGGTAGTTATAAGTAGACAAAAGCCAGTGTTTTACTGGCCTTGTCTTTGATGAAACATAATACCTGACAAAAATCAAGTTAAAGGTGGAAGGGGGAAAGTGGAGAATGGATGGCAGCAGGAGGTTGTGGCAACTGGTCACATTCAGTCCATAGTCAGAAAGCAGACAGCAATGGATACTAGTATTTAGCCATCTCTCTCTCTCTCTTTTCTTTCTCTTTCTTTCTTTCTTTCTTTCTTTCTTTCTTTCTTTCTTTCTTTCTTTCTTTCAATTTTTAGAGAAAGAGAGAGAGAGAGAATTGGCACATCAGAGCCTCAGCCATTGAAATCAAACTCAAGACACTTGCACCACATAGTGGGCATGTGTGCTTGCCTCACCTTTGTCCGTCTGGCTAACATGGGATCTGGAGAGTAGAACATGGGTCCTTAGGCTTCTCAGGCAAGCTCCTTAACCACTAAGCCATCTCTCCAGCCCCTATCTTCTTTGAAAAATAGCCAAGGTCTTCTCACTTCTGTTAACCATATCAAGAACACACCTCACAGGCATGACGAGAGGCCAACCCCATCTAAACAATCCCTCACTGGTGATTCTAGGTCCTGTCAAGTTGGCAATCAATATAAACCATCAGTCAGTGAGCTATACATACCTACCTAGGGTGTAGCTTAGTAAACCAACCAACATCATAGCATCAAATTTTAGAGCTCCAACTTCCCCCTAAATGTGTCCATGTGGAAAAAAGAATGGGAACATGGATTCCCTTCCTCACCTGAGGAGCTGGGTGGCTAAATCTCCCAGTGGACATCAATATCTTTGAAGCCATTCCACAGTGATCTCTCTGGGCTTTGTGGGGGGCAAGATGCAACATGCATCTTAGGTAATCCCTTTCAGAACTGCACACCTAGATGTTAAAAAGTGAGATCTAGAATCTTGTCCTGCTTTAAAGCAGCATGTCACCAATTTTTTTCTCTATGACTGTATTTACCTTAGCACTCACCCACAGGGGACACTGGACTGCATGGATGAGCTGGGCTCAAGAGAGGCCCCGGCACTCACCCACAGAGGCTGTTTGACTTCGCGGATGAGCTGGGCTCAGGGTAGGCCTGTCCTGAAGCTGGAGGATGCTCAGATGCAGCTTACAGCACTGCTTGTAATCCTTTAACCACAAAGGCACCAATGCTTCTGATTGCTTCAGAAATCCTTACATAGCAATACCTTCACAAGACCCTCAAAATAGAAGAAAAAATGATGACATCAAATTAAAAGAAAGACTAATGGTGAGAGGGAGGGGATATGATGGAGATTAGTGTTCTAAAGTGTAATTGGGGGAGGGGAGGGAAATATCATATATTTTTTGTATGTAAGTATAGAAGGTGTCAATAAAAAATTAATAATTAAAAAAAAGAATGACACATTTCTGACATGGGCTTAGGACAGTGGGCAGTTCCAAGCTATCTCTAGGGATATACAGTTAGTTGTTCTGAAACTCCTGAGGTGATTTTATGTTGTTAGAAATCTTTATCATTTGGAAAACTAAATTTCAGATGTGCTTTTGCCTTGTTATTTTTATTCCAAATTGAATTGTCTTATTGGTAGAAAGCAGATTTTGGTAAATATATGTATATATACACATATCATATTGACAATGTTTGCTTTTAAAATAAATCTGGAAATGTGTATTTTTTAAAAGTAAATTTAATATAATATATATATATATATATATATATATATATATATATATATATATAATGCTTCTGTCTTAACTTTGTTTTAAAATACATTTTAAATGGCCAGTCTCTGAGGTAATATCATTTAACTATAAATTCAACCTAATTCAAGTTTGCATGACATTGTCAGAATATAAAATGAATGGGGTCTAGAGAGATGGCTCAGTAGTTCAGGCACTTGCTGGCAAAGCCTAATGACTCAAGTTTGATTTCCCAGTACCCACGTAAAGCCAGATGCACAAAATGGTGTTTGCATCTGGAGTTCATTTGCAGCAGCTGGAGGCCATAGCAGCCCATTCTCTCTCTCTCTTCCTCTCTCTGTGTCTTTATATCTCTTTCTGCTTGCAAATAAATAAATATTAAAAAAAATTAACAAACATAAAATGAATGTGCTCTAGCCCAGTTACTCACAGAGTCCTTGTTTCCTTCTGAAACTTCATGACCCATCCTCCAATGTCAGTGTTTTCCTCAGTGTTGCACTTTCAAACTACCAGCAGAATGGGTCTATAAGTTCTTCTCACAGAATTGTAGGGTTTTCTCTTGCCCAAAATTCCAAACTCATCCACATTCCGCAAACTAGTTCCAATGGTGTATAGACGGCACGGTCACAGTTATCACTTCTTTGTTTCAAAGAACAGCATGGCTTCTACCGCAGTATCCTCTGGCTGAGTACATAGGAGCTTGTGCAAGGTGAGAGGCTCAGTTCCACCACTGGGAAAGCAAGGTTATGTGGGTTCTTAAAACATGGTAATCAATCAGAGGACCTTTTACATAGGATATGAGCTACCAGTGCAAATCCATGTTTTCGTCCTTAATCGAATGCCTACTACACTGATCAATGTGTTAGCATTTCTCCTACTTTCCAATATAGAAAAGGTGAATTGGTTTAAACACTGAATGTTTTAGCAGGTAAGACAGATTAGAACAGTAAACTCAGTGGATCTAGATATGGAGAGAAAATTTAGGGCAGAAAATGACAAGTGGATCAGTTCTTAAAAATAGGAAAGTTGAGTGACATTAGGTCTCACCACATTCTTCTTTGGGGGTTGCAGTTATTTTAGGTTCCTTTAGGAACTAGGGACATGCTTATTAGCCATATCATCTCCTCCATACATATCACCTGTCCTCATAGGCACAAAACCCAACCTAGATCTGGAAGGAACCAGAAAAGCTCTTGGTTGAAGTGGGAGAATACCATGAACCTCATTCTTTAATAACACCAACTGATTATCCACAGCCTGTGGGGAGCAGGCCTATGCACGGAGGTCTCCTGATCTTCTGGGAAGACAGTGGGCCTTTGCTGAGCTCTACCGGTAACCACAAGCTCCAGGCTTCAGCTAAGGCATATCCTAAGCCCCTACCTACTGCAGTTTCCCTCTGGGTTTATGTAGCCAGATCTTTTTGAGCTGTGACTGGAGGGCAGAGCTTGACTCATTACATGTCTGGATGGAGGATCACGAAGGCACCTTTTATATGTGAGCATTTTCCCCACATTTGGTCAAAGCTGAGTTTCTCTGACTTTTCCAGATGTATGACAGTCTGTGATTGCCAACTCTGGCTGTCCCACTCCCTGCTGTCAATTAGCCAGGCCTCATCACCCTTATGTTTGCACACTCTCACTTACCATGTTCTGAAGAGGATAGGGACTTAATTGGCAGAGGTAAGCTGCTTCCAGTTACTGGAAGCTTCTCGTTCCAGCATCATTTAAAAAGCATCCATTCCATCATTCCTGGGAGCTTATCCTGAGAAACACATGTCCTGTTCATGTTCATGGGCCAATCTGCTTCCATTATTTTTTATCCTTAAAGGCTTTGACCTTTTCGTAAGGGTAAGAGCAAAACACTTTGGGGAAGCATGCAAGGTAGTAAGCCCACCACCTCCATAATCTTCCTATCTGTAAGTGCTAGGTAACCATCAAGAAGTCAGAGGCCAGCATCCGACAGGGGGCTGGAGAGATGGCTTAGCAGTTAAGGTGTTTGCCTGAAAAGCCAAAGGACCCAGGTTTAATTCCCGAGGACCCTTGGAAGCCATATACATAAGGTGGCGTGTGTGTCTGGAGTTTGTTTGCAGTGGAGCACCCATTTTCTCTCTCTCCCCACTCTCCTGTCGGCATCTTTCTCTCTCACTCACAAATAAATAAAAATTTTAAAAATACCAAAATAAATTTTTTAAAATGTGCAGACAGCCCATGGGCCTGGACCATGAGGGAGAACCAATACATGATTGCCAGAATTCAAGAACGTGTTTTTAGCCCAAACATGAAAGGAAGGCTGCATATGGCCAAAGGTTGGTCATTTGCTCACAGCAACACAAACTTCTTCTCCCTTTGCTGGAGTTCAAGGTTAAGGTATGTACCTCCAGGCGTTGTGTCTGTGAGAACCAATTCTTATGGACAGTAACATCTATATGCCTCCATAGGGGGATAGTAAGAGAGAGAGGCCTCACTGCTTCCTCTCTAAAGCCTACTTTTAAAAAATACATTTTTATTTTATTTGTTGAGAGAGAGAGAGAGAGAGAGAGAGAGAGAGAGAGAGAGAGAGATGGGGTGAGGCAGATAGAGAGAATGACAGAGAGAGAGAGGGAGAGAATTGACCCATCAGGGCCTTCAGCCACTGCAAATAAACTCCAGATGCATGTGCTACTTTGTGTATTTGGCTTACATGGGTCCTGGAAAATCGAACCTAGGTCCTTTGGCTTTGCAGGCAAGCACCTCAATGGCTCAGCCATCTCTCCAGCCCTGGAGCCTCCTTTATGAGGACACCCCTTGCATATTGAGGGCAGACTTCTCCTGCTGAGTCACTTCCCCAAAGTCTCATATTTTATTACCTGTTCCTTGGAGTCTAAGTCCCAGGATCGTGGGAGCACATACATCACAACATGGGAGAGTTCCTGGCAACCCGGATTTTCTTCCCTATGGTGTTTTCAGACACTAAGGACTGTAGAAAGGTAAGCACACTGCTGTCCCTGTGGTTCCCAAGGGCCTTATGTGGTACTGAAGGTAGACAAACACACAAATATCTTATGTTGCTCCTGTTTGTGGTTGGCGCTGACTCACTCTGTGCCCACAAGATGCTGGCTCTTCTTAGCCTGGTGTGGAGCACAGCCTCAGACAATCACTGGGGAAGCTCAAGTGTTCACCTCTGTGGGGTCCAAAATACAGCGTCACTTGGCTGCTCTGCAGAAGGAAGAATTTTTTTTTTTTTCTGTAAATTGCAGAAACTCCCAATCACACCATGAAATTTTCATGACTTTGGGCAAAATGATTGACCTGTGTTCTCAGTCACACTAACAGTCTCAGGGGAAAAAAAAAAAAAAAAAACTTTCTATTTTCCTTTCTAAAGAATGAGGTGCATTCTTGCTAAAAACAAAAATATAAAAATTTACTTTAAAATATTTAATTTGCTGATTGAACCTAGGGCATCATTTTTTCCTCAAATTCCCCTGGTGCCCTTCTTAGTGGTTCTATCTTATCCCTCTATTTCTACATCTTGTGCCTCAGGGAGGCACCACACTGCACGATCCCAGTATTTCTTCTTAGGCCTGCGGGGCAGCTGGGGTCATAGGATCTGATTCTTTAGCCCTGAGTGAGAGGCTTAAACAAATCTACCATCCTCCAGGCAGGACAGTGCCTGCCTCCTGTCTGCTTTTTCCAAGTTATCAGGACCTTGGTAAGGAGAGCAACACAATTTAGGAATAGGATAAAAACATTGAAAAAAATATTCTCAAACACAATTTTCTGGTGCTAATGGAAGACAAAATGCAATCTGGAGATGAGCATCTTCCATTTCTAGAAATAGGTATGAAAACCATACCAGAAATATAAAATGATATAATTTATGGAAAGTAGGGGAAGAATGGCTGAGCAGTATATCTTAATATATTTCACCTGGTGTCATTAGGTACTTACAAAAGTTGCTCCTGCTTATATATCTTGGGGAAGAAATATAAGATTACATGCCTGCTATAGTTCAGCCAGATTGAGAATTTTAATATGGTTTTAAGACATGGCTCAATATTTATAGATGTCAGTGGTAAGCCACATATTTTCTCTAAAAAGCACTATATTTTGAGATATTTTAAATTTATTTTTATGAGATGTGGACATACTTAGTATGTAAACAACACATGTTAGTACCATCATTTCCCTCATCCCTGACCCTTTTCTGAAGAGGCCCTCCTCACTGGGGATGCATCAACCCCATGGGGATTGGGGTTGCATTATGAGGGCAGCAGTCAGTTATAGGGGAAAGGCAATGTCTCTGTGCAAAGTCCTAACTTATGGCTCTAACAATCTTTCTGCCTCCTCTTCTGCAAAATTCCCTGAGCCAGGTAGGGTGCATTTTAACTCTACTTCAGTGATGGGCTCTTAGGAGCCTCTGGATCTCTGGTTTTGTAGGTGTTGAGTGTCCTCAGTGTCTATCTCCTTCACCCTTGTGCTTATATCAGGTTCACTGAGAAAGCAGCACTCTTGCTCATTTCTCCAGTTCCTCTGTGGTTTCAGCTGGGGCCAGGGTGAAGTGCACTGGGTTATTTATCTTCTCAGATCCTGCTTCCGTCTAAAAAAGAAAGCAGAATCTCCAACGGAGAGAGAAGTCAGCACTGGTTAAATGGGATAACCATTATTAAATTAGAGAGAATTTAAAGGGTGTGGACCCTCTTATATGCCAAGATTAGTGGAAACTTGACATTGGAATGAAAAATCATTATCTGGATATGATTCTGAATTGTTTCTGAACTTAAGATATGATTTCATTTACACTGAGTTGATTTGTTAGGCAATCCAAGAGTAGTTGGTTACCCACCATGGCTGTGTGCCACTATTGCACTTGTGTGAGCATCACATCAGTTTGTTTGAGTTGCTTGGACAGATATTGGCCACTTTCCCCCAGTAGCTCATGTTGAACCTTCCAGCACTAGATAGGCTAATTGTCTGAGGACTGGCTCTCTTCCACATTACAAGTTCTCTCCATGGTTTGTGCCAACAGTGTATGGTATCTTTAGCAATAGGGTCTTACCATTAACCTCTGGTGGGTAATCAGGTGCTCTGACAAAAGTCTGTTTTATTTGTTTTGGGAAAGCTAGTACGTCTCTCTGATCAATAGCTCATTGTGGATGTAGACCACATCGTGGTCCAGGGGATTACAGGCCAGCCCCAAGGGAAAAGAAAAAGACAGAGAAGAAAGAGAAACAGGAGAAATTTAAGGTTAGGCTTTGTCTCACCCTCTCCAGGGCCCTTTGATCCAGGTACTCCCCTAAGGGCCTCTTGAGCGTTCCACATTTAGCCTAACTTCCAGGATATAGCATTCTGTGATACCAGTTCAATTTGGGTTCAGTTTTCTGTCTCCCCCCCATTCCCCTTCCCCCCATACCCTCCTTATTGTCCTAGCCTCAAGATGCCATTCAGGTACGTCAGCAACTCAGGCTGATACAGGTCAGGAACCACAGATGAGTGAGACCATGCAACTATTGTCTTTCTGTGATTGAGATTAGAATGATCTGTTCCAAGTTTGACCATTTTTCTACAAATTTCATTGTGTCATTTTTTTCTTACTGCTGAGTAGAATTCCATCATGTAGAGATATAACACATCTAGGTTATTCATTCATCCAATGATGGGCACCTGGGCTGATTCCAGCTCTTAGCTATTATGAATTGAGCAGCTACAAACAAGGTTGAGCAAATATCTCTGAACTGAGATATGGAGTTTTTAGGGTAAATGCCCAGTAAGGGAATAACAAGGTCTGTTGGTAACTCTATATTCATACTTTTCAAGATAGATTTCCATCGTGGTTGTACCAGCTTACATTTCCACCAACAGTGTGTGAGGGTTCCTATTTCTCCATATGGTCAACAACATTTGTTTTCATTTGATTTTTTAATGTTTGCTATCCTTACTGGGGTAAAGTGGAATCTCATAGTTGTTTTAATTTGTATTTCCCGAATAGTTAGGCATGTTGAACATTTCCAAAAGTCATTTGTAATTCTTCCTCTGAGAACTCCCTATTCATTTCTATGCCTCACTTTTGGAGTGGTTGTTGGATTTTTTTAGTTTATTTTTTTGAGTTCTTTGCAGATTCTAGATATTAGGCTTTCTCAGTGGTATAGCTGATGAAGATTTTCCTCCCATTCATTCGGTAATCTATTGGCTCTGCTTATGGTATATTTGTCTGTGCAAAAGTTTTTTTTGTTTTTGTTTTTTAAAAATAATTTATTTATTTATTTATTTATATTATTCTATTTTTACATTCATATTGGTGATTCCATTATCCTCCTCCCTGTCCTCCCTCTTCCAAAGGGACCCTCATCAATGGGGAATGTGGGTCATGCATTGTGGGATAGTCAAGAGTTATGGGGGATAGGCCAAATCTGTCTGCATAATGCCCCAACTTGTGGCTCTAACACTCTTTCTGCCCCCTCTTCCGCAAATTTCCCTGAGCCATGTTGGGGTCATTTTAGTTCTACTTCAGTGATGAGGTTTTAGGAGCCTCTGTGTCTCTGGATATCTGGCTTAGTAGGAGTTGGATGTTCTCTGTGTTTATCTCCTTCACCCTTTTTCTGGTGTCGTGATCACCAAGAAAGCTGTACTCTTGCCCTTTCCACACATTATGGTTTCAGCTGGGGCCCTGGTGAAGTGTGATAGGCTGATTCTCCCTTTAGGTTTGTCATCCATCTGAAAAAGATAAGCAAATTCTCCAATGGAGAGAGAAGTTAGTACTAGATAGATGGAATGGCCATAGTTATGTTAGAGAAAATTTTATGTGCGTAGGCCCTCTTCTAGCCCACATTTGGTGGGAGCTTGATCTTGGAGACTGTGCTCAGTTTTTGTATATGGTTTTGACTTATTTCCTAGTTCCAGCAATGAGTTCCATTCCACTGAGTGGATCTGTTAGCCAAATCAAGAGCAGTTGGTTGCCCACCATGGCTGTGTGCCACTACTGCACTTGTTTGAGCATTACATCAAGTTGTTTCCTGCTGGATAGCTTAGACTGTGAATTGTTTGGACAGATGTCAGTCATTTTCCCCCACTCGCTCGTGTAGCACCCTCTGGCACTAGGCTAGCTAACTTCCTGGGGACTGACCCTCTTTCCGATTCCGACCAGGTCTCTCTCCATGTTTTGTGCAAAAGCCTTTTAATGTCATGAAATCCCATTGGTTAAGTGCTTGTTTAATTTCCTGGGCCACTGAGGTTTTGTTCAGGAAATCTTTTCCTAGGCCTATATCATGGAGAGTGCCTCTTATTGTTTCTTCCAATATAAAGAGTTTCAGGTCTTATAATCAGGGTTTTAATCCATTTGGACTTGGTATTTGTGTATGGTGAAATGAGTGGGCCTAATTTCATTTTTATACATATGGTCATCTAATTTGTCCAGCACATTTGTTGAAGATGCTGTCTTTTCTCCAATCTACATTATTGCCACCTTTGTCAAAGATCAAGTAGTTACTTGACTTAACATCTGGGTCTTCAATTCTGTTACATTGGTCTATGTTTCTGTTTTCATTCCAGTACCATGCTGATTTTGTTACTATGACTTTATAATATAGCTTTATGGGTATGATGATACCACCAGAGGTGTTTTTTTTCTTTTTTTCTAAGGATATGCTTGGATATCTGAGGCCTTCTGCCATTCTGTATGAATTTTGAGATCATGTTTTTTCAACATCTGTTAGGAATTATGCTGGCATTTTTATTGGTATTGCATTAAATCTGTATATTGCTTTTGGTAGAATTGCCACATTCACAATATTAATTCTACCTATCCGGGAGCATGGGAGGTCTTTCCATCTTCTCAAGTTCTCCTTATTTTTTTTTTTTCTTGAGTACTTTGTTTTTATGTTTCCATTATATAGGTGTTTCACATTCTTGGTTAGTGTTATTCCAAGGTATTTATTTATTTATTTTTTGTTGCTGATGAAAATGAGACAGCTTTACTGATTTCTTTCTCTGTATATTTGTCCTTTGCATATGGAATAGCTCCTGAATTTTGTGCATTGGTTTTATATCCTGCTACTTCGATGAAGCTATTGATCACTTTTAGAAGTTTTGAGAAGGAGTCTTTTAGGTCACTTATGTATAGAATTATGTCATCTGCAAATAAGGCTAACTTGACTTCTTCCTTTCCAGTTTGAATCCCTTTCATTTCTTTCTCCTGTCTTATTGCTTGAGCTAGTAATTCTAGTATTATGTTGAAGAGCAGTGGTGGGAGTGGGCACCTCTGTCTTATTCCCAATCTCAGTGGGAACTCCTTGAGTTTTTCCCCATCAACTATCATTTGGGCTTTAGGAGATTTATATATAGCTTTTATTGTGTTGAGATATAAACCCCCTATACCTGTTCTTTACAGTGTTTTGATCATAAAATGGTGTTGTATTTTGTCAAAGGCCTTCTCTGCACCAATTGAGATGATCATGTGATTCTTATGGTTAAGTTTATTTATGTGATGTGTTACATTGAGTGATTTCCATATGTTAAACCATCCCTGCATCCCTGGGATGAAGCCTACTTGATCAAGGTGGATAATGTTTTTGATGTGTTGTTGAAATCAGTTTGCAAGGATTTTGTTCAGGATCTTAGCATCTAAGTTCATTAAGGATATTGGCCTACCGTTTTTTTGTTTTTTTTTTTTCTTGTTGCATCTTGTCTGGTTTTGGTATTAGTGCAATGCTTGCTTCATAAAAAGAACCCAGGAGGATTCCTGGGTCTTCAATTATGTGAAACAGTTTGAGAAAAATTGGTTTTAGTTCTTCAGTGAAGGTTTGATAGAATTCAGCTGAGAAGCCATCTGGTCCTGGACTTTTCTTTTTGGGGAGGTTTTTGATTACTTTTCAGTCTCCACAGATGTGATAGGTTTATTTAGAAGATTAATCTGTTCTGAATTTAGTTTTGATAGGTTATATGTGTCTAGGAATTCATTCATTGCTTACAGATTATCCAATTTTCTGGAGTAGAGGTTTTGGAAATATGCCCTGATGATTCTTCCAATTTCATTGATGTCTGTTGTGATCTGATTTTGTTAATCTAAGACTTCTCTCTCTCTCTTTCTCTCTCTCTCTCTTTTTTTTTTTTTTTTTTTTTTTTTTTTTTTTTTTTGGCCAGGGGTTTATCAGTAGTTTACTTTTTCAAAGAACCAGTTCTTTGTTTTATTGATTTTTTAAATAGTATTCTTAGTTTCCAATTCATTAATTTCTGCTCTAATCTTAATTATTTCTTTCTGTTTGGATCTCTTTGGGTTAGATTCTTCTTGTTTTTCCAATGCCTTTAGGTGGACAGTCAGGTTATTAATTTGGGATCTCTCTGTCTTTGTACTGAAGGCATTTAGGGCTATGAATTTTCCCCTTAGGACTGCCTTCATTGTGTCCCATACATTTTGGTAGGTTATGTTTTTATTATCATTGGATTCTAGGAATATTACAATTTCTTTTTTTATTTCTTCCACAACCCATTTGTTGTTTAAAAGTGTGTTGTTTAGCCAGGCATGGTGGCACACACCTTTATTCTCAGCACTTGGGAGGCATGAGTTTGAGGCCACCCTGAGACTACATAGTGAATTCCAGGTCAGTCTGGGCTACAAGTTAAGTCTACTATCAAAAGCTGAACTAGGAGATGATTCTGTTCATTTTTTTGATATGTTTGTTGGCTCTTTGATGGTTTGCTTCCAATTCAGGATATTTTTGATCAGGGTTTCATTGGTTGTTGTGTTTTCACTTTGGGAATGAATTTCTGTTGATTTCTATGTGATTTCATTGGAGTCTTCCATTGTAGGACTGGGCATCCTTGGTGGAGATCTCAGAGTTTTCTGGTTTTCATTGGCATTTTTGCATTATTGTCTACCCATTTTAGGAAGACTCTTTATTTTACTGAGGAGGAAGCAAGTTTTTGTCCTTTAGTCTGTGTACCCTCTGACTCGGGTGAACAGGGATGTTGGTACCCAGTGGCCAGTCAGGATACCAGAGTAAAAGGCCTGGTTCCACAGCTCACAAAGGGACCAGGCCTCCCCAACAAGGTACAATGGGATCTACCAGGACCAAGGGACTGGGGGGAGCCAGGGAACAGGGATCGGGCCTACTTATTCCATGCAGTGCCCTCCTGCTCACAGTCTGGCCCAGGGAACCTGGACCAGGGAACTGGGAGGAGCCTGGAAACAGGGGTCTGGCCTACTCACTCCATACTACCAGGCCTGCCATGCCTGCACACTGTCTGCTAAGGGAACCCAGACCAGGGAGCTGGGAGAAGCCAGGAAGCAGGGGTCTGGCCTGCTCCTTCTACACCATCACATCCCTGTTTTGATATTTAAAACTGTTTTAAAGATATTTATCAAATGGATTAAAAGAAAATAACATACATATGCACATTGGGAAGTAGAATACAAACATTTATGATATTAAATTAAAAAATGTTTCAAAAGGTAGTAGTTGGGCTGGGCGTAGTGGCATATGCCTTTATTCCCAGCACTTGAGAGACAGAGGTAGGAGGATCACCTTGAGTTCAAGGCCACCCTGAGACTACATAGTGAATTCCAGGTCAGCCTGAGCTAGAGTGAGACCCTACCTCAAAACAAACAAACAAACAAAAAAGGTAGTTGGTCCAAAGACACCACTACTGAAAAACAGTATAAAAAATGTGCCATACAAGTAACTCAGTACACAGTGATCAACAGAGCATTCCTGGGACATATGCACTTAAGAATTATAGATGAATTTATTTTTATTTTATTTTTTAAAATATTTTTCTATATTTTATTTATTTATTTGAGAGAGAGATACAGAAATAGGCAGATAGAGAGAGAGAGAGAGAGAGAGAGAGAGAATGGATGCACCAGGGCCTCCAGCCACTGCAAACGAACTCCAGATGCATGCGTCACCTTGTGCATCTGGCTTTCGTGGGTCCTGGGGAGTCGAACCTGGGTCCTTTGGCTTTGCAAGCAAGGACCTTAACCGCTAAGCCATCCCTCCAGCCCGGTAAATTTAATTTTAATGTCTGATATCACATGTGATTTGATGCATACATGCTTCTCTCATTAACTCATAATCTAAGGAGACTCTTCCATTAAGGCATGCATAATGCATTATTATAGGTTTCAGGTTTAAGGTATAAACAGAAATATATACTAGATAAGTTCCCCAATAAAGTCAGTGAAAAAAGTGCCTATCAAAACCTCAGAACAAAATTGTGTGTCTGTGTATTAAAAGCAACAAATTCCATGTGAGCATGAAAAGTAGTTGTGCACAGGAATACAAGAGGAGGAATGAGCTGAGATTGGGATGAAGAAGAGACAAGTGGTTACAGCTGTGCTGGGGATGAATGAGATAAGAGGAATTGGACCAGGAATGGGGTGTAGATAAAGAGTTGAAGCTGAGCTGGGGACAAAAGAAACCAGAGGAGTTAGAGCTGATCTGGTGTACCAGTGTTACCAGCTTGTGTGCACATCAAGTGTGCACTCCAAAGCTCTGGTGCCTGGTTAAAAACAGAGCTTGGAGAAGCAGAGGACACCACAGGCTCCCACTGTGCAGGTCCACACACTAGAGCAGTGCAGATGATGCATGTGGCAGCCAAAAGCAGACTTGAAGTGGAGAAGGTCAGGAAAAGGACAACAGAATGTGCCTAGGTGGTAGACAAAAAAAAAAAAAAAAGGCCATATCCTGAATATGTCCTGATGACAACAGGACAGAGTGTC
Organism: Orientallactaga sibirica; assembly: GCA_036365145.1. Taxonomy (NCBI): domain Eukaryota; kingdom Metazoa; phylum Chordata; class Mammalia; order Rodentia; family Dipodidae; genus Orientallactaga; species Orientallactaga sibirica. The sequence goes on from JAEOAD010000039.1 coordinate 16,468,324, forward strand.
AGAAAGATCTGCAGCAGCAGAGCAGCCTCTGCCCACCAGGTTCCCAGTGCACTCTGTGGGAATAGGAGACATACCTGATTCACACTCAACAGGGACCATCACAGTCAGACCCTCTTCAATGAAGGAAAACTGTGTTCTGAAAAGTTTACATTTACATGCAGAAGTGAAGACAGCCAGGGGATGTTTCCCGAAGGCATAGCATCTCAACTCAAATATGCTCTGAACGTCAAGTTGAAAGCTAATGTGTTCTCTCTCTCTCGCTCTCTCTCTCTCTCTCTCTCTCACACACACAAAACCAAGTATTAGAAGGTCCCCAGCTAGGTGAGAAAGCAGAGACTTAAACAGGAGGAGTGATATATCATTGCTGTCAGAAATGTGACAAAAAATTTAGCATTAAAGAGAATGTTAGAAGAAACCCAGGAGAAAATACACACACACACACACACACACACACACACACACACACCCTGAGAGTGCTGAAAATCGGTGAAAGGATAGAATGGAAAATACTAGCTGGGCATGGTGGCGCACACCTTTAATCCCAGCACTCAGGAGGCAGAGGTAGGAAGATCACCATGAGTTCGAGGCCACCCTGAGAATACAGAGTGAATTCCAGGTCAGCCTGGGCTAGAGTGAGATCCTACCTTGAAAAAAAAAATAAATAAATAAAAAGAATGGAAAATGGTAAGCAATCAAATTCTAAAGTGGATGAGAATGTGGTAAGATTCAGTGTTAGATTTAGAAGACATTTGAGCTCATGTGTAACTGCAGACTCATAGTAGGAGGAAAAACCTGTGGAATGGCACAGATACAAGTAATTGTAATTCCATAGAATCCCACTGAAATAACAACAGGGAACCAATAGATTAGCACTGGCATCATCCTTGAGAACATTGACTCCCCACACTCAGCAGTGAGGCACATTCTCTTAAAACTGCTGTAATCAAGTAAACAGAAATAATCAGACTAAACTTTGTGCATGCTGGCAAAACAATCCAAGTCACTTAGGAGGGAAATAAATCACAGAGGCATGTGATCTTTGATAGCAAAGTGTAAGCAGAAAGAAAAATGGATGGAGAGACTTAAGATAATCCAGAGAACGAGGGTGCTTATTCTTTCCAATGGCAGTGCTCCTGTCAGAATCAATGTTTTGTGTTGCAGTCACTGTGGTCACCCGGCAGACCCCATGGCTTACAATACTGTCTCTATGCTGGATTTAGTGTTCTGTGCTTTCTTCCATAAAACCAACCTGAACCTGGCCGAACCATTGCTAAGTAAAAAGTGTTTGTATCCAATACATTCAAAGCATTCTGTGTATTTTCTAGTTGATTTTATGTCTGCTAATATGAAGTGCAAACTCTAAAATAATAACAAACACAGTTTCTGACAAATATTCTGAATTAGTAGCTATCTTAAGAAGCTAAAACTATCATACGGTCAATATATCAATATGAAAAATATAGAATTAAAATGGTTTATGATGATACTAAGGTTATACTAGGAATTTATGTGTTTTCTGAACAATGTTAGTATCAAACACAGGCATTATTATTATTATTATTATTATTATTATTATTATTATTTTGTCAAAGACATTCTTGCTTAATTGTGTTCCAAAATATGCTTCCACGGTGGGTATCCCTCCTATTGACCATCTACACAAGGTTGGTGCAGTCAGACTGACTAGCCACAAGGTGGAGTGCCTACCTAGGTACTTCTGCCACACTCAAACTAGTGAAACCTCCCATGTAGAACATGGGATCTGATATGCAAAAGCAAGGCGAAAAGGTGGAGGAAAGAGGGACTGTAAGGCCTTTTGGCCATCAGGAGGCAGTGGATGGCGAGAGGATGCCAGACAGATGGATGCCCCTTCCCTCCTGCTCATGTTCTGAGCAATGTTCCTTGGTGGCTAAACTTTTGTGTCTTCTGTGATTTATTTATAAACAACCATGAGAACATCAATAGATTGCTTCAAGGGACACTTAAAAATGCAGAGCATCCCTTGTTGCTCATTTTTGCTGCTCTGAATTGGCAATTGCCTAATAAAGCCTCACTACTTAATCAGAGTACCAGTCTATGTTGTAGAGAATCTGTAACAATAATGATTCATTTTAGAAGAGGTTTCCAAGCCAAGAGCCACTCTGAGAGTATTAAGAATCTATTGATGGTTATAAAGGAGGTGCTAATAAACTTTGGCATTTCATGACATAAAAATTCATAAGATGTGCTTAATTAATGGAATGACAGGTGGGAAGATAGGATAGAAGGGCCCTTAGCTCACATGCAACCAATGGTAATTTCAAAAATAACAATGGGGCCTGGAGAGATGGCTTAGCAGTTAAGCACTTGCCTGTGAAGCCTAAGGACCCTGGTTCAAGGCTCGATTCCCCAGGAGCCATGTAAGCCAGATGTACAAGGGGGCATATGCATCTAGAGTTCATTTGCAGTGGCTGGAGGCCCTGGCATGCCCATTCTCTCTATATTTATTTGCCTCTTTCTCTCTCTGTCGCTCACTCTCAAATAAATAAAAATAAAAATAACAATGAAAGAAATAAAAAGAAAAGGTGTGTGCTTGGTACAATTGATATTGAAAAATAACATAAGTTAATTTCAGCCAATTGCCAAATGAAAATATGTTTCAAAGAGTGAGGGAGCCATTATGACAGGCTTAGAGGACACCCATGAATCCCATAGCTGCATTGTAACACACTAGAGACGGGACTGATGGTCTAATAACAAGCAGACAAGCTGGAAGTGACACTGAGTATGTACATGAAAAGGAGCAGAGACTGGCCATCACTTCTGCCACAGCAGGTGGACAAGAGCAGCAGAAGAATGAGCTGAGCTCTATCAAAGGGGTCTGGCTATAACACTCCTAACCCCACCCCCAACAGCACACCTCCTCCAGCAAGGCTCCACCTCCCAAATTGCCATCAGCTGGCAAGCAAGCATTTAAAATATATGAGTTTATGGGAAGAATCTGATTCAAACTACTATACTGGATATGTACACGCAAAGGATTTGATGTCTGTATATACATGAGTCCCCAGTGGACACCAGGGAAGCATGGGGGTGGGTGTCAGAGATATTGACATCTGAGTGGAAAAAACTAAGAAATTCAGTTCCCCAAATTCCTTAAGTTCCCCTGCCAGAAAATCTTTAACAGAAAAAAAAAAAAAAAAAAAAAAAAAAAAAAAAAAAAAAAAAAAAACCTGCTGCCATCACAGAGGGCTTGGTCTTGGTTTGAATCTCAGGGCAAAGCAGCCTCCCTTCCCCAGAGCTAGAAATGAGCTCTGCTTCTCCAGCTGAATTTGGCCAGAGGATGGAGGTAGAACACTTTTATCCTCTGGTTCTTATTGAACCTGCAGGCTGCATTGAGAATTAGCCACACTCATATGGACATATGTGGTCATCAAAACTCAGGTAAATATAATAAGAGGCCATTCATATTGGAAGGTGATGACCCCACAATCTATGGTTCACAGGGAATCCATTAATTGTTGACATCATGGCAGGATTTAGAATCACCATAGAAACAAACCCCTGGGCATGTCTGTGAATGGTTTTTTATATTAGATTGTGAGGTAGAAAGACATATTAATTGTTGGTGGCACGATTCCCTGGGCTCGATCCTAGACTGAATCAAAATGAGAATGAACGGAGTCCCTACATTCGTTTTTCTGCTTCCTGATTGTGGGCACACTGTGACCTGCTCTACTTCATGCTTCGGCCACCATGCCATCTTGTCATGATGGACTGTAACCCCAAAGTATAAGATGAATTACACCTTAAGTTTAACCTTAACTTGCTCAAGTTGCTTCTGGTCATTGTATGTCATTACTGCGACAAGAAAAGTAACTAATATACTTCCTAACTTAGGGTTAGCTGATTTTCCTTGGTTCCCTGAGATAACTTGCAAAGGCCTGCTTATACCAGCTGGGTCCAACCAGCCTGTGTTGTTAGTATGCAGGATCAGAGTGGTGTGCAAAAGGAAGCATGATAGAGATTAAGTGGCTTAAGCACATTCCATGGGACTGCTTAAGGAAAAGGTGGCCAAAATCTCACCTAGACTGTGACAAAGATCACAGAAATAAGGCAGACTCTTCTCTCTTCTATGTGGAAGAGAACATGTTCTAAGAAACCTTGTTGATTTGCAGAGAGGAAAAGAGGTTGATGTTTGCACCATGCCAGGGGCAAGAGCTCTGCTGACTTACCTGCCCTCTGTGGTTCTTGGTGGTCTCAGCAAGTACACTGATGCTTTTCATCCCAGGTAATCAAAGGTGGATAGATATGACACCATCGCTAGAAAAGAACCAAACTCTGCTCCTAGAAGCAAGATGTTCTGAGCCACACCAAAGACCAAGAATAATTGCCAAAACAAAGTTGGAATCCTGCCTGTTAGCTTGTGTTTCCTACTCACGGACAGCTATGCCTATTACTACCTCAATTCTTGTCCAGTCAGGAAAGCTGACAGGCCACTGGATATTTCAGAGAGAATACCACAAGGGAGTTCTGAGCTTAAACACATACAAAGTAACACCTGCAAGAGGTGGTACTATGGTCCAGCTGGGGGAAGAGCTCAAATTTAGGATATCATGGGCTCAGAGGAAGAGCTCCTTGGGCTCCTGGTCCCCTCTCAGCAGGGTGGGTATTATGTTGTTTTATCCAGAGACTCAGGTGGCTGGAGCCCCAAATCAGGCCCAGGTTCTGTCCATAAACTTTCACTCCACATTACACAAGTCTGTCAGCCTGCCATGCCTGTCCTGTTGACAGCCAGAAGCTACAAGAGGACATCTTTGGTTAGCATGGCAGGCAGGCTCCTTGCACCACCAGCAGGAACACAAGGGGTTTTGGAGCACGTGGATGGGTATGTTGTCAGTAGCGTGTAGTCTAATATTGTTTTTTTTGAGAGCAGACTCTAAGATCCTGCATACATCATGGACTGTAAATGGCAAAAGTACAAGAAAGAAGAAAAGCAATCACACTGTAGCATATATGGCAGGCTCCTTAATAGAAAAGAGATAGCAGGGAATCCTGAGACATGATCAATGTCATTATAACATCATGTGAGAAATAACATTTTTGCAAGTGAATTTCTCAGAGAAGCTAAATGCATGGTAACAGATTGCACCCATCTTGCCTCTTGTAACTTATTAATGAAAGATTGCAGCACTGAAAGATTATCTGTGTCATTTTTACAATGAAGGAAAGCTGAATAGTGTTCCCATGGTGAAGTTAGCGTGGTTGTGTTTGCTAACGAGGCCAGATGATGGATAGCATTGCCTTACACATTCTTCCATGAACCAGAGGGGAAATCACACTTACAGAGGAATAACGCAGTCCCTCACTTAGTAACGGAGCCCACTCTGAGTCCAAGCTGCTCACCTGGGGATCCATGCATGTCTACAGAAGCCAGCGTTTGGGGGAGGCGAAGAGGAGTTGCCCAGGATATACTGCCAAAAGGAAAAGAACTCATCAGAAAGGAAGGACAATTAAAACCTGAACATTTTGATTCAGTGACATGACTAAAATATGTCTTGGCCTCATCTTGCTGACTCTGTTGTTTTGTGTGTGCTGTTTTATTGAAGGCTTTCTGTGAGTTTACTGCTGCTGTGCTTGAAGCACCTTAGAGAGAAGAAGAACAAGGCTCAGAAAGTTTGAGTGCTTTGTCTCTAGTCACATTTCACAACTTTCATAGTGGGAACATGACCACAGCTAACTCCTGGTCTCATCTACTTAGCTTCTGTATTAGCCAGTGGAGATTACTGCAAAACCTTGTCCTCCTACATCCACACTAAGGGTAGGACCCTTGGAATGGACTCTGTGCCTATATTGTACAGTGGGACAAGAGCAGGAAAAGGTATGGAAAAAGATTTTAAGTGATGCTCATAGCCACCGCCATGTAAGGAAACCCACACCAGCCCTTTGGACCTGGATGGGTCTGTGGTTACCCTCCACCCTGGCTTGCAGCCAGCAAGACATACGTGGTGGGCCATGCAGGTCTAGCAGTGAGCAGATGCCTCACCGGCTGGCTACAAGCCCACAGACACTCTCAGAGGCTTAAAGACAACCACAGAGAAACCCACCAGCAACTCTACTGGAGGCCTAGGCTTTTCAACAGAGAGAAGGCATCTGATCAACCCACAGGACCCAGGGGCATGACACATAGCCTCCTCTTAGAAACTGAACAGACCCAAGGTGCATGGAAAACTAGATTTTCCCTAGAGACAGGTTCCATGGTTACCTGAAACAAAAGGGTGAATAAACATTGAATGTCTTGCAACATGGATCCAGAGCACAGAGGTAATATCACTATTCTACAAATTTGAAAGTGGGAATAAGAATTATGGCAATGTGGTGTGATTCTGAAGGCACAAGAGGTCTTAGGACATGGCTTAAAGGAATATAAATAGAAAGGAATATACCTTGGTGTGGTTTTTAACACTACAGATCAAAGCCTAGGGAAATGTGTATGGCTTGCACATCTAGGAAAAGAATGGTATGGTGCCCCTGGGTATGACTGACTGTGAAGGTCTTACCCTGTGTTTTCCATTGGGAAGTACAATAAAATAGGACAAAGCTCAAACAGTTGGGGACTGATTATAGAAAACCCACCAACTCCTCACAACTGAGTCATGTTCCATCATTTTCTAATTATATGATAGAAATTACACAATAGGGGACTGGGGCAGTAAGTCTGTGGACAGGAACACTTGCTGTGCCAGCATGAGTTCAGTCTCAGTACCCGTATCAAAAGCCAGCATGGCCTTGCATGCCTTTAACTCCAGCATAACAGGGAATAGACACAGGAGGATCACTGCCATTCCCTGATTAGTCAGTCTAACTGAAACACAGGAAGTTCCAGATTCAGTGAGACTCTATCTCAGGGAAAAAAGGCAGGAAAGCAACAGAGGAGGTACCAGAAGTCCTCCTTTGGCTTCCACACCAGTGCACATTTGGGCATACACATCTGCACACATGTGTGCTTATGCCACATGTATACACTCATACATACACATACATATTCAAGTATAACTGAAAAAGGACTTAATAAAAATACATCAAGTAAAACAAATTTGGTGAAAAAACTTTTTCCTCGATTTTAGCTGTATATTATTACCTCAAATTACCTTTGAGAGGAGAGTCTACTAATTAATTAATATTTTCTCATCTGAATATGGCTCTGCAGACCATACCACTGCTCTGAGGCACCACATGAAGACAGTTGCTTGGCAGGAAATACACAAATGCAGACACTCCAGCAAAGAAACAACAACAAAAAAGAGGCAACAATATTATAGCAGACAGCTTCAGGTTCACTGAGATGAACTTCCAGACCAGGCACAGTTATGGAGGAAGGGATATTATTTATTGAAGCTTACAGATCCAGGGGAAGTTCCATAATGGCAGGAGAAGCGGCCTGCTCTCACAGGACCAGGCAAGAGAGAGAAAAGCCAACCCGGCACACAGCACACACAGCAAAGCTACAGCCAAAAACCACAGCACACTTCAGGAACTCCCACTAGGCACACTTTGCATATCTTTACAATGGAATCTCAAACCCACCATCACACCTTAAGATCCGCCCAATGACATTGCCTCCAGCAAGGTGGCTGCAGATGCAAACTGAATATATTGGGGGACATATATTCCAACTACCACAAATATGTAGCAGAGATTTGACAAACATCCTTGAGTACACCAGTGCACAATATGCAGTGGTTACAGCTTAGCAAATAGGCCTCCTACAGGTCTGCTGGGAAGGCCTCAGAAGATTGGGTTGAGAGACCTGAGGGACATTTGCAGGGGACTGGAGGAAGCCAATGACAGTGTGACTAAATTTGTCCTTTAGACCAAAGATAAAATTTTTTGACAGTATCTGAGGCATTCCAAAGATATTATATTTTAAACAATTTAAATATATGTGACAATTATGTGCTTTGGAATACTGTTTGTTGACTCAAAAGCTAGCTGTCAAGGTTTGGAATGCAGAAATGTCAAAATACATGTTGAGGGTTTGAATAAAATTGCTTTATGAAGCTGAACAGTGGAAAAATTAATATTTATAAACTAAGTTTATATAGTGTGACAAACTTTATGAGTAACAAAACTGAATATTAAATTACATACCTTGACACAACCATTCTATATCTGCTATGTTCACAAATGCTTATATACTGAAGTTTTCATTATAGGTTTTGCATTTGTGATTGTGAGTTTTAGATGTCAAGTTGTACAGAGGGAGGACTCAAAGTGAAGCAGCTCTGTTCCTGATGTGGGTGGTGTCATCCCATGGGAAGAAATGTGGCTGAGGGGCATGCTCACTCTTGTTCCCTTGGGACCTTCTGTTGCAGGGTGTGCTTAGGGCTGCTAGCTCCTTTAGGATCCAGGCTTGAGCTACTTAGCTTGGAGTGCAGGTCTGCCTCAGAGGACCTTCTGGGCCTCATGGAGCCTTTGACCTGGGACCACATCAATGACACTTTTTGGGCTAGCCCACTAGCTTCTTGGATTGAACGACTTTTGATTTCCCTGGCTCTCCAGCCTGCTGACAGCCACTGTGGGAGGCTCGGACCTTTGATCACATGAGCCAGTGTAATCAGTCTCTATTGGTCTTGTTCCTATGGAGAATGATGAAGAATGAAGATATATTCACTGGGAACTGGGCAAACTGTTATTTTCAAGGAGGCTGTAATATTGGCATATAGAATATATCATATTGTACCATAAAATCTAAGCATATTTTATTAATACACTTGCACTCACAGGGCTTACAAATGTAAGCCCTAGAAAATTTATCCTTAGTTAAATATGGTCAAGTTGTGACATCTCTGCAGATGAGATCATGGTATGTTTGGTTTGGTTTGGGATTCTTCATGTGCTTATACATACATCAGGGTTTAATGCAAGAGTAGATTTGTTTATGTTGTATAAACTTTCCTATATTACTATTATTATTTTAAAATAAAAGTTTCATAAATAAAATAAAGTCATATAAATACTGTAAGGTGAAAGATATCTGATGGAAACCCTAGAAGACTATCTTAGAGGAGATAGGTTAACATCTCAGATACTTGCACCCTCGAGTCACACCTCAGAGGAGTCAGATGCACCATTTCTCTATGTCCATGGGGAGATAATATAATTGCTCATGCTAGTCAGTCCTCACCCTAGAAACAGAAACAATAATGTATGGATGTGCATTTGGATAAACAGAGTTGCCTTAAGGAATTGGATCATATGATTTTCTCTAATTTCTCTAATTTAAGTACTATCATTCAAAAGTCTCCCTCACAGATACATCCAGAAATATGTTTGAATGAATGTCTAGATGCCATATTCAAAACCAATCATTACTACTACTAAGCCCTGCAGCAAGTCTAAGAAGAGGTTAAGAGGATGTGATATCCAGAAGACTTTGTATCAATGAGTAAACAAACTACAGCATACCTGTAAATCAAGTATAATAAAACGAAAATGGAAACAAATATGGATGCATCCTACAAAGGTACTATAGAGACAGGGAAACAGAGAATGCATGTACATCTTACAATACACTAAGAAACACGGAAACAGAAATGAGGAAAACAGAACCTAACTCATAAGTAATTAGAGTCCCTGAATAAACTTACATAATTAACATTGGAAAGGCTGACACTATAGTTGAAAAAAGTGGCCTGAAAGGATAGTTCAAGAATTTTTAAATGTTTTGGTATTCATAATAGCATCAATGTTATAAAGACATGAATATACAATTATTTCCACAGAGGATGAAATGAACATTAAATTTAAGCAGCTACCCTTGAAATAAATAGACAATTAATAAAATTTTTAAAATCCAAATATGCCCTGGTTTCTGTCTTAAAGCTAGAAAGCCTAACAGGGATAAAAGCAGGAAGTCTCGATCCCACCAGTGTCAAAACTTGGGAAGCAGGACTGGAAGGCTGGCTTAGTGGTTAAAGCATTTGCCTGAAAAGTCAAAGGACACAGATTTGATTCCCCAGGACCCATGTAAGTCAGACGCACAAGGTGGTTCATGCATCTGGAGGTCATTCACAGAGGCTGGAGGCCCTGGCACACCCATTCTCTCTTTCTCTGTCTCCCCACCACCACCATTTCTCTCTGCCTCTTTCTTTCTCTCAAATAAAAATAAATAAATAAAAAACACTTTTAAATAACTTTGGAAGTAGAGCTGAATGTGATGGTTCACATCTTTAATCCCAATAGGAGCCTGAATTAGGAGAATTGCTGTGAGTTCAAGGATAGCCTGTGCTACAAAGTTAGTTCTGTATTACCATGGATAAGGGTGAGACCTTGCCTCAAAATAAATTGGTAGCAGTGAAACTATGGAACATGATTTTAAAATGCCTTCACAAATAAAGCAGACAAAGATGACCACATGGGGAAGTGGAAAAGGGCTTGGAAACAAGTTGCCATAAAAACAAGTTGCCATAAAAAATTGGTAATCTCATTGTTTTAAAATCAAGATGAAATAAATATACAATAAGAAAAACAAAAGGACCATGAGTTGCTTAGACAGATGTTGGTCATTTTCCCCCATTTGCTCATGTAGCACCTTCTGGCACTAGACAAGCTAACTGTCTACGGACTGACTCTCTTCCAGATTCCAGCCAGGTCTCTCCAGGATATGGTGTCTTCAGCAGTAGAGTCTTACCAATAACCTTTGGTGAGTCATCAAGTACTTTGACAGAAATATGTCTTCTTTTGAGAAACCTTGTAGGTCTCATGGATCAACAGCTCATTGTGGATGTTAACCATATGCTGGTATTGGGAGTTACAGGTCAGTGCCAAGGGAAAAGAAGGAAGAAAAAGTATAGGTAATATGAAAGAGAAACAGAGAAGAGAAGAAGAGGGAGTGATAGAGAAACAGGAGAAGATTGAAGTTAGTCTTCATCATACCCTCTCCAGGCCCTGGTGATTCAGGTGTTCTCTCCAAGGATCCCATCAGTGGAATGGAACCCATACCTGGAAATGGGAAACAAGTCAGAACCATATTCAATAATGAGCCTGAGCTCCAATGTTAAGTTCCCAACAATAGTGGAATACAAGAGGACCTACACCTATTAAATTCTCTCTAAAATAATAATGGTTATCCATGTATCTTGCACTGACCTCACTCTCCTTTGGAGAATCTGCTTCTCTCTTTCAGATGGACACATATTCTGAGGAGAGAATCAGCCCATCACACCTCAACAGGGCACCAGATGAAGCCATAGAGGTATAGGGGAAATGAGCAAGAGTGCTGCTTTATTGGTGAATTTGGTACCAGCACAAGGGCAAAGGAGATAGACACAAAGAACTCTGAACCTCTACCAAATCAGACATCCAGAGACACAGAGACAAAACCTCGTCACTGAAATAGAACTAAAATGAACCCAACATGGCTCAGGGAAATTCGCAGAAGAGGGAGCAGAAAAATTGTTAGAGTCATGAGTTGGGTCATTTTACACAGAGTCATTGCCTCTCCCACATAACTGATGGCTGCCCACATAAGGCAAGACCCACATTACCCATGGGGGGAGCACAGGGAGCAGGCTAACGATGGTACCATCATGGCTGTATATATACTGCATACATAACTAATAAAATATATTAAAAAACAAAAACTTCTTTAAAAAAAGAAAAACAAAAGGAATAAATTAAAAATACAATCTGAAAACAGAGAAGGCAGAAACTAGAGATGCATTTTTCAAATTTAGCAGTTTCTAGTTTTTACAGTTTAATATACTTTAAAAGACTTTCATTGTAAAATGCATAACAAAAAATAGTGATGAAAAATGTAATGAATTACAAATAGCAAATAGATCACAGTAACTGCCACCTAGGAAAAAATTAAAGAAAATGACCGACTGTACAAGATCACCTTGTCTCTTGCAATCATAGCCCCTTCACATCTGCTCAAAAATAACAATAATCATGATTTGGATAGTGCAATTATTTTAGACTTTCCCCTCAAAACACATAGTCCTAAGCCAGAGTGATTTGTTTTCTGTTTTAATTTGTGGCCTTATATGAAAGTAATTACACAGTTTCTGAACAGTACTGATGTCTGGCTTCTCTTGGGTAACAATATAATAGTAAAATTTAGGCACTGCTGCTTAAATCTCTAATTCACCTTTCTTTCTCACAGTCCAGATTTCCACTGGGCAATATGCAGAGATTTCTTTGTACAATCTACTATATGGTATGTGTTACATAAATCTCGTGGGATATACATCAGGTGAAGGTGAAGGTGAAGTCTAAGTGGTATGTTATTTACATCTGTGTCAATATCTTTCTCTTTTCTCTCATTTGCTGATTAATATTTAATCACATTGCAGTGATTCCTAGGTTTTTTTAAATACTTTATTTATTTATTTATTTATTTATTTATTTATTTATTTATTTATTTATTAAGTTTTGCAAGCGAGTGCCATCTCTCCAGTCTCTCCTGGTTATTTTTTTGCTTGTGTGTGCTTCATTGTGTGTGAAGTGTTTTGGGATGACAGTGTAGGAAAGTGTCAAGCTTCTCAAAGGAATTCTGATGTTTGCTTCCAGCTGACAGGAAAGGATACCCAGTGAGGTCCATGTGATTTGCAGGACCCAAGTGTTTGAATCGTTCTTAGGAAATTGTCCCCACTAAATTTGGAAACAATGGAAGATTATTTTTCCACAGTTATCCTGCTTATTCACATATAACTGATTTTTCCTCTGTCTCCTATAGACCAGTGTTTTAATACTTAACCCCACCTGGTAGCACTGATTAGGAAGATTGTGGAACTTTTAGAAGGCAGAGCCTTGTTGGAGGAAGTATGCCACTAGAGGTGGGCCTTGAGGTTTTTGTATTTTATAGTCCAATCTTGCTTGCTGTTATCTCTCTCTCTCTCTCTCAATCTCTCTCTCTCCTCCAAGCTGATGCAAGGATGTGACACAGGCTTCCTGCTCAGGCCTTCTATGCCTTCCTTGCCATAATGAACACTTCCCCTCCAAACTTTAAACCCAAAGAAAATCCTTTCCTCCCTTACACTGCTTCTCTTCAGGTATGTTGTTCCAGCTAAGGGAAAGTAATCGGTACAATCCTGAAGCCCTTATATTTCTATTGCACTCAATACATGTGTGTGCTCAAGCCAGGGGTCCTCCCCATTGCTAGCATATCCTTCAGTTCTCTGTGTGCTATGGCATTCAGTGCAGCTCTGTTTTCCTTGCAGGTAGCCAGCAGCCACAGAAAGTAACTCAGACTGAAAGTGAGGATGGGTTTGGCTCTGGCTAGTCAATTAAGAGTTTCTGCCTTGAACTCTTTGCATGCTATAAGGAAAACTTAGGTGTGGACAGAGTCCTGATTCAATGTGTTCTCTTGCAGAATTTTCAGCTTTGCCAGTTTGCTAAGCCTTTAAACACAAATGTGTGCTAAGCAGGACGTGTCAAGTATGGTGAATGGCTTCTTGCTACCTGAGAAGAGAAACGATATGATTCATTCACTTATTAGGATGACATGTATCTTCACCACTGGTAAACAGCAAGTAGGAGCTGGCAGAGGGAGAAAGCAGATTGAGCTTTAGGGTGATTTATGGCAGTGAAGACACAAACAGATGTAGTGGGCAGCAGCAGCATGTCCGCTGGAGGTCATCATCAGACAGGAAAGTGCTTAGGTGCAATTATGGCTGCTCAAAACAAAGTACTATAGAGAATGACCACCTCTGCCACAGAAATCCCTGTGTCACCCAAGGCACACACCACTGTAGGGATACTGGTGCTCACAAAGTGCTTATGATGAATCAAGCTATTTATGATATCCTGGTTAATGATCAATAACAAAAGGATAATGTGTTCCAGACATGAAGTGGTCATTACCTTCATATCTTCACAGTGGCCATCTTATTTGCACAATATTGGGCCCATCAACATGTCATGGATGATGGAGAAAGGCAAGAGAAAAACAGATACCAAAATAGAGGAGTGACTAGTTGGAAAAAAAGAAGAGGAGCAACACCAATCTATGGGCATAAACAACGAACACACAAAAAATGACATCCAAAGAGAAGAAGGACTATTTGGAAAGAAGAGGGGGTTTGGTGGAAGGGGATTAGGAAAGCAGAGACAAAAGAAGGTAATGGGAAGGGATTATGTTTAAATTGTCCAGAAAAAGTTTAAGAGAATAGAAAGCTGAGTTCATAAACACAGCATATATATAAAGAGCATTTACCAGAGCCTGTGCAAAGAAGGAAGTGGGGAGAGAGTAGATAAAAGGTTCAGGTCTGCAGGGGTGAGACGATTAAGATCCGGGTACTTATGAACTCCATGGTGACCAAAGTTAAGAATGTGCTATACCCTGAAATGTCCTGTGATTGTAGGTTTCAAATTTTCTCAGAACAACAGCTCAGGCAATGGGCATGCTGCTTACGCTAACTGTGGCCCTCACAATGCACACCTAAATGGATATACCTATTTCTGTATACCGTGATTGTGGGTTAATTACCCATCGATAAAGCCAGTGGGGAGAAAGGTACCAAACCAGTGTGTCATGGATACTGGCAGAAGATATAATGGAGGCAAAGCAGTAGCAGGAGTGTGTCCATTTTCAGTTTAGTGTGTTTAACACATACATGGATATAATAATATGTGAAATATAAGTTAAAAAGTTTTAGTGGTGTTTCAGTCATTAATACCTCACCAAAGAACTGAATGTCCTATTATTGGATGTATGAGTTGTGTGTAAGTTATGAATGTGTAGATGGCGTTATTTTCTCTTTTTGGTCACTTACCATTTGCTTTATATTGTGATGTCTTCCTTGTGGGTTGACCATTTTGTCATTTTCTCTTTTGCTCTTCAGAAATGCTTGTGGCCTTGGACTTAATGGTCACAGAACACCATCTCTTTGCTTGTTGGAGCTTTTACTGTTTTTTCATAGTTTAATATGACCTGCTGTGTTCTTGCATTTAAGGCAGTCACTTGTTAGTAGTATGCAATTTACTTTTGTATTCTTATCCAGACTGAAGGACCTTTGGCTTTTAATTGGATAACTTAATCCATATATATTAACTATAATTATTATTGCATTTGCTTTCTCCTTAAAATCTCATTTTATCTTCCATATTTTATCAAACACTTTAATTAACTTTTGGGTTCCTTTCCTCTTTGCATCTGTTAGTAATTTTTATTTTCCACATTACATCTTATGACCTTGATAGTGAAATAAAAACGTGTGACATTATTTGCATTCATTTAGATTCTCAAAACAGAAGGCTAGTATTTTCTCTGTCTTTGGTATTCTTATACAGGTTTCCCTTTTCACTTTTTCTGTGAATCTTTCGTGGCTGGGATCTTCCTTCAAGCTTGAGGTATATGGTGGTTTGAATTAGGTTTACCCCATAAATTCATGTTATATCCCTAACTGGTGGCAATTTGGGAATGGGAATCTCCTGGAGAAGGTGTGTTGTTGAGCGTGGGTTTATGGGTGTTATAGCCAGCTTCCCCTTGCCAGTGTTTGTCACACTCTTCTGCTGCTGTTGTCCTCCTGATGTTAGCCAGGAAGTAATGTCCAACTTTTGCTTGTGCCATATTTTCCCTGCCATTATGGAGCTTCCCCTTGAGTCCATAAGCCAAAATAAACTCCTCCCATTAACCATGTCTGGTTGGATTTTTGTTCAGCAACATGAAGCTAAACCATAACAGGGCGTCACCAAAGCTGGCATCCTCAGGGAGAACCCTGGAACTTCTCATGTCCACCATGCTTCTCCCCTTCTTGGCCACCAGCTGACCACAACTGAACCACCTAGCATCTGCCCTGTGGGTCACTTTGATCCTGCTGCAGCCTGGTGCCCAACACTGAGCTCATTGAGGTCGATGCTCTGTGTCCAGAGGCCTTTCTGGTTATTTCTCTAGCACCGTAAGTTCCTCAAAGCTCTACTTTTAAATTATCTTTGCCTGTGTGTATGATATATGTGTTTTATATTCAGAGTGTGATCATGCACATGCCTCAGAACATGTGTGGACATATGTGGAGGTCAAAAGATGGCCCTGAATGTTGGTCCTACTAATCCATCTTTAGTGAGGCAGGGTCTCTCATTGGTCATTGCTGTGAACATCAGGCTGGCTGGCCCTTGAGCTTCAGGAGTGGATTATCCTATTTCCACCTTCCATCTCATCAGAGGCTATGATTATAGATGCTCATGACTACACCTACCTTCATATGGGCTCAGGTGTGTAGGCTATTGTAGAAAGTACTTTACCAATTGAGAAATCATCCTGGCCCTGTATTTACTTTTTGATTCAGGGCCACAGGTCTGCACAGGGCCAAATAAGAAAGGCAGGTTCCCAACACAAACTGACCTCTGTGTGGTTTTCTCTTCTGTACAGTTTTGGTCTCAAGGTGAGGTTGCACAGAAAGACCTCACTGTGTCCAAACAAAGGTTTTATTTGCTGAACTGTCTGCTTTTTATCTTTACTCCAAGGAGGCAGGTTCCACAAGTCAGAAGGTTCAGGTATGTGTGTTACACAGGTGTCAAAATACACATTTCCCCTGGGGTTACATAGACACACTTTTCACCCCAAATAGGGCTCAGATGGCAGACCAAAGTACAATTATACCAATAAGAGTTTGGTGAACTAATGAGTTTATTGGGGGAGGGTTATTTATAGAGCATCTAGATTGGTCACTTACAGGAAAGTGGGGCCCCCAGAGCAGCCACTTTGATGGAGATCCCTGTGTCAAAATTTCTCCTTGGATAACCCTTCCTCAGCGTTAGGATGAGGGCTTACTTACAGAGCATTGCAACCCCAGAGCAACCATGCCATGCAGAAGTCTTAGTTCACCCTGAATGACAACTTCTCTGTGGCTGCTTCTAGAAGCTCCTTTTACCTGTCCAGGAGTATGAGACCACAGAGCAGTGCTTCAGTGGGGCTCACTGTACCTAGATTACTCCCGTGGATGCTCCCCCCCTCAGCCTCGGGGTGAGGGCTTACTTAAAGAGCATGGAGATTCCAAAGAAACTGCTTAGCTGGAGCTCATTGTTCCTTGATCTTTTGCCCTCTATATACTCAATCCTCTCCTAAGGCCACAAGACCTCATGCATTATTTTATACAACCTGTGCAGGGGGAACCTGAATTCAGGTGGGAGCCTGGAGACTCTCCTCATGCCTTCTCTTGTATACTTAGCCAGCTGCTTTTGATAAAACTGGAAATAGTTGTTTACACCTTTCAATGCAGAGTAAATTTTCCATACAAGAGGCTCAAGTGCATTTTGATAAATATAAGAAGAAGTGTGGCAAAGACATGTCCATTCTTTAGAGCCTGGCATTCCGGTGACCTGTCAGAACACAAGAGCACTGGATTTTCCTTTCCAAACCATCTTCAAGATAAAAATCTTGGAATTTTTCTGTTTAGTCTTTCTCTGTGGCTGTGACATAGATTAATGAACATATTCCTAAGTGTCTCTGCTACTAGAGGACCCTTTTATTTGCTCCACGTTCTGCATCCCCAGCCATTTGCTATGGGACAGTCACAGCAGAGCCAGGAGGCAAAGCCTGGGACAAAACGGGGGAGCTCAGCAGACCCAGAGGCCTGAAAGCAATGCAAATTCAACTGCCAGGAATAGGTGAGGCAGAGAGATAGATCAGGACTGAGGATGGTTAATTTTCTCTAAATTCAATTTATGCCAGCATGAATGAAGTGTTCCTTAATTATTTTTCTTAGTCCCTTCTTTGTACTCAGAAATATTACTGTTATTTGAATATTGCTGTAATATCTTGAATCTTTATCATATCTTTTATTACTTCTAACAGGATGGAGGGATAGTATTTATGCTTTTCTATAACTGAAACCCTATCACTTGCAAATACAGAAAAGAGTTAGTTTATTTCTTCAGGGTTTGAATGGCCCAGTTTTACTTGCTTATTTTATTTGCTTATTTATTCTTTTTCATAGGTGGTATGGGTGATGTGGCACTTGTATCTGTGGTGTATGCACATAGGCATACCTTTGTGACCATGGCGAGGTCTGAGATAGGTGTCCTGCTCTATCACTCATCCGCCTGTTTCCTTGAGATACAGTCTCCCAGAACAAGGTGCTTACAGTTTTTAGAAGTCCCCACAGGAGAGGGCTTTTAGGAGTGCATGACCATGCCCATGTGGGGCTTGAGGAATCAAACTCAGTTGATCTCTGACCTTTTAGGCCCGTATGCTTGAAGCAGCTGCACTTACCACTGAACCATCTCTCCAGCCTGGAATTCCCCATTTTTTCCTTGTCGAATTGGTGGCCATCCCTGTCTGCATGATAGTGGTGGTGGTGTGTGTGGGGGAGGGCTTGGGGGTCCTTATTTAGTTCCTGCTTTTAGAGGAGAAGCTTCCAGTTCTCATCATGGGAATGATGTTAGCTATTGGTCTGTGATGCTATGGCCATTAATTACTATGTTGAGATATACTCCTTCTACAATTTTCTAATTTTTGAGGGTTTCTAATCATGAGAGTACACTGAATAGTGAGACCTTCATTGATTCTGTTAATGTGATACATTATGTGTGTACATTCATTAGATAGATAGATAGATAGATAGATGGATAGATAGATAGATAGATAGATAGATAGATAGATAGAAAGATAGAAAGAATTTTGTTTTGTTTTGTTTTTTTGTTTTTTTTTATGAGGTAGGGTGTCACTCTAGCTCAGGCTGACCTGGAATTCACTATGTAGTCTCAGGGTAGCCTTGAACTCATGGCGATCATCCTACCTCTGCCTCCCGAGTGCTGGGATTAAAGGTGTGCCACCACCCCTGGTAGGATACACTTTCTTCTCAAGCATACACCATATAGTCTCTGTGAGACAGGAAGGCCCATAGGAGAGTTTATATATAAAACAGACTACAGCTGCTTGACATCTCACATTCACCCTCACCCTGCTACCTGCAGCAGCTTTTGGTGAGCATTATTTCCTTTTTTTCTGGCTTCTGGGCTGTTCATCTCTCACCATCTAAGGTTTTTATCATCAGCAAGGTATTGGCCTTCCGACCCTGGCAGCAGCTTTTCCAGCCAGTGTGGGTTCTCAGACTAACCTGACCTGCCATTCCTAGTTTTTGGTATGCAGACTGTCCCTCATCCTTCCTGAATAAATATAATAATTCACAAAAATAATTCTTTTCAGTCTTGCTTTATTTCAATTCTTTAAATAAAGCAGATACAAGCTCAAGTTTGAGGTTTGCATTTGAACCTCGAAAAAAAGTCCCATTTCATCTGGGACGGATCTCATGTCAGAACAGGACAAAGAACACAATCAACAAATTATGAAAATTTAGTTTACATCAAATAACTTTTCTGATCAAAATGTAGTAAAAAAGATATTTGTGGGTGGGGTGGTACACTCCTTTAATCCAGCACTTGGGAGGCAGAGGTAGGAGGATCACTGTGAGTTTGAGGCCAGCCTGAGACTACATAGTGAGTTTTAGGTCAGCCTGAACTAGAGTGAGACCCTACCTTGAAAAACCAAAAAAAAAAAAAAAAAAAAAAAAAAAAAAAAAAAGAAAAAGATATTTGTAACAAGAGGAAAACAAGAAAATTAAAAAATATGCAGAAATTAAATATAAACAGGTTAACCTGGTCAAAGAAGAAATTTAAAAGAACTAAACATTAAAAACACTACAAAGCATATCATTTGGCATGTTGCAGTCAGGTTCACATTGCTGGCAAAAATCACCTGACCAAGATCAGCTTGTGGGAAAAAAACAAAAACAAAACAAACAAACAAAAACGGTTTATTTTGGCTTACATACTCGAGGGGAAGCTCCATGATGGCAGGGGAAAATGATGGCATGAGCAGAGGGTGGACATCACCCCCTGGCCAACATCAGGTGGACAATTGGAACAGGAGAGTGTGCCCAACACTGGCAAGAGGACCCATAAGCCTGCCCCCAACAATGCACTGCCTCCAGGAGGTATTAATTCCCAAATCTCCATCAGCTAGCTGTCAACCTAGTATTCAGAATGTCTAAGTTTGTTGGGGACACCTGAATCAAACCACCACATGGCATGATGCAAAATAATGCTTAGTAACAGCTGCTACATGACAAACAGGGAAGAATTCAAACCAAAAACCTAACTGAGAGGGAGTCAGGTAGCTTTGTCAGGTAGTTAGAGTGACTGAGTCCCTAAAAGTAAAACACTGACAGCTCCTTAAGCTTTACTGGAGATCAGAGAGGAAGCTGGTGTCTCCTTCTCTTTTGCCTAAATGAGTTCTCTAGATTTGGTTTTCCACAAACAATCCAAGCCCCTCTTGGGAGGAAGGTCCCCTTTTGACATTGTGGTTGGTCAAGTTCAGCGCCAATAACTTGGCCTTAATGGCTAGCCTCTTCCTGAGACAGCCTCTAGCCCAGACCAATCAGCTGTCTCTCTGGCTCATCTGAACCAGAAGGTAAAGCCCATTACAGTAAGGTTATAAATATGTTTACAAGGGGAGAGCAAGTTCTCTGAGCTGCCTGACCATCACTCTTGAACCTCATCTTGGCCAAGCAAGGCAAGTTGGGGGGAGAACTCCCTAACCACTACTCTCACGTGAGCTCTTTACTCTCTCCTGCCCTCCACATAACAGGACCTCTTTCTACTTTCTTTTTATTTCTCTCTAACTCTCTTTTTATGGTTTTTCCATGATCACTGGGTGGGCTTTCAGACCACATAGGTTTATTCATTATCCTTCCCTTGGTTCTGTACTTCCCTCAATAAATATAATAATTTACTAATTCTCCTTCTCAGTTTGATTTGCCCAATTCTTTGTTTAAATGCAAATATGAACCCTAGGTTTGGGAATCAAAACTTTTCTGAACACCTAACACTTTGTTTTATAACTTTTCACCACCACAAAGAATAAGAAAAAGATGGACACAGAAAGCTTAGTGTTGGCTGGGTGTGGTGGCACATGCCTTTAATCCCAGCACTTGGGAGGCAGAGGTATGAAGGATAGGAAGGATCGCTGAGAGTTCAAGGCCACCCTGAGACTACATAGTGAGTTCCAGGGCAGCCTGGGTTAGAGTGAGACTCTACCTCAAAAAACCAAAAAGAAAGAAAGAAAGAAAGAAAGAAAGAAAGAAAGAAAGAAAGAAAGAAAGAAAGAAAGAAAGAAAGAAAAGCAAGCAAGCTTAGTGTCTGAAGGAAATAAAAATTAACACCATTGAAGACAGGAAATGAAAGTGACCAAAGTACAAATAGAGAGCTCTGCTAGAAAGTCACCCTTAGTCCAGAGGGCTGAGCAGTCATAGTTACACTGTAGGAATGAGGGAGGAGGTGGATGTATTCATGTATTTTCTGGGAAGAGGAAAAGATCTTTCCCGGAATCTCAGGCTACCCCTTCCCTTCCTTTCATGCTGTTTTCACTCAGTGGCTGGCAAGTATCTTTAGCCTTGAAGCAGGGAAGAGTGACCTGCCACATTTCAGTCAGGTTATTGCTGCATTCAGAATAGGCAGTTCCCAAGTGATAACAATGCCCAGAAGCAGACCTGAAGACAGCCTAATCCACAGGTTATAGCAGCAAAAGAGACAGACCCAGTCAGAGGACAGAGATGCCAGACCTCTCACCCTGGCCCTCCATAGGGTATCTTCAGGACAAGGGAAAAGTCAGTGTTGTTAGTAATCATGGCTGCTAAGACCTGAAAAGTACCCTGAGCAAATATTATCACCTTCACATCTGAGGTACTATTCACAGTGAAGCCAGTGAGAGAGTAAAATGTATTGCCTGTGTAATCTCCAACGTTAGTGACTTTTAAGTTAAATAAGAGCTAATGAATTCAGAGGGTTTATTTAGGTTTGTCCTTGGAACAGTGTAAACATTTAGATACAACCAAATGGCAAATGTTAGGGTAAAGGATAAATTCCCAAACACAGGAGACCTCCAAGACTGAAATACAGAGAAATAAAAAGTCTAGGGAGCAAATAATGAATGAATTTGTAAAAAATGAAATGAAACTCCTAACAAAGCAAAGTGCAAAATCAAATGCCTTCACTGATTAATTCTAACAAGCATTTAAAGAAGAATTCTCAGTCATTCTTCTTAACTTCTACCAAAAATTGAGGTGGTTGGAGCACCTGCAAACACATTCTGAAAGACATCACTTTCATACAAAGGACACAGCAAGAAAAGGTCATGACAGGCTAATACTCTTGACCATACATGCAAAAATCATGAACAAAATTCCAAGAAACTGAATTCAAAAGCACCTTAGACTTATCCATTCATATGATCAAGTAAGATTATCCTCAGAGTACAAAATTCATTAAGTTTTTCTAATACACTTTTATTCCCTGTTTTTATTTGTGTGAAAAATAAATCTTGTTAGTGAGAAAATAATAATCTTACTACCATTAGAAAAACTTTCTTATAATTCCACAAGTAGCATTAAATTTTTAAATGGCTAATATGTATGATTTTTATATGTATAAAACGTTTGTATTAATTATGTTTTGAGGGAAAGAAGTTTGCAGGTATATATTTTTTAAGCATTAGGGTTTATTACCCTCGATTGCTATTACTGTTCCTAATTATTTTCCATAATTCTTTCTATACTGAAAATAATGTTGCTAAAATAAAAAATAAGAATAATTTAAATGTTCCCTGTATATGTTTTATTTTTAAAACTCCTGTTTTAGTAAACACAAGATTTCCTTCCAAAACCTCTTAGCACTGTATCATTTTTCAATATTTTTCTGAAGTTAACCTGAAAATGTATCCATTCTTTTATTCAAAACAAATTCATTGCTTTGTGATTCCTGGCAGATGATGCAAAATCATGTACCATATGTCCTTTCTTGTGATGGTATCTGAGGGCTGAATGGAGAGAGAGAGCCTCCTCACTTTATCAGAGGACCACAGATGAAGGAAGTTACATCTTAGGCTGGTGTGGAAGGTCAGATGTGCAATCCAGGCTCAGCCATTGCTCACCAGAAGGAAAACAGTCTCATTTGTGAACATGATAAACAACAGCCAAGTAGAATATATCCAAGGGTGAATACAGACCTGACAGTGATATTGAGTTCAAAGAAGTTACTCAAACATAATGTAGATGCAGTATGAAGAAAAACTGCACATGAGAAGAACTAAAGCCATTTTCCTAAAAGGGAAAAAGGAAAGGAGTCAGGCATGTTGGATGTTCAGTGTTTGTAAGTTAAGATGCCTTTTCTAGGGTTATTTTCTGAAAGAAATGAAATAGAAGCTACAGAAGCAGGCCTTGTGCTCCAGCTTCCTCAACACTGAGATCACATGCATCAGAGGATAAATGCATGGACTGAGCAGAACTCCCAGTTAGTTCTCAGTCTCCCAGTTTCTCAGCTCTGGTACACCTGCATCTGGTGTGGGGTGGCCTGGACCCTGCATGCATGCAGTGGAAGCAGGCCTTTTTCTCTGTTTTCCTGACTGACTAGCCCCTGAATCCTGAACTCCTGGTTAATCTGCATTCCCAGCTCTTAGTTCCTCTGCATCAGAGGGTGCTCAAGGAGTGAGAAGGCCAGAGATCCTGGTTAGATCCCCACATCCCCGTTTCCCAGATACCCTTGTTGCACTTGCAGACTCCACAATATGTGCACAAGCAGTTATAAACCCTTGCGACTCTAATCCAGTTCAAATTTAAAACAGAACATTCACTGAAGATCCTACAAGGACAAATAGTTGCATCCTCATTAATAAAGTAAGACTTTTATCTGAAGATAGGTAGACTACAATGCAAAAAAAAAAAAAAGATATCTCCACCAAGGATGCCTAGTCCCACAGTGGAAGCCAGTAAAAACATAGAGTAAACAACAGAATTTTAATCCCCAAATGAAAATACAACAAGCTATGTGATCCTGATCAACAGAATTGCTGAACTGGAAGCAAATCATCAAAAAACAAACAATTGTATAAATAAAATTGAGCAGAATCATTTCTTAGTGCACACAGCTTTTGTCACTGGGCTTAACTTAATTGATGAAAACCAAAGAGGCCTCAAAAGAGAGATAAATGAATTGAAGAGGAGTCAACAAATAGAATATCTCAATAAACAGCTGACTAAGCTTAATGAAGACATGATCAAGAATGAATTCCAGGAAGTATCAAGAAAATCAGACCTTGACCTGAAATTGTACCTCAAAAAAGAGATGAACATGATACAGAAAAACACACCAGGAAACAAAAATCAAATAGAACTTTTAAAAACATCTCTAGATGCCCTCACTAACAGAGTTACTCTTGTGGGGGAAGGAACTTATGATCTGAAAGTCAAGGCAGAAGAAATTGATCAAGAGACCAAAAACTTTGCTAAGATCAAAAAAATCATATGAAAAGAGTATGAGGGAAATGTGCTATATCCTAAAATAACCAAACATCCAGATCATGACTATGCCAGAGGGGAAGAACTCTCAGCCAGAGGCATAGAGAACATACCCAACAAAATTATTGAAGAAAAGTTTCCCAGTGTTGCAAAAGAGAGGCCCATCCAGATACAAGAAGCTCACAGAACATCAAACAGACAGGACCAAAGACTTGCTCTCCAAGGCACATCCTAATTAAAACTCTTAACAACAAAAACAAAGAATGTGTGTGGGCAGGTGCTGCATGGAGTGAGTAGGCCAGATCCCTGTTCCCTGGATCCTCCCAGTCTCCAGGTCCTGGAAAGTCTCATTTGCATTGCTTGGGAGGCCTGGGCCCTTTGTGAGCTATGGAATCAGGCCTTTTATTCTGGTACCCTGACTGGTCACTGGGTATCAACATCCCTGTTCACCTGAGTTGGGGGTGGGGGAGGGCACAGGCCACAGGACAAAAACTTTCTTCTTCCTCAATAAAAGAGTCTTCCTAAAACTGGGTAGACAACAACATAAAAAAGCCAATGAAAGTCAGAAAACTGAGAGATCTCCACTAAGGATGCCTAGACCTACAATAAAAGCCTCCAATGAAATCATAGAGAAATCAGCAGAAATTAATTTCCAAAATGAAAACACAACAACCAATGAGACCCTGATAAAAAAAATCACTGACCTGGAAGCAAACCATCAAATAACCAACTATTGTAACAATGAAATTGAACAGAATTGTTTCCTACAGCATTCAGCTTTTGACTGGAGACTTAACTTGATTGAAGAAAAGGTTAGAACCCTCCTAAGAGATATGAATAAACTGAAAGTGAGTCAAGAAATGGAAGATAATAATAACCAGCCAATTAAGATTAATGAGGCCTTGATCAAATGCAAGAATGAATTCCAGAAAGCATCAAAAATATCAGAACTCAAATTAAAATTGCACCTCAAAAAAGAGATGGACATGATGCAAAATAATGCAACACAAAACAAAAATCAAATAGCAGTTATAAAACCCTCTGTAGAACACCTCACCAACAGAGTTACTTAGGTGGAAGAAAGAACCTCTGACCTGGAAGAGAAGATAGAAGAAATTGATCGAGAAGCCAAAAGCTTTGCTACATTCAAAAAAAAATCAAGTGAACAGAATACAAGGGAACGATGAGATACCCTAAAAAAAAAAAAAAATCTGGATCATGGGTATACGAGAAGGAGAGGAAATCCAGGCTAGAGGCATAGAGAACATATTCAACAAAATTACTGAAGAAAATTTTCTGAATCTCTCAAAAGAGAGACCCATCCATATATAAGAAGCCCACAGAACACCAGACAGGACCAAATAAGAAACTCTCCAAGACACATAATAATTAAAACTCTTAACATCAAAAATAAACAGCATTAAAAGCAGCAAGAGAGAAACAATTCCCAACATACAAAGGCAATCCCATCAGAATTATATCAGATTTCTCGATGGAAATCCTAAGAGCCAGAAGGGCCTGGAGTGGAACACTTTAAAATCTAAAAAACTATGGTTTCCTACCCAAGCTACTCCACCCAGCAAAAGTATCACTCATAATAGATGGTGAAAGAAAAACTTTCCATGAAAAAAGTCAACTCTATGATTATATGAACACAAAGCCAAACCTATAGAGAATACTTCAGGGAATACTCCACACAGAACAGTTCAACAACCCATCTCAACAGCCAACAAGAAGATCACAATAACCACAGTAGACCAGGCTCAGAATAGTACAAAACACAAGAAATCACCAAACCCCATAAAACACCTCATCATGCAGGGATTAATTCAAACCTCACAGCAATAACCTTAAAAATTAGTGGTCTCAACTCACCCATCAAAAGACACAGATCATCAGGATGTATAAAAAATAAAACTGGATCTTCTATCTGCTGTCTTCAAGAAACCCACCTCACCACTAAACACAGACATTTCCTCAGGGTGAAAGGCTGGAACATATATTCCAAGCAAATGGAAACAAAAATGAAGAGGTTGTTGCTATATTAATATCTGATAAAATAGACCTGAAAGTCTCCATCTCAAAAATTCTAAAGTTGGGGTGGGGAAATGGCTTAACAGTTAAGGTGTTTGCCTGCGGAGCCTAAGGACCCAGGTTTGATTTCCCAGGACCCACATAAGCCAGATTCACAGATTCATGCATCTTGAGTTTGTTTGCAGGGGCTGGAGGCCCCGGCACTCCCATTTGCTCTTTCTTTCTTCTCCTTCCTGTCTCTCTCTCTCTCAAATAAATAAATAAATTAAATATCTTTAAAAAAATCTTCTAAAGGTGATAAATTCCTTTAGCAAAGTGGCAGTATACAAAATCAATGCAAAAATCAGTAGCTTTTCTATATGTAAAGGACACATATACAGAGAAAGAAATCAGTGAGGCTGTACCATTTTCAATAGCAACAAAATAAATTAAATACGTTGGACTATCACTAACCAAGGATCTGAAAAACCTATGTAATGAAAACATAAAAGCAATCAAGAAAGAAATACAGACAGACCTGAGAAGATGTAAGGTCCTCCCCATGCTCCTGGATAGAGAGAAATAATACTAAAAGCAATATACAGATTTAATGCAATACCAATAAAAATGTCAGTATCATTCTTCACAATGATTGAAAAAAATGATCTCAAAATTCATATGGAATGGCAGCAGGCCTTAGATAGCCAAACATATCCTCAGGAAAAACAAAACAAAACAAAAAAAAAACACCTCTGGTGGTATCACCATTCCGATCTAAAACTTTATCACAAAGCCATAGTGGGAAAAAACAGCATGGTACTGGAATAAAAACAGAATCATAGACCAATGGAACAGAATTGAAGACCCAGATCTTAGGTCAAGTAACTACAGCAATTTGATCTTTGACAAAGGTACCAGTAATGTAGGCTGGAGAAAAGACAGCATCTTCAACAAATGGTGTTGGACATATTGGATGACCATGTGTAGAAAAATGAAATTAGACCCACTCATTTCGCCACACACAATAAAGTCCAAATGGACTAAGGGCCTCAATATAAGACCTGAAACTCTTCAACTACTGGAAGAAACAATAGGAGGCGCCTTCCATGATATAAGAACAGGAAAAGACTTTCTGAACAAAACTCCAGCACACAAGGAATTAAACAAGCACTCAATCATTGTGATCTCATGAAGCAAAAAGCTTTTTTACAGACAGATATACCATAAGCAGAGCCAACGGATTACCCACTGAATGTGAGAAAATCTCTGTCAGCTATACCACTGACAGAAGCTTAATATCTAGAATCTACAAAGAACTCATAAAACTAAACAATCAAAAAAAAAAAAAAATCAAACAACCTACTCCAAAAGTGGGGCAGAGAACTAAATAGGGAGTTCTCAGAGGAAGAATTACAAATAGCTAACACACTCTTAAGAAAATATTCAACATCCCTAACAATTAGGGAAATGCAAATTAAAACAGCTATGAGATTCCACATTACCCATGTAAGGACAACAAACATTAAAAAATCAAATGAAAATAAATGTTGGTGATGATGTTGAGAAATAGGAAAATTCATTCACTGTTGGTGGGAATGTAAGCTGGTAAAATCACTATGAAAACGATATTGAGATTCCTGAAAAGGATGAATATAGAGTTACCAATACACCTTGTTATTCCCTTACTGGGCATTTACCCTAAAAGCTCCACATCTCACTTCAGAGATACTTGCTTAACCATGTTTATAGCTGCTTAATCCATAATAGCTACAAACTGGAATCAACCCTGGTGTCCATCATTGGGTGAAGTGATTACCAAGATGTGGTATATCTACATGATGGAATTCTACTTAGCAGTAAGAAAAAAATGACACAATGAAATTTGTAGAAAATTCATTGAACTTGGAACAGATCATTCTAAGTAAACTCACATAATCACAGAAAGACAATTGTCGCATGGTCTCACTCATCTGTAATTCCTAACTTGATGTGGTAGTTTGAATATATGTCCCCCAATATATTCAGTGTTTTATTAGTTATAGTTTGCATCTGCAATCACCTTGCTAGAGGCAATGTCACTGGGGGCTGGTCTTAAGGTGTGGGTTTGAGATTCCATTGTAAAGATATGCAAATGTGCCTAGCAGGAGTTCCTGAAGTGTGCTGTGTGACCTTTTGGCTGTAGTTTTGCTCTGTGTGCTGTGGTGGCTGGTTGGTTTCTCTCTCTCTCTCTGCTTGGCCCTGTGGAGAGCAGGCCGCTTCTCTTGCCATTATGGAACTTCCCCTGGATCTGTAAGCTTCAATAAATAATATCTCTTCCTCCATAACTGTGCCCAGTCTGGAAGTTCATCTCAGCGAACCCGAAGCTGTCTGCTACACTTGGATCATCCCAAGTTGCTGACATTCCTGAATAGCATCTCCAGGCTTGGACAATATGGAGGGTAGGACTTGGGGGAAGGGAAAAGGTGAGGGAGGAACACAAAAGTGAACCAAATTGAACTGGTACCATAGAATCCTATATCCTGGAAGTTAGACTACAATGTGGAATCCTCAAGAGGACCTTAGGTGTAACACCTGAATCGAAGGTCCCTGGTGAGGGTGAGATGAAACCTAACCTTAAATTTCTCTTTCTTCTCTGTCTTTTTTTTTTTTTTTCTTTCCCTTGATGCTGGCCTGTAGTTCCCTGTATCATGATGTGGTTTACATTCACAATGAGCTGTTGATGGAAGACACTTACTAGAGCTCCCAAAATAAACAAGACAGACTTCTGCCAGAGCACTTGATTACCCACCAGAGGTTAATGTAAGACCCTAATAGACTGCTGAGGACACCATACATTCTTGGCACAGACCATGGAGAGACCTGATAGAACCTGCAAGAGAGCCATTCCCCAGGCAATTGGCCCATCTAGTGCTGGAAGGTGCTATATGAAATAACAGGGGATGGTGGCCAGCATCTGTCCAAGCCACTCAAATTCTAAGCAACTCAGAAGCAAACAAACTGACGTGATGCTCACACAAGTGCAATAGTGGCACACAGCCATGGTGAGTAACCAACTGCTCTTGGATTAGCTAACAGATCCAATCAGTGGAAAGGAAACCATATTTGGAAGTGGGAAAGAAGTCAGAATCATATCCAGATAATGATTCTGCTGTCATTGTCAAGCTCCCACTAATCTTGGACTATAAGAGGGTCTACACCCTTTAAATTCTCTCTAAATTAATAATGGTTATCCCATTTAAATGGTGCTGACTTCACTCTCCATTGGAGAATGTGCTTCTCTTTTCAGGTGGGAGCTGGACCTAAGGAAATAGACAACCCAGTGCACTTCACCCTGCCCCAACTGAAACCAGAGAGGAATTGGGGAAATGAGCAACAGTGCTGCCTTCTTAGTGATCTGATATCAGCACAAGGGTAATGGAGATAGTTACTGAGGACACTCAGCACCTACCAAACCAGAGATATAGAGGCTTCTAAGTGCCCATCACTGAAGTAGACTTAAAATGCTCCCAGCATGGTTCAGGGAATTTTGTGGAAGAGAGGGCAGAAAGATTATTAGAGCCATAAGTTGGGACATTTTCTACAAAGACATTGCCTCTCCTGCTTAACTGATTGCTGCCCCCATAATGCATGACCCACAATCCCTATGGGGTTGACTTGCATCCCCAATGAGGAAGACCTCTTCAGAAAAGAGTCAGGGAGGAGGGAAAGGATGGTACCAACACATGTTGCTTACATACTATATATGTCCATATCTAATAAAAAAATTATAAAATTTCTAGAATTGAGTGATAATGAAAACACATCTTATCAAAACTTATGGGACACAATAAGAGGAGTTCTAAGGGGAAAACTAATTGCATTAAATGCTTTCATAACAAATATGGAGAGACTGTGTATATATATCTCCTAACTATCCAATTAAAGGCATTGGAAAAACAAGAAGAATTCAACCCTAAGAGCTCCAGACAGAAAGAAATAATTAAGATCAGAGCAGAAATTAATGAATTGGAAACCTAGGAAAAAATTAAGAAAATTGATGAAAAGAAGATGTGGTTCTTTGAAAAAATAAGCAAGATTGATAAACCTTTGGCCAATTATATCAAACAAAAAAGGAAAACTCTCAATTTAATAAAATCAGAAATGAAAAGGAGAGGTCACAGTAGACATCAATGAAATTGGAAGACTCATCAGGATATACTTCCACAACCCCTGATCCACAAAATTGGATAATCTTCAAGAAATGGATGAATTCCTAGGCACATATTACCTATAAAAACTAAACTCAGAGAAGATTAATCAAAGCAAATCTGTCATATCCATTGAGACTGAAAAAGTAATCAAAAACCTCCCCAAAAAGAAAAGTCCAGGTACAAAATGGCTTGTCAGATGAATTCTATCAAACCTTTAGTGAAGAAATGAAACCAATTGAAATCAATTTTTCTCAAAGTGTTTCACATAATTGGAGAACAGGAAATGCTCCCCAACTCCCTTTATAAATCTAGCATCACTCTAACACCAAAACCAGCAGAGATACAAGAAAAGAAAATTATAGGCCTACATCCCTGATGAGCTTAGATGCAAAGATACTGGAAAAAAAAAAAAACTTCATAAAATGAATTCAATGACAAATCAAAAAGCATTATCCACCTGGATCAAGCAGGATTCATCCCAGAGATGCAGGGATGGTTCAACATATGGAAATCTGTTAATGTAATACACCACATAAACTTAATTGCAAGAACCATATGATCATCAAAATATATGCAGAGAAGGACTTCAACAAAATACAACATCACTTCATCAAAATGCTGGAGAGAATAGGCAAGAAAGAAATTGAGGAGTGCCTGAGAAGATGGAAGACCTCCCATACTCCTTGATAGGTAGAATTAATATTATGAAATGCAAGTTCTTCCAAAAGCAATATACAGATTTAATTCAATACCAATAAAAATTCTAGCATTATTCTTCACAGAAATAGAAAATATAATCTCAAAATTTATATGGAATGGTAGCAGACCTCAGATATCTAAACAGAAAAACCCCTGGAGGTATGACCATAGCCAATCTAAATCTATACTACAAAGCCATAGTAACCAAAACAACATGGTACTGGATAAAAGCAGACATATAGACCAATGGAACAAAATTTAAGACCCAGCTCTTAGGTCAAGTAGCTACAACTACTTTCAAACTCATATAACCACCATGGAAATCAATATAGAGATTCCTTAAAAAGGATGAATACAGAACTAACAACAGATCAAGTTATTCCCTTACTGGGCATTTACTCTGAATGCTCCATGCTTTACTACAGAGACACTTGGACAACCATGTTTATAGCTGCTTAATTCATAACAGCTAAGAACTGGAATAAACCCAGGTGGCCATCATTGAACAAATGCATAACAAAGTTGCAGTACATTTATGCAATGGAATTCTACTCAGCAATAAGAGAAAACAATACAATGAAATTTGTAGGAAAATGGATGGACCTAGAACAGATCATACTCAGTTAACACACACAATCACAGAAAGACAAATGTCACATGTTCTCACTCATTTCAAGTTCCTAACCTGGATCAGCTTGAGTTGTTGGCATAGCTTGAGTCCCAGACAATAGGATTTGAAGAGTTTGAGTGGAGAGGAAGGGGAATTAGGGGGGGGGGCACAAAATAACACCAAAAATGAACTGGTACAATAGAAACCTTTTTTACTTGAGAGTAGGCTAAAAGATTTAACCCTCAATAGGAGTATAGAAGGAACATATGTAAAGAAGGGCCCTGGAGAGGGTGGAATGAAGCCTAACCTTAAAAAAAACTTTGTTTCTGACCTGTAACTCACAGTACCAGAAATAGGTGCTACCCACGTTGAGCTGTTTGATTGGAGAGACAAAGTCCTCAAACAAGACAGGCTTCTGTCCAATCACTTGATTACCTGCCTGAGGTGAGAGGTAAGAACCTATTGTTGAATATACCATATGCTGCCAGCACAAAACATGAAGAGACCTGCTTGGAATCTGGAAGAGAGCCAGTCCCCAGACAGTTAGGCCATCTAGTCATCTAGTGCTGGAAAGTGTTACATGATCTACTGGGGGAAAGTGGCCAAGAATGGTGTGAGCAAGCAGGGGTCTAAGCTACTCAGAAGCAGCCAGGCTGACAAAATGTATACACTTGTCCAATGGTGCCACACAGCCTTGGTGTGTAACCAGCGGATTTCTCAGTGGAAAAGAATTCATATCTGGAACTAGGAACCAGGTCAGAATCCTATAGAGGCAAAGATTATGCTCTCCAATGTCAATCTCCCACATGTTTTTGGCTAAGAGGGGCTACATCTATCAAAATCTCCCTAAATTCATAATGCTTATCCTATTTAACCTATACTAACTCCACTCTCTGTTGGAGAATATGTTTGTCTTTTTCAGAAGGTAGCCAAACCCAAGGAGATAAACCACCACTTGCATATCAGCCAAGGCCCAGGTGAAAGCACAGAGGAATTGGGAGATGAGCAAGAGTGCTGCTTCCATGATGAGCCTGACAATCATCAGTGCCAGGGTGAAGGAGAGAGATGCTGAGGTTACTCGACACATACCAAAGCATAAATCTAGACACTCCTAAAAGCTCATCACTGAAATAGACTTAAAACACATCCACCAAGCTTCAGGGAATTTTGTAGAAGAGGAGGTGGAAAGAATGTAAGAGCCACAGGTTGGGATGTCATACCTAGAGTCATTGCCTCCCCCCTGCTACTCCCACAACACATAACCTTCAACCCCATGGGGAATACCAGCAACCCCACTGGCAGCGCCCCAGTGGAATGGGGACAGGGAGGAGGGAAAAGATGGTACCAACACGTGATGTATCCATACCAAGTATGTTCCTAATAAAAAAATTAAATAAAGATCTGTGCTACTTAGTAGGTAGGGACTAGTCCTTGGACTTTGGGGACTCCTCTTTATGGCCAATATTGAAGCTCAAGGTGCATTTTTTCACTAAAGGTCAGAGCAGAGGCAGAGATGGAATCCAGTTACTACTAAGTATATTACGACCAGTAGACCTAGAAAATATGGTGATTACATTCAAATTTCCAAGCTAATGAGATGTGTGGTGAAATTGTTAGGGGAAAGAGTATGAAGCTCTATCATCTACTCTCATATGCATAAAATGAATTTATAAATAAATATAAATAACTGAATAGATGAACAAATTTAATAATAAGTTAATAATGGTAAATTTTAGTATTCACTATAAAATTCCTTTATTTTCTACATGAAAAATTAATGTCAAAATTTCAGAAAAAAATTGGAATTCACTCAACCAGGTTGATCTCAAAGGCAATAACTAACTCAATAGAAAAAAAAAAATCTTAGCATGAGCTACCAGGAAATGAAAGTTTACTTACAATAATTGATGCAGATTGCACTTTTCATCAATTGTTTTGGGACTCACTCTCTTTTGAATAAAAATAATTCATCCATTTTATGAAAGGATACTTTCTCCTTAGGCTCAAAGATAGTGATAGCAGGAAACAGTATGTGGAGGACAGCTGTGATCAGAAAAATGTAGTGAAAACAGGATAGGAACGTTAACTGTTCCATGGATGTCAATGGTAAAATCAAAGTTGTGTTTCTTACCAGCATAAAATTATTCTTTCTCAAAACAAGATTGTTGCAGTCAGGTTCGCATTGCTGGCAGAAGTCACCTGACCTCTTGTGGGAAAAAAGGATTATTTTGGCTTACAGACATGAGGGAAAACTTGACAATAGCAGGGGAAAATGATGGCATGAGCAGAGGGTGGACATCACCTCCTGGCCAACATCAGGTGGACAACCGTAACAGAAGATTGTGCCAAACACTGGCAAAGGGACACTGGCTATAATACCCATAAGCCTACCCCTAACAATACACTGCCTCCAGGAGGTATTAATTCCCAAATCTCCATTAGCTGGGAACCTAGCTTTCAGAACACCTAAGTTTGTGGGGGACACCTGAGTCAAACCACCATATTCTGCCCCTGGCCCCAATAAACTGATAACCATTCATGATGTAAAATGCAATGCATTCAGTCTAACTTTAAAAGTCCCCATAGTTTTTTCATACCTAACGATGTTCAACCATTCCCATAGTCCATGTCTTTTAACTGAGCCATGATACCAACCCCCCCCCAACCCATAATGGCACAGAATAAACATTCTCACTGCAAAATATGGCATTGGGCATAGCAAAGAATATTCAACCAATACAAGATTTAAAACAACCAGGGAAAACATCAAACTCTGTAGCTTCAAGGCCAACAACTCTAGTCAGTGACAAGTCTCTAAGTCCAATAATCCTACCCAGCAACATGTCTCTGGAGTTCCAATTCTGTCCCTCTAGCTAAGCTACTCACAGTCCTGGAACACTTAATCTGGGGCCAGAAGCTCTCCTTAGCAGCCATCTTATGGTCCTGGCATGTCCACTGGGTCTCCATTGCAACCCATGGTTCATCCTCACAGCTTTATCGGATCTCCATGCAGGCATCCAGCAAACCTGCTTCACACTGGCCATTTCCAAAAGACAAGACCATGTTGCAAATTCAGTGACCTTCTCTTCCTTATATTTCTTATACTCCATAATACCAGGTAGGGTGCCAATTTGTTAATGCAGGGGGGGGGGAGAGCAGACTTTAAAGAACAGGACACTCCTTGAGCTTCAGTCCCCTTCTAAAGAGTCTACATTATTCCTGTTGCCCCAGTGCAGATCAGCTGGCCCAATCCTAAAGGTTGTGATCTCTCATATAATTGCAGCTGAATGGGCAGAAGTTTCAGCCCAAAGATTTCATTTTTTTCTGTGCCATATCCCTTTGCTCAACACCAGTCCATTTCTACACAATGAAACCCTGCACAAGTTCTCAGGACATGGGCTTAACAGCAAGCCTCTTGCACAAACTTCTTCTAGCCCAGTCCAGGCAAAGCTGTTTTTCACCATCATAAGCCAAACCTCACAGTCCATAGTTCTTACTGCATTCAGGTCTTCAAACTCTGACCAGAATAGTCCACCAAGCTGTACTTATAGCACTGCAAGGCATCTCTTAGGCCAAGGTTTCAAATCCTTCTACAGTCCTCTTGAAAAACGGCTCCAAAAGGCCAAAGGCACACAGTCAGGTGTTTAGCAACAACACCACTCTTGGTGTTGTACTAACTTTACTGTTGCAGTCAGGTTCACATGGCTGGCAGAAATCACCCAACAAAGAGCAGTTTGTGGGGAAAAATGGTTTATTCTGGCTTATGAACTCGAGAGCAAGCTCCATGATGGCAGGGGAAAATGATGGCATGAGCAGAGTATAAAAATCACCTCCTGGCCAACATCAGGTGGACAACTGAAACAGAAGAGTTTGCCAAACACTGGCAAGGGGATATTGGTTATAACACCCATAAGCCTGCCCCCAACAATACACTGCCTCCAGGAGGCATTAGTTCCCAAGTCTCCATCAGCTGGGAACTTAGCATTCAGAACACCTAAGTTTATGGGGGCACCTGAATCAAACCACCACAAAGATAAACAAGACCACCCACTTCCACATTAAAAAAAGAACTGTAATACAATCAATTCCTGTGGGTCTCTTCTTATTTCTTTCCAAGTTCAACAACAGTGACTTAGACAGAGTTGGTTAATTTGAAAACTGGAAAAGTTTAATGTTTTTGGTATTTGCCTTGTAGTATTCTCATAGCACATTGCTTTTTCTTTTTCTGGTAGGTTCATTCCAAGGTTCTCAAAGTTTTCCACAGCCACTTTAGAACTCCAACTCATCAAGAGCACATCAGAGAGTATCTAACACAAATGAAACTTTCTTTTCTTTTCAATATCTGATGATAATTTTATAGATCTCAATAAGAATGTGGCTTAACTTAGGTTTAATTTAATTTAATTGCAGTCCAATACCTACATGTTAAAAATCACATGAAGAGGTATGTATGGTGATTTTTTTCTAGCTGCAAATGAAATGATTGAATTGTTTATTGATAGTCAATGGTATCTCCAAAACAGTCCCTATTGGATCTCTGAATGACAAATCCTTCACACTAAATGTTTCACTTTATTGTTCTCTTGTTGAACAGAAAAAGCTATTTTTCATCAATACAACAAGCGTATGCTCACACATGACAGTGAAATCACCACCTAATTGCTCAAGAGACTTGTATACAAGTCAGCAGAGAGTTGTTCTGTTTAGTGGCCTCATCACAGGCTGTTTGCTGGATATTTTCACTTGGTAAGCAGCTGACATAGAGGAGCTATAAAGGAAACTGTGAAGCAATCACACAGTATTTGACCCTCAAAGAGCTCACAAAATTTTGCAGAAATAAAAACACAAACCATAAACTCATAACTATTATTAAAAATGAAATTTAAGTGAAGGAATGAAGGAGATGACCTATTCAAAGAAGATTGACAAGAATCACCTGAGGAGGACAGCATCAGTAGTGGAGAAGATGATCATGTTGAGATCAAGATGGGTCCAACCCTGGGGCTTCCATAATTCTTCTTATATCAGGATAGTAAGAAATAACAGCTACTGAAGGCAATGTCTGTATACAATATGAGGACATATGCTTTACATATCTTAATGTATTCTTCACAAATACTGTTTCCACATGACAGATGATGAAATGAGTCCAGAGACACTAAGAATCTTGTTTGTGTCCATCACTTTAGGAGGGAGCTAAGTGGATTTTCAACCCATCCATCTGGGTCCACAGCTACTCCCAAACCAGCTGGCCCTTCTCCATCATGGTTCCAATTTTGCTTGGGAGTGAGATGTTTGTTACATATTCCACTCTTAGCTCTAAAGGCTTTGGGATAATTTATAAAATCCTAAATGTCAAATACTGAACTCTGCCATCTTTGATTTCAAAGGAACTTATATATATTGTGGTAGTTTGAAGATAAAATATCCCCATCACCCAATTCCTGCTGCCAAAACACATTCATGTGTTTGAATACTTAGTTCCTAGTTAGTTGCAATATTTGAGAAGTTTGTGGAGCCTTTGGTTAGTAGAGTTTTGCTGGAGGAGGTATATCACTGGGGGAGGACCCTGAGGTATCAGAGTCCAGCCTCACTTGGTGCTTTTGTGTTTTACTACATTCTCCCTGCTGATGTGAAGGTGTCATGCTGGTTGGCTGTTCCTGCCCTACTTTCCTCACCATGATGGCCTACTCCATCAAAACTGTAAGCCTAAATAAACCCTTTCCTTCCCTAAGCCATTTCTGGTGGGGAGTTTTGTTCCAGCAATGAGAAAGTAACTCATATTTAGTAACAACATATTTAGAAGTGAAAGAATGAAGAAAGAAAAACAACACAGTGATTTAGGCACAAAAGCCATCACACACATTAGTGCACTTCCTCTCTCACCCTCCCAAGTATCTTCCCATGTTGGACATTGGCTCCTTGCTCCATGAACGTCTGCCATCCCCTTCACTAACATCAGATACATTGTGGTTGTACTTCTTTTCAAACTCTCCTCAAGCTTTCCTCTCTCCTTTCTCACCATTGTTGTTATTTCCCCTGAAAGAACTCCTGATGTCCTCCCTGTGTGTAGGCTATGCCCATTAACTTCCAAGATGGTTTAATTAATTAATTAATTTAGCTGGGGAGAGGGAGAAAATGGGTGCACCAGGGTCTCTAGCCACTGCAAATGAATTCCAGACACATGTACCACCTTGTGCACCTGGCTTTGCGTGGGTATTGGGGAATCAAACCAGGGTACTTAGGTGTTGCAGTCAATCTCTCCAGCCCTAGAAGTAAGTTTTTAAACACATATTGGATAATGTTATCTCTGCTTAAATTCTGAAAAGATGTGTTTCCACCTTTTGTTTTATATGCGCCAAGATCCCCATGGAACTTGCCCACCCACTTCTCTGAAACTCGCTCCCCTATTCTTTCCTTCACTTGCCACTTTAACCAGAGTCCCTGCATGGCTTGCATAGCCTGCCTCCCTGCCTGAAGAACTCACTCCCATGCTTGCCTACATTTGGATGCCACTTCCTAGTGTTTTGGTGTGGCTTCTTTATGCGAACTGGACCAGTTGCCTGGCATTTTCTCTGTGGTGGCTTCTAGTTCTCTTTCATAGAAATACAGATAAGTTTTCCTGTTAAAAAAATCTGTGATACACTGAGAAAAAGATCATTTCTGTTGCCTTTCCTTCATCCTGAAGTCTTCCAAGATTAAGCACATTCCAGGGACTCCATCCAAACTTTTAAAAGCGAATGAAGGGAACATTTGACAAGAGAGGAGAGAAAATGGGTCCATTTCAAGCACAGCAGATCTCAGAAAAAATTTCAGTTTAAAGGGTTGTTGTGCAGCAGATTTCTGTGACTTGAGGAGAGGAAGGAGGCTCTGAATCAGGAAGTTAAGTCTGGGAGACATGAAGTTAAAGAACACTCAACTGCTCCCCAAGGTTATGTTAATTAGAAACTGAAGCATTCCTTCCTAAGAGGAGCAGGAAGATGTAGGGACACAGGACTTCAACCAGTCTGGGAAAGGGTTGTAAGAGCCCTGCCCTAAGGCTATGCGGAGGGGAAAGGATTGGCTGGAGGATAGACTTTCTTAATGAGCTGCCTGCAAGGGCTGCAGTGTGATCTTCAGTTGTCACCTATGCTTGGGTGGGCTTTCTGGAGATACAGCTGCCTTTGTGTCTAAGCAGCTATGGGGGCTCATCATTCATGGTGGGATGAGAATTCTCATGGTACAACTGTATGAGTCTTCTACTGCTCCATTAAGCAACCCCTCATCCTGCTCTGTAAATAACCCCAATAAACTCATTTGTACACACACACACACACACACACACACACACACAAAAAAAAAAAAAAAAAAAAAAAAAAAACTGGTTTTGGTGTAATCATCCTTTGGTCTGTGGGGGGAAAAAGACTGGTGTTTGTGTCCCCTAGGGAAACATGTTTTCCCAGGACAAGGTCATGTGCAGCTGAAGGGGGAGAGTGTCTCTAGGGGAAGGAAATGTTCTGAAAGTCCTTGATTTGGTTTTTGTTTTGCAAAAGGCCTTGTTTGAATTTCTTTTCTTTTGCTTTTTTAAATTTTTCTTTATTGCTTTTTTAAATAAAATGGTTGTACTCTTAAACCCCTTTTCCCTGCCCCATTTCCACTGAGAGTCTTCAGTGGGGTTATTGATATTCATTGAGGGGACCAAAAAGCCACAGTCAGTCTCGGCAAGTGTGGGGGGAAACACAGTGCCTCAGGCTATTCCATCTACCCTGAGGCTCCTACAATCTTTTCTCCCCTTCTTGGGAAATGTTCCCTGAGTGTTGGGAGGCAAGATAGGGATTTGATTTAGTGTTGTTTTCTCTGTAGACTCTTTATCTCCGTTTCAGTGAGGTTTGTGTGACCACAGTGCCTGTCGCCACTTCCCTGGGACTAGTTTTCAGGCTAGCCATTAGGGCAGTATTCTTGTCACCTCTTTGCCTGTAATGCTTTCTGAGCCCATGGAAGATGAGGTGGAGCTGACACATCGCATGGTAGATAATTGGCTCTCTTTTTGATGTATTCATACATCCATGTTCTCCCCAGTATTCTCCACGTGTAAGAGGGAACAGATTCTCCAACTAAAAGTGAGGATAGTTTTGAATGAAAAGAGATAAGCCTACTTATTAGATATATTGATGTGTATGTCCACTCTTCTTTTTTTAAAAAATATTTTATTATTTATTTGAGAGAGAGAGAGAGATACAGAAATAGGCAGAGAGAGAAAGAGAGAGAGAGAGAGAGAGAGAGAGAGTGAATGGGTGCTAGGGCCTCCAGCCACTGCAAACAAACTCCAAATGCTTGCACCCCCTTGAGCATCTGGCTTATGTGGGTCCTGGAGAATAGAGCCACGAACTGGGGTCCTTAGGCTTCACAGGCAAGTGTTTAACCACTAAGCCATCTCTCCAGCCCTGTCCACTCTTCTTAAAGAGCACTAATGGTTCTCACTGCAGCCTATTAATTTCCTGTTCTAGAGTCAGATATTAATTCTCCCCCACTGAGCAGGTCTCATGTCCTATCCATCAGCAGTTGGTTACTTACATCAGCTGTGTGTCACTATTGTACAAGTGTATACTTCTTGCATGGCTGGTTGATTTTGTAATTTGCAGGATCTCCTACTTATTCAATCTGTTGGCAACTGTTATTCTCCACCTGTTCTCTTAGTACTTTCCAGCGCTATGAAGGCTATCCACGAGGGAAATGGATTCCCTCTTAGATCCAGTTCTATGTGTCTGTTTTCAGGTCAGTACCATGCTGTTTTTATTATTGCTATGGCATGGTGCTGGCATAAAAACAGGTATTCACATAGATCAATAGAATAGAATTGCAGATCCAGGTATGAGTTTGAGTAAGTACACCTACCAAATCTTTGACAAAGTGTCCAAAAATTCTCAGTGGAGCAAAGACAGCATCTTCCTCAAATGGTGCTGGATACACTGAATAGCCACATATAGAAGATGATTGAATTTAGACCCCTTTCTATCACCTTGCACTAAAATCAACTCCAAGTGGATCAAGGACCTCAAGATAAGACCAGAATTCTAAATCGACTAGAAGAGAAAGTAGGGAAAACACTGCAAGATATAGGTGTAGGGAAAGACTTTCTGAACAAAACTCCAGTAGCCTAGGGAATTAAGCAAACCCGCAACAACTGGCACCTCATGAAAAACAAAAACTATTGTACATGTAAGCAAATCATTAACAAGCTTAATAGACAACCTCATGAATGGGAGAAAATCTTCATTGACTATACCTCTGACAAAGTTTGTTATTTAGAATCTATAAAGAACTCAAAAAATAATAAATAAAACAAGGAACTCATTCAAAAATGGGGCAGTGAGTTGAATAGAGAGTCCTCAAAAGAAGAAATACAAATGGCCATTAAACACCTAAAGAGATATTAAACATCTCCATTCCCCATGGGAATGCAAATTAAAATGACTATGAGATTCCATCTCACCCCAGTAAGAATGGCAACCATCAAAATATAAAATGGCAGCACATGCTGGTGGGTCTGTGGGGAAAGAGGGACCCTATCCACTACCAGTGGGCTTGCATACTTGTACATCCCCTTTGAAAATCAGTAGAGAGACCTCTCAAAATGCTGAAAATAAGACTGCCATTATATCCAGCTCTACCTCTTGGGCATAAACCCTAAAGACTACTTTACACCACAAAGACACCTGCTCAACCATTTTTTTCTTTTGTTTTGCTTTACTTTGTTTTGTTTTGTTTTAGACATGGGATCTCTCCCTATATAAACAAGGCTTGCCTGGATCACTGGGCTACACCACCATTCCATAACAGTCGTCTGCTAAGGCATGCAGAGCTCTATACACTACTACTTTCTCATTCAGTATCTAGCTAGAAGTACCAAAGAGATTCTGAGCACAGCCACATGAACATGACTTCAACATATCATGCTGCCTAGCCCTGCCACCCACAGAGATACTGTGATGTCATGGCTCTGTACCCTTTCCCGGAAAGGAGACATTTGGGACAAGACCCATTTGACAAGGACTCAGGCATGTGATGCCTACTCTCTCTTTCCTCACCATTTCTCTAGATGCCTTTCAAAGTCTTATTTCACTTAGTTAATGTCTGATATGGAAACACACGCAGATGAATGACATAGTGAACACAGTTCTCATTGCTTCTGGAGACCACCTGGTTGCAAAAAAGCGTGAACTTTGGAGACATGTGACTTTAAGAAGCTTCAGGTTCCCATGGAGAAGCATGAGGAGTCAGGGAGATATCTAATTGAGTTATTGACAAGGTTGAACTTTGCCAGAAATGCCAGCATGTGGATCAGCCCTTGAGGGTTAGGGTTAGTGTCAGGAGGCTATCCTGAGCTAGTCAGGGGTGCCACAGCTGAAGGGCAATAGACTCGATTAAATTCCAGCAGGGTGACATGGCATGATGGCACATACCTAGAATCCCAGCACTCAGGAGGATCAGGAATTCTCCACCACACCACAAGTCAATTTGAGGAATTTGACACCCTGTCTCAAATATACCAGAAACAACAACAAAAAGAAGGTAAAAAAGGAAAAAAAAAAATCAAACAGCCATGATAGTGAGGCAGGAACCAGGCATCTACCTCAGCATATATCAGTGCAGGAGGCCAAGCAAAGACCCACACAGACTTGACCATTTCTGAAAGCCATTACCACTAATGGGCACTTTCAAGACTGCCTTATTCTGTGTTTCATCACGACAGCTGTGAAAGGGTTGCCTCTTTCTGCAGCCTGTGGTTTAGATTTCTGGAACACTATACCACAGACATTTTCATCAGGGAAGCTGATATTCTGACCTCCCTCCCTCGCAGAGCCCTCTTGCCTCCTGCTGGGAAAGATTGGATGGGCGGAATCTTTTCCATTTCAGTGTCCTGTGTTGGAGACAAATGTGTGCATTTGCACACTGGCTTGGTAGTGAAGTCACTGAGGTCTGGAAGATGTGTGCGGACATATGCCTCTTTTCAATTGAGATTTATTACTCTACTTGCCAGGCAGAGAACATGTAACCTTCCCAAATGCATTAAACATGCATGCCGGCAGTGCAGTGGACAAGTGGTTAGCGAGGAAGACCTCTCCAGGCAGGGAGAGTTATCTGTGCTCCTCATGTGTTCATTCAGTAATCTCATAACAAAGGGTAATTATTTAAGGACTGGGTGTGATTCAGTTCCATGATTAACCACAACAAAAGCAGCTTATGGGATTTAACTTTACATTTTTTAATCATTGATGTCTAAGATTAAGACAGAATGCAAAATGCAATCAAAATAATGCTTAATCGTGCTATAAAAGTTACATTTATGTACTAAGTCAGTGGTACTCCAAGAGAGTGAAGATAGAAATTAGATAGTGCATCCTGTATAGAAGTAGAATCTGGTCCGTGATTTGCAGGAACTAGCCCTGGACACCAGTGTACTGTCAGTCTAAAGCTCAGAGACTTTAGTCACCCGCTAACAATAGCCCAGGAGGCTCAACTCTCACACCTGCAGCAGTCACCTCAAATGGCCAGGCCTTGAGTGATAGTTTATTGTGCGCCTGAATCCTCACCTCTCTCACTTCCAAAGCAGAATTAACCAGCTACAACCAAACACACTCCCCAGCCAGTCACACAGAAGATCCTTGCAAGCTCTGGACACTTATCAGCGATTTGTGCATGAGCCCCTCACCCCCACCCATCCTGGAACCCTAAGCTACCAAGAGCTTCTCTTTCTCCCCTCATGTAGGTCTGCGAAGGGCCATAGAGATGGAGACTCCTCTCTTCATTGTCACAGGCTCCCATTTAGGAGCTATTGCCTCTTCATCTGGCTGACCTCCATCCATTTTTTCAACTGGGATACATGATGACATCACCTTCTTCCCTGACATCAACACATCCCCTTCTCTGTGAAATTCTGTAAAGCTTCAAATTCCTGCCTGCACGTGCACGCTGTGGGACACACAGTGCTTTAATTGTAGACCTTCCAGACTCAGAGATGAGGGCTTTCTGCTTGCCAGTGAAGGCTGCTGCACATATTCTCCTGGCTGTGAAGGTGGAAGTCTACCTTGAAATCAGTTCCTGAGACCCTGGACAGGGTCTCCCTCAGGTACAGTAATCAGATGAGGCTTTGAAGGATTTCTTGCGAAGGTTGATCACCAAACTTTTGGAGAGGGAAGGAAATACAGTCTTAGACCTTGAACAGGTTAAAAGACAAGCAGCCCATTTTGTAGGAGCTGGTGGTCAGCTGGAAGGGAACAGTTAATTGGGAGCCAGGTGGACAAAGTAGATGGGGTACTGGTCTAGGGAGTTCAAGAGCTAAGCAATGAGTACTCAGAGTTTGGTTTTCAAAGCACACATGTACTTGGCCAAGTTTACCAGGAAGGTCTTGAACCTTAACACCTTAGAAAGCCATGGTAGCATGAAATTGCATGGAGATACAGCCAAACCCTGAGAAAAATCCATTAAACATCGCCACCTAGTGGCGATGGCTGCAGCACTGACTGGCACATAGATTTGGATTTAGCTGTACGAAGAACTCCAGGGCAAACCTGATCATGCTCCTCAGCAAGCAGAAAAGTCATATCCATGTTTCATTATGAGCCGGAGAACAGCTTACCTGGTATGTGTGCAGATTTTTCTTTGAGGACTAGCCCACAGCTGTACCTATGGTTGTTAGAATTTAGTGAGTATAAAAGGCCAGTGAATAATCTCCAGCTGAACAACTTTATCAATTAAGCCAGGAAGAAATACTTTAAATGCATTTTCACAATCAAATTTAATTGTAACATGTATTTGGAACTTAAAATAAGCATTAATTATGACTTAGAAGCTA
The DNA here is from genome assembly GCA_036365145.1 of Orientallactaga sibirica. Taxonomy (NCBI): domain Eukaryota; kingdom Metazoa; phylum Chordata; class Mammalia; order Rodentia; family Dipodidae; genus Orientallactaga; species Orientallactaga sibirica. The sequence goes on from JAEOAD010000039.1 coordinate 16,512,946, forward strand.
AATTATCTATTTTGTCTAATTTATCGATTGGAGCAAAGTGCTGTCTAAGCAAACAAATCTATGTCTAAGCAAAGCCCGAGGTAAATATTCAAAGCTGTTATGCTAGATGTATTTTGGAATTTGGTATTTTTTTCAAACATCCTGTCCTAATTTTTTAAATTTCATTTATATATTATCCTCATTTTTATTTATTTTAATTAGATAAAGACATATTTAGCATGTAAACAACACATGTTGGTACCATCCTTTCCCTCCTTCCTGCCCCTTTTCCAAAGAGGCCGGCCTCATTGGAGATGCAGGTCAACCCCACAGGGATTGTGTGTCATGCATTATGAGGCAATAGTCAGTTACGGGGGAAAAGCAATGTCTCTGTGCAAAATGTCCCAACTTGTGGCTCTAACAATCTTCTGCAAAATTCCCTGAGCCATGTTGGATGCATTTTAAATCGACTTCAGTGATGGGTTCTTAGAAGCCTCTGGATCTCTGGTTTGTTGAGTGCCCTCAGTGTTTATCTTTCACCCTTGTACTGATATTAGGTTCACCATGAAAGCAGCATTCTTGCTCATTTCCCCAATTCTTGTGTGGTTTCGGCTGGGGCCCAGATGGAGTGCACTGGGTCATTTATCTCCACAGGTCCAGCTCCCATTTGAAAAAGAGAAGCAGATTCTCCAACAGAGAGTGAAATCAGCACCAGTTAAATGGGATAACCATTATTAATTTAGAGAGAATTTAAAGAGTGTAGACACTTTTATAGCCCAAGATTAGTGGGAGCTTGACAATGAAGAGCAGAATCATTATCTGGATATGATTCTGACTTGTTTCCCAGTTCCAGATATGGGTTCCTTTCCACTGAGCAGATATGTTAGCCAATCCAAGAGCAGCTGGTTTCCCATCATGTCTGGGTGCCACTATTGCACTTGTGTGAGCATCACATCAGGTTGTTTGCTTCTGAGTCACTTAGACTTTGAATTGCTGGGGGAAAATGTTGGCCACTGTCCCCTGGTAGCTCATGTAGTGCCTTCCAGCACTAGATGCCTGTCCTAATTTTTTATTATAAATGTGCTCAATTAATTCATAAATACATCTATGTCTGTGTTAAATCTTGCCTTTGATATATTTTATAGATTTTAGTCATCGGGAAAAAATGGTTAAAGACTCATCCAAACATCTTGACATCTATTATTAACACCCAAGTGCTGGGGTATAATAATTTCACAGGATAATCCCTCATTATTTTAGTGTTTACACACTTGTTATATAACAATTAACCCATTATATTAGCCATTATATTGAAAAGATTTTGTTTAACTCTTAAATTTTTTTATTATTTACTTGCATGGGGGTAATGAGTAGGTGAGTAGGGAGGTGTGATTGTGCATACATGCAGTTATGTATGGAAGGACTAAGGTTAAAGTTAGGCCTGCAAACAAATGTCAGACACATGCACCACATCTTGTTTCTGGCTTTATGTGGGTGCTGGAGAATTGAACTCAGGCCAGAAGACTTTGCAAGAAAGTGCTTTTAGCCTCCAAGCCATCTTCCCATCTGAATGTTTTGTTTATTTTTATTTTCAAGCAGATACAGATAGAGAATGGACATGCCAGGGCCTCCAGCTACTGTACACAAACCCCAAATACATGCATCACTTTGTGCACTTGGCTTTATGTGGGTACTGGCGAATCAAACCTGGGTGATTAGGCTTTGCAAGCAAGCACCTTAACCACTGAGAAATCTCTCCTTTTTTTTTTTTTTTTGCTTTTGTTTTTGGTTTTATGAGGTAGGGTCTCTCTCTAGCCCAGGGTGACCTAGAATTAACTCTAGTCTCAGATTGGCCTCAAACTCAGTGATCCTCTTATCTCTGCCTCCTGAGTTCTGGGATCCAATGTTTTTGTTTTTATTTTATTTTATTTTATTTACTTATTTGAGCAAGAGAGAGAGGCAGCTATAGAGAGAGATAAAGTGAAAGAGAGAGAGAGAATGGGTGCTCCAGGGCCTCCAACCATTGCAAATGAACTCCAGAAGCATGTACCACCTTGTGCATCTGGCTTACTGGGGAACTGGGGAATTGTACCTGTCCTTAGGCTTTGCAAGCAAGCCACTTAACCATTAAGCAATCTCTCCATCCCCAATGTTTTTATTTTAACAGGGAGCTAAGTTATAAGACAGACTTAATGACTTAATAATTTATTATTTATCAAAACTTGGACCACAGATCAGTGGGAAAACTACTAGGGAAATGTTATGGAATTGGTCACACGTGAGAGAGGTAAAGTGAACCCAGCTTAAATCTTCCTCTGATTTCGTGCATATGCATTAAATAAAAAATTATATGTAAAATGGCTTTGTGTAAGGCAATAAGTATTTATATCTAAAAAATCAGCCTATAGATCTTTACAGATGCTTGAAAAGAAAACCTGCAGGAGTAAAAATTAAATGAATCCTAGGAGCAAACAGAAAGCCACCTGCACTTCTGCGCAGACCGTTCTTTGCTGTGTGGAGGTCACCATCATGGGCTTGGTAGGATGCTCTGCATCAGTCCTGGCCTCCACACCTACATATCCTATCCACTGTGCCAGCTGACAGTGTCTTCAGATACTGTCCAGAGATCTCCAAGAGACAATATCATCCCTGGATGAGATAAGCTACTTTACAATCAGAATAAGAAGAAGTTGAAGTCTTTATTATTATCCTTTTCATTTGTTACAGATGAAAGAGATCACTTAGAAATGAGTAACTTTCCCTATATAAGTCATGGAATGAAGAGATATGCAGGGATTGTCGCAAAATTTCTATCATTCTAGAAAACATATAGCTATCATTTCTACTAGATTGTGACTACTTTGATACATTTCTCTTTCTTCTGAATTGACGCAAATGTGGTAGGGAGATTCTGAGTACCCATGTCACCAGTGATCAGGCAAGAACGGGAGGAGGAGGAAGGGTCTCAGCTTTGAGCTGAAGAAATTCGAACCCATCTTGTCACTTTCTGGAATAGTGTCTCCAGGCCTTCTTCCACCTGTGGGAGCGATTCTGCTGACTGTAGCAGTCCATTCCATGGGTAATTTTTTTGGTCAAATTCAATACCTTTGATGGTTTTTGCTTTAGCTATTCTAATACATGCAAAAGGTTTTTTTTCCCCATTTTTTTTCTGCTTTTTTCCCCCCATTTTTATTTTTTATTTTGATGCAAGGTCTCACACCCAGGCTGATCTGGAACTCGCTCTGTTACCCCAGGCTGACCTCAAACTCATGATGAACCTCCTGCTTCCGCTTCCCCAGTGTTGTGATTAATGATATTAAAGACATGCTATGCTCTGCCATGCCTGGCACAAGAGGTTATTTTGTTGTAATGTTGATTTGCACCTTCCCTTAACATTTTAGAAATTTATGTATCATTTTGTGAAGTCTCTTTTGAGTAACTTCCTCACTTTCTATTCTGAAGTTTCCTTTTGTCATTGATGTGTGGATATTCTTAACATTGTAGCTCTTCTAGATATGAGTACTGGTAAGGTAAATCCATGACAGGTATTTTCTCCTAAGCTTTGACTTGCTTATTTCTTCATTACCAAGAGCAGAATGTTTTAGCTTTGATGAGGATAAATTTATTCATATTTATAGTTGTATGTGTACCCTCTATAACAATATTTATTTATTTATTTATTTAAGAGAGAGAGGAAAAGGCAGAGAGAAAGAGTGAATGGGCACACCAGGGCCTCCAGCCATGACAAACAAACTAGTTGCATGTGCCCGCTTGTGCATCTGGCTTATGTGGGTTCTTGGGACTCGAACCTGGGGACTTAGGCTTTGCAGTCAAATGCCTTAACCACTAAGCCATTTCTCTAGCCCTTCTAACAATATTTTTGTTTTTGCAAAGATGTTATTTTTCTAAAAGCCTTACTGTCTTTTCTTATGTTTCTCTTTTGATTTATTTTAAATGTTACTGTATGTGTAGAGTGGGATAAGGGTCATGATTCATCATTGCAAATATCTAGTGATGTGATAGCAGTTGTCTTAAACACCTTCACATGCCCCTGGCACTTTAGTGAAATGTCAATAGACCATAAAGATTTGTGGTTCTACACAAGACTCTGCTTTGTCCCATTGACTTAGGACCTGTTCTTACAGCACCACACCAGCGTGATTACTGCAGTCATATAAGGCCTATAGCTCTGTGCTCCTCATTCATGAATACCTTTGCAGAATACTGGTGTTTCCTTGGTTTGCTCAGAACCATCAGCAGTCATTGTGACAGGGAGTCTTTGAATGCACACAGTGAGTTGGGGAAAACTGATTTGATTCTTCCAACCTATGGATATTCAAGTGATTAAATAACCTAATAATGATGGTTGAATTAACTATCTTTAATTTTCCTAATAGCAAGAGATGTTAGAATGCTAGAATGTTCCCCTATGCATTCACAGGCAGACCAGGGAAGAGAAGCAGTATATATTCACTAGGAACATACATCAAAATCGAGGTTTGATCTTTTCCCAGGTATGCTCAGTGGGACAGTCCTGTGTAGCAACCAAAGATGCAATTGGAAGCTGATAACCTGTAATTGTAGGATCCCTATCACCTAGCAAGTCATGTCAGTCCTTCAAAATAAGCTTCAAAATGTGCATTAGCCCCAGTGTGCTTCTGCTATGTGCTTTAATGGTGAGCATCAAACACACCATCGGCTCTTTGCTTTCAGTGTATTATTGAATCAATTACATGGGACAGTCAGAACATGATTACATCATGGGTTCTGCATTAGATGGCTGTGCCCAATAATAAGTGAATATAGATATCTGGAGCGTGTTGAGATGGGCCAGGCTGAGCTACAGTGTTCAGTAGGTTATGTGACTGACACATTTTCATGTTTGGCATTTTCAACTTGGAATAGGGGAGTTAAAACTACCACCATAGAAAGTCAAGGATCCTCTGTAATTTATTGCTATATTAACTTGGATAGGTTTTAAATTTCTCCTGTGAATACATTTAGAGTAGTTTCTTAGCTATTAACTTTTGGTATATAAATTACATTGTTTAAATAATTGCTATTGTCTAGATATGCTGATTTATATAATTTGCCCCTGCATTTTGTGGTATAACCAGACATTTGTATTTCAGTTTATTTTCCACATGCCTCAGCGAATTCTCTTCCTGTAAAGCTATACCTTCTCTGAACAGTGAGTTTTCCTCCCCAGATTCATGCTGGTCTTTATTTTCATGCTTTGCTGCATTGGTGAAGGCATCCTGGGCAGTTATGAATGGCATCAGTTGGTATTACAGCCATGATTCTAATACATCCCTGAATGTTTTATTCCAAAGAAAGGTGCTAACTGAAGCTTTGGGAAGCATGCATCTTTTAGATAGAGGTACTTCATAAGATGCTCTTATCATTAGGGGGTGTAGAACTTGTAAAAAAAATCTGTTGAAGTGATCTTTTATCTTTGTTCCTTTAGTCTGCTAAAATGGTGAATTAGATTGGTTAAATCTGAGTACTAAATAAACTTTGCATTTCTTGTCCAACCCCTCCGCTCATCATCTTTCCTCTTACAGAGAGATGTATTCTAATTGCTAATCATTACTTATGAATTGCTATCTCTATGCTGTACATTTTCTTTTCCTGTTAATTTTTACTCAGTTTGGAATCAGCATTATCCTATACCCATAAAATCAACTGGAAATTAATGAAATTTTCTAAAGAATTTTAGGATAAACCCAATATTTTCTAATATATGCACTCTTTAAATAGCATCTTCAAATGAATCCATATGAACTTCATCTCAAAGAAAAATTCACAAGGTGAAATGTCAATAGCTTAATGTAAACAATAAGCACAAGTTCAAAATTTTAAGATGCAGCTAAAGTAGTAATCAGAAAGAAAATTCTACTTTAAATAAAAAAGGAAATTTTGTGTTAAATTAAAGAGTTAAAATTTTAAGTATGACTAGGGAAATAAGGTTTAGCAATTTTTAAGGGCTTTTTGTTTGTTTGTTTGTTTGTTTGTTTGTTTTTGAGGTAGGGATTCACTCTAGCCCAGGCTGACCTGGAATTCACTCTGTATTCTCAGGTTGGCCTTGAACTCATGGCGATCCTCCTACCTCTGCCTCCCAAGTGCTGGGATTAAAGGCATGTGCCACCATGCCCAGCCTTAGGTATAGCAATTTTTTTTGTTTGTTTGTTTTTGTTTTTTTTTCTAGTCTAATTTTTAAATTATATCTATTATTTCATTTATCTTTTTAGAAAGTTTACTTTGTTTAATGCTACCCAATCACATTATTTGTATTTTTAGTGATCATAAAAAGAAAAGGTTTACCTATGATATTTTATACATACATATTATTGTTTTTGCTTATCTTCACCACTATTGCCCTCCCTTTTTCTTCCTCCTGTTGCATTTCTTAGTGTAGTACCATATGTTCCTAACTTAATTCATTTATGGGGAAAGGAAATTTTTATAGATTGTTTTTATTGAAATGTATTGGGTTATAACATGACCTATTATGTAGTTAGTATTCTCAAACCCTTTAAAACACATGTTCTACCTTTATTGTGGTATGTCGTCTAATTTCATTACATTGGCTGGAAGTACTATCCTTTTACTTGTTTTATCAGTCCCTGATAAAACGTTTTTTAAATCTCTGCTTTTGTGAATGTATTCTTATATCTTTCTGGTTTTGTAGAATTTGTTTCACTTCTTAGACATTTCATGCTTAGGAGCATTCATGTGTAAGAGTTTTAATCTTTCTTAATGAACAAGTATCATTGTGCCAGGCACCTCCTATTCCTCTCTGCCTCTCTGACTTCACACCTAACAGCCCCATCTATTCCAGTCTTCTCATCCTCCATGTGTGCCTGGTAAAACTTCCTCTCATTTACAATAATTGTGCAATAGCAGGTTTGGAATTCTCCCATCTCAATATGTCTTTTCTTTTTAAACGAATTAGAATTTGTTTTTGTTTATATATATATATATATATATCTGTGTGTGTGTGTGTGTGTGTGTGTCTGTCTGTCTGTCTATGGGGGGGGGAGACAGCGCATATGGGCATATCATGGGCTCTTGCCACTACTAATGAACTCCAGACACATGTGCCACTTTTCATATCTATATTGGGAACTAGGAAATCCAACACAGTCCAGCAGGTTTTGCAAGCAACTGCTTTTAACTGCTGAGCCATCTTTCCTGCCCTGTTTCCTCCTGTCATTCTTTGATTGATTTCCCCTGCCTTATATCAGAATTTCACTTAATTTTCTCTATTCGGTTATTTGTTCTATGAGCAATGTATAGCAACCTGTTCCTCCAACATGATAACCTTCACTACTCTAAGAAGGTTTGTGGAATGAAACACACTCATATGTGAGAGCCTCAGGTTTTTAAATTTTCAGGCAACCCCCAGTCAGGAGGTAAAAATCTTACCTTGTTTGTTGGCAGGAAATGCGCAGTATGAAGCTCCTGTTCCCCGGCACTGGGGTATTATCCACTGATTTCTAGAGATTCCACTTGATAATCTGAGGTGGAAGAACCGAGGAGATGGTCCATATTGGACACACACTCCTCATGCTGTGCACCACTCTCAGGTTCATGTGTCAGAACTCTCCTTAACCAGGCCTCTGCTAAGACCAACACTCTACCAGTGAGACAGACGTTTGTTCAGGAGAACTTCAACTGAGCATAGCAATATGCCTGCTCACCTATAAGGAGATGCTGAGAACATTTCCAAATTGTCTGGCCAGTTCACACAACCAATTTATCTCCCAGTAAAATTGATCAGAGCTTTCTATCTTCAAAAGCATCAGATTCCTTCCTCATCTTCCTTGGGGCAACCTGCCATTAACTTCTCTAACACTTGGTGTCACTGTTGCTGTTTTATAACAGGAAGTAATTTATGCAAAAGGGCTTCCTAGTCAATATTCTTAAAATATATAAGGAGGTTAATTCATATTTAATTCTTTGCATTGAAGAGGGAGAGGTGAGCTCTTCAGAGAAGCAGCTTCCTTCACAGGCTGCCTTTCATGTTCGAGTGGCTGTGTGTTTTGTTTCTAGGGATCCTTCTAAGTCAGGGGGACAGAAGCAGCTTGGAAGCCCTTGTTGGTTCACAGCACATGGGATGACCACACAGAGTTCCAGATATGGAGGCTACTGGCTCTCTGTGAAGAGTTCCCTCTGCACAGTACACACGGTGACCCTTCTGTCACCATGGCCAGCATCCAGAAATCCCTGATTCTGTGTATTTCTGAGTCTTCCTCTATAACAAGGGAAACAAGCTAATTGCTTGCCATTTCCAATCATCCAGGAAAACAAGTTATGTCACAGTGTTGTGACAGAAACTATGCCACCTGACCTGCACCAAACTCAATTGCCATCTCACATTTGACTCCAATGTGGATACAGCAATTCATTGAGAATAATCCCACTGTCAGATTGTGTTACAGCATTCATATTATTTCCTGTGTTTGTCAATTAGCTTTTACATGGCAGAGTACATTCATGGCTCATGAAGTAAGTGATAATAACCTTATAGTCACCTGTGGACCATGCTGCTATCAGACTTCTAGAACATGGTTTTCAGAAAAATGTTGTGCATACCCAGTTAGTGAAGGTAGTTATGTTAGAAATACCTGTCTACATAATTAGCATTTTCATAAATGTAACTTTGTAAATACTCATTATATGAAAGACTGTTTTAGAGGAAACATCACAACACGCACTTAATTAGAGCTATGTAGAGTTATATGTAATTGCTCTTCCATAGTTAGAAAACATCTCAGGATTTTTATGCCTGAGGACTAGGACATGCACTGCAAAGTGGAATGTGTACTTTCACATGAACCTGGTTTTCTGTCTCTGCCAAATCATCTGTTGTGAGCTATGAAATGTGCCTGTAAAGCAAGGCCAGGTCAGTCACTCATTACCAAGGAGGTAAGAGGCAATACATTATAGAAATGCTCTAATACAACACTGTTTTGGTGAGAGTATATCATACTGAATATTCTCAGAAATATGTATAACAAATCACTTATTTTAAATTTCAATGGAATTAGTCTTCATAACAGTAGTATTGGTCCAAACTTTGATTGTTAACAAATAGACCTTGACAGGTGAGGAAACAAAATGAAACAACCCAAAAACTGTGAACAAAAGCTAAAGGACAAGAGATTATGACCTGAGCAGAGCTTTGCTGGGTGACTTTGTCTCAGGACAGCAGAGGTGGAGAGAGCTTGGAGATTAAAAATAGAAGAAAGACACTTCGAAGTATCCAGTGGCCTGTACAGCTGGATCAGGCTCCAATATTCTGTATATTATTATTATTATTATTCACTTTTTTGCAAGGGGAATTTATTAAGCCTTGAAAATAGATTGCACTCACTATGAGTTAGTAAAGATATTTTTAGGCTCTTTTTACAGTGTTGGATTTTGGCTCATAATCTGTTCAGAGACAATTTAAATTATTGTATCTTATTCAATAAATAATGTAATGTAGCATTTTATTAGTTCTTTACTGAATTTCCTAATCTTCAAAATAGCACTGTGGTGGCTTGAATGCGAACATATGTACCCCCATAGATTCAGGTGTTTTATTAAACTTATAATTTGAGTCTCCAGCCACCTGGCTAAAGAAAGTGTCCCTGGGGGCAAATCCTGAGGTCCAGTCCAAAGGTGTGTTTGAGGGTGGATCTGATTCCTGCCAAAAGGTGTAGAGTGCAGGTATGTGCTCTGGTGGGTTTGTGTGTGCTAGTGCTAGTATTTTGTTTGCTGCAGTTTCTCTGTGCTTGAATATCTGGAAATAAACAGCTTTTCTTCTGTCAGTGATGGAACTTTCTCTGAATTTGTAAGCTTGAAATAAACTCATTCCTCCCATAAAGTGTGTGTGGGATGGACCTTTGTGCCAGCAATATGGAACTGACTATGATAGTTGCCATTTGATCTTTTTTTTTTTTTTTCTTTTTGGAGAGAGACACAGAGAGAGAGAGAGAGAGAGAGAGAGGGAGGGAGAGGAATACAGATAGAGATGGGCGTGCCAGCAGCCTCTCAGCTGCTGCGAACGAAATCCAGATGCGTACGTCCCTTTGTGGTCAATTGTGGCATTGTGCCCTTGTGTCACTTTGCATCTGGCTAAACGTGGGACCTGAAGATTGGAACCAGCGTTCTTAGGCTTAGGAGGCAGGCACCTTAACCACTAAGCCATCTCTCCAGCCCAACCACTTGATCTTTTTATATTTCTCTTATAGCAGTAAGTAGGCACCAAGTATCTCTGGTATTGATATATGAATCTATGAATAACTGATGGTATATATTTGATTTTCAAGAAATGAATTATAAAAATTTTCAAACTATATTTTAAAACAAATTCCAAATGTTGGCAGATCATATGTAGCTTACACAATAAGTCAATCCCAGGGTTGGTCACTAATTATGTTGAACCATTGACTACCTAAGGCCTCTGAACTTAAACCATGGTAGAAAAGTGGTTTGTTTTTATTAAGAATCACAAATAATATTGTAAAAAAAATCAAATTTAAAAAAATGAATCTGAGGTATATCATCTCCTCAAAGTCTCATTTTGAAAAATGGGTTTTATTGTGAACATTCTGTTGCCTGACATCATATAGGTCAAATCTACTTGTTTCTTTCAATTAGTAGGTTTGAATTTAAAACTATGCAAAATCTAGAGTCCTCTTTAAAATGTAATGTGAGTTTTCTTTCATAGCACATGGATATCCTCTGAATATGGCAAGCACCTATTGTTACCAGAACAAAGAGGTTCTCATTTTGCGCTTTTTAACTGTAAGGCTGTAAGTAAGCCTTGAACATTGTATCCAGTGTGGCCCGAGTGCATATTTCACCAGAGTAAGTTATGAAATTATCATTTTTCAGTTTTAACTTAGTTTAATAAAGTCTTAAAGTTTCCACTTTCTTATATTAAAAAGTTTATGTGTTACTATTTTAGTCAGTTTTATAAGTAAAGGACTGAAGAAAGAAATTCCTTTGCTATATCTCATGTAGTTTTAATTTTCACGAGAAGGCATTTAATAGGGATGTAAAAATTAAGTGAAATAAGTCCCAATTTAGTTATACTGTTTTATAGCAAATTATTCATCAGTTTCCAAAAATATTTTATTAGTAAATTTCTCAAGTAAAATGAATTTTTTTCCTTACCTGATTTTTATTTGCATGCTATACCTTACTTGTCTTTGGAAGCACATAAGAAACAAACGTAAATAAAAAGTAAGATAAGGGAGGACTTAGAAAAAATGCAAAGGATTGGTTCACTTTTCAGTTGCTGAAGTTAAATTAAATGACAAGTCTGGAGCTCCACTCACAGCCACCTGAGCCAGATGTTTCTGTCAAAGCTTTTCTCTGCAGAATCATTAATGGATCTATTTTTAAACTGCATAATGCATGTGTATCCACACACCAACCATGCAGATTCAAGAATTCAAGATTTATCCATCATGACTTCATTGAGTCCCTCCTTTTTATTACTTACTGAAGCTCTCAAAGTTTACAAAACACTGATTCACAGTTGGCTTCCTTCTATATGGGCCAGAAATTTGATGCACCCCCAAGTGGAAAGGTTCTGAGTATTCTGAAACCCCATTTGTCTTGTCCTTCCATATGGACAGAACTTCCCTGAGCAGGACAGTGAAATCCTATGGAAGGATACATAGATAAGGTGATGGATGGAAGTATGTCACTTAGGGCTTGGGAGATGGCTCAGTTGTGTTTGCCACAGACATCTGAGGTTTGCTCCTATAATCCCAACACTTGGGAGCCTGTCCTGGTAATCCAGTACAATTTAGTTTTTAACTATTTTGTAAAGGCACATCTGAGGGCCTCAGTCTGACCTACAAGAAACATGGTAGAATCTCAGTTCTCCAACCACCTGTGGTGAGCTGCTTCTGCATTTTCCTTCTTGTTACTATATTTCTTTGTCTTCCATTTCGTCAACCAATACTTTGATATGTAAATCAAAGTCTGGACTTTACTGATATTATTTGCAGAGCACTAGATGCTTATTCTCAAAGCTAACTTGGAAGTTTCCTGACCTTAATTGAAATAAAGAAAAACATTTGGGAAAATCCCCACACCACCCTATCATTATCAGTAAAATTTATCTATTTCATGTTGCTGTACTACTTATTATACACAACCTGATGCTGTGTGGTTCGTTAGTTCATGATGCAGGAAATTAATGAAAAATAAATTAAACCTATTTCTTCAAAACTGGTGATGGAAGTTCTTAAAAAGTACATTACTTCAGGGGAGTTGTGGGTAAGATTAGTGAAACAGCTAAGCATAACCCTAAAGGCAGAGTCAGGTGTTTTGTCCAAAATTTAAAGGGGCCTCTCTTTGGTTCCCTCAGCCCTCTGATCTGGCCCTCACTGTCACAAGTGGTCAGTGTGATACCACCAGGGAATCAAGAAGAAAGAATTTTCACTTCTGCCTCATTCTAAGCCTGGAAAGTTCAAGTGCAAAATTTCTCAGTAAGAACTAGTCAATTCCATGGACTATAGACTTGACTGCTAAGTAGCTGTGGAGAAAGGTGTTCTGTGGTGGTATGAGAGATGTGACCACAGCATGTTATACTTTACAAAAAACACTGTTTGCAACCTGTCTTAGAAGGCAGGCCATGTAAGACTGCCATTTCTGGTGTCACATGTACACTTCATCTCACATAGCTTGCTTCACACGTGTCAGCCTGAGTTTCTTTCCAAACTAGAAAATGGGAATGAGGGAGTGAGGGATAGATTGTGACCTATCTGTGGTGGGGCCGGGTGGGTTTTAGAATGTGTCAGAAGCTTGACAAATACAATTTGTTTATGGGGCAGTAGGCATTGAGCCTGCGTATGAGGAAGGATGGAAAAAAAATAAGGAAGCAGAATATAAAGATGCACAAGTTTACCCACACTTGTTTTGATAATTAGCCAATTGTGGGAGGAAGTTATTATGGAAGGAGTCAGCATCACATACCCTAGGCTGAAGAAGGCACCTGACTGTGCTGTCCCTGTTGTCCCTCAGAGTACGAGAGAGACATAAGCACTTTCCTTCCTGGGTACACACTTAATATTTGGCAGAGTTACCCTCTGCATTTTGGTTTCCCATAGTATGGTACATGTAGAAAGACAGGTCTAAGCATGTGAATTCATTAGTGACTTCAAGGCAGGTAGTCATTTGCCTAAAAATGATTTAAAACATGAATACAATGGAAATAGTAATTAAAATCCTATCAAGTCTTACTTATTCCACTATCCATAAATGCACTTAGCACCTCTGAGATGCTCTCTTACCTCTGACCATTGTTGTTTACCTGGCGGAACAGTGTAGGTGTTTGGTCTTCAAAATCTCATGTGAGAGCCACGCATTCTGTGGTGCTCCCTGTGGGAGAAGACATTTGTGTCTTCTTACTGCAGAAAAGTGTAAAGTACTGCATCAACACAATCCTTGACTTCATTTTTCTGGAATGATTGACCACCCTTCCCAGTTTAAATGGACCCTGCAAAAGGGAACTCATCAGTCATGACAACCGATGTAGTTCTATATTCAATTGGCCTTTATTCATGACTCATGGATTGCACAGCTTCCATTTACAAAATAGAATGGGAATTCTCACTGGGCAGTAATAGAGCAGTGGACTTTGTGAGAAGGGAACAAGGACACAACAATAGGTAAAGACAGATTGGATAATAGGTTTTCACATTATTGGATAACAGCCTGTGTGTGTGTGTGAGAGAGAGAGAGAGAGAGAGAGAGAGAGAGAGAGAGATAATGGCAGGGAGATAAAGTACATGAATTTGATTCTCAACTCAGGTAGACCTACTCTGTATACACATAAAGCTGGGCTGCTTTGTGACCTGTCTGCTTCTTTAAAGTTTTAGTATAGAGATGTGGCTCTGATCCTGAGGTACTGTCTGGTTTGATCTAGTTTTGGAGCCTGAAGCAGGAGCTCAGTGTGAGAAGGTAGATTTCCCTGAGGTTATTTAGTAGGACCAAGCCTGGTATGACAAGCTCTTCAGCTGGTGGGTAAGATGGCAGCAGGGAGGCCGTGGTGGAGGTGGTACAACTTTGGGCTGAAGTAGAGTTCAAGAGGTCAGCAACTCCAACCGAGACCTTGCCTTCAGAGCATCAGAAAGTCAGTCAGAAACCTCACAGAGGTGGGCCCCAGGTCCAGCATCTGTAATCACTATGAGTCTATGCTGAATGTCAGCAATGCTCAGAAGGTCAGTGAGGAACCTGCCTGAGGAAGGCCCCAGGTCCAGCATCCATCATTACCATGAGTCTGTGCTGAACGTTGACATGACGGTCACGGCTGACTACTTCCCATACTTCTGCAATAGTCCTGGTTTCCAAAGCTCATCATGATGTCAGGGTAAGACAGTGCTGTCTGGGATTTGCATATGCAATGAGCTGAGGGGAAGACAGAGGTGGGGGAATGAGTGGAACACATGGCATCAGGGGCACACTAGATATAGGCAGAGGGACTATATTTTGGGACATCACTGAGATAAGCTGAGCAGTGGGAAGAAGAGGCACCAAGGCAAGAGCACCAGAGATGCTAGGACATAGAGCCAGTCAGTTACAGAAGAGTCAGGAGAAACAGGGAAGATGGAAACTGATCTTGAATGAACTTGCCATGTAGCTGCCTTGGAAAGGCCTCAAAGCAAATCCTGACTGGAATTTGATGTGGTGTGACATGGACTGAGGCCTCTTTAATAACTGGATATTTAATTTGAAACCTAAATGATGAGCAGAAGGTTCCCAGAAGTTCAGATGATTTCTGTTTTCAGAAAAACAAGTATTGATAGTTACCAATCAATTACATTGCTCTTCCTTACCACATTTAGAACATTATATTCCATGCTCTATCATTCAGTTCAAAATGTGTTCTAGGACTGGAGAAATGGTTAAGACATTTGCCTGCGAAGTTTAAGGATCCAGGTTCAACTCACCAGGACCCACGTAAGCCACATGTACAAGGAGTTCGTTTGCAGTGGCTGGAGGCCCTGGTGTGCCCATTCTCTCTCTCTCTCTCTGCCTCTTTCTCTCTCTCAAATAAATAAATAAATAAATATAAAAATTCCCAAAATGTGTTCTATATCTAACCATATATTTTAAATTCATAGAAACAGATATTATACTTGATTCTAGCCAAAAGGCAAAAAAAAAAAAAAAATGATAACTAAGTTTTTTTTGTTGTTGTTATTTGAGAAACACACACACACACACACACACACACAGAGAGAGAGAGAGAGAGAGAGATACAGAGAGATACAGAGAGGAAGAGGCAGAGAGAGAGACAATGGAAACACCAGCAGCCACTCAACCGCTGTGAACGAACTTCAGACACATGCGCCCCCTTGTGGGCAAGTGCGGCCTTGTGCCCTTGCATCACTTTTGTGTCTGGCTAAATGTGGGACCTAGAGAATCGAACAGGCATTCTTAGGCTTGGCAGGCAGGCATCTTAACGGCTAAGCCATCTCTCCATCCCAACCATAAGTTTTGATACATAGAATGTTCAAATACTTTTAAGATAGTATTTAGAAATATACAGAACTTTTTAATAATTATGGCACATTCATTTTCTAACTTTATTGATAATAATTAAGAGAGTAAACATTTCTTTTGTCTCAAGTGAAGGATAGATACCATTGTGAAGGAGGAATTAGGTAGGTAATCTCCTAAAACCTTACACCTGACCTAAAGAATCTGAAGCTGTCATCAGCACCCAGGCCTGTGTTGATTGGTTTTTTCAGTCTTCACTTCCCCCTTGACTCCAGTTTTTATTGTTCATCCCAATCTTCTGCCTGGAAATTGTACTTGGAGCATCAATAATAGGCATTAGTAGGTAGAAATAACCTAAATTATCTTTATGATTGAAGGTCAATCCAAGTTCACCTATTTTTCATTTTAATGCCAAATATTTTATTACATTAAAAACCAACATCATTACAAACTCACAAATAAACAAAATTTTCCTTGAATTAGATATATTTTGGGTCTGGAGGTGGAGTTCAGTGGTAGAGAATATGTTTTGCACATACAAAACCTCGAGCTCCATCCCCAGCAATCCCTCAAAGTCAATATTTTAGAGACACAAGTTAAAGGAGAGGTATTTTCGATCTACTGTGAATTTATTCTAGTTATTTTGTAAACCATTTTATAATGTGACTGAACTATTGGATGAATGGTAATAAACTACCGTAACTATAATTCTGTGAAACTTTGTTATAAAAATTAATCCTTGGGTACCAACACATGATACAAAATATGTTGTTTTTAACAATAATAAATGCAAAAATAAAAAAAATTTAATACTTGAGTAACTCTCTCTGGGGAAACTCATGTCCACCTTTGGGTGTGACTCTTTTTTCCTAAGCGACTCTCTTTGCATCAATGCCTTTGCATATAGAAGTTCCCAACTCTGTTTTATATTAACTAGTCCTGAAATTATTTTTTATAGTGAAGCCAAGAATCCTGGCTTCACCGTGTAGAAGTCTGTGAAACCATCTCCTCAGTCTGCTACAGGTAGCAATGCCAGCTTGTGTCTTCCGCTCTTGTTTCCCTGACATCTTTTTTGCTTGCTTTTGGGCTTGTCTGGGAATATCTCTGAAGGAATGTTGATGAATTCCCGTAACTGTCACTGAGCTACTTGACTCTTTTGACTACCTTGGTCTATTTGCTCTTCTGGTCCACATAGTGTTTAATGAATGCCAATGGCATCAAAGATAGGAATCCCAAATGGTTAGTGTCATCTATACTATGTTCCTGAGTCAGGTTAAACAAATCCATGGCTGTCTGTGAGGGACTCATTAGAGGTCTGCCTATGATGCTGACCTGCTCTGCCATCTCGCCGTCATTTCCTGGAATGCACCATCACAAAGCCTATCTGGGATGGCATGAGAGAGCCCGAGTTCAATTCCCAGAATGCATGTAACATACTAGATATGGCCATGCACACTTGTAACCACAGGCCTGTGGGGAGCAAAGAAAGAGAATCGCTGGGACTCACTGGTCAGCCAGTCAGGAAGAAAATGGCAGCTGTGCGAGTGACTCTGTCTTAATGAAACTCATGCATGAGAGACAAAGAACACCAGACATTCTCCTCTGGCTCCTGCATACTGTGCAGAGGGCATGCACATCTGCACACACACTAGCATGCACCATACACCTACCACCCTCCCATGTGTGCACACATGCATACACACACCGCCCCCATAACCACCCCACACATATTCAAACAAAAATAGTGATATACTGTTTGTCAGAAGCCCTTCTCACCACGTGGTATGCTATATACCAATCACCATGGGCAGTCATTACTAAAACCTTATTAAGATTTCTATTGAGTCCCCACTCAGAAATTTGTGGTTTCTGAAAATAACAGTGTTTTTATATGCAATCAATTTTTCTGTGTTTTGACTGACAGAATCAATAACCTCCAACGGTTCAGCTCAACCCAAATGACCTCGCTGCTGGCTCTGTGTTCAGAAACTCTTGGTTCAAAATAATATTTAACCCTATGACTTGTAAATCATACTCCATATGTGTCCTCCACCTGCATCCTGCACATAGAGTAAAGAACATGCATGAAGCCCTGCACTTGTTTTGCCCTGAAGGTCTCTCCTGCTCCCAGTTCTGAAAGGCTGAAACTCTGATGTAGCACTTTAAAACATATTTGTTTATACTCATGGCCTTATTTTCAGAATACACATTTAGATATAGCTGTTCTTTATAAGGCTGAAGATCACCTTTGAAAGTCATTGTAATAGTTCATTCATTTCCTTGCTTGCAAAAGTCTTCCCAGATGATGAGTTTACTGAGACAACTAGTGTAGTTTACACGTGTAAGGGATCCGCACAAGAAAACTGTGTTTAGAGCTTAAAATGCCTGGAAAGATTGACTTCTTTCATCTGATTAAAAGAAGAAGTGGAGATCTGTGCCCATCACTCTGGACAATGCTACTCTAGAGAGTTTGGAAGTTAATTGATTATGTTGGGAAATAACAGTTATGTCACTGGGTTTTTATACATCACTTAGAAATGAAACAATACAAATAGTTTTTTAAAAAAACTTATTAAAAGTGCATTAATTTCCAAGGTATTTCAGGCTCCTACATTTCATCGGAAGAAGGGCATCTCAGAGAACATGCCAATTCCTGTAGGTTCGTGCCTCTGAGCACCAAGTCTTAAGAACAGATGTATAAACTAATTGAATTGAATAGAAGACCCAGAAACAAACTCATGTAGCCACAGACACATGGATTTTGACCAAGCAGTGAAAATCATGCATTGGCTAAAAAGAAAACCTCTTCATGGCTGGCTCAGTGGTTAAAGGCACTTGTTTGCAAATATGATGGGCTGGGATTGATTCCTCAGTACCCACATAAAGCCAGATGCACAAAGTGGCACATGTATCTGAAGTTTGTTTGCAGTGGCAAAAGGCTATGCATACCCATTGTCTTTCTCCCTATCTCTCTCTTTCTCTTTCTCTCTTTCATAAATAAAAAAAAAATTAAAATACAGACTCTTCAATAAATTGTAGATATTCACATATAGAATGAATAAAACTAGATATATGTCTCTGACCCTGAGTAAAAATCAATTCAGATTATATCACAGACCTTAATGTAATATCCAAAACTCTAAATCTGGTAGAGGAAAATACTTCAAGGTATAAGCATTGGAAAGGGCTTTCTGCAAAGAAACCCAACAGCATAGCAAATAATCCTAGGAATTGACAAATGGAATTACTTGAAATTAAAAGGCTTCTATATACCAACATGAAGATATAACCTATGGTAGTTTTTGATGGTAGTTCTATTTATAAACAGAATTATGAAAATTCAATACAAAAAACCCATCCATCAATACATAGGCTAGTGAACTGAATAGATAGTTCTCAAAAGAAATAATACAAATGGCCAGGAAGCATTTGAAAAATTGTTCAACATCTGTAGCCAACAGAGGAATGAAAATTAAAACTATTTTGACATTCTATCTCACCATAATCAGAATGACTATCACCAAGAATAGAAAAAAAACAACAAATGCTGGTAGGGTGTGGGGAAAGAGGATCCTTTATTTGCTGGAGATAAGAGTATAAACTGATACAGCTACTATGTAATTTAGTATAGAGGTTCTTCAGGAACCTAAATGTTGAATTAATATATTATCCAGCTATTCCACTACTGTGTATATACCCAAAGTTCTCCAACTTAACATACCACAGAAATACTTGCACATTCATATTTATTGTGGTACTATTCACAGTATCCAAGAAATGGAGTAAGACTAGATGTCATTTAACAAGATGGTTAAAAAGAAAAAGAAATATTGCACATTTTCTATATTTTATTTCATATGTGAGACATAGATCTATATACACACATATATGTACATGTATACTGTGAGTGGGGTGGGTCATAAAAGTAGAAATGGGGCCATGTGTGAAGAGAAGATCAGAAGATGACAGAGTAGATATGGGTATGAAATTAGAGGAGAAGACTAGGGGAGGAAAAAGCGAATTAAGGAGGAAACATGGGATGGGGAAGATTAGTTGGGAAGGAGATGAATGAAGTATATTGACACGCATTTATGAAAACGAATCCCATAATTTTGTCTGGGATAATCTCATATAAAATCATACAATATATGTCATGGCTTTGTATGGTAACTTAAAGAATTAAAGGTTAAAATATGCTAATGAGATGGTATGAAGAAGAAAGTTTAAAAAAAGGAAGGAAGGAAGGAAGGAAGGAAGAGAAAGAAAAGCTGCAAGTTGTGGTACATGCCTATCATCCTGACACTTAGGAATTGAAGGCAGAAGAATTAGGAGTTCAAGTTCCTTCTCCCCAACATATGGAGTTCAAGGTCAGTCTGAGTTATATGTGACCCTGCCTCAGAAAATCAAAGAACAAAAGTAGCATTTTAGTGAAGTTTCACTTAGAAGAAAATATCATGCCATGCACCTTGTCATGCTTACTGCTTAGACACTAGTGCATTTAACAGAGAGTTCCTCATTGCTGGGATGAACTTCCAAACAGATACAGATTATGGGAGGAATACAATATATTTCAGCTCATAGATCTAAGAGAAGTTCCATCTTTGGTGGAAGAAGCTGGCTCCCATTCATAAATCCAAAGAGAGAGAGAGAGAGAGAAACTACCACTAACCAGCGAATACCAAAAGTAGCAAAAACAAATAACAAGCAGGACCCCCAGAGCTCAGACCTTGCTGCATACCTTTGGGCTGGAATTCAGATATGACCTCCAACATGCCTTTGGCTGCGCCCCAGGATCTGCCACCAGGGACACCTCCTCTAACCAAGTGGCTGAACACCCACATTATAAACATCAATAAAACACCTGAGTCTATAGGGGACATACATTCAAACTACCACAGTGTATCTTCAGGGACACGTAATTTTAATTTTATTCAGCAGAAAATCCCAAGATTCTGTGTTTTTTTTTTCTTTAAAAACTATGCTATCATCACTATCTATAGACTTGCTTCAGCTTCATTGCAGTCAATTTAGGATGAGAGGGAGAAGTGAGCATGTGCACAGCTACAAGAACAAAACTAGCTGGCAGAGTTTTATACATAGTTCTGGAGATGAGGGTGTAGTTCAGTGATGCTGCAGCACATGCCAAGAAGTATTTTTTAAATGCAGGTTCCATTTTTTAAATGTATCCAATGGTATTTACATCTTAAGTTGAATAACAGCATACTTATTACAGTGACATTTACTTTATATCTTATTATGAAATGAAAAAATCACACTCTTTATCTATCATCAGAACTTAGATATTCACTGAAGCCCTTTCCAACTTAGCCTCAAGGAGTCAATCCTAGAGGTAAGTGGGTAACACAACTTTTATGCTATAATTCATTGAACTTATGGATTTGATGCTACAGGATTAATATCCATTATCTGTGAGCAGGTGGAGGGCATAATTTTGATTTCTAAGAATATTATTAAAACCCTGAAGCCATTCCAAGATATAGTTATATCTATATGTTATACTTTGGGAAACAAATCTTGTATTTCTTCAGCACATGACATGGACTGTGCCAGCTATATGCATTAAGCTATTTAACCTTTATGAAAACCAATGACATATCACTGTGTGTTACCCCCCCCCATTAAACTGACAATTTACCCCAATATTTCTAATACTGTTTTGTGAACCTCCCACCTCAGACTCCTCAGTGCGGGGTTAAAGACATGTGCCAAAACACCTGGAACTACACAGAACATTTCTATAGGCAGATATCAGTAGTAATGAGGAAGTGATAAAACCATTTGACTCCTTTGTTCCCAGACTCTTAGGAAGTGTACGTCTTATGGCTATCCACTTTTTGAAGACTGAAGAAATAGAAGCCAGGAAGACTTAAGAAATTTGTCAACAATCTTTTTTTTGCATGGTTAACTTAGTAGTCAAGACTTGTCATTCAAAATATTAAAATTTGGGGAGGAGGAAGTATGAAATAGAATTTATTATCCTGATAAAATATAAGCAATATGTATTAAATAAACCATCAATAGTAGGATATCAAAACTTGTATCATTAGAACTTTTAGGAAGACCATAAATTAATAAATAGGTTACTTGAAGCAAAGAATTACAATTACACTAAAAATTAGCTTGTGTGTGGGTAAGTGAGACTTTCCAATTATAGCCTATGCAGTTCTTATTTGATGTCTTGTAATGGAAGCACATTAAGGTTTAACTGCATAAGCAAACAAAAGATTCTTGAATGATTCTTCCTGATGTATATGAGTTCCTTAGTATAAGAAGGTAAAAGTGACTTCACAATTTTTGTTTGAAGGAAAGAAACCAAATAGCAGAAGTCATTCTATGTGACCTCATCCTGCATCAACATAGTACCAACCATGGGAGACACCATAATGCCCCATGGCACCTCAGTCTTCATAGAAAACATGGACTTTTTGCCAATATTAGGAAATATAAGGTGTTATATTTCATAAGAGGCATCGTTAGAATTGCTACATCCAGACATCCCAAGAGCAGCTTAAATATAGACATGTCTTAAAGGCACTAGATAAGTACATAGTTCTAAGAAGAAAATCCATAAGGAAGAACAAAAAGCATTAAATACATACATATGAAGTAGTCCATTAATTGTCCAGAGATGTTTTAGGAGCGTTGTCCTGCATGTAATTTCCACCACAGAGGACATGGATGAGCAAGCAATTTCCCTGAGTTTTCTAAAGAAAGAAGTCATAGTCATCAACTATGATTGGTAGCATGTTTGGAAGTCAACATACTATGTTGTAGTTCTTATTTCATTTGAGGCTTGCACCTTGTATATTTCAGCACCCACAAAACTTGGAGAAAGTTTTAAGTGGTACATAAAAATAACCAAATATAAGAGAGCTTTGACAGCCAATATTTCTCTAAATTTATACTTACTGCTGAGGACTAAGTTTAATCTACCCACTTCTTCCTGATTTGAATGCAAAATGGACATGGCAATTGCATTGGTGGGATTCCCCAGACAAAGCTTAGTTTCTTCTGTGCTGTGAGGGAAATGGAGAGATCTAAGACAAGATGTCAGTCAAAGAAAAGTTAGTACACTGCAGCATCTGCTATGATTTCTTATTCCCCAGTAATTCCAATAGAATAGATAGATTTTTATGTTTCTTTCTCAGAACATAAAGTAAATATATTTTTTCTAAAATTTCCCTCACATAGACACTTGACAAATAGTCATACAAGAACAATTCTGATGTAGATTGATGTGCAAACAATTGTATGCAAAAGGGGTATAAAATATACACATGGTTAGGTCTCACAAAATTTCATTATTAGTAGAGAAAACTGCATGTTTTGTAATTAAAGCTATGTCATTACTGAAATCAGATGAATAATATAAACTTCTCTTATTTAGTTTAAGTAGAATGTTTTTAGGTAAATAGTTCCAAGAAAGCCACGTCCCCACACATCTGAAAGTGAAGGATGAAATCAAGCCATTTGATAGCAGGAATATGTTGAGCAGTGAGTATTAAATGGTTCTTTAGAGGCAGTTCAAATAAATTTGAGCATGGAGAGCAGATACACGGGGAAGTTACTTGTTAATTCTCCTTGATAGTCATTTAATTTTATACAGATTTAAATTTTTTAGTAGTTTCTACCTAAGATATTTTCTGTAAGCTGTTTAGATAAACTTATTCATGTTCCTAAAACTTTTATTTCATCTTCTATGTTTCACCAGTTAATACTTGGACACCATTCATATGCTTGTTCCTCAGAGCTATCATGTCACTATTAATGCTAACTATATAAAACATCCTGAATATGAATGTATATTTTGCAAATGCATTTACTAACACAACTCTATGATTTTTTTTTTTTTTTTTTTTTTTTTTTTTTTTTTTTTTTTGGTTTTTCGAGGTAGGGTTTCACTCTGGTCCAGGCTGACCTGGAATTAACTATGTAGTCTCAGGGAGGCCTCGAACTCTCAGCGATCCTCCTACCTCTGCCTCCCGAGTGCTGGTATTAAAGGTGTGCGCCACCACGCCCGGCTAACTCTATGATTTTTTGAATTTACATTTCAATTAACCATCTGATTTGCTCATTGTAAAAAGGAGTAAAGTGCCCAATTGTTTTTTGAATATAATTAAAGCATTTAAGATTGCCATTTATAAAGAAAGCTATATAATGACTCATAACCTTTTCTTTATATTTATCATGTGCCAAAGGTTTCTGTTCGTCAGAATTCAAGGTCTTGTATTTTTTTTCTTTTCTTGCTTATTTTGTTTGCTTGTTTGTTTTGGAGAGAGGGTTTTATGTAGCCCAGGATGACATTGAACTCCTGATCCTCCTGCCTCTACCTGAGGTGCCATTATAGTCCTGCCCACCATGCCTGTCTTAAGGAATTCTTATTTCATTGCCTGTTTTTGGTTTACTTTTTATAGGCAGGGTCTTATATAGCCAAGCCTGGCCTTGAACTTACTGTGTGGCTGGGGCTGGCCTTGAAATAATGATCCTCCCGATTCTACCTCCTGAGTGCTGAAATTACAGGTGTGGTTTAGATCTCGTTTATCACAGTGTTAGAACTAGGTGAGGGAATTCTAATCTCTATTAACCACAGCGATGTGTGCTTAGTCAAAATTTTCAGCAAAACAAGTTACTTCTGCCCATCAAAACAGAAACATATTTGCTTAATGAACTAAACATGCCCTGCTGTGGAAGGTGGCCCACAAGCTCCTATGGACGTTCTTAGAGGTACTTTCTGGAGCACATCCTGTGTGGATGAGAAGATCCAAGAGAGCTATGATGCTTTGTGTCTCAGCTCCCCTGCCTCTGCCTCTGTCTCTCTCTCTCTTTCTCTGCTTCTTCTTTTCATGCATATTCAATATTGTCAATACACATGAACATGAATTTACATGAATCTGATTACCCAATCTGATACTTTGTAAAGATTTAAAACTATGCTGGTGGTATGCTTATTCCCTGACAACTAAGCTGGAATGCTTTTTATATGGTGAGCACAGCAAAGGATGGGGCAGCAGAAAGACACTCCCAAATGGCTCTGCCCCTAGCAAGCAGCACAGCCTTGTTTAGTTCATTCCTGTACATGTTAGGAGGGCCCTGCTACTTTCCTATCCAGATGTCCTAGAGATGACCCAATGAATAAAACAACAACAACAAAAAAGTCCATGCACTTCTCTAAGACCAAACACCACAGAATGAGGCAAGTGTTCCTCAGAACCAAGACTAACTGGATGAGTGGGGCTAAGAGAGGAAGTGACTGGGTGGGTCTACTTGCTCCTTCAGCCTGGTTTTCTTTCCTATCCTGAATTCCAGCCATATTTGAGTCCTCAAGGTGGAGATGAGTGCAGTCTCTCCCAAGAGACTTGATGTGTGAGGATTGTCACTTCGTGCTGTGATTCCTGCTGCCAATGTCCTTCCCAGGTTCTCTCCTCCACTATCCTGATCATCTTTCTATCACCTCAGCCTTCCAGGAGCTAGACGCAGACTTCCTCCATTGGCATGTCCTTTTCAGAACGTGTTTCTAGCAACTAACCACTTACATTTATCATGAAACCAAAACTCCACAAATGTCCCTCAACCATATCTGTCATCCATCTATCCATTTATCTATCTATCTATCTATCTATCTATCTATCTATCTATCTATCTATCTTTCTATCTGGCATCTATCTATCATCTATCTATCTATCATCTATCTATCTATCTATCTATCTATCTATCTATCTATCTATCTATCTATCTATCATGTATAATCTGTCCCCTCTCCCACATTATGAAGCTGTATTTCTTCATTTTCTTTTTTTTTTTCCCCCAAGCTAACTTAGAACTCACACAGTAGTCCCAGGCTGGCCTCAAACTTTCAGTGATCCTCCTACCTCTGCCTCCTCCCAAGTGCTAGAATTAAAGGTGTGGGCCATCATGCCTGGCTATTTCTTCATTTTTTTGTTCACACAGTGGTAGAAATTCATGGTCAATACCTGCCAGTGTAGTTATTGTAGTATGAAGATTCCTGAGGCGCTGAATGGGAACTTGTGCTTCTGTCTGGATTAACCTTTCTCTGCCTGCAGGTGGAAGCTCTCAGTGTAGGTAAACTATATCTCAATCCAGTAAAGCTCATCTTTTCCAAAAATGTGGGCCCATGACTTTCAAATTGCAGCAGTTACTTTCTCACTGGTGGGACAAAACACCTGACTAAAAACAGCATATGGGAGCTTTACGAGGATGGGGAAAGCATAACAGGTGGCTGGATGTCACGTCAGCTGGGAAGAAACAGCAAGAGTGAAAACCCTAGAACTGGCAAGTGAGCTGGATCATCAAGTTCCATGACCTGTCCTAAGCAACACATCTCCTCCAACAAGGTTCTGCCACCCAGAGGTTCCATCAGCTAGGAAATGAGTATGAGGCTTAATCACAAACACATGTGGTTATGGGAGAACATTTCACATACAAAACACCACAAATGAACCATTGACTAACTGGGTGACTCTCCTAATTCCTACTCCCACTCTTGGGTGGCCCTCAGACCCTTATTTTTGTTCTGCTGGACATATATGCCTCTGGTGGAAGAGTTCTTCTAGGTTATATCTTAGGACCTGTAGATTCTGTGACCAGGAGAACAGAATCACATCTCCCGACACAGCAAGTGGATCTTGGAGTCTGGGCTCAAGTCATGCAGAGCTTTGTGTTGGTAAACCAAGCTCAGGGAGAATGAGACAAGGCAGATACTGTGAGGGAATGATCAGCTCACAGCTGGTCTAAATGACAACTCTTTCAAAGATCAATTAGGCAGCTGAAGGATAGGAGATGTTGTACATAAGCAACTGATGTCCAAGTAGCCATATGACTCCTTGTGGATATATGATAGATCAAGGGCTCAGACTCTGCTGTTGGGAGACTGGGGCATGTGGGGCAGCTCATAGCATCCAGGCTGGTAGGTCAGGCACAGTTACCACAACCACAACACCCATGTGGTCCCTGTGTTCATGGATCATGTTATGAGCACTGGGGGCCTGGGTCATGTCCACAAGGCATGTGGCCTTCACAGCCTTGCTGTGGACCCCTCCTTCAGGGTGATCTCTCAGCAGTGCCTCTGTTCTGAGGTGTGCTCACTCACATACCTGCCCATGTGCCTCCTCCTCAGACAACCTGTCTCCAACCTCCTATCTCACAGCTGGACTCAAAGTCTACCCAGATGCACAGCAGGT
Organism: Orientallactaga sibirica; assembly: GCA_036365145.1. Lineage (NCBI taxonomy): Eukaryota > Metazoa > Chordata > Mammalia > Rodentia > Dipodidae > Orientallactaga > Orientallactaga sibirica. The sequence continues at coordinate 16,539,657 of JAEOAD010000039.1, forward strand.
TGTGAATACACTTGGCTACCTCCTCCTCCTCCACAGTGAGTTCTTAGCATGGTTTTACACCCCAGACTAAATATGCTTAACACTTTAGCCCAGGCTTGTGTGGGACTTTAGCTTGATATTCATTTTTCTAAACCAAGCCAGCTGTTTTCAGTGTTAGCTGACCTCAGAAGAATGCCTCATCTGTTGAAACACTGTAGACTGAGAAGCCTAAATAGGAGATTATACTCGCCATACTTCTGGAGGATTCAGGCCTGAGGTCACAGGGACAGGATGGTGAGTTCTGAAGAGTTTGAGTCCTAGTAACCTTGCTGAATCCCAACGGGGAACAGAGAGGGTTCTAATGTCATCCTCTTTCTATAAGATACTAATCCTGTCATGAGACTGCCTCATGACCTCATCTCACCAGTTACTCCCCAAATCCCTGCCTTGAATTACCATCATAGTAGATGTTATGGAGCCGGCATGTGAATTTAGGGCCACAAACATTCAATCTATACAAGTGAACTTTCAATATGCTTAGTTTTGAGCAGAGAATGAATTTATTTCTTCTTTTTCTTTGGCATGTCTCTGTTGGGGTGTGTATGATGTGTGTGTGTGTGTGTTCATGCCATGGCTCTTGTGTGGAGGTATGGCACTTCAGGTGTTGGGCCTCACCTTTCACCTTGTTTGTGGCAGGGTCTCTCATTGTTTGCTGCTATGTTTTCCAGGCTTGCTGGCCCGTGAACTTCTAGGAAACCCTTTCTCCACCTCCCTTCTCCCTAGAGGCATGCTGAGATTACAGATTCCTCTATAGTGTTGGATGAATAATGTGGGACCTGGGGATCCAAACTCTGGTCTTGTGTGTGTGTGTGTGCAGCAAACATCTTATCCACAGAGTCATCTTTCCAGCCTAGATTAACCCTTCTGTGAAAATTCGCCTGCCTCCTTATATAAGTTCCAAACTCCTATTGGACAGGGCTTGAAGCTTATTCCAAATTCTAAAATCTTATATATCATAGATATCAGGAGAATCTATGCTACCCAATTCTGTGTATTTTTTATTCCCCACTTAGCTTCAAAGTGGGGATGTTAAAAGGTTGTTTTATGAATCTGAAGTTTACAAGCAGAGCACTAAAGTCCAAACGTCAAATACCAACACTAATCTGACCAACTCAAACAGTTCATAAATGTAAATGAGGTAAATAACAATGGAATCTAAACTATATGTGTATTAAAGATAAAAAATGGTTGGTATAAGCTATTATTTTAGGATCTTAAATATGCTTTGATACATTTTTAATATTAAAGTTATAAATAAAAGCTTTTATTATATTATTGGTCAGAAGATTATTATATATATATATATATATATATATATATATATATATTTAATTTTTATTTTGAGAATTATTTGATGCTTCCTCTGTCAAAACCATCAGGATTCAGCCATGTGTGTGTGTATGTATGTGTGTGTTGTCCTGCTTTATCCTGTAATGGTATATAATTGCTTTTCAAATGTCACAATGACTATGACAGCCACAGCTAATTCACTTGAAGTATGTGTAGTCATCAGAATTAATCCAAGAAGAAACAGCCAAAAATAACTAGAAAATTCGAAACAGAGCAGTAAGGTCCACGGCTTTGCACAGGAAGTTTGAATCAAGCCAACTGTAGCAATTACCTTTTCATTGCTGGGACAAAACCCTCAACCAAAAGGAGATTATGGAAGGAAAGCATTTATTTCTGGCTTATAGGTTTAAGGGGAAATTTCATTATGGTGGGGAAAGAATGATAGGCAATTGTGCTTTACATATTATCACACCAGCAGGCAGAAAGCAGAGAGAATGAGCTAGCTAGCAGGTAAGCAGGGCTGGAGTATTAACTCCCAAGACCCATCTCGAGTTACACACGTCCTCCAGCAAGGATCTACCTCCTAATGGATTTACTAGCAGAGGATTAAGTATGAGGCTTAATCACAAACATAAGCCTATGGGGAGCATTTCATATTAAAACTGCCAAACAAACCTAGGGCCCAGATATTAAATCAAGGGGGTAGGTGGCAACCATGGGCAACCACAGATTTGGTCTCACAGCGTAGGGAAGAATCAGACATCAGCCACACACAAGGGGCATTGACCAGGTAAAGACAGATATCTGGGACAGAAACCCGGGGCGAAGATCTGGATCTAGAACAGGCTTTGATGCTATGCCAGCCAGAAATTTGAACTAGCTTGATTTGCTCTGGCTAGCTCACATCCTTCCAGGATGAAATATCTCATTTTAAGGACAGAGATTGCGTGGTTGTATGATAGCAACTAGTTATCTGGGGAGAAGTATACCTAGCAGTGTGCATGGCACTTCTAAATAGCATGGGCTTGATGTTCTTCCCTGAAAGAGCTTCCTGGACTGGACCAGTCCATCTCTAACACACATGGTGCTCTTCTTGAATCTGGTTCTCAGTCCACAGCCATCAAACCACAATACTGAGGATGTGGCCACTGTGCTGCCCAACTTCACGTCAACTCAATCATGTGGTATTCTCTTGCATGGAAAGTGTTTTAATTACCCCGGTATATCTAAGTTGCATTTATCCACATTTAATCTTTACTTTTTGTCACTATACATTATGACGTAGTTGTTACACTTACACACATATCAATCAGAACTGAGTGCATGGCCATTGCAGAAGCTAATTGTTAGTTTATTTCTTATTGTCTGGTAATCTTCTGATACCCCAGGCCACCCTGTCACCAGACTCACAGTTTTTAATATCTGGAATTGATAACCTGGCTTTCACTGGATGTTTTGTTTCAAGTTGAGTCTCTTTTCCGGATCTCTTCTTTAAACGCTTTCTGCTTTATTTTTTTAAAGAATGTTTTATTTATTCATTAGGTAGAAACAGAAAGAGAGGCAGATAGAAAGAGAGAGAATGGGTACACCAGGGCCTCTATCCATGGCAAACAAGCTCTAGATGCATGAGCCACCTTATATTACGTGGGTACTGGGGAATTGAACTCTGGTCCTTAGACTTTGCAGACAAGCATCTTAACTGCTAAGCCATCTCTTCAGTCCTATGCTTTAATTTTAATATCTTCCATAAGTAACACTGCTGGTCCCTTTCCTGGTGCCTAAAGGACATTGAGATTATGGTGTTCTTCTCTGATATTGCTGGTTTGGGGTTTGGCCCATTTTATGTATATTACTTAAGTTTCCCATTTGATCTGTAGAAACTCATGATGCTTTTGGTAGAACACTTGATAAAGCCCTGCATTGTCAGGGTCTCTAGGTGCCTTATCAGCTCTTGCTTATAACAGAAGTGGTCTGTGTCAGCCAGACAGAGTATAAGGTGTCACACTAGGTTCAAGTGGCTGGAAATGATGATTAAAATTGTTTCTTCTTCAATTTACTTCTGTCCCAGAAAACAATTACTGCAAACTGTGCATGTGTGACATAAGGAACAAGGAAGGGCTGCCTAGTATGACCTTGCTCTCCCCCAGAGTGCTGTAGGCCAAGAAACCCCATGGCTTTCCATGTGGGAGAAACAAAAGCCCACCAGATGCCCAAGTGATGGCCCCTATGTCACTTGCATTCAACACTTCTGCATCAATCATTTCCTTCTGACCAGGCCTAGGCCTGTGTTCCTCTCTCCTTGAGGAGACCAGCTATGGTGTGCCAATGCAACTCAAGTGTAGGAAGCTAAGAAAGAAAGAAAGAAGTGACGACACTAGGCCTAAAACAACACAAGCTGAAACAGGGTCTCGGTTTCTCTTTCCCTAATCCTTTGTATGACATCAAGGAAATCACTCATAATGGAGTGTTCTCCATGATCCAAGGGAAAAGGGGGCAGAGCAAAGCACGTTGTGATCTCACAGTTGTAAAGATCACATATAAATGATATAGTTAATATCTAAGAACTAGTGATCATGAGTTTGGGAGAGCTACAAATAGAACAGTGATTTCTAGTTTCCAAGGTAGTTCAGCCAGATGTGGTAAAGGGTCTTCTTATCTGAACTAGAGATTTCATTTCCAAAAGTAATTGTGCAGGGGACTTGCATTTTATAGCAAAACCTATGATCCTACTCTTTCTTCTAATTTGAGTGATGGTGTCTTACACTAAAAAGAGACAGTAATTACATTGAATGGACCAAATTAGTGGATTCAATGTTTACTGTTTGCAGATATTCAGCACTCTATCAAATCAGTGAACAGTCTCACATGACTGATTTCTTGAACTTGAATGCTCATTGTGGGAAAGCATAATTCTCACTGACATTTCAGAATTTTGGCATTGTTCCCAAATGTGTGTCACCATCCCACTGGATGGGTGGATGGAAAATTGGGCGTTTCTGCTCTAGGCTATTTTCATGGTTGGTGTAGGTCACAGGGGAAAGGCTGAGGTAAGCTCCCTGAGTTTTTCCTCCAGGCTAGTGTGCCTTTTATGGGACTTTGTGAAGTCATGGAATATGTGATTCTTCCAGAATGGGGGCTTCATCGGGAGGGTCATTGGTTAGGTATCCTGCCTCATGGGATGATAAATGCCCCAATCAACAGATTTTGTGGTTAGATCTGATCCGGAACATATTAGCTTTGTCATGTTTGAATAAATGTCACTTTCTTTATATTTATTCTCATTTGGTAAAAGAAATTAATATAACTTGTCAGTTGTTTTGAGATTTTTGACTGGGAACTCAGCTGGAAGCTGGAAGCTGGTGCCCTGGAACAGGTGCTTATCTCCCTTTCAATCCATGCTGCTCTTGGAACAAGCATGAAACATTATTTAAAAGACCCAGAGTACATAATTATTTTCCCCATTTTGATGAATTATTTTCTTTATTAATAGGTACTGTCCCTTTTTTATTATTAGAAAGTTTTATGGGTACATCATATGCTAGTACCATCATTTCCTCCTCCCTGCCCTTATTTCGTTGCGGGTCCTCCTCGGTAGGATTGCTGGTATTCCCCCTCGATTTTCAGGTTATGAGATGTGAGAGCATCAGTCAGTCATTGTAAGGGGGTGTGCTTCAGTGCCTCTGGACATTCCCTTACACTCTGTGACTCTTACAATCTTTCTGCCCCCTCTTCCACAAAATTCCCTAAGCCATGGTGGGTGGATTTAAAGTCTACATTAGTGTTGTGTTCTCAGCAGATTCTGGATTTCTGCTTTGGTGCATTTTAAGCATCTTCAGTGTCTGTCTCCATTACCATGATGGAGACAGACTCACCATGGAAGCAGCCTAGAGTACATAATTTTTAAGATTTTTTTTTTATGAGAGAGAGAGAGAGAGAGAGAGAGAGAGAATTGATGTGCCAGGGACTCTAGCACTGAAATTGAACTCCAAAAGTGAACACCATCTTGTGCACATATGCAACCTTGTGTGCTTGCATCACCTTGTGCATCTGGTCCACGTGGGATCTAGAGAGTTGAACATGGGTCCTTAGATTTCTCAGGCAAGTGCCTTAACCATTAAGCAATCTCTGCAGCCCAATTTTTAAGACTTTTTCATCCTTTGGCCATCTTGATGTTCACACCAGAAGGGGGGGTATAGGAGGGATCACAGCCTGTGTTCCCCTGGCTGCACCAAGCCTTCTGTGTCACCTCTAGTCTTGCTGGTTCTGCCTGCCTAATCTTAGCCAGCTTTCCCAGTAAACTTCCAGGTCAGAAATACATAGAACTTGAAAGGAAGCATAAGAGCATGTTAAATAAATAAATTCATTAAATAAAAATTTAATGCCGGGCGTGGTGGCACACGCCTTTAATCCCAGCACTCAGGAGGCAGAGGTAGGAGAATTGCAGTGAGTTCGAGGCCACCCTGAGACTACATAGTTAATTCCAGGTCAGCCTGGACTAGAGTGAGACCCTACCTCGAAAAACCAAAAAAAAAAAAAAAAATTTAAAAATACATACAACCTTTAGCAGAAGGCATCTCCCAGCGTTCAGTGCTGTGGCCTAGCCTGCTGTGGGCTGCCTCTAGCAGCCAGGCCTAAGCTCCAGGTCCCACATGGGAGGTTGGTGCTGAAGTGGATCCAGAAGGAATTGAGTGACTTGCAGAGGGATCCTCAGGCCCAGTGTTCAGCAGGACCTGCGGTTGATGACTGTTGCTTTCACTACCCAAGTCTACCATCCCAATATCCACAGCAATGGCAGCATGTGCCTGGACATCCTGCAGTCACAGTGGTCTCCAGCACTGACTGTATCCAAAGTTCTTTTGTCCATCTGCTCTCTGCTGTGTGACCACCAATCCTGATAGCCCACACCTACAAGGCTGACAGAGAGAAGTACAACAGACTAGCAAGGGAATGGATGAAGAAATATACAATGTAAGCACCTTCAAGATTCCACAGGAGACGTTTTCCAAGGCAGAGGTCTTCCTGTGAAGTTTTGAGCTGTTGATTGAGCCCCTGCAAAGAATCCTGTGTTCTTCACATGTGTTGTTGGCCACACACTTCCTCTGGTCGTAGCATATTGGTGCCACTCTCTGCCATTGTGGCTTTGACACCACTGCCTCTTTGATGCCAAAACAACAGCCAGTGTCATGACCTTCAGCCGTACTGGTTCACTGGAATTGGTCTGTCTACCCCAACCCACCTGCTTATCTCTGTGGCTAGGCCCTACACTTCTTGTTCACCTGTCCTCAAATGATGCGACACTCACTGTGGCACCACACAGGGTCTTTGCATGGCCCATAACCATGTGCCCTTTGCCTTTTGAACTCAGTGCTATCGTGGGGGCCATTGCACAGCAGGCTTGCCTCCTACCCTGTCTGATAAGAACTATATCCTAAGGAGTCTTGAGTACATTCTGGAGGCTTCTGGGAATTCAAACAGTGTCATTGGAAAGTGTTTTGGAACTATAATAAGAAGGAGAAGCTCTTCCCCCGTGAGGCATGTCTTCCACGTGCTTCCCATATAGGAGCCCATCATGTTGAAGAAGTCCCAGTTACACTGTGAGATCAGACTGTGATCACAGGTGGTGCCTACCAGGCTAGTTTCGACATGCTTCAGTGGCAGAATTCCAGATCATTTAGGCTGACACTGATGGCTGGACAGACCACCACAGTATTTGTGTGACAATAATTTCATATCATGTACATGCCTCAGGTAACTCAGATTAAACAGGTTAAGGAAGGTGGCAGGTTGGAAGAAAATCAACTTTTTAATGAAAAGGACAGAGGGAGCTCTAGTATTTTGATGAGGTTTTGTTATCTGCCTTTCTGACTACAGTTTATTGATGTTGTGCATTCTCCTCTCATGATGCTCTCCTCATGCTAAATGGAGACCAGCATCTTGGATTCCCTTTCTTCTCCCCTAGTCTATCTGATCATACCCTGAATATTTTTGCCAAGTCCATGCTACGCTCTGAAGCCTGTATCTCAAGTTTCCTAAGTTTCCTGTTTGGGTTGGAGTGTGATATGTTCCTGCAGCTAGTGGTTCTATTGGAAACTTTGGGGTGGGGTCTATCTGGAGGAAGTGGGTTGGAAAATTGAAAGTCATAGCTCTGCAGATTTCTAGTCTGTTTTCTGCTTCCTGATCTGTCCACGTGTAAGTATGCTCCCGCTGTTATGCCCCTCTGGTACAGCGGACTGTACCCTCGCACTACGAGCCAGACTAAACCCTTCCTTCCTTAAACTGTTTTATCCAGATATGTCATGAGAATGCATCAGTTACTCTCTCACTGGTGTGAACACAAATACCTAAGCTGAAGCACCTAATGGAAGGAAAAAGGTTTTAATTGGGCTTACCATTTTGAGAGGAAATTTAATTGTGGCAGGCATAACAGTAGGAGTAGGAAGCTGATGTCATAGTGTAGCACAATTATGAAGTCGGAGAAGAATAGGAAGTGAGACTGTGCTAAAGAACCTCAAGGTCTGCTCCCAGGGAGCCATTTCCTTCAACAAGGTTCCACCTCCTAAAGGGTCCGTAACCTTTCCAAATAGTGCCTCCAGCTGAAACAAAGTATTCAAACACATGAGCTTTTGTGGAACACTCTTTTCATTTAAACTGCCATACACAGTGAAAAATTGCTTCCCCGCCAAAGAAAGACAGTGATTTTTCCATCAACAATGAGAATCAATACCTTTCTCAGCATCTCTGATCAACACTTCTAGAATCAACAAACCAGGACAAGCAGTTACGACAAGGAGAAATGGGACAGTTTAACTGGTGGTGTGGAACATGCAGGTTTTTGGAACATAATGAGGGGACTGGAGCCTGAAAGCAAATACTGTAAATGTTTAATTTGCCTCCAGGGAAAGTCATGACACACTGAAGAGGCAACTGTGCCAGAGTAGGACCCTGACGAAGGAAATGAAGTTTATCTCCCCACAGAATGGTGTTCCCTCCAGGGAAAATGCATGCTGAGCAGCTTAAGAGAAGAGAACTTGGGCCCAAGGGACGTTTGTGAGGGGATATATGGTATTTTATAAATCAAAATATTTCAAAAACTTTTACATTTTTACTGAGTTTCCACAAGATGACAGAAAGCCCAGTGGACACCCATATGTGTGCCTCTGTCCCTCCTCTGTGCACTGAAGTGACATTTTCTTGTCAGTGCTTACCTTGGGATTTTTTTTTTTTCTCATTGTTAAAAGTATTTTGTCAAAAAAAAAAATCAGCTGAAACTTACAACAGGCAGAATTGAGCTTAAACTCAGGCTGATTTTTTTTTTTTTAATTGACCATGCTATTTTCAACTGTGTAGGGAAAGAGATTAACTTATTTTAATATTTATTGTAGATAAGCTATATTTTCAGATTCCCAAAAGAATTTGAACTAGTTTTATTTGGTATGTGTGTGAGGTGGGGGGGTTGTGGTATGCATATGTGTATATGCATGTAAGCATTTATGTGTTCAGATGTGAGTATACATGTGTGTGCACATGTGGGTCTCCTAGTGTCAATTGTTTCTTCCTCAATTGTTCCTCCACCTATTCTTTGAGGGAGGTTCTCTCCAGAGCACACTGAATTTGCTCTCCTAACTAGCCATCTTGCCCTGGGAATCATCTTGACTCAACCTCCCCAGCATTTGGATTACAGCATTTTAAGTGTGTTCTGAGGATCCTGACCTTAGGTCCTCATGCTTGCGTGGCAAGAAATTTTATCCACTAAGCCATCCTCCCACTTCTTGAACTAATTTTAACAACTTACTGCTTCTATTATTAATTGAGTTAATAAAACCCTTTGGCATGAGTTAATTTCAGATTTGTGTGAAGTTATGATTTTGATTTTGTAAAAATTAAATGAGATACTATCTCTTTAGATAATTGTTTTTAAGTTCCAAATGTGTTGTAGAAATGTTCTAAAAGAAGCCATGCATGTTGTTATATGTCTAATTTGAGCCCCCTCGAGGCTGAGGCAGGAGACATCTAAATTTAAGCCAACCTGTACTATATACAAAGACTTTGTCTCAACAATAAGTAAATAAATAAAATTGAGAACTTGTTCACTGAGTGTCCACCTGGACACTATTTCCTGGGCAGAAAGGCTGCTCATAGTCCTTGCTCAGGAATGGTGAGGATTTCATCTCCATCCAGAGGACTAAGATTGCAGGACAAGGTGGTGGCTGCCACTCTAGTAGAACAGAACAGTGCTGATTCTGCATGGGCCTGATGAAATGAAGAATCCTATTGTAAAAAGTGACAGGAAGATTAAACCCCACTCATTTGTAGCCCACTCATTTCTACATGGCCCCAACCCCTGGGGTTATAAACATTTTAAAAAACAGTGGCTTTCAGATCTTAATAGTGTGCATTTCTGTGGTATTGTCAATAATTTAACCAAGGGTTTTTTTTTTTTTTGATTTTTTGTTTGTTTGTTTGTTTTTGTTTTCTGAGGCAAAGTAGGGTCTCAGTGTAGTCCAGGCTGACCTGAAATTCACTATATAGTCTCAGGGTGGCCTGGAACTCTCAGTGATCCTCCTACTTCTACCTCCCCAGTGCTGAGATTAAAGGCATGTGCCACCATGCTTGGCTTAAATGGTCTTTTAGCTGTTTCCAGTGAAAGAGGAGCTTTGTAAATATCTCCTCACTTTAGTGAGAAATTACAAGATAAAGAAACCATGAAATCAGAGTGTTGATGAATAGGTTCAGGAGTCAGCTGTTGTTTGTGAACAGATACAAAAGCAAGAAGAGATGATTACCAAGTGCAAAAGAGTCAATTAAAATGCAAATATTATGCCTTGTTCTCCATTAATAAATAGCAAGGAATTTAAGGAAACAAGCAAGGGATTAAACATTGATTATATATTTTAATTAAGTGTTAATTTATGACAGAGCATTAATGGGGATTATATGAAAATATCTGGAGGAAAGCTCACCAGCAATGATGGATTAAAAGTTATAGTTATGGAAAATTTCCAGAAGAATGGTGCTTCAGTATTCTTGTGAAGATATTTTCATGCCATCCATTTCTGCCAGGCTCTCCAGCAATATAATGTTTTAATTAATTAGCACATAATAACATTATCTTTATCAATGCTAAAAGATGCATTGTAGCTCATATCCACTTTGGAACGCTTTCCCTTTTTGACTTATTTTTGACAATAGATTTTTTTCAAAAATTCAGAGTTGCTAGAGACTGTAGATCAAAACTGGATGTAAGATACACAAGTATGACTCCTAATGAGTGATATCTGGGCTTTGTAGTCACTGTTGCTCCATCTTGGATTCTATTGTAGTGCCAGGACCCCCAAATGTGGGTTGGGATCCTTGGGAGTCACCCAGTGAGACAACAAGACCGAGGAGCTCGACTGCAATAACACAGAATTCTTTATTACCAAGCCTAGACTGGGACTCTGTCCACACAAACCAACGCAGTGGGAGTGTGAGAGAGAGCCCCCACTCTTGGGGGAAAGGGTTTACATAGAGAAGAGATACAGCAGTTACATCATATTGCAACATTTGAAATGGTTGGTTCAAAAAGCGCGCGCGCGGGAACATTCTGAGCTGCTTATCTAGGATCAGCAGCTTGTTTGCAGATCCTTTCTTTGTACAAAACCAGAGACCTCTGTGATTTATTACCTCCGGGATGTCTTAAGACTTCCCAGGAATGAACAATAAGAGAGAGGGAGGGGGTTGGGAAAGAAGCAAAGGTCAGTACATTAGCCCGCAGCAAGTTCCTCATCTGAGTCAGGCCTGGGCTTTTTATTTTAAATGGCTACTTTTTCTAAAATGGCAACACTATCGTCTGCATATTCCTTTGGTCTCTCACTATTTCACCCCATATCCTTTAACGTACATCACTCCGTGGGTAAGAAAGCCCCATGTGTCAGTGAGAGCCCTCTTCATCTTCCCAAGGAGTGGTACCTCTATCTCATGTGTGTTAGATTGAACAAGGTCCCAAGATGGAGTCACTGTGGTTGACAAAATGGAGATAAGAAGGGGCCTTAGGGGAAAATACAAGGATCAAGATGACTACATTTCTCAGAAACCACCTGACCCTTTGTTTTCCCTTGCTCCTAGGCCACAGTGTCCAGTTTACCTTATCTCAAGGGCCACCTGATCTCTGTTTTGGTGACACACCCTAACTGCCTGAACATAATCTTTCTAAACAGAAAAATTCCCCTGAAGAAACTCCCCTACCTAACTTCACAAACAAGCCCCCATCCCCCTCTCCCCCACCCAGCAGCAATGTAGCCAGTCCCAGACCAGAAATGAACAGAAGACCACCAGAATGAAATTAAAAAGAAGAGTCTTTATTAAGCCAGCTGGTAACTGTCCCCTCACAGCAAGGAGAGCAGCCCCATCCTTCCTCTATAGTGAGTTTTCAAAGGCAAAAACCACATTCCTTTATAATGACCTACTCCTCACTCTTCAGTCACCCCCCACTCCTCCCCCAAAGCCCCAATTATTTTTTGCAAGGGCAAGCAAGCACGATTTAAAAAAGCAGAATTTGGGCAGAGTTAGCACCAGATAAGGGCAAGACCAAACACCAGATGAAGCTCCTATGGAGTACCTGGCCACCTGGACCTCAGGGCAAGACTGACCTCAGATCTTTACTGGAATCATGCCCTTAGGCTTGTGTTAATCTTTACTCTCTATGGCTCCTGGAGAATGTCAAGATGTCTGAGTGGCCTAACATGGCTTCCCTTAAGTCTGTTCACCAGAGGTTGTTTCAGAAAGGCCTAAAAAAAACCCAACCTTTGCAAAACCAGGGGTGCTGTGCTCTTCCCTCATGAGATAGCTTGGCAGCTTGTGTAAAACTTTTACTTGGCTTCAGAGTGGTCTTGTATGGTCTGGTCACTCAGGAACCTTACAATGTGCTCCTGCCCATCAGAAACTCATGTTGCCCAGAGCTTCTTAGTCTGTAGCATGAGGCCAGCGGAAGAGGCTGGGCATAGCCAGAATTGGAAGGCCAATGACTCAAGGTTGGTTGGAGAAGCAGGCTGAGTCTCCTCTCTGATCTGCTGCTGCCTGCCAAGGACTGGGCAGGACAGGAAGGAGAGGCGAGAGGTGGAGACCTCTACTGGCTCTGAGCAAAGGGTGGACAGGACAGTTTTCCCAGGATGCACTCAGAATCGGTGTTACATCCAGTGAGTCTTTCTCCTGACTCAGTCTATCAGCACTTGCAGGAGGATCCAGAGAAGGTGGACTAAACAGAAGCCTCCAGGAACTGCTTGTCTTCCTCCCCCACCCTCATGTAGGGAAGCGGGAGGGGCTCATTTCTTTTGCAAATATAGAATATGTTTCTCTCCAGTCCTGGGTTTTCTTGCAGACAGTCCTTCCATTTCTCCTCCACTCCTTGATTTCTCTATTTCTTCTCCCTCCTTCTGGAACTCTTGCTTAATAATTTTGAAAATTATTCAAATGGCTTGACTTTCCCTGTCTCCATTACCAAACACATACTACACAATCTGCTGAAGTGAATAAATTCATAAGCAATGTCAATTTTGTTGGCTGTAATTTGCCAGGTAGTCCTGATTCCCACTGATAGCTTTCCTTTGGTAAACACAGGCACTTTTATTATAATCTTAACTAGTACGATTAATAGTCAGATCACCCCTTACACATCACATAGTAAATATATCCATATACGTAGGATACAGAATGGCCATGAAAGGGTTAAACAGGCTGTGGTAGAAATCGAGGAGGTAAAGGGCTGCATAGAGATGTGAAGAGAATCTCTGTGGAGGTTAAATAAGAACCCTGTCTGAGAACTTCTGCAGATCAGGGTTAAGCCCAGCCTTAGGGTTGAACTGAAGTACAGAAGCAAAGTGTGAGACAGTCAGAGAAGCAAAGTGCAGAGTCTGGTCCAGATGGACAAATGAGTAGACAGATGGATGGTCACTCAAGTAGGTAGGCTACATCAGCAGTGCTTACAAATGCAAGCTTAAGCCCCTAGGGCAGATGGGATTCCTCTGCCTGGCAATTGCTTGACTCTGAGTGACACTCAGTGGTCATACGACAGGTTGGTGGTGTCTTTGCCATCTCAGTGTTAGGTGTCCTGCTTCTTATCGGGTCCACATGAAGGTATGACACTCTTGATCTTGTGGGTTTGATAAATTTTTGAGTCTGTTTTCTCTGATGTGGTTTTAATATAACTAGATGCTCATAGGATCCTAATCCACTTTGATCAATTTCTCTGGGGGCACTCATTCTACTTTTAGGAATAAGTCATCATTCTGTGCCTCGTGGGTGGTGCTGGACAGATGGTTCTGTTTGCGTACCCACCAAGATACAGAGTCATCCTGACTCTGCACGGCATGCAAGATGTAAAGCCAATTGCTGCTTGTAAAATGGAGGCAGCAATTAAAAGGCACAGCCTGAAAATCACTGTCTTAGAGATATGGACTCACTTAGAACAGGACATACCCTGAATCCAACAGCAACACAGGCATATTTATATCTAAGCAACTGTGGTCCTATCTGGGGTATGTTGGCCACTCAGCTCACAAATTTAGAATATCAATACTCAGCCTGAACTTTTACATATTTTCTTCAAATACCTGCCATGAAATTTGATTTCAGATGGAGAAAATCAGGTTTGACACTGATCTGACAAGTATAAATCCTAGACCAAATGCCCAAGCCAGACCAAATAGAAGTAACCACAACTCAAATTCTGTGTTCAGGAAAAATAAATAAACAAATAAATAAATAAATAAATAAATAAATGTGTCCTTGCATAATATGTGTGAGCTAAGAGCATTTCTCAGATTATAAGAATAATTTAGATGTCTAATACTTAACCCTTGTTCCTGAAAATCAGCCTCCCATCAAGAGAGCTTCCCAGGGCATGAATGGGAGTTTGGCCTGAGGAGAGCACTCTGGGTTGATTTCCTCCGGGATATTGTCAGGACTTTTGTGCTCTCTTAAAGAAGGTGGTATTAAAATGTCAAGATAATGGTGATCTCTAAATTGGCTCCATGTTCTACATTTTTCACATGCTAATTTAATGACATACAAACACACACAGATATATTAACTCTGCCAATATAAAGGAAGGGAATGCTGCCATTTGCAACAGCAAGGATGAATCTGAAGGACACTACGTTAAGTGAAAACCAAGCCAGATCCAGAAAGACTGCATGGTCTCACTCATATGTGCTGCCTAAAAATGTTGACTTCATAGAAGCAGAGAGTAGACAGGGTGACCAGAGGCTGAGAGAAGGAAGGGGGATAGACATGAAATGTTCCTACTTATTACTGGGACACACCACCTGGCAAAAATCAGCTTACTGGAGGAAGGGTTTATTTCCAGGTTAAGTCCATCATGGTGGGAACAGCATGATGACAAGAGCTTGAGAAGGATGGTCACATTCAGTCCACAACAAGAAAGCAGAAAGAAATAAATACTGCTCAGCCTCACGATCGATCTGGCTCCTTTTTATAGGATCCAGGGAACAACCCCTAGTTAACATGGGCCTTCCCACCTCAAGTAACTTAATAAGATAATCTCTCACATGTTTTTCTAGTTTCTGTCAATTTGACAATATCAACCAGCACAAAGATCTATGGGTCAAAGGGTGCAAGGTCTCAGTTGTGAGCAAGTTCTGGAGTCTGATGTGCACTGTGGGGGATGTGTTAGCCAATGTGACCTTGAGAATCATTACACAGTTGATATGCGCATCAGAATGTCAGGCCCACCTTGCATACATTTTATCTTTATCGACTAATATTTAAAATATAAATTCACTTCTGAGCAGAGAGAACAGATGCTTTTGTTTTGTTTTGATTTTTACATCTGTTTGATTTTCTTCATTGAAATGCTCCCTTCAAGGACAAAAAGGAAATTTGCCACACACCCTTCCCTTATTTTACAATAAAAGTACCTTAGCCCAGTATAATGCACACACCTGTAATCCCAACACTAAGGAGGCTGAGTTCAAGGTCAGAGTCCTCTCTCTCTCTCCATATGTGTGTGTGTGTGTAGGTATATGTATATAGAGATAAAATATATATTAGTTGAATAAAATATATATTAGTTGAAATATATATATATATATCATGCGGTTCTTGTGTTCACTTGGAATCCAAAATTGATTCCTTTTTTTTATTAAGTAGAAAGTTGTATGGATACATCATATGTTAGTACCATCATTTCAATCCTCCCATACCCTCATTTCCAATTTTTAAATTATACAAAAAAAAAACTGTGATTTCCCCTTTTCAGTATTTGTTTTTGTGAAGCTTCCCCACCCTTTCATGCACATATAATATTTTCCAACTTATCTGATACACATTGAAGGGTAAGTAACATATCTAAGAGTGGAGAGTTGGTACATAGTTAGTTAGCCATGGAAACCGGGGAACAAATTGCACGATTCATTACCCTAGCAACAAAACACCCACCATGGAGAGAAGCTACTTGGTGCTACCAGCTGCTTTTGCATTGGCTGGTCTGTACTATCCTGAGACTGTCCCGTGATTCTGCTGCCCCATCCCTGACCTCTGGGTGCAGAGGATAGGCAGAATGTAGTCAGGATCCTGCTCAAGGCATCCTCCTTAATGTTTGAAGGATTTTAAAGCTCCCCTTTGAAGTGGGGGTGCCTTTCTGCTGTCCCAAGCCAGTCAGAAGGATACATCTGCTTCAGTCTCTCAATTTGAAGCAATCCTACTTTTATGCAGTTCTAAATTTCTCTGCTAACAAGCTCGGGTTTTTTAATTCTGTTCTTTCACACTTGCCTTGAAGGAACAGGGTATAAAAGCATCTTCGGTTATTGCTGCTTTGTTCCATTTGTGGCACTCATCTTTAGAATACAAAAGCACATTTCAAAAGCCTGCCATAGAAATAAAAGCAATGTTTAGGTTTACTTTTTGATGCTGTGCTGACTTTGGAGTGATCAGATTTTAAATGGCTTAGGTACCTGTGTTCAAGTTCTGTCTCCTAGTCTGTCCCTCTCTAGTCTTTCTATTAAGGAGATCCATTAATTTAGATTCCACCAGTTTCCCTCCAGCTTCTCAGTAAAATGTAAATAATAATAGAAAGTAGTAAGCCTGCTTGTTAGATTTGCTGGGTGGCACTATTATTAAGACCATCAAGCATACAGCAAGTCCCTGAGGAGAATGGTGATTATGGTCACTGTTCCTTGAGCACCTCCTAGAGATACCAGGTGATGCTGGGTCAGTCCCTTGGTTGGAATGGGCGTCATCAGTACAGTGATATCAACCTGAAATCTATGGGCTTAAGCATCTTCCCAAAGACAGAATTCATCAGAGCATAACTGGGATTTAAGCTCAGCATTAGAGCATAGAAGGTGAGACTGGCACATAAAGGAGGTGCTTCTAAGCCCCTCCTTTCTAATAAACCTGACTTCAGACCACCGTCTTTCTAGCACTCCTGGTATAAATGTTTATACACATTGGTAGTGTTTATAGTAGTAGCACAAATTTACACATATACAATGCTAGGTTGTGTCATTTTAGCAGTAAGTAGGTGCCTACAGCCCAAAATATAATCATCAAAGCAGAAGAGAAGTATGAATATTGTTGAGTTTCTTGATTAGCCTATTAGAAATTTGTTGGGCACAACTAGATGAAATTTTCCACATAATTGGAAGTGGTTACCTGGGGTGGGGGGCTGAGAGAGAGTTGTTCCCAGGAGGCTTACAAAATTTCTACATGCATACTTGACAAGGATAAATTTTAAATAAAAATATAATTTTAAATAAAAAATAATCACTTAATATGGATTTTAAAATCTGTAATGAGGATAAACATAAAAGAGTAAAATGTCAGGAGGAAAGAAAATTTCTACAGAAAGACCCTTAAAGAAAATTACTCTTTTGAAATAATACTAAAATTAAAAACAAAAGAGAGAAATACATTGCCTATTATGGTTGAAGAGCCTCAAATGTTGTATCCACAAAACATAACTAGTGGTATGCCACTTTTTAAGCATTTAGAAATAAAATAGAAACATAATTGGTACAAACTGTAATTTCTAAAAATCTTAAGGGAAAATAGCTTGTTATTGTAATTCTTTGTCAAAATGTCACATTTTACAACTCCTCTGAAGTGGAATGAATTGAGTTCATGGACTTCTTTCTGAATGAGTTCCAAGGGAACTGCTGTTTTATTTTAACCCAGCGCCGAGTGAAATAAGTCAAGCCCACTTTCTTCCCTAGCCTTGTGATGCCATTAGTGCACCCAACACTGGAGACTCAAGGCACAGGGGTGCTTCATGTCACTCACATAGGTGTGGAGATGCATCAGAGGTGGTCTAACACTGAGCAGGGAACCTGCACATGTGAAATATTGCTATACATTGGGCACTATCACATCCTCTGTGTGCTGAGCATTCTGCTAATAGACAAAGGTGCAGATGAGTGTGGAGATGGCCCATTTGTTCAGTCACCTCACAACCAGGAAGTAGGGAACCACAACGTCACAGGGGATGGAAAGGCAATCTGAAACTGCTGAGCTGTCTGTAAGCTTAGGGAATTACACTGAAGGGGCTCAGCATGTTTTCTCTTGAAAGAAAGGTGTCTCTAACTTGCTCCTGAATGAGGCTTGGAAGGAGGTGAAGGTGGTACCAGACAGAATCCTGGGTGGAAGACAGCAGACACAAGGAGACAAGGAACCAGTCTCTGCAGTGCGGAGCAGCTTGGAATCATTAATACTTGTGGAATTTGAAAATAAGAATAATCTTTCCACCAAGGAGCAGGTGACAGGAGGTGAAAAGAGCATAGTATCACTGGGAAAATGGAGATTGGGAAAAACAAGTTTGTAAGATATGACAATTACACAAAAATAATTGTGAATTCAAAGATTTTGTCTGTAAACTAGAAATTAAAAAGAAAGCAATCATAATCTTACAATTTCTATTAATGTGTCATTAAAATTTTAAATGAGCTAACACATGCATGGCAATAATTTTGATTGACATGCATTGTAGAAGGCTCGTATCAAATTAAAGACCAGGAATTTGTTCCCACTGTGATTGTAAAAGTAATAGATTTCAGAATAATATGCAAAGAATTTGGAACTCTGAAAAATTTATTATACATAGTTTTGACAAATCATTATACCTGAGTTAAATTCCTGATTAAGAATGTATATAATTGAATTTTAAGAGGTCATGTTACCTTAATAAAATGTATGTAGACATTCGGTTTCATTTTTCTGTGTGATTCTATTAACCCTGAGCTTGATCCTTCAGAAGATGAGCAGAATTCTAACTGATATTCTCTATCTGCATCCAAATGACAGTGACCCAGTTCTTCACATCTTGCTTACCCAAGGAGAATTTGTAATGGGTAGCTGGGTGAGGTGAAAAGATAACTCAAAATTCCTATAGTTTGCCCTTCAAGTGACATTTTTAGCTTTTTGTGGGGAAGGATAATAAGAGTATTAGTATATTGAAAAGAATATAGTTCATCATTAGAACTGGGTAAGATTTGCCTTTGACCTATAGCCTATGACTGGCTTTGCCATTCCTTCAGGCAGTAGATGTGAAGTACTCAGAGCATGAGTGTCACGTAAATTAGCCACCATTATCAACAATTTATGAAAGTCTGCTCATTTGATTACTGAGAAATTTTACTTTGGATAAAAACATAATTCTTTTCTTTGACAAAAATAGTTATATGATCCATATAACCAATTCTTCAAGCAACCAAGATAGACCAATGATAGATTATATATATATATATATATATATATATATATATATATATATATATATATGGAGAGAGAGAGAGAGAGAGAGAGAGAGAGAGGAGGGAGAGATAAGTGATAAATATAGATGATGATGGTGATAGATAGATGGTAGACAACAACATATAATAGATGATAAAAATAGGTAGACAGCAAGATTTATAATAGATGCATAATAGTATTGCTAGGTCCTAGGCTAATTAAGGCTATTTAAAGACAGATACCTGTTATTTTCTTTCTTAAGCATAGTAAAATGGACATGAATGTAATTTTTTTATGGTGCTAGGGATCAAGCCCAGGGCTTTGGACTTACTATGGAAGCACTCTACCACTAAGCTAAGTACTAAAACCAAAAACGTAATTTTAATGCAATATAAATATTTATGTAACAATAAAATATGTAGTCAAGAAAAAAATCCTTCAATAACAAAGAAAGAACAACGTTGTTAGAGAAATAACAGGAATTATTGGGAAAACATATTTTTAAAAAGCCTATCAAAAGTAAAGCTTTGGTTCTACTCTGTAGTTTATGGCTTCAGGCAGGATCTTTAATAATATTGTGCATATATTTTCTTATTAGGGAAAAATGCAAATAATAATACCTCATGGGGCATTCCTTACTGATTTGAGTGTTCTTATCCCAAATGCTCAAAGGAGCATGATATCACTGGGTGTTATGAATATCTTTAGCTTTGTAAGAAACCAGAAAAATCATCTATCAAAGTGACTGAACCATTCTCCATCTTGCTGTTACATGCTCAGGGCCACAGCAGGTCCAAAGCAACCCAGAGGTAGGTGACTGGTAGCTTTCTGAAAAAATCAGATAATTCTGCTAGTCACAGGAGCAAAGTCCTTCAGAAATACATTAATGAATGTTATCAAAATACCTGATGAGAAGCAACTTAAGAAAGGAGTGGTTTATTTTGGATTACAGTTCTAGGGGATACCGTCCATCGTGGTGGGGAGAGCACGGTGGGAGGAGTTTGAGGCAGCTGGTCACATTCAGTCCACGAGGAAGCAGAGAGGATGAATGGGACTGCATAGCTTGCTTTCTCCTTCCATTCGATCTGTGTGTCCAGCCCAAGGATGGGCGCCACTCCTGGTAAGGTAGACATTCCCACTTCAATTAACCTACTCAGGAAACTATGTCACAACATGCCAAAAGATTTGTCACCTTGGGGATTATATAGAACTCATCAACTTGACAGTAGGGACTTACCTTCATAGGAAGACAAGAGAAGGAACCTCAATTCTCACCCTTTAAAGTGCAACAAGTATCCCCTTGAAGGGTGGTGAGGACAAGCGTGACCCTTGGAGATGTCTTCATGCTTCAAGTGTCATTTTCTCCTAAAGGTAAACACACACCTGCAGGGAGATGATTTCTTTATCTGTCTCCAGTAGCTTCCATGACTGGTCTCCTTATCTATTCTAGTAAAATCCTCCTGGAACATGCTGACCATGCAGACACAGCAACAAATTCACTTCCTGACAGATAATGTATTTGGTTTCCCCCAATTTCAAGTGTTTTTCCTTGAATACATTGAGTTCCTGATGAGTCAGACCTCAGTAGAGCAAGACCAAGTAGGGGAGGTTGGAACAGACTCCAAGACTATTATACTGAATTCAATGGGAAGATGATATGAACTGGATTCATACCACTATTTCTCTTTCCCCTCTCTTCCCCATCCCCTCCGTCTTCCCTTCGTTTTCTTTCTCTTTTTTATTTATCTTTCTTCCTTTATAAAATTCTGTCAACATAATGATCAGAATCCCAATCTTTATAAATGTCAGTCTTTATACTAAAAGTGATGTAACTTAAAATTTGATAAATATATGCTTAACATTGGCTCAGAGATTTTCCATATCAAACAAGATTCCTTGATTTAAGTTGCAGTCATTATAATCTTTAACTCTTTCTTACTGCTCCTGGTCAAGCATCCCCTTCTTTCTACTGCCATGCACGTATCCCATTTAATGAGTATGAAGTTTCTGCAATGTGGCTCAGTCTTAGGGACCATCAGAAAATTATAGATTATAAAACTTCTTTGAACTTTTTGAGAAAAATTCAAATAGAACAGAACAGAGAGAATTTTAGGAACATCTGCCAAAATGGATATTCAGATCGTACATTTTAAAGAGGTTAGTCTATGCATTTTCAGATGAAAGACTTTTCTTCAGGTCTTAGAAATATAAATAGGAAAAAAAAGTAAAGAGAAAAAGAAAAAGAGGAACTTTGAGTTAATCCGATTTCCAACAGAGATGAAAAAGGAGCCACTGAGTTGGAAGACTGGCTTCTGTTCCCCACACTTCCTCGCTGGTCTTCAGGTTGTTTTAGTAAAGGAGAACCCAGGCTTTCCCTGTGAGAAGATGCCCTTTGATGGCAGGAGATGTTTTATAGCATGTTTGTATGCTCTGCCTTCAAAGTTTGCAATAATGAAAACAAATCTATGTTCTAAACAGTGTGTGATTTGCTGAGTATGCAGCCTCCTCTCTCTGTAGAGCTGGGGTCTTGTATGCTTGCTATGAAATCAGGGTACTGCTCATATTTGTCACACAAATGTGTAAGAACCAGGGATTACAAGTGACCTCTGGTTAGCTCAGAAGTTGACCAGTAAATGCATTTCCTCACAACTGAGTGACTGATTCTTGAACAGGCAGAGTTGTGGTGATGGTCTTTTTATAGATGACTTCAGATGAGCTGCTTTTCTAGCAGATGTGTTCTGAAAGTCTGCGAATCTTTCTTGTCTGTTTTCGGAGGGAGCAGACCGGTGACGGGTGCTGCTTAGAGGACCTGTATTGCTAAAACTCAGGAAGGAAAAGCAATATATTTTTTGAACCAAGTGTCCAGGTCTTTGAGAAAAGTGGGCACATTATTGTCTTGTCAAAGCAAGTAAGTTTGAAAGTAAAAAATGTTGTGGAATGTTGTCCCAAGCATGGTGTGGCCTTTGCCCTCTTGAACTATCAGAAGCTGTGATTACCTTAAAAGACCTTCAGAAGATAGGGTCCATTAACATTTTTCTTATAGAGACAAAAGTAGCTCACGATGCCTATATATGCAAGGATATATAGGAAGTTAATTTCTGAAAAACATTTTCTTCAGTGGTATAGCCACCCATAAGTTTTCCATACTCCTGCAAGTCACATTGATTAAACCCATTACATCTCTGAGCAACTCTTGGGTGGAATCTTTTCTTTGGTCTGTAAGCTGGTGTCTTATCTTGGGTGACAAGACATTTGTTCTCCTCGGGGAAATTTTACACAACAATGCATAATAAAAAATAAATTAGAAAATAAAGTACTTTCAAACCCTGGAGGTTAACGAAATAACTTTCAAATTAATGTCAAGCAAATCCAAGTACTGGCTGTCTTGCCATGTTAGTTCATTCCCACACTTCAGGCCAAATGTTCAAATCTGTTGGATGTAAGTGGTTATCTACTTCAAGTGCCAACCTCAGTGCTACAACAATGTGGCACCCTAGAGTGGCAGACCATCTTCTTCAAGCTCATAGAGATACTTGAGCACAAAGCTCAAAGAGCTGTCTATCTCTCATGCCAACTTAGTGTCTGTGGCCCTCTGCTATGAGTACAGGGAAAGTAGCAGTAGAATGAATTTCCCTCTATGAAGGTCAGGCTCGCTATGCATGCTTACCTGATGCTTGGGATATTCCCATTTCCAGGTCACTTTGCCTCCTGTTGGGTCACTCATGTCAATAGCTGTACCCAGAGCTACAGAGCCAAGACCCCATCCAACTAAATTTTTAAGAGTGACTCTAACAAATTGGCATTTCCTCTCAGAATCAGGCAGGGTCTCTTCTCTTAGGTCATAGAAAGGAGCTCCCATTTCCAAGAGAAATAATTCTCTCAACCATAACAATAAACTGGTTTAATTTTCTGCTCTGGGAAACAATAGCCTCTGGTTTCATTTTCATTTTGTTTTATATTTAAGGAAGAAAAGAAATAGACTCCATCAGATCTCTCGTTTTCTCTTGTCAGAGACAATAATACTCTAACACGGAAAACTGAAAAATAGAGATAGTTGGTTTGATTGTTGGTACCCTGACTTGAGCTTGTATCTCTGTTGCCTTTAGGAAGCATCTGCTGCAATCTTAAACTAAGTTTCCAAAAGTCGAAATCAATTCTGAAATTACTATGGCTGGGACCTGGAGGAAATGCCTTTTGCATCTGCCCTGGTCAGGCCGGGGAACCCTTCATGCTATCTGGTATTCCAGTGCATGCACACATGGGCACACATTCACATACACACATGTAAATACATTCACAAATGTAGACATATATACAAACATGTGCACACATCACGCAAATGCAAATACGTGCACATTAATACATGTGTACTTACAAATGTATGCACATATTAATACATTAATACATGTGTACTTACAAATGTATGCACATATATACACATATTATATACACACATGTACATGCTAACATGGGGATACATGCACACATAGGTGCACCCAGATATGTGTACCTGTACATATGTACACACATAGGTGTGTGCATGTGTACATACTCACACAGTGTGCATATATAGACACATATATACACATGCATACACACACCTGAGTTTATTTTGAATCACCAGCTTGCTGGTGCATAATTTTAATAAAAATGACAATGTTAGATTTCTATGATGTCTTAAATTGGCTGACTGGGCAACAAAATAGCCGTGTGTTTAAGGACATAGCACTTGGTCAATTTCTGGAGTTAGACCTCCAAGTCAGTGGTTCTGTGTTTTGTGATATGGAACTGAATGGACTGCTTTCTCTTGTCCTTCTGGGAGCAGATGCTGTGGCAAGAATGAGCTCACACCCACCTAGCTGAACTGGGTTCAAGCTCAACCTAGGTTAACATGTATTTTTTTTGGTTATTGTTTCTGCTAAGAAATTGCTTTCTATTTCATGTCTCATTCTTCAAATCACAAAAATCTTTGGGAAAACTATGGATTTTAAATAAAAGATTCTTTATATCTTAAAATAATGGGAGTTGATTATAGTGCCTATTATGAAAAGTCATGTTTGCAATAAAATTTATGATATATTGTTATGGATTTGTTTTGAAGTACTAACTCATAATAAGTGCTGATACAGTAAATGTTTCTATGTTTAATATTTACACAACTTCATTGTAACTAAAGCATTGAATTAGAGGTGAAAAGCAGAGGATACAAGCAGTAGTCTTCTCAAAGAAACATAAAACCTAATAAAAGGAACATCAAAATACACAAGTCAAGTGCATCACCATTAGCAAGAGATCATGAGGGAGAGGAAGCTGCAGAGAACCAGCCACATGAAACGTCCTTTCGCCACACCATGGACTTGACATTGGACAGTGGGTTGGAGTGGGAGACACTGACTGTACCTGTATTCACAAGTGATGCAGTGCAATGTGGTTACTGCCATGCTGGAGAGGGAGGTCAGAAGGCGTGAGCTGGGAATAACTCTCAG
This sequence comes from Orientallactaga sibirica, assembly GCA_036365145.1. Classification (NCBI taxonomy): domain Eukaryota; kingdom Metazoa; phylum Chordata; class Mammalia; order Rodentia; family Dipodidae; genus Orientallactaga; species Orientallactaga sibirica. The sequence continues at coordinate 16,564,193 of JAEOAD010000039.1, forward strand.
AGCAGGAAGTCACAGCATCTGTAACCTGGGAAAATGAACAATGCCACAAAAGGACAGCATTGCTCAGACTCATCCTGTGATGGATTAAGACAAGAATTTGGCTGCATCAATTGATGTGGACTGGATTGTGTCTCTTTCATATTTCACATCTTCAAGTCCCAACTCCAGTGACATGGAATGTGCCCATCTGTGGAGGAGGTGTCTTTCAAGAGGCAGTGAAGATCCCATGAGGTCATCAAGTGGCATCTTAACTCAATGGGCTGGTATTCTTCTAAACAGGAAGAGGTGGTGGGGTGCTCATGAACCACAGACAGGCCATGTGAGACGTAGTAGGGAGACAGCCAGTTGCAAACCAAAAAGAGCCAGACTCAGAAGAACTCGAACCTCTAGACCCCCAACTCTGAGAAAAATGCACTCTTCTGTTAGAGCTGACATGGTTCTTTGCAACAGATGCCTAAGCATCTACCATTACCATAACTGAGTCTCAGCACCAATAAACACATGCGTATGCTCAAACCATAGATGTGACCATCCATCCTGACCTGAAGAAGTCACTGTTGATCTTTCTCCAAGGACCATATTCCTCTTATAAGGTGAGAGAAAACATGTTGGGAAGTGACCTTGAGGCGACCCTGAAAAAGTCCTGTAGTACAGGGTTGCTGGCTGGCCACTCATTGACATAGGGCTTCAGAGAGCATTCCAATCAGCAAAAATAAAAACCTGCTCAGTGTCCTGCCACCCCCTGTAGGAACCTGGTGTGGAACACAGCAGAAGTTGTAAAGTGAATTTCTGTGATAGTAACTTGTCTCATTTCTCCTTCTCCTTTTCCTCTCCTGCCCTATTTCCTCCTCTGCTCTTCCTCTTTGTGCTCCTCTTTTCCCATCTCCTCCTTTCTGTTCTTGCTTCTCCTCCCTCTACCTTACCTCTCGGTCCTTCTCTTCCTCCTCCTTCTCCTTCTCATCTGTCTTCCTTTTACTTCCTTCTTCTCTCCCTTCCCTGAACAATGCAAACATCAATATTTACTTACTGGCTGCACAAAGCCAAATTGCAGTTAGGTTAGAGTCTATGGGTCATAACTTACTAACCTCAGAAACCATGGAAAACATCCTTGGTGGAACTTAGTGAGATGAAGCAGGTAGTCTTTGTAGATACTACTCAGTCCACACTGAGCCGTGAACAGTCACTGGACATAGTCCTGCCCTCAGTACAGTACACACATCCTACTCTTTTCCAGGGAAGTGAGAGGGATCCAAATTTGAACGTGGTGAATGGAATTACTTTAAATCCTTCAGTGTCAACATGGGATTGATAGAAAGTCACACTTCTTCCATGTTGCACTTTGGGGTTTGATCCAATGAATGGTTTTCCATGTTTGATCATCTTTTTTTTTTTTTAAAGATTTTATTATCATTTATTTATTAGAGACAAAGAGAGAGAGAGAGAGAGAGAGAGAGAGAGAGAATGAGAATGGGCACAGCAGAGCCTCTAGCCACTGCAAATGAACTCCAGATTCATGTGCCACCATGGATTACATGGGACCTGGAGAATTGGGTCCTTAGGCTTCACAGGCATGAGCCTTAACCACTAAGCCTTATCTCCAGCCCTGTTTGATCATCTTTTTAAGGCGGATGACTCACATATTATCCCCTAGCTTGAAATAAATTCTGCCTCCGAAACTACATATCCATAGGCTACTTGCCCTCACCAATGGAATGCTTGGAGCAGCATGAAAGAGAGAGCCTGCTTTAAAATCTGGACTGTGTTCTAGCCAAGCTCTCAGTGATGCCAGGAACACTGCTCAGGGCTGGGTTAATCTGAGGACATGCCCAGTCTCCTGCAAAGGCTGGGTCTTCCAAAAGGCAGGATCTGATTCTTATTCTTCCTGATACTCATTAGGCATCCAGTAGATGGGCCAGCTATCCTATGACTGAATGTGAAGTCCTACTCATGTACACAGTGAGAGATATATACTCATGAGACTGTGGGGAGCTTTCCATGCTCTCTTCACTAAGCTGTTTTAAATTCTACCTCAGAAGTCCAATGTGACCAGAATGAAGAGCTGTTATCTAAGTAGGAAGTTGGTTAAAACTATGAATTATTTAATCTATGATATTTATATTTCCTAAGGATGCATTATTGTAAAATATACATGTTTTTATCTTCCAATGCATATTCAAAGTCTTTTCTTTATTAAGGGCTGAGGTTATAGGATTATGCTCAACTCTCACACACAATCTATTGGTCACAATGCAGCCATCCTTATTTAAACATTTTGATGAAAACTGAGATAATGACTTATTTCAGTATAAGAATCATACATTTTCTACCATTTTCTATTATTTAAAAATGTATAAAGTTAATGACTCAATAAAATTTATAATATAGTGTGGAAATATACATCACAAGAATGTTTACAGTCAGCCCGGTGGCTGTATGTTCTTTTGTTCCTCCTACACATCCATTTGTATTTTTGCAGTGGTACATGTGCTATTAACTCTATTATGTCACATATAGTTGTGATCACAAGCTTATTTCAGGCACACAGAATTTGAATTCTTCTCTGAAACACTCATTAAAAGACTATTTTCATGGAATTTCTATCAGTCTTGTGAAATGGCACAACACATGACATAAACAGACATTTCTAACAAAGCAAACACATTTTAAATTTTTTTAAAAATTTTTAAAATTTATTTATTTGACAGCAACAGGCAGACATAGAAAGAGGCAGAGAGAGAGAGAGAGAGGGAGAGAATGGGTGCATCAGGGCCTCCAGCCACTGCAAATGAACTCCAGATGCATGTGCGCCCTTATGCATCTGGCTTACATGGGTCCTGGGGAATCAAGTCTCGAATTGGGGTCCTTAGGCTTCACAGGCAAGTGCTTAACCACTAAGCCATCTCTCCAGGGCCAGCAAACACAATTTTTAAAAAGTCTTTTTCCCACTACCTTTTTTCATGTCCATACTTTTCTTCACAGTAAATTTATTGTCATGATTTTCTACACTGACACAATATGTCACTTAGTCCTGCAGTCTATGTTGTAACCCAGATTTGGGTTCTATAGTCATTATTTGTTCCATATTCTTAAACTCTGTTCAATTCTCTGATCAAAGCCAAGCTTTGGGACCTTTGGGGCAGCTCAACATTTGCTCAAGTGCAATGAGGACAGGGCCTCGTTTTCCTACGTAACTTGAAAGTAGCTAGACAGTGTTCAGTTAATAATCCTGCCACCTCCATTAACTGTAGAAACTCATATTTGCTTGGGGTTATTTCAGAACTACAGGATGTGTCTTACTGGTTTCTCTATTTATGGCCATAATTACTCTGTTTTTTTGTAGTCATTTTTATCCTTTGTTTTTACTTATTATTATTTTTTAAATAATTTTATTATTATTATTATTTATTTTTGGAGAGAGAGACAGAGAGAGATAGACAGAGAGGGAGAGGGAGACAGAAATGGGCACACCAGCAGTCTCTCAGCTGCTGTGAAGGAAATCCAGAGGCACGCGCCCCCTTGTGGGCAAGTGCAGCATTGCGCCCTTGCCTCACTTTGCATCTGGCTAAACGTGGGACCTGGAGATTGGAACCACTGGACATTGGAACCAGCATTCTTAGGCTTAGCAGGCAGGCACCTTAGCCGCTAAGCCATCTCTCCAGCTCTATTTTTTTTTTTTCATGGTATAGACTTGCTCTAGACCAGGATGTTCTGGAATGCCCTATGTAGTCAGAGTAGTCTCAAACACATGTTGATCCTCTTATCTCTTCCTACCAAGTTCTGGGATAAAAGGAATGAACCACCATTCCCTGCCTGATTTATACTTTTTGACAGTTTCCTACATATATATAATATATTTTGATCATATGCCCTGTATGCCATTACCTTCTTTTATCCCCCTCCTACTCCTGTGAACCCCTTCTTCTCTTCAACCTATGTACAAACTCACTAAGTTTAATTATAGCTGCTTATATGGGTATGTGTGGATGATTATTTACTGGACCATGGGCAAGTTACCAGTGGCTACATCATTGAAGAGAGTGACACTACTCCCCCAACAACTATTAACTGCCAATAACAACTTAGGGCTAAGTTCAGGAGTGCAATGACCATGTCATGTCTGGTGGCTATAATACCACAGTACTCTACCTCATCCTTGCTATATTTAATAAAGTCTTAATTTGGGCAAATTTAAATTTATTTTTATTTATCTTCCTTCAACAGTGGCCTTATAAGTTTTCTGTTGCCCTCCTATGTGTAGTTTGCTTCATGAGCTTAGGACATTTTGCAAAGTGTCTTACCAGCAAATAAAATATCCATATAGAGTTCAGATTGTATGTCTTAGGATATAAGATGACCTGAGGGCTGGAGAAATGGCTTAGTGGTTAAGGCACCTGCCTCCTAAGCCTAAGAACCCGGTTCCAGTCTCCAGGTCCCATGTTGAGCCAGATGCAAAGTGACGCAAGGGTGCAATGCCGTACTTGACCACAAGGGGTGCATGCATCTGGATTTCCTTCACAGCAGCTGAGAGACTGCTGGCGCGCCCATCTCTATCTGTCTCCCTCTCCCTCTCTGTCTGTCTCTCTCTGTGTCTCTCTTCAAAAATAAATAAAAATAAATAAATAAAAAAGATGACCTGAAATATTATATGGCACTTCTCTTAGCAAAGACTATGCTTACTATTTGTAAGAAATGATGGCATGCACATGTCATCATTATAGCTGATAAAAGGAGGCTATACCACCACTTTTTGTACCTGTTGGCAATACTGGGTCCCATTCGGGAGTTTGCAGACACACACAGATGAGTATAGGTCTTGTGCCATTTTTCTTAACACAATAGTTAACATTTCCCAAGTGTCATGTCCTGGTACCTAGAAATCAGTCTTCTTGTGGATCATGTTGGCAAACACATATCATTTCTGTTCAACTTAAAAATGATGTTACACAGTGAGACACAAACTCCATACATGCTGTAAATTGGGAGGTCTGAGTCACCAGGAATAGGAGAAAAATTGAAACAATAGATCAGAGAGTATATTGGAGTCTTTTCTCTACTTTGTGAAGAGGCTTGAGAAAAGTTCCATCATATTAAAGAAAGAGAAAGTCAGATGAATGACTGACAGGAGGAATAAGAACAAACATGAAAGGCTTTTTCCTTTTACTTTTCTGGTTCTTGCTTGCATTTCTTGGGTAGAATATATTTAACACACAGGAATCAGCTAGGGTGTGGACCCGGGGATGGTGAAGATGGCTTCTGTCTACCACATGGTCCTCAGCAGGATGATTGCTAGGCTCTCCCACATTGTGTTCACAAACTCCAGGACAGGGCCATATTATACAGTTTTCTGAGTAAATATTACTGGCTTTATTTTCATATTTAACATTTCAATTACCATTTTAATTGTACACATTTATGGGGGCAGTGTGCAACCCTGACATCTGTGACTACTGTGTAATGATGAGTTAACATTACAATCTCCTTAAATGTTTTCAAATATTTTTGATTATAGCATATGAATAGCATAGATTTCTGGAGTAAAATGTCATCTTTTAAGCATGTGCACACTATTTATCAATCAAGTCTGGGTAAATGAATCTTGATTTCATTGTTTCTGTGTGTTTGGAAGGTTTGGACTTCTTTATTCTACTTCTTTATAAAACATAGTTATTGTGAGCTGTGATCACCCAACAGATAATATAACTTATTATTTCAATTTCATTGTGCATGGAGACAGTTTTTCTTCTTCTCTTTCCTTGAAGTACCATCTTTCAGAGATTCTAGTAATCACTCTATGTTCATACTGACATTTTTCACATCCACATATAAGAGAGAACATGTGCCATGTCTGGCTTATTTCAGCTAATATCTTGTACTCCAGTTCCATCCATTATGTGACAAATGACTGGATTCCATCCCTTTTCATGGCCTATTGTGTATGAACATCACAATTTTCTTAATTTGCCCACCCACTGATGATCACCTAGGTGGATTCTATATCTCACTTATGTTCATATTGAGTTTATTTTAATGTAGAGTAAGAAAAGGGGCTGTTTCAGTTTTATGTATGTGAATATCCACTTTTCCCAGAACCATTTACTGAAGAAGCTGTCCTGCCTTCAATAGGTGCTTTTGCTACATGCAACTTGGAAGAGAAATCATGCATTGATTAGACTTATTGGCTGAACGGTGATTAAAAACCGAGGGGTCTCAGAATCGAAGCTGAGATTATCTAACTTTTCATTAAAACTGATACACCTTGTTTTCCTTCTGCATTAGTTAACTTCTTGTTGTTTTGACAACATACCCAATATTAAGTTCACAATGAGGAAGCAGAGAGCTGTGAATGTTGGTGATCAGTCAGCTGTACCATGTTTATGCAGTTCAGGACCCCAGCCATGGAATGATTCCACCTCCTGCCTGTCCTAGGGACACAAGCCAGTACTTTGGGACACCAATGACTGGAAACAAATTCAAACAAGACCGAACTAAGATATGGGAAAGTTCTAAGCATAAAAAAGGCATTTCCAACTATTAACTTGACTTGGGAACTTCTGGACTATCTTTAGCTACTCTTCCTTCTACTGTGAGCAGAAGAATGTTCTCCATTCCATGAGAACCTCTGGCTGCTATAGAGAGCCACTCACTTCCTCTCTCATTACCAGTGAGCAAACTCAGATACAGATAAGACAGAACAGTCTGACCTTGGTAGCAAGTTAGGCTCCTCCAGGGAATCTTATGCTTAAGGTAGTCATGGCACTAGTAAAATGAGGTAGGTCTGTGCTGGTGGTGTCACCTGTCTCTCATTTTATACCATGGAAGAAAAAGGAAATGAAAACCTTCAATTAGAGCACCTTGCCTATGCCAAGAACCCAATATTTTCTCCCAGCTCTTCCAAACAGAGTGTGAGCTCAAAAGATGTGTTGAGGTAGACTTGCTTCATTTGGCATACCAACTCTGGAGCCATGAGGGGTTCTGGCATTTATTGACTCAGAGCTTCCTGCAGGTGAGGAAGTATGTAACTTCTTTGGGACAATATGGTGGATAGGATGTGCAAAGAGTCAGGAAAAACTCAAAACAGATGGCCACTGGCCATATAAGATACTTCTTTTGATGACAGTCAGCAAACCAGTAATGGATGAATATCCCCATGTTAGCACTCACTGTTTACTCTGGTAACTATATTACATGTCATACATTACACCAACGAGCATCATGTTCGTTCTATTTCAGACAGAAGAAGTCAGTATATTGTACTGTATACAAACACACACACACACACACACTTCAATACAATGCATAACACCATTTTTACTGACTAATTCACATTGGTCAAGGAAACATAGAATTGTCTTTTTTTTTAAAAAAAAAAACTGCTTTTGATAAAAGGTAGTAAGCATAGTATATGAATTTACATGAATGAGTCAGTTACCCCATTCCTTCTATCAGGGTTTTAAAATTTAGTTTTATTTAAAAACATTTTCTACTAAAAGTATTTGATTATTACTGAAAGAGATGATCTCTAATGTCCATAATAGATATGAATGGTTTCTCAATAACAATTCTTTAAACTAAAACAATATCCATTCATACTGATGGCATTTTATGTTTTCATAAAATCTTGACACCTATCACATTTGAAATGTCATAGATGCCAAAAACTATAATTAAGTTAAAGATAAATGTAGTTGTAATAATTTATAGTGTTGCTTTATTTGTGGGAGAAGATACTGAAAGAGAAATGATTCACATGTAAAAATTACTTTGCTTCAGAGAAAAGCTTGACAGCATGGACTTTGAGATATTAAAGATTCATAGGGAGGATTTGAACATTTACATATGGGGTTGATTGGGTGCCAGGTGACAAGTTCTCTCCTGTGGAAGGATTTGCATTTCTACTGGGTTAAGCATGCACAGAAAGCTGTCTTCAACAATTCATTGAAGGCAGAAAATGCCAGAACTTTACTTAGAACACTGAGTTATTTTGTCAAAACCAGTATTAAATCAAGGGAAAAATCACCAGCAAAATGAGGTGGTAGAATATCTTTATATCTAATTTGAAATTTTACTTATGGTAACAGCTATTGTTAAATTATCCATTGCTAATTGGTCTTAAAGTAGAATAGACAATTAAGCCTGTTCTGGATTATTAACTGGCAAATACTTTAGGTGTTTGCCTAATTAGACATTTCCTAAACTATTCATTTGCATTGGCTAATTTTTCTAAAATATTATATTGTGATATTTTAGCTGTCTTTTAAAATAGTATTTATCCTTTTAAAGTTATTTCTGTAAGGTCATTGGCTTGAAGATGCATGTTATAATCATTACAGCAGCTTTTTATTCTTTAACCATAAAGAAAGATGATGTACAATATAGAAATATAGAAGTAGGATGTATGTCCAATTTCTTAGAGCACATTGAATGTCTTGCTCTCTTATTAATATGCATGTACACATATCATATATGCATGCATATATACAAAAACAAATACAAAACATGCATATATGTGTAATTTTAAAGTATTCTTATAATTTTGTGTCCTATAGTAATATAGAATTTAAAAGAAATCACCCTTTATGTTTTTGATGCATTTTATCTTTTGCTGTGGGTCAAATTTAAAATGAAATAATTCTAAAGTATTTGGTTCTCAGAGTGACATTTCTGACGCTTAGTAGAGTGAGAAATTTCTGTTATAACTCAAACCCTCTCAGTCCTGCTAACCATGACCACCTGCAGCAGATACCCAGAGCTGACGTGCACCTCCTATGGTTTAAGTCCTCTCATTTCTCTCTGCTGCCCGGGAAATCAGAGGCAACCTGACCACAAGCATGCTCTATTGGCTATTATTATTAACTAAGCCTGCTGTTTTGTGATGTGAGATTTCCCTCCTCCCTCAAAAATATTTAAGGGAAGGAGCCCTGCTTTGTCTGACAGGATTGAAGGCTTTCTCTCTTCAGTATCCATGTCATGATGTCTATAGCATTGGCCTAAATATTCCTCATCAGTTAACCTTTTGATCAACAGGACAATCTGATCAAGCCTAATCTGACAGTATAAAGAGATAAAATATCATGTAGTTCCAATAAGGCTTATTCAGATTACATGCATATTCAGATTACAATAATCCTATGCACTATGACATAGTTCTTAGTCTAATGTTTCATGTTTATTTCTTTTTTATTTTAATTTTACATTCATGTTGGTACTTCCGGTAGCCTTCTACCTGTCCTCCCCCCTCTGAAGGGACCCTCCTCATTGGTGTGTGCAGGTCGTGCATTATGTGGGTAGCCAGTAGTTATTGGGGAGAGGCAAAGTCTCTGTGCTTAATGACCCAACTTGTGGTTCTAACATTCTTCCTGCCCCCGCTTCCACGAATTTTCCTGAGCCACATTGGGTTCATTTTAGTTCAACTTCATTGATGAGGTCTTGGGAGCCTCTGTGTCTCTGGACATCTGGCTTAGTAGGAGTTGAATGTTCTGTGTGTTTATCTCCTTCAGCCTTGTTCTGGTGTCAGGTTCATCAAGAAAGCTGCACTCTTGTCCATTTCCCCCATTACTTTATGGTTTCAGCTGGGGCCCTGGTGAGGTGCAATAGGCTGATCCTCCCTTCAGGTTTGGCATCCATCTGAAAAGAGAAGCAAATTCTCCAATGGAGAGAGAAGTTAGTACCAGATAGATGGGATGGCCATTGTTATTTTAGAGAGAATTTTATATGTGTAGGCCCTCTTCTAGCCCTCATTTGGTGGGAGCTTGATATTGGAGAATGGGCTCCTTTTTTGTACATGGTTTTGACTTGTTTCCCAGTTCCAGCTATGAGTTATGTTCCACTGAGTGGATCTGTTAGCCAAATCAAGAGCAGTTGTTACCCACCATGGCTATGTGCTACTATTGCACTTGTTTGAGCATCATGTCAGGTTGTTTACTGCTGAGTAGCTTAGACTGTGAGTTATTTGGACAAATGTTGGTCATTTTCCCCTAGTCACTCATGTAACACTCTCTGGCACTAGACTAGCTGTCTGGGGAGTGACCCTCTTCCAGATTCCAACCAGGTCACTCCATGTTTCTTCCCAACAGCATATGGTGTCTTCATCAGTTGGGTCTTACCATTAACCTTTGGTGGGTCATCAAGAACTCTCACAGAAATCTGTCTTTTTTTGGAAAACCTTGTAGGTCTCTCTGATCAACAGCTCATTGTGAAAGTTAACCCCATGCTGGTACTGGGAGTTAAAAGTCAGTACCAAGAAAGGTGAAGGAAAAACAAGATAGGTAATATAAAAGAGAAAGAGAGCATAGAGAGAGAGAGAGAGAGAGAGAGAGGGAGAGAGAGAGGAGAGGGAGAGAGAAAGAAAGAAAGAAACAAGAAAAGATTAAGGTTAGTTTTAATGTCCTTTCCAGGGCCCTGTGGTTCAGGTGTTCCCTCTATGGGCCTGCTGAAGGATCAATGTTTTAGCCTGTTGCTCAGAATATAGGATTTTATGGTACCATTTCCATTTGGTCCCTATTTGTGTCTTGCCACCCTTATCTTCCCCTCCCATCCTACCCTCCCTATTGTCTGGCCCTCAAGGTACTTATTAGGTATGACAGCATCTTGGGTGAATTCAGGTTAGGAGCCACAGATGAATGAGACCATGCAATGATTATCTTTTTGTGATTGGGTGTGCTCAATGAGAATGATCTGTTCCATGTTTGACCATTTTTCTTCAAATTTCATTGTTTCATTTTTTCCTTACTGCTGCATAGAATTCCATAGTGTAGATATACCACATCTTTGTTATCCATTCATCTAATGATGGACATCTGGGTTGATTCCAGCTCTTAGCTATTATGAATTGAGCAGCTGTAAATATGGTTGAGCAAATCTCTCTGATCTGAGGCTTGGAGCTTTTAGGGTAAGGGAATAAATGGATCTGTTGGTAGGTCCATAGTCATCCTTTTCAGGAGTCTCCATGTAGCTTTCTATAATTGTTGTACCTTTTCACATTCCCACCAACAGTGAAAGAGTGTTCCTATTTCTCCACAGCCTCACCAGAATTTGTTTTCATTAGTTTTTTTAAATGTTAGCTATATTTACTGGGGTAAGGTGGAATCTCATAGTTGTTTGAATTTGCATTTCCCTGATGATTATGGATGTTGAACATTTTCTTAAGTGTGTGTTTGCCATTTGTATTTTTTCCTATGAGAATTCCCTGTGCAGTTCTCTGCCACATTTTGTGAGTGGGTTGTTTGATTTTTTATTGTTTAGACTTTGGTATTCTTTGTAAATTCTAGAAATTAGGCCTCTGTCAGTTGTATATCTGGAAAAAAATTTTCTCCCATTCTGTGGGTAATCTGTTGGCTTTGGTTATTGTATATTTGTCTGTGAAAAATCTTTTCAGCTTCATGAGATCCCAATGGTTGAGTGATAATTTCCTGAGCTGCTCAAAACATTACAAAGAATAGGCATGGACAGTTTATATCTCAACATAATAAAGGCTATATATAAAGCTCCTAAAGCCCAAGTAATACTTAATGGGGAGAGACTGAAGTAATTTCCATTGAGATCAGGAACAGGGCAGGGGTGTCCACTCTCTCCTCTGCTCCTCAACATAGTACTAGCTCAAGCAATAAGACAGGAAAAAGAAATAAAAGGGATACAAATTGGAAAGGAAGAAGTTAAGTTAGCCCTATTTGCAAATGACATGATTCTATACATAAGTGACCTAAGAACCTCCATGTCAAAACTCTTAAAGGTGATTTACTCCTTTAGCAAAGTAGCAGGATATAAGATCAATGCACAGAAACTAGTAGCCTTTCTGTACTCAAAAGACAAAGATACAGAAAAAGAAATGAGCATCATTGTCCCATTTTCAATAGCAACAACAACAACAAAAAAAATACCTTGGAATAACATTAACCAAGGAAGTGAAAGACATATACAATGAAAACATAAAAGCACTCAAGAAAGAAATTGAGGAGGACCTGCAAAAATGGAAAGACCTCCTATGCTCCTGGATAGGCAGAATTAACATTGTGAAAATGGCAATCTTACCAAATGCATTATATAGATTTAATGCAATACCAACTTCTTTCTTCACTGAGATAGAAAAAATGATCTCAAAATTCATACGGAAAGGCAGAAGGCCTTGGATATCAAAGCATAACCTCAGCAAAAGAAACTCCTCTGGAGACATCACCATACCTGATATAAAGCTATAATACAAAGCCATAGAAATAAAAACAACATGGTACTGGCATAAAAACAGGAATATAGAGGACCCGGACTTTGAGTCAAGTAACTACAGCTAATTGATATTTGACAAAGCCCCTATCAATGTAGACTGGAAAAAAAACAGCATCTTCAACAAATGGTGCTGGACAAACTAGACAACCATATGTGGGAAAATGAAACTCAATCCACACATCTTGCCATGCACAAAAATCAAGTCCAAATTGATCAAAGACCACAATATAAAACTGGAAACTCTGCTACTACTGGAAGAAAAAAATAGGAGGAACCTTCTATGATATAGGAGTGGGAAAAGACTTCCTGAACAAAACCCCAACAGCTCAGGAAATTAAACAATCACTCATGTTTATTTCTTAAACATAATTTTCATTTTTTGGTCAAATAAATATAACATGGATTAATTTTATCTAAGTTATAGAAATCATACATACATACATACATACATACATATATAAATCTATCCTGAATATCCTCATGCAAGTGTCTGCGTGACCTCACTGAGTGATTTCCCACAAGTGTGTTGTTTTGTAGATTGTACATACTGTGTACATACTGTGGGTCAGATTTAAAAGGAAATATATATATGAAATAATTCTATGTATATAAACACACACACACACACACACACATACATATATGTATATCTTGTTATACATATATCTTACATTATATACATATAATATATGTTATATATGTATATATACTATGTTATGTACTATATATCCATATCCTATCTTTTAAACATTATTTATTATTTAAGAGAGAGGCAGATAGGTGTGCAGGAGGAGAATAGGTGCACCAGGGCCTCCAGCTGCTGCAAACAAACTCCAGATGCATGCACCATCTTTTGCATTTGGTTTACATGGGTACTGGGGAATTGAACCTGGGTCCTTTGTCTTTGCAGGCAGGCTACCTTAACTGCTAAGCCACCTCTCCAGCCTCATATCTTTTGTTAGTATTGTAACTAATGAGACATACTGAACTAAGTTTATTAGTAAGGGTTTCAGTTTACTCAATTTCTTGATATTTTCCCTTAGCACCTTTCTTCTACCCCATGATCCCAGGTTAAACATCTCAGTTTTATGTACCATGCCTCTTATGGTTTAATCAAATGTATCAGTCCTCAGATTTTCTTTTCAATGTCCTTGAGAATTTTGAAGAGATCTAGCCCAAGGTACTTATTGCTGGATAGACTGTCAGATGGCCTTCTCATGATGTCACTGCAGTTGTGGAATCATGGAGAAAGGTCACAGAGGCTAAGTGCCATGCCATTCCATCATATTAAAGGTCTCTGCTGTCACTTTGACTTCTTATTTCTGACACTAGCCTGTATCCCTCATAGAAGTGGAATTTAACAGACATCATGTTTTCCTTTTCGTACTGTACTATTCATCAAGATGTCATTACACACAACTCATGTCTAAGGAGTGGGAATTTGGGATTCCTCATTGGGATGGAGAAGCTGCAGCAGTTATTGAAATTTATATACTCAGGATTTATCTTTCTTCTCTTTGTTAATTTTTTTTTTCGGTTTTCATATTCTTGAGGAGGCATGCGTATTTGGTTCTCCGTGGTGTTTATTTTTGCTTGGGGTTAGATCCCAAAGCTACTTTATTTTGTTGCTCAAATTATTCCCCTGTTGGCCATTGGGAGCTCTAGGGTTTTGAAATCCTATAAGCTCTGATAAATTCATAGTGTTATTAACTCTCACTATAATACCATGCAGAATAGTTTCATCACCTTAAAGTGTCTCCTCTGCTACACCTCTTTACCCATGCCTTCCTCCCTTCAGCCCTTGGAAACCACTCATCTTGTTAATTGCCTGCTGTTTTGCCATTTCTATGTTATCATCTATTTGCAATTCATACAGCATGCAGCCTTTTCAGATTGGCTTCTTTCGCTTAGTAATGTGCATTTAGATTCCTTCCCTGTCTTTGTATAACTCAATAGACTCTTTATTTTTCATGCTGGCTGATATCCCATTGCCTAGATGGAGGACCATCTGTTTAACCACTCATCTGATGAAAGGAATCTTGGCTTCTAGCAGTCATCAGCGAACAAGAATAAATCTATCCTGAATATCCTCATGCAAGTGTCTGCGTGACCTCACTGAGTGATTTCCCCCAAGTGTGTTGTTTTGTAGATTGTATGATATTAATAATCTGCAATGGGCAACTGTGTTTCATGTTCTTTCCCTCTTCCCTCTATCTCTACCGCCAAACTGTTTCAGCTGGCAAATCCAAGACATAATGTTGTCTTCTGACATGGTCAGCTTCCACCTCTATTCCACATGGATCATCTAGGAGAAATGTCTTGTTCATTTGTATCAGAAGTGGGACAGGAAGATAAGATTATTAAAAATATATATATCCTTCAGCCGGGCGTGGTGGTGCATGCCTTTAATCCCAGCACTCGGGAGGCAGAGGTAGGAGGATTGCTGAGAGTTCGAGGCCACCCTGAGACTACATAGTTAATTCCAGGTCAGCCTGGACCAGAGTGAGACCCTACCTAGCAAAACAAACAAAAAAAATTATATATATATATATATATATATATCCTTAATCACTGTTAGTATTATACTGGGAGTTCTGTCATTCCTATCAATAGTTCGTGAAAGTGATGCTGAGTCACAGGTGTTCAGCTGGGCAGGTAAATAAAACAGGCCATATTACTACAGGCTTCTAAGATAGAACGATGGAAAGAAGACCCCACTTAGCAATGTCCATGTGAGATTTAACTGTGCATAGAGACTCTTTAGGCAGACACTGGGTAGCCAAGACCATCATGATAACAAAGAACACATTCACAGCTTAGGATCTAATAAAACTCTTGATTTTATTAAGAAATGTTAGTGGTATAAGCATGAGACATTCTAGGTTTGAGAATTAAGTAAATATTGTCTATAAAAGCAGAGACTTGTGGAAAGAATGGCTGAGTGGAATATTCACATGGTGTGCATGTGTGGTCAGTAGGTAGAATGCTTGTCAGAATGCATGAAGCCCTGGTTTAGATCCCCAGTGCTATATAAACTGGACAAGATGGTGGACCTCTGTAATCCTAGTACTCAGGAGGTGGAGGAAGCAGGAGGAGCTCAAGATCAGCCTTGGCTACATAGGGATTTTTGAGTTCAGCCTGGGCTACATGAGACCCTGATGCAAAAAAATGTACATAAAGGTGAAAATCCATCTTAGCAACAAAGCAGAACCCAAATGAACATAGAGGTCACAGACTAAGGAAGGCACTTAGTAACCATGTCTTATAAATTGGAACTGGACCTTGGGGAAGCTATGGGTCAGAGGTAGAACCAGAGAGGCACCAGCTGTAAGATAAGAACCCTATTTTGTAGGTTGTTACTGTGAAGAAACATGCATAATTAGAAATCAAATGCAAACAAATAAAAATCAAGTAATGGAAACAGGCAGCAAAGTCAAATATTGCAGCCAGTGTGCTCTCCTTTAGAACTTATAGTGCAAGGCATGGTCCGTGCCCCCCACCCCCCAACGCCCCTGCCTCTTCTGGCTTTATGCTAACACTCTTGCAGTCAATAGGTCTTCCATCCCTCCCTGGTAAGAAGGCCATAATTTGAAAGCAAGCATATTGCCAGGACTCTGAGTCAGCTTCCCAAGCATTAGCAAATGATCATGAGCTAGTGTCCATCACTTTAACCTCAGCCCCAAGCTGTGCTCTCTGAAGGCTTTCAAAATTTTTTGTGGCTCATAGATCTGAGATGGAACAGATCACTCCTTTACTTCAGGATTTGCAGCAAATAAACCTCACATTGCTAGCTGAAACTGAAAGACCAAGACATGCAAAAGATCCTTTGCCTCTTTTAGTTGCATACCCTCAATATCCTTGGAAAGCCTCACTACCTAAGGATTTTTCTAGAAAATTAGCTCTGTGTTTTTTCGAGTTCTAAAGCAGAAAATGGCTTGTTTAAAAATCCTTTAGAGTCTATATTACTTTTGAATCATATTACCAACATGGTCTCTTGCCTTTGTGGTTTTGTGAGCATGCATTTCAAGGTTGAACCAAGAAATATACTATTGAATCAAATCAAGTCTACATAAAAGTGTCAGGGTTTTGAGGAAGGGGAGAAAAATTTACATATTTTTCAAATGTGCATTTTATTTTATTCTTTTGTTCTACATCAACTATACTGGTAGATACTTATTAGTGGTGTGTTTTGTGAATCTTGATGACCTACTGAGCTAAGAGCCCAGTAGGCAGCATGTGTGCATCACGGAAGCTGCTCAGTTATGCTATAATTCATCATCATAGGCCCTAACCAGTAGGATCTCTACAATCCTTACTACATGTACTATTATCATGAAACAAGCAACATCTTGAGCAGGTGTTGAACAAAGGCACACTTTGTTACAAAGAAAGGGCATACACTGCTCATTTAATAAAAGCAAAATTACCAGATGCTATTTCCATTACATTTATATTAGGAGACACTAGCACAGGGTTCTGGCAAACCTCAGCACATCGCATGCCAACAGGAAGCAGAACATTCCTATGGGCTATGTTTCCACAAGGATAACATGCACATAAGTTGGGCATAATATGTTATACACCTTATTGAGAGATGACTCTGGGAACAAATTTCCTCAGCCTTGTCTCAGACAAGCATGTTTACAGGTTGCTCAAATGGACAAAAGAACAAATAGAACATATAAAATATTGTAACCTCTTTTTTAAAAAAAAATTGGAACTATATTTTATTTATTTATTTGAGAGAAAGAGGCAAAGAGAAAGGGAGAGAATGGGGGTGCCAGGGCCTCCAACCACTGCAAACAAACTCCAGATGCATGCGCCCCCTTGTGAATCTGGTTTAAGTGGGTCCTAGAGAATCGAACCAGGGTCCTTTGGCTTTGCAGGCAAACGCCTTAAATGCTAAGCCATCTCTCCAGCCCAAAATATTGTAACCTCTTTAAAGATATGAGAACAAAAGTTAAAAAAGTTTCCTAGAAAGAACATATACTAAAGGTTTTATGAGTTAATAGCATACTTTCAAGGATAAGATTATATGAGTGCTAATAAATTTTAACAGACAGCGAAAAAGAAGGTATATGTCAAAGTTTCATTGACGCTAACAACATCTTTCTGCCAAATTAAACAGAGTGATAGAGATAATAAACTGGGTTCATTTGTGAATGTAAGTACTACAAAAGTCTTAACTAATTGTAGATAGAATCATTTATCTATTCATATATGTCAGACTTAAAAATTAATATGATATTAAAAATAAGTTATATTAATTACATTGATTTTTTAAGTTTTCTTCATTTATTTGAGCAAGAGACAGAGAGAGAGAAAAAATATGCTTCTGCCTGTCAGGTTTTATATCCTAAAGATTCCATAGTCTCCCAAACAGATCTCACTGTGACAATAAGACAATAACCACTGAACTGGAGTGTCTATGTCTCTACTCATGTTCTAGAACAAATGTTGATAGATAGATGATAGAGATGATATGTATTTCATATAGTTGCCAGCATGCATTCAAAACATCAGATGTATAAAAACAGAAGCCAACATTGAGTAAAATGACAGTTTAACAAAACATTTTCAGAATTATTTTTTATTATTTTATTTATTTTTGGAGAGAGACAGACAGAGAGGGAGAGGGAGACAGATAGAGATGGACGTGCCAGCAGTCTCTCAGCTACTGCGAACGAAATCCAGATGTGTCCGCCCCCTTGTGGTCAAGTGCAGCATTGCACCCTTGCGTCACCGCATCTGGCTAAACGTGGGACCTGGAGATTGGAACCCGGTTCTTAGGCTTAGCAGGCAGGCACCTTAACCACTAAGCCATCTCTCCAGCCCCAGAATGATTTTTGACACATTGTGAGCTTGCAAGTCCTTTTCCCCACAAGAAATGGTAAGTCAAATTAAAAATCAATGACATTTCTTGGCCACATCAGAGAATTGAGATTGAAGGGCAAATTTCCGCCCTGAAATCTGGAGTGACAGGAGAATACAGCCATACAGGAAAGACCAATTTAGCATTAACAAAGCTGGTGGAGAAGTATACCATAGGAGCACCTAGGTGGGGACTTTAATGTAATGCAGAGGCTGTGTGGACAAGGGTTAGCCCATGAAGCTTGTGCAATGTTGACCTCGGGGATATACTACTCATATGAGGGTCACACCTTCAATAACAGCTCAGATCTCATATGGAAGAGCCAAAGAAACCAAAACTAAACACTAAACAGACAAATAAAGCCCCTGTGTTCCTATCTGAGCTTCTGTAACTATTCCTTGCACTTGCTAGAACAGAGTCCATTCAACCAAGGAAAAGAAAACCTCATCGGAGCTTTATCCCAGCTAGGGTCATGACCTTCCCATAGGTAGCCTGCTGGAGCATTTCTGCCTTACTCAATAGGAAAAAGTAGAGGAAAGTCCTTAGAAAGGGCCTCTTAGGGTCACAGGGCCCAGAAAAGAATTTGAATCTTAGGATTTCAAATTGTTCAGGTTTTGGGAGACAGCCTTGCTAGGTAGCCTAGGCTGACTTTGAACTTGTGATTATTCTTACCTGCTTCAGCCTTTGAAGTACTAGGACAATAGATATGCACCATCATGACAAGTTAGGATTTTAGAATTTTTAACCTTTCCCACACACTGCAGCAACATCCAAGGGCTCCAGCATTGAAACAGCGGGTTATATGTGGATGATTCACACCCTTCATGCATGGATGTAGTAGTCTAGAAAAATACCAAGACAAGAAGGGATCCAAATATAGGTAGAGATGGTGGAATATAAGCCTCTACTCCTTTAGGTATAGCAACTTTAGCTTGATAAAGAGAAAATCATGAGTGAGAGGCCACATACTCAGGAGCTTTGGGCTAGTTGATATATGTGAGGTTTCAGGTTAGGTATTCCTATATTAGATGTCTCCAGTGGATTCTGATGCTTGTGTGCAAATTTAATTTCCATAAATATATGAAATAAACATTAAATGATAAAGAAGCTAGACAAGGACCAGTGGATTTTTTTTTTTTTAAGCTGGGGATGTATTTCAATTGGCAAAGAACCTGAAAACCATGTGCCACGCCCTGAGTTTGGTCCATATATATTATGTCACCTATATAAATTACCTTATTATGCATACAACCCATGCTACATGCTGCTACCATACAAGCTGAAGTCATAGGGTCTGAAGGCAGCCTATACATAGTCAACATATGATTAGTTAATAGGTTAATAGGGTGGACTGCAATCATTGGTCTCAATCTTAGTGTCCAGTTTATCTGATAATTCTAGGACCTGATTTTTAAGAGCAAAATGAACACAGGATAAGAAACAGGCTTCTTTATAGGTGTAAAATAACAAAATTTCATAATTATTACAATTTGTTTCTACTGAATAATAGAGACATTTGGATACCTTTAATGTTATCAATTAGCTCTTTATACACAATTAAATTTCACAGCTAATTAGACCACAAGGAAGTAAGGTCAACTGATGACTAACAGAGACTCACCATTGAGTTACAGCATACCATTGTGAAGGAAGGGCTCCTATACCACGTCTTCCAGACTATGGAGCGACATCCTCGAATCACATTTCCATTTCTGGTCGAAAAACTTTCATTTATTTTTGATTAGCTAAATAGATTGTAGCTTTGCAAGAAAATAAAGAAAGAAGTGTTTTCTTTACATGTTGAGGATTCTCCATCATCAGCTAATACCTGGGAGACTACCTAATTCATGACACACCACAAAGGATCCACACGTATTATCTGTTGTTGCCATTCAAAATCTCCAGACATGTGGCTATTTACTTTGCAATTGGGTTACACAAATAAACTTCCCTTTATCTATTAGTCAGGGAGAAGTTTATAAAACTTCTTTTTCTTTATTCACACATATTTCAATTTGATGAAACAAATATTATTATTCTTTACTCCTGGGATATGTTTATGATAATTCAATTCTGTGAAGTAATGCTTGAAAAATGTATTATGCCTAAGACTACCTTGCTATTTTCCCTTTTTGACAGTCATTCCAAAGCATGGAAATTGCATAGCTGGAGGTAATAAATACAATCTTCCATCTGGTTTTGCAGCTTCAGCATTTTGAGAGTTTAGATTTTATTCCTCTTGTTCATTTCTTTATGATGTAACTACACCATACCCATATAACAGTTCTCTGTACTAGGTCTCCAATCATGCTTGAACTCAACAAGTATAAGAGTTATTTCTTTCTAAATGAGCTCCAACTATTAAAATTAAGATTTATGTGATTTTAACATATCATTTTGAAAATGTAGTGTAAAATTCAAGAGCCACAAACAGAAAGGCATGAGATTGCATGGAGCCTGTAATGTGCTTGGTCTTTTACAGTGTATCAAGTCTGACATGGAACTGAGATATGGCCTACAATCAGAAATGTGCAACATAGTAATTAGCGTTGCTGTTATCTAATTTTGCTTTCTATCAGCATACAGAACGATGGCAGATTTTTTTTTTTCTTGGTTTTTCAAGGTAGGGTCTCACTCTGGTCCAGGCTGACCTGGAATTCACTATGTAGTCTCAGGGTGGCCTCAAACTCTCAGTGATCCTCCTACCTCTGCCTCCCGAGTGCTGGGATTAAAGGTGTGCACCACCACGCCCGTCTGTGATGGCAGATTTTAAAACCAATGTTGAACTTAGATTCCCTGAAGCAGGAGAACCTGTCAGCATCTCCTTGGAGGCTTGTCTAGCTTACCGCTGTGTATATTGTATGTCCCGTGAGCACTATGCCCTACAGGTTCCTACCTACAATGGATCATGCATCCTCTTTTCACACCAGTGTTACAGTTCTTTTTTTCTGTGATTTTTTTCCCAGTTTTGTGGAACAATAATTGGCCAAGTTAAATTGCAGTTATTTAAGGGATACACAGGGGGGCATTATGAAGTGATAGCCATAGCTGATGTGATCAGCGTGGACCCCACTCCCACCCCTAGCTTGTGTGTGTGTGCAGTGAGAACCATTAAGATCTACTTCTTTGGTAAATGACTCTGGATCCTCTGTATTATCATTTGTCTTGTTATTTCTCCTTGCAACTGGAGTTGATGTTCAACATATTCAGAATTGAGAATGGATCCGACTTAGCTGGCTGCCTGCTACCAAAAAAAACATTAGTGCTGGAGCAATGGCTCCGCAATTAAGGCATTTGCCTGCAAATCCCAAGGACCCAAGTTCGGTTCCCTAGTACCTACATAAAGCCAAATGTACAAGGTGGCACATGCATCTGGAGTTCATTTTCAGTGGCTAGAGGCCCTGGTGTGCCCATTCTCTCTATCTGCCTCTTTCTCTCTCTCACATCAATAACTAACCTTAAAAACATGTAGCCGTTTTCAAGGTTTCTCATTAACTTTAACAAGGGTAATAGACAGTTAACTGTGCAATTACTCACTTAAACAAAACATAAATTTATGAGTGAAAGATTTTTTTCATTTTGAGTGAGCTTTCTGTGGACATTATATCATTTTTACATTCTCAGGATGTGTCAGGGCACATTTTATCTTCACACTGTGTAGCATATGTATTATTCTTTTCCAATGAGGGGTTGTAGATATAGTTAAGTTTTAATTTCTGTAACAGGAGACCCTGGATCAGCATTTTTCCATATGTGAGAACCAAAGGTGTTTCCTATGAACATCTGTTTATAGATCCCAAATTCTGTATTAGAATGCATGGAGCAAAGACTATGTCATAAATTTAATTTTCGATGAATTTTCTCAAATTGAATGTGCCTGCATAGTCAGCTCCAAGATGGATGGTGTGTGGATGGTCCTATCTACAAATCTCCCCTTCCAATAATTCATGTGACACTTCCCCCAGTATGGTTAGTATTTATCCCTCCACTGCTGGGGCGACTACTGCTATGCTACTGGTACTGTAATTTTGTCTTAACCAAGCCAGTGTGGCTAATTCCAGATGCTCTGCCCCAGCCTTCTAAACAACCACCCAGTGCTCACTCTGAAATATCAGCCCCAAACTGCCAAATGTAGGAATCAGGTCATATAGACAACAGTCTACATTCTGTTACAGAAGAAGTCATATCTTGCATCAGGCAGGGACCTGAAACCATGTCCACCTGTCAGAAGTCTCTTGCTGGATGGGATATTTGTATCTGAAGTGTCCCCCACAGGTTCTATGGTAAAAGTTTAGCACTGCTAGGACATTTATCCAAATGGGATTCATAGGTTATTGGTGATTTTCTTGGAAAGGATTATGCGATGCTCACTTCTTCCTTTCACTCTTCCATTCCCAGTGATGAGGCTAATAGGTTACCACTCTGATTTTCTGCCTTGTCACAGAGCAAAATAACAAGAATAATTGGCCATAAGGTGGAACCACCAAACTGTGGGCTAAAATGTTAGCTTCCTCTTTTTTTTTTTTTTTTTTGGAGAGAGACACAAAGAGAGACAGAGAGGGAGAGGAAGACAGATAGAGATGGGTGCACCAGCAGCCTCTCAGCTGCTGCGAACGAAATCCAGTTGCGTGCACCCCCTTGTGGTCAAGTGCGGCATTGCACCCTTGCATCACTTTGCACCTGGCTAAACGTGGGACCTGGAGATTGGAACCAGCGTTCTTAGGCTTAGGAGGCAGACACCTTAGCTGCTAAGCCATCTCACCAGCCCAGATTCCTCTTTTTATGTTGATTATTTTAGGTATTTTCTATAGTAAATGAAAATTGATTAGCTTAGTGGTTAAGTCAGCACTAGTTTTAAATTCCCAGAGACCCACTGTTTCTAGGAGGGTGCTCTAAGTAGCCACTTGAGAGATGGATGTGAAGTAGGTCTGGAAATGCTGTGAGTGAAATAAATGAGAAGAGAGAGTTTAAGCACACATTCCAATCAACCAGGTTATAGCCACTGGAGGTATTTATTGATTTATTTTTATACTGGCTATCAGACAGGGAGATCTGTGAATGTTCATTGTGAGCTATACACTGTGCTACACTTCCACACCTGTGTTTAAGGGTTTTAAATGAATGAGTGAATCATCATAGTTCAGATTTATATTATCATAAAATTTCAACAGCTTGAGTAAAGAGGAGATACTGGAGGGAAAGCTGGTGAAATGCATGTGAGGAAAATGAAAAAGGAAGGGACAGGTGTCTGCTGATGTGCAGCCTAGTGACAGTGGCCTCACTCACTCTGAGTGACACCATCAGAGGTGTCTTCTCTGTCTCCCGTTTGGGGGCCATGGTGTGAGTGACTGTCCCTCCAAATTCATTTTGTGAAGTCGAATCCTCAGAAGAACGGTAGGGGGAACTGGGGTCCTGCAGAGGTGAGAGGAGTTGATGTTCTTCCTAAAGCTGCTCCTCCTTCCATCCTGATGCTATCTGTGGACACAGCATCCTTTCCTTCTGAGGACACAACATCAAGGTGTTATCATGGAAGGAGAGAACAGCCCTCAACAGAGACTTGGCCTTCACCCTGAACTTCCAGCCTCCGGGACTGCAAAAATAGATCTTTGTCTTTGACAGGTGCTCGGTCTGTAGTATTTTGTCACAGCAGCTTGTTATACTGAGAAAACCAGTGACTTCCAAAGCTGAGGCATAAACCTTGGACAGTATCTGCTTATACATTAGCATCTTATATTTAGTGGTTACTTTGACTGTGTTTAAGGATGCCACTAGCAGTGAGTTTCAAGAAACAATACCCATGATCAGAAGCGATGGCTTGTTTTCCTTTTTCTTTAGCCAGAGCCTTAGTGTACCACTGGAAATGGACTATTTTAAGCAGCCAAGATAATGAAATCACTTTGTCATGTTTTGCTCGAGACAGTCATTGTATATGTCTTGAAGCATTTCATTTTGGGATGAGACATAACATAGTCAGGGAATTCCTTGTCTCAATACAAATGGCCTTTCTTGTGGTCACTGCTGGTCCTTAAGTAGAAATTTATGGGCTGGGAGAAAGAGGTTAAGTAATGTGTCTTCCCCAGCTCAGTCTCAGGTTTAGGTTGCTTTATTTAATGCAGACAAGGAAAAACACTTTGCTATCGCTTCTAACATCACTTCTGGAAAATTAATTTTTATTTTAATTTCAAGTGATAAAAGAGAACTGTGTTGTCTCATAGACATTAGAGGTCTATTCCTACACAAGTAGTATGACCCCACCGCCAGCCTAGTTGTCGTCTGCTGCCTTTTGTCACAGTCTCCCTTCACTGTGGTGGCTATTGATTTTTTTGTTTGTTTGTTTAGAGATGACTCACCACATGTCTGTGCAGACAGAGAAGAATATGTTAACACCCAATTTAAAGAACAAAGTTTGAAGCTTGTTTTATATTAGTTTTATTTACTATCCTACCCTTGAACCAATGACTGGGCAAGAAGATGGGCCACCTTCATGAGGACTCACACTGGAATGCCATGCTGCCATTTCAGGCTGGATGTACAATTTGTGACCCCTAACAGGGCACAGGATTTTAGAGGGGGGACCTTGATAAGTGGATGTGAAAGGAACAGTTGGGAGTAGTATGCGTGCTGTCATACTTTCTGGTTGACCTGAACTGGAGCCACAAGGGACATGCAGAGTTATATTCCTCTGACTTGTCAATGCCAGCTGAGTATATATTGACACTGTGGAACACAGTGGTTTACCTTATGACATGAATGGCATCAGTTTGGTAACCTCATTTACATTTTGGCTTGGGCATGTTTTCACATATGAACATTTATAGAATCCAAGTTTTTAGTCTTTTGTGGATCTTGTCTTACTAAAGACTTGTGGTTCTTCACGTTCATCAAGTTTCTTTCTTTTCCTGTTCTCTTACAACACTACTAGGGCTTTGCTTCTGCATGTAAATGCTTATGGCATTTGGAATTTAGGTATGCAAGGAAGGTCTGAGCATTATTGCTTCCAGATTTCTATCAATGAAGTTTATACAATGTGGACCCTGACCTCGGGATGGCGTGTGCCTGTTTTCCTATTTTAAATTATATGTGTGTGTGCATGTGTGTATTACTCTATTTCTGTTTTGATTCCTCTGACTGGTATATCCAAATTCCAAACTACTGTTTTAATTACAGAGGTTCATTTTAATATTTTTAACAACATTTTCTGTTTATTGGATTATTTTATTTTATTTTATTTTATTTTATTTTATTTTTTGGTTTTTCGAGGTAGAGTCTCACTCTGGCCCAGGCTGACCTGGAATTCACTATGTAGTCTCAGGGTGGCCTTGAACTCATGGCGATCCTCCTACCTCTGCCTTCCAAGTGCTGGGATTAAAGGCGTGCGCCACCACGCCTGGCTTTTATTTTATTTTTTTATTGACAACTTCTATCCTTACATACAAAAATTGGATTCTTGATAAATTCACAAATGGGGCTTTTTGAATATTCTTGACAGTTAGTTTTCCCATGTAAGACTGTGCCTGTATTTTTAACTGATTGTTTCTGTTCTTGGGCAATTCAAATCTTGTTAGAAAACATGACTGTACAGGTTTATCAATATTTTTTGTTTATTATTTTACTTTATTTTTTTAGCTTTGCTTTTATTAGTTATGTATATAGTGTGTATACAGCCATGATGGTACCATCATTAGCTTTCTCCCTGTCCTCCCTCCATGGAAATTGTGGGTCTTGCTTTGTGGGATTAGCCATCAGTTATGGGGGTGAGGCAATGTCTCTGTGCACAATGACCCAACTCATGGCTCTAACAATCTTTCTGCCCCCTCTTCCGCAAATTTCCTTGAGCCATGTTGGGCTCATTTTAGGTCTGTTTTAGTGGCAAGGCCTTGGAAGTCTCTGTGTCTCTGGATATCTGATTTAGTATGAGTTGAGTGTTCTCTGTGTCTATCTCCTTCACCCTTGTGCTGACACCAGGTTCACTGATAAAACAGCACTCTTGTTCATTTCCTCAATAACTCTATGGCTTCAGCTAGTGCCCTGGTGAGGTGTGATAGGCTGATTCTCTCCTCAGGTTCTGCATCCATCTGAAAAAGAAGCAAATTCTCCAATGGCGAGTGAGGTCAGTGCACAATACATGGATAACCATTATTATTTCAGAAAGAATTTAATGGGTGTAGGCCCTCTTGTATCCCACTATTGGTGGGAGGTTGATATTGGCGAGTGGGCTCGTTTTTGGATATGGTCTTGACTTGTTTCCCAGTTCCAGGTATGGATTCCATTCCACTGAGCGGATCTGTTAGCCAAATCAAGAGCAGTTGGTAACCCACCATGGCTGTGTGCTGCTATTGCCCTTGTTTGAGTATCATGGCAGGTTGATTGTTGCTGAGTAGCTTTGACCATGAGTTGCTTAGTCAGATGTTGGTCATATTCCCCAAGGTGTCTAGATGAAGTCAGGAAATTGGTCATTCCCTGAAGAGCTTGTTTCACTAATAGTAGAAATCACCTTTTACAACTCAGATGTGAGTAGTGGAGTTCATATTTACAGCTCACAGGAGATGCCACAGTGTCCTCATGTCTAAGAAGTCCTCATAGCTGGCATAGCTATGTTATGTCCTTCTAGGTAGCCGGAAGAGGGGCAGATCTATAGGCTGGGTTCTGGCTGGTCTGTTTCCCATATGGGAAATGTAAACTCTACTGTTCTACTGTGTTCTGGAGGCCAGGCCTCAGGGACATGTGTCCAAGTATGTATATCATTGCTGGGCAAGTGTCTACTACAGAGGCTGTTGCCTTGTTCAAAGTCCATAAAATTCGTGACCCCTGCTTGAGTAGCCTCAACTTCTCATTAGAAACAAGGCGATCTCACTTTATTAACCAAACGCATCCAATAAATGCTCAGATCTCCCTGTGAGGAGAGTGATGTGTCAGGGCTCAAACTCTTGGACATAAAAGAAACCTGAGGTCTCAGAAAAGGAATGGATATGAGGGTAAGATAGGTGGATATTCTCCAGTGTGAATTTCCAAATAGCCAATTTCCCCTTGGTCTCAAAATCCAGAAGTAAAGACAGAATATTGGGTAAGATGACTTCCAATTGGCTTTTGCTGAGTTGGTAAAACAGGTTATATCCAGCAGTTGGTTTAGAACTCAAATATCTGTTCACTTCCATCTTCAAACATTATTTAAATGTGTTGGAAATGGAAATGCTTTCCTGAAGGGGAAACAAAAGCATGTGGTGATCCTGCTATGTAAAGGCAGACTACAGAGTGGTAGTGTGGAGAGAATGGGCTTCCAGATGACTGAGCATGGGGTGTGGCCCTAACCATGGCAACATTTGACTTTTGAATCCATCAAACAGGCTTTAAAGGAGAGTCCATTGAGACAGATTCTTCTCACTGAGTCCTGTGCAGCTGATTAAGCTCTCCCCCTGGAACCACAGACCTGTTTTATATTTCTAATGTGTTCTGGAGAAGGTAACTCCACCGGTTCAGATTTGGCAGGTCCATTTGTCAGCATTGAGCACCACATGCTCTATCGATTCCAACATGGCTCCGTCCTCTCCGGGACTGCAATAAATCAAACCCAGACTGTTCCCACAGAGAGGGAGGAAAGCCATTACAGATGCTGTCTTCATTCTCCACGTTCAATGTGATGTGGGACTATACACATTCTCCCTCTGTGGTCTCCAGTCCAGACCCATCTCCTCTGGTCAGTTTCCCAGCCTCCGTGTCTCCAAGGATTGTGATGACAGTACCCTGACACATCTGGATATTAGATTTGGGAATTTGCATAGTATTTGAGGACTGTCCAAATAAATGTATCTTACATTACAATGGCCATGCCAGGTAGAAAGGCCCGTGGCTCTGTGCTCTTCTTCTTCTTTTTTTTTTTTTTAAATTAGTTATCTATATAATGTGTAAACAGCCACGGTGCTCTTCTAATGGTGACACATTTCTCCTGGGGAGGATCCCATAGTGAGAAAAATGATCCCAGATTAGAGAGAAGCCCTAAGAGAAGAAGTGCCTTACCAGTGAGGCACAGATAGATGCAAATTCAAGGCTCCTTCTGTTTGCCTTGGTGTTTTCTGCTGCACTAGATCCCAGAAGGAGACTCCCATGTTCACCATTGCCAAGATCTTGCCATGGTTACAGCAGCTGCTCTGACTGCTGAGAAATTAGTTGTTTCTCATTACATTCATTCAGTCTGGAATGTGATAAAGGCACTGGTCATGGGAAAGTAAATTGTACACCGGGGTTTCTGATATTCCAGAATGCATTTCTCAAACCTTGACTCACAAAGACAGTGTGACTTTTTCAGAGAAAGGACAACACACTGTCCCCTCAGCTTCCATTGTGTGAGGCAGATTACAGCTATTCCCTGTCACACCTGCGCTTCATCATAATCTATCTACAATTCAGATTTGGGGACCTTTCAAGACATTTCATGAAATAGCTTTCCATTGCCTTTTGTTTGTGGGTTTTTTTTTTTCCTTTCTCATTTCTACTTCCTTGTGTGACAGATCAATAAGAACACAATCCTCTGAAGTTTACAGGTATTTGGTGTGGATAAAAATATTTGCATGGAAACTATTTTAAAGTGTCAATCCCTTTGGTTATAATTTGACCAATATACAAGACCTCTTCTCCTTACATTGAATTGGACTGCTTTGCAGAGAAATAATAAATTATTTCTTCAATAAGTAAATGTCTAGAGAGATAGGAGGGAATAATCCGAGATAAGGAGGAAACTGGGTGACCCCATTCCATCCTTTTTCCTAGCTTCTTGATCAGGTGCTTATGAAAACACTGCCCACAAGAGTGGTGACCCCAACTAAACCCTTAAGTTCTTTTTCAAACACACAACTGCCTAGTGATACATGTAGACAATCTATGCAGCAAGCGCTGGAATTATGATTTACTTTCACTCCACTTCACACAAAACCATACTATCATACTTGAAGGGAAAATTTGGCCCCAAATAAAATGACATGATTTTTTTCTTTCCAAGATAATTTCCCTCAGATCAGTTACCTCATATGTCGAAGGCAGCTTGTAAGCATTTCAGAAACTTAGCAAGTACACACTAGTGGGAAAAGCTCTTGAAATATCCCTCTCTGAAATATGCACAAGTTGGTAATATCCACGGCAGTTCTTCAACCCTCTCTTCTGTCTATGACTTTCTTAAAACATGTCAAAAAAAACATCATGTTGTCCTGACCTACAGCATCTAATCTGAGGATCATATATATGTTCCTTAAAAATTTACCCAATCTTCTCAAGTCAAAGAATAGATATTGAATAATACTGTTCAACTCTGATTAGTAATTTTCTTTAGGATGTAATAAAATCAATACCAACACCATCTACAAACACAGGTAGATGAGACAGAATTCCCACTTTGGTGAGATGAAGAGGTCAGAAGTTCTCTTTCTCCCTCTAAACAAAAATAAACTTTGACAAAATAATAAAAACCAAACAATTCAGATCTCTGGAAATTGACCCAAGGCAAACAACAAATAGACAAGTGTTTATTCAAGGGAAGCCGCGGGACAGAGGGTCAGAGTCGAGAGGAGCAGGGGAGCTTGAACCTGGGAGCATAGCTCTCTCCTACCCCATGAGATTTACTAAGAAGATGCTGGCTTAGACAAACCATTAGCTTTTCATTTTGTATTTTATTTATTTATTTAAGAGAGAGAGGGGGAGAGAGAGGGAGAGAGGGAGACTGGGTTTACCAGGGCCTCTAACCCTTCCAAATAAACTCTAGATTCATGCTGTACCTTGTACATCTTGTTTTATGTGAGCAACATGTATATGTATGTGTATATATGTACTTACATGGCTTATACATGTACATATATAATGTTTATATCTGACTCCACCATGGTGTGTTTCTTTCTACCTTTCAGCTTGGGCTTTATTATTTTTTATTAAATTTTATTTATGTATGTATGTATGTATATTTTTGTTTTATTTTATTTATTTTATTTTTTTGTATTTAATGGTTTGGCTTTATTATTTTTAATAATTTATTTTTGGTTTATATTATTCTAATTTTACATTCATAATGGTGACTCCATTATCCTCCTCCCTGTCCTCCCCCCTCCACAGGAACCCTCATCAATGGGGAATGTGGGTCATGCATTGTGGGGGTAGTCAAGACTTATGGGGGATAGGCCAAGTCTCTGTGCATAATGACCCAACTTGTGGCTCTAACACTCTTTCTGCCCCCTCTTCTGTGAAATTCCCTGAGTCACGTTGGGATCATTTTAGTTCTACTTCAATGGTGAGGTTTTGGGAGCCTCTGTGTCTCTGGATGGCTTAGTAGGAGTTGGATGTTCTCTGTGTTTATCTCCTTCAGCCTTTTTCTGTTGTCATATTCACCAAGAAAGCTGTACTCTTGCCCTTTTCCTGCATTACTCTATGGTTTCAGCTGGGGCCCTTGTGAGGTGTGATTGGCTAGTCCTCCCTTCAGGTTCGTCATCCATCTGAAAAAGATAAGCAAATTCTCCAATGGGGAGAGAAGTTAGTACTAGATAGATGGAATGGCCATAGTTATTTTAGAGAGAATTTTATATGTGTAGGCCCTCTTCTAGCCCACGTTTGGTTGGAGCTTGATATTGGTGGGGCTCATTTTTTGCACATGGTTTTTGGCTTATTTCCCAGTTCTGGCTATGAGATCCATTCCACTGAGTGGATCTATTAGCCAAATCAAGAGCAGTTGGTTACCCACCATGGCTGTGTGCCACTACTGCACTTGTTTGAGCACTGTGTCAGGTTGTTTCCTGGTGGGTAGCTTAGACTGCGAGTTGTTTGGACTGATGTCAGCCATTTTCCCCCAGTCACTCATGTAGCACCCTCTGGCACTAGACAAGCTAACTGTCTGGGGATTGACCCTCTTCCAGATTACTACCAGGTCTCTCCTTGTTTTGTCTCACCCGCATATGCTGCCTTCGACAGTAGGGTCTTACCATTAACCTTTGGTGGGTCATCAAGAACTCTGACAGAAATCTGTCTTTTTTGGGAAACCTTGTAGGTCTCTCAGATAAACAGCTCATTGTGAAAGTTAACCCCATGCTGGTACTGGGAATTATAAGTCAGTGCCAAGGAAGGTGAAGGAAGAAAAAGATAGGTAATATAAAAGAGAAAGTGAATGTAGAGAGGAGAGGGAGAGAGAGAGAGAGATTAAGGTTGGTCTTCATGGTGTTCTCTCCAGTTCCCTGTGGTTCAGGTGTTCTCTCTGTGTGCCTGCTCCCTCTTCCACGAATTTCCCTAAGCCATGTTGGGTTCATTTTAGGTCTATTTCAGTAAGGAGATCATGGGAGTCTCTGTGTCTCTGGATCTCTGTTTCCTTCACCCCTCTGCTGATACCAGGTTCACTGAGAAAGCAGCACTCTTGCTCATTTCCCCAATTATTCTATGGGTTCAGCTGGTTCCCTGGTGAGGTGCGATGAGCTGATTCTCTCCTCAGGTTCTGTGTCCATCTATGAGGTGAGGTGAGAGAGAGAGAAAGAGAGAGAAAGAGAGAGGGCACACCAGGGCCCCTAATCACTACCAACAAACTCCAGATGCATGTGAACTGTTGCAGGGCGGAAGTAGGCCAGGTGAATAAGTAAAGATTATTGTGTAGAAAGGGGCATACAGGAGACATAGCCTGGAACTGAGTCATACTGGGACCTTTAGATAATAATGCCAGGAGTCTTTCCTGAGCCAGGAAGCTACAGGATATGTGCTTGCCTGGTTTGGACTAGATCATTACTCTGACCATGGCAACCCTTGAATGCACTGACTTGTGGTCCTTCCCCTGTACTGTTCCTGTCCCAGGGCTTGAGATAGCAGACTCTGCCTTCACCTCACAGCCAGGGTGGGTGTGCTACTCAGCACCTGAGGATGGTATGAGGCCCTTAATTGTCATCAATTGAGATTTTAGAGAGAACCACACCTAAATATTTCTTGGATGTAAATAACATCTGTATCAGCTTCCTTCTTGGCATTTGAACAAAATACCTGACCAGTAGCAGCTCATAGAAGTAAAAGGGTTTAATTTGGCTTATAGATCTGAGGGTAGAGTCCATCATGGTGGTAAAAGCCTGGCAGAAACCAACAGCCAGTGTCACATCATTAGATCTTCAGAAAGGGAGTAAAGAGAAAGAATAGCAAATGAGGCTAGGCTGTGACTCCTCAAGGCCTGCCTTAAGTGACATACTTCTTCCAGCAGTGCTCTGCCACCTAAAAGTATCACAACCTTCCCAAACAGCTCTACTGATTTAGGATTAAGTATTCAAATATATGAGCTTACGGGGAACATTTTATATTCAAATGCCACATTGTCTAAAAGCATCATGTGTATTTAAATTTATGGAAAAATGAGATATACATTTGAATAAAATTAATACAAAGTTATGAAGCTTGAATCTTACTTTATTTTAGCTTTTTCATTGGCATCTATGTCTAGAAGTTAGTAGAATGAGAGACAGAATTCATTTCCCTACTAGTAACTTAGCTCAACATGACAGTCACTATGACAACTACTTCTCAAGCTGACAGTGACAGTGTCACTTATGCTTCACTGTCCACAACCTGTATATCCCACCCGTACAAGCTGAGCCATGTGCTGGTGTGTCTGAATGCTCAGAGAGGTGTGAACTATTATAAGATTTACACTCTAATGCAAAGGAAACACCTCTTCTGGTCTTTAAAGCACACAGACTCACATACTCATTTCTGTCTAACAACAGAACACACTGAATTACTGTCACCCTGTGAAGGAAGTTAGCCAAATCAGCTAAACACATATATATCTTTTTCTTTCAAAGCCCCAGATGCAAAGAAAATAAAAAGATGACAAGCAATGGAGGGAGGGAGGGTGGGAAGAAGAAGAGAGAGGGTGAAAGAGAGAGAGAGAGAAAGAGAGAGACTGGGAGAGAAAAGCAATGAGTTCTGGCAATTAGTTGGAATTTCTGAGTGAGAAATGGGCCACAATGCTGAGTGTCAGAGTCACATTCTTATTTAGAGGAGTAAATGTAGGCAGTAAACATTTTTCAGTGCGAAGAAATACTTTAAAATCAAAAATGAACCACCTCACTCATTTTGTTATCATTAAAATGCAAACTGTCGCTGGGGTATTTTGGACTATTCACCAAGTTTTGAAATTGATTGATGTTGGTAAACCATACCTTCTACTTTTCAAACTCCCCTTGTACACATGGTATCCTGTGGGTCAACTGTAGCTAAGGAGAGAAACATGGATGTCTGCTGTATGTGGCAGAAGTTTGTCCTATTCACATTCTGTGATGGCCAGAACAGTGGGAGGTGCTCCTTAGTCCCAAGGACAAGTTCACCGAGAGAGTTGCCCCTTTCATTGATGAACCATTTATGAACAGTGGTAGTTTCCAGAGAAATCAAGAAGCCACCTTGGAATCATAGCATATGGAAGACCTGACTGGTGTATGCCAGAGTGGCTGGGAAATAAAACCGTTTGGAATTTGTATGTTTCAGGACTAATGTGACCCTAAAGCTGCAGGAGCGTACCCCTGAACCAGCAGAAGCGGAAGAATGATTAAATAAAACTTTAAAAATATTTACTACAACAACTTTATTCACTGACCAAGGAAGCATAGGAGGTTTTCTTTTTTTTAAATTTTATTTATTTATTTGAGACAGAGACAGATAGAGAGAATGGGTGTGCCAGGGCCTTCAGCCATTGCAAACTCCAGACACAAGTGCCACCTTGTGTACCTGGCTTACATGGGTACTGGAAAACTGAACCTGGGTCCTTAGGCTACGCAGGCAAATGTCTTCATTGCTAAGCCAACTCTCCAGCCCAGAATAGGAGTTCTTAACAAAAGAGAGTCAATGGTTCTTCAGAAGGCTTTCTTAATGACCTCTCTCATTATTTCTTTTTGGTCCTATCATGCATTACTCAAGGAAAATATGAAAAAAAAGTATGCTCAGTATACTTTATTGTAATTGTTTGTGCACATTCTTTCTACTTGGGCTGCCATCTTCTAGGGTCCATGGCCTGTGGTTTGCTTATTTTGAGCTCTATGAACCTAACCAAATTCAGACATTGGGCAGGTGCTTCATAAATACTTGCTAACTGTGCCAATTTTACAACCTGCAGGGACACAGAAGGTGCCTGCTGTAGAAGCTAATCCGGGTAAGTTATGGCGTGTCAGGAAAATTTTCTAGGACAAGATTTATCAGTATACCACAGACTTCTAGCCTTGAAAGTGGATTATTTCTTTACAACCTTAACCGGCCCAGTTTCTGCTTGTAGTGGCCATAGTGGACTGTTTCGTGTTTACTTCCTTTTTATTTCCTTTCTTAATACCTTATACGTCAGGTATATAACATGGCAAGTAGAAATATAGTGCCATTTAGCTACACTTCCTAAGTGCCCATAAACTTGTGAGAACAAGTGATCAGAAAAACATGGGAATCCAGAGCCTTCATTGCATCCAGGCTTTTCCTCCTTTGAGGGGTGTAGGATTCATCAACATGACCTATAATCCCCCCAAATCCAATATGGTCCAGCTCATTTTTTAAAAATTTTGTTAATTTTTATTTATTTGTTTGAGAGAGACAGAGAAAGAGGCAGAGAGAGAGAGAGAGAGAGAGAGAGAGAGAGAGAGAGAGAATGGACGCACCAGGGCCTCCTGCCACTGCAAACAAACTCCAGATGCATGTGCCTACCTGTGCATCTGTCTTACGTGGGTACTGGGGAATTGAGCCTCGAACCAGGGTTGTTAGGCTTCACAGGCAAGTGCTTAACCACTAATCCATCTCTCCAGCCCCTGGTCCAGCTCATTTCTGAGAGCACAGACATAGCAACATTGGATTGTGTATTACAATTGTCTGTCTTCCCCTATTGGTGATTATACATGTTTGAGGCTTGGATGACTAGCCAACAGTGGATGTAATTGTTCATTTTTATTTGAGTTAGCATATGCATTTAATTATCCTCACTGGCCATACACATTTTAGCCTACAAAACATCTTAGCATGAAACATGAGGCTTTTTCACCACCTCAGACACTCTTAGCAGAGAAAGCCATTGCTACCTTCTCATACATTCTTTACAATCGTTCATGTGTACCCAAGTTTATGTATGTATTAACCATGTGCCCAATCTACAAACTTAGCCATGATTTTTTATTAAAATAAATCTTATCTAGTGTTAGTCCCTTAAAATGCAAGCACAAGTAACAAGGCCCAGATAAGTTAAGGAATTGAAGTTCAAAAGAAACACACTATAGCAGGGCAGTGGGAACTCAAGTGACAAGTGGCAGATGGAATGTAGTAGTTACCATCTCGTGACTGGGACAAAACACCCAACTAGAAGCAGCTGATGGATTCATTTTGACTTACAGTCTTCAGTGGAAATTTCACTGTGACAAGAAAGTATGGCAGAATGGAGGCTGGGCATCATAGACCACAGCATCTAGGAAATAACAGAAAAAGTGAGCTAAGTCTAGCAAGCGGGAGCCGGGGTATAACACCCAAAAATCCACCCCTAGCAATACAACTCCTGCAGCAAGGTTCCACTTCCCAAATTGCTACCTGCTGGGTCGTGAATATGAGGCTTAATTACAAACACATGCAGCTAATTACAAATACATTTCATATTCAAACTACAACATGGAATACATGGTGGATCTTGGCTGGCTAGGTGGGGACATCAGAGTAAATTCAGCCAAATGTGCTCACATTTGTACCTTGTGTCTCAGAGCTCTAGTTCTTGGGTCAAGAGTCTGTCCTCATGAACACAGATGAAGGTCCCTGTCACTCTTGTAAAGGATACTCAGCTGAGCTGATTGACCTCTGAAGGAGAGATTCTCCAGGGATACTTGGATGCTGATAACAGCAAGGAAAAGGAGGACAGGCTGGGATTCAAAGGTCTCAGGTGTCCTGAAGTGCAAATGTTATTACTGTCTGCCCCATGCCATAAATCAAATAATCACAGTAGCCGTACAACCCTGTGAAAACATGTCCACCAAGGCAAAGTACAGGTAGGCTGTGCTTATTGTCCAAGAACCTTGTCTTGAAGAACACTATGTGCTCACTATTCATGCCTATCCCAGGCATGACTTCTTTTTCAAAACATTTATTTTTATTTTTAATTTATTTATTAGAGAAAGATATAAAGAGGCAGAGAGGGAGGGGAGAGGGAGAGAGATGGAGAATGCGTGCACTAGGACCTCCAGCTGCTGCAAATGAACTCCAGACACATGCACCACCTTGTGTGTCTGGCTTAAGTGGGTCCTGGGGAATTGAACCTAGGTCCCTTGGCTTTACAGGCAACTACCTTAACCATTAAGCAATATTTTCAGTTCAGGACTTGACTTCTCATCTACCTTATAGTGTTATGGGTGGTTTCTGGATGTTTCCGTGTTCTTGGCATCTTCTTCAAATCATTGAAGAAAGACACACACATGTTGTTATGCAGAAAGACATTTTATTAAGAACAATAATAAATATTTTACTACACTGCCAAAGGACTGTGGGACACTCATAAGGAGAGCATTATAGGACCCCAGGAAGATGTCTGGGGCTTATCTTTATAATGTTTTTTGGAGGATCAATTGCTAGGGGCATAGTTTGGATGGTCTTATGGTTTGACTAACAAGTTTGAGCTATGTAACATTTTCTCTACTGTGTATGTTTCGTCCCATGATGCATCTGATTTTGATCATATGTATGCCCAGTTATACATAGGCGTAGGATGGAAGAAAAGGGGTTTCTCCCTAAAAGTTCAGTTAGGACAGTTTGCCTTCCTGTGTGATGTACCCTAAACCATTTCAGGTGGATGTATCCTTGCTGTTCTGATCCTGGAGCCATCTAAGAATATATTTGAATAGATACTGAACACGCAGAATAGTTCCTAAGGAGATGAGAAAACTAGCTCATTGTGTTGAGTGGGTGAGCATGCAGTTTGGTACCAGTGGGTGTTACCAGGTTCCTAACAAGTTGCTAGGTACATTGTTGAAGAGAAGAGTGTGTTTCTACTGCTCAAGCCAAGCCATGTCACAGGTGGCTAAACAACTGGCTAAATAGAGTAAAGGCTACCAAGGAACTTAGTTCAAGTTCACCAGGTATTTGAAGATCTATGCTGTGCATGAATCCTGCCCATGACAAACATTCCTGAAACAGGAGGCACTTACTATGCTAATTCATAGGCAAATATTTTGAGGTACCATGGGTAGAAAACTTAATTAAAATTAAAGGTCTTGTGTGGTTGCATATGTAGATGAAGATCCACAGGATACCTGTAGAGCTGCAGAGCTTCAAATCAATCTGTTACATAACTCTTGTGGGGAAGGCGCCATTATGCATGAGAATTCCAGGACATATTAGAGCAAAGAGCACAGACCTTCATTTCTCTCAGGGAATCTCACTTTGCAGTAATCACCAGCTGAAAGGGGTAAAGATTTATGATAGAATGACAGAAAATTCTGGGGGAAAAATAAGTGCAAAAAAGATAATAGTAATTAATTTAATCATGTGGTATATTTGGCAAAATAAATGAATTTTATAGCTAGAGAAATGCTGCCTTTAACATTAGCTCCACCCACATTTGCCCATGAGTCCATGAATTAATCTTCCAAATTCTTGCTTCTTCATTTATATAAAAATGGCAAGGTATCATTTACGACATCTCCATATCACCACTGTAGCCCATCCTCTGATTGGCCACCATGCATGGCTGGGTCAAGAGACCCCAACAATGAAATGTGATGATCTAAGATGTGTTCTTGCAAAGGCAGTATGGGGGCTGCCTTCATATTGAGCTTTTTATTATTTGTTTGTTATTCATTTTGTAAGGGAAATGCTTAACTGCCATACATTGCACAGGCTGGTCACCAAAGACTTGGAAATCTGCTCTATGCAAGTTCAGAATCTGAGGGTGGAGAGCAGCCTCTGCATTGGGGCAGGCTGTGGGGAGCAGATCTTTCTACTGAGCTTTCCTCCAGCATGAAGCTTGAGATGATGTCACCAACATCTACACCCTTCTTACAGGTCATTGCTCAGTGTTTGGAAAGTCAACAAAAAGACAAAATCACCCACGGAACCATAGATTTGATTTTTTTAATGCGAACCAGCAAGAAATCTGTGGGTTTCCCTGCTCCTGGTCTGTGTGCCATAAGTCTGGGAATGTGGGTTAATTATTATTTGCATGTGTGTGTGTGTGTGTACATGTAAGAACCATGGCTTAAAGCAGATTATTGTGTTCACACTGTCTTGAGTGTTCATGTGTGCACAGGTGCACGAGTGTGTGTGAGTGTGCATGCACCAGTATGTACTTGTGGAGACCACAAGACAACCTGGAATGTCATGTTTCAGGAACACAGTCTACATTCATGCAGACAAGTTCTCTTATAGGCCTGGAATTCCTCTATTTAGGCTAGATGGATTGGCCAGTGAGCTCCAGAGTTCTCCCTGTCTCCTCCCAAGTCCTGGCATGATAAGCACAGTACACCATGCCTAGCTTTAAACATGTGGTAATTAATAATAATGATTGTGATGGAACTTCTTTGAAAACATATTGTGCTATATTATAAATTTATTATAAACACCTCTAACCACACCTTGTCAGAGACTTAGATGTAGCTGCTAAAATAAATTCACACAAAAAATAGAAATCTAAAATTAAATATTTAATTAGAACTCTGATTTGCTTTAAAGATAGGTGGCATTGCACAGGCTATATTACACTCTCTTTATAATTTTTTTGACAAAAAAAGATACTGTTCATTTTAACAGGCCACTTTAATATGAATACATGTTGAATAGGATTGGGACTGAAAATCAGCTAGAGATGGTTCATTTTACATTATCGGGAAAATTACAGTTTTGTATTGTAAAAACATTTATTTTTAACAATTTACCTACATTAATCAAAAAATTACAGCATATTTAATAATTTTACAAATTCTTCATAAAAAATATATCTCTGTACAAAAAGGTCTTTTGCACCTACGTCGTGACAGCAGCGTGTGGAGGGACAGGAGGGTGGGTAGCGGTGACGATGGATTTTCCTGATCATAATGCCAGCTTTCTTTTTCCCCTTTTTTTAATAAGAGCTTTGTTGTTGTTGTTGTTGTTTACAAAATATCTTACAGAAGAAAAAAATTATTGCAGCTAGCCTGAAGGCAAAATGTGTGAGACAAGCAGCTTAAACAGCTTTGAAGCACATAACCTGTCGTAGCGCGTTCCCCTCCCTGTGCTCTGGTTGTTTGGGGGAAGAAGGTCTTCCACACTTCACTGCGCAAGGCGTGCTTGACTGCCCTGGGGATGCTCAATGCCTCAGAGACCTGGTGGAACACTGCTCACTTCCTGGAAAGAGACTGGGCTGGACTCTTGCCCGAGACCTCTGCTCTCAATGTTTCTTTGTTGATTTTAAATCGCAGGTTCCCATCTGGCAGCCATAAGACAGTTTGCACACAAAAGGAAGATAACACTCATCTGCTATGTGGCTCCTTGTACATATATATGTCCCGTCACTGCAGGACTTCAGAATGTCACTGACCAGCAAGCAGGTCAGGCATGTGAGGACAGAGACGGTAATTCAGACTCTGAAGTCAGCATTTTGCACCTAGTCTGAATGACTCAAATTTAGATATGTACAATATATATATATGTATATATATACAACTAATATATATATATATAGTGACCCTGTTCTCCCATGTGCACCATGATCCTGGGACCTTCTGTCTGGTCTGTTTTGTTTGTTTCAGCTCAGTGAGTGGTTAAGAGCATGTCCCTGCTGTCCCCATCCAATCCTCCCATAAAATCTAGTGAAGGATCTCTGTGGGCATAACCAATCCCCAAGGATGGCATGAGGATGTGGAATTGTATAGTAGCCAAGGTGTCACAAGAAGAGGCCAAGAGCCCTGATATGTACCCCTTAAAAGGAGAGCAGGCTGGAAAGGGCCAAGAGAGGCCCACTGAACACTCAGAACACTGTCTTCCAAAGCTCTGAGCTGTTAGCCTGGTGGGCTCTTTTTCCCACTACTCACTGAGAAGGCCTGCACTTAAACATACTCACTAGACAGAGATATCCACCCTAAAGCTAAGGAGTGAATGTAGTCACCATTGCAAGCAGAAGGTCAAGGTGACATCCTGATGGTCCCAGTCTGGAACATGCGAAGGGGAATTTTCAATATCTGGACGATGCACTGAACATCAAATAATAAAATAAGCATTATCTTTCCAAAAATACTTCTATCAAACAAATATAAATAAAAATAAAACACGATCTTCACTTTGAATAGGTTACAAACATTCTCATGGTCCTGTCTTCTCTCCATGCTGTTTGTTTTAACCTTGTTAGAGAGCATGATCTATCTTATTCAGGCTGCACTGTGTAGCCTACCTGTAAGTAATTTTAAGCTGGAAGCATCATTGAAATAATCTTTCTGCAAATAACTCTAAAACATGAAACAAAAGGCAAACCGACATGGAAAGTAGATCAAATGTGAGTGAGTGTGAGGAACACTTCATATTTTCATTCTGAGTGATTTCCTCTGAGCCCATGGTGTGGCTGTGGCATCATCTTTCATTGCATTATGAGTGACATCACAGAAAAAGAAAGGATATGAGTGCATGAGCTGCCTAAAATAAATTACTATTCACATCTATACACAGCAAATAGCAGTTGCTGTGCACCCCTGCTGCTGATTAGTAGTTAGAGACAAGTGAACAATGATGAGACTGAAGGGGAAGCATGGGGGAAAAGGCCTCTTTGTTATCATTAGACACCTTCAATGAATTCACCACACATGTAGCTAAGAGCAGTGGAAATAGAATAAGTCTCTTCACTACTGTATTTCCTTTTGAACTCTGTGCTGAATCAGGGAAATCTTTCCCTTACACTCCAACTCAACTGATGGTGGTGAGGTGTTTAGCTTGATGTTGCAATATAAAAGGATGCTTATATACAGTGGATGGTGTATATAAACCCTGTGTACATAGTTTTATTTTTATGAGAATCTTACTCAGTCATTCATAACACACTAGTGCAAAAAAAGTTGTGCATCAAAAATTCTGCAATGAAACAGCTGACTCGGAGATTTGGAAATGTCCTTAGTGATGGACACTCAGTAGAGCCTGGAGGTCCTTGGAGCCCGTCCTGTCTTAGGCAGTGCAGAATGAAGCAAGTGTACATGTATGCATTTACCAGAAAGGTGTTTTCTTCACAAAAGCTTTTCCTTTCCGGGGGAGTTAAAAAGAAAAGGGTAAGAAAAACAAACAAAGAAACAAACAAACAAAAAAAACAACAACACATATTGATTCGCTACCATTTTGTCACCACACCCGAAGGGTGTCACCACATGCTCAGAAGACTACATTGAAAGGCATCCCAGCCACACAGAAACACCAAAGTCTGAGGCATTGAGTGCGATGTGTCTACAAGACTCCCCAGTCTTCCTTGCATGTGCCTTCCTTTCCAGTGGGAGCAGCAGGATTTCTAGACTCCACTTCTGAAATGACGATGTGTTTGCTGTTTGATCCTCAGAGGACTCAGCTGCTACTGAGAAGAAATTCCCACTGTGTTATGCCAGCAGACGATGGTCCAGGTTGTGCAGCAAGGCAAGAGAAGAAGGGAAAGTGGTCTATGGCACCAAAGGGTTGCTGCTTGTCCATCAGAGGTATGGCTATGAATCAGTCCAATTGGGGCACTGAGGGCTATACCACTGTACACACTGTGTTCAGAGTCGTGTCAAACCGCACAGCCTTGGCTTCTGTGGGTTTTAAGTTTGTATCATACATGGGGTTTTCAAAGGAAGCTTGTCCATTGCTGCTTTCATGACCAGCATAGCCATTGTACTGAACTTTTGGTCTTGTTCTAAAGGGAAAAGAGCACATATCATTCATTAGAATTCTGATTTCAGTAGGACAGTGTGGTGGTTTGAATGAGATATTTCCCTAAGCCTTATGTGTTTTAAAAAATATTTTATTATTTATTTATTTGAGAGAGAGAGAGAGAAAATATGGCACTCCCGGGATTCTAGCAACTGCAAATCAACTCCAAATGCAGACAACATCATATGCATCTGGCTTAGGTGGGTAGTGGGAAATTGAACAACCTGGGTCCTTAGGCTTCACAGACAAGTGTCTTAACTACTAAGCCATCTCTCCAACTTGCCTTACATGTTTTGAATGATGGCTCCTCAGCTGGTGGCAATTTGGGAGGTGGAGCCTTGCTGGAGGAGGTGTGTCACTGAGGGGCGGACCTTGAGGATTAATTTAGCCGGACTTGCCAGTGCTAGGTATCTCAGTATCTTGCTGCTTTCTATGAGCTGTAGTGGCCAGATGTGAGGACATCCTGTTCTGCCATATTTTTCTCCACAACGATGAAACTTTCCCTCAAGATTATAATCTGAAACAACCCTTTTCCTTCCAGCTGCTTTTGGTCAGGTATTTGGTCCCAGCAATGATAAGGAAATTACAAGAGAGAAGCATCCCACGAGGCCTCCCAGCCTCCAGATTGACTTCCCTCTAGAGCAGGAAGTTCTCTAAAGAGCTAGCACAGAAGGGGAAGGCATAGCTGGAACTTCACCACACCCAAATGTCTATGATTTGGTGGTTGAGGATGCTGGGGAGACATCTCATTCTTTTAAATGCTTTCTGTGCAACCACGGGGAACTGAGTTCCATCCCCACCACCTACATCCAAAGCTGGGTTTGTTGATATTCATCTGTGATCCCACCACTGGTGAGGGGAGACAGGAGGAAGTTTGGGCCTTGCCAGATAGCTAGTGTAGAGAAATTAGTAAGTTTAAAGTTCGGTGAGATGAGATACTTCTCAAAAAAAAAAAAATTGGGTGTGTGCACTATGGAGGATAATATTCAACTTACCCTCCATAAACATGTGCATACACATGCATCTACAACCCTCACACATACATGACAGACACAAACCGGCGGTTGAAATTATGAGCAGAGTTTGAAAATGGAAATGATTTCCAGTAGGAAAGATTTATCTAGTTGTTGTGTGATGCTGTTTGGGGACTTTGGAAGCTGTCAAAGACAGGAATCAGGGAGAGTTTTGGTTTGGATATCCATCGTTCACAAATTCTTGGTGAAGTTGCTCAACTTTTCATTACTTTGTGATGAACAGACTCATCATGAAGATCAATCACCCTGTGGGATGATCTCCTTAAAATAAAGCCAGTTGAGTTATAACTATAAACCTTAACTTCTCTGACATTACCAGAATTCACTAAATGTTGGTGACTTTTACGATACAGTGTCCCTCTTCCTTTGTGGATTAAAAATGAACCTGTGGCTGCTCTCACTGATAGCCAGAGAAGCTGCTCTGCGAATGTGACTCAAAACTCATAAAAGAATGAAAATAAGAGGCTGTTGAGAGCTCAGCACTAAAGGAGGCATCATCCTAGGCTCAGGGGAAATTGTGGAAGAGGAGGCAGAAAGAATGTATGAGTCACAGGGTGGGAAGGAATACTTTGTACTTTGGGGCACTGTCCTCTCAACACGAACTAATCTCAGTGCATCCATGAGCTTACGGTGGTTATAGGCATTCATGACCTTACACAGGACCTGTACAATTTGGATCCCATCATCATGTTTACATGACAACACAAAGAAGCAGACATAAAAACAGAAGGGCTACTTGGGAAAAGGAGGGTACTCAGTGGAGTAGGAATAGAGAGGGGGGTAAATGAATGTAATAGGAAGCAGGGCATGGTGACACATACCACCTTTAATTTCAGCAGCCATGGAGGCAGAGGTAGGATGATCATTCTGAGTGCCAGGCCAACCTGGGACTGCAGAGTGTGTTTCAGGTCAGCTTGGGCCAGAGTGAGACCCTACCTCATAAAAACCGCACACAAAAAAGAGCTTAATAAGAAAGATATATAATCAAATTATAGTATATTTGTGTATTAAGATTCTCAATAAGATGTTAAAAATGAACCTGATTATTAAAAGAAAATATACTTATTTTTTAAAATGATTTTATATTTTTTGATTGAAAGAAAACCTTTACATACATTCCATGCTTAAAGCTTTACAGAATTTTTCGATTGACGATATCTAAATATGTGTGGTCTTGCATTTTTTTCTTTCTTGTATCTCAGATGAAATTACATAAGAAAAATATCCAGGTGGTAGAAATAGAACTTTGACATAAATAGCCACAATGGTAAAAGAGTCACTTGGTGGGGGATGTGGAGAAAATACTGCTTGTGCAGTTTACTCATCGATTTTCTCAAGTTTCAATGTGCTCATTAAGAAAATGACACATAAAAAGTGTGTGATCCTCCGAAACTAGTCTCTGTCAGCAGAATATCCCTTTGCAGTGGCCCTAGGAGTTGGAGACATCACTGACACTGAACTTAGAACATGCTTGCACAGCAGAAATCAACAAACAAATTTCATCCAGTGTTAATGAAGTGAAGGCATGGCTGGTTTGTGTTCAGAAGCTCAGCCTGAAGCATCCCTGCTTCCTTGCTATGAGATGGAGATGCAGCCAGAAGCCAGGATGCAAATGAGGACGTTAT
The DNA here is from genome assembly GCA_036365145.1 of Orientallactaga sibirica. NCBI lineage: Eukaryota > Metazoa > Chordata > Mammalia > Rodentia > Dipodidae > Orientallactaga > Orientallactaga sibirica. Next base: position 16,608,793 of record JAEOAD010000039.1, read on the forward strand.
CATGAGGACCAGACAGGGCCGTGTCAGGACCATGGGCTCAAATAGAGAATCAGCTCCCAGTGTACAAGAGGGAGCTCAAGGCTCTGAAGACTCTGAATCATCTGTGGGCTAATGCCAAGCCACCTAATTAGGGAAACGTCTCTGTGGCAGTTGAGAGGCAGGGCAGAGGACACAAAGAACTCAGTGCTGCTGACAATACCTCAAGAAAATGGCCCATTCCAGCCCTTGCTCTCGGGATCCTTGCTTCCACAGATTTTCTGATTTTGCCCATATAACAGGACAAAAGAAAAGTTATCACTGACAACAGAAACTTTATCATCTAAGCCTTCTCATAGAAGTATGTCAGCATCACTCCTTTATGCCAAGAAGAGGAACACTGCCTCATAAAATAAAGATATATGAGTGAGAGCACAAGTGTACAGCATGGCTCCCATCAGTGCATCACACTGAAAACACCTTTAACCAAAACATGTTTTTGCAGTACCTGTGTTTGTAGAGGTAAAATGCAAACCCTGATAAAATGAGAGCGAAGAATGGAACCAGAATGGCAGCTGCCACAGAGCCGCTGCTGGTCCCCTGGTAATGATTCGAAGAGTCTGAGTCGGAGTTTGAGGGATCTGGAAGAAAGAAGGAAGTTTAATAGGACATTATTGTACTAGGCCTAAGCAAAGTAATATCTATGATACATTTTGTGGGTGAATACAGGAAGCAAAGACTTCTCTTCCACAGGGAATCAATCAATACTCTTTCTTGAAGATTGACAGTCTATGTGAATGACCAACATACTCATGTTAAGGTACCCTAAGAAGTGTCTCACATTTTGAGTGGGAAAAAGAAGAATGGTCTTGAGCTTAGTTATAGATTTTTTTGTATTTGCAATAAACCAACAGAGAGCACTTATATGTCTTGTCTGTATAGAAAAGTTTGGCATTTTTCTTGGTTTCTCCTGTCTTGGAATCAGACTTAGCAAAATACCAGTCACTAGTATTATGCAAATATAGTCTCTATATGTCAATATGACACATTTTCTGTACGTGCACTTTGGAGTGCAATCTGGATATATTTACATAGATTCCAAAATTTATTACTAAGTTTAGAATAGTGACAGGAGTAAGTGCCAAACACATTTGCAAAAGAACCAAAAGTTTGCTACAGTATGCTTTCTAATAAATCTTTAAAAAAACATTTTATTTTTATTTATTTATTTAAGAGAGAGAAAGAGGGAGAGTTTGTGAGAGAGAGAAGGGGGGGCATGCCAGGGCTTCCAGCCACCGCAAACGAACTCTAGATGCATGTGCCTCCTTGTGCATCTGGCTTATGTGGGTACTGGGGAATCAAACCGAGGTCCTTTGGCTTTGCAGGCAAGTGCCTTAACCACTAAGCCATCTCTCCAGCCCGAAAGCATGCTTTCTAAACATCAGAAGGTGTTGTGGTTTGAATTGATCTTCCCATAGGGCCATGTGTTTGAACACTTGTCCTCTAGCTGGTGGCACTGTTTGGGAAGACTGTGCAATCTTTAAGAGATAGAGGCTTGTTGGAGGACGTGAGTTGCTATAGGCAGGCTTTGAAGTTTTATAGCCTATCTCCACTTTCCTCTCACTCTTTGCTTCCTGACTGGAATGTAATGACACCAGCTGCCTTTTGGTCCTGCCTTCCCTTTCATAATGGGCCTTTTTTTTCTCCTAGAACTGTGATTCAAAATGAACCCTTCCTCCCATAAGTTGTTTCTTTTCAGATGTTTAGTCTCAGCAATGAGTAAAGGGACTTATATACAAGGAAGGTACATGCAAAGATCTCATGCATTATGAAAAGGACATTCACTCATTGATTCTATTGTCTAGCTATCCAAAAGGTCAAATGCATGCACTGAGGGGAAGAGGAACACTGAAAACTCAAACCAACATATAATTATTACATGACTGTTCTCACACAAGGTAGCTGATTCTAGAAGAATGTTACTTATGGAATATGATTTTATTTTATTTATTTGAGAGAGAAAGAGAGAGAAGCACATAGAGAGAGAAAGAGAAAATGGATGTGCCAGAGCCTTTAGACATTGCAAACAAACTCCAAACACATGTACCATTTTGTGCATCTGGCTTACATGGGTCCTGGGGAATCGAACCTGGGTGTGCCTTAACCACTAAGAAATCTCTCCAGCCTGGGAATTTGATCTTAAAATATATTTATCTAATTACTCGGGGTCACTTTCACATTTATGTGCAAAAAATTATGATGGACAACTGAATTTAGCCAAGTGTTGACAGACAGGCTCATTTGGTGTTTGCAGGATTTATGGAATACCAAATTGAAAGCCTAATTTCATTTATTATTATAAATTATATAAAGTGCAAATGAAGATTTTAATATTTTTTTAAAATCTTTAAATTAGACTGAGGATATAGATGTCTTAGGTGTTAAAGGCACTTGCTTGTAAAGACTGGCAGATAAGGGTTCAACTCCCCAGTATCCACATAAAGCCAGATGCACAAAGTGGCACATATATCTGGAGTTCATTTGCAGTGTAAAAGGCCCTGTTGTGCTCATATTCACTCATTACCTGTTTCTCTCTCACTTGAACTCTACTCTCAAAAAAATATTTTTAAAAAATCTTTAAATCACTGCTTATAAATTATTGAATTTTTACATGACCTTCAAATATATACTTGGTGTTTGTTTCAGTTAATGTAGTATTATCACTGCCTACCAACTCTCATATAAGCATGTTTATGGTTGATGCCAGCTGTATGTTACTTAACCATCTCTTTCTAAGTTCTTTCATTACCTCAACACAATGACAGGATGCCAGATATTTCCTTTCCTTTCCTTTCCTTTCCTTTCCTTTCCTTTCCTTTCCTTTCCTTTCTCTTTCTCTTTCTCTTTCTCTTTCTCTTTCTCTTTCTCTTTCTCTTTCTCTCTCTCTCTCTCTCTCTTTCTTTTTTGTCGTTTTTTTTGAGGTAGGGTCTCACTCTAGCTGAGGCTGATCTGGAATTCATTATGTAATGTCCTCCTACCTCTGCCTCCCCAGTGCTGGGATTAAAGGTGCTCGCCACCGTGCCCAGCTGAAGTTATTTCTTTATATATCTAAGCATCCAGGAGATAGTGTAGTGGTTTGTGTTCAATGTCCTCCATAAACTCATGTGTTTTGAATGGGTGGTTCCCAGCTGAGGGAGGAACTGTGTTGTTTTGAGCAGGCTTATGTTTTTTTTGTTTTATGAGTTTGGCTCACTACTGCTTCTTTTTTTCCACCTACTGTGCTGGAGAGATGGCTCAGCAATTAAGATGCTTATGAGCAATACCCAATGACCTGGGTTTGATTCCTCAGTACCCACATAAAGCCAGATGCACAAAGTGGTGCATGCATTTGCAGTGTTTTCCCTTGCTATCATTAAGCTTCCTCTCAAGACTATGAGCCAAAATAAATCCTTTCATTCCATTATGTATTTATCCCATTATGTATTTTAAATTTTAGACAGTGCTCTAAACAGAGTTTAAAGGGCTATTCTTAGCAGAGTTTGAGAGACCAAAACCCAGAAAGAACCATGGAGTGTGCAGGCTTTGCTTATGAGGAGTCTCTCTTTATAGTATTTCAGACCCAAATATTTCTGGTTTCCATTAACTATTGAAACAAAACATTATTTCCTGTCATCTGCAAATACTTTTATGTATACTAGATGTAAAAATTCAAATCAATTGAGTTTTGGAACATCTACATGTCAAAGAGATCATAGAATATCATACTATAGAACAGTGTAGAAGTTCTTTAGGTATTATTCAACCAAATTTACTCTGAGATTTTGATGGAGTTTCCATTATTTCCAGTTACCTTGTTTTGTGATTTCTTTCTTTCTTTTTCTTTTTTTTTTTTTTTTTTTTTGCGTGTTTTCTGTATTTTTTGTTTGTTTTCAGAGGTAGGGGTTCACTCTAGCTAAGGCTGACCTTGAATTCACTATGTAGTCTCAGGCTACCCTCAAACTCACAGCAATCCTTCAAACCCAGCTCTTGAGTGCTGGGATTAAAGGCATTTACCACCATGCACCACCAAGATAACACAGGTCCACAGTAATATATTTAAGGTATACAATAATATGAAAACCAATAATAAATAAACACTAAAGGATCTTCCCTGACATATATGCCAGTCTCCCTCTTTAAGAATAATAAGGTCAATTTCTCAGTATTATTATATATGATTAATTCCCTTCTCTTTCTCATATTTCTAAAAATTAAGAACCCTGTGAATATCCCTTTTATGTGGCTTTCAAACTCAGCTATTTTTAAAATTTTATTTTTTATTTGCAAGGAGAAAGAGAGAATCAGTGGGTGCATCAGGGCCTGTAGTCACTGCAAATGAACCACTTTGTGCATCTGGTTTTAAGTGGGTGCCGGGGAATAAAACCTGGGTCATTATATATTGTAGTTAAGTACCTTAATCACTGAGCCATCTCTACAATCCACTCTCTGCTATTTTTCAGGTTCTTCAATAGGCACATTTGAAACATTCAGTTTTAATAATTTATTTCTGACAATTTCATTTAGGTATATGTTGCATCTAGATCATATTCACCTCAATTACACTGTTTAATCCTCTTCACAAGTAATCCACCTTTGACCTTCATTTCTTTTTTTAAACCCAATGAATCTAATTAGAGTTATTTTCTTAAGTAAGGTGTTATTTCCCAAAGCATGGACAACTTACTGGGGGCTATGCCATTGAAGAAAAATATTTTCCCCTACCCCAAAAACATTAACTGCCACTAGATAATGTGCATAGTATTTTATTGATTGGGCAGTGCACTGTTGAAGGCCATTTGGGCCACTTCTATTTTTTCCTGCAAAGCTACAACAAAATACTTTCTTTATGTTTCTGTATCAGTATGGGTCTAAGTTATCCACAATAAAATACAAGTAGAATTTTGGCCTGACACAGTCTGTACTTTTTAGTGTTGCTCTGTCTTAGCTGATTAATCTCCAAAAACATATTCCAGATTTTACTGAGCCATTATTTCATGGGAACCATCACAAAGACAGCTGTCCAACTGCTGCCTCTTCCCCCCATCTCTCCCTCTTCTCTCACACTTGTTCTGATGCTCATCTTTCTCATATATTGCTAGTATTATGATCAAACCAAGTTTGTATGTATGTCAGGAATGAGCATTACCACATTATCAAATACACTAAGATAGGATACTCAATTTATTAAAAGAATATTAATAAAAAGAAACTCTCATACTTTACAGTTGAGCCCTTCCCTGCACATGCAACTCAAGGGTTTTCAGAGTATTCTCAGGGTCACATGATCACTACTATTGCCCCCTTAAGAAACCCAAGGACTTCTCAGCAATCTTTTCTCACTCAACCTTGAACCCTAGATAATTATTAGTTCACTGTCTATCTCTGTGGTTTTTCCCATTCTGTGTATCACATGTAAATGAAACCATGCCATTTCTTTCACTTAGCAATACATCATGCTTTCTGAGTCACTCATTTCATATTGGCTATTATTTATTATATTCTTTCTAGATACTATTCTACTGTAGGTATATGCCTTATTACCTTTATTCATTAGTTAATAGATGCTTGATTTATTTATACTTGGATGATTATAAAACTTATGAGGGCTGGAGTGATGGTTTAGTGGTTAAAGCACTTGCCTATTTTTGAAGCCTGAGAACCCATGTTCTACTCTCCAGGTCCCATGTTAGCTAGACACATAAAAGTGAGGCAAGTGCAAGTTCACACATGCCCACTAGGTGATGCAAGCATCTGGAGTTCTATTACAGTGGCTGAGGCCTTGATGCACCAATTCTCTCTTTCTCTCTCTAAAAAATAAAAATAAATAAAATTTGCTAGAACCCTCTCCTACAAGTCCTTCCAATTCCCTAGGCATTCTGTGTAGGGATGGATCTGATGTTATCTGGTGATGATTTTATGTCTAACTCTGATGACCCACCAGGCTACATTCCACAGTTACTGCACCATTTCACATTTCACAGGCAACGCCTGAGCTCCAGTCCCTCTGCCTCCTTGCAATATTGACTGCCTTTTCCTCATGGATATCATAGGGCACATACAGTGGTGTCTCTGTGCATTTAAGATCTTCACTTTCCTAATGTTCAACCATGTTCATGTCTTTCATGAGTTCATTGGCTATTTATCTAACAACTTTTACCATGATTTCAGTTTTGTTGTCAGCTTCTATATTATAAACTCATGAGTTCTCTATAGATTCTAACTACAAGTAATTTATCAGATTTATGTTATTCACAGATCTTCTCTCATTTTATCTCTGTATGGTGGATTCATTTATAACTGTGGAACCAATTTATGCTGTTTCTTATGGACATTTTCACATTAAAGTTGTTTTTCAGATGAACTTGAGTTCACTATCTATTTATTGATAATCATTTTTATTTGGTTTTATTGGGTTTATCATATTGGAGAAAATTAGGAGGTGTTATTTTTATGCAGAAAAATAAGTTTAATCTCTGTTTCTTGAATGAATGATAGTTACTGAAGGATTACTAAAAAATGAGGCTTTTCTAATTAGTTGAATGGGAGACTTGCTTGGTATTAATATTATTTTCTAAAGCAAATTGTTTTTACTGACAATAAAGTCATTGTCACAAGAGAATAAAGATTACCTGCTAACACAAGCTGTTGTTTTGTTTTGGTTAAAAAGGAATAGGGTAATGTGAGAAAAAATCAGTGACAGCAAAGGGATAGCTCAGCCCCTCATCACTGGGTGAGTGAGCCTAGTCATGCATGGCTCCCTTGCATGTTGTGAAGGTCACTAGAGTGTGGGAAATAGTAAGAAATGGGAACAAACAACTTTGGTGTTTGGCTCAGAGCAGGGGAAAAACTCTCCATTCGTTTTAGCCTAATGCATTTATTCTACTGTGTTGCCCCCACATAAGATAATCCCAGCTGAAATACTATCTCATCCAGTGCTGCCTTTGCAGTTTAAGGCTCTTCTCTTTAGTGGAAATGAGTTTTGATGGGGGAAGGTGATACTTTATGATGAGCCTGGCTCTCCTCCTTTTCAAATAGATTAATGTACAGGTGTGGGGGTTCTTACTTTGCAATCCCTCATTATATGGACAACTGTCCTGCAACTGTGTTCAGTAGTGACAATCATCACAGGGCATACTCCTTCCTCTATCCAGGGTTCTAGAATGCAATCCTTTATGGGGATATTCTCCACAAAATCAAGACGGTAATGAAATATTGCCAGAAGAGTATAAAACCATTTCTACCATTCAGGAAAAATGTGGTGCTAATTTCATTTCAAAAGTGACTCTTTGCTTTTGTGTTGCTAGAAGTAATGGATGGTGACTTCAAGTGAACAGAGCCTTAGATCCATTCCAGTGTTTAAGCTAACACGCAGAGTATCCATAACAAGCTTTCAAACGTGGTTCAAGAATTACATACTTCATCCCTCATTACAAAAATAGCAAATAGATGAGGCACAACCCAAATCAAGTGACTGTGTTTATGCTTCTTCTCTCATTGCCCAAGAAAAAGTCAGACTGGAGAAAGACTCAGAAGAAGGAGGGCCGCTTTGCCTATCAAGAGCCAATGCCTGTAGTAAGATTCTCCATGCCAAATACAGTCCTCACTCCCTGAATGAACCACATGCAATGTTCTATAGTCACTGTAATTCATTGGATAAAATTATTCCCTGATGCAATTCCTTTACTGTGTGACATGGAAGGGTTATTTCTCTTAAACTGCCCCTCCCTCTCTCCCTCCTCCCTTCCCTTCCCTTCCCTTCCCTTCCTCCTTCTTTTATTCCCTCTTTCCTTCCTTGCAGCACTAGAGATTGTTCCAAGAGACTTGTGGGTACTTAACAAATATTCTTACCACTGAGCTACATCCCAGTTTGTATAAGTTATCTCTAATTTTTGGACATTGTCTTGATTTCATGCATAACTGCCTTATTACAAATTTAAAGAGAGTTGTTGGATGAAAAGAACATATCTATTGATATGCACATCTGAAGATCTTTCCCTAAGTTGTTGACCAGTTTTAATTATTTTTACCTTTTTAAAAAATTTTTAACTACTCTTAATAGTGGTAGTATAGCTTTCTTGCTTTTTAATTTTTCTTTATTTTAAATATCTTATTTATTTATTTATTTATTTATTTATTGAAGAGAAAGAGGCAAGAGAAAGGAAAAAGAGAGGGAGGGAGGGAGGGAGAGAGAGAGAGAGAGAGAGAGAGGAGAAAATGGGCATGCCAGGGCCTCCAGCTATTGAGAACAAACTCCAGATGCATGCACCACCTTGTGCATCTGGCTTTATGTGGATCCTGGGAATCGAACCTGGGTCCTTAAGCTTTGCAGACAAACACATTAGCTGCTAAGCCATCTCTCTAGCCCTAAGTTTTAAAAATTTTTATTTATTTATTTGAGAGAGAGACGAGTGGAGTGTGTACACACACACACACACACACACACACACACACACACACATATATATGAGAGGGAGAAAGAGAGAGATTGAGAATGGGCATGCTGGGAACTCTAGCCCCTGCAAATGAACTCTAGACACATGTGTCATCTTATGTATCTGGCTTACATGGGTACTGGGCAATTGAACTTGAGTCCTATGGCTTTGCAGGTAAGTGTCTTAACCACTAAGGCATCTCCCCAACCTGCTTTAAAATTTTTAACTAGTATTTCTGTTTTTCTGTCTTATTTAAGATATTTCTTGATACTGTGACAAAATAAATTATATATCTGGCATTTTATGACATGATTTCCAGTTTTTTTCTTTTTAAAATCTATTTTATTTTTCAAAATAACCATTTTTATTCAAATTTTTTACCATGCTCGTCCCTTCCATTATTCTTATTTTTATTTTGGAGTTTTCTCTTTTCCATTCTCAGAAGTACTCTTTGAAGATCAAACTGATATTTGCTTCTCTTTTATAAAATATGAGTTTACCTTGCCTTTCTAGCTTGAATTTTCCAAAGTCTTTTCCATGTATTTCACCTTGAAAGGTGAATCCTCCCCTCTCCAGTCCTGAGGACACCTGGTATGCAAAGAAAATAATAAAAACATGTCAGAAGAAATAGTAATAAACTCTGCCATTTCCCAAGTATAACTATTATATCCCAGATTTAATATAACATGTTCAATATTTAATTTGTTCAAACTCATTTTAGTAATATGCAGTTAAATATTGGAAATCAATATAAATTGAAGTTCAATTAAGAGACAAATCATAATATTAATTTGATCCCTAATGCAATGGTCCACTTCATAATATGTTCATGTGGAAACTACCCTTCTTAAAGGGGACACCCATGAGTTAATATATCATATGTGTTATGCAAAATTCACATTGTGGAGCTATTGCCTAGTTCTTATCTTGTGAGCTTGGATAGCATTGTTAAATAGTGCACCATGACCCAGGCTACTGTTTAAGGAAGGACACTAGGGGAAGATGTCAGTTTTCTCTGTTCATTAAGAATGACTCTTAACAGTCGGGCATGGTGGCGCACGCCTTTAATCCCAGCACTCGGGAGGCAGAGGTAGGAGGATCACTGTGAGTTCAAGGCCACCCTGAGACTACATAGTGAATTCAAGGTCATCCTGGGCTAGAGAGAGACCCTACCTCAAAAAAAAAAAAAAAAAAAAAAAAAAAAAGAAAAAGAAGAATGACTCTTAACATCTTCAAAATGCTGTCTAGGTAGACTTGCAACATCTGCAGTTGCTCTGATAGTGGAAGGATGTGATATTAGCAGTGCAGAGTAGGACCTAAAGTTCCGTTTTTTTATCGTAAGCAGTAACAACCCCTTTTCTTTTTTTAATTAATTAATTTTTATTCTTTTTTTTTTTTTTTTGAGGTAGGGTCTCACTCTAGTCTAGGCTAACTTGGAATTCACTATGTAGTCTCAGAGTGGTCTTGAATTCATGGAGTGCCTCCTACCTCAGCCTTCTGAGTGCTGGGATTAAAGGCGTGCACCAGCATACCTGGCTAATTAATTATTATTAACAACATATTTTGTACGGAAACATCACATGTTGATATCCTCTTTTCCCTTGTCCCTGGGCCCTCTTCAGTGGGGTTGCAGGTATTTGCCATGGGGTAGTGGTTTATGTGTTGTGGGAATAGCAGTCAGTATTTTTTTTTTTGGGGGGGGGGGTGAGGCAATGCTGGTGGGCATGATGTCTTAACCTGTGGTTCTTAACATCTTTCCGCCCCTCTTCCACAAAATTCCCTGAGCTGTGGTGGGTGAGTTTTAAGTCTATGTTAGTGATGAGCTATTAGGAGCCTCTGGATCTCTGCTTTGGTAAGTATTGAGTGTTCTCAGTGTTTGTCTCCTTCACCCTGGCCTGGCAGGAATTGTCACATTCACCATGCAAGTAGCACTCTTGCTTGTGACCCCAATTCTTCTGTGGTCTCAGCTGTGGCTTGGCTGAAGTGTGAGGAGTAGTTTATCTCTTCGGGTCTCGCTACCTTTCCATGTGCCCACTCTCCTGAGCAGGGGATCCGGGAGTTGGGAACAATCCCTTTCCTTTGCCTTACTTATTTCTAATATCAGTGAATTGATTTTGGCTAATTTTTTTTCTTTTTCTTTTTTCTTTTTTTATTTAAATATATATTTTTTTATTTATATTATTCTGATTTTTCATTCATAGTATTGGTTCCATTGTCCTCCTCCCTGTCCTCCCACTTTCAAAGGGACCCTCGTCAATGGGGAATGTGGGTCGTGCATTGTGAGGTTAGTCAAGAGTTCTGGGGGTAGGCCCCAGTCTCTGTGCATAATGCCCCAACTTGTGACTCTAACAATCTTTCCGCCCCCTCTTCCGCGAGTTTCCCTGAGCCACATTGGGGTCATTTTAGTTCTGCTTCAGTGATGAGGTTTTGGGAGCCTCTGTGTCTCTGGATATCTGGCTTAGTTGGAGTTGGATGTTCTCTGTGTTTATCTCCTTCTCTCTATACTCACTTCCTCTATAATATTATCTATCTTTTTCTTCCCTCACCTTTCTAGGTGCAGACTTAAAACTCCCAGTGCCAGCATGGGGTTAAACTCCACAATGAGCTTTTGATCCGAGACACCTACAAGGTTCCCCCTCCAAAAAAAAAAAAAAAAAAAAAAAAAAAGATTTTGGCTAATCTTAAAGGATGGAGTATGGTTGCTATGCTGCCAGGTAACTGCTGAGTTTCTGAGGCACAGACACAGGCACACTCCCCTGCCCAGAATCTTTGAATGACTGTGATCCTCTGCCTGACACATGGAGGAAACCTGAGCCCTGTGAGAAACATCATGCAAGTACTTACATAACCATCAAGTCCCCAGTTGTCATTTTCAAACTTGCTTACGAAAATATCTGCTGGACCTTTAATATGAAAAGCTTTCAGAAGTAAGTGTGCTTCCTCCTTCTTGTAGACTCCTGTTTAAGATATAAAAAAGTCACAGTTGTCAGTCCTATATTAAGGCTGACCTGGAACATATTCTGTAGCCCAGGCTGGCCTTGAACTCATGGTGATCCTCCTACATTAGCCTCTCGAGTGCTGGGATTACAAGCATGAGCCTCAACACCTTGCCTAAATGGTAGATTCTTGATTTCACATATCATGTACATAAACTTGAAAAAAGTTACTTTTCTGTGCTAGTCCCATAACCTTCAGAAAGAGCAAATAATTCCAACTAATTGTTGTGATTGAGAACTCCAAAAAGATGTAATATATGAAAGTAAAGACAAGCTTAGTAAATGCTTCAAACCTCTAAGGCCATTAAACAATAAGAGACATAACACCCAACACACCTAAGGTCACCATTGGTCGGAGCCTACCTGTCAGCTCCAGCTGCACCTGTGAAGCTGCAGTGAAGGTCGCATTCACCTTGCTGCTGGTTGCATTGAACCAGTCAACTGTGAGAGTTGCCAGCTGTCTTTTTCCCAAGTATTCATAATATCCCTTCCACACCGACTTGATAAAAAATACATCAGAAGGAACTGTGGGAAGGAGGGACAGACCAATATGAGCACACACATGGGCAGGAAATGGAGACATTTTTAAACACAGAAGACATGGTATTGTTCAACGAGAGACCACAGTTAGCAACATGAGGATGTCAAGGGCCTTTTGCTCCCACTGTGTGCAAAACTCAAAGGAAACAGGTAGACCTGTTATTGTAGTACATGGGCAGACTCTTGCTGCTGTGTGTGGAAGTGGGTTAGAAGTTCAGGTCTGCTGATTCTGATAAAGCTTCCTGGACCAGTTCTTTCTACCAGGGTTCATTTGTATCATACTCAGTAAGAAATGTGTTCACTTGACCTGTGAACTCACTACTGCTCTTTCCTTAATATCTAGGCCTACTCACTGATAGCCATGGAAGGCTGGAAAGCAATAACACTTTTGTCATCTTCCCAGAAATCTCTGCTCCCAGTGAAGTAGCATTTCCAAGCACATCAATGGTACCCAGCTTGTGAGGACAAAGGATCTTTTATTCCCTTGGGACACTCATTTAGGCAGTGCAGACAAGCACTTTATTCTACTTCAATCCATTCTTTTCTACTGTAACCTCTGTGGACAAAGTAGTTCACTATTGATAAGAAAGACAGATGCAAGAATCTCAACTGTATCCTTGGCTATGTCACTTAGACGCAGGCATGAATGTCATAGTCTTTTTAACATAAAATTCAGAAATGAGTACAAAAGTAATTGCAATATTTTCTGTAATTTTCAGTATTTATGAAATGTTTTGATTTCTGTAGCCCTGGTAACAATCACTTGTAAAATACTATCATTTTTGACAATGTTAATATCAAATGGAATATATGACAATCAATAAATATATATCAGTGACAACACCACTAAGAGTCTCATTGTTTTCTGTTTAATGAAATGCCTCAATTATTTAATCAGACAAAATCTACTATACATACAGTCAGTCATAGCACATTGTTGAAGTTTCTGTATAGAGAGTCATTTCTCTCTGAATATATGTATATTAGATATGTATATATTACATACACATATATATTATATATGTATATTATATATATGTATATGATTTAACAAATCCAATAACTGAAGTGACAGATGCTGACATTGCAGGTACAGTGTTTCTATATCCATTTCTCATTTTATGCCAACTAATCTTTTCTCATTTTCTTAGGTCAAGGCTCAGCCTGGCTGAGCATTAGGATAATTATAACATAATTGGATAGTTTCCTATGGCTTTGAGTAGACACAACTTATTTATAAATATAACCAAAGTAATCAAACTAAGTTAGTTAAAAGTTGATATATTGGGGCTGGAGAGATGGCTTAGAGATTGAGGCACTTGACTCAGATTCGATTCCCCACTACCCAGATAAGTCAGATGCACAAGGTGGCACATGTGTCTGGAGTTTGTTTGCCATGGAGCACCCTTTCTATATATATGCCTCTTTCTTTCTCTCTCAAATAAATAAATGAATACAATATTTTTAAAAACTTGATATATCAATGCAAGTATTAAATTTAACTGACATTAAATACCTTTACTTGAACATAAATAACCTTACCAGCCCTACTTTTAATTGGCTAGGCTACATTTCAAATTGTTTACATTTCTGAAATCAGCAGGCATTAAAATAACTATTTTCCTTAGTTAGAATTTCTCTACTCAACAAAGGATTTAAGATATGTGGTCCAGCTATTATTCCCCTGATCAAGTTCTGCATGTGCAACACTTTGATGGGTGTACCTGAGTAAACTGAAGTACACCCAAGGGCCAAGATGCAGCTCTGTGTTTGAAATATGATCAGTGATCATGGGGGAGAGGTCACCTTCCAGGGTCCTTCCCTTCGGGCTTACTTTTTTTCTGATAGCATGCAAGGATAACATATCTAAACTGTGTTAGCATATACCAGCTTGCCTGAGATCCAACTTAATTATCACTTTGCATCAGTAAAAAGGATAAAAGATGGGCTGGAGAGATGGCTTAGTGGTTAAGGCGCCCGCCTCCTAAGCCTAAGAACGCTGGTTCCAATCTCCAGTGGTTCCAATCTCCAGGTCCCACGTTTAGCCAGATGCAAAGTTACTCAAGGGCACAATGCCGCACTTGCCCACAAGGGGGCGCATGCATCTGGATTTTGTTTGCAGCAGCTGAGAGGCTGCTGGCGCACCCATCTCTATCTGTCTTCCTCTCCCTCTCTGTGTCTCTCTCAAAAAAAAAAAAGGATAAAAAATTTGTTGATGATAATATTTGCACTTACAAAAAGTGTTTATAGATATATCAATATCAGAAACACAAAATTAGTAAATAAACAATAAAGGGAAAAAAACCCACAAAAACATTTTGCATTTCCTTTCACTGGGGTCAGGGTTGCTTCACAAAATATTGGCTTTTGTTCTGGATTTGTTAGTATTTCAATGAAATAGGACAGAAGATAAAACATATCTTAATTTAAAAAAACAACAACATGTTTTCCTGTTTATATATTTAGAAAATGAGATGGTGAGGGCATGCCAAGGCCTCTAGCCTCTGCAAACAAACTCCAGATGCTTATGCTACTATGTGCATCTGGCTTACGTGTGTTCTGGGAAATTGAACTTGATTCATTAGGCTTCACAGCCAAGTTCCTTATCTGCTAAGCCATCTCTCCAGCCTTATATTTTCAATTTTTATTGCATAGAATGGAGAGGTCCCCCTGAATCTTTTTCTCTTCTGAGAATTAAATAATAGCACAACATTATGTATGGTTCTAAAATACAGCTTTATGCTCAAGAGTCCAGAATTAAAACCCAAATCAGGAAAATACTATGCAAGTCATTTTAATTACTTACAGAAGTTTACTATTCCTGTTTAACAACTACAACAAAAAAAAATCTTGACTTAACAATATAATATATTTTGTTACATCAATTGTGTTCAAATTTCTAACACAGATCCACCTTGCTAGATGGTTTCAGAAAGTGAAAACTTTTCTTAGGAAATGGGATGACGTCTTTTGGATTTTCCACATGATGTGTCTAGCAAAATGCCACATGTTATGACAGACTATAACACATATGCTAGAAGGCAGAGGATGCCTGAGTTATGGAGGTATTTGAAATAAAAATAAGGCTCCACATTTGATCTACTTGCTCCAAGAACAAATTCAGCTCTTACTTGCCTGGCGAATGGTAGCTCCCTGGAGGAGGAGGAGGGATTGCAACCCTATTTATAAGGCTCTCTGTCATACCACCCATGGGGGCAGCTGTGTGTACACACAGGCCACAGAACACCCAAGGTGTCTTCCAAAGAAGCCATTTATCATATCAAAGACTTCTTTTTACATGATGTCATTTCAGTAGAAAACTACTGGTGTGAAAGAAATAGAAATTTGTGTGGGTGTAATTTTGTAAAAAAAAAAAAAAAAAAAAATCAAAGTATGAACTTATCCAAGGACCAATGCATTCAGAAATTGAAATTTTAAAAATTGTTTTCCTGCACAGAGTATAGTAGAGAACAAATCACTTTATTTGATTGAAAGCTATAACTGGTCTGGTATACAAACCTGGAGTTTTAGTAACTGTTTCATTAACTTCTCTCACTCCTTTACCTACAAGTAAAAAGACAAATTATCACTTTCAAAAACATTTATTTTTGAATAAGGTTGAAAATGTCAAATTGAAGCAATTTTCCTTTCTCCAGATTTTTTAAATTCACATAAGAGTATCATATACATATACACCTCAAACCCAGGTATTTACAGTGGGATATCCTTGTGTTTGTGGGAGAGCTGAGTTCATTGATCAGTGTACCTCCATCCAACATGTAGCTTTCCATGGCAGTGTTACAACAGAGAGCCTTGCAAATGAGGGTGGCTGAGGGGACCTCTTGACAGCCTGTGTAAGACAGTGCCTCACATCTGAAGGAAATGTCCAAAACATCTAATGATACCAAATCTATGAATTTAAAAGTTGATATTGGAAAATATCAAGTTACTTCCCTAGCACATTGTCTAGTTTGGTTTACCAACATCTGTTTCTAATTAATTCTTTAGGTTGTATGGTTTTATATTAAATTAGTTTTTATAACTTAATACTCTTCTGTTTCTGACAAGGAACATTAAGGGCACCATATCTGAAGAATCCTAACTTGGAAACTCCACACTGTCTGTTCCCACTGCTCAGTGCTTGTTACAGTCAGTATCTATACCAGGTTAAACTTGGGAAGGGTCCTACCATATGATCTGGCCTAGGCTTACTAGTATCATTGTAAACACACAGATTCATGGTAAAAGCACCATCTCCAGGCTGGAGAGATGGCTTAGCGGTTAAGATGCCTGCCTCCTAAGCCTAAGAATGCTGATTTCAATCTCCAGCAGTTCCAATCTCCAGGTCCCATGTTTAGCCAGATGCAAAGGGGCGCAATGCCACACTTGACCACTTAACCACAAGGGGGCACATACATCTGGATTTTGTTGGCAGCAGCTGAAAGGCTGCTGGTGCACCCATCTCTATCTGTCTTCCTCTCCCTGTCTCTCTGTCTCTCTCTCAAAAAAAAAAAAAAAAAAGCACCATCTCTACTCTAACTGCTTACAGTTTTCAAAAGTAGAACCAATATCGAGAATACAAAAAGATTGTGCTTGTATATTCTCAGATACTTGATGATGTGTGCTTAACTCATTTTCATGTTAAAGAAACACATTTCCTGATATTTCATTATTATTCCTTTAACTTAGAATGCTTTTCTGGGCAAAAAGCTTTTTTCTTTGGCTTAAAATGTAGATAGCAATGGCCAAAGTCTGCATACCCTGCTCCATGGGTCACACACTACTGTGAACACATCCACATGCACAGAGTTTGGGCATATTGAGCATGATTGGCCAGGCTATGGTCGCTCTGTCACACTGTCACTTGTGGGTCTCCTGAACTACACACTCTCTTGACACACAAGGGACACTTGTCTTTGCTCTTTAGCAGAGCAATTTCATAATGCCACCACCTGTGACTTACTTTTACAAACTGGTGACTTCCCTGTCCATTTCATATCTGCTTTACATGTCCTGTGTTCAGATCCACCAGCAAGGAAAAATCCCGGATGGCAGGTGTACACTAAAGTGTACCCAAATGCTGGCAGGTCAATGGCTCTCACATCCGCGTGTGCTGGGGTTTCTGGCTGCCGGCAGGCGTGCGCTGAAAAGGCATTTACTCTGTTAGAAAGTGATGTGGCTCTGTTTCTGAGAAGTTACCAATGCATCCACAGGCACGAGGAGCGTAAAACTATCTGGAAAGAGTTATGAAGTAAGGGACTCTGTATATGATATATTTAAGTACACATATATGTATATAAGTACATATAGAAATTTAAAGATCTATCTTAGCTTTGCAATTAACAGAACACTTCTGATATGCAGTTGAGAGAAATACCATATTAAACATTCTTAAATGACTAGTCTTATGAGCTAACATACACATTGGCATATATTCTGAAATATGGTTTGACTTTTGTCATGGAAACTAATAAATTTATTTAACTAAAACTTGATGTGTATTTTGAAGTTTAATTACAAAATAATAGGTTCTTTGTAAGTATAATTTAGGAACAAATAAAATTGTAATGCATATTAAATTCGAAAATAACTTCATTTTTCATGAACATTACACATATGTCTCAATTAAAGGACTTGAAAGATTATTATACAACAATATTTTAACTTAAAATTGTGAATTTAGTTGTTTTGAGTATTGTTGGAATTTCACATTTTAGCATGTTTTCTTTATTGGTTCCTTAGTTATTAGTAAGCTCCATTGCATACATGTGACTAGATTAGATATACACATATGAGTGTGTATCTAATACATGAATATGGACATATAGTATTTACATGTTTGAGTAATAAGGTAGAGATGATAGTTTTGAAATCACTACATATTTGAAAATACACAATAAATACACAAGAAATTCTGCCTAACATTCTATTAAAATATTTTTGTCATATTCAACTAATTCTTTTAAGCTTTAACTTACTGGGAGGTGAAATGAATAATTTAGTAGACATTCCTACATTCCTTGCTAATTCTCATTACTAAATCACAAAACAAAATTCTTCCATCAGCCACTATTATTGTTTAATTCAAGTCTATAGCAAAAAAGTCCTGTTGGAGTCTCTTACTCATTCCATGACCCATTCAAGATGATGTAAACAGTGGAAAGAATAAGCTGTGTGCTCAGACATCTCCTACCTGGAAGTACTGGGTTTAATGCCATTCTCTGTCTTGGGTTTGGAGTATTTGCCCTAACTTCACTGGGTCTTTGAACCCCTCTGGGTCCTGGCTAACTGCAACCCACTATACCCTCCCCTCCCCTGAGTTTCTGATCCAGCAGATCTGAGGGCTGAAGACTGGCATTACCACGGTGCTCCCAGCCTGGATGGTGCTCCCGGTCTGGAACTCACACTTTGGGAAACACTCCCAGTTTTGGAGTAAGAATTGAACAGCAGGTTGTTTTCTGGAAGGTATGTTTGGACATACCCTCAGTCATTGTGTCTGTGGAGGAAGAAGCCACACTTACGTATGCACTCAGTCTGGACCCCACTCCAAGTAAGGTTGGCAAGACAGGTCCGAGTTGTGGAGCCTTGGATGTGGTAACCCTTCCTGCATCTGAAGAACACGGTACTGCCCACCTGGAGGGGAGAGCAACAGAGCTGTAGAAGTAGGGTGACACCATGCTACCAGTGGACAAGCACCTGGGACCCCTACAACCCAACATCTGTGTGAGTCAGTATGCCCTTCAGCTGCATGGCCAGGTGTTGCACAGTTGCTCACTGAGTAGTGAGGGGCATCAGGGAAGGAGGATAGGAGTGAGTGATGAAAACCAACAAGGTTGTCTATATGAGCAGAGAAAGTATGTTGTGGCCTGGCATGGTAGCACACATCTGTAATTAAAGAGGCTGAGACAGGGGGATTGTGAGTTCCAGGCCAGTCTAGGTTGTAGGTTAAGACTTTCAGAAAAAAGAAACAGGAAAAAAAAAAACAAAAACAGGTAAACAAAAGTATGCTTTCTCTACCTAATTTGAGACATCCTTCCTTTCAGTTTTTGATAATTATTAGCTTGGCTATGTTGCTTTCATTTTATATTTTGCATGTCTATGTGCTGTGTGTGCTCACGTATGTGCCCTTGTGGCACCCCATATGCCATCTTGCAGTAGGGTTGCTAGCATGTGGTGGCTAGGGTCTAGCAGGTGTTCTGCTCCATTGCTCTTCTGCCTGGTCTTGTTTTTAAGATAGAGCTTCTCCTTTCACTTTTTCCAGAGCTTGTGGTGCTCCATTAATTCTTGGGTCTCTGCTCTCCTGTGGGACCTGGGTTTAGAGGTGTGAGTGGCCACATCCAGCTATTTTACATGAGATCTAGAGATTTGAACTCATGCAGTCCCGGGCCTCCTCACGCACACACAGAAAGCACATATAACCAGTGAGCCATCTCTTCAATCCTGCTGTTTGTATTTGAAACCATTTATATCTATGAGAAAATTGTTTTTGTTAAGTCTCTGGTAGCTGACCACCTGCTTTGTTTTCCAGGAATCCTGAAAACTGAATATGTCTCTGGGCTTCAAAATCTCTGAACCATGTCTGTTATCTGAACATCTGAGGCACTTTCCCCAAAAGATCGTTCCTGGACTACCTCCCACTTCAGTCAGAGACTCTGCCTGCACTTCATCTCCCTGCATCTCTCTTGCTGGCCTTCCTGACAAAAGCTGTTGCTGTTGTGTGACTAATGTCGAGATTACTGGCCACTTGCTATGAACAACAGCAACTGCCTGGGTATCTGTCTACCTGCTTTCTTATGTAACCCAAGTGCCTTGCAGGGAATAAGCACTGGTCACATCCAAGAGTGTGCATGATCCCATATACCTGGCATATAAGACAGTCAAGGTGGACACAAATAGGGAAGGAAAACAGCTGCCAAGAGAAGGTTGTTTTGATTACACGGAGGGTCTTGTGTTTACACAATGTTTACAGCATTCCTTTTATACTAACCAAGAGTCCAAGGGATTCAAGCTCTGAGAATTTTAATCAGTACTTATCTTCTCATGGGCATGAGCCCATATTACCCTCATGAGAAAAATCACAGGTAAATATGTGAGGAAGTCACTGTATGTAGAATAGTAATCAAAGATATTGTGGGGGATTGGGGGAGTCCTCTGAGCACTGATGTGTGACTATATTTAAAATATCAAGTTTATCTCAAGTTTAAATTAATAGCTAAATGACAGCCAATAAAGAGAAATGTTCATTTGTCACCTCTCTCCCAGGGATGATGGTTCCCATCAGATCTCATAAACACACCAATGACCTCATCAGAGCTCCTGGTGAAATGCTGATAGAATCTCCCTGCAGGGAGATAAGGGAGAGCCTTGGCCTGTGTTTTCCCAAGGGAAGAAAGCACAGGGCCCTGCTCAGGCTTTACCTCTAGTAGGAGGGACCAAACCCTAGGATGATGGTCTGGGTTTTGAATTTATGGGGCATGACTCTGTAGACAATAGGAGCTTACATTTTAAATTGTATAATTAATACAAAATAATTATAATTCCAAAACTGAAAAGGCTCACTTCATGGGGGTTAATGTCTCAATACACACTACTAAAGAAAACAAGTGTCTCATTTGTAGTCAGCATGTGTTCTAATGAAGGAGAGAGGGGTACACTGGGGGGAACTTACACACTCAGTTAACCCTCTTTTTTTATTTAAAAAATTATTATTTTTATTTATTTTTGGAGAGAGACACAGAGAGAGACAGACAGAGAGGGAGAGGGAGACAGGTAGAGATGGGTGTGCCAGCAGTCTCTCAGCTGCTGGGAACGAAATCCAGATGTGTGCGCCCCCTTGTGGTCAAGTGCGGCATTGCACCCTTGTGTCACTTTGCATCTGGCTAAACGTGGGACCTGGAGATTGGAACCGGGTTCTTAGGCTTAGCAGGCAGGCGCCTTAACCGCTAAGCCATCTCTATAGCCCTAACCCTCTTTTTAAAAGAAACTGTCTGTTACAGAGGTGGAGACAGGCTGGGGCTCACTGGCCAGTTAGTCAATATAACCTATTATCTGATGAGCTCCTGTCATTGAGAGACCCTGTCTCAGAAAAAGATGGATAGAGCCTAAAGAACAACACTGGAAGTTATCCTCTGGCCTCTATACATATACACAAACACACACAGCACCTGTACACACACACACACACACACACACACACACACACACTACAACTAAACAAACAAGGAAATAAATAAATGTGAAATAATTTGCCCATAATTCATCTGGGAGCACCCCACTCATGTTAGTGTGACTTTATTTTACCCTAAGGTGGCTGGTATATTTCTCTGTACCTATCAACTTCTCATGTTAAATTACAGGAGTATGTTGCCCATCACCATGACTGCTAACTGTGTGCATTAGCTATCCAGGTTAAGAACTTCAGAAAGCTATGGCTATCAGTACTACATGTTTTTATTCTCAAAGTGAATCAGTGAGAACAAAACCCACATATTTTCCAATATTACATGAAATTTGGCATTAAATATTTACCTGCCAGGAAGTATTTACCTTAAGCCCAAGGCCACATCTGGGACATAATACAAAATATTCTAAACTCAACCCATCTCCTATGAAATATTTCTTAAGATGCCAAAAAGGAGAAAAAGGAAATAGCAATATATGCCAGAGCCAGCAAAATGCAAACACTCTTGTGATCATGAGAGAGTAAATGAAGTGGCTAAGGTAAAGATTTTTTTTTTAATTCTCACTTGAAAGTAGCATATCCCTCTAACTATATTTCAAAGTCATATCACCAGAGAGCCACAATGGTGCTTAAGTCATCCACACAGAAGATGGTTAATACTTCCCACTTCAAACTTCATTATCTTCCATTTTCAGTATTACACCAGTGTTAATGGGAGTGTCCATGCACGTTTTATTAAAAATAAAAGACATTCCTTGCTGGGTGTGGTGGTCCACGCCTTTAATCCCAGCACTCGGGAGGCAGAGGTAAGAGGATCACTGTGAGCTCGAGGCCACCCTGAGAGTACATAGTGAATTCCAGATCAGCCTGAGCTAGAGTGAGAACCTACCTCAAAAAAAAAAAAAAAAAAAAGACATACCAAAATGATATGCACATGTTAAAGATTCAAGGTACTTTAGGAGACCCTATTGAGAATAGTATCTTAACAAAGCTTAGTGTGAAGGCTGGAACAATTTTTTTCTTCTCTTTTTGTTTTTCTCTCTAGAATTTGTTATAATTTTTCCATTATAGCTAGTCTTAACATGGAGATTTTTATATGAACCTTTCACTCAGATTTGATCAAATCACTCAGATTTGATCATTGTGTTTTGATTTCAGCAAACAAAAAGCACAGCAGAATGTGTGGTTCCAAACAGAGATGAACACAGCCACTGTTACAACCGTCATAGACATATATCCATAAACATATGCAGAAGTCTTCATTGAATGAGAAAATATAATATGAATAAAGTAAGGTGTATAGCAATGTACACATACCAGGTAGACCTTATCAGTCCAATAACATGTAAAATAAAAATGAAGTACCTCATATCCTCTAGAGCTATTCTGTATTCCAAAGTGGGGGGTGCCAGGATCTGGGCAGGCATTGTGTGCTGGATCTGCAATTCACATTTGAAACAAAACATTGCAACATTTTTATTAAAAACTCTTACAAAATTAAGAAAATATTTCCACAAATGTGCAAAATAATTTTTATGAAAGTTTTTTTTTACCTATTTTTTACCTACTTATGTATCTTTGGATAATAATCTTTAGTGTTTTATCAGACTTCCAATAATCCTCTATATTCCCATCTATTAAGAATAAACCATTCATCTTTGTTGTCTGGTATAATTCCCTCTACTGATAGATATGTACTCTTGAACATTAAACTACCTTCAGTGATTTCTACTCTGATCTTTTGGTGTACAAACATTCACTTAAAGGCCATGTCAACTGCCCATCCACTAGATTAGTCCCAAGTTTTTGGATAAACTTTCCTTAAGGTTTCAGAATGAAACAAACAAACAAACAAACAAACAAACAAAAAAACAATATAGATTTAGCACCCCAAATGGGAACCTAATGGTAAATCTCTGAGACATTTTCTAAGCATATAAGAGGCGAACAACACAATGAGAAATGTATTTATCCTTCCAAATGAAAGTCATGGTAAGTCATCGGAGTCATTTTCCCAACCACAGGACATGAGCAATGGGATTGACTGCATTATGGTTGTTTCCAGCTGCTTGTTCAAAATGGCATACATGGTTTTTCAAAATTTGCTTCCTATACTTACTGCTCTGACTTGGGGAAGGAATATATTTTTAGTACAAGGATATCCACCATGTAGTACTACTTAATTTGAAATGACTTAAAATGAAGTGAACAGTCCTACAGTTTGAAGAAATGTTTCAATGAAATTAGTTCAAATACTATTTTCATTTTCAAGTGGATTTAGTTGTTTTCCTAGCAAAATGCCCAGGCTCCAAGCCAGGAATTGCTTTACTATAAGCTTACAGAAGAATATTGGTAAAAGTAGGTGGTCAAAATTAACACAGGACTCCCTCTGTCCTTCTGGTGGTGGGTTTTCCTGGGGATTGCATTAACTGCATCTTCTAAGACCATGTTTCCCCTAAGTGATACTGCTAAGGAGGGCTAGTGATGGAGGCAATGAGGTGAGGAAGGGTCCAGTACCTTCACCTATAGGCTCTGCCTCAGTTTGAGAATTTAAATGAGGTTGCATGTAGGTTTAGCCAATTTTCACTCACTTGGCATAGGACCTTGCGTACAATGTAGTCTATAACCTAGCTACAAACTGCCCATCTGCAAAGATGTGTCTTCACCCCAAAGCATCCCCTTCACCGTTTGAGCTCTGCAGGCAGCATTACCAATGCAGGTGGGCTGTACGCCGCTCCACATGCCATCCGCCTGGCAGGTTCTTCTTGAGGACCCAACTAGTACAAAAGGAGATTTGCACTGGAAGAAGACTTCAGACTTATAGGTGAAGCTTTTCCCACTGAGACGGCCCTCTGCAGGGGTGCCAGGATCTCCACAGAACACAGCTGTGTAAACACAAACAAGAGGGATCTAGTTAGCCTGTTGGACTTCTTTAGCTTGATTCTATAAAATCTTCAGACTTAACTATTAATCAAAGACCAAAGAGGAAGGTACCTGCCCTGGGACCATGCAGGCTCAAGTTTGAGACTTTATAATTTGCTTAAATATCATGTTCTCAGATAGCCCCTTGGTGTGTCCAATGAGTGCTAATGAGTCCAAGAAGCTGTGGCTGTAGGACTTACGCAAGCATTGAGGAACGTCTCCTTTCCACACCCCACGACCTTCACAGGACAGGATGGCCGAATGGGATAGCTGGTAGCCATTCACGCAGCTGTAGCTGATACTGGACCCCCAGTGGAAGTCTGTTCCTTCCACCTTTCCATTTGGCACTGGAGGAGGCTGACTACACAGGACAGCTGTTGCCAAAAACAGGCTGATTAAACACCATTACTCCCACCATAGCTCCCCCACATCCTATGCCATGGGTCCCCCCACAACCTATGCTAGGCTTATGCTATGGTCCCCCCCTCATCCCATGCCATGGCTCTCACAACAGCTATAACTACCTTCTATTCCACTGTTCCCCCTATGATCCAGGCCTCAGCTCCTACCATGAATAATTATGGAAAATTATCTGTGATTTGATTTTCCCTGAATTACAAATGGTATCTATATATTTTAATTACAAAGGAAAAAAGAAACTACTGGCAGAGAAAACAAGGCAATAATAGACCTTTCCTTGACTATTTCTTCAGTAGTTTAGAATTTAAAAGCAACATCAAGTCAAAACAAAACACACTACAAGATGAAACAGGACCAAATCCTACATGTTCACCATATACAAGGCCAAGAAAAGCAAGACTATTTATGTCTCTCTATGCTGCATATCAAGGATAAATCAAACAAGGATTTGGTTACATGATATAAATAACAGTTTACTTAAAGGTAACATGTAATTCTCAAATGATGTAATCTATTCTCTCATTTTCTGAATATATTTTATAAAGGGAATGTATACATTAAATGAGTCTTGATGAGGTGCCACTGGTTAGTTGTTTCAATATACTTTTGAAGATAATGGACACTTCCAGATGCCACATAGCAAAGACAGAGGGACGTTATCCTAGGAATGAGCTGCTGAGGCGCTGCTCCAAGGATCAACCCTCCATTGTCTAGAAATTATTCTAAGATGGGGGAAAATTCCCAAAGCATTACGTCAGCCGCTGGTCTGGAAATGAGAAACTTCCTGATCTTTTGGACTCAGTGGCAGTTTCCATGTGGCTGTTTGGGTGTTTGGGGAGGACACAAAGTGTCTTCACACTAATGTAACCTCATGGTGAAGCACAAGAAGGAGCAACAGTCACACATGCACACACCTGGTGCAAGTGGGCGCTGGTTCTAACACTCAAGCCTCTGCACAGCAATTCGTTTTTCAACAGCTATTTCTTGGGGGAAAATGTACTCTTTATGTTGGGGGGAAGGGAACTATCCAGGAAAAGGCCCAGGGTAGAGCAGAGAGAACCACATAGTTCAGCTCAGGGTGATAAGTGAGTAGCAGAGAAGGGCAGGGGAGAGGAGTAGGAAAGGAGGAGTCTTGTAGGGAATGGTGCTGGTGGCTTTGGTGTTGAGTTTCAGTGTGATGGATATTAGAAGGAGGAATACTGGTCTACAGAAACATACTCAAGATTCCAGTGGCCATTTTACTTTATCCATATCCCTCATGTCTCTGTGATTACAAAGTACCCAGCACAGCATTTCGAATGCCCTTACACGTTTTTCAGTGCCCACTGTATAGAAGACATCTGGAAAGAGCTACCAGTGAAATGAAGGATAAAGAGCTTTGGATCCTTAGACTCTACTGGGAAAGGAAAGGATGACGCAGCATCACTCTGTGTCAGACAGAAGAGGAAGCAGCAGCTTCAGCACCTGGGACTCATGGAAGCCTCACAACAAATTCACAAAATCCAGAGTCCTCCTGAGCCCTGATATACAGCACTCATCCTGAGAGCTCCCCAGTGCCCCAGCTCTTACTCTCAGTTGTTTCTCTGGTCTCTGTTTGGGAAGGAGGAAAACTCCATGCTTTGATGCTTTTGACCCTACATCTTTCCAGCTCAGCTTCTCCTTCCCCTCTGGACCCACACCAAGTCAGCAGACATGAGAGCTAGTCATCGCCATTTATTTATTTATTTGTTTATTTATTTATTTATTTATTTATTTATTTATTTATTTATTTATTTATTTATTTATTTTTTGGAGAGAGACCCAGAGAGAGAGAGAGAGAGAGAGACGAAGACAGAGATGGGCGTGCCAGCAGTGTCTCAGCTGCTGAGAACGAAATCCAGATGTGTGCGCCCCCTTGTGGTCAAGTGCAGCATTGTGCCCTTGCGTCACTTTGCATCTGGCTAAACGTGGGACCTGGAGATTGGAGCCACTGGAGATTGGAACCAGCGTTCTTAGGCTTAGGAGGCAGGTGCCTTAACCCCTAAGCCATCTCTCCAGCCCAACCATGCCCTTTTGATGTCAGACCAGAAGTCCTGATGATGCCCATCCCTGGCCATCATACAGACCTTATGAGTTCCCCTCTCTTGTCAATATTCCAGCCCAAGCCATCACATGTGGCTGTATAGAACATAAATCTTTCTTGTGCCTTCTCAGTATGCAAGTCATCTTCCCTCTCAACATCTGGCCCACAGCGCTGACCTGCCAGTGTTCTGTCACTCTCAGGTGATGAGCTGGTGTCTTACCTGCCTCTCTATCCCTGTGACTACATTGACCATCATATCTACAGAGATATAACATAGCCATGATGAACGTGTTTGCCTGGAAAGGAAGAAAAGGTCACCTGGGCCTCATCTTTTCCACTCCTTGTTTGTGATTCTGAACCATTCATTATAGCCCTCTGTGACTTAGTTTCCCATCTATATAGCTGACATCAATATGTTAAGAAAATAAAGTGACTGCATATCAGTCAATGAGTTGCCAAGAGCTTTTAGTGTGTCTGGACTGTGGAAAAGCTTGAAAAATAAAAGAAAGCACAATCCTAACAACGCTTCCATCCCAGTCAACAAGACCAGGTAAATGGCAGCACGCACCTTTGCAGATGGGCCTGCTCTGATTCCATGTGCCCTCCTTAGTGCAGCGGATGGTGGGTGATGCTGGGGGCTCCATCAGGTAGCCAGGGTTGCACTGATAGCTCACGGTCTTATTGAATGTGAAATCCATCCCAAACTGGACACCATTTGGCAGTGCTCCTGGATCCCCACAGCTTATAACTAGCAGGCAGGTAGCAAAAGAAGAAGCAGAGCAATGCCACATTATCACACATGAATTAGTCATGCTTCTATCCACCTTGTTCTGTGAGCTGCTATGCAACGTGATTAAATGGTGAATTATTAAAACTGCACTGGCCCTGCATGCAGATTCTACTGACCTGCTGTGTGCTCTGTGTTGGAGGGTGGCTGTGTGGGTGCTAGCTGCCACCCTTTAGTGTCCCTGATTAGGCCTGCTGTGCAATCATACTGTGCCTATCAAGGACACACAGCTGTGGCCACAGAAACAAATAACTTATTCTTTTTACATTGGATGGCCTGCACCAGTGAAGCCTTTTCTTTCTTTATGTTTATGTTTAGCACATAGCCTAACTGCCATCTTTTGCTATATAATTTTTAAATGCCATAATGATATCTAAAACTCAAAAAATAATAATAAAATTTGTAGAAAATTTTTGAAGTGACTAAGAAAAAAGAATCAGCATATCAAACTTATAAACTTATAGCTTTCCCTTTTCCTAAGTGAATTCAAAAATAATAGAAGACTTTGAAATCAGACATTTTTCTCCAACTGATGGGCTACATGGAATGACATCTGGTCCACCCATGTAGGAACTAACTTGTGCAGTCTGGTGCTGTGCCTGTCCAGGTCCCGTTGGCTGTGCAATGTCGTGTGGTGAGTCCTGAGGTCTTGTAGCCTTCCCAGCAAGCATAGATGACAGAGCTGGAGAAGAGGACGCCATCACTGCTGACAATCAGGCCATTGGTGGGTGTTCCAGGGTTCCCACAGGACACAGCTGTTGGGAAATAAATACAGCAACCCAAGGAGTGAGCTGTGACTGAAGTGACAGATGCAGAGCCATGTGTGCTGTGAGAGAAGTGTGAGCCATATCTCTATGGTGTGTCTTTAATCTGCATCTTATGGGACTCGTGAGTTTATTTGATGGATTAGTCACAAACAAACACTGTGTTTTCACATCATACTTTCTGAATGGTATGACTTCTAAACTCATCAAAACATCAAGGAAAGCAGTAAAAATTCAAGGGCTTGTTACTTTGTAATTCACCATGCTTGTCTTCAAAATAATTATTGTTAACTTTTAAAGATATGCATAAGATATGAGAGTTCAGACAAATCTTTCTTCACATATTCTGTGTTTGTTTGTTTTAAATCTGGAAAAATTAGGTCATTTGTTATATCCCCTTGAGAGGTCACTTAGAAAACAGAATATATACCTCAGAAATGCAAATAATGACATATATATATATATATATATATATATATATATATATATATATATAAATGGTCTCTGATGTTAACAAATCTAACCACAGCTGTGTTAATTTGCTGTCACGTGACTATTTTGTATTTCTCCCTAAGTATCCTAAAGTCACCTATAGTCACTGACACCTCAATTAATGATGGTTAATGCAACCAGTCTGTACTCTAATTTACTGTGCATGCTTCTAGGTCAGCCAGCAAAGGAAGTGTTCACTGCTGCTGGGTACATGCCAAGGTGACAATTTCAACTACTATTTTGCTCTCCAAAGCAAACAGAATTTAATGGATATCTTAAATATATGATATTCAAATATCAAAGCTGTATAAATTATTTGATCTCTAAAAATGTTTTAAACATTTTTTCATGACTCATTCCAATTTCCCATCAGGATGAAAGATTTTATTGTTAATGGAATAAGAGGAGGTGATTACATGTGAGTAGAAATACTCTTGGCCAGAGGTGTGATGTCAGAAGCCTTGTTTGATGTTTCTAGAAAGTCAGGTCACTGCAGGATCTTATTCATATGGGCCAAGTTATATAGTAAGAGTTCACTACACACAAAAACACATTTGCTATTAATCTGCATTGCCTTCTTAGACTCCAAAGTTGGCAAGCTGGCTTGCATAGAAATCTAATATTTGAAGTCATACCTGTCTAATTCTAGTACTACTTACTGAACTTTAAACACATTATTATCAACCATATCTTAGTTTACCCTAATTTATGGCAGACACTGATAATGCTGGGCCTGGTAATATAAAGGGTCTGGGCATCTCCATATTATTCTTGGAGTACCCCCCATCTCCCACTGCAATCACATATATTGACTTTAAAATGTCACACAGAATATAACCCTAGATGGCTTTGTAACCATGCTCTGCAAGAGGGCTACAGGAAGATTGGCAATTTTGTTGGCAGCGACGTAGTGCCAGTGCACAGAAATCCCATCCATGATTGCTTTACTTCTACTCACTGCCCCATAACCTCCTTCATTTACCTCCAGAACCATGCCATGAGGCAGAATTATAGGTTGTTATCAGAAGATTTAGAAATACTTTTGAGTTGCAAGCTTCCAAAGGACAGGGGACTTTGGGACAGTCGTGGTATCTCTACTACTCACTCCTAGTTTTGGATGATGCCCTTATAGCTTTTAGAGGCAAAAGTTTAATTGGATAATGATAAAAGCCTCCAGGATTTCTATTGGATGGTGTCAATCATTATGGAATGAACTTGTGGTTTTAAGGCTCAAGGAGACTGTAGGCCTGGGTCACTCACCCTCACACACTGGCTGCACTCCTGACCAGGACCCATTTAGCAGGCATGTCCGCTCAGCAGAGCCCCGCAGCTGGTGGCCCATCTCACAGGAGAAGCGTAAAAGGCTCTTTGTCTTAAATTCATCCCCAAGCCGAGACCCATGTGCAGGGGTCCCTGGATCACCACAAAATCCAGGATTATTCCCTGTGAAGTACAAACACAGAGGCAAAACACAATTTTGCTTTTTAACAAAAGTTGGCTTGATTATTAACTCAAAAAGTTATTAAATGAACTTACTTAAATATATATCAGGCATGAGCTGTGTTACATTGCATAATGATAATATGGCAAGAAATATTTTCACTATCATAACCCTCAACATGAAAGCAACCCATGACATTGTTTCCATGTCACTAAAACAAAAATATGGTCTGGAGAGATGACTTAGCTGTTAACATGCTTGCTGGTAAAGCCAAAGGACCCAGGTTTGATTCCCCAGTACCAACACAAAGCTGAATGCACAAGGTGGAGCATGCATCCAGAGTTCATTTGCATTGGATAGATGCTCTGGCATGCCCATTCTCTCTCTCTCTCTCTTTGCCTCACACTCTCTCTCAAATAAATAAATAAGATATTTTAGTAAAAACAGCACTCTAAAACATGGTTAATGAGGAAACATGATTCTTTTGGAAGAAGGGAAATGCTGGGAAGGGTGAATGCAGAAAGTGTCCCTGGAGGGTGAGTATAGACAGAGATGGAGGTTAAAGTGTACTAGCTACACAGGAATACCAAATGAAGAGTTCTCTTCACAGCTGTGTCTACATTTGCTGGTGCATTGAATTTTATTGAAGAGATGTCCATAGAAGTATTAAGATAATTAAATAGAATTAGTGCGCTTACAGATGCAAGAGAAGAGGTGGTGGAAATACAGAAGCACTGGGAGGAAGCATAACAAAAGAATAAACAGCAAGCAGAAACACTGAGCCGATGGAAGCATGTGACTAGCAAGGGTGATCAGAAATACCTATAGAAAGATGCAGAGTGATGGAGGCCTGTGAAGGTGGTACAGAAGGTGATCCATGCCAGGAGGCCCAGTGATAGTGGTGGCAATAGTGCTGATCTCTGTTATTGATGGGGTCCAGTGATGACAGAGAAGTTGATGCTAATCTATATGGTTGAAGTGACCAGTGATGATGAAGAATCTGGCACTGATCTATGTGATTGATGGAGACCAATGATGATGAAAATGATGCTGATATATATGATTGTGGGTAGCAATGATGATGGAGATGACACTAATTTATGGGACTGATGGGGACAGGTGATGGAGAAGGTGATGCTAATCTATCTGATTGAAGGGACCAGTGATGGTGGAGAACATGAACCTCATCGATGGGATTGATGGGGACCAGTGATGATGATGTAGATGTTGATGGTCAATAACAGTGGTACATTCAGTATAGATCCTTATATCCCTGTTTAAAGCCCCGAGTACTGGTTGAATGGACAGCTCCTCACCTGAGCAGTGGGGAAGGGCTCCACTCCAGTGACTATCTTCTTGGCAGACTCTGGTGCTGTTGCCTGTAAGACTCTGTCCTCCTTTGCAGGAGTAGTGAACCGTGGCCCCATATGTAAACAGATCTCCAGTTAGGATAGCATTGGCAGGGACCCCAGGGTGCCCACATGATATGGCTGGAGAAAAGATTAAAATACATGAGTATATCATGCCAGTCAAACTGCTTTGCCTGGTAAAGTTCCCATCTGGACACCTATCAAAAATCAGACCTAAATACACTGGCACAACCCCAAGGTCCCTGATAGATAAGAAATGACAGTTTCTCCTAATCTTTATTTTCTGAAGACAGGTAAGTTTTTGACAGTAGATTTTTTTGTTCTTAAAATAGTTTTGCCAAAGTTTAAATTTACATGTCAGGCTTCATGGGGAAAATCATGCACCCCAGATTTTTCCATCTATCTACCCCTAATCATACCTCATGTGGGAAGAATGATAAGAAACTTGAGAAACCAGAAAGAATCAATATAAACTCTGTTCATGACTTTTTTTTTGGGGGGGTGGTTCTCGAGGCAGGGGCTCACTCTAGCTTGCAGTAACCTGGAATTCACTATGTAGTTTCAGGGTGGCCTCAAACTCACAGCAATCCTCCTACCTCTGCCTACCAAGTATGGGGATTAAAGGCATGCACCACCATGCCTGGCTTGTTCATGACCTCTTCAGTTAATATGCCAATCATATGCTTTACTTGGAGACAAGATTCTATTAAACCTTTTACATTTTCAAGTGCATTTGGCTAAGAAAACCCTTCTAATGATTGTTCTATTAGCAGGCAAAATCTAAAATATCTAAGTAAAACTAATAATAAATGACTAATTTCTTAAAAATATTCTTCAATTTCAGTATTTTCATTCATTTCCTTTAAAAAATGTCAAATCGGGCTGGAGAGATGGCTTAGTGGTTCTCTAGGTCCCAAGTAAGCCAGAAGCACATGGTGGCACATGTGTCTGGAGTTTGTTTGCAGTGGCTCGAGGCCCTGGCGTGCCCATTCTCACTCTCTCTCTCCCCCTCTGTCTCAAATGAATAAATAAATAAATAAATAAATAAACAAACAAAATAAACAAAAATGTCAAATCATGTCTACAACCTATTCATAAGCATCCCTTCAATGGGCAAATTCAAGAATCAAAATGAAAATAGAAAAGTGAAGAGTTTGTTCTGTCTTTGCAACACTGTCAAATTAGTATCAGAAATGGACATACTCTCACTCTCAGAATGACTATCTGGATTGAAGGTATCAATACATTATTCAAAGACATTTACTTCACACCCTGGACTAACTATGTGGTCACTAGCAACACAGAAGTGATGTGGACCAGAGAAAAACATTCAGAGCTGAAAAACAGCAATCCCCACCCCACCCTAGGGTCACATTAGCCTTCACTATCTTACATTAGCATTCATTCATTGGAGACCCATGTTTTATGTAGAGTCCTAAAGAGAAGTCAACTAGATCCAAAGCACTAAAACACTGTTGTTTAAATGACCAATTCTGGGTGAAATAAAAGAGAGAAAGGAAAACTGTCAGAGAAACAATAGAAGCTGGCTGTGCTGCTTTGGAGCATGTAGAGTTAATAGTCCCTCTGAGATACCTTCCCCACGTTCATGTTGTTAAGCAAGTAGTGGGAACTTGCCAGATAGGGAAAGGAGAGTCAGTTAAATCCTAGCTCCTGCCAATGCAAACATATCAGCATCCGTGTAATGACTGATAAGAGTCTCAGTGAGCCCAGGAAGATAGAAAGAAATGTTGTGGAATAGGAAAAAATTCTAAGTTCTCTGAAAATCCCCCAGTGTGAAGGCACAGAAGAAAATAGAATGCAGGTGTGTAATAAAGGAAGATTGTGATGCATATAGAGGTACCTTTTGTGTCTACATAAAGCTGAATCCTTCTTGAAAGGTATTCTCTGTCCTCATGGGAATAAATCGTATTGTTAAAGTTAGAATTCAAGACTATTTCTGAATAAGGCATGTGTGAGAAACTCACTTGAAAGGAGAAAAAAAATCTCTCCTAGCAATACAACATCAAAGAGGAGCTCACAGTGCTGCAATGGAGAGAGGTGGGATGGTGCCACCTCTGTGGAGTAGAGACCATGCATAATGCCCTTGCCTTCCTATGCCCACAATGCATTGCTGAGGAGACAAAGTTGTGATTTTAAGAACTACTTTGTTTCTGCCTGATTCAAGAAGCTCAAAGAGAGCAATACCATTTCCTAAACTTACAGTTTTTAAAATACAATTCTTTCTAAGCTAGAGATGACTGTCCTTTTTTTTTTTTTTTTTTTTTTTTTTTAAAAGAGACAGAATATTGGCTATGGCTATGAAAGAAAATGGATATATTCTTACTAATCCACATCTTCAATATGTGGTGACATGAGGAACCATAGTGGATATTTAGGATTTTATCTTCCCTGAAGACACTTTCACTCCTCATAGCAAGTTCCTTCCACTGGTTCATGAAGGCTGGCCTGCTGCTGTCTGTTAGCTGTGTTCATATTTGACCTCACAGGAAGTACTCATAGGAACTGGATAAGGTCCACTTGGTACCTGCACTCTACTGGCCACCAGGGTCAGCAGCTCAGAACCTCACATCAGAGCCCCTCACTAATATTTCTGAACACAGAACTAGGAAGATTGAGGCTGAAGGATGAATGGCGCTGAGGTCCACCACCATTATGTTGAATGATATGAAGTAAGCTCATGTCACAAGCTGAAGTCAGCTGACATGTGGTGACACACAAAGGCAAAAGCATCCAGTGGTGACCAGGTCTCTCTGGAGTCTGATTCTCGAGCATGAGCATGTTTTTTTTTCCTGCCTTCTTACTATATTTTATGCTTTCTTTCCTGTTCATCCTAAGAAGTGACAGACTGGTGATGGGAAGGGCAGAGGGAGTGAAAATTCAGGACTTGTGAACATGTAAAATGCTGCCAGTGCTCCTTTTCTCTATCCAGTCACCCAAGAGAAGGCTCACTTACCCAAACACTTGGGCAAGGAGCGGTCCCACAATCCATTTGCCATGCAGGTCAAGGCTGAAGTTCCCAACAGGTAGAACCCCTTCTTGCAATGATACAGAACACTCATCCCATACTCAAAACTCTCCAGAAAGTTCTGCTGTCCATGGCGGATGGCGTTTTCCACAAAGCCTGGATCCGAACAGTTCACTACTAAAAAGCGGGAAATTACATACATCACTTACACATGTATAATGGGGTTTTCTTTAGCCAGAAAATTATTTTTGCAGGAAAATGAATGCAACTGGAAAAAGTCATGTTAAGGGAATTAAATCCATCTCAGAAATACTGTCTGTCTACTTTCATTTGGGATATTAAATTTTATATAGGTACATAACATCATGTATGAATATATGACACGAAAATAGAACTGAAACTCTCTTGGGAGACAAAGGAGACTAATCTGAGGGTGAAAGATTAAGAAAGGGGAGAGAAGAGGGAAAATGCCCCACATGCACTATGTACTAATATGAATTTTTCCTTATGCAAATAACACCATGTACACAAAATACACACAATGAAAATGAAACAGCTATAAAAGAATAAAACAAAAGTCCTGCAACAGATTGTTAACAAACAAAAATTTAATGCATCATCAGTTTGAACAGTTTATGAAAGAACTTCATCTGGGGTAATTCTCAAGAAATTTGATTTATTGCCATGACCTTTAGAGATGTCAAACACTGTATCAACAACTATAGCAATTTTGAAGACATAGAGCTAATTTATGACTTCCTAATAACATGTTTCTTCAATATAAATTAGAAAATTGGTTTTCATGATGAATATAACTGGATGGTCCTAGTTTATATATCTTTACTCAAGGGCAGTGTTTTAGATATGGGACACAATCATCATTACTTATCTACACTCCTACACACACACACACACACACACACACACACACACACACACACACATTAACATGAGCACTGAAAGGAATCTTCCCACTGCATGGAGAAGTTAATGTAGCCGAGATGGCAATTCTCCCATCAATGCTTCCTGGAAATGTAAGTCAGGCCATGTCTGATGGGAACTCTCTCTCTTTAGGAAGAGCCTTGGGGAGGCAGTCTGTGTGGTGCAGGACATGCTCTGGTTATGCCAAATGGCCTCCATTAGTCAAGAGGTCTGTGGGCATCTGGGGAGGAATTAGCTGTGTGTGTCTGCAGGCACAGAACAAGAGTGGCCTGATTACCTCATGTTTCACTCCCAGGCCAAGGAAGGGGACAACTGCTGAAGGGCATGCACCCAAATATTTCTGGCTCAGAAAAGTGTTGTGTACAGAATTCTCATCAGTCAGTTAACATTTTATGTTCTGGAATCTGAAGGCAAACCCCTTACTAATGAGTACATTATATTCCAGAGGATCCATATAACTATCTGAGTGTGGTCATGAACATCTGTAATCCCACTGGTATAGGGGGCAGAGATCAGAGAATTGTTGGGGCTCATGAAAACCGCAGCTCTGTGTTCAGAGAGAGCCTCTATCTCAAGAAAATACTCAGATGAGTGATGGAAGTAGGACATCTGACATTCTCCTCTGGCTTCTGTGTGTCTGCCAGCATATCTGCCCATTCACGTATAACACAGACACCTCACACACATACACATATCACAGAACACATACTACACACCCAAGTAATGATTTTATAAATATTTTTAAAAGCATTTTGAAAAAAAATGCAGAGAATGGTGTTTCATAGCACTGAAGGGAACTTGTAAACCTTCCCCCTGTACCAGAAAGGAAAACTTGCCTCTTGTCCACACCCTTTCCCTGTCTCAGCAAGTGAATTAAATGTACTCATGGGAAAGCCAATTCCTTCAGCCACTGCATAGCATAAGAAATGGCCAGTTGTAGTGTAGTAGTGTAGGGAATTGCTGAAAAGCAGAGGCAGGGGGATCAACAGTTCCAGGAAAGCCTGGGTACACCTTAAATGGGGCTGGAGAGATTCCTCTGTGGATAAGAGCACTTTCCATTTAAGCATGAGGGCTTCTCCCACCAACGCCCACCAAATTGGACTCTAAGAGCCCACATAAAAAGCTAGCAATAGCCACACACATTTCTAACTCCAGTCTGTGGCAAAGACCAGAGAAACACTGGGACTCACTGAAGGATAGCTGTTCCAGGTTGAGAGTGAAACCCTATCTCAAAGAAATATGTTAATGAACAATAAGAAAGCTAACGTTTTCCTCTGCCCTCCACATGCATTGTGTGGTGTGGATGTATTTGCACACACATGTACACATACACATCACACAAGTCATACCACATACATACTTTCCTTACACATACAGCAAAACCTCCAAGGAAGGAATGACTAGTCATCGATGTCATGGAGTAATGTCAATCCACATTAGAACCCACAAAACCACTCCATATTGATTTGTGGCATGATGTTAAGCACAGATACTGCATCAGAAAGATCTTGGGGGAAGGTGCACCTTGTGGAGATCCATAGCTTATCCTGTACTCTTACCTTTATTATGCTGCTCAAACTATGGCTTTATTTTCAGCTGTGAAATCCTGACACAGGTCTCAATTTTAACAATGGGAAGGAATGAGAAACACTGATGTCTTACGTATTGGCATATATTGTGGACACTTCTTCATGGGGCCTGAAAATGTGATTTGGGGGTCATTTTGTAGGGCAAAAGGGAAATTTATGTCATGAATATTACATGTCTAAAGTCACAAAGATCACTACACCAGAAGAAGATAAGATTTAAGCCTCTTCAACACTTGTCTATAGAGTTAAATTATAAAACTGCTGGATGTGGAGGCACATGCCTTCAGTCCTAGCACTCAGGAAGCAGAGGTAGGATCACTGTGAGTTCAAGGCCAGCCTAAGACTATATACTGAATTCCAGGTCAGTCTGGACTATAGTGAGTCCCTACCTCAAAATCCTATAGATCGCCATACAAATTGCTAATACTCACTTAAGAAAATGTTGAATATCCATAACCACCAGGGAAATGGAAATTAAACAGCTATGAGATCCACCTTACTCCAATCAAGATGGTAATCATTAAAATATTAATTGACAATAAATGTTGGCGAGAATGTGGGGAAAGAGGAATGAACCTTTATTCACTGTTGGTGGGAGTGCAAACTTGTACAACCATTATGGTAATCATTATGAGACTCTTGAAAGATGAAAATAGAGGTATCAGCTGACTTAGTTATTCCTCTACTAGGAATGTATCCTAAAGGCTCCAGGCTTCACTGAAGTGATATTTGCTCAACCATGTTTATAGCTGCTCAGTGCACAATAGTAAGAACTGGAATCAACTCAGGTGCCAATCATTGGACGAAAAAAAAAAGAAAAAAAGAAAAAAAGAAAAAAAAACTGCCAGTATTTCTTGGTGAATCCTCAAAGGGCTTCCCTCCTCTTTGGGGGGAAATGAACATACTGGAATTATTAGCCCTTATCAAGTTCTTGTGGTTACTATATTAAGACTTTCTTCCTACTCTGTCTATTCCTTACTCCCATATATTGTCTTCTTTGAAATATCCAAGCCAGTATATGATTATAGATAAGCTCCTATGATTCAAACAGTCCCAAGGTCCCTTTGATCAGACATTACCCTAGTCTCTTTAAATGATGGTAAAGACTAGTCCATAAGTAGGACATTCCAGATCCTATTTGGAACCTGATTGCTCCTCATGGGCCACTTTGCCCATCTCCACAGACCTTGTAGCGTGTACTGTCTAGTCATGCTGCCCTGGTTTTCCACTCTGTTGATCTCTGACCAGGTACTGGAATCCAGCTCCCTATTTCCCTCTCTGTTTCTGTTCAGGATGCAAGTGATGGTCATGTTTCCATGAGATACTCTGTTGATTGGCAGGAGGGTTAATTTCCACCCAGGCCCTTTTGCCTCCTTTCAAGGACAGAGGCAATTTCTGAGGCTTGATCTTCTGGGTATTTGGGTATGGGGTGAAGGGAGGTCATGGTGTACACATCAGAATTCATTACTTTAACAGTAGTGGGGTCAACGAGTTCCATAGCAGGGTGATTGCTAGCATAACATTGCAGCCTTCTAACTACTTGATTACATCCCATTATTTCACTGGCAACCCACAAAGACCAACTATTTTTAACAGAGAAATGTGATTCTGTGTACCATCTGTCATACCCAGACAATATTTTTGTAAACAGTCCAACAGCCACGATGTATTTCCCCTGTGTATTTTCCTTTATTTATTCAGTTATTAAAATATAT
Organism: Orientallactaga sibirica; assembly: GCA_036365145.1. Classification (NCBI taxonomy): domain Eukaryota; kingdom Metazoa; phylum Chordata; class Mammalia; order Rodentia; family Dipodidae; genus Orientallactaga; species Orientallactaga sibirica. The sequence goes on from JAEOAD010000039.1 coordinate 16,647,447, forward strand.
TAATTAATGGTAATTTGCAAGGATTTATTCTGAGGTTTTCTAAGATGATTGGAGCAGGATGGTGTCATTTCACTTGCATATTTAGGTAATTTGTTTTCATTTTGTTTTTGAGCCAGAGTCTCACTTTAGCCAAGGCTGACCTGAAATTCACTATTTAGTCTCAGGGTGGCCTCAAACTCACAGTGGTCCTCCTACCTCTGTCTCCAGAGTGCTGGGATTAAAGGCGTGAGCCACCATGCGTGCCTTTCACTTTCATATGTAAAACTGACTAAAAATAAGAGGTCTAAACCAAAATCCAAAGAACTTCCATGTGGTTGCAACCACCAATATATATATATTACAAAAATAGTGGCCTTTGGGGGTTGGGAAGATGGCTCAGTGGATAGAATCCACATAATACTTAGAATTCATGCTGGCCCTCTTCTGATCTTAGCACTGGGAGTCATAGACAGGGGATCTCTAGTGTAAGCTCCAGGTTCAAATGAGATTCCTGGCCTCAGGAAAAATAAGGTGGAGAGCAATTAAAGAAGACACAATGTCAGTCTCTAGCTCCACATATAAATGCACACAAGCACATATAGACCTGTACACACATGCACCTACATGCATATGAACACACACACACACACACACACACACACACACACAACATTAAATCTAATAAACAACAGCAACAGTAAAAAAAAAAAAAAATAGTAGCCTGAACTGACTTTGAACTTGTACTTGCAATCCTTCCTCAGTGACTCAAGTAGCTGAAATTACAGGCATACACTACCATGCCCAGCAAAAATAAAAATAAAAAAATAAAGAAAGAAATAAAATTTTGTATGAGTATGTCTATATGAGTGTGTTTCTGATAATCTACCCCACAGCCTTACACATGCTTGGAAAGTGCTCAGCCATTGAGCCATATCCCCTCTCATAGCTCATTCTTAATTAGCTCTTCACTAATTTCATGTGGCTACAATGTTTCACACACATTTTATTGACAAAATAATAACACGTTCATATTAAGTCCCTTATTCTGTAGTGTGTGGCTAGGTGTGAAGCTTGTAATATCAGGGTAGGAGTTGTCTGCGTTTCCTCTGTATTTAGCTATGTAAACCATTAAGATATGTCTGAAATCTCGGCATTTAAACACTCAACCTACAAGGTTATAACAAAAAAAAAAATAGTCTCCCTAATCTTTGTATTCACTAAAACGTATTAGATAAAGAGTTAAACCTTTGCATGAATCATCATAACATATAGCGACATATATACTCCTGCTATGTCTCTCCTAGAACTGGCTGAACTCTTCATCAGATTGGCACCTGTTTGGAAACGTAAGGATAAAGGTCCGGAGAGGCCCAAGCTTAGAGACATGATCACGATCCCCAGGAGATTCTGATATGGTCTGATTCTCAAATGCCAAGTTGTCTTTTTCTCTATGACTTCTGACACCGTGTATTTTTCTTCTTCTAGAATGACATTAGTGCTAATTAAAAGACTCACTTCTTTTACTCCTCTAATCCCCAAGTTCTGTTAGTGTCTAGGATCTGCGCTTCCAGACTAATTCCCATTGCCATTGAGTGGGCAAGGATCTGGCCTGTTAGTGCTGCATTGAGAAGGCAGAGGCTGCACACTGTGAAGGTCTATAGGAAATTCACCTCATTTTTGCAAAGGTTGTCATCTCAATTTTGTGGTAGACTTTCACTTTTGTATTGTTACCTGGGGTATGCTGTAGCCACACTGAGGTCCCTCCTCAGAGGCATATTGGGCTTTTGATCAGGAGCTTGGGAGAAGAGCACACACAGGCATACTCCTATATATGAGATAAGATGTCCTAAAGTTTCCATGAGGTGACTCCCTTGACCACTGAGACCCAGCCGTCTTTTGTGGAGTGACTCCAGGGGCCATTGAGACTGGACCTTTCCTGTGGAGGGTGCTGATAATCCCTGGCAATTCATTCATGGAGTGGCTGGTTTTGAACTTTGAGTTATGGAATTTTCTACAATTTTCCTAGAGTATCACCACTTCATGAGCCATCATCTTTGAAATGATGATTTTCCTGTTTTAACAATGTGCATGTCACTTCTGTGTACTAGATTCTGTCTGAGTCAGAAGCAAGGAAAAGACAGTAAGACAGACCAGGTAGTTCCCTATAATCTGACTTCCATCCAAGGTACCATAGTGACTGCTGGTCGAGCCTCCCACTCCATCACCAGATAAAGGTGATACAATCGTGCTTTATAACAGTGTGCTTTTATTTGTGTTGAGAAAGGAAGGCAAGAAAGGATTGGGTAAATACTGAAACATTTAAGATATTGTTGTAGTTACTTTCATGTTGTTGGCACAAAACATCCAGTTAAATATACCTGATAGGAGAAAACTTATTTATTTTGGCTTACAGTCTTGAAGGAAAACTCCTTTATGGCAGAGGAAAGTATGGAATGAACAGAGGCTGGAAAATGCCTCTGCCAGAGCAGGTGGAAACAGCAGCAGAAGAGTGAAACAAACTATAGCAAAGGGGAGCTGGCTATAACACCCCTAAGACCACCCCAACAACACACCTCCTCCAGCAAGGCTCTAGCTCCCAAATTACCATCAGCTGGGAACCAAACATTCAAAACACACGAGCTTACAGGAGACATCTAATTCAAACAGACATATCATGACACCTTACACCTAAGGACCAGGTCAAACTGCATCTAAAGCACTGAAGACACTTAGTAAATGAATGTTCAATTTCTTCTTCTTTTTAGGGGGTAAGTTACAGAAAGATGGAATATAGGTATAAAAATGCTTTTGATTAAAATGCCCATGCTTTTGACCTTTTTGATCTTCTGTTCTATATGTCTCAGCAGCCAGGTTACATTCTACCTGCCCAACCAACCATTTCTCCTCATCCCTGGACACCATCTACCATGAATAATTATATCCACCTTAGTGTATACTGACAGTGGCTAACACAACATTTAGTATATAGTAAATGATTAATAAATGTTTCATTCCATGACTAGAATGTTGGAAAGAATAGATATTAGCCTTTCTGCTACAACTAAGACGCTAAGTCACAAATTTTCTAAGTCCTGTGTGAGAAAATGGAACCAATACTCATGATCAGACAATTCCTCCTTAAACTGTCTCAGTTTCTGTCCTGTTGGGTGGAGGAAAGTTGGAGGAGGCAGTTCATCCTGTGTTTAAATTTACCCTCTCCTCCCCAGATACATTCCATACCTCGACAGGTGGGCAATGGACTGCTCCACTGGCCATTGCTCCGACACTGGGCCCGAGAGGCTCCCTGCAGCAAGTAACCTGTGTGGCAGGTGAAATTCACGAGGTCGTTCAGGTTGAACTCACTGCCATTGGTGAGCCCATGGGCTGGGTTCCCTGGGTGTCCACAGGTAATGGCTGTAGGGACAAGATATGTGTCACTGCTCATACTTAACAGGCAATCACATCCACCTGAGGTCACTTAGAACAAATATGTAGGCATGAACAATGTATGGTTTTCAAGGGCTTTCTAATGACTTTGCCAATGGTACTTCTGTTTGGAAGGAGTTTTTTGAGAAAGAACCATGGCCAAAATTCACAGGCTCCTGTAACACTGATGGGGAATAACTGATACCTGTCAAACATGCTTCTTTGTGTGTTTATGCATGTGTGGCTTGTGTACACAAGTTCATGTGCATGTGGGAGCCAGTGGATGTATGGTTTTCCATCCATGTGTGTGTTTGTGTATGTGTGAGCCTGAGGTTGACATTGGGTATCTTCTTTGGTTGCTCTCCACTTTATTTACTTAGACAAAATCTCTCACTTGAACCCAGAACTTGCAACTTTGTCCAGTCTAAATAGTCCACTTCTCCTGGGCTCCTGCCTCAGCCTCTCCAGTTCTTGAGATTACAGACAGGCCACATTTACATGGGTTCTGGGGATGAGAAACCCAGTTCTCAAGCTTGAATGATAAGTGCTTTATCCATGGAGCCATGCCCCCCCCAAAAAAACTTTCTTCATCATAAAGACTATTAATGCTTTCTGCAATCATGACAGAATACCAATTGACTTTAAAATGAAACTTGGAATGATATTTAAAATGTTACATTTATCAAGAATTTTGAATAGTCCCCCTTAGCACACACCAGCTGAGTCTCTGGAGCTCTTGTTAGGAAGTACGATGGGGATTTGTCTAAAACTTCAAATTGTAAATTATTCCAGCATCAACTTAATTATCGTGGAATTAGCAAAATAACTGTACACAAATAACTGTTATTCTCTTTGGCTATCCTTATTGTGTGACCCCAAGAAGTGCAGTCAGCTGTCTTTGTGTCAGGCCCCAAACAATGACTGTACTGAGCAATGTGGTGTCTGTCATGTTTTTTCAAAAGAAACACATTATGGTCACAAAACTGCTGTTTTCCTCCTCACTTATCTTGTCAGCATCGTTTTTTCATTCTAAGGAAAGCTTTCAGCCCTGAACTTTGCACATTACCAGAGCACTGTTGGAGACAACACCTGTCACTGCTCTATGGCCACCTCAACATCTCTGTGCTAAAGTCACAGGGAAATAAAGGCTATTAGAAGAGCAAGTGGCTTGAAAAGGATTTTACAGTGAGAAGAGGGAATATTTATTCTACAATAGCCATTCTTTGCCTTTGAATCACAGGCTTTGAGAATAGTGATTACACATAATTTTGTTTCTTTCTATTAAATGAAGACTCTTTATTCTTGATGAAACAATGACCCACATTCAAGACCAACATTAAGGGGGTATTGGCTCTTTGGTGCTCTGTTGCCCAGAGCCAGCACTCAGGTCCCACCTTTAAGATGCAATTCCACCTGGATGTCCTGTGATAAGCTCTGGGGAATGACCATGCACATCACTTCTAAGGAAGATGAGAGAAGTCTACAGGGAAGGAGTTAAGGGAGAAACCAAGAGGGAGCTTGGAAGAGGACAGAACGGGAAATAGGCAGGTGTGGCTTGGCTCATACTCTGCTGTGGGACAGTTAGGGACATAGTTGTTTCTTCTATTTTCTCAGAAAGTGAGACATGTTTGTATGATGCTTCATGAAGTGAAAAAGGCGGGCCTTCAGGAGAGTTATTCACAAGCTGTACTCACGGACACAAACAGGTGTTTGTCCTGACCACTTGTGGTCCTGCAAGCAAATTCTCACAGAAGTGCCAACAAGCCGGAAGCCAGGATTGCACTGATAAACCACAGTGTCTCTGTAGCTGAAGCCATCACCACTGATATGACCATTCACGATGGGATCTGGGGAGCCACAGTGGCCCGCTGGGAACAGAACAAAAACTGTGAAAAAATGCCTCTATGATAACACTCATTCAAAAGTCATTGCTCTTTACTGACAAGTCAATAACAGCAATGCATGTGCCAGTGAGGCAGGCAAGCATAGGCAATAACTAGGCTGTCCTGGACTCCACTTGAACTGGACAGTAACACTTTCCTAAGCAATGTGCATGGAAGTCTGTTGAGAATCGGGAACCCCCACCCGTATCAAGCTGCACGTATACACATTCCAAAAAGAGGTGTCTCTCTTCCTCCAGCACCTCCCCTTGTAACCATCAGCTACTCACCTTTGTGTGGCCAGTTTCTATTCAAATATGTTCTTAGCTTTGAAGAAATGAAATAGCAGGGTACCATTCTTGGACTGGGGTGGGGGATTCATACTAACATGAACTATGCCCCTCTAAGTGAACGTTTGGGGTGAAACTCCTATTTACCACTTTATCCCTAGGTTTCACAGGACATACATATGATTAGGATCAGATGCATCATGAGAAGGGACATATGCAGTACAGAAATGGTTATATAACTCAGACCTGTGTACTAAACTAAAGGACCATCAAAACTATACACTTAAAACTGGCCCATCCTCCCCTCAAATTTCTATAAAGAGAAGCTCCAAGCCACTTCCTGGAGCCCTTGAGTTCTCTCCACCCGAATGGCTTGCTGACCCTCTATGAAGTACACTGAAACCTTTACTATTGCTTTACCTTAACAAAGTTTCTTTTTGCTTTGTTACTCACATATGCAGCCTTCATCAAGTCTTTGTGTAAGATGCCAAGATCCTGGAAACACCCAGAGGTGGCAGGTCTCAAAACTTACCAAGAATTTACCCACTTACATATATACTTATATTTTATGTTGCTCTTCTTTATAAATTGGTCATTTTTTCTTAATACCTGTAGGTAGATTACTATTTCTATTATTATGTATAGTATTCTTCTAATGACAGTTTCCATGTTTATTCTACTTATTTCCTTACTGGTATTGTATGTGACTTATCTTACAGTTCCATGTCCAGATAAAAAGCCAAGGTGGAGGAAAGGATGCTGCTGGGATAAATAAGAATGGATTTTCAAAACTGCTGGACAGTAGACAGAAGTGCGAGAAGCATGACACCCAGCCTGAGGAAAAGGATCATGCAACCACTTGTGAAAATCCAGAGAAAGAAACAGAGATCAGAGAGCTGTCCAATTTCAGAATACAAATGTGAGTTGTGAGCTATGGTTAGGAGAAGATGTCCTAGCATCTATAGGAAGCAGAAGTCTGGAATTCAGGGTAGAGTCACACTGACGGTGATAAAATTTTGGAGAAGTAAGCTCACAGCTTGTCAATGAAGACCAAATGTGTGTGAATGTTACCCACCAAATGTATTCTGGGAAAGGAAAGGTTATTGGGGGAAAGAATAGGTACATTCTTTGTTGTCCAGGTTAGAGTTAATGATGATGGAGTGGGAATGTGCCAAGTGGTCAGAGGCAGGGTGGAAAGGCAGCATGTGGGAACTACCTCTCCCATTGCCCACTACTTTCTCTCTGTCTCTTCTTCCTCCATCTTTCTCCCCTTTCCCTCAGCAGCTTCTCTTTCTTTTTCTTCTCAAATATATAGAAAGACATTCTTTTCAAATCTACATGAGAGGAAGAATTAAGATAACCTGACTCTAGAAAGTTGTGTGTCACACATGAGTTTGGGACCAACAAGAACAGGATAAATATTTATTTCTAGTTCCCAAGAGGAAAGCTGGAGTAGGCTGTACACAGGCAGGAATCGACACAAAGCAACTGGATTTCCAGGAGTGTATATGGCTGTGTGTGATCTGAGTTCAGAGATAACCAGAGTTGAGAAAATACCTAAGTTGTGGTCAAGCACGACTGGGATTAATTTTAACACTGCGGAAGACTCTACAATAAGAATGTATAGTTATACTTAAGATGTCTCCTGGTTGGCTAACAAACTCACCACCACTAGATGGCAAAGCAGAAGAATGACTCAGAATCTCATCTCCTCCCCAACAGAAATAGGACATCACATCAGAAAAGACACTAGACTGGGTGGTTCCATCTTGTGAAGGTTTCCCACATAATACATGGGTGAAGCCAGCTCTTGTGCACTATGGAGATCACCTCCTACAACCCAGACTTGCTGCATGTGGTGGTTTGAATGAAATGTTCCTCCATATAGCCTCATGTGTTTTGTATACTTAGTCCCCAGCTGGTGGCAATTTGGGAGGTGGAGCCTTGCTGAAGTAGATGTGTTGCTGGGGGAAAGTCTTTGGGGTGAAATGGCCCAGCTCCCTCTTGCCAGAGATTCTGTGACAAGATGTGATACCCAGTCTTCTCTGTCAGGCCTTGATGAAGCTTCCCTTCAAAACTGTAAGCCTAAATTCAACCCTTTCCTTCTATACGCTACTTTGATCTCAGTTTTGTCCCAGAAATGAGAGGGTAACTGAAACATTGCCAGCATGGAACTAGGGTGAGGGTGGATGTCCTTGGTGGCAGAGGGATCTCTGAATCCTTCAGTATCAGGATGACATCTCAGACACCATGTATTGTACAATGTGCTGCTTTCAAGCTGGGCAACGGAAGCATTGCTGCTTCTGCCCCAGCCATGAGAACCATGGAGAAGGCCACCAAAGACATACTATGCTTGCCACAGGGATGACAGCAACTTTTCAGGTGATAGATAAATACCCAGTTTCTAGACACATGGAACACAATAACATCCAGAGTTGAAGAGAGTGCATGGCCACCTGACACCTGGCTGTAATTCTAGACAACAGCAGATGCTTCTGCATCACTTTTGAGGCCTGTCAGCACTCCAAGAGGAGAGAGAGAAATAGGAAACAGTAAACCTGTACAATTCAAAATAAATGATAAAGATTAAAGAAACACAAAATCATGTACTGATGTGATATACCCTACACCTTGATGCCAGGTTCCAAAGATTTTTTAAATGTTTTTGCTTGTTTGTGTCTTTATTGGCACTTAGATTTAGCTTAAACAACAATCCCCATGTGTTTCTACCAGCAATTCTGTAGTAGAAGCAATCAGCCTCGGGGAGTCACAAATCCTGAATGTCTGGATGCGTGTCAACAGAAATTACTCTACTAAAATGTGAAAAGAAAATTGTGGTATGTTCCGTGGGTGGACCTTTTCCCTCACGTTAGTTTTGCTCATGAATCTACTAACTGGCCACTGATTGGAACTCATAAGGAAATAACTAAAAGAGCTGGAGAAAAAAAAAAAAAACTGTGACTTATGATTTTGAAACAGCATGTATGGAAAGGAAAGATTAGGTATATTCTAAAGGAAATAATGAATTTACTTGCACCTGAAGCATGAATTAACAGTTCTGCTGCTAGCACATGTCTAGAATTGTGCATTGCTGTTGTGGTTTAAATGTAAAATGTCCCCTATAGGCTCATATATTTGAACCCTTGGTCCCAAGCAACTGGTAGCACTGTTTGGTAAGGTTAAAAAACCTTTAGGTGGGCTGGAGAGATGGTTTAGTGGTTAAGGTGTTTGCCTGCAAAGCCAAAGGACCTTGGTTTTATTTCCCAGTACCCATGTAAGCCAGATGCACAAGGTGGCTCAAGCATCTAGTGTTTGTTTGCAATAGCAGGAAACCCTGGTGCACCCATTTTCTCTCTCTCTTTCTATCTCAACTAAAAAAAAAAATAAATAAAATATATTTTTTTCAAAAGAACCTTTAGGAAGTGGAGCCTTGCTGAAGAAAGTATGCCACTGAGGATAAGCACTGGGATTTTTTTGTTTATTTTTTGTTTTTATTTTTATTTTTTATTTATTTATTTATTTATTTGTTTATTTATTTATTTATTTGAAAGCAACAGACAGAGAGAGAGAGAGAGAGAGAGAGAGAGAGAGGGAGAGAGAATGGGTGCACTAGGGCCTCCAGCCACTGCAAACAAACTCCAGATACATGTGCCACCTTGTGCATCTGGCTTACGTGAGTACTGGGGAATCGAGCCTTGAATTGGGGTCCTTAGGCTTCACAGACAAGCACTTAACCACTAAGCCATCTCTCCAGCTCCAACACTGGGATTTTTTAAAATTATTTTATTTATTTTTGGAGACAGAGAGAGAGACAGACAGAGAGGGAAAGGGAGACAGATAGAGATGGGAGCTCCAGCAGTCTCTCAGCTGCTGTGAACGAAATCCAGATGTGTGCGCCCCCTTGTGGTCAAGTGCTGCATTGCGCTCTTGCTTCACTTTGCATCTGGCTAACTGTGGGACCTGGAGATTGGAACCAGGTTCTTAGACTTAGCAAGCAGGCACCTTAACCGCTAAGCCATCTCTCCAGCCCCAACACTGGGATTTTTATAGGCCAATCTGACTTCCTATTTGTGTTCTGCTTCCTGATTGCAAACACAATGTGACAATAAAACCTGCCTTGTCTCCCCTTCCTCCCTGCATGATGGACTGTATCTTCTTAAACCTGCAAGCCAGAGTAAACCCTTTCCTTCCTTAAGGTCGTTCTTGCCAGACATTTTTGTCACAGCAATGAGAATGTAACATATAATCCAGTATCTTCCTGCTGAGAATGGATATACTAGCTTCCCAAAACTGACTTTTGAGAGGATGAGTAGCCAAGTAGGAATGCAGTGGGTGGGGAGCTCTTTTTGCTTAGCCAATATTTTCTGTGCATTGCTCCAGAGAGCTGCAGGGATGAGCTGGAGTGTGGAACAGGAGGAGAAATGGTCAGCCATGGAGGTTTGGTGTGCACTGCCCTGGGGCAAGCATTACATGGGGAGTTAACCCTACTGACCTCTCTGACCTGCCTCATTTGCAAAGTGACTCCTCCAAAAACAAGCTTTGAAAGTCATGGGCAAGTTGGTTCACTTTTCTGAAGAGGGCGAGAGCTGGGTTATGTTTTTTAACTACTATAGCTTGACATTACGTTTTAGTTAGCATATTTAGTAAGGGTATCTTAAATAATAAAAAAAGTTTTGTTATAATCTTTCTCTGAAGTTGGCTGCGGAGAAAAAAAAAAAAAAAAAAAGAATTGCCAAATTTTACCTAAGCTCAGAACTTGGTAGCAGCTGGTTCAGGTGCAAAGAAGTCACACTACAAGAATGCCATTAGCAACTCTGACAAAAGGGAGACATTTCAACCTCTTTCTGCAAACTGCATGTGTGGGGCAGAGCTCAAGAGACAGCAGGTGGACAATGCCCACTGTAAGCTGTCCAGTTGGAAGCCTTCTGGTGGGGAGGAAGAAGTTCCTTGCTCCACTGACACTTGAACATGAGGCCTGCAAAAAGTCAGTTTAGAGTTAACACACAGCAGGAAGTTTCTAGAAGGTCTTAGTCTTTAAACTCTACTGTCCATTGCAGTCATTTAGGTGTAAGTAAATAAAGTAAGTAAGTAAAACTCATTCTGAGAGGCTGAAGGTTGACATTCCTGCTTGCTTCTGCCTAGGTTATTAAATATCATGAAAATTGGTCCCTGAGAGAGTTTGTCACCTTTAGTCCTCCAGTTGCACACCGTGGCGAGAATTCTACCCAGTATCGCTACATTGTGCTTCTAAGAAACCCTATTTTATTGAAGTAATTTTGCCTCAGATAAGGCCTTTCCCTCCTGTGTCACTGCAGTTGGTGACCTGCTGAGTGAATGACTGAGTGAACAAGATATCATCAGGTGTTTATCACAACCTCCTAACAAGTGCAGAGATGGGAAACCTTAGGGAGATCCTAACCCCTGATACCCTCCCCACTCCACATCTGCAGATTCACCCACTCATACATGTAAAATATTCCAAAAAAACACACATTGCATCAGTACTGAACACACAGACTTTTCCCTTAGTGATTATTTCTAGACAACAATCTACCCAGCATCCACTCTGTCAGTGACTGTAAGTCACACAGATATAAGTTAGGAGCATAGAAAAATGTGAAAATTCATGAATATTCATGAATTTGGGGAGGAGTCTTCATAGTAGCCAGCATGAAGCATCTCTGGATCCCAATGTACAGGGATGATTGTGCAGATCTCTAGGATTCTAATAGTGTGTTCTCAGATTTGGAAATTTAACAAAGTCACATCTAGTCCAAGAAAACTTGTTTGACCAGTGAGGAAGCTGGACAGAATCTCCCCTGTGTGGAAGGACAGGACCTACAGCCTTTGAGATGGAAGCTCAGAAGCAGGAGCCTCTGCTGCACAAGGACACATGAAGCACTCTGGCCCCCTCCATACCCCTAATCTCTTCCCTGAGACTTGCCTGCCTTAAGGTCATCTTTCCAAGGTGCTGTTTTCCATCAGTGCAAATGCTAAATATCAGTGCAGGGATTAGAACTGAACCATTTTTAGAAAATCCACAAACCAAATGTCCAGCCTTAGTATTTGCTTTGTGATTACCAGGTGCTTTTCGCTGACAACGAAATACAGAGTATTAACAGCATCCTGCACCTTAGGGGAATTAGAAAGGCAGTGTGTGTGAGTTTTCCAGCCTGTGGTGAGTGTACCTGGCCTATAGCAGGCTTGTTTGGACAGTGTACCAAAGCCAACTTGCAGACTCTATTTTTAGTATTAATAAATGGCCATAAAATGCCAGTTAGGTCAGATGAACAGATATGCAGGAAAGCTGTCTTTGGCATTAAACATCCATTGGAAATATTTAAAAACTCCACTGCTGGCTGTCTTAAAGAAACACTGTAGAATATTGATGGGTGAGACAAGTTTTCTTCTAAGCACTATTTGTAAGGGTGACATAGAGCGATGTTCCTATGCCACACAAAGATGTTCTATCTAGAGGACATGAAGTATTTCTGAGGACAAGCAGCTATGGGCTTGGCAAGTGACACCACACTCTCTGCTGTTGGAAGGAACATTAATTCAAGGGCCTCATTCTTCTACCACAACATGCATTTTTATCAACTCTTTGTCTAACACAGGCTCATACAACAACAATTTTTTTTTTTACTTTTTTTTTTTTTTTTATTTTTCGAGAGAGACACAGAGAGAGACAGAGAGGGAGAGGGAGACAGATAGAGAATGGGAGCGCCAGCAGTCTCTCAGCTGCTGTCAAGGAAATCCAGATGTGCGCGCCCCCTTGTGGGCAAGTGTGGCATCGCACCCTTGTGTCACTTTGGATCTGGCTAAACGTGGGACCTGGAGATTGGAACCGCTGGAGATTGGAACCAGCGTTCTTAGGCTTAGGAGGCAGGTGCCTTAACCGTTAAGGCATCTCTCCAGCCCAACAACAACAATTATTTTAAGGCCATATTTTCTAAGAATAGAAGTTAAAGCTATCAAAGTCCTTTGAGCTACTCTGCCTAAGCAGCAGTCAGTGTGCCTGTGGGTGTACCTTCTGAGCTGACTTTATCCCATTGTTGTTTGTTAAAATTACACATATAATCAAAGTGATGTCTCCTCAATCAATCTCACCTGGTGAAAAATGTTGTTTCTACCTCCCGTCTGCAATGCATCATTCCCAAGTCTTATTATAAAGGTTCTTGGTATTTACTTAGCTTAGTCCTTAGAGTATAGATGCTGATAAAGTAAGTGTCACAGGTTATTAACCCGTTCATGCTGCAAGATAGTTATTGAGGCACTGAAAGAACATTGGGCATTATTCTGATATATCAACAAACATTGACGTTTGAGAATTGTGGCACACTCATCCCCAAGCCAAGAATATGACATGGGATGTTTTCAAACTGTTAGCCACTCCTGACCAAGATATAGCACACAATCAGATGGTAGAGAAAACATCAACAGGGAGCAAAGGATTCATCTTTCTGTTCTAAGATCATGTTTTCCTATTATTGACACATTTTCCTTCTCAGTTATTTTGTAAAATATTTTCTATGTATCTCTCAAAAATAACAGGGCATTTAAAGAATATATCCTAACTTTATAGCCCTGAAGCTTTCTATAAAAAGGTGTAAAATAATATTTTGAATTGTGAGATTGAACTATGTAAGCTCTAGGAATATCACCACGATATTATCTTCAAACTGGAATTTCTCCCCTCATAGTCATTACAGCTCGACACATGCAAATCTACTTCAAATAACAATCCAGTCTAATGCAAAAGTAATGTTTGCACGTGAGGTCTGTCTTTCTCTTTCTCTCTCTCTCTCTCTCTCAGGGGCATCTTCTCTACCAAAGATTAAAGAGGTAACCAGTGGGAAACTTGACAGGTCTTTCTGTGTTGAAAAATCTACATGCCATAAATGTTATCAAGAGATTAATGGAGACTTTTACCACAGGGGTCCTAAATTACAAACTTACCACCTCCTTCCCACTTCTGTGCTCCCTGTTGGGTTCAAGCACATTACCACAGGGAAGATCAACACAAGAAAATAATTAAGAGACTGTAGCAGTCATAAAACTTCCCTGATGGATTAGAAGGCACCTGATAGGGTAGATAAAGGACCAGCATTTTCAGAGTTTAATGCAACAGCCTGGAGAGATTTGTAGCATTTTATAATATAGAAGGAAAAATAGAGCACATCCTAGGGAATTTAGGTAACCCCAGGGGACCCTATCATAACACAGGAGACAGGTGATACAGTGTGGTTTGGGAGCTTCTGTTTGGATGTGCCATGTGGTGTATGTATATATCTTCACCTGGAAGATAGCTGTGATATCATTTACATGCAGACTCCAGTCTCTGTCACAGGTTGTGGCTCAGAACTCAGACTAGGGTCTCCTTAACATTGCATAGACTCAACTCCCTTCTTGAGTGTGAGGCAAAAACAGCTTCCCTTCCACTTCTTAAATATGGCTCTTCTACAGACATCCACAAGACTTGGGAAAGGGCAGCATCATCCTTCCTTGTGTACATTTCTGCTCAGTGACCAGAGAATCTGTGATATTTATCACTGTTGGATAACACTGGATATGAGTGAAGTACCAACTCCAGCCATACCTGGATTCACATTAGGACAAAGCATTTCTACAAGTAGATTTCAAGATAATAGGAGATTCCTAGCCCACAACTGGACCCAGTGTCTTCCAGAGTCTCTTGTTTCATGCTGGGACATATATGTACACACAGCTTAGGGGCCCATGGAAGCCTTTGCACAAGGTACCAGGATGGGGGCATGTGCCTTCTGCACAAAGTTGTTAATGTATTGTTAGGCAGATATACTATGTTAAATAAACTTTGGTCAAAGCAGATGGCTTATATGAGTCTGAAAGCTAATCTCTTGTCCACACTAACTTCTAGAGAAAGATGGGTATCGCTAATGTCAGCATGAACCCTAGCCCTACCTTCAGCTCAAGTATTTAATTAGTTTTATTTTTCCCAGCACAGGTCTTCACAGTACCTTCACTCAGCCATCGTGGGATGGCATAAATATGGAAACCTTACCACAAATGGCTTATCTCATCTTTCACCCCATAGCATTTTAAATATATGAAAATAACTATCCATTACTTCTTAATGTTTCTTTTTCTTGGCCAAGCTAATGATCAAAAGTTTTCCATACATTCCTTAAAGCCTATGGTCATTAGATTATTCACTAAAGTGCATGCCAGTCATTGCCCAACAATCTGTCTGCTCTATTTCATCATAGGGATCAAAATGCTAGATATGGAATATTAAGGTACATGAAGAATGGAATGGAATATTGAGACATCCAGAGGATGGAATGAACACTGAGATTCATGAAGAGTGGGATGAAGGCTCCAAGCACACAGAGAAGAGGACAGAACACCTAAGCACACGGAGCACCTAGGCACATGGAGAATGCAGTTTCTTCATTCCTTTAAACTTTGCATTATCCCATGCCCACTTTAGACTTTTCCTATAGGAAACTCTCTTTTTTTCTAGTTTTTTTTTAATTTTACTTATTTATTTGCAATCAGAGAGAGAGAGAAAGAAAAGAGACACAGAGAGAATGGGAACACCAGGGCCTACAGCCACTGCAAACGAACTCCAGTCACATGGACCCCCTTGTACATCTGGCTTAGGTAGGTAGTGGGGAATTAAACCTGGGTCTTTGGCTTCATAGGCAAGCGTGTTAACCACTAAGCCATCTCTCCAGACCTCAGAATCTCGTTTTAAACCTGTGATTGGACAAGTCCTGAGATGGATACTTGTTGCTCACTGATATTTCTGTAGAAGACCTGACACTCCTGTATCTATCTTTTGTGTCCCTTCCTATGTCCTCTTTATTCAAGTGGCTTTTTTTGTTGTTGTTGTTGTTTTTGTTTTTTTGAGGTAGGGTTTCACTCTAGCCCAGGCTGACCTGGAATTAACTATGTAGTCTCAGGTTGGCCTTGAACTCATGGCAATCTCCTACCTCTGCCTCCCGAGTGCTGGGATTAAAGTTGTGCACCACCACTCCCGGCTCAGGTGGCTTTTTTCGCAAAGCCATAGGGTTTAGGGTGTGGTCTTTTGGTTTTGTTTTGTTTTGAGAGATAATTTCTATTCAGTTTAAGCCGTGTATTCTGAAATTTTCAAAAAGCATAATCATCAACTGTTACAATGTTCCCTTGCTATGGTTTTCACTGTGACCACTGAGCTTACCACCATAGGACCCAAGGTGTACTGAAAGGTATCTGAGGTCACTTAGCTTAGTTGATAACCAGAATGCTTTTCACAAGGGACTAGTAATTCATAGGATAAATAAGTAGATGAAAGAAATAAATCGTTTGAGAAGTGAAAGTATATAATCATGCAGGGCAATAAGTGTCCATGCTGGGCTAAGGCATACATCCTTTCCTTTGCATGTGACTTGGAGGGGGCCAATTTGGTAGACTACAGGTCACTTTGGGTCATCTGTGAACATCGCTTCTTTGCTCAGTAATAGCAGTAAGAGGACAGCAGAGATGTCACTCATACCTGTCTCTGATATGTGAATTTATTTGCACAGGGGTACCAAAGGAACTCAGAAGTCCATGACCTATACCCAGATTGTCTACACATAAGTATTGTTTGATTATTTTAATGGGCATATGACACTGACAATGTTCCTACCTGTCTTAAGATTTTTTTCTCACTCATGATAGGAGAGATAGGTACTTTCTGTGTGGTCTAGGGAGGTGTACACACACACACACACACACACACACACACACACACACAAAACTCAAAAGTGCCTT
This sequence comes from Orientallactaga sibirica, assembly GCA_036365145.1. Taxonomy (NCBI): domain Eukaryota; kingdom Metazoa; phylum Chordata; class Mammalia; order Rodentia; family Dipodidae; genus Orientallactaga; species Orientallactaga sibirica. Next base: position 16,663,801 of record JAEOAD010000039.1, read on the forward strand.
GCAATTATTATAAACAAATGACGTTCACAATATTGTCTCTTGTAAGGCATCAGTTTAGGACTGGGTACCAAGCTCTGCAGTATCTCTGGTACCTCATGCACAGTGTTGGTGCAAGAATTAGGTCTGAGCCTCCCTTGGTCCTTGTCTGAGCATCTTATGGTTTCCCTGACAACAATAGTGATTCTGTTCCCTCCTCTCACACTTTCACACACAACTCTTCCGGGACTGCATACACAGCTTCATGGTTTCCCGTGGGCAGACATTCTGGCTAGGTTAGGTTATGTTATCTACCCACAATCAATTTCTCTGGTGGAGATAGCCTCATTACCATATTATGTGTATTATACAGTCTCAATGTTAGCCATGAAATAGGCTTTCTCTGTTTTAAACTCTTTATATTAAATTTATCATTTGTTATTTAGCCACTAGCTATGCATATGTAGCTTTGTGCAAGTCCTCAGCATTGTGTGATTGTTCTTTTTCTTATTGCATACTCTGTCTTCTCTGATTTTATCAATTCCCATATTCTCAACCAAAGTTCTGAACCAAAACTATTTCATATGTTATAGTCTGGGTGTTTTTCTCTTTCCTTATGTACTGTTAAAATTTCCTCTAGGAAAATGCACTCATTTATGAGCCAACCATTCTCCAAACTTTTCTAAGATCTATGAGATCCCACTGAGACCATATTTGGGGCAGTTGATGACTCCTGTATCTCAACTTTCTTACTTCCATCTTTAGCTCTAAGATTAATAGCAGAGTATGGGCTTATTTGAGAGCAATAAGACTCAAGATGACCTTTTAATTTAACAGTTTTTAGACCAAATTGTCTTTTAATTTTCCTAAGCTCCAACCATAGCATTACCTGCACTTCTTACTGATAACTACCTATAAGGTAAAGGTGGGGATGTTTTTGTAACCAAAAAGCTGTAACATGATGTAAGTTGGTATTAACTTCCCTCCTTATTAGAGATGTTAGTGCTTTGGTCACTTGTTCCTCTTCATTGGTACTAAATTCCAGTGAAAAGGGAAGACAAGGTTTTATCCACACCAGCTCTGTCTTAAAGGGAGAGCCACTCAAGGCCACCAAGATCATAATAATGTTTAGGAAAGCACAGAACAACTTAGATGTTCTGGTGACTCTATGTGAATCACTAGCCATTCCAAGGAGATCTCATAATCAAATAAAAGATATGACACTGCATGTTTGAAATAAATTATGTATTATACATAAACTATGTCAAATAATGTGAATATATATAACACACATTCGGACAGTGTTCATATCAGTGCCATAGTAATTTAAAGTAGGGAGTGTTTCGTGGGTAAGTGTGAGAACCCAGAGGGTTGCATTTCTCCAGAGTGATAAGTTTATTTTTCTCTTTTTCAATTGTACACCAAGTTAATAAAACAGACAAACTGACTTTACTCTTTTAAGTTCCCTGGATCCAGTCTTAGGCCTGAAGTCCATGAAGATGGAAAAGTTTAAGCCTTCTAGTACCTTCCTTCCCTTTGAGTGGTCACAGAGAAGGTTCAGAAAGACTGGGAGGTAGGGCAGGTACGGAGAGAGGTAGAACATCAGGGAAGAGAAGGTACTAGAAGCAGGTTTGATATAATGGAAACGACATGGAGAAAGACTTGGAGCAACCTTGACAAACTGATGTCTTCTCAATTCCTTATTCAATAAATTTTTATTATTATAATTTATTTTTTATTTTTATTATTCTAATTTTACATTCATAATGGTGACTCCATTATCCTCCTCCCTGTCCTCCCTCTTCCAAAGGGACCCTTATCAATGGGGAATGTGGGTCATGCATTGTGGGGGTAGTCAAGAGTTATGGGGGATAGGCCAAGTCTCTGTGCATAATGCCCCAACTTGTGGCTCTAACATTCATTCCGTACCCTCTTCCATGAATTTCCCTGAGCCACAATGGGGTTATTTTGTACATTTATTCTGAGTATTTTTTCATTGATTGCATTATCAACCCATTTTTCAAATTATCAAGCAGCATATTTTTTGAAAAATAAAACCAAGTTATATTAAGCATACACTGTTCTAGACAACTCACTGCATATATAAAGAGTTAGATAAATACCGTTTCAAATTGGACACATTTTAATTATTAAAAACTTAAAATATATATAAGTTTATGAAATTACTGCTTGGATTTCCAAAGTTCACAATGGCCTGGGAGTGTAGTATATTCTCAGACCTCTGTAAAACAGTCTTTATGTAAAATAAAGTAACATGACCACCCTTTATAATTCAGACAAAATAACAAATACTTTCAGATACTCCAAGAGGAAGCAAGTGACATGCATCTGTGATAGGTGACAGCCTTCACTAATCCTGTCAAAGCATTTGCAGCAGGAAATTCCTTGCATCTCCCATCATGATCCATTTTCTAAGTTTATTTTAATTATGTAGTACTAGGACATAGACTAACTTACCCAGACACCGCGTTTCGGTCCCACTCCAGAGGCCATTTGCCAAGCACTCTCTGACATGGGAGCCCACAAGTGTGTAGCCAGTGTTGCAGGTAAAGATGGCTGTGGCACCGTACACAGTCAGCGTCCCTATCTTGTTACCATTCGGGGGAAAGGACAAGCTTCCGCAGGAAATGACTAGAAGGGAAATGTTGGCATTAGTCCAGGTCACACATTACTCTTGGGCTTAAACAAGAAGAAATCTTGAGTGGTAATTTTTCTTAAAAATGCCCTTCAATTTAAACCTCAGAAGTTTAGAACAGATTCCAAAACAGCCTAGATCCCTGCAATTAACTACTATTACTTATTTTTATCCTCACAGATCAATAAACCTCTCTTTGGTCTGTGGAAATGGTTCAAAGTCTTGTTTGCAAAGCATACCAGCCTGGGGTTCAATTCCCTAGTACACAGGTAAAACTAGATGCACAAAGTGGTGTATGCATCTGGTATTCATTTGCAAGGGAAGGAGGCCCTGGTGTACCCATACTTTCATTCTAGTTCTGTCTCTCAAATAAATAAGTGAAATTCAAAAAAAAAAAACAAACAAACAAACAAACAAACAAAAATCCTACAGAGTATGCAAAGTATTTACCCAATGGCTGATGTACTGTACAAGTTGACCCTTTATCTACTTTTCTGACCATATCTACTCTGAGTGATACCACTGTTAGGGGACACCCCCATGAGGCTGTCAGAATCTGAATAAGAAGTGTCTTTATGGAAGGTCATTGGCTAGAATAGAGTAATGTGTGTAAAATCCAGGACTTTTAACATTAAACCTGGTGCCCGGTTTATCGTTCTTTCAGTTATTTCTATGTTTTGTTGAGACCATGAGTTCTGGGCAATTGCTGACAATTTAGCACATGTGAAACCTTCCAGAAGATTAATAACTATATATACAAACTAGCCCTTTTGTGAGTACACAAATATTGGCTGTAAGTTCCAGGGACATCCATGTTGCCCCAGATGTGATCATCTCCTCCCACAAGTAATTCCAGTTTAGTCGCCCACACCAGAGGTCTTAATGCCACAAGGCGCATCTTTGTAACTCTAATCCATACTCTTGAGCATAAAAAATCAAAGAATCCCAGGAGAGGGAGAAAGTGGAAGACTTCAAGGCTAATTGACCATCAAAGTCTGAGAACTATTTTAAACTAGTAAGAATGGAAGGCTTAGAAGCTGTTCAAAGAGAAGTTGACAGAGCCCTAAATGAGATATGGCTTGTACCATGATTAGAGTCACCCTGGCAGATGCCAAAAACACTTGAGTTCTTATACACAGTAAACTGACAGTGGGGTGGTGAAACAAACACTGTGATGAAAACCACAGGCACTTTGCTTGACTCAGTGCTGGCAGGTGAATATGAACAACCTCCTAATAAGCTCGAGGCTCCATTAGGGCTGATGACAGTCCCTAAAGTGATGACTGAAGGTCTGTGCAGTGGACTAGTAAGAAGACTTCCATTAGTACACAAAGCCGTGGCTGCCTCACACACAACTGCCTAAGCCAGGGTTAGCTCCAGCGACATTATAAACCAGCACCTATCGAGAGAATGGAATCAGAAGTTGGCAGTCATGATGGTTTGTGCCTTGGTTGCTCTCCTTGTTGCCATGGGACAGTACCTAATTTGAAGCAACTCAGGGGAAGGATTTATTTTAGCTCACAGTTTCAGGGTGAGGAAGCTAGGTTTATGACAGCAGGATCAGCTCCTGTTCATTTTAGAGGGAGTGTGAAATGGCTTGTTCACATTTCTGGGGCTAACCAGAAAGCAGAGCAAGACTTGGACTGGAAGGCCAACCTATAACCTTCAACCCACACATCCCTGTGACTCATTTCCTTCAGTATTTCCCCATCTCAGAAGGTTCAACAGCCTTCAAAATCAGCCCTTCCAGCTAGGAACCAAGTGCTCAAACACATGCACCTGTGAGGGACATTTCACATCCAAACTATACAGTTGGATAATAAATGTACCCCCAAAAGCTAACATTGAAGAGCTGATTACCAGCTGGCGGATGCAGTGATGAAGAGCTGTGTGGATCATGACAGTTTTGATCTAATCAATGGATGAATCTATGGACAGATTAAAGGTCACAACGGACTTTTGGGAGGTGAGTTTAGCTCTCGAAGGTGAAACCTACCTGGAGAAAGCAGGCCATTGGGTGGCTGACTTCCAAGGATAAATTCTATTCTGGGCTCTCTCTTTTCCCTTTCTGGCTACCATGAGCCACAGGCTGAGCAACTTTATCCCTCCTCATGATACAGGACTCACTACAGTCTAGAAACAACCAAGCAGACTGGGGCCTGGAACCTCTGAAATAATGATCTAGAATAAATCCTTCATTCCCTGAATTGTTTTTCTTGTTTGGGCACAGTGGGTTTTTGTTGCCTGTAATCCTATTGCTTGGGAGGTAGAGGCAGGAGGATTGCCAGAGGTCCAGGCCAGCTTTAGGTAGCCAATAAAATACAGTAACTTAAAGAAAATGTTTCTCTTCAGGCTGGAGAGATGGCTTAGCAGTTAAGGCGCTTGCCTGTGAAGCATAAGGACTCAGATTTGATTCCTCAGTATCATTGTAAATCAGATGCACAAGATGGCACATGCATCTGGAATTTGTCAGCAGGGGCTGGAGGGCCTGGAACACCCATTCCCTCTGTCTCTCTCTGCCTTTTTCTTTCAAATAAATAAATATTTAAAAATATTTCTCAGGTATTTGTTACAGAGATAAAAAGCCTGACTAATACAAAACTTTTATGGTCATTCGGGTGAAGTAAAGACTTTTTGCATGCTCTTGGGATTTGGCTCAGTTGGTGCAGTGTTTGCATAATCTGCACGAGGCCTAAGGTTTTATACCTATTATCCTATAATCTAGGTATGGTAGCACCTGCTAATAATTCCAACACTCAGGAGTTGGAGGCAGAAGAATCAAAGTTCAATATTTCCCTGGGTTACATAAGCCCTTTCGTCAAACAAGAAAGAAAAACTTGTGTATGTTCTATGGAGATGAATGCTTTTAATTAAGCTACTCTGAGTCTAAGGTGTGACAACTGACTGCATTTCACATGGTGAGGTGTGGCCTGCAGTGAATCACTCACCCGAAGTCTGGAGTTTAGCCATAAAGAACATCATGCAGAAAGAGACTTCCTCTTTTCTTGGTATCTGTGACCACAAACCATGAGAGCTATGGTGTGAGATTTCAGGAATTTACTAACGTGTGTGATGTGGGGAAATGTCAATGAATTCAAGTAGGATTTACATTTCCACAATTTGCTGTGAACTTTTCTCTGAGCCTTTCTCCGAACACAGTGTGAACTCCACCTGAGCTGTGATATTTAGCAATGCACTTGAAGTCATTTAAGTAATTGGATCATGTTTTGAATACTTCATTCTTGTCAGAAATGTGTCAAATGACAACAGAGGTCTGGATTCATCTTCTGGTGGAGGTCTCTATGTCCCTTTAATGTTAGACAAGCAAGAAGGCACGTTTAGCCTCTATCTACATCGGATTCTATCTTCTTAGCCCTCCTCATATACCCTAGTGAGAAAACTATTTCAAGCCTTTCCTCTAATAAGGCTTACTCGAGTGTAAAAAATTAATGGGGCAACAACAGAGCTTCTCAGCAGCTGGATAATGGATTCTGGGCCTAGATTTTCCTTTGATACTAAACTCAACTCATTAATGAGGATGGCAGAACAGCTTGGAAGGGAGAACCCCTCACTATTAATAATAACCTTGTCAAACTTCAAGGAGAACGCCTTCTTTCCATTTTATTGTCATCACAACTTTTTAATAATAAATTCATTGGGTTTTCCTTTTTCCTCCCATTGAAAACATACCCACCCAGACTGTTCACACAGCTCCCTCAGAATCATGGGGTGTCTTTGCATAACTAAGCTGGGGGCATCCGGAACATGCCCTCTGCTTACTATGATGAATGCTGTGTGTCCAGCAAAGCTGAGGATGCTAAGCCACTTGACTCCCCACAGAGAAGCTTCCTTTTCGTCTTGCCTTCAATACTGTGCTTGCATTCACGGGGAAATCTACTTTGAAAGAGTAGTGTATCATCACATCATTCCTCATACTGTAAGTTCAATGTTCCCTACAGCAAGCTCAGGAACAGGTGTTCTTAAAATGCTCTTAAAAGCCAATGAAGGCTCAGTGAACAAGGCTAATCTGGATAACTTGGACGGCCATGGACGGTCACCACCAGTGTGGTCTGTTCCTGTGAGTGAAGGAGCAGGACATGTCCTGTGGCCTCATGATGGATTTTATACACACATGAAGGCATGCTGTGTGGACCAAGTGAGAGGGGTCAGGTAGGCCTTTTAGGCAGTTGAGGTGACTAGGTGACTGAAAGTAAGAAACAGAATGTCTATGGGCCTATTCTTGCAGAGAAATCAAAGCATGATCTGATTTCTTATGTCTTCCCCTGATCTGTCTTCCATAAGCAACCTGGGCCCCTCCTGGGAGGGAGGTCTTCCCTAGGATTTAAACATTGCGGTTGGTCAAGGTCAGACCCTGGTACTTGGCCATGGCTAGCCTCTTCCCGAGACAGTCCCTAACCTTAACCAACCATATGTCCATTTGGCTCACCTGAGCCAGAAAGTAAGGCCACCACCTTAAGGTTATAAATATGTTTGCAAGGAAAAGGCACATTCTCTGAGCTGCCTGACCACTTGGGATCCTCAAGCTGCTGCTGAGTTTCCCTTGGCTTGCCCAGGCACAGCTGGGCTGAGGGAGGGGAGAGCCCCCATGTGGAGACTTTATTCTCCACATGGGCTCTTTACTACCTCTGGCTCCCCACATGGCAGGATCTCTTTGAACTTTCTTTTATTTCTTTTCTCTCCATGGTTTTTCTAAGCCCTCCATGTAGGGTCGCTAGCCATGTGGGTGCCTTTCCTTGGCTCTGTACTGCCCTCAATAAATATAATCATTTAATAATTATCCTTCTCAGTCTTATTTTATTCAATTCTTTCACTAAAATTAGTCACGAACCTAGGGTTTAGGGGTTCAGGACTAGCACCCCGTTACACAGGTTCTGGAGTCACTCTGTGAGGTCCAGGCAGCCAGGGCTACCATCCATCGCTGGATGTGAATTGGAAGGTGAAAGTGTTCCAGATAGAATCAGCTGTCCATGTGGCAGTGAGCATTGCTTGTGAGCCGGGATTTTACTCATGTGACTTCTCAAGTTCAACCTTATAATGGCTGATGTCCACTTTAATATTACATGCACTGACAATATCTTCTAGTATGTAGTCGGGCTGCTTCTGTTGATGGGCCACACCTATTATGCTTAACCGTCATTCCATACACACCACTGGTTACCAGGAGGCCACCAAAATCCAGCCTGACCTCTGCAGCAAGTTCTGATTTTAGAGCACTCTCAGCAGTTAGGAGAGTACACAACCTGGGATGTAGGTAATGTTCTTTGAATAGCTATGCTATAAAGATCCAATTTAGTATTTTGTTTCTATATAAAATTGAAAATGCAAAGATAATTTTTCTGATCCATATTCATGTATTTCTGCAATAAGTACATTTCTTAATATTTAAATATATATATCAATCAATACAGACTCAAGAAAAGTAATGCTGGCATGAAGACTTATTATTCATACTTATCAGGTATGAAATGTCCATGCTATGTCTCCCCAAACATGTGGACCTAAGACACCAACAGGACTTGGGGACCCTCCCTGCACTATAGAGACCTCAAGTAAGAGAGTAGGGTCCCTCTCTGCACTGTGGAAATCCCAGGGGTAGGTCTGGGGCTCCCCTCTGTGAAAGAGAGTAAGATCTCAGGGCCAGGCTATTCTGGTATAAGCCGCAGCCAAGCAAAACTTTATGAATAACAACTTACTTGATACACCAATGGTTTCCATGAGACCCAATATCATGTGGAAAACAATTATTTCTTTTATAGAGAAGCCACAGGCTGGCAAACTGGGCTCATGAAAATGTGTCATTTTAAGTATTTTTAATTAAAAAACTAAATGGTATTTGAAGTTCCTGGGGTTTTGAGCACCTATTTAATTGTAAAGTATATTATCACCAGGATTCACATTGCATTTTACTGGCTACATATGGGTATGATAGGGAACATGAAAGATAAAAGATATTTAAGTAGACAGTAGAAGGGAAAAGTGCAGGACAGAAAATGAACTAACACAGTGAGTGATTTCTTCATTGCAGATCTCAGGAAACAAAGCCAATGCCATCAGGTTCTAAAAATATGTTTTTCACTTTAATTTTTGAGGGGTGAAATCTTGAAGATTTTTAGTACTTCTCAACATTATATTGAGAAGAGATGGTTGTCAGGCACCAATAGCTATTCTAAGAAGATGAATGTATTTCAATATTAGGTACTGAACCAAGGTGGCTGTTAAAAATACCCAGGAGCATATGAGTAAAAGGGAAATTTGAGGCAAAAGTGTGAACTATTTTATTCATTTCTGTTCCTTCGTTGTCTGCATCTGAGATAGGGTGCTCTGACATTTGGATTCTGTGCTCTTTGTAATAGCTTTTCTTATAAAGCAGTGTAGGAACTGTCATAGTCCCCCAGATCCCTTTAGGATCCACAAATTTCCCCTCTCCATCTTCTAGACTACCAATTGCCTCAACATTTTTATACATCTTCAGTGAAACAGACTAGCAAGAGAATTGCACATGAGGCTACTAGGACCTGGCCAGACTCCAGCAGCCAGGCTATAAGGACACTTGCAAGTTTTAACATGAAGGCACTCTTCCCACAAGTCATTGTTTTGTTTGAAAATAAACTCTTATTATTTACAAAAATAGATTATTTATGTCAGCATAATGTGACTATCATTTTAAATAAATTAATAGGTGTTTACATTTTTCTGATTTTAATTTTAAAAATTGAAGATGTTTTTAAATAATTAGTTGTTTTACTTTATGATCTAGAAAAACAAAGATTCTAAGATGGCCCCAATCTTCTGAGTAGATAGCTTGTCAAATCCTTTCCCTTTTCATGTAGGACTCTTATCAGGTTATAAACCTGGTGACCTTCAGTTAATCCAAGATGAGAGCACCAGAGTGGGACTGACCTGTTGAGGAGAGCTCTTACAGGGATTGATGGCTCCTGCTTCCTGAAAAATGTGACCCACGGGATGGAGAGCTGGCAGGGGTAGAGGGTGCATGTCAGGAGCAGACTCTATTAGCCATGGCCCCACCCTGAGTGCTCAACTCTATGCACAGTGCTCTGTGAGCAGTGAGTGGAGAGCTGATCTTGGTTTTCCAGGTGAAGACAGGGCTGAGAAAGTATCTGAGCACAGCCCTAAGAGGTCAAAGGCACAGCACCCAGGGAAGCCAGCCCAAGAGTGGACCCAGAACTTATGGTGTAATAACTATTTACATACAACAGTGAAAAAATGCAGGCCCTCGGATGTCACTAAGACTGTGTTGTTCCTGAGACTTGAGACCCTGAGAATGGTTGCTTTTGGAGAAGCTGAGCACTGTCGTCACAAGGTGCTACAAATGATGCTGGATGAGGAGATTCAGAACTTGTGGGCTTGGGTGTTGCTTCTGCAGCACTTAGCAACAGGGAATGAAGTTCAAGATTTTAGCACCATAATCTGACACAGTATTGAGTAATGTAGTATGTATGATGAAATGTCTGTGTTCCCAGAAATATGGGAAAACCCTTTGCAAAATCTTAGGTTAGTACATTTTTTTTTTTTCAAAACGGTATAAATAAAAGTAAATTGATAATATCAACATTAATCATTTTGGGCAAAAATATATAGAATTCCTTGGTCACAAGAGTAAGTACATTCTTTATATGAGCTTTCACTTCTCCCTGGCCTTTGCACTGTGTCATTACTCTCATACACAGGTTTCATTCTCTAAGATACTCTACCAGGGCACCTCAGAGAATCCCTGATTCCGAGACCGGGAAAGCCAATCTTGGGATGCATGTAAAAGATCTTGTCTTTATGAGAAAACACGGATTTAAAAGATGTGAGCAGAACAACATGGAGATTTGTAAAGGGACTCCCATGGGTAAACTGTGACAACTTCAAATACAGATACAGAAAACAAAACAAAAGCAAACAATGATTTCAGGTAGACTCTTCTGATTTTGGAAAATATCGTGCAGCTGCAGTGACATGCAAAAGAGACAAATGGCAAAATGTGAACGAAAGCTCATGTTCAGCAATTCAAGCAATGAACAATTGACAGTGTGCAAAATGGATGAGTGTCTTGTGGCAGGCAAGTGGCTATAGCAGAATGATAGATGTGGTTGCTGCCCTGGGCCAAACACAATGGTCGAATAAGGATACTGTTAAGAATCAAAGAGGGAACTTTCCAGAGCTTTAGAACAGAGACAGAAACAGGGTTCCAGGTTCCAGAGCAACACACCCCTGCTCTGCCATCTTAGCCCAATAAGGATTACTTCACGGATACTGTGTTTAGTTCAAGAATCAGGACAGTGTAGTGTTTGCAAATGTTCATTGTAAGTGAACTGTTATGGAAGGATGGTTTCAGACACTGAAATCAAAGTGCAGAGTGCAGCTCTAGGGTCTGTCAAGGTCTTACCCTTTGCAGAGAGGGATACAGCAAGCTCTGTGGGGAATAAGACACGAGAGGCTTGCTGCAGGTCACACTATAGCAGAAGCCTTCTCTCAATACCACAACCAGGAAGCCAAATCTGTGCTTAAAACCCTATGTCTGCTGTAAAAATGGCGGGTAGTATACTGACTGTTTAGAGACTGAACTAATTGAAAAGTCTTTGTTCCCAGTGCTATCTTCTGTCCCCTTGATGGCTCTCATGTTATATCTCCAACTCATATAGTGGCTTGCACAAGCAGAAGGTTGAGAGTGTATGAATGAGAGAGACAAGTATGTGGCAGAACTGTGATGGACGAAAGCTGACTGCAATTCACGGGTCAGGCATTTGTCACCAAACCAGACATCAGTCACTAAACCAGGCTGCCCCTCAGACAGACCAGAGGTCTCAAGTGCCATGCTGATAGCATGCTTCAGTCAAGGTTATTTAGGACTCATTCAGTCAAGGAGCATTTAGGACTCGTGCTCCTGATGTCAGCATTTCTCCTATTTATCTCTGTTCCTGGCCTAGAGCTTGTACTATGAGCTTAATTAACATCTGTTCTGTTACAAGTTGCATAAAGGGTATTATCTAAGACAAGTAAGCATCCATTCATTGGTATTTCTTCTTTTATATTCCTGTTTTATTCTTCCCAAGCTTTGTATTTCACACAGTTGCAACCACTTGTCTCTGTGCATGATAATTTCCCATGAACAACCATGTAAAGATGCTATATTAGATGCATGGATCAAAAGGCACTCAGAACAATATCTGCTTTGTCTTATTTTCCTATTTATTCATATTTATTATGAAAATCATTCAAAGTGTTAACAGCTTATCTTGTTGTACCTGAGACTAATAATCTCTATTTTCAAAACAGTCATTATTGAGAACACAATCTTTTTGGCATAAATAAGATTCTCCAATATCCCAATGAGAAGTCATGCATAGTCTGAGTACAGAATAATTGTTATCTCTTTAAACATGATCCTCTATTTGTCTTTGAGTTGATAAAAATATTTGAGTATTCTAATATTACAAATTTTATAAATACCATCATTAACAAGGAAAGTACAACACTCAACATGTAATTCCATAGTTACATGTTTCACCATGTCACATTAACATGCCTGATCATCAAGACATACCTTTTGACTGTCAGTGTGGGCGTCTGTAAAGGGTGACAGTACCTTTATAATGGCTCCATGGAAGATGGTGTCTTAAAGTCCTATGCCACATAGGAGAGGTCTAGCATCACTCACCGTTACAGCTGGGTCTGTCCTCTCCTGTGCTCCAAGTCCCATTTGCTTGGCACTGCAAGAGCCTCTGTCCCTCTAAGTAGTAGCCGGGGCTGCAGCTTAGCAGAACCTGAGCTCCATATTCATTCAGTGATCCTGAAACCAGCCTCCAGAGGACATGTTCTGACAGCTGGGTTTCGATGCTGGGACAGGGCACCGCTGCAAGAGAAATACACTCAGCATTAGCTTACCAGCCTTGAGCAACTGGCCTGTTGCCTGCTGTTAGTCCTTAGGGCTTAGTGTGTGAGACATATCGTGGGGTATGACAGGAATGCCTTCACTTCTTGTTTCAAGGCTTCCCTGTTTCATTACAGATATATAAGGTCTTGAGGTCAGGTTGAAGTGTTTGGGGTAAGCCACATGTTCATCTGCATGTGGTAGAGATGTGCATCTAGAAAATGAACACATACATGTCAACATCTCACACACAAATCTTTCTCAGTGGTGCCTGAGGACCTTTAAACAGCAACCACGGAACTGGAAACCAGAGTAAACACTGGTTATCAGCAAATGGAATGGCCTCATTTCTTCTCTGTGAAATACACATATTGCTATATATTACTGAATTTACAAACACAGAAAAATACTTAGGCATGTTGCATTGCCACTGTTGGAAAAAAATTTTTTTGTAGTATTTTATTTTTATTTATTTATTTGACACAGAGAGAGAGAGAGAGAGAGAGAGAGAGAGAGAAGAAAGAGTACCAAGTCTTCCAGCCACTGCTAATAAACTCCAAACGCATGTGCCACCTTGTGCATTTGGCTTAAGTGGGTCCTGGGAAATCAAATCTGGGTCCTTTCACTTTGTAGGCAAGCACCTTAACTGCTAAACCATTCCTTCAGCCCAGGAAAAATATTTTCACTTCTTTAAAGGAGGGAATTGCCCTGTACCTGGAGAAAGGATGATGGGACAGAAACTCTTGCACTCAGAACCATGCAAGCAGTCATAGTGACTGTAATGAACCCAGTGAAGGGCCAGGATCCAAACTGGTGGGACAGTGTTGCCAGGAAGACTTCAGGGGATTTATAAATGCACTAAAATGCACACACTATTTTAAGTGTTTGTGAATTTTTTTTCCTGAAAAGTGCAATAAGATTTAAAATCAATTTTAGAAGATAAACACAAGAAACACTTCATTAAACATAGAAATTGCATTGCTGGGAATCATGATGATCAACTAACTACAGAACTACCATAAATAGTTTTTATTTTTCCAGAATGGTAATAATAAATATATTTTACATTGGAATTCTGTTCAAGGTCATTATATTTAAATCAGACATATGCAAAGTGCTACAAAAATCTATATTACCAGGTTGGAGAGATGGCTTAGCAGTTAAGTCATTTGCCTGCAAAGCGTAAGGACCCATGTTCAACTCTCCAGATCCCCTGTAAGCCAGACACACAAAAGTGAGGCAAGTGCAAGGTCATACATGCCCACTAGGTGGTGGAAGCCTCTGGAGTTTGAGCGCAGTTGCTGATGCCCTGGCACACCAATTCTCTCTCTTTCTCTCTCTCTGTCTTTCTCTCTGTAAAATAAAAAAAATAAAAACATGAAAAAAAATTAAAAATCTATAACACCTCTATAGTAACTAAGTTAAAAAAAGAAAACAAACTAAAACTAGGCCTTTCTGTCAATCATGTAAGAGTACAATCAGTGAGGTCAAACATGAAGAAATATTTGATCATTTAAAAGTAATTCCTCAGCCTATTTCTCTTAGGTATTTTATTTTTAAAAAAATATTTTATCGAGCCAGGCATGGTGGCGCACGACTTTAATCCCAGCACTCGGGAGGCAGAGGTAGGAGGATCACCAGGAGTTCGAGGCCACCCTGAGACTACATAGTGAATTCCAGGTCAGCCTGGACTAGAGTGAGACCCTACCTTGAAAAACCAAAAAAAATATATATATATATATTTGAAAGCAGAGAGAGTGAGAGAGAGAAAAATGAGCACACGAGGGCCACTTGCCACACAACTGAACTCCAAATGCATGTGTCATTTTGTACATCAGGCTTAAGAGTGTATTGTGGAATTGAACCCAGGCCATCAGGCTTTGCAAGCAAGCACCTTTACCCACTCAGCCATCTCTCCAGCCCTCTCTTAGATATTTTCAATGATGCAGTTATTTCTCATGTACATGATGTCATGGTGAAATTTCCCCAATGGGCTCATATGTCGGAACAGTTGGCCCACAGCTCGTGGCCTTGTTCAGCAAGGTTGTGCAACCTTTACAAGGTGGGGATTTGCTGAGTTTTTATAATATTACTCCACTTACTGTTTACCATCTCTGCTTCCTGACTGAGGAATATATATATATATTATCATATCTTCTTTTCTATGGTGGAAATTATCCCTTGGAACTATAAACCAAAATAAACCCTTTCCTTCCTTAAGATGCATCTTGTCAAGAATTTTGACTGATCATTCTGTAGCCAGGGGGATCTTTAGATTCTCAGGCAATATTGTCTTTGCTGTAAAGCTCAGCATTTTTTTTTTTTTTTTTTTTTTTTTTTTTGCTCTAAACTCAGCTGGAACATTGCTAGCCTTTCAGATGGAAGACTTCCTTTTTCCAGTGTGAGCGTCCAGAGTTCACATGATGGTTCTAGTCATGTAGCCTATCTTTCTCCAACTCTGCTTCTGCCAAGGATTTGGCTTTGGCTCACACAGTGGAAAAGGGAGTTTCCTTTGCTCTAATTTCTCCCACAGCAAGAATCTACCATTCTCCATGATTACCTCTTTCTGTATGAAAATGGAGTTTGGTTTGCCTTGTAATTACCTTGCTCTGGTTCAATTGTGTTTCTTGATCTCTGCAAGGCAAAGGCTTATTGTAAACACTATGTCTTCTCACAGTTTTCTGCCTAAGTACAAGTCATGAATATCTATAATTAACTGTGTTCAACTATTTGAGCAGACTGACAAATAGAAAGCCAGGAAAATATTTATATATTATAAAAGGCAAAAATCTAAGGAAATCAAAGCGTGTGTATATGGAAACTGACAAGACAGTAAAGCCTTCCTGTTACAGAGGTACTTCCACTAATACAATTGCAAAAGTCAATATGTAAATATTTCATGAAAGAGAACAATGATGATAAATACTAATAAATACATGAGACAACTATGGCAACATACTTTAGTGAATGGCATGTGAATGTTGTGTGTGTACCTCTGTCTGTTTTGAAAAGTCTCAACAAATATTGTTTTGGATCTGAACACAGAGACAGGGCACCAAGAAGATGAATCATTTGATGATGGAAAATCTGAGAAGGAAAATCTGAGGACTGGGATGAACATGAGTGTCAAAGTCCACGTTGGCTTTTCTTTGCTGAGGAGAGAGTAGCTGCTTTCAGAAATCTAAGCCCAGTGTGAGTTTTATGTTTTCAAGAGTGTTCTGCTAGAAAACACACAACATGTATCAGTTTTGTTTGAATAATCCATGACATAAATCATGTGGTAAAGTCCCTGGATGGTGTGAGGAGAGTTTCCTCTTTGCAGTAGTGAATGAGGCAGCCTTTGTGAGTATGTCTGTGCTCAGCTGCATTTCTGTAAGAACAATATCCAGTCCCCATAAGAGGACTGACCCTGAATTATTGCCAGTACAACATCACTGGGGTCTAAAAAAAGGACAAAATTGTACCACTTTTCATGGTGTTGATGAACCTGGAGGACATGGTTCCATTAACCAGACACAGAAGAAAAACAGGACTTGATTTCACCCATGTCATATAAAATTTAAGCAGCCAAATCTACAGAAATAGAGAACAAAACAGTGGTTTGCAGGGGCAGGTGAGGGAGCTGGAAAAGAGGAGAGCTGGATCAGAAGTTAAAAGCTGCTGCCACCCAGGATGATTCAGAGGGTACAAAGCATGTGAGATGGCCCAGCAGAGAGCATTGGCCTGCAGTGTGAGTAAGAGAGAGAATAACCCCATGCTATGTGTGGTCCATGCTATGCAAGAAAACTTTAGGTGTTCTTACACACGTATACAAAAAGATGTTTGTGTTTTTCACCATAATGACCAAGTCTCTGTCTATTTGTAACCCAAATATCATCTTGCATACCATAAATACCAAAACTATGTTTTAGGGGCTGGAGAGATGGCTTAGTGGTTTAGGTGCTTGCCTGAGAACACTAAGGACCCAGGTTCCACTCCCCGGAACCCACGTAAGCCAGATACACAAGGTGGCACATGCATGCAAGGTGGCACACATGTCTGGTATTCATTTGCAGTGGCTAATGTCCTGGTGATCCAATTCTCTCTCAATTTCTTTCACATTAAAAAATTAATTTAATTTAATTTAATTTAATTTTTAAAATACTAAGTTTTAAAATAAAGAATGAGAAATTATTCTCCTAAAGACCTTGTTCACAGACACCTTGGATAGAACTAGTGTGCCAAGAGCTGTTTGCTGGTTCTGGGTCACTGCTCACAGAAGCTCCTTAGAATTCACCTCTTGCTATAGGGATCCTTAAGTACACCCTCCCCAGCAAGCCTCTCTAATGATCCCTTACCAGTTCTTCCCCATTGTGGCACCAGTATCCCTTTGGCTACCATGCCCTTCCTTCCCACCCCTCTGCACTCATCCCAGAGGCTCAGGTTGTGTCTTTTACTGGTGGTATTAAGAACCATAGAAGCACATGCTGAAGAGTGCTGTAGAGGCACAATGGGGGAGAAGGCCTGATGGATCCTCACGGCAGCAATGCTGTGGGAGACAGATGAATGTGACTGTGGCCCCCAGAAAGGCTTTGTGTGAAAGTAGGGTTTGTGTGTGGCCCAGAGCTTAGGCTTCAGGCCTTAGAACAAATGTGGATTGATGGAGCTTTAAACACTGTAGAAAGAATTGATGGGAAGTTTCTAGACCATGGAAAGACACAGGCACCTTTCCCTCTTTTTAACCTTTTCTGTAGTTTCCAGGTTTCCTGTACCTTATCAGGAAAATCCAGCTAATAGGTCAAAGCTATATAGTACTGAAGCATATGTCACAAAGAATGTTTTTAACTATGCTTGGAAAAACTGAAAGTTGAATGAGTTTTGTTTTCTGAGAAAATCTTGAAATAATTATTTAAAAGGGTTGGTGAAATAATTTACTGCCATCAGGTACAAATGTGCATATACATCAATATGTATGATAAATGTGATTACACACATGTACATAAGCACACCAATGTGCAGATGCATATAACATGCATAATACATAGGTACATACATGTATACACATTTATGAGTTCACAAGACACCTGTTTTCATACATGAACATGTGCATGTGCATTAATATCTTCCATGTGTGCTTATGACATAAGTACTACATGTAAATGCAAAACACTGCATAAATCAATGCATGACACCAAGACAAAGTTGATTAGAAAGAGTAGAATGCATCTGTTATTTTCCTAATTTTTAAAAATTTCTTCTCAAAACATCTTGTATAAGAGGGTAAAAGTGAAAAGTGTAGAAATACATAGAAAATGTAGGATATACATATATTCTCCACTACGGAACTATAAGTTGAGTGATATACCTGATAAACAGTACCTACTGAACTGAGTGATTTACTGTATAAGAACATCAACAAGGTCTCTAAATTTTATGCCATGCAAGCATCAAATAAATAAAATCTTTAAAGAAGGTTTTAAGTATTTGTTATATCAGGGAAATATAAGAATTAAAATACATTACTTTGAATTAAATATGTCATATTTTTAGCAATTATTATTAAGTTGTCAGGTAAAGTTTACTGAGACTTATGTTTTCAAAAACTTGGCAGAAATTGTTTAGTACGTCAATAAACTTTATGTTTCTTCTTTATTTGTTTTAACAAAATACAGATTCCTGGGCTGGAGAGATGACTTAGTGGTTAAGATACTTGCTTGTGAAGCCTAAGGACCCAGGTTCAATTCCCCAGGACCCAAGTAAGCCAGAAGCACAAGGTGACACATCCATTTGGAGTTTGTTTGCAGTTGCTGGAGGCCCTGATGCACCCATTCTCTCCCTCTCTCTCTCTCTGTGTGTGTGTGTCTGTCTGCCTCTTTCTAATAAATGTATAAATAAAATATTTTTAAAAAAATACAGGGTACCATTTTATTTTCTTCCAACAAATCCAAATCCTGCCATACACCATTCTAATGTATTTGACATGGTGAATGCCCATCACTGTGTGATGTTTGGCACATTTTTTTTTGTATTAAAAACCCTAAAATATCCATGCTGGGCGTGGTGGTACATGCCTTTAATCGGAGCAGATTAGGCATAGGTAGGAGGATCGCTGTGAGTTTGAGGCCTATTGAGACTACATAGTGAATCCCAGGTCAGCCGAGCCAGAATGAGATCCTACCTCGATAAACCAAAAACCAAAAAAAAAAAAAAAAAAAAAAAAAAAAAAAAAAAAACAAAAAAACAAAAAACTAAATTATACCTCTCAAGTTAAGTGGTGACATTAGATAATATATAGTTACTATACATAAAAGAAAAATTCTAAATGTCTAAATAAACAAGAAACTACATTTGATTTGAGAAATATTGGGTTTTAATTTTACAAACACTGATTCTGGATTATTACTGATTTATTTAGGCAGTAGAGAAATGGGAAGGCTGACAGTTGTTTCCTGAGACATTCACACCATGACAAAGCATGGACCATGAATAAAGCCCCCGAGCATCCCTCTATAAGGCGCAGACCCTCATCATAAGCCTTTCTTGTTCGTGTAATCAGATCATACGTACAGTAGATAACTGTCTTTTTTTTTTCTCTTTTAACAAAGATTTTTTTTTTCCCCATCAAACTCAACATAGCTAAGTACTTCTTCTTAATACAAAGTTTAGTTTGAGCACATTTAATTATCTTTGTAAACTTATGATTAGGTGCCTTTGGAGTGAAATAATTTAATCAGCCTTTTGCTCACAGCTACGGTGGAGCCTTCAAGCAGACATTCAGCTGCCTATGCTGATGAAGACAGGGGAGTTTCATGGAGTTTTGGAAGTTCAGAAACCTGCATACCAAGACTGCCTGGCTCAGGTAAGCAATGATATAACATCTTTGTGGGGAACCAGAATGATGGGATGCTGTAAACTCATTGTCTATTTCTCAATGTCAGCTAGATTCTCCCCAAACACCATCTGTTATGGTTTCATGCAAACTGTCCACCACAGGCTCATGTGTTTGGGCACTTGTTCCTGATGGTGGCACTGTTTAAGGAGGTTGTAGATTCTTTAGGGCTTTTAAAAATATTTATTTGCACAAGTGTGTGTGTTTGTGTGTGTGTGTATGTGTGTGTGTGTGTGTCCCAGGATCCCTTGCCATTGCAAAAGGAACACTGGATGTTTGCACTCCTTTGTGCATCTGCCTTTATATGTGTGCTGGGGAACTGAACCCTGAATGGCAGGCTTTGTAAGCAAGTGCCTTTAACCACTGAGCCATCTCCTCAAACCTAAAATCACCAATTTAAGGAATCTTGTGTGAAAGTGATGCATGCATCTGGAATTTCTTTGCAGTGGCAAGAGGCCCTGGTGTGCCCATTCGTTCTCATATATTCTCTCTCTCTTCCTTTCTCTTTCTCTTTCTGCTTACATATAAATTTAAAAAAAACATGAAAAAGAATCTGTGGCATTACAGATATACTCAGAAATGCTCTATGCTGAAAATAAATACCTCACCACTCTTCTTCTAGGAATGTGTATTTTTTTCTTAATTTTTTTCTGCCCTAACGTATATCACATGTATTTAGCATCAGGTTACTTTTCTTCTTTTCAAGTATAGGTGGGAGGTGTAGTTTCAATGTGAAATGTTCTTTAGAACTCATGTGTTTGAACACTTGGTTCTGAGCTGGTGTTGCTATTTGGGAAGGTTGTGGAACCTTTAGAAGGTGTAGACTTGCTAGAGGAAGTGAGTCAATGGGGGTGAGCCTTAAGTTGTTATAGCTTGGCCCAACTTCCTGTTTGTCCTCTGTTTCTTGACTGAATGCAATGTGATCACCTATTCTCCTGTTCCTGCTGCCACCCCTTCCCAACCCCCTACCCAAATGGACTTTATTCTCTCAAACAGTGAGCCAAAGTAGACTCTTCCTTCCTAAACCTGCTTGTCAGGACTTTGGTCACAGCAACAAGAAAGGTACCTAATAAAGGAAGCGTTACTCTTTAGGATTGCACTGGATTATAATAAGTTGAAAGACTATCATGCCTCTCTGAGATGACATTTATTTCCAGATGATGTTCATAGATGGAAAATATTTGAAGTTTTTCCTCTTTTCTCAAGTATAGGTTTATGACTGTTCAATGAAAGGTAACAATGGCAGTGTAATTCATAATACCAGTGAAGATCATATTGAATTACCAATAGCTCTGAAATTAGCAAATGAGAAATCTGCAAAATGCTTAAATCTGTATGTATAAAACTCCATCTGTCCTCTAAGCTCTCTGGGCTTGTTCCACACTGGGGCTGATGTGTGAGGTGTGCCTGAGCCACAGGCTGATGCAAGTATGCAACCATGGCCACGCAGCAGTAGTTCTAGTGACCCAAGGATGCCCATAAATCATCCCGGCTGAACCAGTGAATCCATACTTAAAACACAGATAATCCTTTCCTCTAGTTCTTTCTCACAGGGGCCATGAAATTCACCCTTCCATCCATAGAAGTCCAGTAGCGAACACAATATACAAAAATATCTGATAGTATCTCACATTAATTAACCAAGTACAATAACTAATACATTCCAATACTGTTATCCATAAAGGACCCAGTGTATGTATGTATGTATGTATGTATGTATGTATGTATGTATATATATATATATATATATATATATATATATATATATATATATGAAGCCTTCCTGAACCACTTATTAACAAACATACATTGATCAAGCAGCCAAAGGGGTCTTCAGTCAATAGCTCTGATTAGAATACAAAAAGCTGAATTAGCTCTATTGCATTTTTATATTTTATAATGAAATGAAACAGGGAAAATCAATGAGAAGAAAAGCGGATTATAATGATAATGTTTGGGTCATTCAAATTTCTTGAAAGACCACTGTGATATACTACAAGGATATTTTAGATATGTGGCATATCTGCCTGGTGTGCTGAAGAACCAAATGTGCTTCTCACAAGCAGGAAGTATGCCACCTGAGATTGTCACCACTGGTGACCAACAGCACGACTCCAGCACAGGCTGCCCATGGCCCTTCAAACCCTACAGGAAGCCTTGAATTCAAGATTCTTTCATCCTATTTGTCTGCAGTGGTCCACTCTCCCTCACCTGTACTAACCACAGGACCAATGTGACCATCAGGAAGGACATGGGAGGGATAGAGATGACTCTCCACACTCTTGGCTCCTGCATGCTTTGTTTTGTGCTCTTTCTTTTTCTTTTCTGTTCTTTTTTCTGTTTGTTTTTCTTTCTTTCTTTTTTTTTTTTTTTTTGAGAGAGTCAGGGAGATAGAGAGAGAGAAAGAATGGGCATGCCAGTGGCCTCTCAGCTGCTGTGAACAAACTCCAGATGCATTTGCCCCCTTGTGGGCAAGTGCGGCATGGCACCCTTGCATCACTTTTTGCGTATGGCTAAAAGTGGGACCTAGAGAATCGAATGGGTGTTCCTAGGCTTTGCAGACAGGCACCTTAACCGCTAAGCCATCTCTCCAGCCAGGTTTATACTATTTCTTTAAAGCATTTTCTCAAAGATACTTCTCTAATAGGCTGGGAAGATGTCTCATATGTTAAAGGCATTTGTTTGCAATCTGCCAGCCTATTAATTCCCATGCCAACTAAATAAATTAGACACAAAATGTGGCACAAGTATCCAGTTTGTTTACAGTGGCAAGAGCCCATAAGGCATCCACCCCTCCACATTACATACACATGCAAATAAAATATTTAGAAAAATATGTTTTCTCCAAACCTCTTTGGAAGATATAGGTAGACTCACATCTCATATCAAGTACATATACATGTCCTTTTCTTAAACCTTAATGCATAATTTGAAAATATGCTTATAGTTGTTACATGATACCTCATCTAGATCAGGAGGGGAACGTAGCCTTTCTTCATGAGGTTTTTATCTTAACTATAATCTCTTGTCTACACACAGCAGAGAATTAAACAAGAACTTTACATGGGGGCTCCACATGGACAATCCCACAGTCAAGCAAAAGTGGCCACATTCTGTTCTGATTCAATCAGGCACCAATGGCAACAGTGGGGATGTGATTTATCTCTTTGTCTCCAGCTCACATCTCTACTGTGGACTGGATAATAATACTTTCAAGTTGGTTTTGAGGAGTCAAAGATTTCATGAATAACATATAAAATATTAAGACAATACTCAGAATATAGTGGAAGCTCATTAAGGCCAATCATATGGCAGATGTCATGACATGGCACATTAATTCTCTTTGATTTATAAAACAATGATCTTTGTCAAGGAATTACATAAAAATACCACATACTTTACTTTGAAAATATGAATCAAAGACAATCACATGCCACATTTCAGAGTTTATCAAAGGGACTAAGAGATTAAATATTAAATATGAACCCAAACATTTTAAATATCTATATGTAGAATAAACAAATATGCATGTATACCTGCATACATATAACCATGAATTATGTAAATTATCTCTGTGTATACATATATCTACATGTGCACATAGGTATGCAATTGACCCTAAATGGATTGAAACACAAAGAGAAATTACATCTGAAATAAACATGCACAGGCTTTTTCATCATAATTCCCCAAATAGTTCACTATAACAAGCATTTGCATGGCATTTCAACCTTATTAGTGAGTGAAGTATTCAAGAAGATTGAAAGTGCAAAGGAGGATGTGTGTGTGTTACATACAGATACTTGCCACTTTATGTATAAGGGGCTTCAACACCTGAGCATGTATTCCCAGAGGTCCTGAACTCAATCCCACATGGATACCAAGATAAGATTATATATTA
The DNA here is from genome assembly GCA_036365145.1 of Orientallactaga sibirica. Classification (NCBI taxonomy): domain Eukaryota; kingdom Metazoa; phylum Chordata; class Mammalia; order Rodentia; family Dipodidae; genus Orientallactaga; species Orientallactaga sibirica. The sequence goes on from JAEOAD010000039.1 coordinate 16,687,100, forward strand.
TGCACCTCCCCTAGGAACTACTTCCTGTAGCAAGGTTCCACCTCCTGAAGGTTCTTCCATAACCTTCCAAAACAACTCACTACCTGAAGAAGACTGAGTGTGCAAACACATGAGCCTATGGGGAACATTTCATATTTATAACACAAGATCAATTTCTGAGATAGGTATAATATATTCATATTCATTTATATAATTTTCTTATATTTTTCTCTCAGGATATTTTATCAGTCCATAAAACTGTTTATTATGTCCTTTCTTGTTTCACTGTCCTCATAATATATTTTTGGTACACTTAATTACACAATGCTCCCATGGGACCTGGCACACAGTATGTCAACCAAAATGATTACTTTCAAGCAACAGTTTCAACATGAGGAAACATGCTCACATGTAGTCAGTCTTGTTTATATGTAGTATTTTCATACATGGTTGGCTTACTAGTTATGCTTCATTCTAAACACACAGTGCATAATGTGTATCTATTCATCATTCTGTCAAACTATTAGACCCAATATATTCATACCAATAGCCTTCACTGGTATGATAATGGCACTAGCATGAATCATATTTTCAATGATCCAAATCCAGTCTCAGTAAATAATTAAAATGGAAAGAAATGAGACTCAGATGTCTGCCTTGCAGATCTGTACCATTGCTGCAAGAATGCAAAGTAATGCCATGATTTATGACATTCTCCATCTGCACAGACCTGAGGGTGAAAGGCGCTGACTTTACTTGCCATTGGCTTTTACCATTTATCAGAGCAGAGGTATTTTTTTCCTCCTGAGATTCAGTCTACTCATATACATATGACTGAAAACTTAAACGGTGTTTCATCCCATTGTAGCATGCAGGAATTAGCCCAGTAGTAGTCACATTTTCTGACTAAGGAACTTTTGGGCTTTACCCTGCTCAACTTCTTTAGTTGGTATTAAGTTAAGAAAGCATCCTCCCCAAGAAAAAAGTTAAAAAGGTTTTCCAGCTTTTGAATAACCAAGGAATTTTAATGAAATGTGCATACGTTGACCTTTATAAAGCCCAATAAACAATGGGAAGAAATCAAATACTTTGAAGCTTGATGTGATACTCAGAGAAGTATTTAAGGATCTTCTATTTCATGGTACATGCTATGTTTATTTCCTTGTGTTATTGAACCAATTGTGTCTTGTTCACATATTAAAACTGACTTTAAAATGCAAATTGGCTGTTTGCTGTTTAAATCCATTTAATTGAGTATACCATAACTTCTTTACACTAGAAGCAATTGTGTTATTTGACTTTTGCATTATAGCTTTAAAGTAATTACACCTCTAGATGTATGTTTTTAAACAGAAAAGCTCAGATGTTTGAATAAATCAAACTAGCTTATGTGCTATAATAATAAATCAAACTAGCTTATGTGCTATAATATTGTGTTTCAGTAAGCAGCAATTAGCTATCAGAGTGGATGTAGCATCTGCCTTTAATAGCCTAATCTTTTCAGGACACTAAAAACCCTTAGTCTCTCACTCCTTTGGTCTACTCTCTATGCCCTGTGAAGAACAGACTCAGCACCTGTTCTGGCTGGTCAGAAAGCATGGAACACTGGTGTCTTGATTTTCCAACATCTAAATATAAGAATCATGAGAGTGAACACCCTGTGGGCTAGGAATTAGGAACAGATCTTTTCTTTTTAGAAACCCTGAACCTTCTTCTTGTATTTGTGAGCCTGACCAGATAAGTCTACTTGTTCCTTCTTCTCGCTCTCATCTGTATAATCCTGATACTATAAGTACACATGCCTCAAAATATTATGTGAATTAATTCTGTAAGTGCTTGGAGCCAGGCCTGGAAGGCAGCAGGACCTCAAGAAAACTGAGGATAGAAAATCTCACCATGGGATGTATAACTATATGTGCATCTACAGTCTCCCACACAATTAAGACCAGGATGTAAGACTGTATTATGTTTGCTTCTTCAGAGTTAAACCCAGCATAGCAAACAAAAAAAAAAAAATAAAAAAAAAATTTTAAATACTTAGTCTAATTTCTATGAGAAATGAATTTTTTTTCATCAGAAAAATGTCCTATTATGACTAATGACCTTAGCAAATAAATCTAGTTGTTGTACGGGGACAGGATTGGAGGGACACAAGCCAGGATTATTACAGGAGTGACTGGTGAAACGCTATGGGCTGAAGCCAGGTGCACATATGGGTTTCATAGGCAGTGTTCACATGGTGTGAAGGAGTGGGTATGGAGAGATTTAAGGAGCATGTCCCTATTTCCATACGAGTCTCCCTTCCACCGAATGAGGGAGGACCAGAGCTTTGTCAGACCCAAAGCAGGTTTCTCTTTCCTTCTCACTCTGCTGCCTCTGGACCTCACTCTGGCCATTTCTCTAAACTATGAGGTCTCTCGGGTTTCCTCTCCTCACATTCTCCTGGCTCACCCTAAAACTAGTTCCTGGATAGTGAAACAGATATAACCTTTAACCCACATAGTAGCATGGAGCTGAGGACCTCCAGGAAGATTCTTAAATCCACACTTACTTGAAAGAAAATGGACCGGACCAATGGGTTAGTCACAGTGCAGTGAATATTATCTTCATTTTTCATAATGGAAATTAAAATATATAACTAAGAATTATGTGACCTTTTCAATATGGACTTAGAAAGAATATTAAAAATAAAAATTATGAACATGAATTCAAGGAAAATAAAACCTATGAAGAACCATAAAGTATTTTCAAAAAAGATATTTATACTTGTAGCCAAGTATTTAAAAATTTTAACATAAGAAAAATACACAAAAGAGCAAAATAAACTAATTCTATAATTAAAGACCTTGCATATCATTGTAGCTGTTATCACTAACATAAAATAACATTGTATATATTTTTCAATGATTAAGGAGAGTTTACTATACCTGCATTAAAATTTCTAGCCGGGAATGGTGGCACACGCCTTTAATCCCAGCACTCGGGAGGCAGAGGTAGGAGGATCGCTGTGAGTTCAAGGTCACCCTGAGACTACATAGTGAATTCCAGGTCAGCTTGGGCTAGAGTGAAACCCTAACTCAGAAAAACAAAACAACAACAACAACAACAAAAAAAAATCAGTAAAATTCTTGCTGTAGGAAACATGTGTTCATATAACTTTGGCTACACATTATGGACTTGAATTTTTTTTTTCAGACTAGAGTTTTACAAGATCCAAGTTTCCCACTCGACTCTTGTAAGAATATTATTGTATACTTCAAGTAGATTTCTGGAAAACTTACCCCATTTGAAAATTGCTTTCCTTGCTAATCAGTAATGTGTGCAGAGTCAGTGGTATGCACCAAAATTAAGCATTGCCACTAATTTCAAAGCACCCAAAATCACAAAGAGGAAAAGAGACAATTTCATGTTGGATAGTGTTTAACATCACACTGAGAGTATTGTGACTGGGGTCAGGGTCTCATTATACTCTAGGGTCATCTCCCCACATGGAAAATGACAGCCAGAACAAGGCTCAGTGGGTAAATTACATGGTATAGATAGCGATGGAAACAATAGGGTTTGTTGGCTAATGTTCAAGAGTGCATGACTTTGCATGGTTAGAGTAGTGTCCATGGAAATTGTTTGTGTTGCTTGGATGAAAGAGACCAAGGCCTCACACCATGGGCTATAGCCCATCTGTAGAAGCCAGAGCCCAACCACCTCATCCAAGGCTTATAAGTGGAGGTAAGTACACTAGACTTACGTTTGCATGCAGGTGGCTTTCCTCTGTTACTCCACAGCCCATCCTCCTGACACACAGCAGTTGCTTGTTGGCTGTTTTCCAGTTTGAAGCCCTTGTTACATTCATATGTCACTTTACTATCCAAAGTGAACTCGTTGCCTGTAAATGAGCCATTTCCTGGAGCCTCTGGGATTCCACAGGAGACAGCTGGAAGGAAACCAAAGAAACACAGGCTTATTCTTACCAGACTTTATTATTTTTTTTCTCTTTTTCATTGCAAAGAGACTTGGGTTGGCGAGATAGCCCAATGGGGTAAGGTGTTTGACTCTTAAGCATTTGATATACAAGTCTGCCTTTTACTAGGAAGACCATGCAGAAAAGAAGAACCAAAACAAGAAAAAAATAAACAAGGGAGACATGAGAGAATTTAGTATAAACATGTTAGTCTTAAATTTAGTGGCTCTGATGTAAGGATGCCTACTACCTCCAAGTTACAGGGCAAAACAGAGCAAAGGAGTCAGGTAGCAGAGAGCCTGGTAGTTCCAGCAATCAGACGACGCACATAGGTACAGTTGGTCAAGGAATGCTTTGCAGTCAGTAAATTAAGGACTTTTTTTTTACTTTGCGAATGATAAAGCTTTTATCTACATCATGGACTTCCTGTTCGAGTTGGAAGGACTGGCAAAAAGCATTTGAATAATACTATTTTGGTAGTGAAAACAAGTACGGATCACAAAGATAACATGAGTATCCTGCAGTACCCCAGCTGCTGGCTACAGCCTTTCCTGAGAGAGAAGTCCAATGACTCCCTTCAAATATTGGCTTTTGCCCTACCATGACTCCAGGTTGGCTATTGACTGTTGCATTTTTGGATTATGGCTTGCTACTTTGTTTCTTTATATCTTTATCAAAATATAAAATAAACAATTTGGGAAATAGCTGTCAAGGAATATATAGTGTTAAAAAAAACCTCCTGGAAAACCCAAGGTCTAAAATTGCCCATATGTCTAATTTTATTATTAGTTATTTCTGCCATCTGAAGTGTGTGTGTGTGTGTGTGTGTGTGTGTGTGTGTGTGTGCATGCGCATGCGTGATACCACATTAAGCCATTTGTACTACATTAGGGTCAAAAGCCATAGTTATATGAACATCACTTTGACCAGAGTATTCAAAATAATAAGCAATAACCTTTTATCTCCAAAAGCCATTGTTCTGTCAGGCTTTCTTCCCAATATAAAAGAAGCTGAACATTCACAAAAATATTCAGGGAAACTGAATTCAGAAAATGAAATAGACTTGATCTTTTAATACCGTTTGTGTCTTATACTGTTGCAATACCTCTTTTCCCCACTGTCTTCTCTTCGGTTTTTCTCAGATAACATGTGTGTACATGTTTCATACTAAACTCTCTCCCCTCACTGCACCATATCCAGCATCTCAGTCCTTTAAACTTTGAACCTGTGCCTCATGTACATGGGGTTTTACAATGTACACTGCATTTTCATGCCATACTTTGTACATATTAGATAACAAGGAGTTGTTCTATTTTTATAGACAAAGGCATAGATGGCAAAATATTTTCTATCCTTTTTTTAATGTGTAGTAGTCATTGCTTGTAAACATGAATTCATACACCAGGAACCAGAATTCAATTAGGATCTTTTATCCCATCACTACGAAACTCTCACTATAATAATTATGCACTACCAATTTTGAATCTGTCAGATTATCCTTTTATTACTTTTGCATTTATTATAAAATTTATAATGCCTCCTAAATTTCTGTAATATTAACTACAAACCAATGTTTCTTTCACTGACTCTCCATGCCCCCACCATCTCCAAAATAAGTATAGGTGCATAGTAGCCCTGACAATGCCTACCCCCTTCACTAGCCCTTCTCACTTCATGTCCAGTCCACTCCAAGTGCCCTTCCTCTGCCCTTTTGTTGTTGTTGTTTTGAGGTAGAGTTTCACTCTATCTCAGGGTGACCTGGAATTCACTACATAATCTCAGGGTGGCCTTGAACTCACAGCCATCCTTCTACCTCAGCCTCCCAAGTGCTGGAATTAAAGGGGTGTGCCACCATGCCCGGCTTTTGTCTGCCCTTCTTAAATCCACTCTTGGACAAGATGTTGGTGTCCACCAGCATGACCTGCTGTCAGTAAACTGGTAGTGTGATTGTGTACAATATTTTAAAAATTAGAAAGTTTTTATTTAAATAAAACTCTTGTTCCATACAGTAATATACAGATGTACTTCCTGCAGTTATGTTTTAAATTATCTTATGCAGAGTCTTCCTGAAATTGCCAGTCATGGTTAGAATCAATACCTGTTGGCTTTCTCTTTGTGTTGTCTGTAGGTCAGGATCTGACTATGACCTCTGTTCTTGGGAGGGTGGTTAGCCAACATGGATATGTTACAAACTCATTACCTTCATTATCAACATTCTTGATATGAGAAAATTCACTATTTTATCCCATTCAACATATTTATTCTGGTGTTAATTGCTATCATTTGGGTTAATTACAAAATGAAAGTGCTAAGATTAAAAAAAAAAACACACTTTAAAGATGTAGTTGTAGCTCTACATTGCAAGAAAAAAATAGAATCCTTCAGTAAGGATGTTTGTGTTGGGTCTTCTCTATGTCACTGTACGTGTCCCTCATGGATGTCATGGACAGCATGCATACTCTGATTCCGCAGGTCTGCATGGGCCTGACTTACACTAGCTTGGTATCCCATAAAGCCTCTCATAGAAGAGGAAGCGTTTGGGGTATTGAAAATGCTAAGCCTTTCTCTATAAATCTTTCCCAACATCAGTCATTCCCCACCCCTTCTGAGGGACAACAGCAGGTAGGTGTGATGCTGTGGTGCTCCGAGGCCTCAGAGACCACCAGCCCCACTGTGAAGCTCCTTAGAGGCCCTTGGCTTACCACCAGCATGCCCTGAAAGGGTCCAAGTGATGATGGATGTGGAAATGTTTGGGGAAAGAGGAAGATGATGTTGATGGCTTCTTTTTTCAGCTAACTTTGTGGTCAAGTAAGACTTCTGTCCTTGTAGGCAGCTTTGTACTCTCATGTAGAGACCAAGACAGATGCCATTGAGTGATGGCTGCCTCCACTTAGAGAAGCTCATTTTGACAAAACCATTGGTTATAGTGTGTCCAGAAGTTCATCATGTTAAGTGACATAACCCAGGTTCAGAAAGACAAATATCTCTCATGTGAAAAGTCTAAATTTAAATCTATGTGTGTGTGTGTGTGTGTGTGTGTGTTTGGTATTGAAGTAGAAGGTTCTAGGTGGAAGTGGACAGGAAACCTGAGATGTTGATGAGACAATAAAGACAAACATCAAGTTTTCTCTCATGTGAAATCTTAATTTAACATATGTAACTAATATTCTGTGTAATAGGAAAGCATGAGAAGGACTATTCAGAAATTTTGGAGCCAAACACCCAGGAAAATGCTGGTGGGCATGGCAGCTTGCCTGTAATCCCCATGTGTGGGTGGAGATAGGGATCTCCAGAGCCAGCTGACTAGCTAAGCTAACAAAAATATGGTGCTCTGAGATCAAGTAGGAGACCCCTGCCTCAGTAAGTAAAGTGGAGAGTGATTGAAGAAGATATCTGATGTCATCCTCTGGTTCCCACACACATGCATGTACATATGTGAACACACACCACACATGTTTCAAAACTGACACCTTATGTCACAGTGAAAAATGTCACAAGGGGGCTTAGCAGTTAAGGCATTTGTCTGCAAAGCCAAAGGATCCCGGTTCATTTCTCAAGGACCGATGTAATCCAGATGTACAAGGTGGTGCATGCATCTCAAGTTTGTTTGCATTGGCTGGAGGCCCTGACACACCCATTCTCTCTATGTCTCTTTCTCTCTATCAAATAAATAAATAAATAAATAAAAATTTTTAAAAATGTCACAAGGACTGAGTGTACAGTGCAGTAGTAGAGTGCTTTCCTGGTACATATTAGGCCCTGGGATCAATCCCCAGTACCACAAAACAGGAAGGGCAAAATGGGAGAGAGAAAGAGAGGGAACAGAATGATCAGAGTAAAAGCAACATTTGTGGGCGTGCAAGGATCCCCCCAGAGCTGAGTGAGCACAGGTGTTAGTGGTCTTGGTGACACTGGATTTCTGCTCTGAAGACTTTGAAACTCATTAAATATTTTCAGTTTTCTGTGTTAGCCTAAAGTTCTCATTCATAAAATGAAAAATTCATCTAAGGTGTCTTTTCTTCGTGCATGTGTACATGTGTGTGATGTGTGTGCATGCATGTGTGTGTACATATGGAAACCAAAAGTCAACACCAGGGATATTCCTCAGTCGATCCCCACCTTATTCTTTGAAACTGGATATCTCCCCCAACATAGAAGTCATCACTTTGTCTAGACTAGGTAGCCAACAAGCCCAGGGATCCTCCTATTTCTGTCTCCCTAGTTCTGGGACTGGGGACACATGCCACCACACTCACATTCTCTGGGGGTGCAGGTAGTGAACTTGGGACCTCATGATTTTGCAACAAGAACTTTCCACACTACACATCTCCCCAGCCCTGATTGAAGTTATCTTTACAGTCTCATTTCTAAAAGTTTATGATTATGCTCAAAAACTTTCCCCTGACATTCAAAAATTATGTATGGGACTGCAATAAATACTGTGATACAATGCAGTCATTTAATGATCAGTTTGAATTCTTTTGGCATTGGCCATACATATTACTCCACAGTTTCAGATTTTGCTCGTTCAGATTACCTCCAAATGAGTGTGTTATGTGGAAGTTAAATGGAGATCCAGCTCTCTACCTGGGCCTCTTGAGGGTTGAATCTGGTATTGCTATAAGGACAACAGACTGCCAAGTGTGTTTGTTCTCTGACATCCTTTTTTTGTTTAAAAGTCAACATGAGATACTTAAATCAACTAATTAAACTAAAATAGTTTAAATATCTGGACAGTTTTTAAATGCTTCTTAATCATATCCTGGGGTGGTCAGACATGGTTACCCATCCTGTCAGCTTTCCTGTGAATACAAGGGTGCTTCAACTGCCCTACATCATGAAAGGACAGCCTCAGATCCCTCAAACAAATGCAGGAAGACATTTGACTACAGGTTGGATGGGGATCACCATAACACTGATGTATGCCGGAACTGTAGCTGCATCTGAGGGAAACATGTAACTACTCCAGAGCTGAAGACCTCACCACGCCGTCCCGCTGCTACCTTGGTCTTGGGCTTCCCAACCTGCAGATTGTGAGGAAAGAATGTCTCTTCTTTGTAAATTAACTAAACTGTGGAATTCTGTCATGACAGCACATAGCAGATATCCACTAAAATATCCACCTCTTGGCTCCGCCCCTGTCTGTGATGTCTGGGCACTGCGGGGTTCTGGCTTTTTCATTTGGGAAAAGGAGGTCTGAGTCTGGATGGGAAGGGCAGACCTCATTTCCTGATACTGGGTCCCGTCTAGAGTACCCTGTCACAGAGCCAAGGGAAGGGGGCAGGCGAGTGTGGGATAAGGACAGGCCCAGTCCTGGGCACCCCCCCACCCCCGCGCTGGCAGTGGAAGGCCTGAAAGACCCCAAGGGACCAGACAGGGATGGAGGGTGGGCGAGCCAGCCTGCAAGCAGACACTTTCACATGCTTCAGTCCCATTCCAGTCTTTGCAGCAGCTTGGTCTCCACATGAGTTCTCTCCCACTTGTAGGTGTGAGGTGTGAACCTATCTGCCAGAAAGGTTTTGTGTGTATGGATTTTTAATTTTTTTCTTTAAAAAATATTTTATTTATTTACATGCAGAGGGTGGGGGTTCTTAGCCACTGCATGTCCCACTTTATACATTTGGCTCTACATGGGTTCTGGGGAATTGAACCTGGGTTGTTAGGCTTTGCAGGCACAGTTCTTAAGTGCTGAGCCATCTCTCCAGCCCCCAAGTCAGTTCTTAAGGGCTGTCATAACAAATCGAAACCTAGGTGGTTTAACACATCAGAAACTTACTCTGTTGCAGCTTGGAGGCCAGAATCCAAAGCAGCAATGGTCCCTCCGGTCGTCTCATAGGTAGGAACTCTCCGTACTCTCAGATTTACCCCCTCTGCCTTCTCGTAGGCAGCTCTTATAATCTGTCCCCTTTCCTTCTCTTAATCTAATAAAGTCTCTCTAAACTTAAAAAAAAAATCCACCTCTTAAATCCATTCTTCAATTTAGTGTGTGTGTGTGTGTGTGTGTGTGTGTGTGTGTAATGTATTCAAATGTGTGCACCCCACGAGTATGCATGGAGAAGCCGGAGGAGAACGTTGTGTATCTTCTAACACTCGTGTAGTATTTCCTTGAGATGGATTCTCTTGCTATTTATTTATTGTCAAACTGGCTGGGTTTTGTATTACTGCTAAGGAAAGCCATGTAAGGTTGTTTCAGGGATCAGTTCTCAAGTGGCAAATGTCTCTCAGTAATTGACACCAGGATGTTTCTCACCCCATCTCACCTTGCTCATATTTATTTTTACATAAAATATCCAACTAGTATTAGAAAATCAGTCAATCAATCAACCAACCAACTGATGACTAGAAACAGGTTTCAAAACAGAATTCTCAAAGCAAAGGCCACAATGCATTCATAAGTAGTAATATTACTGAGCCCTCTTTTCCCAGTTTTTTCCCTTGTATTTGATTGTCAAGTCCTTTCTAGAATAATTAGACAGTGATTAATTAGCTTTTCACTGAATCTCAGCTGTGCACTGCTAATACCAGAGAGGCTGGAGGTCAAGATGGAAAATCACAACACAAAAGAGAGGGGTAGTAGAGGCAACACCCCAGACCAGTGCTGGCATAACACATCACGTGGTTTCTATTCATTTTACAGGGGATAGGCTGATGTCAGGGATCTGTATTCTCTAGCTAGTGTCTGAACTGTCCACCCATAGTTTGGAAGTAGCTTCTGAAAGTCAGAACTGCTGCAGGGAACCAAAGAGTTGAGTTTTGGAGACACTAGAGCAAATGGACAGACAGCTTAAAAACCTTGGGCAACAAATAAATGTAACAAATAAAATAAACAACTAAGCAGGAAGACAGAAGGTAGCAGAGAAGTCCCTGAAGCTGTTCAAACCCTGTTGGAAACACTGAGCACAACATAGCCTGAAGAAGAAAAGGGCTGGAGATATGGCTTAGTGGTTAAGGGGTTTTCCTGCAAAGCCAAAGGATCCTGGTTTGATTCTCCAGGACCCATGTAAACCAGCTGTACAAGGGGGCGAATGCATCTGGAGTTCATTTGCAGTGGCTGGAGGCCCTGGTGTGCCCATTTTCTCTCTGCCTCTTTCTCTGCTTCTTTCTCTCTCTCAAATAAATAAAATATATTTTAAAAGAAAACAAAGAAGAAAAGAAAAAGCACTTCATTCGGGACCAAGATACTGTAAAAGAGCACAGTGTTCCCAAAGGGTCATCATACAAATGACTAATGATATGAAAGACCCTAGTCTGTCCCAGAGGGTTTCCAGGATGTTAGCTCAGGAAACTCATGGCTGTAGCACAGCTATAACTGGCTTTGCCCACCTGCTTGTGCAGTTATAAGCAGCCACAGCTATAAACATGAAAAGTAGCCATCATTTCTTAGGAATACAAAGCAAAGCTTCATTCAGTAAAAAGTGTCTAAAGAAAGACAGACAGAGAAATTTAAAAGATAGAAAGGCACATTGTGAGCAAGCTCTGGTCCTGGATTCTCTGTATGACTACCCCACTGAACTCAAAGACTCTCCTATTTCCCAGTCAGAACTTGGGCAAAGTCACATGCCACAAGCATGTTACTATCTGGTGGTTTCCATAAGGTGGTGAAAGGATTGTGTCCTGTAGCAGCAGTCCATCCAGAGCATGCCCATATCCTAATATTCTATTTCCCAAAAATAAAAACAATAAAAACCATATTAAAAACTCAAACTCAAAAATAAGTGTTGTTGCAGATGGGAGTGGACAGATAAAGCCTTAGCAGGGGTAATGTACAATGACAGCAACTGTTAAAAGCAGATTATTGGTGACTCACAATGTAATACATGAAATTCCAATGTGACTCAACAATTCCATTTCCAGGTAAATAAATGCCCACATGCAGGGTTTCTCAGAGATAACTGTGAATTCTTGTTCAAAGCAGTATTGTCCAGCTAAAATGTAGACAGAGACTAGGTATTCACAGGCTGATGAATAATGTCATTCACACATAGAGTGGGATAGCACTCAGCTTTCAGAAGGAACTATTATGAGGCGTATTAGAGAAGGGATGACCTTTGAGGACATTGTGGTGAGTGAAGCAAAGCAGTCACAAGGTAAAATTGTGATTCCACTAATACAAGGTGCCTGAAAGTAGAACATTCTATAGCCTGGAGGAGGGATGGGGATTTGTCATTTAGTGGGTGTTGAGTTTAAGGTGAAAAAGTACTGGAGTTGGGTGACCGTTTTATAACATAAATGTATTAATTAACACTGAGCTGCCTACCTGCAATGGTTAATGTGGAAAGTTTATGACACACACACACACACACACACACACACACGATTAACGAAGTGTCTCTGGTACACAGTTTCCTGGGCATTGGGATAGAATTAGATAGGATATACTGGGAATAAGTTATCTTTTGTCCTAACATTGTATTTTAGTTCAGTCCTTCATTTCCTTTCATTTTGAATGAAAATATCATAAAATACATTCAAGTCTACCATTCATCCTATCTATCTTTAATCTTTCCTTCTGTTAATTTATCAACCACAGCTCCTTCTCCAGTGAGTCAGACCAGCCTGCCCCTCAATGAGAAAATCAGGAGATAAAGGTGGTCAGAAAAGGAAAGTTTTCCTAGTTACAGCTAGGGATGAAAATACCTTGGAAAGTCTCAGCTCATAAACAAATCCTGTATATGTTGCTCACAGAATATAACAGCAAGAGAAGAAAAAAAAAAAACAAGAGAATATAGCTCAACATGGAACATATTTGTTTGGCAGGTGATAGGAAGACAATAGATGATTTACATGATGATAGATAGATAGACAGACAGACAGATAGATAGATAGATGATAGATAACACACAGTATGCATTCATCACTGTTCAGGTTTCCTCTTTAGTGACAGGTGAAAAGATGAATCAACAAGAAGACAGCAATTTGATGAATCCATTCTCAAGAAAATAAACTTTTAGGGATCTAAAAATTCTTGAAGTCACTGAGTTGTATATTTGGCTATATATTCATAAAAAAGGCAACAAGGAAATAAACTGGAAATAAGCCTGAAACCCACTTTTGGAAGGTTGTTCTGGCTGGGAACACAATGAAGAAAGTTATTCTCTAAGGATGAAAATGCCCCTCAATTTTGCTTTTCCTCACATATGCACAGATATATCATTATACATTTTTATATTTTTAATTTGTGTTTGCATCATATAATATTAAAAGAAAACACTGATTGATTCTTTAAAAAATGTTGCAATGGGTCCTTTACAGTATACAAAATGAATTTAAATGACTGCAAACTTGAGAGCTCAAGATAGTGGGCTCTAACAACCAACCAGGGGTTTATTTTCAGATTAAATTGCTTAAATGTTTTCTTTTTATTTTTCTCCAACACTTATGGAATAAGCATGTAGAAAGGTTAAAATTATAGAGCAGAACCCTGGGCATAAGTCTGTTCTGGTTATAGAAAATGTGACCCTAGGACTATACCCCGACCCCTTCTCCAATGACTAAGTCAGGCCTGCTGCTCAATGGGAAAGTCAGAGGATAAGGGCAGTCAGGGAAGGAGAGCCTTCCTAGACACATCTAGGGAGAAAATTACCTTGGACAGCAAGAATAATAGAAGAAAAAGCAAGGAAGGTAGTTATACACATATAAAGTGGTGATATGTAGGTGATATATGGTGATAGAAAAACTGACTAATATATGACAGATAGATGAGGGATACATAGACTTATTGCTAGATAACATACTGTTGATAGGTAGGTAGATAGATAAGAGTTGAGAGATACATATGTATGAATATGTAGGTGATAAATAGATATTAGATGGCAGATATATAAGTAGACAAACATATGTAGAGACACAGAAGGGTATGGTGGTTGGATGGATGAATGGTGTTGCAGTTACCTTCATGTTGCTGGACAAACATCTGACCAGAAACAAGTTACAGGAGGAAAAGGATTATTTCAGGCATACAGAACTAAGGGAAGTAACATCAACCACAGAATAAGCTGGCTCACTTTAATAGATGCATCCAAATTAGAGAAAGAAAAATCAAGACCAGCAAGCACCAACAGCCAGAAAAACATAAACAGCCAGATCTCAAACTGCTCTGTACACACCTTAGGCTACACTCCAAGATCCATCCCCAGTAATATAACCTCCAGCAGGGCTTTGACTGCTGAAGACCCAAGTTTCAAGCTTAATCAAAAATATGCCAGTGGGCTGGAGAGATGGATCAGCAGTTAAGGCGCTTGCCTGTAAAGCCTAATGACCCAGGTTTGATAAGCCAGATGCACAAAGTGGTGCATTCACTTGGTATTTATTTGCAGTGGCTGGGGGCCCTGGTACACCCATTCTCTCTGTCTGTCTCTTTTCTCTCCCTGAGTCTGCAAATAACTAACTAACTAAATAAATAAATAGAACATAAAAAACAAAAACACCTCAGGCTATGGGGGGAATACATTCACATTCAAACAACCACAGATGGATAGGAGGATCTATAAGCAGAAAGAGAAGAGGATAGATGGATATGAAGACTAATAGACTTCAAAGTATCCCACACAATATTTTCAAAATACTTTGAAGGAAATTTATGATTAGATGGGGAAAAAAAAAACATACAATATCCCAAAAGCAGTAACAATATTGAAAAATCACATGTCTTAGATATAAAAATAGCAGAAATGATGAAAATTCAACACAGGCCTCATCAAGAATAGAATAAGTGAAGTGCACTTCCAGTGCTTTCAAAGGCATCACAAAACAGACCTGCAAGATGCCTCCTTTGCTTGTGAAGTGAGCGCTGGAGAATGGATGCACAGTCATGCTAACTAAGATTGAGAAATATTATATGCTCTTAAAATGTAGCATTATTTATATAATATTTGAGTTTCTCACTATCTGCAGACCATCTAAAGACACCTGAATGTAAGGGAGACTGTACCCTGTCCTAGGCTTCTGCTTCTAGCATTCCAACATGGTGCTCTTAAACCATGGATGGGATGGATTCACTGAACAACTCTCTGACAGTCCCAGACAGCTAAGTACATTTGATCTCAACCTCAGTCAGAGCACATGGGGTGACATACCTACAGAGAAATAGAGTCTGATATGATAGGGATAACTTGGATTCTGGCATCTGAGAAAGGGGTTCAAGTTGCCTCTTAGATGCACATCATCCAGTTTCCTTGGATGATGTCATCTGTGGACATTATCACTTACAAATTTAAAGGGCTACATAGGAAGACCCTCACAAATCATCTCTCTTGACTGCCCACCCATCTCTTTGGTTCCATTGCCATCCTTTATAATACCGTATGCTAGCAGAGAACAGTGATCTGTCTAAAAGGCTTGACATTAAGAATAGAAGCTTGAGCTAGAGAGTGCTTACATCCACTTCCTAAATGATTCAGTTACCTTCTTGCTGGGACAAAACATCTGACCAAAATCAGATGATGGGCAGAGAGGATTTATTTCATCTTACTTAAGGGGAAGTTTCATCATGGCACAGTAAGGATGGCAGAGCAGAAGCTAGGCATCATATATTGCCAAAGTAGCTGGAAAGTAGTAGCAGAAGTGAGCTAATCATGGTAAAGGGAAGATGGACTATAGCACCTCAAAGCTGGTCCCAGGTAGCAACATACCTCCTCCAACAAGGCTCCACCTCCCAAGTTGCTACTAGCTGGGGATCAAGTATTCAAAACACATGTGGTCATAGAGAGCATCTCATTCAAACCAACACATGGGGCCAGCACAGGACCTGAGGGTCCCAAGACCACTGGGAAGTTTTAATCTCCAGAACCCAGGTAAGCAGCTAGGTATGGCCACAAACACATAGTTCCACACAGGAGTAGAGAACTGGATCTCGGGAAAAGTACTGCAATCTCTGACATTGGTGAGAGACTCTGGCTCTAAGACGATCAAGCAGAAGACTGACAGAGCAGGACACCCAATGCTCTGTTCTGGCCTCCACAGGCAAGTGCATGGGGTGCCACAGGGACACATACACAAGCATACACTACACACACCTCACATATACACATCACATTAAACACACTACATCACAGACACATGTACACACACACACACAGAGACGGAGAGAGAGAGAGAGAAAGAGAAGAGAACAGAAACTCAATCATGCAATTTATGAGAAAAACAACTTTCACTATTCCTTACTGCCTGCAGAAATGCTAGCAAAGCAGAAATTAAAAAAAAAAAAAAACAACAACAACAAAAAAAACACAATAGACAGAAACCATTCCAAAGAGTCTCCAGCTTATATACTCTGAGAATCAGCTTTCAAAATAAACAGCAACTTGGAGATTGCTTGCTTTAACAGGGGCAACTTGAAAGTGGTGACCAGGATGTACCAGTTTAACTATGTCTTTGAGATGGTACAGTATTTCAGCTTTGGTTCAGGCTTCTCCTGTAGATGAGTAAGATTAGTGTATTGATAGTGAAACTACTGCCTGGCTGAATTTCTTACTTTAAGGCAGGAAATGAAGCCTGCAGGACAGAAGATATGCCTGCTTTATCGAGGGGGATAAAAACCAAGACAGCTTTGCTGAGAGAAATCATTTAATAAGGTCAAGGAAGGGAGAAAAACAACCCGCATTTCTCAGAAACCCATAAACTATCTCTGACCTACCGCCTCCCTCCATCCCTCCCAGAGGTCACAAACACAGTTGTGCAGCCCCCGTGCTGCTACAAGCCTGCAGTGGGTAGGAGGAGCTTTGTGAACAACTGTCCTGATTTGATATCTGAAGATGTATTCTACATTCATGCTTAATCCAAGAGGTAAATATCAGAGTTCCCATTTTACATGCCAGCAAGCAGGGGTAAGATCACTCCCGCCTCCCTGACTCCAAGGGATCCGTCCCTCCCTGTCTTGCCTGACTCTCCATCTCTTCCTAGCAACATGCAGGCTCCAGAAAGCCAACAGAACCAGAAATGACCAGTATAAATGCTGGTGAGAGGTAATCAATCTTAAGGGAACACATGATTTTCAAATGTATGAAATATTAGGGAGATATAGATGTATTAAACTTTGAATTCCAAATATTTACCCAGTACAGGTGACACATTAGACAGAGATAGGACATCAGCTTATGGAGCCTGAAAAGGAAATTACCTCAGAGCTCAAGGTTCTGAACTTGCTCACTTATTAAAAAAATCATAATTTTCATTTCAGAAAATATTTTAAAAACATTTTCTCAACAATTTCTAAAGAAGAAAAACACATGCCCTAATATAGTTGGAAAATGTGTAAACCTGGCTGGGGATATAGCTCAGTGGTAGAGTGCTTGTTGAAAAAAATTATTGAATTAATTGTTAATACAGGCTTTACTGTTTCAACACTATTATTTATTTCAATGTTTTTTTTCTTCTTTCCATTTTTAAAGGAACAAAAAATCCATCATAAAGTGAAAATTGAGTGAGTCTTGAAAATATCGCCTTCCATTTTAAGTTATCATTATAAAGTCAATGATAAGTCATGATACCATCAGTCAAATAAAGTAGGCCACCTTTAATATTTGTATTTTTAAGACTGTGGGAAAATGAAACTAAATTTAATCATTCTAGTACATTCTACTTTTAAAGAGTTTTCATATTTAGCCTATATATTATTGAATTTTTATGTTTTAAATATCTTTATTTTGAGTTAGCATAAAATGATTATACATATTTATGGGGTATTTCAATACTTATATGATTAGATCAGGGCAACTAAACATAACCATAACTTCAGATGTCATCATTTCTCAGTGGTGAAAGCATCCCAAATCCTTTTTTCTTGTTATGTGGAAATGTCAAACCAGTTACCATCACCCACAGTTGCTCTCTGTGCCCTGGGATATTCAAGGTCATCCCTGCTTCCTAAGCATCCAGCCCCAACTAACCAGCCACTCTCTCTTTGAGAAATGTTCTCTGCATACTTCCTTGTCACATGACCAAGGGTACTGTGGAACTGATCACACACCCAGTATAGAAGTGCATATTCCAGTTTACAGTATCCACTATGGCAAGTGCCATAATTCATAATTATTTGTCTCATGATTAGACTAAGTCCCTTGGGAAGAAACTAATCTTATTTGTTGTTTCTTCACTAGTTGTCATCTATAACTACCAACCAAAGAAGAGAGTTAACATTTGGCATATGATCGGCAAGGGCTGATTGATAATCAGGATAAGGAAACAATGCTGAAAACATACAAAGGTTTGAGTGACTTTGGCCAATCCAGTGATTTCCTGTAATTGTAACGTAGGCAGCTTAAAGCTCTGTGTTCAAGAAATAATAAAAAGAAACCAAACAAAACTAAACAAAACAAATCTCCCATTACTGCATGCTATGGCACATTTTGTATTTCATCTTAAAATTAAGTCAAATTTAATCACTCTCACTAAAGCATGTTTGGGAATTAAACTGGTAGAAGATACTTCATAATTTTACTTAAATAAAATTTACATAATTCCTGCCCAATAACCTTACCTGTCAAGCCAATCACTTTGCTATTTTCAAGGTTTAGTCTAAATGATAAAATTGCTTAAATGTAAAACACAACTAAAATGGTAAAAATATTTAATTTCTAGTTTTTTTAAACATTATGATCTCTAATGTGATAAACGTTATTCCATATTATTACAGCAAAGATTGATGTTTTGCATAAATTACAATATATAAAAGTGAATTAAAATCTCTTTCATAGTGAATGAATCTAAATGTCTAAAACATTCATTACTTCCAGAATTGGTATATGCTAGATTTAGTAGAATAACATTGGGCAGGAAAAATAATTGACTTAAATGCTGAACATATAAGCAAGACTGGATTCTAGAACAATATTTTGATGAGTACTAGGTTTACCTGTTGAAGTTTTAACACCTAAGTTAAACAAGGTTATGTTTTAAGAACCCTCATGTTCAAAGGCCAACATTCATGGTGAGAAACAAGAAAACCATGGGAAGATGATGCTTAAAGATATAATTATTTTACAATAAATCACACAGGTCTACAGCCTGCAAGAGGAAGCTTGAAAGGCAACACGCTAGCTTTCCTAGCTGTGTGATTCTAGTGTCCCACATGCAAAAGGCCACTGTCTTACACTTAGGGTTCACTCAAATCCCTGGGTCAACATAAAGGACTTCAGTGGGGGCTGATCTTCATCCCACCCTCTCTTTTTTTTTTTTTTTTTTTTTTTTTTTTTTTTGAGTCACTGAATTCTGCAATTTAACTGGATGTGTGGAATGGGAGAAGCTGGAGGTTAAAACTTATGAACATACCTTGTTCAGAATGTCCCCACCATGCATAGGAAAAGCCTGCCCTTTCCCAACTCTTTAATAGTTTTCAGAGCTCATCCTTCATGCAGGCTGATAATTAAGGTGCCTGGATCCAGGGTGCCTCTTGTCCTGTCAAGGTCCCATCCAGTGCCTTCAAGGTCCTACCTGAAGTGTGCCTTCCCTTTAAATTTTGCTTCCACTTAGCCTATAGAAGACTTACTCTTGGAACCCCAGACCTGGAGTCCTGTTCCCACCCCTCTTCTGACTCCAGGCTGCTGTGAAGTTATCACTCATCACTCTGTCACTGATCTTTTCTCAAGGAGCCTCTGGCAGGGATGGGCTCTCTTCAATAATTGCGATATGTCATACACAGAACATCCAAAACAAATAAGAAGCATTTATTCTTCTATAAGTAGTCTTGTTTAAAAGAAAAACAGTAACATTCCTAATAATACAAAGCTATTTGGAACTATCTTTCTCCTTGAATTACACTAATGAAGAATTTCTGGAGGTAGAATGAAAACTATACCATCTAAGAATTCAATCACTTTTCTATGGCTACAGACACAAAGTCTTATGTGTGTCTATTACTCTATCACAAAGCAATTCTAAGAAATCTAATGCCTCATATAAAAGAGAAAGGAGCAAGCCAGTATGATGTCACATTCATAAATTGAAATCAACTATCAGAGGGCTATATGAATATAAATCTCTTAAGACAAATTATGAAAATTTCTTCACTTCAAACAACAACAACAAAAAAATAATTAAATTGCATTACTTGTAAGCAGTTGCTATGCATCTTATAGGTAAAATGTAAGATCTGAAATCAACATTAATAATACAAAAGAAATCAAGTATAAAGTATAGGCTTAAATAGTATTTAAATTAAAATAAGGAACTGAGCTTTTCAGGGATAAGTTAATTTAATTTTTAACTATTCTTATAAGTTCTTTTTAAAAAATTTATTTATTTATTTATTTATTTATTTATTTATTTATTTATCAGTGGCAGGGATAGAGAATGGGCACACCAGGGCCTGCAGCCACTGCAAACACACTCTAGATGCATGTGCCACCATATGTAATGGCTTACATGGGTTCTGAGGAATTGAACCTGGATCCTTAGGCTTCACAGGCAAATACCTTAACCACTAAATACTCTTTCTAGCCCAAGTTATTTCAATTTTAATTAAAGTAACGGTCAAAAATAATTACTGTGAATCTTCCAGGTGGGATGACACCTTTTTAAACTTCAAGATAAAGAACAAGTAATTATTAAATAATTGTACCAGTAATATGTGAATAAGCATTCTATAAATCCAGTCTGTGAAGCTGAATCAAGTCTTCTATAAGTGTCACACATGGTTACATGATCCCTGGAAATCCATTTTGTGCTATTACAAAGCCCATGTCATGGTTTATCTTCATTCTCAATCTGACTGGATTTAGAATGCCCTAAAAGACACAATCTGTGAGACATTTACTGAGAAGGGTTAACTGACAAGTGAGAGCCATCCTAAATATGAGATGCACTATTTCATGGACTGAGAGCCCAGAGTGAATAAAAAAGAGGAAAGGAGAAAGTGAGATGAGTGCCAGCAGCCTCCCCCTTTCTTTGCTTCTTGGTTTACAGAGATGTATACAAAATAGCTGCAGAGTGCTGCCATCATAGCCTAGGACGGTCACCACCACGCCTTTCTCACCAGGATGAACTGTACCCTCAAAGTCTGAGCCACAGTCAGCCTTCCTTCCATAAATTGCCTTTTGATAGGTATTGGGTATAATCAACAGAAAAGCAACCACTACACCAGTGTTCCATTTCTCATCATGTAAAGGCACAGTCAATTTCACTTTGGGAGTGTGAGGAAAATCAGAACAAAAAATGGAAACGCAGGTTAGAGTGGAAGCATGTCTCTTACCCTGGCAGAGTGGTGCAAGGGAATCCCACTGGTACATTCCAGCTGGGTTCCGCATGCAGGTTGCATTGCTGTGTCCAATCATTCGATATCCAGACTTGCAAAAGTAATGAACCTTGCTCCCCACCGTCCCTGCAGTCCTGTTTAAAACGCCACCATTCTTCAGTGTGGATGTCAGGCTGCAGTAGGGGGCTGGGGCAAACACACACAACCAAGTTACAAACTAACAAGTAACAGGTGCCACCTACTGTGAGCAGGACAAAAGGGAGACAGCTCTAGTTTGTAACAAGTAGGGGATGTGCACCAGAGTGTAGCAGGCTTCAGTCTAGCCCTGAAGTGCAGAGGACATTAACCTCATCTTGCAGGATGAGGCAGAATCCTGACCACAGTGGAACCCAGATGTGGCACAGTGCCACCTTGGGCTCCCCATGCAGTACCCCCAGGCTGGCTCCTCACACAAACAAGGGTAAGAAATGATGGGGAATTGCTCAGAATACCGTATTTGAAACTCTCCCTACATTTAAGAGAATGATGAACATAAATAGGAACATATGATATTTTTGCAATCAAGACTATGAATGCTTTCCCTTGTGTGGAACATGTGTGATAATATAGACATTAAGCTTATTGCTCAATACATGGGATTGGGATTTTTTTTTCCAAATATGTGCTACTTTAGGTTTGAAAAGCATCTCAGAAAATACTAGTGATGAAAGGAATGACCTTCTAACAGAGATCATATGGAGGTATTGAAAATTTGTGTGTATAAACAAACATACATTTCACAGGTCATGATTTATCATGACATATCATGTATAAATATAGATATTTAATATATATAATATATCCCCATGGTTCAAACATATACTTCATAGCCACATTTTCCTGATGTTGGATAAAGACTTCCTGCTATTCCATGGATGAATGTATGCTTTGGCAGGTAGAGGTTAATGTCCTGAAAATTCAATTTATTTTACATCAGTAGGCTAAGAAATAATATGCCATGGGTAAAACCGACCAGTTATATTCACCATGATTTCCCCTACACTGACCATTTGTGCACATTGGAAATAAATTCAAACAAGTTGACAAATCTTATTATCCCTTCATTCTCCAGAGCAAGCATTCTGATGAACACAAATGCAATCGGGACTCTAAAGGTCATTGGAATTTCAGAGAAGAATGACTGAATTCCATGTCCATTGTCTTCACATGGAGCCTTGTCAAAGCCTGGATGCTTGTTGGGTTTTGTGATGTCTCTCAGCAAAAGGAATCCATGGCCTTCTGTGAGGACTCTATGTTTAGTGTGCATGGTAGCATCTGTTCTAGCTCAAATGTTATCCCAGGTAATGCTAACAAAAAAATGGAGTTTTTAGATGCTTGTGCTTCCTAACATGTCCTCGGGAATTAAAATTCTTCGCTGTTGCTCTTGTAGGGTTGTGTAAAGAGTGGTGTGGGTTTAGTCAGATTGAACAATACCCATGGAGTTTAATATTTAATGAACTGACTGGCTTAATTAATTGGTTAATTAATTTAATATAGGTAAGTACCCATTGATAATGATTGATATATATGGAGAAAGGGTAAAATAGTTCACTTTTTGATAAGGAAATACATGCATATATATGTATATGATTATACTTATAATGTATATGTTTATGTAAAATACAGGCTAATATATGGTGTGTGTCCATATGTAAAAATAAAACATATACAGATAGATACACTGACATAAAACAATAACATATTATTACTCATACAATTAATCCCACTGATTTCCATCATAATTACATTTAGTTAATATTAATTTTGGCTATATTATTTTATCTTTTGGGATAAGTCTGTGGTATACGGTTGTTGTGCAGCAGATTTCTCCCAATTGAAGAGGGGAATGAGGCTCTGATCAGGAAGGCATGTCTGGGAGACACGACACATAAAGGTCACTCAATCACTCCCCAACTTTATGTTAATTAGAAACAGAAACATTCTTTCCTGAGAGAGGTAGGAAGTTTGAGAGACATAGGAAGTTCAACAAGCCTGGCTTAAAGGGGAAACAAGACCCCATCCTAAGGCTTTATAAAGGGAAAGCAACTGCATGGGGACCGGACTGTCCATTGAGCTGCCTGCAAGTGGTGTGGTGAGCTCCAGAGATGCAGCTTCCATAGGTCATTCATTACTTATGCTGATGTAGGCTTTCTTGTGATATAGCTAGCTACCTTTGAGATGAAGTTACTATGGGGAGGATGAGACGTCTTGAGGTGTGGCTGCATTTGAGTCATCTATTCCTCCTGCAAGCAACCCTTACCCTGCTCTGCAAGTAACCCCCCAAAACTCATTGGTTCACCAATGCTGTTTTTGGTGTAATCATCCTTTGGTCTGTCATTTGTCTACTATCAAGGGAGAAAAAGTATGCTTTTGTCACCCCAGGGGAAATATAATGGCATTTAAGCATTAACTTGGAGTCAGCCCTCTGTACTTTTCTTTGTATTATTTCTCTGGCACTTAGTTTTATATATATTCAGAAATCTGAAAGTTTATTGATGAAGACCACTGACACTGAAAGACCTCCATTCCATACTAAGCCCACATCTGTTTACATACCTGCATAGCGAATCTTGAATCCTTTCTTGCTGGTTGCATGGTCAGTGGACCAGCGGAGGTAGAGTTGGTTACTTCTACTGGTGAAGTTGGATTGTTCAGTGAGGTTTCCACTTAATACCACTAACAAAGGACTTTGTCCAGAAGACCCTGAACAAAACAGTAAACCAAAAATGGACATATGTGAACACATCCAGAATTCAGATAGCATTAACTTTGGATTAAAATGGCATCTGCACTTATAATAATATAGCACTATCTTATTTCCAAAGTGGACAAGGAACACACAATGATGACAGCAACAAATGAATCCCTTGATAATTGTGAGGCTACCTGGGGTGGGGGGGAATCAGGTGTATACACAACTACTGCCATAGTACTATGATAAAAGGTGACAGTTGTACAAAGCAGCATTTGAAAAAGTGAATAAGATTTTTCACTAATAACCACTATAACAGTGAAAGTATAAGTTTGGGGAACAACTTAGTGATATCTAGTAAAATTAAAGATTTGGTGATAGTTCCATCAACTTTTTAACGCATGTGTGCAAGTGCTATTTTATATAGCAAAAATTTGTATTCCAATATTATTTGTCACAGTATATCTTGGACCAGCACATAAGATTGAATCTTTTTTTAAGTACCATAAATGTTATGAAAAGAAATTGTATGTATACTGAAGGGTTAATAGCTTTCCCTGAAAACCAGAGGGAACTAAAGAGTTAATAACTATCCCTAAGAAAAGAAGGCCATAAAAGAAACAACAGAGGAGTTCAGCCTGCTCCCCTGATTGATGTACTTCCTTTAGTTCAGATGTCCTTGAAGGACCAGAAAACATCTGACTATCCTCCCTTCAACAATCCATCTGATTATCTACCCTTAGACAATCTTGGCTGAAGAAGCCTATTCTGAACAAGGACACAAACAGCTACAAGCTCATTATCTACTGCACCTGGTACAATGTGTTTTTCTTAGGAACCTCCTTATAAACTTGCACCCTAGCCTGGCTCAGTGCTTCAGACTTCATCCCGCAGGAAGGATGCTGTCCCTCACTGTTTCTCTCAATAAATAGTCTGTCTGTAGAGATCAAGTCTGAAGTTCTCTTTTCTCTTATATTTTCCTTATATATATAGTATCTAAAATGCAGTGGATAAATATGTATTAACTAACATAGGTAATACTAAAAGTAGCGTAGTGATGTCTAGATATATCTATGTGCAGATAAATGCCATTGCAACCATGTAAATATTCAAGAGTATGCAATATATTATATGTGTGTAAATGGATGTATGAATACGTAGATTAGGAATAAATTATGTAATTATCCACAACAATGACCCTCGTAACTCTTGACTGAGAACACTATATCCCTTCATAAAATGGAAAAGTGACTTACATAGGATTGAGTCTCTGAATTTCTCTGAGTATTTTGCCTTTTTATAAAAACAAGGCCTAAGTAAAATTGACATAGACTAAAAAGTCATTATATTATCTGTATGCTCTTGATTTTTTTCATTCTTTATATATTTGAAATTAGAAAAAAATCAAATAAAGTTATTAAATGCTCAGCTCATGAAAGTATATATTGTTCATCTAAGCAGCATCACTCCCATGGCTGTCACTCCATGTTGTTGCTTGGGAGAACTTGCTCTGAAGAATACAGGAATTGGGTTTATACTTCCTGGAATGTTAGTGGTATTGGCATTATCTTCTGGTTTTATAAACATTACCAGGTTCCCCCATTTTAAAGTTCACCCACATCATTGAATGGGATACTGTGTCTCCCATTGCAACTAATTGCATCAATGTTATCAAGGCAAGTGACACTTATCTTTGAGTCATACTTAGGATTTTCCTTCATGCAAAGATGTTGAGAGATGAAAATTTCTCTTTCAATATAATCCCCAAACCATTTATAGCAGCTTTTTCAAATAAAATAGTTAAATGTTTTGTTGTACTCAATCATACATTAACTTTCTACTCCTGACACATACAGTGTGACTTCATTTGGACCCATGATCTGTATGAGATAGCTAGATTCAAGTGAGTTCCCAAGGATGGGATACTCCTATCTGATTGATATGTTTATACTAAGAGCAGATAAGGACAAAGCTACACAGTTAATGGCCACATGAGGACACAGGGAGAAGGAGGCTTCTATAAGCTAAGGAAACACTCACAGACAACAGCCTTATTATGCCTTGATCATAAACAACAGCCCTGTTATGCCTTGATCTTAGACTCCCAGTCTCCAGGACTGTAAGAAATCATTTCTATTGCTCACATTACCCATTATATTGCACTGTAGTCTTAATAAACACATGCAGAAAATTAGTATGGTAACCAAAGTTCAAAAGTTGGTGCTAAGAATTGGCAGAAAGGATACTTATTGTTATCAAAGAATTCTCCTGGCCTATTCCTGCAGAAGGATGACCCCACTCCATAACAGAAAAGTGCAGAGATGTGAGCTGTATGGGAGGTCTGATTATAGCTATATGAAGAGATAATGCACCTTTTAAAGCAAAATGCCACTGGGAAATTAATTCTCCTAAACTCACAGATTTCAAATGTCATTTCTAGTGACAGAATCCAAGAATACATTTTCTGGTGGTGTTAATTCCACATCAAATCCCTCACTTCCCTCCATCTATTCTCTGCCTAAAATGTAACCAACTTTCATGTCTCACTTTTTAATTATTTATATTTATTCATTTGCAGAGAGAGAGAAAGAGAGAGAGAGAATGGGCACACTAGGGCCTCTACCCAACTCCAGATGCATGTACTACTTTATGCATCTGGCTTTATATGGGTACTAGGGATTTGAACCTGGGTACTTAGGATTTACAGACAAGTGCCTTAACCATTAAGCCATCTCTCCAGCCCATTTAAGGTTCACTTTTATTTATTTAATTTAATTTATTAGAGAGTAATAGACAGACAGAGAAAGAGGCAAAGAGAGAGAGAGAGAAGGGGAGAGAATGGGTGTACCAGGGCCTCCAACCACTCCAAATGAACTCCAGGTGCATGTGCCACCTTGTGGATCTGGCATATGTGGGTACTGGGGAATTGAGCCTTGAACCAGGGTCCTTAGGCTTCACAAGCAAGTGCTTAACCACTAAGCCATCTGTCTAGACCAGGTTCACTTTTAAAAGGAATCATCCATGTTTCACTTGTAGACACAGTCATCACAGGAGATGTGCAGGGGTTTAACCATGACAGCCACTGACAAGTATCTTATCAGCAAACCACAATCTTTATTAGGACACTTTTCTTCACTAAGTTCTATGATGATTAAAACTTTCTTTTTTAAAATTTTGGGTTATCTTCACTCAAGGCACAGAGAGTAATACCTCCCCTGGCTAATGAAGTTAAAAAATCAATATTTCAACTTACTTCTGCTTCACTCATGGACTGTAAAATAGCTCATCTTACCCCAAAAAGAGATGAGCATAGCATTTACCACAATAAAAATGTCATTGCTTAAAAACCTTACTCACATAAAAGTCTGACCTTTCATTTTATAGAAAAATCATTGAGCGCCGAACAATGCTAGCCATACATCCCTGATAATTTTGACAGCCACTATTGTAATATGATCTTTGTGGTCTACTTTGCTTCCTGTTGTGCATGGGCATGGTGAGAGCATATGTGGGCAGTATCAGATTGTAACCTAATTAGTATATAAACTAGTGGTAAAGCTTGTGTTGTTAAAATTGAGAGAAATAAGGGTATTGCTTGCCTATATCCCTGTCTAAATGGTGTGAAACAATACAGCAAGCCAGAATTTGAAGTAATTTTCATAAATATTTGATTATTTATGGCCGATTAGGAACACACATATGTTCATATACCAACATGCAGCCTGTTTGGTGTTGGTCTACTGTATGTAGTTTTGAGATGTCTAAGGGGCAATGGGACAGGGTTAACCTTACTTCCTCCTGAACATAGAATCCTCTTTTGCGTATAAGTAATGGATTACTTCTCTAGATTCAAACAATTGAGGGCAAAGTCTTCAAGAATGTATGTCTGGACATCCACTTTAAAAGCATTGTTCTCTTGCCCTTTGTCACTAAGTCTAACTCCATTTCCAATATATCAATCATCACCAATGCATACATTGGTCCTTGCATGCTTATCTACACAAGCAACTTGACTGTGGTGATCCATCAAGTTCATGAGCCTCAAATAGACATACACAGAACAAATTAAAGTCACTTTTAATTACTGAATTGACTGTCTTATCAGAACCCAACAACAATTTCAAAACATGAGAAAACCCTGCATTATCTTCATCCACAATCGTACCCTAGTCTACTTTTCTTCATTAAGACAATGTAGCTTCTGTACAAAGTAAAATATCTCATTATTTCCATGTCAACTTGACAGTTCAACCACATGCACTGTTGTACTGTTGTATTAAAATACTCATTACAGATGTATAAATATCTAAACATTAGTGCTGAAAACAGTATGACCATGTGTTTATTGAAAATCATTTCACTATATTTAAAAAATCCTAATTTCATTGCTAGCAATTGCCATGTAGATGCTTTTATGAGTTATTTTTTATGCATTACTAATTAAACCATCTTTTAAAGTGACTAAAATACTCTTTGACCTCTTGATATTTTTATAGTATCTTGTGAATCAAAATAGTTGAGAATAAAACAAGAACTATTTGAGATCAAGACTCTGAATCTTCACATTTTATAATTAAAGGACAGTGAAAAATTCACATTCAAAGTATACTACTATTTGAAAAACCAAAACATTAACAACAGTAGTGTAGCTTGAAGACCACCAGTGTCCTAGAGTCATCCACTGGCTGTGTTTTGTTTGGGGAAGACATAATTAAACTTGAGAATATGCCTTAGTCATTGCATTAACAAAACAAATATCCATAAGTCATGGCTATATGATTAAAGAAACTTACCATCAAATACTTCCAGTGCATCAAATTGTTTCTCACTTTGAAATGTGTCCACAAAGATAGTAATATTAAAGTTTGGCTCAACCTTAATGCTCCAAGAGCATGTCTGAGAGTTAAAATAGTTGCCTGGATACCCTGGACTGAGGATCACTCCAGAAGATTCTCTCCGAACTTCATTTGCTGGGCATTGTGCTGAAGACAGAAGTAGTAGTTAAAATTTTGTTCCAATGGAATAAATTCAGTTTCAATAGGATTGCTCCTCTCCCTGTACACAGAAGCCCATAAAGAGAGGGCAAGTTTCAGGAGCTCTGTCCAGATTTAACAGAGATGCTAACATCTCCTTAGAATGACACTGATTCCTAAGGAGCAGTGACATCTTTCTCTTTGCAACTCCATCCACTGAGCCTGCACACTCCTCTGGCAATGTACTCCTGACATGTCTTAATAAGGGGTCTTGCACATTTCATCCTGGGGTCCTGGCTTGTCCCAAAACAACTCCAAAGTAAAATATCCCATCTTCAACACAATGTGACAAAAAATGTGATGGTTCTTTGTAAAAGAAAAAGTTCATTTTTTATTCAAGCCTTTGTTGTACTAAGAAAAATATAATTTAGTGGTTGGAAAGATGGCTTAGCAGTTAAGGCATTTTCCTGCAAAGCCAAAGGATCCCAGTTCAGTTCTCCAGGACTCATGTAAGCCAGATGTGTAAGGGGTTGCATGCATCTGGAGTTCGTTTGCAGTGGCTGAAGGCCCTGCTGCACCCATTCTCTCTTTCTCTCTCTCTCTCCTCTCTCTCTCTCTCTCTCTCGGTCTCCCTCTCTGCCTCTTTCTCTCTTATAAATAAATAAATAATTAAATAAGAAAAATATAATTTAAATATTTGATGTGCTCTTGTGGAAATAAAATGAACCATAGTTTCCTTCAGTGTGCAGCAGGACCCACAATTTCTTTCTTTTTAAATATTTTAATTTATTTTTATAGATAGAGAGACAGGGGGAGAGAGAGACATAATGGGCACACCAGGGCCTCCAGCTACTGCAAACGAACTCCAGATGCATGCTCCTCCTTGTGCATCTGGCTAATGTGGGTTCTGGGGAATCGAACCTGGGTCTTTTGGCTTTGCAGGCAAATGCCTTTATTGCTAAGCCATCCCTCCAGCCCAGGACCCACAATTTCTAAGCAAAGAATTTCTGACTGAATCACTATGACATTACAGTTATGGTGACACACCTTTCCTTTCTTGCTATCCTGTTTCTTTATTTAGCTACTTCCAGGTTAATTAAAAATTTAAACATATCGGGCTGGAGGGATGGCTTTGCGGTTGGGGCATTTGCCTACAAAGCTGAGGGTCTCAGGTTTGATTCCCCAGGACCCACATTAGCCAGACGCACAAGGAGGAGCATGCCTCTGGAGTTAGTTTGCAGTGGCTGGAGGCCCTGGCACACCCATTCTCTCTCTCTCCCCCTTTCTCTGTCAAATAAATAAAAATAAAATATTTTTTAATTTAAAAATCTGCAAAAGAATGAAAGTAGAAAAGAAATAACCATGTAATTAATAATTCCTCTTATTGCTAAAATCAATTGCATTTAGAATATGTTGCTTGTAGAGCCACCAAGGGGACTATGTGGTTAGTCAGAGCATATAGACAGAGATGTGGTGACAGTATTCATGGTGACAAGGTCAATTTGTCAAATTACTATGCCTAGTGAAAAGTGGACATATTAATATTCTTTAAAAGAACACAGCATCTCAGTCAATTCTGGCATCTGTGCACACTTGTATATGTTAGGGACTAGGGTTCTGGAAAGTTCCCAGACCTGCTTGCATGTTGCAATGAGAGCCAGAGCTTTACCTGCCTCTACTCTAAATGAGGCCATAACCTCAGCCCTTCCAGGTCAGAGCTGGGTCAGCAGCTTCACACTATGAAATAAAAGGTGCCATGTGGGCAGAGGCATTGCAGAGACTGGAAATGGGCTGCCTTTCTCACAAGGAAAGTGTGGCCAAGAACACTTTGTTCTGTGTGTTACCCTCGGGAGAGACTCAGCCCACTCCTCTGCATACATCTTTTACCCCTGCAGCTAGAGTTAGTACATGACTCTGAGCTTCAGAAGAGATCTGAAAACAGACAACTTTCCAATGAGTTGTGTAAAGCCACCTGGAATCCCGTGAGCACAGCCAGGGCTTGGGAGCAGAGAAGCTGTCCTAAACTGGAAGCAGTTCTTTGGCATAGTCATTCTTGCACCTTATATTTTTAAAATGCTACTTTTGCTCAACTAAGAAGATGAAATGAAACTATAAGCAAAACGCATATACAATTTAACACACACACACACACACACACACATACACACACACATATTTTTGCTTTAAAAATACATTTGAATGTGAGCTAGAATGGTTTTTGTCTCCTGTCTGTCCTGCTGTTTGCCAAGTATCTGCTAGCTTGCTTGCTGCTAGAAACCGTTGCTAGGAGCAACCCAGCAAGCATGAGAAATTTCTTTCGGGAGCACTTTCTTTTGTAGCAGAGTGGCTCATTTCTGCAGTAGTAGTAACACCTTTTAAACCCACAGCATCTCAAGGAGTGTTTGGAAAATCTCCCTGCGTAGAAAACACCCTGCTCAAGCTTCCCATCTGAGAAGCTGCTATGAGAAGCCTAACTTCTGTGATTAGAGCTATCATTCCTTTGGCCTATTTTTGAGGACAAGTCAGAGATGTATGGCTTAACAACATGGGCACAATATTTAATGTACCTGCTAGGCCTTCAAGAAAAGTAATATAGGATTAGAAACATGAAGTGTGATCTGATTTTTGCTTGTCTATATGAGGGTGATGTGTGTGTGTGTGTGTGTGTGTGGGTGGGTGTACGTGTGTATATATTTGTGAAAACCAAAGAGTTGACATCTGGTGTCTTCTTCAATCGTGTTCCACCTTATTTATTGTGAAAGGAACTTTCACGGAACTCAGAACTCAACAAGTCAGCTCATCTAGCTAGTCAGCTTGCCCAGTTTCTGTCTGTCTTCACCTCCCAGAACGCTGGGGTTACAGGTGCCTGGAACTTGAGTGCTTGGGATCTGAATTCGGGTTGTTATACTTGCACAGAAGCAAGCACATTACCGATTGAACTATCACTCCAGCCCCATGCATTAGGATTTCTATTAATTGACTTATAAAAGAACCTCTAGGATGAGAAAACTGTGAAAACTAGAAGACTCTTGAAACAGGGAGGAGGGTCTGTCACCTGGAACCTTGTAGTGCTGGCTGTTGGTACCTGTGCAGAATGGCATAGCACTAGCCAGCCTCTCTCGTGTGGCCTCCTTTGCCTGCTCTCTCCAGAGGTCATGATCATATATGCTGACTCTTTCTTGTGAATATTAAACATGTTTCTCTTTCGTAATGAATATTCTGAAACCTGTTATTGGCCCTTGTCAACTTGATGGGATTTAGAAAGATCATTAACAAAAACTTCTGGTCTTGTCTATGTGGGAGTTTCTAAATGAGGTTAATTGAGAGGAGGAGACCAATCCTAACTGTGGGCAGTACTGTCCCTGTGGCTGGGGTCCTGGACTGTATATAAAGGAGGGCTGAGCACCAGTATTCGTCCCTGTTTCCTAACTCTGTTAATGCAATGTGATTAGCTAGCTCATGCTCCTGTCACCATGACTTCTCTGCCACACTGGACTCTACCTTCAAACTATGAGCCCAAATAAACCCTACTTTGCTGTTTTTATATTATTTATTTATTTATTTATTTATTTATTTATTTATTTATTTTTGGTTTTTCGAGGTAGGGTTTCACTCTAGTCCAGGCTGACCTGGAATTCACTATGTAGTCTCAGGCTGGCCTTGAACTCTTGGCAATCCTCCCACCTCTGCCTTCCAAGTGCTGGGGTTAAAGGCGTGCGCCACCACTCCCAGCCTTATTTTTGTTTTTTTTTTTTGAGGTAGGATCTCACTTTAGCTCAGGTTGACCTGGAATTCACTATGTAGTCTCAAGCTGGCCTGGAATTCATAGTAATCCTCCTACTTCTGCCTCCTGAGTGCTAGGCAAAGTTGTCTTTGTTAGGTATTTTGTCACAGCAACAAAAACGTAATTAATAGAATCCCTCGTAGTGCCATAGGATGAAGCCACTCGACACTGAAGAGCTTTCAGAAGTTTAGTCCTAGGTACAGATGCAGTACCTCTCCCCTAAATATCTGAAGCACAAACTGTCAGGAGTCCCTCGTCTTTCATGGGTGCCTGGTGCCCTTTCCTACTAGAAAGCTGTGTTCGTGTTTTTATTTCCCCATAGAAACATTTATTTTCCTTAACAATGGTACTCTTTTAACATCTTTCTCTCTTACTCTGTTTTCTCCGAGTAAAGATGGTATCTAACACCGTACATGCAGCAGACTTCCCAAGATGCACCTGCAGTCTCTCTGTGCCCCTGAACTTGGTGGCAGTTTTCAGAGTAGAACAAATAAGAGTATATGGCGATGTTCAAATAAATAGGATTCAAACTGAACACAATCTCTCATCAAAAATTTACCAGGAGATTGGTCCCCCAATTAAGCCTACCAAATAATTAAAAAAATAAAGGAATCTATAATGAAGTTCTTAAGTGATTAAGGATTGGATACAAGACAGAGACCAAAGTGTTTTATGTCCTCTTTTTAAATAATGAGCTGCTATAACCATTCTCCTTTCAATACATGCAGCAGTGAACTTGCTGCTGATAGTTGCTTAACCTAGCCCTAGACAGTCCAAGCAGTCATCTCTGACTTAGGAGAGTCAGGGTCTCACCACTAGTGGGAGCAGAGGGTAAGTTTGTACCAGACTACTGTAAAGGTGCCTGTGCATAGGGAATTGAGAGAATTAGCATGCAGTAAAGTTAATTTACAGCAAGTTACTCTGGATGAGAGTGAATTAAAAGAATGTGCCTTTTTTCATTAACCAGATGAGACAACTTTTGCTTCGAGTCCTTCAAACTGACAAACTGAATTTGTAATTAAAATGTATCTAAACAGTGTGACAGCTTGGGCTGAGAAGATGATTCAGCAGGTAAGGGCACTTATCATGAAAGTAAAAGGACTTGAGAGGGCCTGACAAACTCTGAATTTGATTCCTTAGCACCCAGGTAAAAGGCTGAGTGTGACCACACATGCCTATAACCCCAGTTCTATAAGGAATAGAGGGTGGAGAATCACTAGGGCTTGTTTTTACATGAAATGGCAAAAGGTAAATACCATGTATCTCTCTCATCTTGAGCAGGGAACAGGGAATCCCTAGCAGATCATGGATATTGGGAAAACATGTTACCAAAAAAAAAAAAAAAATGAGGTGGGTTCATTTTATTGTTTATAGATTTTATACCAAAAAATGTAAAATACCAGCTAATTCTATTCAGCTCAGATATTGAAAGGGCATTCCTGAGATGCACAAAGTTTCCTTTGAAATACATCCACAATATGTGCTAGAATGACAGATGTATCAAAGTAACTAGGCATTATTAAGGAAAGAAGAGTAGTAAACTCTTGTAGGGGAACCTCAGGGGTGGATATCAGATGTTTTATTATTATTGTTATTTCAACTTTGCCATATGTTTGAACCTTTTCTTGATGAATTGCTGGGGAAAAGTATGATTTTCTATTTGATGTGACAGATTTACTTTTAAGGGTAAGCTGAAAGAGAAAGGGCCATCAGATACTTCAGAGGGAGGTGGGTCTGAGTACACACAGGGGTTGAGTTCAAGCCCATCAGACACAGATTTACAGAACAACAGAGTTAACAGAATCCAACATGGCATACCTTCACAGGTAGGCGGAGAGCCTTCAAACTGCAGCTGGGAGCTGAGCTTGCAAGTCAGTGTGTCGCTCCCCAATAAGGTGTACCCAGGGTGGCACTGGTACTTCACAAAGTCCCCTGAAAGAGCCAAGACAATGGGAAACTGTACTTCCAGAACATTCCATTGATGTGGATGCATGATGCTTGTGATTATGTAAGGAATGAATTCAATGGGTAAAATATCTAAAACTTTCACTGTAAATCCCTTGTCAGAGAGTACCATATTCAATTCTTAACCTATTAAATTTTTAATTAAAAAATATTTTAGAGGGCTTTGAGGGATGGTTGAGCTGTTAAGGTGTTTGCCTGCAAAGCCAAAGGACCCATGTTCAATTCCCCAGAACCCATGTTAGCCAGATGCAAAAAGGGGCACACACATAAGGAGTTCATTTGCAGTAGCTCGAGGCCCTGGAGCACCCATTGTCTCTCTCTCTCCCTCTCTCTCTCCCTCTCTCCCTCTCTCTCTCTCTCTCCCTCTTTCTCTGTCAAGTGAGTAAATAAATAAATAAAAAATTTTTAGAGAGAATTGGTAGGCCAGGGCCTCAGCCACTACAATTGAGCTCCAGATGTTTGTGCCACCTAGTGGGCATATGAGACCTTGTGCTTGCTTCACCTTTGTGCGTTTGGCTAATGTGGGATCTGGAGAG
Organism: Orientallactaga sibirica; assembly: GCA_036365145.1. Lineage (NCBI taxonomy): Eukaryota > Metazoa > Chordata > Mammalia > Rodentia > Dipodidae > Orientallactaga > Orientallactaga sibirica. Next base: position 16,722,214 of record JAEOAD010000039.1, read on the forward strand.
GCAAAATGAGTCCTTAGGCTTTGTAGGCAAGTGTCTTAACTGCTAAACCATCTCTGAAGCCCAATTTATTAAATTTAATATTAGCAATGATATGACATATGGCTATTTTCTTCCTTGACTGATAGCAACACTTATCCAATGCCCCTTTACATAGATGATAGATAACTATATAGACAGATGACAGATAAATATATAGACAGATGACAGATAGATAAGCTGAGAGTTGGTTACCTAGGTTCTAAGCAAGGCTGTGGGGTAGGATGATGGAAAGTCTTTAGTAGGGCTTGATCATAGTGTTGGCTTAAGTAGCATCATGTTTCAATTAGCTAAGCCATTATGAACAGAGAAGGTACTAGGACACATAATTTGGCCAGAGGTCTTAAACAGAGTGTAGCAATAGGAAGAAGCATTTTTAATTGGGGCTGAGAAATCCCTGGTCACAACAATTATGTGGCCACTATATGACATGGCTGGTTCTTTTACATGACTAGATATTACTTAAGATTAAGATTAAACACTGATGAAACAATGCAGCAGGATTTTTTACAATTCTAGCCTATCAGTGGCCTCCCAGTTTTAAAGGAGGGTGATCTTGTGAAAGCTTCAAATGACCATGTACTTCCTCAAGGTTAGTTACATGTTTCCCTAACCAAAGGCCAATACCTGCTCAAGGAAGTCTATAAAAATACATTCAAATAATGAAATAGTAATACCATAGAGGAAAAATTTGCAAATGGCAAAAGAAAATTTGAGGTATTATAACAAAACCATGAAAATAAAAGGGAAAACATCTTCTTTGGGTCCATGATATCATGAGAGGTAGTTTTACTGAGGGTGACAGGTCTGTGTAAGAATATCTAGAGAAGGCCATAAAAAGTCAGACACCCTTGGTTTGAATGAAGGAAGCTTACCTATTTCAAAGTCCTCATCCTCGGTAAGCAGGTCAGCCTGGGGCACTGCTGCAGGAGGCGGACACTTCTTTAGCTGAAATGCTGATGGTTTAAGAAAAACATGATAACAGTTGTGGTCACCTTTGCCAAATAAGGAGCAACCTCACCAATGGTCCTCCACAAGTTACTATGCCACGTCCACCCAAACAGCCACATGTGCCTATCACTGCTTGGTAGAAACCTCACAGTTCCAAATGCTCCCATGATTGTTAAATGCCCAGAAATGCTCTGAGCTCAAAAAAACAGAAGTGTCCATTAAAATCTAACATCTAAATATAGCCTGTCTGCACTTGTTTAGAATTTAACAATATGGCTTAGCCCCAGGTCTGGTCATAGATTAAATAGCTCTTATCCATCTTTTGTCCTGAGGAAGTACTTAGGGTCATTCTCTATGACAAACACCAGCATGGTTATCTTGCCCTACTACTCAGAGGTCATTCTCAAGGTCATCATGAGATTGCTGTTGTCCCATTGCTTATTATATTATTTTCTATGATACTTCCTTAGAGTCAGGTTCTCACATATCTCTATAAGGTTCTGAGTGTATTGTGATGGTCTCTACATCAGCTCCATTTACATTTATGTATGAATGAATCCAAGCATGTTATAAAGGATGGCTTGATGGCATTAAATTATAGCAAAGATATTGTGAAGCACAGATGGGTTCCAGGAAACTCCTGCCTTCGTACAGACAATGTCTCTGGCTCTGAAATAGTACACAGGATGGGTGGGCACTGTACATGGGAAATTTCTACTGCCTCTCTCTCTTAACAATGGGGTGAAAATCAACTGACCATGAAAGTTGAGCACAAAGAAGCCACCATTGGAAAAGTCACTGTGGAACTTGAGCAGGACCTGGTTGGTGGAGCTGTATGCTGTTTCCAAGGCTGTGTTTCCGCTGAAGACCCCAAGTTGAGGTGAATTCTGGTCAGGACCATCCCTGGGAAACAGACAGAGTCATTGAAGCAGAACTATGGACACTGGAGTCCTATGAAACCCACATCTGAGCTGGGTGGGCATGGGAAGAGAAGCTGGGTTCACCCAGTCAGGCTGACTTCAGTGACTGCAACTTCCTTTAAACAATCACATTTTAAAGGTGCATGTGATTGGAACCATTTAATAATACCTCATTTATGAAAATTTTTTCAAATGCCTATACTGCTGTCTTTCCCTGCCATTAGCATTCTGATCTTGGGTAGTTAACACACACTGACTCTCTCTTGTCTACATACAGTGTAATCTTTGTGAACCTGCTGCCCCCACAGAGCTGCTATTAGTTGGCTCCCGGGATGACAGGTACTCCTCTGCTGCTTATCTCCACAGTCACTGACTGGCTTGGCTTCTTAGCACTCACTACAAGACCTGTTACTGAAGCCTCACAAGGTGCCCTCCACTGGGGCCACTAATCTGCAAGTCACCCAGTGCTGCTTTTGCTGCTCCCCAAATCCAGCCTTGTGACTCCCTTAAATCCCTTACATGAAGCTGCACCACCCTTAGGTCAGAGTCCCAAATTTTTACCATGATTGTAAGGTCCATCTGTTCCTGCTTGTAGTGCTTACTTCTTACTCTTTCTGTGGGCTCTTAAGAGTTCATCCATGTCATGTATATAAATACACATCTCACACATATATACACATCCAGACATACAACAGATAGAGACACACAGTAGATACACACTCATGCTCAGAGACATACATGGACATACTATGTAGATGCATGCCCTCATAAAGACCCATATACCCACTGATACACATTACATCACACAAACAGACACAAGTACAGGCACATACCACACAAATATTCACACTACACACATACTTGCCACGTTCATTTTTTTCTTTGGTGTTCAGGATAGCAGAGTCCAGCTAGTGCCCCAGGAGTACATTCTAGCTCTCTCAACCTACTACAGGGAGAATCCTCATTTTCTGGATTCCCCTTTAGCTCCCACCTCAAAACCAAAAATGCAGAGGCTGTGATTCTTACAGACCAGACTAAGCAGAGAGCCAGAGCAATATGTTCATCCCATCTAGGCCTAGATTCCCCTGAGAATCTCTTGAGAAAGCAGGCCTGTGGCATTCACAGGTTGTGGATGGTCCCTGCCATTTTCAATAAAAAAAATATCCTTTACAATATGAAATAAGCCAGGTGTGATGGCACATACCTATAATCCCAGCACTCAGGAGGATGAGGTAGGAAGATCTCCACTGATTTGAGGCTAGCGTAAGCCTCATAGTAAGTTCTAGGACAGGTTGGTCTATAGAATGAGACCCTCTCTCAAAAATTATAATTAGTTTATTAGTTAATATGTGAAATAAATAACCCTGGACTATGCCATATATCTAAATGAATCCTGGCTATTTCTATCCTGTTGCAAATCCCAATGCATTCATTGAAATTTTCTGTATCTCTAGATATTGTTGGTGAACTTCTTGTCCAATATGTAATCTGACAAAGTAGAGAGAGAGATGATAAATCTGAAGAGGCCAGCACCAGCGGGGTCTGCTGCTCCCTCCAAGGTTCATACCAGACAGCGATGTAATCATTCACAGCCTCTGTCTGCAGCAAAGTGAAGTTGATGTAAACTCCATGTCCCGGGGGAACAGTGACCAACCACAGGCAGTCTTTCAGAATCGGGTATTCATCTGGAAACCCCGGGGAATAAATGGTGCCATTCTGGGACGTCACGTTATACCCACAGGGAGCTAAAAAGGAAGAAATTGAAAATAAGCCTAAGACATTTGAGTTAGAAAGTAGGTAACTATTCCAAAGTCTCCGTTGTCTTTTAGCCTAAATGTTCCCTGGGTAGAAATAATTGTAAGATATACTTCAGTGACCACTTTGTCAAAGTTGTTCCCCTAAAATCTCAAACCTTCAGCAGAATTCTACTTCTAAGCTAAGTTATCTCAGTCCCACTTAATATATTCTTCAAATCTGCCAAATCCCTTCAGGAGAGTCATTCCCATGTGATTAAAAACTCCTGTCACTCATTGCCTGCAGCTGAGCTGATAATCCATCGGACTGTCCCATGCCATGGATTATGTGGAAATTATACAGAAATACACAACTGAACATTTTTGTTTTAAGTCCCTGAACTAAAGCCCATTTAAGCTGGCTGAAAGAGTGGCATCTAAGCCTATTTTCCTTGAAACAAAGACATTATCAATTTTTTGCAAATCTATACCTGAAAAAGCAAGATAAATTTGTGTAAGTGGTATTTAAAAAAATACTTCTAACTCTACCAGTGTTCAACTACATGGAGAATCACCATTTCCAGTCTGTTTTTATTGTATTTAATAAATGGACATTTGTTGCCATGGCAATTATTTTTCTTTTGGAAAAGTGAAATGACCATGTATTAGTTCAACTTGACATTCTTGAAATTCAGCCTTTATTTCATATGGTGATATGATAGCCTCAGGCACAGACTGAAAATCATGCATGCATACAGACATGCACAAAGGTGACAGAGAGTCAATGAACATGAGGAGTCTTCTATGACTATTGACTTACCATAAAAAAATCTTAGTATTTAGGAGCAGTATAGACAGACAGACAGACAGACAGACAGACACACACACACACACACACACACACACACACACTAAACAGTGAACAGGAAGAGGGCTAGAGAAATGGCTCAGTGAATAAACTGCCTGCCATGCAGACATGAGGAACTGAGTTCAATTTGCATTACCCATGTAAAAAGCCAGGTGTGGTCATAAATTAACACTGGTTCTAAAGGAGGCAGTGGTAGGAGTGTCACTGAGGCCCACTGCTCAGCCTTTCTAGCCAAAAAAAAAAAAAAAAAAAAAAAAAAAAAAAAAGGCAAGCTATAGGTTTAGTGAGAGACTGTATCAAGTAAACAAGGCAGAAGAATGAAGCCTCCACGTGTGTGTGCATGAGCTGTGTACATCATTAAACAAAGATGAGTACAGTAAACACACATGCAATACATACATCAAAAAATCAAAATCAGGGCTGGAGAGATGGCTAGAAGTTAAGGCACCTGCCTCCTAAGCCTAAGAACACTGGTTCCAATCTCCAAAGGTTCCAATCTCCAGGTCCCACGTTTAGCCAGATGCAAAGTGACACAAGGGCGCAACGCCACACTTGACAACAAGGGGGCGCACACATCTGGATTTCGTTCACAGCAGCTGAGAGGCTGCTGGTGCGCCCATGTCTATATGTCTTCCTCTCCCTCTCTTTCTGTCTCTCTCCAAAAAAAAAAAAAAATCAAAATCAAATAAATAAATATAAGAAAACTGTTGAGTGTGGTGGAACATGCTTATAAGCCAGCACTGGGAAGGAAGGTACAGGAGGATCCCTGAGTAACTAGTTGTGGTAGTTTGAATGTATGTCCCCCAATATATTCAGTGTTTTACTAGTTATAGTTTGCATTTGCAATCACCTTGCTAGAGGCAAGGTCACTGGGGGCCAGTCTTAAGGTGTGGTGATGGTTTGAGATTCCATTGTAAAGATATGCAAATGTGCCTAGCAGGAGTTCCTGTAGTGTGCTGTGTGACCTTTTGGCTGTAGTTTTGCTCTGTGTGCTGTGTGGCTGGGGGCTTTTGCTCTCTCTTGACTGGTCCTATGGAGAGCAGGCCACTTCTTGTGCCCTTATGGAACTTCCCCCGGATCTGTAAACTTCAATAAATAATATCCCTTCCTCCATTACTGTGCCCGGTCTGGAAGTTCATCTCAGCGAACCCGAAGCTGTCTGCTACAGTAAAGTGGTACCGAGGAGTGTGGGGTGAGATGAACCTGACCGTGTGGATATTCGTCTTTTGGAACCTTTGTTTTGGAGGAATGGGCATGGACTTGGTGCTTGCAACTGAAGGTGCCTTCTGGAATGGTAAGCCAAGTTTTATGGACTATTCTGATGAGAGTTTGAGAATGCTAAGTGCAGACTGTATTGAACTTCGAGGCTTGGCTTATGAGCTTTCTAAGGGGAAGGAAAGACGGCAGAGGACTTTGTTGGAACTGGGCTACTGGCATAAGGGATGGCTACGTTCTGCTATCCAGGCCCAGAAAGTTTGATCAAGGTTAAATTTGTAATGGACTGATGTGCTTGGCTAAAGATATCGGACTGAGATTTTAAGGTTTTAAGTTGGAAAACCTGAAGCAAGTTAAAAGTAGAGGCATTGAGACTGGTTTAGCTGCTATTGTCAACACATTAGCAATCTTAAGGAAGGTGGAAGGAAGGTGGCCTGACTTGATTTACATTAAAACAATAGAGAGGATGCTTGGGGAAAGACTGTTAAAAATGCAAATTCTTGGAAAGAGCTGACTGGAGAAGGAACCTGCTTTTCAAGGCTATGGTTTATTTTGTCCCTGGATTAAGAATATGGCTGTGTCCTGCACACCTGGTATTAGTTTTGGAAATAAAAAAAGAAAAAACGGTTCAGGAGCCGCTGCTGAGATCATGAAGGGCATGAAGATCAGGAATAGGCTGGAAGAGCCTTTTGGAAGATGGACCGTGGTTTGCATGGAGACCTGAAGATGTTTTGGATATACCAGGACTATGCAAGGACTCCCATATAGTGCAGTGTTGGCCTGGGATCAAAGTTTTCCCTGGCAACTCTGCCTAGCTGGAGGGGTGGAATTGGAAAACCTAGAGACTGGCAGTCTCTTGTTATATTGAACTTGAACTGCAGAAGTTTGATGACGGCTGATGGTGGTTGAGTTTGCATTGTTCTAGTCTCTCCTTGCTATTCCTTATACAGTTAAAAATGTTTACTCTGTGCCTTTACATGTTGAAAGTATTTAACTTGTGTGATTTTACAGGACTCACTATCTTAAGTTGGTCAAAATTGTAAGAACCTTTGAAATTGGACTGAGTACCATTTACAATGTGTGATAGTGATAAATCTATTGGGGGCCAGGAGCTAAATATATTGGGGGCCAGGGGCGGAATGTGGTAGTTTGAATGTATGTCCCCCAATATATTCAGTGTTTTACTAATTATAGTTTGCATTTGCAATCACCTTGCTAGAGGCAAGGTCACTGGGGGCCAGTCTTAAGGTGTGGTGATGGTTTGAGATTCCATTGTAAAGATATGCAAATGTGCCTAGCAGGAGTTCCTGAAGTGTGCTGTGTGACCTTTTGGCTGTAGTTTTGCTCTGTGTGCTGTGTGGCTGGGGGCTTTTGCTCTCTCTTGACTGGTCCTGTGGAGAGCAGGCCACTTCTTGTGCCCTTATGGAACTTCCCCTGGATCTGTAAACTTCAATAAATAATATCCCTTCCTCCATAACTGTGCCTGGTCTGGAAGTTCATCTCAGCGAACCTGAAGCTGTCTGCTACACTAGTCTAGCTATATCTCTGAGTTCCAGACTTAGCAAGGGACCCTGCCTGAAAAAGTAAGGTGAAGAGTAATTAGGAAAACACTTGACATCAACCTTTGGCCTCCACATGCAGTCATGTGCACCCACACACACACACACACACACACAAAACACACATGCACACACAAACACACACAAAAATAATCATTAAGAAAAGTTTAATAACATTCCAAGATTATGGCAGATGAGATGCCCCAGATGATTCATGGCTAAATTAATGAGTTATATGTTAATTTCAATGGAGGATGTACCAAACAGAATGACAGAACAGTCAGTGTAGAACATTCTAGAAATTTCAGAGTAAAATTACTAGATTTTGGAGTTGAGCAACCCCACCACAATTCTGAGCCTCATTTCTGAAAGCCAGTGTTTGGGGCCTGGACAGAGAAGACTCAGGTCCTGTGGATGGGCCTCACACCATGTTGTCCTTGCCAGCTATCGGCCCTTGAGGATGGTCCGTGCCGCATGTGTGAGGGTTCTACATGAAAAGTCTCACACTTTCTTTTCTCCTATTTTTTCTCCTTACCTTTCCTTGGAAACCCAGCTCAAAGTCACCACCTCCTCAGTTAAATCCTTCTTTACCTCTTACTTCCATGGGCTCCACATGTCCCTATCAGCCCACCTACAGTGTGAATCATTCTACTCAGCTGGCCATGGCTCTCAAGGCCCTTTCCATATGCACCAGACAGAAGTTGGCTGAAGTAAAGAACAACTAGGCAAGGGTGTAAGACTACCACTCAGGGGGCTCTGGCCTCTCTGAGGAGTACACACAAGTGGACCTCTCAATAGCCCATCATTCTTAGAAAACAAGGATGACTCAGGAGGCAGAATTAGAAGGATCACTCATAGTTCAAGGCCACTGGGAGACTACATAGTGAATTCTAGGTCAGTCTGGGCTAGAGCAAGACCCTACCTCAAGAAAACAACAACAACAAAAAAGGCTATAAAATTCAGTCCTCAATTAATCAAAATGTAATCCCACATGGGAGAGTAATAATATTAAGTTATATTAAATGCTTCTCAGAAAACCCTTCATATAGTGCCTCTAATTGCGTGTAATATGCATTATGGTCTGATTTTACATGGATCTTATGTTTCGTATTTTTTAACTCAGTGCATGGCATTATTGGTAAGGAAAAAAAACATGATGCTGTGCTTGATTTTAGCTTATGGGCCCAGAAGTGATGTATTCTGCAATTTTTTGTGTAGACCTCTGGCAAAAGGTCTGGCCTTCTTCTGGAAGGTGGTCTTAGACAACTCGGGAGTCTCTGATGGCATGGGGCTGAATTCAAACAGAAAGACCAGCTGGGACCTTTGGCACTGTGCTGGCTGCCCAGGTGGGCATCAGTTAGTGATTCCATCTATACACAGAGTCCTCATTGAAATGCTTGGCACTGGAACTAGGTGATTTTCTTGTTGTTGTGTTGGCCCTGGAGAGCCACAGACCCTCTCATACTCTTTGCATTTTTCTCTTAGATGACTGTAACCTATTTTCCTTGGCATAAACTATAATGATGGGTGAGTATAACAGCTTCTAGTAAGTGTGTGAATTTCTCTGATGAAGGCTTAAACTTTAGGCTGGGACATTTGACACCTCACTTAAACTACACTGAAATAGAGAGGTTGAGTTAATTTTGTTCTGACAAAATAATTCTAAGCCAGAAGTTTTCTCTATGTTTGAAAACTCAGATTGAAAAGTAACAAAGCAAAACAGTTAATTTTTCTTCAATATTAATTTCCAACCAAAAAATAGTCATTTTCACATAAAGTCAAGGAATTTGAAGTAAAATTATAAATAAGAAAAATTATAATTCTGATCAACTAGAAGTAATTTATGGCTGTAACTATAATTATTTCTGTTGATAGTGGTAGTTTTGTTTTACTTTCAGATGGTAGGAATTGGATGCAAGGAATTTCTCATGTTTTACTAAGCCTTACCTAGGCCAAAATATGAATTTTTTAAATAGAAAATTCAGTCAAATATTTGTTAAAATATCTTCATGAGAAATAAGAAAGCCAGACACATTACTGATATCACTACTTTTACAAATTTACTTTTCTTAAATATAATATGGAGTGAAATAGGTATTAGAACTTTCAATATAGCCAAGGGCCTTTTAGTTTTATATTTATTCTTATAATTATATGGAATGCAAAATACAGGTGAGAAACTACCTTTAACTTTACAGTGACTGGCTCTATGGCTTCCTCTTCAGCAGAAAGATAGGAAGAACTAGATCTCTCCCCTATTCCACACAGGCATTTCAGAGGCTCACATAATTGGTAATGTAATTATTTTTTTATTAAAGATACTTAGTCTATAGTAGTAGATATTATTTCTGTTACATATGCATTCCTCCTAAACACTACATCTCATAAATTTGTTCTAAGTCATCATAAATGTCAAGATGTCATGTCTAAGCAGGACAGTGTTACTCCAGCTCAAAGGAGAAATGCAAGGTATGTGTAGGTCTCACTCCATAGAGGCTCAGCAGCCCGATTCCAACCTCTCTGATGAGCCCCAGTGACCTCACAAGGTTGGCTTGAGTTTCTTGTAAGACTCGTAAACTGTGCCTCTGCTCACATAGTGTTTCTTCTACCTGGGTTGTTCTCAGTCTCTGAGCTGAAAATGATATGAGCTTTTAGAGCTCATTATGAAAATAAACTATTTTCTTGAAATGCAAATGTAGTTTGGCATTATTATAGAAGTTAAACAAAATTACAAAAAAATCAATATGAACCATTTTCCCTTCTCGTCTTGTACTTTGATGAAACCGCTGTGAAGCTAAATGCTACCTACCATGGCCCATATTCTGTGCCTGTAGTTCATCATTACAGAGTGCTGCATCTGGTGTATCATAACTATGTGTGTTTAATGTTTTATTATTCTTACAGTTACCGAAGGAGTAAGGGCTGTTTAAATTTTGTAACTTTCAGGTATGTGACATATTACTGAAGTAGTTAGGTTATTATATTGCAAGATATTCTCAATAAGTATTTGTTGAATAAATCAAATGAATTATTGGATATGTGTATTCAATGGTGAAGGTACTATGATACCCATTAGAAGCCAAATTGTCCCCAAGGCAGATGAAGAACCTACCATCACACCGTGGGAAAGGGTAGTTCCAGTTCCTGTCGGTGCCATGTTGGCATGTGAGCACAGGGTGGCCTAGTAAGATGTACCCAGGGTAGCACTCAAATGAGATTGACTGGCCCACGCTGTAATCTGAGTTGATCATGAAGCCATTCTGGAAGGCGGGTGGGTCTGGACAGTTCTGTAACTCATAGGCTGAAATGACAAATGAACATTATCAAGTTCCTCTGCAGGTGCTAGGTGGCTCTGGAATGGAGAGGAAGCAGACAGCTCCTAAGGACAGACTTTGGATTTTGTTCAGGTGTGAATGTAAAATATATCCCATTTTCTCATGTGCTTGAACACTTTAGTCATATACCAGTCTAAATGAGTAAAATACAGCTATACTTTGTAGTATTATAACCACATGCAGTGCATAAACACTCTATACTTCATAAGAATTGTACCATTGTACCATACAACAAAAAAAAAATCAGACAATGTTCACTTTGAGAAGAAATTATAGGGATAATTTAATATAGAAATAATAGAAATAATGAAATGGGGCTTCCAAAAATGCTGAGTCAACATAGACCCAGTATTGTTCTGTTCATTTAAGAGATGAGCTGCCGTTCAGAGGGCTGCTGACCAGGAACCTTGTATTGTAGTTGTTTTGTTTAACTTGACTATTTAGTACAAATACAATAGGTAAATCCTTTTCATTTTTCCCTAGAAAAGTAGAACTCTATAATTATTAAGGCAATTACTGTCAGCACAATTTCTATGATACTGGTTTATTGTGATTTATCATCGAAATATCTGTGTGTCTTGGAATAGATTCCAGGTAGGATAACACATGCTGTTCACAGTCAGGGTGATTCAAATATTTGCCTATGACTTAGTAAAAGCTAGATAATCCATAAATCAGGTACAAGGCTGGTTATTGCAATCTGAAAGCTAAATGAGTCTCTGTGCATTCTTCCCTTACACGTGCTCATATCTTTTTATCTCTGAAGTCACCCCTGCATGTGAAAATGGCAGGTATTCATTTCTCATCCAACATTAAGTCTCCCTGTAGATCCATCTGGGGAGAAAACTGCTCAGCATCCTGCTTAGGAAATCCTAATGGAGACTGTTATGGTGTGAAGTCATAATGTTACCCACACGTTCATGTGTTGGTGCCAACTGATGGCACAATTTTGGGAGGTCGAGTCTAGCTAGAGGAAGTAGATCAGTGTAATTATGAATTTGAAAGCTGTGCATATATCTTGTGTCCCTTCCTCTGTCTGTTTTCTGTACACCATGAAGTGAATAGCCTCCTTCTGTAGTGCTTCCACCATCATTATGTTCTGTCCAAGCACATGGAGAGAAGCAACCTTGCACTGAATGCTTTGAAGACATGATCCAAAATGAGCCTTTCTCCTTTAAGATTCTGTTTCATCAAGGTGGCGCATGTGTCTGGAGTTTGTTTGCAGTGGCTAGAGGCCCTGGTGCATCCATTCTCTCTCTCTCTCCCTCTCTCTCAAATAAATAAAATAAAATCTAAAAAAAAAAATTCTGTGTCAAGTATTCTGTCATAGTGACTAAACTGTACCCAACACGGCCTAGGTAAGACCCTCATTGCCCATTGTCCTAACCTAGTTAAGAGAATAATAGCCTGAGTGTAGTGGCTCACAGTCAACTGAAAGTAGCTCAGTAATGGAAAGGATGGGACAGAGTCTAGAAATGAGGGAAAGTGGAAATATGCCTATTCACACTATTCAAGGTGAATATGAAGCTTTGAGATTTATAAATAAGTCCTGAAAATTTATACTGTCCACGATGCATGTTAGATGCTTCCCAAAATTTTAGACTTTCTGTCTTTGTATTAATGACCTGAAACCAGACCATAGGAAAAATGAGACAAAGGAAAAACTGTATGAAGAAAAGACTCAGTTGTCAAGTGGAAATAAATGGAATGACACCTCAGATTTGAGGAGAGACACAAGATCTGTCTTAGGAGGTGCCAAGTCCTGAGTATGAATTGGGCTGCATTTCAGGCTAAGGATCTCTCTTTTCCTGAAAGAATCTGTGGAACTGTGTGGGAAAACACCAGGTAAGCACACGTTAACTGAATTGTAATCTGAAGGATTTGGTGCACGTGCTATGTGGAGCATGTCTTCACTAACGTTTGAGAAATGTTAAGTATCGTGTAGCAAGTTAAGTGTTCTGTAGTTTGTTATTACTAATGGTATGTTATTTAATAAAGTACTGGCATGGCATATTTTCTATTTAAATACCAATGTGCAGTGTTAATAGGTCATGTGGATAGTTCAGTTATGGTGATATAATTGGCCATAATCCTTTACAAGAAACCTTTAACACTTACCCTAGTAATACTATTTCCAGAAATCTCTACCATGAGAATAACAAAGAAGAAAAAGGTCAGTTGTTTAAATATGGTAACTGCAGCATTATTTTCACTAAACGATTCCAAATATAAACATATAATCTCAAACATACAATAGCTGAAACATAGTCACAGAAATACTGAATAACTGAAATGTTGTATCTTTCACTAGCTACACACACACACACACACGCATATAATGCTCATGTAATGTGATTTGACTTTACAGTGGTGTGGGAATGAGGATGTATTTTCCGATTTTAATTCAGATCTTTGTTCTTGGCTGTGATGTGTGGTGCAATTTCCTCTAATAATGCTTAACATTGGCAGGCAGCCAGCCCGATGTTCACAGATGAAACGCCCCACATTCTACAGTGTGCTGTGCACCTAAGCTGTGATGCTCCACACATGAGATATATTAAATTAAATCCACTTTTTACTTATAGTGTTACCAACTTGTGTTTTGAATATTAAGCTCACAATAGGCCATGTGTTTTCATACTTGGTCCGTAGCTGGTAGTGCTATTTTTTGGAAGCTGTAGAAACTTCGGTCGGTGAGGCATTGTTGGAGGAAGCAGGTCCTTGTGTGGTACCTCTGAGGGTTATATCAGTGACCTAGTCTGCTCCTCTCTCCCTTTATTTCTTGCCAATATGAGAGAAAATTCCTCTGCAATGCATTCTTTTTTTAAAAAATATTTTATCTATTTATTCGAGAGAGATGGAGAAAGATGAGTTAGAAAGAGAGAGAATGGGCATGCCAGAGCCCCTACCCACTGCAAAGGATATCCAGATGGATGTGTCACCTTGTACACCTGGTATTACACAATTTAGGTTGGGTTTATCAAGACGGGGGAACCATTGTGAGCAAAGTGCATCTGTATGTATATGAATATATATGAATATATATTTCTTTATTTCTGTCACCTACATCAAAGGAATACCACACAACTGACAACAGCAACCTGACTGGTTGGCAAGTCAAAAAGTCCTAAATCTGACTGTCCACTTCATTTGGATTTAATAATTACTGTACTTGCAGTTTGAGACATCTCTTGTATAAGTATGTATTGGCTACTGGAAGAACAATTCTCATTTCTATTAAGTGAAAGAAATCAGAAAGTAGAAGAGATGTCAGAGTGAAGAACATCCCATGAGAACTCCTGGCCTTGGCTTCCACAGGAACCTGAGCTGGGAAGAGGATTTAGTCAAGGTCTTAAGTGGGGTGGGGCAGAGGTCCTCTACAAAAATCAGGGCACATGATCCAGAAGCCAGAGCTTGACCCTGCACAGCAATCACCAGCTGAGCCTTGGGTGAGTTGGTTATCCAGTGCTCCCCAGCATCACCTCTCTATTTTCTCAGGATGACAATATATTCTCCCTGTTCACAAGATCACAGTGAAAATCAGTTCCATTCATGCATGGGAAATAGTACTATTCTGCAAGACAAGATTTTTTATTTTATTTGCAATACCCTTGAATATTGTAGGCCACTTCACATATGATAAGTGGAAGGCATGACGTTCGTTTTGCAATTAGCACCCTCATACCCCTCATACAGTTTCTTGTTCATCTTATGATATTGGGCAATAAATCTACATAATAACATACTGCAAGGACAAAAATCTTTGTTCTCAATAGGCAAGAAAGGCAAGAAGCCTCAATGTCCATCAACTGATGTATGGATAAGGAAAAGGTGGTCCACAAGCACAATGAAGCTGTATTCATATGTAAAAAGAATGGAATTAGGTCATTTGCAGGAAAAACAGATGGAACCGGAGTTCATCATGTTAAGTGAAATAACCCACACTCAGAAATAGAAAGACTGTGGTTTTGCTCTCATAAGCAGAATTGAAATTTAAGTATGTATGCACACATGCACACCCCCACACACACATGCGCGCGTGTGTGCATGTGACATGAAAGCAGAGGGGCACTGTTTAGGATAGGAAGAGGACTGGCAAGGGGAAAGGAGGAAGAGGCGTGAATATAAGTAATTTTCAGTAACACATGTGTGAAGACGTCATAATGAAACCATTATTTTACAGGCTGACTAAAAGCTAATAACTGCTACATTTTCACTTACTTGATGCTTCTTCCTGCAGGTGGTCATTAGCACCCAGGATAAAGATAAAGTTTTTCTTTACAAAAAATCAAAGATAATGTGCTGGCTTCACATGTTGTGCAATTGTGATTAGTCATTTTAAGCAATATGAATAAAAACGATTTAATTACTAAAATGTGAGTGCCTTAGAGCTGTTCATTGGTGTGGCTAGATGATGACATCGTCCTATTGAGACCCCTGGAAAGAAACTTGCTATAGAAGTATTTATTCTGGATCAGTAAGCCCAGCAAGCAATCTTCACTAATGGATTCATAGTAGGAAGGATGATTTGTGAAAGAGAACACACTTTCAACTCTCAATATGAAATGGGATTTGCCACCTAGCATTCAGACAATGGCTCTGAGGAATGCTTTTCGGTTTCTTGTTCATCTTATGATATTGGGCAGTTGAAATCTACATAATAACATTCTGCAAGGACAAATATCTAAAGCTGTCCAAAAAGAAAAGCATATTTAAATTCTTAAGAAACAAGCATATATCTTTAAAAATATTCCTTAAAAGCTTGAGGGCATGAACCTTATTGTTGATTGCTTTATACTAGCATTGTTTATATATATGATTAGAAAACTATGCTAATACATTTTGGGATAG
This sequence comes from Orientallactaga sibirica, assembly GCA_036365145.1. Lineage (NCBI taxonomy): Eukaryota > Metazoa > Chordata > Mammalia > Rodentia > Dipodidae > Orientallactaga > Orientallactaga sibirica. The sequence goes on from JAEOAD010000039.1 coordinate 16,737,682, forward strand.
AATATTAGAACAGATCTTAGGGCACTTAGTCACAGGCCTGGGCAGTCTCCTGCTACTATGAGTGCCTTCTCTCTTCAATTAGTGATTGAGCCAAGAATGTCAATACAGGCATTGACACATATTGAACAAACATGTAGCTCGGGCCTTAAACAGCTGATTGTAAATCTGACATAGAAATGTATTATCTAACATATCAAATATGACTGTTCGTATCTGAAAGGAACAAAGCAAAATGAAAAGCTGATTGTGAATTCGAGCAGGAGAGTCAAATTAAATTCTATGTAACATGAACTATTCCCCACCAGAAACTTCATGGATGATTTAGCAGTGCCTTGGAGGACGAGGTAAGGGTTTGGGTTAAGTTTTACACAACATTAATTATCGCAATACAAACATGGTTATGGTTAATAGATATCCCTGATGAATGTTTATTTAGCACATTTAGCACAGTCACACATGCGCGCACACACACCAGTGCAATAGTAAATTGTATCACAATACACTTCCTTGATTTTGTTGTACAGCTTGTCGGACAATGTAAGAACGCCAATCAAGTTTTCTTTCGTGTAGACGTTAGGACACATAGAATTGGCCTTTGTGACAGGCATGGAAGGAGAAGTTGAAGTGGCCTTTTAGCTTGTCACTTCTGATTTGAAGCTCAACAGCCATAGGTCATTCTGATAGTAAACATGGTTTCTCTTCTCTCTTTTCCTTTCTCTTTCTTTCTCTCTCTCATATGCTCATATATGGGCCTATGCAGTACCCAGTGTATGGTCCTGCTCTGGGGTGTGCTCATTGCAGCAGCTGCAGGGGAACATTGGATGTTTCCCTCTGTCCCTCTTCTGCCCATCCTTACTTGAGCAGGAATCTCTTACTGATTTCAGAAATTGCATATTACACTCCCCCACCTCTCTGCAAGCCCTGGTGATTCTCTGGTTTCTGCTCCTCACAGGACTAGAGTTAGAACAGTGTGTCACCTTGCCCAGCTATTTATGTAGGTCCTGGAGATTGAATGTTTGTGGTTGCTCTGGCCTCCTCAGGCCCGCATGTTTATATAGGAAATCCTCTTAATTACTGAGCCATCTCTTAAGCACTGTTTCTCTTTTATTTGATTATTATTTATTTATTTTAGAGAGGGAAAGAGGTGGAGAGAAAGTGAGAGAGAGAGAGAGAGAGAGAGAATGGGTGCACCAGGGCTTCCAGCCACTGCAAACAAACTCCAGATGAATGTGCCACCTTGTGCATCTGGTTTATGTGGGTCCTAGAGAATTGAACTGAGGCCCTTTCGCTTTGCAGGCAAGCGCCTTAACAGCTAAGCCATCTCTCCAGTCCCCCTCTTTCTCTTTTTTAATGACATTCAAGCTACAGATGATGGCCCATGGAATTTCTGAAATAGACATACACAAAAGCTTAGAGTTTTCTTACACTAACTGAACTTAATTGTAGGGATGGGTTTCTCCCCTTCTTCATAGCCACAGATAAGACCCTGGCTGTCATGTTTGGGATATATTTGCTATCTGTATGATTATGTGAATTCCGTGGTCCTAGTAAATACTGATGTAGCCCGGGGGTACAACACATTCCAGATCTCTGGGCCTGCTCTAAGCCTCTAAGGGGCATCTTTAATCCATTTTCTGCTCACACTGAGGCCACCAATCTTGTTTCCTGTTTTAAAATATTTTTATTTGAGGATGGAGAAATGGCTTAGTGGTTAAGGCATTTGCCTGTAAAGACAAAGGATCCTGGTTGGATTCTCCAGGATCCATGTAAGCCAGATGCACAAGGGGCACATGCATCTGGAGTTCGTTTGTAGTAGCTAGAGGCCCTGGTGTGCCCATTCTCTCTCAATCTGCCTCTCTTCTATCTCTCTCTCTCTCTCCCTGCTTGCAAATAAATAAATGAAATATTTTAAAAATATTTTTACTTATTTACTTTCAAGGAGAGAGAAAGAGAATGGGTATGTCAGGGCCTCCAGCTAGTACAAAGGAACTCCACATGCATGTGCCACTTCGTGTATCTGGCTTTATGTGGGTCCTAGGGAATCAAATCCAGGTTCTTAGGATTTGCAAGAAGGCACCTTAACCACTGAACCATCACTCTGTCCCTCATTTCCTGCTTTCATTAAGCAAAGGAAACTGAACAACCCTCATATCATAAAATGACTTCGTTTGGACCTGAATGACCTTTGCTCCAGAGAACACCGAAGGGAGCTGAGGGTGAAGGTGGCTAGGACTATGCTTTTTTTCTTTCAAGCAAGCATACCACAGGCTCTGCAGGAGGACTGTGGTCAAGCAGGAAAACCTTGCCATCTCCTCCTAAAGAGCCCAGTGCTTGAGTTGAGGGAATCACTACTTGTCAGCCATTTTTTCCATCATCAAAAGGATGCCCTGGAAAGGGTGGGAAATGACTCAACCACTTGTGGTCCACCATTGGGATCATTCACACATGATGTCATTCTTATCAAGAGCTTCATGTTGAGAGATTGACTTATGCATTGGGATGAAAGGGGGAAGGGGGAAGTTCTTGTCCAAGTACCTCCAGGTAACTCAAAGGGGCTCAGAATATCACCCTGGAAAAAAGGGATATCTCCAGAAGCACATCTATTTCATGCATAAATTATATCTGTGCCTATGAGGAGCAGCTAATATATGAATATAAACATGAATTCTTCAGCTGCTTGTTGTACATAAAGGCAGCTTGGTCAGTAGCAACAAACTCTAACTCAAAGCTTTGTGACTACAATAGTGAATAAGCATATATGCCATAACTCTTTCTCTTTAGTATACAAAGATATATGAGTATATAATTATAAAATATATATATGGAAGGAGAAAGACACTGGATCTTTGAACAAGGAAAATGGTTTTTCTTCTTATGGCTGAAGCATGTAAAGTTTTCTTTAAGAATTTCAGCATTGAACAATTCTTGCTTCTATTGAAGTATATGCTTTGTAATGTAGGAGAGTTAGAGGATAGAAAAAGAATAAATGCAGAGAAGAGAGAGAGAGTAAATTGTAACAATAAAAAATGAAAAAAAATTGTCAAAAATACTAAAATTCTCAATATGCCAAGATTTTACAAATATTTTCAAAATTCTAATACCAAGCAGCCCATTAGAACACTACAGAAATAAGCTAGTTTATCATAGTGCCTTACCCTCTGTGTGAATCTAGGATAATAGCCATGATTACTATCCATCATTCTAGTATTTAAATCCATTGTAATATCCTAAGTGCTTAGTGTGACAGTCAAGGGAACCATGCAGTCATTGTTTTATTTGCCCATTAATATCTATTCAGTTGATAAATATCTACATAATATCATCCATTTCCCAGTTCTTGGCTTAGAAATGGGATCCTTGAGTTTCATTTTATTTAGCAAAGTTCTATTTCAAGTCCTTTAACTTCAAGGCAGCTATAACTACTGGTAACACTTTTGACCTTTATATGGTCATAAATAAATGACAAAGTTAAGAATAAGATGTACAAAATAAAAATGTCTGTAAATGACAATTGTCTGTGTGATGATATATGCACATTGTGAGTTATTAATTATAATCTTATCTTATAAATGAGAAGTTGAACTTTGGAATGTTCATGTGACATAAATCAAGACCATTTCTAAATTTTATAAAGTGACAAATACTGGTAAACAACATTTTACTCATCCCTGTTAGATGAAAGCCTACTAGAAATTAACATACTTCATGCTCACGATGTCCTTCTCTGTTATTTAACTGATTTTTATATGTCTCAGTTAGAATAAATTACAATGAAATATGCTGGACAGTGATCTTTTTAATATGGATACTTGAGTCAGGTGAAAGAAAAGTAAAATGCTTTTCTAGCCAACCAGAAGTTTGTTCTTCTAGCATATTCACAGGTCAAATACTAGAAGGTCATGCAGATGACATCAGTGCACAAAACCACAAGGGGCCCCAGACCACCTCCTCACCTGTTTTCACCTAGCAGAGCCTTCACCCAACCACCCAGGCATGTCACCCATGGGAGCAGGCAGCCAAATACTTCCAGGTGCTGACATGCAAGAGAAAGGGAAAGTGGAACGACAAGTATCTCAGAAACTATGTGACATCTAATTCTAAATGTTAAAATCCTATACTACAGTAATGAGTGATTTCCATTCTACATGATTCCAACACGTGCTTTGCATGGGGTTGATTGGTATATAAATCTTTCTTCTTGAGTTAGAAGAAATAGTAGATTTTATGCAGTGACCTAGGAAATACTGAGAAAAACAAGAATAATCAAACATGGCAAATAGTATTAGGAAGAGGATCTGTATTTGTGTTTTACAGTGCCCATAAGGAAAGAGGAACATTGGATACAGAATTAAGGAAACTCAAAACGAGAGGCACTTCTCAAAATGGCTGGATCCACTTTAGTAGGCCATCACTTAAGAGCCAATGATTTGAGAAATATATAGTTGCATAACACTCTTCTTTTTGGCTCAGATATTAAAATCATGATAATATAGAAATTTACTATCTAGTAGCCAATGTTAAGATGACAATCAAGAATGAAGTTTAGGCTGTAATGGAGCAGAGGTGGTCAGAACATGACACACAGAGTTGAGAGAGAAGTATGACATGTCCAAAAATGCTGTGATTATACAGTTCTATTATTTAAATGGGTTAGGAATACTTCTCTAGGAAATACTTAAAATGACTAAAACCAATTTTAAAGTGAATGTGAATTGAACGCCTTTTGACTGCATCAGGTGACAATTTCTCCTCTAACGTCATTTAGATGTGAATTGGCCTTCAAACAAGGGGTATAGTGTGAGTAATTATGATACAGATCAGGAGCAAGGTCCCTTTCTTTTGCAGGTAGATAAGGAACAGCTTCCCCTTTCTTCCTCCTAGAGTTTTCACAAGCTTCCCTCCCCAACTCTTCACATTGGCAGGCTCTTTCTGAGTCTTCACTCTCCTTTCTGGCCCACCAACAGGTCAAGCTCTTACATGTACATTTGGGCATGGCAATGAGACTCATCCCCAATAAGATGCCCAATTTACATCTTTAAGGTTATAAGATCCAGATTGAAGTCACCAAGCAGATTTTTCCTCTGGAGACTGCTTCCACCCGCGGTATAGGAACAGAGGTCGATATCCTGCAGTTTCTCACAGTTCCTCACTGAGGTGTCTGCCTGCTTTTCTGAGTTCCAGCTCAAAATATGTAACTTTTCCTTTGCTTTTCTCTTTCTTTTTCTTCTTTGGGTGCCCAAGGAAATCTTAAGAATACTTGCTCTGACACTTATATTCCCAGCTCTATGCCCTTGATCCATCCACTCTATCTCTCATTTTATGGAAAAAATGCTCCCACTCTCAGGAGTCTTTTCCACCTTGTCTACATTCCTTAATTGAGGCACTATTGCCCCCCAAATCTGGTAATAATTACAGGTTGATAGCTTGTACTGCTATAGCTCCTCAGCCCTCTACACTCCCCTTCTTCGGTCTCTTGGAGCATAGCCCTGCTTCTTTTTGGAAGAGTGTCACCACTGTAAAATCAAGCAAGCACTTCACAGCTCTGATGTCAGTCTTGGAAACCTAACTCAAGTCCCACAGACAGATCACCCTCAGAGGACACCCAACCCCATGTTTTGTCTGACTCTGGACCAGGTACTGGAGGCGTATCAGCTATGGATGGCCAAACAGCAATAGGAGAAAATGCCAAAGGGTAGAGGAACTTCTTTGTGTATGTTTATTACAGAGTAGCATTGGGGCCTCCTGGGTTAGAACTCCACACTGGGCTCCTAACCTACCTTTCCTTCTACCATTCCCTTTAGAAAATTGCTCCTTTGAGATGCAAATATTTTTAAAAGCCTTGTAAAGGGTTTGCCACTGGGTTAGCTCTGGGGATTAAAAGGACTTTATGTCTGAGCCATCCAGGCAGATAGATACAGTATTTCCTTGACTGGAAAGCAAGGACTAGGCTGGATTTGTAGTTGCTTCTGGTGACTTACTGCGGTCTTAGAACTAGGAAACTTTTGCTTCTCCTTTGGATGAACTTGTTAGCAAACACAGGGCCTGTGGTCCCCTCAGCTCTTAATCATTCAGCACTTGGTTTATAACCATCTTGAGAACCTAATTTTGAATACATTAGTTAAAAATACTTCCATATATCCAGAAAAGCACCCTTGGGGAAGCAAGTGGTTTATACTGGTCTCTACGTCACAAGTCATCAACCTCACGGCCCTGAGACAGCGGAGTTGTTCTTAGGAAAGGTGCACAAACCAAACCATGCTTTCTACCAAGGCAGTGCTGGATAGGCTGGAAGGCTGACCTAGAGACATCTGGAACCCTCTGGCTGGCCCAGCATGAATGGACTTGAAACAGAATCCTAGGCAAAAGCACACCCTTTATTATAGAAGAGAAGGGGCCAGAGGAAGCCCCAGGGAAACTCAAGCCCCACCCACATATGTCACACCCTCCACAGTGCTGGGTACAAGCTGGACACTCTCTTTATCACCCCTGGCTCACATAAGAACCTTAAAGCCATGCCAGGTAGGCAAAGCCTCCTCTTGATAAGCAACTCCCAGGTCCCAGCACCAATCATTCCTATGCCTTACTTCCAACATGAGGGTGGTGCCCTTTGTGAAGACTTCTTATGCACAGAGCTGCTGTCTGACAAGGTAATCCTTGAATCCGAAGTCCTGTTTACCTAATCAATACTGTATGGAAGACCTTTAAATATTTGGTTATTTTTTAAGTTTTTTTTTCCTTATTAAATTACATTTTGTGTACAGGAAATTCTTCTTAGACACTCTAGGGCAGCCTAAAAACAGAATGGTGTTTAGGAAATCAAAGAAATGAAGATTTCATCAAAATCCTATGCAAGCATGAGGGCCTGAGAGGACCTCATTTCAAATTTCTGTATATATTCCACATAGAAAGATGGGTGTCATCACATGCCCTTGTAATCCCACTCCTGCAAGAGAGCAGAGACCCTGATGGAACCCCCCCCATAACTGCTAGTAATAGGAAAAAGAGATTTGACTCAAAAACAAGACAAGGAAGAAGAGCAAAGGAGAGGAACACTGGTTGTTCCACTCTGGTCACCACAGGCTAGTGACCTCCATTGCAGATGAGCATATGGGGTACCAAAAGGTACATACATGTACATACATGTGCATATACCATTTACACACACACACACAGCACATTATACACACATGCACATATACAAGCGAATAATAATAAGTGATAGCAATCATGATAATAATAATAAATAAAGCAAAAAATATATAAGGAAACTTAGAAACTGATCAGAACACCCCAATCAGGGATACCTGTGAGCTTCACAACATTGTTTATAGTTGGCCAGGATTTCAACCTGGAGGAAAAGCCATGCTAAAGTCATAAGTTATCTCAGAAGGACAGCAGGGGTGCCTGAATAATGGAACTTTGGATTTATCTGAGTTTTGTTTCATATCTTCTTTGCTTTTTGAGGCTGACCTAATTGCTTTAAAGTTAAATCTATGAATATAAAAACTGAACGTTAAATGGCCACAGGAAATGATGTTGGGTATCAAGAAAATTGGGAGAAGATAACACTGCATGGTTCCTTCCATACCCAGTGGTGAGGTAGAAATCCATTCCAGCTCTGACATCCTGGAAAAGGAAGAGTAGGACCTCCCTCCATATTGCAGTGCTTCTGGGGAGTCTTAATAGAAGAGCCCTCTGCCAGGGTGCCTAGATATGATTCACAGCCACCCTTGTGTCCGGCTGATGTAGAAACAGGAGAAAGATAGCTTTTGATGGACAGTCAGACATAGACAAAGGCCCAAGGACAACATGGAAGTCACCTTGCCTACCCTGGCAGGGGAACCCACATCTAATCCAGTCTCATCCAAGATGGCTGTAAGCATAATTCCTGGCAGCAACTTCCTGCTTCTTCCTCTGCTTAGCACACCTGGCTTAGGTAGCCCCTCCTGAGTCAGACCCTTGAGTCAACCAGCCAACCAGGTCCCTCCTTTATACACCAGTCTGATGACAAGACTCATCCTGACTTGACGTCTGACTCATATAAATGGGCCTGGCACATGTGTGTCACTCTCTTTTGGTTGTTAATTATGACTCTCCTGGTCTTTGCTTTGGTCAGCTCTCTTCCTTACCAAGTGCCTTGGGGGGAGGGGCATGTTCCCATCTTGTTTTTGGATGCTTTGCTACATGCGTGGTCATTCTTTAAGCCCTGAGTCCTTCACCACCACCCTATTCCTTAGTCTTTCCTGACCTCCATGTGAGTATGAAGGTGAAGGGCTTGCTCTGTCATGCTTTGCTCCCACGTGGTGTGTGTGTTTCTGAATCTTTTGGCCTGGGTGCTCATGCACACTGTCCTGTTGCTTTTGTTCACCTTAGGTTGGCTAGGGGGTGATGTCCACCCCCTGCTCATGCCATCATTTCCCCCTGCCATTATAGAGCTTCCCTTCGAGTCTGTAAGCCAAAATAAACCTTTTTTTCCCCCCACAAGCTGGTCTTGGTCAGGTAATTTCTGCCAGCAATGCGAGCATGACTGCAACATGGGGTGTTAGACGACTGCAAATGGGTAGGGTAAAGAAGGGAAGTAGAAACAAGGACATGTTGGTGGAGGTAGTGCTTCCAAAACTAAAACAAGGAATAAAGTTCTTTAAATCACAAGTTAATAAATGTGTATGAGAGACAAAAGAGAGAAAGCAGAGAGGACACAGAGAGGGGAACTAGAGACAAAGAGATAGGCAGAGAGACAGAAAGGAAATATAGAGAAAGACAAAGAGATGAGACAGAAGAGAAACAGGCAGCCAGAAAGGACAGAAAGATGGAAGATACAGAGGCAGAGAAAGGAGATAGACAGAGAGGTAGACAGAGAGACAGGTAGAGAGAGAAGAGACAGACAGAATAGAGGAAGAGACATAGAAGAGAAACAGGGATGGAGAGGGGGAAAGAAAGACACACACACACACAGAGATAGAGAGAGAGAGAGAATATGAATCAGTCTTGAGTGAGAGCCAACACAGAGGCAGCTATAGGTGGAAGGTGAGAAGGAGGAGTTCCCACCTATGTCTGAAGAAGATGCAGATGTGCACAGTGTTTTGATTTTACATGGGAGAACTCTCAGAAAAGAGAAAGTACAGGAAACAAGTGTGTCAGCAGGTGGGACTGCATCCTCTGCCCTGGGAAGTGGCTTCTGCCTGAGGTTCGTGTGTGCACATGTGCACTGTGTATGTGGATACATTTCAATTGGGAAGTAAAACAAAATAAATAAAGTTGGAAACATTTATAGATACCTGTGTTCATAGTGGATTCCTAGCCTCTTCTAGGGACATAATACTCTCAGAGTTAGATTTCATTTCCCTCTCCTTTTTCTTCTTATCTAAATTCCTATCTTCTGAGACCCCAATTCTGAACATCTATGTCTTCACTTTATATTGTAGATGAAAACTACATCTTTGGCGTTAAGTATATTTTAATAAGGATCTTTATAAAGACCATCTATAAAAATCAAGACAGCCAAGGGATTCAGCCATATAGAAAAAAAACAGCCCCTAATTACAACATTTTCAACTTCATTTGACTCAACAATATTCAGGAAATGAATTGAACAAGTATTTTGGATGACATGAAAATGTTAAAAAATTTCAATGTTCAGAATATTTTGGTAAGAGTGGATTCCCTTTTCTCAGAGATCTCACATGTGGATAGATTTCTGGCTTTAAAGCTCTCCTCTTTGATGGGTGTTCAAGGTGTGCCATGGTGTTGATCAGGATGAGGTACAACTACCTGGAGCCACCTGCACCATTTCATTATTGACTGATCCCTGTGATATCAATCCATGTCCTAAAGGGACAGGGCTAAGAGAGATAAGGACTAAGAGGAACAAGTTACAGATGAGAAGTCACTGTGGCTGGTAGTATATGATGATGCCACAGAAGAGGGAGGGAGGGCTGGGATCAGGGCTGTGATAGGGTCTGTAGCTGGCCAGGTTGATCACCCCTGGATCCAGGGCAGCCACCATGGTCCCACTGCAAGACCAAGACCACAATTTCATGAAGAGCAGCCCAGCTGTGAGGATTTAACTCGTTAGGAGATTTACCCTTACAATATAAGAAGCATATTTAGATTTGTTGGAATTGTTCCTTACCTTGGTAAGCAAGTTTGAATCCTTGTCGGTTCTGTGAATGGTCACTATAAAAGCGGATAAGGGTTTCGTGTGTAGTGCTCAACAGAGCCGAGGGCAGATCAGGACCACTGAACTGCCCCATCATGGGGCTGGTGTGGTACGGGCCATTCTGGATCTCCAAGTAGTCATGGTTAGCTTCGGTTGAGAAGTTCAGAAACTGGATATGTGCACCTATGAAGGCATATGCAAGATTCCTCATTTATGACAGCATTTGTAAGATCAGTGCTCAACAAAGGTGATAACTAGGTTATTTTCTGTGGAACATAAATCCTAGAGGAGGAGAGAATGCATTTTAGACAACAGATCTTGGCTCAATTTAACCTCTGTCATGACTGCCTGTATGTCCTTGTCTCATAAAATTCATGCCCACAAGTCAGCTTCCTGTGACTATGAGCTCTTTCAGCATTGTACCACTGGAATGTACCACAAAGTGTGTAGTTCTGAGGACAAAGGTCAGCGCATATATTTCCAGAAGTGGTTATTACAACCCTAAACATAAGGGTGGCATTACATGCTACATCATCCACAAGTTTATTATGGGTAAGGTCAATATTAACTGAAAGAAAATGAAGCAAGCTTTAGAACTTGCTCCTCTACTAATTATATCATCATACCCTTGAGTCAGAGACTTTTCAATGGTAATGCTCAATTGTATTCTACACACAAAGCAAGTTACTAGTGCTTATAAGAAACCCTATCTGGTCAATGCCACCATGAATCTCAAATTCAAGGTAAAATTCAAAATTCAACTACCAGCCTTAGCTCATTATCAAGATGTTGTCCAACAGTGTGACCATCTCATGTATCACATGGATCTGTATATGAAGAGACTACTGCTAATTATTTAGAAGAAAAGGTAAAATTGAGATAGTTTAGAGATGGTTGTGGTATCATGGCCTTTGAAAATGTAAACTGTTTTAATTTGTTTGAAAGCATCATATAGAATACCAATGACATTGGTCTTCTGTAAATCCATATGGTGAAGTTGGGTAATAAGATATAAAATGAAATCATGGATATTTAACATGAGAAAAGTTTTCTTCTGTGTTGTTTCCCTGTCCCTCTCTACTCATGGTGCTGGAGATCAACCATAAAGCAACATGCAAAGTGCATGCTCTGACAGTGAGCTCCATACCATCCCCTCTTTATTTTGGCAGTAGAGCTTTATTTTTAATTTACATCAAATATATTGCATTATAGATTTGAAAATTTAGGCTTATGTGGCTGATTCTATGTAAGAGCAGAAGCAGAGAAAATTTCAAGTTCCTAAGAACATAACAAAACAGAGATTGCTAAAAGCCATGTGAATAAAAAAAAAATAGAATAGAAGGTAAGGAAAGAGTATTAGGAAAAAAACAACATAAATGAATCAATACATTTGAAGTCTCATAAGGGAAGCCATGTCATTAATAACAGAAGCAACTTTGTCAGTAAACACAGAATGAATGATGATCCAAAAATGAGTGTCTTTTAAACTAATAAGTAAAATGTGCTGAAGAAGCTGTGTGTGGCTATATGTCTGTGTGTACATGTGTGTGCATATATAGGTGCTTTAGAAATCATGGGTCCATGGAGTTTGCAGAATTCTTTTAATATAAACCACAATGGTCATACTAAGTGGAATGGTGGAGGTGCCAGAAGATCAATCAGAGACAACCTACTAAGTCACCCAACTAAATTTAAGTCCCAAAATTGACAGTGTGAATGCCAACTAGAGCATGATGAGGACACTGACATCAAATTTCACAGAAGAAACATAAACATTTTCATTTCAGATGTACATATTCAGAGTTTAGAGACATTTGCTAGGCTGAGAGATTAGTCTCAGGGTGATACCTCTGCCTCCCAAGTGCTGGGAATGACAGTTTAGAGACATTTGCTAAGAGATTATTGATGTCTGTGGAATGACACCATCCAGAAAGAATTCACAGGCAATGGAGAGATCAAGAGTGACCAGATGAAGGCAGCCAATGTCCCTCAATAGTAGGGAATGAGAAGACAGTGACTTCCCACTCCTGTGGAATTACATTTGAAAAGGACATGGAGTTATGACAATTATAAATTGTGTGCAAAATTACCAAGTTAAGCAGGATAACATATCCAGCCACATATCAAAGTAACTAATACCTATCAGGAAATGGACAGAGCTGGGCTCTAATCTGGTTTAAACTGGGGATTATTTAGCTATCTATTTCTCAGCAAACGTAGTCCCATTTGATATCATAGAACCCAATTGAAGGGATCAGAAAAAAAAATTGCAGCCTGGCCATCCTTTCATTATCTCACAGGATGCTTTAAACCCATATGATTAGGGTAAGAAAGGCAATACCTCTGATAAAATTGACACAGCATGCTTTCATCTGTCATTCTGTTCTAAAAATTAAGTGCCTAAACAGGGTCCACCATGCAAACGATTTCTGCCTTTGGACATTGACTAAATTTTGAATAGTAATGTGCCTAAAGTGAAGTCCTCATTCTTATCTTATAGCATTTGTGACTATAGGCTGCTGTGCTATCATCTTTAGTATGCGGAAAGCAAGCATGCTAATGAATCTCTTACACCTTCCCTATTGTACCAGGCCATCCAAGCATAAGGGTTTGGGGACAGCATCTTGTGAAGTAACAATATGGTAGTTTATAAGGATAAAAAGGCCATGGCAAAACAAAAAATAAAATAAAAAGAATGGCTAGGTGACCTTTCTGTTAACTGTCCTCTAGTTGTTTTTGGAAAACAGAAATTCTTGATAGGGTCAGCTTTGTCAATGCAGCACACAGAGCAGCCTGAGTGTATGATGAGGAAAACATTGGCATTAAAACATAGTGATGCGGCCACTAAAACAATAGACACCTAAACTATGCCTTGTGTAGGCTTCAAAACAGTTCCAGAAGATTCATACTTTATTCTGTTTTTCATATTATAGAGGTAAGCAAACATGGATCCTAAATTGGTGCAACTTTATGCTCTCAGTAACTAGTGGAACTGAGATTTCTACTAAGTTCAAGTCAAAAACCAAAATCAAGTCAGTGCAAAGCATGCTTCTAGTGCAGGGATGGACAGGCCAGGCCTCTGGTTTCTTTGAGGGGCAGAGGGAACTGAGGAAAACAATTCCATCGGAATGAATAACAAGTGAAGTGGGACTAAGAGCTTCTCACCACACCAATGCCATGGTCTTTCTTGTCTATTTAGTGAAGCCATTGCTTTGATCCTGGCGTTCTCTCTCTCTCTCTCTCTCTCTCTCTCTCTCTCTCTGTGTGTGTGTGTGTAGGGGGGAGACTAATTGAAAGGCCTATCTGGCTACTGTTCACTCTTAGGTTGTATAATTAGTTGCACAAACATGCCCAGTTGAGTTAGATGGAAATAATCAAAATGGCCAATAAAATAAAAATGAAAAGTACAAAGATCACTTTTGCTTGAGGAAAGGCACAGTAGCATTTTGCCTCACAGGGCTAGTAGAAAGCCAGGGGCATCCACAGTAACTGCAATGGACACACCAGGGTCCCAAGCACAGTCAAGGAAGGAAGTATGTCAGGACTAGGCAGCATAACTGAATAAGAGCTATTACATTCAAGAAGCCCTGGAGAAGAGTAGCAGTTATTTGTGATTCATGATGAAGTTGTGATTTATCACATTTCAAAACCTTCCATAATCTCTCTTGACTTCCAATTTGCCAAAATCATGTGACTTCAATATCCTTATATCAAACCAATTTATCCCAGATAAGTAATACTTGAAAGTATCTTAAGAATCTTATGAAATCATTCCTGCTTTAGAGAAAAAGTGCTCTACGATGAATTGGAGAAACAGCCATGGCAGGCTGCCTCTAGCATCCACAAACTGGAGGTACTGTGTGAAAAAGCCTCATGAACAACCCTGCCAGGTAGGATCTGTTGTCATCTTGATCAGATTAGGAGTCAAGTAAAAGACTCTGATTCTGGGTATGTCTGTAAGTCATTTCCAGGAAGGACTGATGGAGGGAGGAAGACCTTTCCCCAGAATGGTTATCCCTTCCAGAGGTGGACTACATATAAAGAATCTTGAAGAAAACATTGTGTTGCTCGCAACATGCTCTGAAGTCCAGTGGCTCTCCAGGAATCCCCCAGGCCTTCAGTGCCAGATTGGGATGTCTGAAACATCCAACTTGGTAGACTAAGCAGGGTTCTCTGACTCTCCAACCTATGGACAGCTCATATTGGACTTTCCTAATATCCTCCAGATTAATCTAATAACCCCCCTTTATAATACACATTCATTTTATTTAGTTCTTCTGTTTCTCTAGCCAACCCTGACTAATATAACTGCTATGTGGTTGGTACATAGGTAGGTGCCCAGTTACTCTGTCCAGGGACCTCCATAGGGTAGCTACTTTAGTGTGCTTGAAAAACCCATAGGAGGGTGAGGCCCTTCGCCCTGTGAAGGAATTACAATGTGAAGGACACCCTGGGGGTAGGTGAAGACAGGCAGGAAAATAAATTAAACTTTTACAAAGACCACTTCTGAAGTCCTGAGGCATAGGTTTTAGTGCTCTTAACTCGATTTTAAATCCTCCAAAGTAGATAACCTGAAAGCTAATAGCTAAATACTTTCTAGAATTTTATAAACCAATCATCAATACAATATATAATTAAAAGATAACAAAATACTACCTTTTCAAATTGATGTTTAATATTGAATTTTATATGTATCACAACCTGAAGAAATCCTTAGCAATTGCCCCAAAGAGACAGCCACCATGATTGAACTGCAGAGTTAAATTAGAAAAGGCAGAGTTGTAAATAAAGAGGTTGAGAACAAATTAAGGATGCCACATTTTGTACTTCGTGGGTCTACTATATCATCATTCAGCTAATTTAATTTGCCTTGAAGAGAACTGCATGGTTGAATTGATTTTTCAGATAACATTCTGCTCTCAGCATAATTCTGCCAAGGCTTCGCTTAAATATGAAGTCCCCTTCCAATTAAAGATACAGTTATGTCAAAAGAATGCTGCTCATTTGTCACAAGCACAATTCTGTCAGATGGAATAGGAAAGCTGAAGTCTGGAATGAGTTGTCTCACTCACCATAGCCAATGGGCAATGAGATCTTCCAGGTGCAATCCAAGTTATTGGGATAGGAGCCTGGGAACCCTGGGCTCAGAATCACTCCACCCATGCTGGTCAACGTCCCTCCACAGGTGGCTGTGAAATAGATAGAAGCCTTGAGTCTTCTGGGGCCCCATTTGCCATAAGAACACCTAACCTATTACCCTCTGCCGGAACACACTGAAGAAAGGTAAGTCCACAGGATTGGAGTTGGTCCCTAGTCAAAAGCTGTCATAGAACAGGAGGAACTGGTTATTTAGGGTGTTGTGTGATCACTTTAAAAGACCAGATTTAGGCTACTTAAAAGGTACCCAGCCCAGTTGCAGTGAATGTTAGAAAATCCTTTCCTCTTGTTGCTACTATAAGCATGGCAGAAATCAGGACCAGTCCATCCTCTTCCTGTTACCCAGACCCAAGACTGCGTGGGAAAGCAAGACTAGCTCCACAGTTGCCAGGGACCTCCAAAGCCATTTGAGTTATGATGGTCTTGGGTCCTATCTGGTACTTTCCCAATTCACCAACTCATTTCCTTTGGGAAACTGAAGTCCCACTGTCACTGACTTCTGCAATCCCACCATGTTCTTCTAGGGTATGTATGCTAACTCCCCTCTTGGAAATTCCACACCCCATCATGCCTGCCTATGGCATAATGCTAATTACTCCCCAATAAAGCTCCAGTTGTAAAAGATCAACATGAATCAGTGCCTCTCTTGGACTTGGTTACTTTCCCTCTGTAATATTTCACACTCTCCTCACTGTGAATGTATGAGAATAAACACGGTCTCTCTGAATTTACCTTCTGTTGCTCCAGACCCTCAACAAATAAAATATAAATAAAATATAAAATAATCAGTTTTACCAATCCTATTTCAGTTAGGTGTCAAGTGGACTTCAATTTATCAGCTACTATTTATGGAAAGGGCAGTGCTGATTTCCTTCCACCAAGGTTCTCTGTGTACGCCTACTATAGCCAGACAAATGCCCACTGCATGCTCCTACTATTGACAGACAAATGCCTCCATTCTCTGCATTCCCATATCAGTCTTAGAGGCTGGGATTAAGACCCTCCTCAGCTGACAGACAAGGAAACCAAGTTGAAGAGATTAAGAAATGGGCCTGAAGGATCAGGCCTGGGAAAAGTCCACCCAGGAGATTGTGATTGGTCCCAGAGCCTCAGTGTTAACAGAATTAACAGCCTCGGAGTCCTTTCCACTAGGAGGAACACAGTTCTCTGTAACAACTTCCCCCAGAAATTTCTGTGCAATGAAGATGTTACATCCTGGTGTTTGGTGGTTTGGCCTTATCTTTGTGACACACGCCATGCTCTTCTGGTGTTTGCCCACCTGATTTGGTCAAGACCATGACAATGAGGCTGGAGTAGGAGAAACTCCAGTGTTTGTGCACTCATGATCTGCTAAAAAGGTAATTTCTTCTATTCCCAACTAATAATACAAAGGCTTTCATCTCTTACTGGTATGGACATATGAAATGACTTTCTTTTTGTTTTGACAAGGTTCTTGTTACACGGAATATTATCATGAACCCTCTTCCAGAGAACTCTGAGACCCTGCAATGGGCTCTTTAAGTTTTACCAATCAAGCAAAGGTTAATTCTTATGTGAGGAAATTTGTAAAGCGAATGCCTAATAATAACAGTGATTTCTCATGACAGGAACTCATAGCCTGGGATTCAAGCATTCTGTATGCTGAAGAACTAAGTTCAAAAATTACAAAAGTATCTTCTTGGTGTGTGAGCTCTAATTCCAGGGATATCTTAGAGGACATCATCATGCCTGTAATTCAGGAAGACTTCTTATTGGGAGAGCCTGGTGTGTGAGGTGCAGGCTGTGACTTGGGTTTGTGAACTGGACTAATGATTCATCAGGGAACACCCCTTCTCACAGGGTCCCTCAGACTGCATCGAATTTAGATACATACATTCAACCACAGAAGACTATACACAAAAAATGCCAAAGGAGTAACAGAAGCAGGAAGACAAGTGTCTGATGTGGGTGACATTTCAAAAGGTCCTTTTGATATAGAATGTGGTAAGAAATACAAAGGGAACTATGAGCTATCATGAAACACAGGCATGTGTGTCTATCTCTAGAGCTTCAGTGGAGTATAGACCCAGCCTTTGTGAGCAATAGCTGGCGCCTGAGTGACAAGCACCATCCTCGTGACTGACACCATGCTGAACATAGGACATGTATCATGTGATGGCACCACATGAGGATCTAGATGTGGGAAACAGCTCCTGCTCAATGGAAAATGATTTGCTGGTGACCTGTGAACTTAGTTATAATCACTGGCCAGTCTTTGGTTGTTGCACATTTGAAAAACTAAAAACCAACAAAGGGCACAAAAATACACCTCCCTAAAGAGATGCGTCATTCAGCTCTGTTGGGCAAGATGGAGAGAGCCCTGTGACAGCCTGTCCTGTCCTTTGTTGAGGTAATATTTCTGTTAGGCAGTGACTGCTTCTCAGAGTTCCCTTTGCTCAGTGATCTCCCACCTTTACTCATACCTCACCTGTGCCTCCTTACTTTCAATGAGGAGGGTGTCTGGAGAGCTACCAGGAAATAAGGTATTTCTAAAGGCAGACATTTCTTGTTATGGGACAGCAGGGGGCACTGCATTTACTGGTTGGAAAGTTCTCATTTTGCTTAGATTCCTGATGTTTTGCTACAAATAGATGCATATTTTTAAATGAATGTCACAGGTCACAGTGCAAGGAGTCTCCAAGAAGGTCCATCCCAGAGTGAATGCTAATTCTCCCAGGAGCTGTGGCAAGCTGTCCGGTTTCTTTGGGGCTTGATATAATATTCAGTATTGCACTCTGAGAGCAGTGTCCAGCACTCATAAAGCTATGGAGAGTGGCTTATATATATTAGCCTCATTAGTGCTATGATTCTAAGGAACTGGTTCATAATGTTTCTAGGACCAATATGTAAAAGATTCCCTAACTATAGACTCCTGCTTTCAATCTTACTCAGCTCAATTAATCTCAAGCTAATAGATGCAAAACCCTTCTACTTCACAGTCTTCCCAGGCTTATCGTGGCTCACGTGTGGGCTTTTGCAATGAAGAAGCTTTCTGTGTACCTTGTCGAGAAATGCAGAAACTGACCTAACTTCAGCATTGAACACATTACAGGGAACATCAAAGTCAGCTATGACTTGCTAATACCTCTGTTCAAATGAACCATTTTCTTGCAAAGTATACAGTATCACAATGTCCCCTTGGTGACTGAGTGCCTGTGGGAGTTGAGTTCACCTCAGAGTTTAAAGCGTTAGCAGTCCCACACGTAAGGTGTGATGATTTATAATGACTGTCAACTTGAAAGAACCTAGAATCAACTGTGAAGAATTACCTAGATAAGGTTACCCTCTTTGCATTCCTATGAGGGATTATTTTGATTAGGCTAATTGTGGTGGAATACCCACCTATATTGTAGGCAGCACCTTTCCATGGGCCAAGGAACTAGACGGTATAAAAAAGATAGAGGAGCTGGGCCTGGTGGTGCACACCTTTAATCCCAGCACTCTGGAGGCAGAAGTAGGAGGATTGCTGTGAGTTCAAGGCCACCCTGAGACTGCATAGTTCATTCCAGGTCAGTCTGAGCTACAGTGAGATCCTACCTACAAATAATAATAATAATAATAATAAAAAGGAGAGAGCTGGCTGAGCACCAGCATTCGTCTGGCTCTGCTTCCTTGCCATGGACTGAAAGGTACCAGATGCCTCAAGCTAGTCCCACAGTGACTTTCCAGCCACAATAGAACTTTAAGCTGAAATAAACCCTTTCTTCCTTTCTTGTGAAGACTGTTGTCTTGGCAATGAGAAAGTAACTGATACAAAAGAAAATACTCTGCACATAAAAAGAAGCAGGAAGACAGGGACTCTATGTAGGCAAAATGTATGCCTCTCGGTTTCATTTGGTTCCTTCCTCAAGACCAAGAGTAGGATATCAACCTCCATACAAGTAGTTTCTAGGAGGTGTATCCATCTAGAAATTTATTTTTCACCAATAAAAAAAAATTCACAGAATAAGATACTGGCCATAAAGGAACCTAGATCCCTGGAAAACAAATATGATGTGTGTGAAGGGAGGTGTTTCCCTGGGAGGCCACTGTAGAGGCTGAAGCTCTGCTTTCTAGATCCCTGGAAAACAAATATGATGTGTGAAGGGAGGTGTTTCCCTGGGAGGCCACTGTAGAGGCTGAAGCTCTGCTTTCTAGATCCCTGGAAAACAAATATGATGTGTGAAGGGAGGTGTTTCCCTGGGAGGCCACTGTAGAGGCTGAAGCTCTGCTTTCTTGACAGGCTTGGTGTGGTTTACTTTCCTTTGCACAAAATCCCATTCAAGCCAGTTACAGTTCACATTGCTCAAAATCATATTATATCTAAGATTTAATTTAATTGTTGGGTAATATGTTTTGACAGAGGAGCATGTAAGAGAGCCATCATCTATTTTCTCATAGGGACCAGCTCATTGTGCCATTGGTTTTCCTTGGCTAAATCCTAAACAGTATGTGACCAACTCAGAGGCTAACAATATGCTGTGACCTTCAAAGCTGATCACTTTCTCCTAAAACAATACCATATGGGCTGCTGGGGTGGAATATGGAGCCCACCCAAGGGTGGAAGGACCCTGCGGTCTGAGGCCAAACTCTCAGACTGTCACTGCTTGCTCTGGTGCTAAGTTAATGGTGGAGCCCAGCAAAGTCTTCTGGATGGTGGGAAGGTAACATAACTAGTGGATAAGGGGTGATGCTTAGAGGGGTGAGTCATCACACAGGTGGGAACATGACAGAACACAGGTGAAGTTAAGGATTACTTCCTCCCAAACATGAAAGCATTCCTCATCCCTCTATACTATCTTGGTACAATATATAGAAAAATCAATATGACCCAAACATATCATAATCCTGTATAAAACTGTCAATAATACAATAAATTTAAAAAAATGTTTTTAAGAGAAAAATAAAAATGCTAGTACACAACTTACTATATACTATAAAGTTTTCATAATCTGGAAAAAAGCGTACAATAAAAAACATGAACTATCTTCCATAAAGACAAGCTCAGCGAGGCTGGTTTTTCCATTGGCCATAAGCACTTCTATGTCAGGTATGACGTGAAATATTGCAGGTGGGTGAGGAGGTTCTGTAGCTGTGAAACACCTATCTCTGGGGTGAGGCCAGGCTGAGAAGAGAGAAGTGAGAACCCGGGTGACTTGCCATGGTGGTGGGGGCTAGTGTGTAACCCTGAGTGCCATGCAGAAGCTGACCCTGTGGTTCTGGCCAGGATTGGACGCTCATTTGATGCCCATTTTGGGATCTGTGCCAGAAGTTTCTAGAGCCTCAGGGCATTGGCTCTTCCCACGCTAACACTGGAGAAGAAAGGGATACCCCAGTGCTAATGATCTTCTGCCCGGGTCCTTGCTGAGCCCTTTCAACATGAAGTACAAGTACTCTGACTGCCAATCACCAGATTGTGATTCTGCATTTTGCTTCTGGAAACTTGCTTCCCTGAGGCTAATGGCCTCATCAGAAACTACTCAGCATTCCAAGCAGGAACTATCTTCCTTCAGAAATTAATAAACCAGATTTCAGATGTGATCAAATTTGTTGACACCTTGAGTTGGAAGTTTTGGAGCTCCCTTAACTCAAACACTCCAGAAAGGCTGACCTATTGTACCTCACAGGAAGTGTGCACAATAAATTGTTAAGACACTCCATTGCAGGATTTTGTCATCATCAGGTAACTGGGGCTCTGAAGGCATTTAGAAATGCATCGTTTGAAGCCAGAGTAGGGCAAGCAGGCTGGATGGGTCACTTAGAGTGGCTGTATACTACTGACACACCGGGGATGGAATATGTCCCCTACTCATGCACCGGAAGATGGAGGGTATACCTTACCCATGCACAAGTTGATGGAAAGTGTGCTCTAGCCAAGCCCAGGAGGATGCATGCTGTATCTTAGAGATGCATGAGTAGGAGTGTAACCTATTAAGGCACAGGGGTGATGAAAGATGTACCCTACCTATGCACAGGGGATGAAAGTCATATCTCTTCAATGCACAGAGGGACAGAACCTATACTCTACCAATACATGGGGTGGGGTGGGATAGATGATGTACCCTACCGATGCACAGGGGTGATGGGTAATTCCAGCGACGAACTGTTCCTGGCATACAGGAAATGTGTGAGCGACCCTGAGTGGGAAAAGAAAACAGCAAAATTCATATCAAGGACCACAGAGTATACAGGGATGAAATGTTTGAGAGAATATGTGCCTTTTCTTTGTTTTTTTTAAACTATATTTATATTGAACATTTGAAACCATGCATCCATCCTCATTAAAAATTATTAATGAATAACACAGATTTATTATTGAACCAACATAGAAACATCCCTTATAACTAAAAGCAATATTTTGAATGTCTTAGAAAGGCAACATTTCTGTCAGCTCTTTTCATTTTATGCCTGATGGAGATTCATTGAACTGGGCAAAGATTTTCTTTTTATTTCATCACCAGCCTTTACAGCTTTTTTCCTGAAAGGCTGAGAAGAGTTTTTTGGAAGGGTAGCTTGCCAGTGATGCATTGCCTGCTCACTTTCTGTAACTTCTGTGCCTGTATGTGGAAGGGAGCCACACCACATGTGGTTCCCCCTAGAACTGGGTCATTGCTTCCTTCTTTGCAGAAAAGGAGGTTAAATATTCTCTCAGTCATAGATAACCATGCAAGCTAGTCTTCAATGAAATTAACCCCCATCACTCAGAATCTCTTTGTCATTTTATTAGGGGATGATTTACACCCTCCACTTTGTAAACTATTCTGTCACACTTCAGAAGACCAAACAGCAGAGGGTTCAATGTGGAGATGTTTCATGCTGAACTCACTCTTCTGGTTAAAAAGAAGACTCTAGGGCTGGAGAGATGGCTTAGCAGTTAAACGCTTGCCTGTAAAGCCTAAGGACCTCGGTTCAAGGCTCGATTCTCCAGGACCCATGTAAGCCAGATGCAGAAAGGGGTACACACATCTGGAGTTTGTTTGCAGTGGCTGGAGGCCCTGATGTGCCCATTCTCTCTCTCTCTCTCTACCTGCCTATTTCTGTGTCTCTCTCTCAAGTAAATGAAAAATAAAATATTTTTTTAAAGAAGACTCTAGATGGAACCTTTATGTATGACTTATTTCTATTTTTTGTTCTTGTGACTATATGTGCTAAACTTACAGATCTCATGAGTTTCCATATGCCACCACTAACAAGGCATTGAGGGAACTAAAAATATTTTTTACGTTTTAGTTAGGAAACTAAAAAAAAATCTAAAATTTTCTGAACACAGTTAAGAAAACACATTAGCTACCTCCCTCAGCCAGAAACCCTTTGCACCCAGTTTTACCATAAAACTAATCATTTGACATTTTCTGGTATTTAAAAAAATGCTCTAGGTTTAAGAAAGAAAATATTTACTATTATTTGTGTGTTTTTAGATAAGTCTTGCTGCATAGCACAGGCTGGTCTCAAACCCACAATCCTCCTGCTTCAACTTACCCAAGTTCTTGGATTAAAGGCATGCACCATCACACCTAGCTTGAAATATTTACTTTTCAAAATGACACTTTGGGCAATATTTTTGCTGCTAAAGTTCATGTTCTGTATTTAAATATCCTGTGGTCCATTAATTTATCTTTAATGAATTTCTATCTAAAATATGGAAAGTATAAAGTGCAAAATACTTTGAAGATAATTTTTGAAGGTTAACAATAATAGAAGCATTGATTGCCCATCTAGCACATATTCTGCTACTGGCTTTGGTATAAACATTTTGGATGAGTGATTCTAACTGAAATTGTTGTGATGGATGAAAAGTTATACAGGATTCTGTATATTTATTTTAGTTTTTCCTTTAGAAGTAGTGTTTGGTTTTCATGAGTTAGAGGAGCACTAAGTAAGTGTGTGTAGGATAGAGATCATGGGTAGTTCAGTCACTCGTAATTATTATAGCATGTAATGTCAGAACTTCTTTGAACCCATAAATCTCACTAAATCTATGTTTGCAGATACCACTCTGTGAGGGACAGCGATTGGCATGAATGGCACACATTGGCAGCATACCATCACTCAGACTATATCAATGCATTAGTAAATTCATGTCAGCAATTAAAACAATCTAGCATCCATTTCTGCTGTTCTGTCTTTTGAATGATAAGGAAGGGGTTCCCAGGTGCAGGATAAATACTGTGTGTAGTGAATAGAACAGCTTAGTTAACACTTCATGACCAGAGCAAGAAAGCATCCTGATGTGGGTCCTTAGGCCCATGTGTCTCAGCAGTCCACCGACCAATACAGTACAAGGAATCCCTGTACAGAAGAATAGTTTATTCTCCAAGGGCCATAAAATATCACTTAGGAAAGGCTGCTAACAGAAGCTGTCACATCCTCTACAACCAGAGAGAAGAACACAGGGGAGCCACAGCAAGTGCTGAAGTGTGGTTATTCTCAAGAGCACAGAAGAGTGTGCTTCCATCACATCAGCCAGTTATTATGCAAGCTAAAGGGGATAAAGACACAAAAGATGCATGGCAATGTAGACTGAAGTGTCTTTTCACATGCATCCTTAAGGTGTGACATGTGATTCTCTGTATTGTAATATGCAGACAGAAGGCTTTGTTTCACAGAATTGTCCTGAGAAGCCTTAGTTTGCCTGGTTTATTGCTTATATCTGTCACAGGAATGCAGCAGAGGGTCCTTGTTGCAAAATCCTTTGCAAAAATTGACTTCCACAGCCCTCTGGTGTCAAAGCTATTGGTTCAGTACCCAGCAAGAGCTGATTTTTGCAAAAGTCATTATATAGAGAGGTATTTAATAACCCTTGTTTATGAAAATACTATGATCATTTCAATTTGTTGAAGAATTATTGGTATTTCATGGACATGCACATTCTGTGATACCCACATCAAGTAGTTCATTGGGACTAAGGTGAGGTTTTGTGTTGCCATGCTTAGTCGGCATTTACTATGTGCTATCTGCTGTTAAAGGCTTCAGTTATAAGATGCTTACCCAACACACATGCAGGGACTAATTGCAAACAGTGCCATTACTCCATTGTGCACTGTACCACCTCTTTCCTGATGCTTAACTGGGCTGCATTGTGAAGTTGGGTGCAGGACATAGTTAAAAGACATGCCTCTGAAAAGCCACAGGCCTCAATGCTACAATAAACATGCAGAATCCTCTGTACATGAACTAACTGAAGAGCAGACACATGAGCAGGTTTAGATGTCGCTGCTGGACTTCAGAACATCCAGGTTTATATGATCTTGTATTGCTGGCAATGAGTATTATGAAAGAACTATGCCAAGTGTTCTGACAAAGCTATTTTGAAGTAGCTTATTCATGGTTAAAACAAAGAAAAACAAAACACAACAGAAAATGATTAATCTTGGTATATATTGGTTTATACATGGTTTATGAAAAAGTTCTATATAACTTTGTATGCATAATATTTTAGAGCAAAATTTTGACTTGGTATTTCATGAAAATTATTTATTTAAATTTGTTATTTTATTAAAATTATTAAATATTTGGAATAAAATTTTAAATTGTTGACTTGTCTTTTTTAAGCTAGGATGATAGTTATTTATTTAATAAACTTATGGGATCAGGCCTCAAGGTATCCTAGAACATGATTCAGGAGATGCAGTCACTGGAGATCAGGTTGGGAATTAAAAAAACTCTGACACTATGTCACTCCCTAGATTTCTTTCTGCATGGTTTTTCAAAGAACATGCACTTTGAAATAAAATAATTGTTAAAATAAAATGCTCATCTCAGCTGAGGAAGTTTCTATTTCCAATGATGAATGGTTTCCAGCACGCTCAGTTCGATTGGTCTGTTTCACAAACTGATCAAGGCAAAGTAAACTGTTTCTATGGTTCAAACTAACGGTTTGTGCTTTATGTGATCTGGCCAAAGATTATCATGTTGAACCTTTCTCATCACAAAGAACGCTACCTGCAAGGTGTATCCAGGTTCACACTGGAAGGAAAGCACATCGTTCACCATGTAGCGGTCTCCTATCTTGATGCCATTGCTGGGGAGAACAGGCTCCTGGCACGCTGCAAGACCCACCGCTGGAGAAACAGACAACACTGAGGTCAGGCAATATGAGCAAACTTTGTACCACATGAACAGTTTGTTTTTGTTTCTTCCTAAAGGAACAAACGACTTCAATGGATTTTACTTGACCAAAAACGGTTTAAGTCACTTTAATCAAAATTCTAAGTGAGTTATTAAATTTTATTACTTCTGCTCATTTCTGCAAGGTACTGAATCTATTTTTTTCTTTAGATAGCAAAAGTTGTCACATTCACATTTACCATAAAGCACCTCGATTTTGATATTTACACAATTAGGAAATCATGATTCCTGTTATATGAAAAACCTCATGTTATGGTTATCTATTTGTCATGTATCCTCAGCAGAATTGCAAAGGACGTAAGTGTCAACCTGGGAATACTTTATTCCAAGGAAGAGAGATATGGGGACAGATATTGCACATTTCTCCTTCTCTCACTCCCTCTGTCTCTTGGACAAAATTCTCATAAACCATCTGTTCTTAGGTAAACAGGATCAACATTCACAACTCTAATGTTTTAATCTGGCACTTGCCTAGACCAGAATTCCCCTCATTTCAGAAACTCCCCTATCAATAAAGAAAACATCATGCAATGTTAAAATTCAGCCTAAAATATCAGCTACATTAACTACATATTATGGAAAAGCTCTCATGCTGGAAGAGAAAAACTGTATATTACAGGATTAAGATAATCAAAAGGCATAAAGTTTTTTTTTAATTTTATTAATTTATTTGAGAGAGAGAGAGAGAGAGAGAGAGAGAGGGAAAATGGGTGCACCAGGGCCACCAGCCACTGCAAATGAACTCCAGATTGCCTGCGCCCCTAATGCACCTGGCTTACATGGGTCCTGGAGAATCAAACTGGGGTCCTTTGGCTTTGCAGGCAAATGCCTTAACTGCTAAGCCATCTCTCCAGCCCCAGGCATAAAGTTTTAAAGGATACATATGAATTAGCAGTGCTGGTGGGTATTGTAAGTTTAATGAAAGTGTGATTATAAATAGCCAAGGCCTTGCTGAGTGCAAATTCTTGCTCCTATTCTTGCAGTGTCCCAGGAATGGGAAGGGCTTCTCCAGATAAGACCACCTCACTATGATTCATGTAGCTTTGGGTCCTTGCTTTAGTTCTGGAACTTTATTTTGGTCTTGGTTGATCGAGGCAGGGACTCACTCTAGCCCAGGCTGACCTAGAATTCACTGTGTAGTCTCAGACTGGCCTTGAATTCACAAGTGATCCTCCTACGTCTGCCTCCTAAGTGCTGAGATTAAAGGCATGTGCCAGCATGCCTGGCTAGTTTTGGAGCTTAATGAGGATAGAAGAATTCATTAATTCAAAGGCAAGCAATAGGCCTGTGAGGTCCATGTCCAGCCGAGGCAGCTCATCCCTAAGGTTGCTGTGCACTGAGTGAATGAATGGCCACTACAGGCCCCACATGTAGCACTGTCCACACTGTCCTGGCTGTGTTCAATTGCCCCTTCAGACCTCACTTAAAAACTGCCCAAGTTCAATGATTGCTTTGAAGGTGAAAGCATCCGCAGGTCATATGTGCCTTGCTTGCTCATGATGGCATAGTCTAGTCCCCAGATTCTAGACACGAAACTATTGCTGATACCAGACTGGGGGCAAAGGGAGTGCCCTATGCCCTTGATGTAACCATTATTACTGAGCATTATCTGTTTCGTCCTCAGGGGACCTCCCAGCCAGCACCACACAAAAGACAAAGTGAAGCAAAAGAATGCATGCATGAACCCAATATCCTCAACTTTGGTAAGACACCAGCAAGTTTCCTTCAACTGCCTGAACCGGAACCTCCCATTCCAGAACATCTGCAGCTCAGCCCCACTTGACACACATTGAGAGGAAGAGAGAGTGGAAATGTCTTCCTTTTATGCTGGTGGGCCTGTTCATTCTAGGACATCTTGCTATTTAATTTGTATGTGTATATGAGCTGGCTGAATTATTATACACCAAGCAATATAGTGATTTGATTGATATAGGTGAGTAGCTGTGAGGTGTGTCATAATTTTTTCTAAGTTGAAAAAGATTTCCCCCTAAATAACTATTTTTAACTATAAAATACTGTTGTGTTAATGTTTAATTCCTAACACAGATTTTTAAACCATTTTGGACTTTTCAGATGAAAATAATAAAAAAACATTACAATCACATAGATCTTGTACTTGAAGATCTTAAACTTATCAGTATAAGTATAAAGCTCTCTTTTAACTTTTGAATATAGATTGCAATATACTTAAAAATCCACAATTTTCCTACTTAAGATTAGCAAAATTATCTACTATATACAAATTTTTAAATTATCTCTGGAAAACACTATGAAAATATTCTAGAAAAATTCTAATTCTAATTTGGAATCAAAAATAGTTTATTACTATCCTTTTAGAAAAATCCAGGTGCTCAATGGACACAATAGAGGACAAATAATAACATGAAGATAATCAAAACTAAGGGGAAATGCTTTGACATTAAAAATACATGGAGAAGAATTCAATATTGAATCCCAGTTTTTGGATTCCCTCTAATTATATATGCCATTTATGTATGTCTATATGTATGTCTGTATGTATGTCTGTATGTATGTTTGTATGTATGTATGTATGTATGTATGTTTTGCTTATTTAATGTATTTTATCATATGTTGATTATATGCATTTACTATATATTAGCTAATTTTCATTTTCTCCTCCCTTAAATTCAATATTCAGTTCTAACTCATCCTCTGAAAAATAATTAACAATGGTGTCTATCACCCTAGGAATTACACTGTATTTTATAATTAAAAAAAAAGTACAAAAACCAACCCTTTTAGCCAGGGTACAAGAGAGTGAGACTTGGGGAGCCGACACGAGGGACTGTGACACTGGAATGTATAAAGGTGTCTTGTCTATTGTGCCTTCTCCACTGGCTCTGTGTGCCCTGTAGATGTTAGAAAAACTGTCAATGCGAAGGGTTGGAATTTGAAGGAACACTTTTAGTAATACACAATTGTGTCTAAACAGAAGCCCACAGCCCAAGATAGCTATGAGTGTAGCCCAATTCAAAAATATAAGCTTACTTAAAACATTAAGGGTATGAGTGAGTGTGTGTGTGTATTGGGTGCATGTCTCAATCATGTGGTTCTTGGGTGTGAACTTTGCATATGACAACGTCATGTTGCAGTGACAAAAAGTTAAGATTAGAGGTTACTGTCAAAGTGGGCAAGCGATTGGTTTCGGTAAAGCCTAATTATTTTCCATCATTGCATTATGTAGCGAAAAGCAGAAATCAGCCTGTAATGCCCACTCCAGTCACACTGAGCACAGTGGTTCTGTCATGAATGGGGCAAACACAGCAAGGAGTCAAGGTCAGTACAGGTTTGGCAGTGACAGAGACAGAAAGCAGCAAGCCTCCGGAGCAGGAGGAGGTGGTAGAGTCAGTCACAGCAAGGCTATGCTCCACAGGGCAGGTCAGGTCAGAGCCTTGTCAGACAGGGAGTGTGCACATCACTGGCTGCCAGGAAGGAAGGAAAGAAAATTAAAAAAAAAAAAAATCAGCTAACTGGAAGTCACATAGGAGAGTTATTCCCATGTTGACTTTTAGGGGACAGAAAATGATGTGTGGAATAATATTTGGTAAAGAAAAGGTTTGTACTATTTGTACAGAATTACTACACTAATCAAAATTGGAAATGAGGGTGGAATGACAAGCAGCAGGCAGGGTGATGTTTGGCAATAAATATAAAAGGGAAAGTAGATAAGTTTCAATCCAGACACACAAGTTTTTTTCGTGTGTGTGTGTACATAGTCATATAGATACACATGTGTGAAGGCCAGAGGTCAATATCTGTTATCTTCCTCAATTGCTTTCCACATTATTTCCTGAAGATCACAGATTGGGCTAAACTACCTAGCCAGCTGGCCAGAAAAAAACATCCCATCTCTACCTTCCTAGCCATAGGATTATAGGCACATGACACTGCCCAGTTTTTTATGTAAGTCCTGAGGATACAAACTCAGGTTAGCAAGTGCTTGATGGACTGAGCCATCTCTTCAGCCCCCATGTATGAAAATGAAGGAGAGTATTCTTGAACGCAGCCCCTGTTACATTTTGTCCTGGAGAGTGATGTTTGAAATGACTGAAATGATGTCTCTTGTGAAGCCATTGGCAGAAAGGCCAATGAAGTGGTAGCAAACTCTAGAGCATTCTAATGTTGTAGGAAGACCTGTACAAACAAAAGGACTAAGCCAAGGCTGCAGAAGCTAGGCACGGCAAGGGAACCTGCCTGAAATCCCAGTGCTCAGGAGGCTGAGGTGGGAGGGTCAAGAGTCCAGGTTCAGCAAACCGTATCAGAGAACCTTGTCTCAAAAATAAAATAATAATTTGACCCAAAAAAATTTGTTAAACACAACTAATTGATTAGAAAATTTTACATCAATGTTTCAGAGAAAGAGATATCAAGAAAGAGTAAAATAGTGGGCTGGAAAAATTGTTCAGTGGTTAAGGCACTTGCTTGCAAATCTTAATGAACTGAGTTCAACTTTCCAGTACCCACGTAAAATCAGACAAACAAGTGGTACATGTATCTGGAACTTGTTTGCAGTGGCTACATGGCCTGGTATAAGTGTTCTCTCTGTATGTCTCTCTTCTTGCAAATAAAATGAAAAAAAAATCACATAATTTACAATCATTTTAGAAAAGAAAGGATTTGGAGGTCTCTCAGGTCATGGTATACTTGGGTTTTGTAGCATCCATGGTAATGTGGTCCACAAATAAAGCAGTATTTCACTGAAAGGTGATCCATGAACCATACAGAACTCCTATCACTCTACAGCCAGTGTGAAGGATATTCTCACTGAATCTGAGCAAAACGGATATTTGTGGTTAGGGGAGAGGGATTTTTACTTACATATGCTGTATAAAACATTACTTTCAGATATACATTCTTTTCATTTCTCACATTGAAATGTTGATGCTTTAAAATATGCCAATATTTAAAAACATGACAGTTATATTTACAATGTAGCAAAAGAAATTTTCTAATCCCTTGAATCTAGCCCAAGAATGCAAAGGACATACAATAAAGCCATTAAAACGATGAGTATACTAATTTGACCAAAACTAGAGTTGAATAGCTTGGCCTGCCACTGATCATAAAATGTGGAAGTTAGAAACCAGCAGGTAAGCAGACATTTCATCAACTGCCTGGAATGCTTTGTGATAATTCTTCAAAACCCATAGAACTTCTACAGTGGAGTTTACTTGAATCTCATGAATGAAAATGACCGTGGGGACTGGAAAAATTGCTTAGTGGTTAAAAGTGCTTACGTGAAATGCCTGCTGGCTCAGAGCTCAATTGCTGAGCCACCTACATAAAGTGTTCATTTGCAATGATAAGAGACCCTGGTACTTGCATCTACATGCCCTCTTGTGTTTGCACACACACACATATACACACACAATCAAAAGTAAAATAAATGACTATGAAGCAAATGCAAGGTGAAGATTACCAAGTGTCAAGAGCATGGTGGGCAAGGTGAATAGGACCTTTGCAGATCTTATGCACTGAATTAACTTTGGGGACTTTTTCTCAATATAGCACATCTTCATGTCTACTGGCATAGCATGCAGTCTTTAAACTTCACAAGTTAGAAACAACATATTACTCTGACAGAAAAACTCAAAACAACAATAAATATAATTTAAGCAAAAATTGTGAGAAGCATATCCCAGTAGAGGGATACATAGAGTGGGAGGATTTGTCAAAAGAAAGAAATCAGGACACATAAACACATATGTGTACACACTTGTATGGAACACACCGTATATCATCATAACACTATGTGGATAAGAAAGGCTGAACTTTAATTTTGAAAAGAAAAATGTTGGCCACACTCTTGTAACCACAAATGGTCCCAGGTGACAATGCTTCAATATAGGACTTTTATTTTCATTTAGTGAGGGTGTAAATAATGAGACTTTGGTGGAAACCATGTTTTGAATTTTTATATTTTCTGGTGTGGTGATATGAGATAAGCCAATTTTCTGTGATGCCCCTGGCTATAGCTAAGGAAAGTGTAATGCTATTAGCTACAGAACAGGAGAGCATTGATCATCTGTGATGCTGGGTGGGTCAGACATATCACATGCTCCTCTTTAATTCAATTTAATTTTATTTATTTACTTAGTTATTTATCTTTTTAGTTGGAATAAAGAGATTTAGCTATCATTCATTCTTGCTTTTGGTTCAGTTGATTCTCATCCTCCCTCCTCTCCCCAGTCCCCCTCGTCCCCTTACCTCCCCCTCCTGCCCCAATACCCTCCTCCCCTTCTGCTTACATGTCACATGTGTCCATTCACCATTCCATCACCCCTCTTCCTCTTCTGCTCTCACACACACTTTGGTTAGCATTCTACCTTTCTAAGTGTTCTCCACATTTGCCTCCTATATATACACACTGATAGATATTGTAAGCTAGGATCCACATATCAAGAAGAACATGCAGTTTGGGTCTTTCTGAGTTTTGGTCACTTGGCTTAAGGTCATTCTTTTCATAATTTCATTTTCTGTACTGCTAAAGAGAATTGCCAATAAACACTTGTGGGCTGAATAAGGAACATCAATAATTAAAAAACAGTTCTTTGCACAAAAGTAGGTAAAACTCCTACTTATTTATTTATTATAGTTTTTGTTTTGTTTAGAGAACAGTTCACTTGCTCTGTAGCTTGGTACTCTCAATCCTCCTTCCTTCACCTCTCGAGTGCTAGGATGGCAGTGTGTCCACCACCACTGCTATTGAAAAATCCTTTCATTTGTATACATACAGGCTTGGTATGCCTAAAACATAAGCTTTGCTCATAATTCATATTGTATAATGGAAACATGAAATCAAAGTTTAGACTACATGCTAGTAAAGAGCTGAAAAAGAATCCAACATATAAGTTAGACACACTTCAGTGAGTCTGACAGAGGACTCAGCATCTGATTCTAGGAACACATAGACAGAGATAAAATAAACATCGCTTTGCACACTTAGATTCTCAGAGCATATTCCTTAAAGAGTGAAACGTCTATAAAAATAACTCTAAGCTCCATTACTAAGATGATATACAAGAGTAGAAGAGAAAAAAAATCTTGTTTAATTTATCATATATGTGGCACTAAAAAGCCTATTGCATGTTGGTAAGGCTAAGCACACATGATAAACACTATTTCTCTTCTTTCTGTGTATTAGATCATCAGGCATCTGCAAAGCACAGGGCTTGTTTCCAGTGTCAAGGGAAGTGATTAAAATAAACAAACAGAACCTGGGATGGAGAGATGGCTTTGTGGTTAAGTTACTTGCCTGCAAAGCCAAAGGATCCAGGTTTGATTCCCCAGGACC
The DNA here is from genome assembly GCA_036365145.1 of Orientallactaga sibirica. Classification (NCBI taxonomy): domain Eukaryota; kingdom Metazoa; phylum Chordata; class Mammalia; order Rodentia; family Dipodidae; genus Orientallactaga; species Orientallactaga sibirica. The sequence goes on from JAEOAD010000039.1 coordinate 16,770,459, forward strand.
CATGTAAAACAGATGCACAAGGTGGCACATGCATTTGGAGTTTGTTTACAGAGGCTGGAAGTCCTGACATGCCCATTCTTTCTCTCTCTCTTCTGCCTCTCTCACTCAAGTAAATAAATAAAAAAAAATTAAAAAACAGAGGCTGGGTATCATATCAGCATTTTATTCAGAGAAAACCTACAGTGATAGGTTCTCTTCCTCTTTATCTAATATTGGCCTTGGGCTACCAAAGTTTGTTTGATCGCAGGGCCAATGTGGTCTGCTTAACATGTACTGGAAACATGGAAATGGCACATCCTGCATAACCCTTAAGAAACACTGGTTAGCTCAAGATCTTCACTCATGGAAAGGCGGTTAGTCATTGATCTGAGTCATAAAACCAGGGAATGGCCCAGCTGACTGCACACCTGGGTCTCAGTTGTACAAAGTAGTGCTTTATACTGCCACACTGCATAGCCCTGATTGCAGAATGAAGTTACAATGCCTAGACCATCAGGATCCTCAGTTTCTGAGGACATATACATATATGTACCAATACACATATATACGTATATAATACGCATACATACATATTGTTTGTGTGTGTGATGTGATGTATTTGTGCGTGGTGCAGTATAAATACATGTGTGCGCCTATTTGTTGTACCATGGCCTTGCTTATAGCATGGTGTGCTCCCCTGTGGTGGGCTGGAGCAGAATATCGAATATCGAGTGTCCTACTCTATCATTCTTCCACCCATTGTTATTTGAGCTGATCCTGGATCATGCCACTTTTTTCATGCACTTTATAATGCTCAGGGCTCTGTTCCCCTAAGGGACTGGGGTTACTGATACATATGGCTACACGGGGATCAAACTCAAGTGGTCTCCGACCTTCTCAGATCCCCATGCTTGCACAAGAAATGCTTTTAACCACTGACCCATTTCTTCAGCCCAGTAGTTTTCTATTAATGGGAAAAAACAGCAAATAAGGTGCAGACATTTGATACATATGACTTAATATAAAATTAATCAAGCTTTCATAGTTGCACATCTTCTTCCCTTCTTAATATAAGTAAGCACATAGAAAATATGCAGATTTAACTGAAAATTTCAACACTCAGTAGGCCCAATGATCAGGTAAACTGACTAAAGCAAAGAAAGTTATTAAAACAAAGCAATTTATTTTAAGTAAATATACTTTTTTTACAATTCCAACATTTTCATTTTGCTTTAATGTTCTATAATTAGACTTAGCAGTCTGTTCTACAGGTCAAATATGTGCTTGTTTCATTTTAATTATTTTTAAGGCGAGCATGCACAGTGATTAGAATTCAAGTCCTCTTTATATACATCTCCAAATGCCTATTTATCTATATTCTGGCTCTGAAAGCTTCCTCATGGAATTGTTCCTTACAATGTCTAGCTTAATTCAGACTCTTTAAAAATATGTTTGACCCAGAAGTGACATCAGGTATATGCCATAAAGGAAAGCTAGACATTCTGTTCCTATGAAGATACTGCCAGGACAGAAGTACACAAGCTGATTGCCTGTGTAAGACATCCAGACGCAGTGACCATGAGGCCCTTGTACTCTGGGGTGACCATGAAATACCCCACTTGTGCTGGTGGAAAGTCCATGCCATTTACCTACCAAAGGCCCTTCCCCAGACAACAGTGAAGCATCATGGAAAGTAAATTTCATTCTGACTTGTTTCTGGGGAGGAGAAGAATATAACATGCAGACAGTATTCTGACTTTTGGAGCATCTGCCCCAGTGACTGGTTTCTACCTGGCCTGAATTGATTTGTGACAGAAGCCTACAGGTGACCACTGAGAGTATTTGGCTACAAACAGGGCCAAGTCCCAGGATCTACAGCTGAGCAAACAGACAGAGGAGGAAGTATTCAAGTAGAAAACAAAATTCCTTTTTAACTAAGTACACAAGCCCTGAGGGACAGTATTTAGAGGATGTTCAAGAATGCTCTGGAGTCTCCAGCTGACACAATCAGCTAAAATACTTCCTATAATATCCAGATCCAGAATCTAGGAGTGGTGCTTATCTTTCACATGCCAAGTCTCAAGCACAAACATGGCATGGGACAGCAAAGGGAAGCATATCCTCATGAAAGGAACAAGGTAAATGTTCAGCAACTGATTTTAAATAAATGATGTGCATGAGTCCCCAGCCATGTGATATACTGTAAATAGCTGTCCCTCAGTGATCAGTGAACTGAACCAGTACATGAAGGAACAATGCCATTGAATTTAGAGGTCATACAGCAACTGTTAATATGAGGAGGAAATGTTTTAAGAGGCAAGAGGATAATATATACTAATGAAAATAGAGGTCAAAGGAATGGCTCTGGGTGGGTATTTCCCAAGCAGATCAATGAAGGTACAATTTGCATAGTTCTTAGACGAGTGGGATCCCCAAGGGTAGAAGGATATGGGAAGGGATTGGAAGTAAGAATTCTGTGGTATATTTGTATGACTAATTTTTACGATTGACTTATATACATTGATTGAAATAGTTGCGTTGAACAACACATTGGTATGACACATATCAAGGGGTCATGCATGCTGAGAAAGTACAGGGTGTCAGGCCACTCACATGATATGAATAGGAGGTAATAAATGTTCTAATCAAAATGATTCTGGGGGGGAGCAGGAAATCAATTTACAATACTATGTTGATAAAATGCAGAGACTGAACAGCTGCTAGAAAGAGAATAGCTAGATCTGGGGAAAGAGACTTTTTTCCCCAAATTCAATTATTCTGTTAAGTCCAGTTTTAGAATTTGAATTAAATGACCAGATACAACTCTTAACCATGGACATTTTCAACATTTTCCTATTATAAGTTTTCACTATGCACATGCTGCTAGAATATTTTATAAAGAGTTTTTTTTATGGAACTGGGGATTGGACATAAGACTTAATACAAAATAGACATCACTCTATCACACACAGGGATATATTCCCAGCCCTTAAGAGTGATATTTACCAAGAAAAAGTAAACAAGGGACCCATGAGCAAGTGTTCACAAGCTTTTGCTCATTCATCTTTATAGGAAGTGCCACACAATTCCACCACTGTGCATATGAAGAAGTCTTATAGGAAAAGGGCTTCCATTAATTTTCCACACTTACATAGGACACAAGGAACACATGACTTGGGTGAAGGGAAGTAGAATGAATATAAAAGACCCATTTACATTTCCACAGTTCAAGCTACTTTATTTCTTGACACTTGGACACTTTGTCATCTTCCACCGTAATTACATTCCCGTGTCCACAAACTGAGCAAAAACTGGGAGGACTGAGATTCTCTTAGGTGAAAACTCCATGGCTGCTGAGTCACGGAGGCCTTCACCATCACTAGGTGCCCTCCTAGAAGCCTTATGCTCTAGTGTGTTATCATTCAAACTTGGCAAGACCTCAACTAGACTACAGGGTTCATTCATGTTTTAACATCTTTGAGACACATTTGATGGAATGTCCTCCTGGTTAGAATAAAGCTGGTTAGAATATACTGAAACCAAATAATGATAAGAAATAAGAAACTGTAATTTTTTTTAGGTGGCTACAAAATGAATCCATCTTGAAATAAGTTTCCTGTACTACAAACTGTGGAGATTCATCCATATAGGATATCCATATAGGATACTTATGACTGTAGACTATATATGTATGGAGAGAGAGAGAGGCAGAGGCATGCACCACTTTATATCTTTATCTTTCCCTGAGTACTGGAAAATTGAACCTGGCCAGTAAGCTTTGCAAGCAAGCACCTTTAACAATAGAGCCATCCCCCAAGCTTGAGAGGTGCCATCTAATACATGTCAGATGTTGGCAAACCATGTCCCTAGAGTCAAACTCAGAAATCTGCTGTGACCCAAAACTTTGCTTTTCCACCCCAGGCTTTCATTCTCACTAAAGAACTAGCTTCACCTAAACAATATATGTGGTGAAAATAAATTCAATTGAAAACAGTGGTACAAAGCAGTTGGTCTAACATCCACAACAGACCTTCAGATAAGAAAACATCACACTCAATAAGCATCACCCACAACTGTTCATAGCTAAGCAAACCCAGAATTCAAAAGATCTCTGCTACTTTCACTAACAAATTTTATGCCCTTTACTAATTTTAAATATTTATTTACAGAAACGCATGGTTCAGTAAAAAATTATAACCATGTGGGTATCTTTAGAAGTTAAATGTGAATGAAAATCCATTCTCTTATGTTTCCATAGATGTGAGTACACTTTCAGAAATCATACATGAGCTGCTGTTATTTGGCACCACGGAGAAGGCAGAAATGAAGTCACTCAGGGCACAGAGCATGGAAGCCCTGCCCATCTTCAGGACAAAACATTGGGACATCTCATCTCCCTCTTTTCTCACTCATGGCCTCTGTTGGCAGGTCCTGTCAGTGACACCACGCCTGGATCCTCCTATACCCTCCATTCCATTTCTGCCTGCCTGAACAGCAGGACAGGGGGTGGCCACCACCATACCTTGTTACTACTCATTGGCCACCCTGGTCTCATGCTGTTATTGACTAAATCTTCCACAAATCACCTACTCTTATGATACCTGGGCAACAGGTGCTGCATGCTGGGGCTCTTTTCCACTTCTTGAATCTTTTCTGATGGCTCTCATTGTTAGTTCTATTGTAGATGTAGCTGTGTGTGTTATGGTAGGTTTGCTGGGCTCTCCATATCGAATTAATATCTTCCTCCGCCCACAGTATTTCTTCCTATACCTGTCTAGGGATGATCTCTCATGTTGTCATCTTTTTTTCAAGGAATGCTTTTATCCTCAAGTGCCACTGTCAATTTCACCAAGGATCCTAATGCATAGTTTCTGGAAGATGTACAATATCAGTAGACATCACAGATGTTTAGAGGCAGATGTGACCCAGGCAGACGCCACATGAAATTGCTACTATAATTATGGAGCTGAGAGGAGAGAGACAGATCCTGAGGAAGTATATACACAATGGGGATGGAGCAGGGGAGCAGTCATCTCCCAGAAGGGGTGAAAGAAGGTACTCATGCATGTTCCGTGAGTCATTCCACATGGAAATCTATCACACAAACTTAGTCTCCAGTGAGTCACCAGAACTGATCCTCCAATGGTGACCGCTGGTGTACAGTGACCTTCCTCCTCACCTGGTTAACATTCTGAGCATGAGCACACAGAGAAGCAGAGGGATTATGGGGTATCTTGAGGCTGGTCAGGAGCTAACATGTGCATGAAGGAAACTGCACTAGGAGAGCAGGAGACGGTGAACAGATAGGATTTAAGGATGAGGACTCAGTCCCTTCAACTCCCCTCTTGCCTCTCCCCTTCTCAAACCTGCTAACACCAGAAACTACAAAGAATAGCACTGGACAATGGAAATGCCCTCAGCCTCTGTCCGCGGGAAGGTCAGTGGAAGAACTGGCACCTGTGGCACCTTTGGTTTCAAATGAACATTTCTTATAAGGCCCGGATAACACAGGTAGGAGCACACATTTAGACTTCCGTAATCTTTTGTGCCACATTCAACACAAAAATAAATACAAAATGCCTAAAATAACCTTGCCTGGCAGACTTCACAGTCTCCAAAGGGTGTGGAATTCTCTGACGTGAAACAGAAGCTGGGGTTTATGTGACTTAAAATATGCCTTGCTCCTTGATGTACTTTGAACATGGTAGGAAAAGAAGGAGGTATGAATAGTAATTGATTGATGTTCATGAAAACACTTTTGGTATGATAAAGAGATGCTTTTATTTTTATATACAAACTACAGAGTTAGAAAATGGTATTAGGGGAGTTTATTTGAAATGTAAATATTAAGAGAAAAATCTTACAGATTTACTCCTGATTAAAACAAAAATAAATACAAGTGGTATTTGTATGAAGAGATTCAGAAAGTTAGTTTACTGAACTCTCAACTAAGGCTCATGGACAGGGCTCCTCTGCAGGGAGCTCAGGGCTCTTATGGCTGAGCCTGAAAATCTCTGACAGGCTCTGTACAGGGTCCTATGTCCCTCAAGTTCTCTCTTGCTGGGATACTAGTCAGGCCCTTTAGTGAAACTGAGAACCTTAATATATCACCAATGTAATATGGAAGTGTCATTAAAGTACACTGATGATTTGCATATATTTCATGGACTATTATAATCAGTGAGTTGATCCAAGTTGCCAATATTTATTATGATAATAATCTGCTACCATGTCTAAAATGTTTATTTTATTTTATTTTATTTTATTTTATTTATTTGAGAGAGAAAGAGGCAGAGTGAGAAAGAGAGAGAGAGAAAGAGAGAGAGAGAAAGAGAGAGAGAGAGAATGGGCGCACCAGGGCTTTTAGCCACTAAAAACAAATTCCATATGCATGCCCCACCTTATGTATCTAGCTTATGTGGGTCCTGGGGAATCAAACCTGGGTCTTTGCAATAAAGTGCCTTAACCACTAAGCCATCCCTCCAGCCCCAAACTTTTTATTTTTATTTTTTAGGCTTCATTTTGATAGCTTCTCCTGACTGCTTGTTTTGAGATGAGTTCACTGAAGAATGTTATGACCTAGTCCCAGAAGTGAGTACCAAAGAAGGACATGTATGAAAATACATAGTGGGAGCTGTTAAAGGCACTTGATTGCAAAGTCTGACAGTCTGGATTCAATTTCCCAGCACCCACATAAAGCCAAATGCATAAAAATGGTGAATGCATCTGGACTTTGATTGCAGGAGAAGGCTCTGACATTCTCATTTTTTTACTCTCTCACTATTCTGTCTGTCACTCACACATATGTAAATAAAAATTGAAAATAAAATGGTATACTGAAACTCATCATATATATATATACTAATGACAAATACCATACACAGAGACTCACAAGTCAGCCATCAATGTACATACACAAGCACACACATGTACACACACACACACACACACACACACACAGAAATTTTAGCAAAAGCATGTTCATAAGAAATATGACTATGTGACCACATAGTGAAAGTATTCTGCTGTCAAATTCAGTCACCTGCAGGAATTACACTTATATATGGCATGTTCCAAAATTACTTCAAACACTAAAAATGTGACAGTTCAGTAAAGTCATTTCTTGCATTTTCTATTAAATTTTTTGAAGATTGTAACTTGCCAAGTATTAAGTGCCTCTAGAATGTAGAATAAGGAAGGGAGTTATTTCTCTATATCATTTGCAATATTTTTTGTTTTAAAGGCAGAATTATGGGACTGGAGAGATAGTATAGTAGTGAATGTACTTGCCTATGAAGCTTAAGGACCCAGGTTTCATTCACCAGTACCCACATAAGCCAGATGCATAAGTTGGTACACATGTCTGGAGTTCATTTATAGTGGCTAGAGGCCCTGGCATGCCCATTCTCCCTAACCCCCTCTCATAAAAAAAGAAATAAAAATTTTAAAAATTATTTATTTGAGAGAGAGAGAGAGAGAGAGAGAGAGTATGGGCCTGCTAGTGCCTCTAGCCACTGCAATTGAACTCCAAACATGTGTGCCACTTTGTGTGTATGAGTGACATTGTGCGCATGTGTCACCTTGTGCATCTGGATTACATGGCTTCTGGGGAGTTGAACCTGGGTCCTGAGGCTTCACAGACAAAAGCCTTAACCGATAAGCCATATCTTTTCAAAAAGGAGAATTATGTATGCAAATTATGTTTGTGCATCTATCTCATAATTTAAAGGTAATATTAAAACCTCAAAATATCAAATAATTTACTATTGCTAATACTATATTTTTATTTTAAATAATTTGTATGCTGAACATTTTATTTATTATAAAGTTGTACCAAATGCTTTACAAGAAGGTAGGTTATCAGTATTGTAAAAATAGTATTCTAATACATTTGCCTATGTACCTTTAAAGTAAGGTATTTATTTATTTTTTGAATTTTGAAATACATCTATAGTCCGTAGCTTGGGCTGGCCTCGAACTCTCAGAAATCATCCTGCTTTGGCCCTCTGAGTCCTGGGAGTACAGGTAAGAGCCACCACACCCAGTAAGATAAGGTACAATTCGTTCATGATATATTATTTTTTGACCAGACACCTAAATACTAATTATATGAATAGGGACTTAATCATGATCACATTTTCAACTTGCATATTACATAGTAGTATTATAGCATGTAATTCTCTAGATAAATGAATAATTTCAAAAGTAAAATTATATCAATAAAGTAAAATGTTATTATATATTTACCTTTCAACAATCAATAATAATTTGCTGAAAATTAATGAAGTAAAATATTTTTAAAAGAATGAAAAATTAATATCAAGTAATCCCTATCTTACATAATTCAATTCAAATAATAAAAATGTTACATTATTTATTTTTTAAATTTTGACTTATTTTTCATAATAACCAAAGATTCCTGACTTATACTATTCTCCTTTTAGAACATATTGCAAATGTCACATTGTAATGTCTCTCCTCCTCTTCCTTCTTCTCTTATATCTCTTTCTCTCTTCTCCGCATCTCACTCATTTTCTTTCTCTACTATTCTCCTTCCTTACCACTCCCTACTTCCTTCTTTCCTTCTCTCTCCCTATCTTTCAATTTCCTCGTCTCTCTCTCTCTCTTCCCCTTTCTCTTCCTGTCTTCTTCTCCCTCTCTTTTTCCCTCCCTTATATCCTCCTCTAGACCCTCACCCTCACAGTATGCATGTCCCTCATGCCTCATGTTCTGTTCTTTTTCAGTGCATTGCAGGTTTAGAAATGTGCTATAAGGTTGACATTGCTTAGCTAAAATTTAAAGAATACTTTTCTGTTTGCATTGCAGTATGTTTTTTATATAAATTTTAAACTGCCTGATAACTTGTACATATTCTGGCCTTCCCTTGAAAAATCCTGTATTATAGACTCTAGAAATATTTGGTTGAATCTACTGGGTTTCCCAGTAGTGATTTTGCTTAGAATGTAGCCTTGTGAGAAACGCATTGAAATGAAAAACTATCAAGCACAGAATTACTTCATTCTGATTGTACTCATTGCCTCGCATTGGCAATAGAATAGGGACAGAAGTAATTACAGTAGCCCCAAGCCTGAGGTCAAACACAGACTGAGTTAAGTATATGAACTGTTGAGAGATGTCAGTAGATGGTATGCTGAGTGGCTCACTGCAGACACAGAACTCAAACACCTTCTAACTTGGCCAGGGAAAGATACCTAAGTTCAATGACAGTCACAGTTAAAGAAGGACCAGTCCTGAAAATCACAAGTGATTGCTCTGAATTTCGTAAAATGGTTAAGTGAATTTTACCTTGGGATTAGGAAAGAATTTCCAACAATTCCTGGAATGGTCCTAAACATCCATCTTCATTTGCACATTTATGAAGAGAGGTGTTCTCAGCATTGGCAATTATAAAATAAAAATATTGATAAACACTAAAAAGTTGTAGTTATTTAGGCAAGATTTAATTCTTTATGCAAAAATCAACAAGCACATGTATTTTAATAATATGCACATTTTATTTTATCCTTAGTAAATGGTAAATCTTACCATTTATGTTAATTTGGTAAAACAAAGATTTTTTAAAAACAAATTTCTTATAATTTATCAGCTGTTTTTTGTTTTATATACCTATTTTATATATGTATAAACCCTGGGTCCTATACAAATGGCTTAGGCAAAAAGGTGTTGAATGTGGAAACAGTTTAAGGATCCTTCTCTAATACTGTATCTGAAGTGACATAATATCATGGTGAGGTCATCTGTGCTGCATGGAAGCTATAAGTTTTAAATTCAAGGCATAATTTAAAAGACATGCATCAGTCCCTAGAGATGCTGGGCCTCTGCCTTCTTAGTCATTATCAGGCTATTAGATTCTAACTTCTGCTATTTCACTTCAAAAATAATAGCACTACTTGAGCACAGATAAGAGCTGAAACAGACCTGGCATCAGGCACGCACGGACACTGTCATTTTTATTTATAGATGTGTACTTTAGTAAAACATGAATAAGAGGTTGGAAGGACGTTTGGCAATTGATATTTTAAGGTAAATGTCCAAATATGTCAATATTTTTTAAAAAATAGACATTGTTGGGAACTTTTTTTGTTGTTGTTGTTGTTGTTTTTTCGAGGTAGGGTCTCACTCTAGCTCAGGCTGACCTAGAATTCACTATGTTGTCTCAGGGTGGCCTCAAACTCACAGCGATCCTCCGACCTCTGCCTCCCAAGTGCTGGGATTAAAGGTGTGTGCTACCAAGCCCGGCAGTTGTTGGCAACTTTAGTGAACAGTTCTCACAAGGTTTGGAACTGATCTTAGTGAGACTACTTTTACAAATACGTTTTGCAAACTGGCAGGAGGAGTTAAGCAGAGCACTGACTCAGATTCCCAAATACTGGAATCAGCAACAGCTTTGAAAGCAACTGCTTGGAAAATATAAGTGCAATGATGTATACCTCCATAGACTCAGGATTGAATCTTGAGTCTCCAGTGGGCTGACACGTACTGGGGAAGAGGTATGTCACTGGGGGCAAATCTTGGTTTCCTGACCTAAGGTGTGTTTGGGGGCATATCCTCTTCTTTCCTTTCCCCTTTCCCCTTTGTCCTTTCCCCTTTCCCTTTCCCTTTTCCCCTTTCCCCCTCCTCCTCCTCCTTCTTTTTCCTTTCCTTTCCTTTCCTTTCCTTTCCTTTCCTTTCCTTTCCTTTCCTTTCCTTTCCTTTCCTTTCCTTTTTTCCTTTCCTTTTCCTTTTCCTTTTTCTTTTCCTTTTCCTTTTCCTTTTCCTTTCCCTTCCCTTCCCTTCCCTTCCCTTTCCTTTTCTTTCGAGGTAGGGTTTAACTCTAGATTAGGTTGACCTGGATGTCACTATGTAGTCTCAGGCTGACCTCAAACTCATCATGATCCTCCTACCTCTGCTTCCCAAATTGCTAGGATTAAAGGCGTACACCACCACACCTGGCAATATGGGGGCAGATGTTGAGTCCAGCTCTAAGGGGTGTAGAGATAAGTTTGAATACCTGGCTGTTCTTGCTTCATGGTGTGGTGCTAGCTATTGGTTGTATCTCTCTCTATAGAAGTGGCCCAGTTTTTTTCACATTATTGATGTTCTCCTGAAATTATAAGTTTCAAAAAGATCCTTTCCTCCCATAAGATGCTTCTGGTTGGATGTGTGTCCAAACAAGGAGAAGGTGGCTGCAACAGTAAATTGGTAGCAGAGAAATGGGGTCTTTACTGTGATGAGTCTGACCATGTGAATTTTGGTATTTTGGAACTGTCTGCTGGAGGAATGTGGAAGGACTTGATACTTTGAATTAGTGAACCCTTACAATTATTCAATAAGCAGTGCTTGACTTAATGGGCTATTCTAGTGAGAGCTTGAAAATTCTAAATGTGGAAAGAATTGAGGACTACGAAGGCTTCCTCCTTATGGACTTTTAAAGGGGCAGAGAACTTTATCAGAACTGGGCTACTGGTAGAAGGGCTAACTGTGTTCTGCCTAAGCCCTAAGAATTTTAAAAGTAATGAACTTGTGTGCTAGACAGAAGGTATTTAACAGAAAGCAATGAAGGATATATAGTTTATTTCAAAAGAAGTTTGAGCACATTTAAAATTACTGGCTTTAGATTATTAAAGCTGCACTTGTTAAGTTGATTACCATTGCTTTGCATTGGAAAGATGGAAAAGGTGTGGGAGGATGTAATCCACTCAGAAGAGCTTCAAATAAGTAAGAACACAAATTCTTTTATAAGGAGGTGACTTAGAGCATTCTAAAGAAGTCACCTGTTCTTCAAGGTTAAGGCTTATTTCCCTCATAGACTAACAAATTTACTATGCTGCACACCTGGTTATGGTTTTGGTCACATGAAAAACCCATGCAAGCGGGTCATGAAGTATACACAATTCCAGGAGCAACATGAAAGGCAGTGTGAAGCAGGGTGAGGTCCCTCTATAGAGGCCCAGAAAGACCACATATGAAGAGAACCAGTTCCAGGAGCTGCTGCTGAGATGTGGCAAGGTGAAGCAAGGTATAAATCCTTATATGGAAACCAAATAAGGCCATGGTATGGAGCTGTGAAGATGGACCTTGATTTGCAATGGAGACCCAAGGATGTTGTGGATATGCCAGGATGGTTCAATGGTTACCAAAGATAACTGGTGGCTTGGGATGGGATGTTTGCCTGGGCTGTGACTAGCTCAGCTAGAAGGGTGGAACTGGAAATCCAGAGATAGTCATCAATGGTTATGGTTATCAGACTTGAACTGCAGATGTTTGATGCTTTCTTGATGGTAACTGATTTTTACATTGGTCCAGTCTCTCCTTGTTATGTGTTATTGCCATGTAAATGTTTACTCTGTGCTATTACATGTTGGAAGTATGTAACTCATTTTGATTTTACAGCACTTACAGTTAAGAGACAATTTTAAAGCTCAGCTGATACTTGGGGCTTTGGAATGTTTTTAAAGTTGGTAAATCTTAGGATACTGTAAGTTGGACTGAATGTAATTCACACTGTGAACTGATCATTGGGGTCATGTAATGGTTTAAACATGTGGCCCCATACACTCAGGCTTGACTCTTGATCTCAAGCAAGCAGAGCCCAAGTAAAAAAGATGCATACATGTCACTGGGAGAGATCTTGGTGTCCAGCCCTAATGTGTATTTGGGGGTGAATCTTGAGTCTAGACCTAAATGGTGTGGAGAGCAGTTTGGACCCCTGGCTGTTCTTGCTTCTTGGTATAGTGATGGCTGTTAACAGTGTCTCTCTGCTTGGATCTACAGAACTAAGCTAGCTTCTTTCACCACTGATGGTATCCCCTGGATATCAGGCATGAAATAAACCCTTTCCTCTTATAAGCTACTTCTGTTTGGATGTTTGTCCCAACAATGACAAAGTGATTGCAAATGTAATCCTAAGTCAAAGTGTAACGTTATGTTTGGACAAATAAACACCAAACTATTGGGCTGTGGAGATGGCTCAGGGGTTAAAGATACTTGACACAAAAACGGGGTGTCCAGTGTTTGGATCCACATAACATAAAGTTGGATGCAAGAAATATATACATCTATAATCCCAATGGGCCTATGCCAACGGAAAATTGAGTCATCATAATACCAAGGTTCATGCCATAGTCCAGCTATTGAGGCATTTATATCAGAGAAAACATGACATCTCCTGTCTCCTGTCTCAGACAAGGTTTAAGTTGAGGATAGACACCCTGACGTTGTCCTATGACTTCTACACATGTACTATCGTGCACATGGGCCCATACATAAACATACACACACAAAAGCAAATGATTGAGCAATTCACCAAGGTCTTAGATTCCCACACAAGGCCTTGAGCTCTTGAACAGGGTTCATTTCAATGAGAAATAGGCAGGAAATTAGTCTCGATGTTTTAGAGAACTGCATAGACTAGGAATAAAGTGGGATGCAGCAATTATGGTAATGGAGCTGAAGCCCATATGCAAACTAGACCATTGTGTCCAATAATTATAGACTAATTATTTTCCTAACATCTCTTTCTACAAGAGGAGAATGAAAAGCCATAAACTAGAAGAGAATTTTGAGGAGAAGAACATTTATCAACTCCAACCCTGAAAAAAATATTAATGAATTTATTAACACTGTCATAAATAGGGTTTATATTTTCCTATTCACAGACATTCACAAAATGTTTCAACATAGCAGATTTTTCCAGACACATCCTACATAAATAACATCCGCGATACCATTTTACACTGTCACTAAAGTAATTCTATTCACATAAATTGGAATACACTTGCATATAAATGCCTATAATAAGTAGGGAAGTTTAACCAGAATGTGAAATAGGCCTGTGCTTTGTGACTGGTTCAGAACATTAATCGTCAGCTGGAATCTGGCCTTTCAAAGTATGCATGCATTACGCACTAGTAAACTGTTTATCTCAATTTTAAAATATCACTTATTAAAGCTTATCCACGTATTGGCTTGTTTGCAACTGCTTATTAGGAGATGAATACCACCATCATGCATTTTTAGTGCTTGAAAACATATCCCCAAGTAAGCCTCACTTCCGCTGGAAATTTGTACTTCATTTTTACAAGATTTACCTGCATCATCACAGCTTGAGAAGATTTGTGAATTTGCTCTTTGCCATCCTATTTATCAGACTATTAGCACAGCCTTGCATCCATTTTAAAAGGTCACAGTCTCCTTTATGATGCCGTCTTCCAATTAAAATGAATAACACACAGATGTGGGCCCTGAAGTGCCTGCTACTTCCTAGCTCTCATTTTACTCACCATTGGAAAGGCTTCATCAAATAGTTGGGATCTCATCATGATTTTCTATGGTTTTACATAATAGTGTGAATGTCTGTCATCATGCCTAAGAAAACTAGTCCTATTACAAATGTCTGGCTTGTGCTTTTAACACAAGCAGCCCCAAATTACAGCCACTGTTTCATTTCATTATTCCAGATATTAATGTCTACATGTCACAGGGAGTCTGTCTTATAGAAGGCATGTTCAGTCAGCCTAGATTTGGTAAGTCTCAGGGTCATGCAAGTCTTAGAAGTAGATGAGAGCAACTTAAGAAAGATGCTCAACCTCATCACACAGAAGTTGTCCTTACTTTTGTATTCCAGGTGGAAGCCAGCAGCGGCAACGCTGATGTCCGATTGGAAGTGCAGGCACAGCTGGTTAGATGTGCTGTTCAGAAGTGCCGGCACTGTGGTACCTGTGGAGAGGAGGCAGGCTTGGTATTAACAGGCAACCCACAAGCTTTCTAAACACTGAACAGTGCTGGACATTTTTCCAGGCTCACTTATCTTACATCTTGTCCTACTATCTCCTAATGAATCCAAGTGTTGGCTCTAAACCTTGCAAATTCAGCTGTTCCACTTGTCTAAGCATATAGAGTTCCATAGTGTTTTTTCTGTGACCCCTCCGGTAGGTGAACCATCCTTGCAAACACAGGTATATGCACACACAAACTCCTGTCTTACCATTTGTTTGGGTTTCATATTGCCTGCTTTTTTGTTTGTTTGTTTTGAGAATCTAAACTTATATTTTTTTTAGTGTGCATTTTTTTTTTTTTTTTTACTTCACAAGAGCAAGGGAGGAACAACATCTCAACACACGACTTCCCTGGTTTGAGGCACAGGCATGTTTGGTGGGTGCTGACCAGTATGCTCTTCTGAAGAGGAGATGGGATTTGATACTTGTGTTCCCTTTCCATTCCTTATGTGATTCACAGAGAACAACCCTCCACTGAGATCAACAGATTATATCAGCTGAACACGTGTAGAAATGAAAACAGAAGGGTACTTGCATGTCATGCGTCTTTTCTGTAAAATGTCCTAGCCTGCTTCTTAGTCACTGGCACATTAAGGAAAATACAAGTACTGGGAAACAGGTGGCACAGTCATAAGACTGGGAGGTGCTAAGGAAACGAAAGATGTCTGTCATCAGAAGTTTAAAATATCCTGGTAGGGGGCTGGAGAGATGGCTTAATGGTTAAGGTTCTTGCCTGTGAAGCCTAAGGACCCATGTTCAAATCTCCAGATCCCATGTAAGCTAGATACACAAAGGTGAGTCAAGCACAAGGTCACGCATGCCCACTAGGTAGCCCAAAAGTCTAGCATTCGATTGCAATTGGCTGAGGCTCTCGTGTGCCAATTTTCTCCCTCTCTCTCTAAAATAAAAAAAAAATAGAATAAAATAAAAAATTTTGGGAAGCAGTATCATGATATATGAAATGCAAGCAAGTTTGAAGGACTGTTACCCAAAATATGTAGGGTAGAGTATGCCCTATCTTGTAATTATTCCCTAAACAGGAAGTGCACATGTGCTTGACATCAAGGACATCCAGGAAATGTTCACAGAGTAAAACTCACCACAGAGCAGGCAAAAGATTGGAGTGGACTACCAGGAAGGATGCAAGAAAGATGTAATATTTTAAACTATGCGGTATAGAAGCAAGTGAATGCTTTTAAGCGTGAGGTCTTCTACCATCCTGCCTGTATACACCACAAAAATGATGCACGCGACTCTCAGGAGCTGTGATTAAACTAGGAAAAGGAAAAGCTCTCAGTGCATCCCCTTCATCTGGTCATCTTGAGCTCTGAAAACATGGTGTGGAAAAGGGAATTCCTTGTCCACTGGGCATACCAGAGTCCTTATCTCACTCAGCAACATTGGCCACACTCACTGTGTTTTCAAGATGAAGCTATCTCTTTCTTGATGACTTGTGGGTCACCATGAGTCTTCCCTGGCCTGCTTCCTAAATGTCTTCCTAAATTAGTTTCACTAGCTCTGTCTCACCATCTTCTAAACTATTGCCCAGTGCAAGCCAGCAAAGCCTTCCACCACGACTCGAAAGGTCGTCTCCTACTTATTTTCTTATCTGCATTTGCCTTAATAAGATGCATTCTCTATTCAGCCTGAAAGTTATTTTGAAGCCATAATCAGATAATGCCTTGGACTAATGACCTTGCAAGTTTTTTTAACCACTGCCTGCCTTTTGTGGCTTTTTCCTCTTTCTGCCTTTTTCACAATTAATTTTCCTGTTTTAAGGCTTCCCAGAGCCACAAGTGGACTGTTCTCTCCCTTCTGCTCTGGGCCATTTTTGCTTTCTCATTACTCTTCACTCAAATATCCCCAGTTACTTCCCAATGAAACAACCTATTTATTCATCAACTAAGCATATGCATGCCAGGTAGGTAAAATCGTTGCTTACTACTGTGGACTTGCTGAGTATTTTCTGACATGATATGAAACAAAACTTCCCCAGATTAGAACCAAGCTTTACACACCAGAACTTCTTTCATTCCTTAGTATATAAAGCAGATAATCTTGTCTCACAAACTGTCTGTTGCCACTTTTTTTTTTTTTACTCTAAAATTTTTTATTGCAATTTAAAATTTAAGCATGTTTATTTCGGCTTTAGCCAAACTGTGTGTGTTTTATTTTTATTTTTTTAAATAAATATATATTTTTATTTATATTATTCTGATTTTACATTCATAGTATTGGTTCCATTGTCCTCCTCCCCGTCCTCCCACTTTCAAAGGGGCCCTCATCAATGGGGAATGTGGATCGTGCAGCCACTTCTAATCTTCCCTCAGGGTATCCTGACCATTGCTTCAGGACTAGATAAATGAGACAGCCATGGGTCCATCTCCAGACACATTATTTGCTTCTGGCTATGCATTATGAGCACTCTAAAATGAATACAGCTTGTTTGATACTTTGTTTAGTAAAATGTAGATAACATTCAATCATACTCAATGTTCTGGAATTGGAAAATCTCCATTATTACTGGCTAATCCTACCTTCTCCAGTATAGGAAAGAGTTGACCCATGAAACCCTCATCTCTCTTCACACATGCTTATTCTATTTCCTATGTATCCTAAAATTATAGCTGTACTATCACCCTAAAACAAGATGCTCCAAACCATCATTTTCTTTCCAAGGCCCTGCCCTATCCTTGTGGTGCCGCAAGGAGCCCAATCATACCTTCACCTCGAGCTGGGGAACATTCCCAACACTCTTCCTGTCTATCACCTCAGCACCCTCCACCTCACCCTCATTTCAGCCCCTCTGCTTATGATCTCAGCAGCCCAACCCTACCACGCAGAGCCTCACCTCCACCCCTCTGCTCACAGAATCTGAGCATCTGCAAGACCAGGGCTAAGGGAAGGCTTACTCAAGCTTACATGCACGTGCTCCTCCTCAACCTGTCCCTTTCCTATTGAGAAAGATACCAGTGGGATGAGAGGATAGGAAAATATCCTTGCACATGACCATATGAGTCTTTGTTGATGGAAATCTGATGATAATGGCATTTATTGCTCACTGATCTTTGGTTACCATTGAGGATCTTTCATGGGATTTATAGAAGTTCACCTAGAACTTGAACAAGTGTGTCTTTAAGTAATGTGGGCATCAACATCATTGACCAGTGTGGACCAAACTTTATTGAAATGTGCCAGAAGAAGATGAGAAGAACAAAATGGAAAGGAGAAAAGAGAACTCTACATCTGCTGCTTCTACTGTGTGTGTGTGTGTGTGTGTGTGTGTGTGTGTGTGTGTGTGTGTGTGTGATTATGGCCTTAGTTTGGCTTAAGATTTAGGGATTTAGGGTTTATGCCTCAATCTGTATCCACAGCTAGCAAGAGGAATTGGTTTAAGGAGGTGGAGGCTCTTTAGGGCAAGTCATTAGTACAAAATTCACCATAAATACATTTAGACAATCTCTTAGAGATTTTTTGTTGATTTAAATTCCTGATGTAAAGCCTTGAATTCATAGGTATTAATAAGTGATAGCTGGATGGCAGATATATATCAGAAGATGGAGAGATGACAGATCATTTTTTCCATCTGAATGGCTGTTGAGATAACCTGTGAGCTGGTCCTTACTCATTAGCACAGGCATAATAAAGTTGTTGAAACGCCATAGCAGATCATGGAGTATAGATGAGGGAATGTGGACAGTGAGCGACTTAAGCTCCTTCCAAAATGATCGTGAGTCTCTTTGCAGAACATTTTCTCCTGGTCCATTCTCACTGGAGCCAAGGGTTAGTGTCAAGGAATTCAGCAGGGCACCCCAATGCCAGAGAGAGAAAGAGAAAGAAAGAGTGAGAGAGACAGAGGTGAGGTAAGCAGATGGAGGATATTAATTGCTTTACTTCCTGTTAGAAATTTCAAGATTTTTTCTAATATAAAGAAAAGAGACATTCACTAAAAGCACCTGCTCTAACCTATTTTGTTCACTCTACATGATGCTTGCTGTCTTATTGCTTGCACTCTTGTAATCAGGATAATGCATGTGGGATCATTTGTTACCATGGCTCCAGTAACTTCAACCTAGTAACTTTAAAAATATTTTATTTATTATTTATTTGCAAGGAGATACAGAAAGATAGAGGGAGAGAGAAAGGGAGTGAATATGTGTGCCAGGGCCTCTAGCCACTGAAAATGAACTCCAGATGCATGTACTACTTTGTGCATCATGCTTTACATAGGTCTTGAGGAGTTAAACTCAGGTCATTAGGCACTGTGGGCAAGCACCTTAACTGCTGAGCCTTCTCTCCTGTCTGTAACTTTTTTGGGGGGAGGGGAGAGACACAGAGAGACAGAGAGAGAGGGAGAGGAAGACAGATAGAGATGGGCATGCCAGCAACCTCTTAGCTGTTGCGAATGAAATCCAGATGCATGCACCCCCTTGTGGTCAAGTGCAGCATTGCGCCCTTGCGTCACTTTGCATCTGGCTAAACGTGGGACCTGGAGATTGGAACTGCTGGAGATTGGAACCAGCATTCTTAGAATTAGGAGGCAGGCGCCCTAGCCACTAAGCCATCTCTCCAGCCCTGTCTGTAACTTTTAACTATATTATTTGTGCTACTTTTTGCTTGATTTCACCTGGAATTTAGGGTAATCAGTGACTTTTCTGCTATTTTACTTAAATAACTTACTGTGTATGTCCTATAGAGAAGAATTCCCTTTTTATAGCTCTCCCTCATGGGTCTCCCACCTATGACTGGTGGAATCACATCAGTTCTTGCTTCCTACAGAAAACCCTACCCAAATTTCTCTGAATTCAAGCATATAAACCCACTTTTTTCATACTGGTTCTTTCTTGGTTCATTGTTTTTCCAAACCACCAAATTTATCTGATAGTTTGTAGCTCCCAGTGTAGTAATTTGCACAGAGGGTATTTGATATGCATTGTTTGGCCTTTCCATCTGCTGTGGTGGCTTGAATGTACAATGATCCCCCATAGTCTCATATGTTGGCAAGTAACACTTATACTTCATTGATCCCCAGATGGTGAAGCCTTTTTTAATATTTCATCTTTATTTATTTGAGAGAGAGAAAGAAGCAGAGAGAGAGGCAGATAGAGAGAGAATGCCAGGGGATGCCAGGACCTACATCCACTACAAATGAACTCCAGATGCATGAGCCACCTTGTGCATCAGGCTTATATAGGTCCTGGGGAATCAAATCTGGCTCCTTTGGTTTGTCAGGCAAATGCCTTAACTTCTAAGCCATTTCTTCATCCCTTGGTGGAGGTTTGGAGAGGTGGAGCCTTGCTGAAGATTTGTCCCTGGGGTTGGATCTTAGGATATTATACTGAAGTCCCCCTTGCTAGTGCTAACTCACTCACTCACTCACTCACTCACTCACTCACTCACTCACTCTTGCTGCTTCCTCCTTCCTGATATCACTACTGGACTCTGCTTCCTGCTCAAGCTCTACTTTCCCTGTTTGATGGAACTTTTCCCTCAAAAATGTCAACCAAAACAAACCCTTTTCTTCTTTTGGGTTGAGTGTACGCAACAAGAAGGCAATTGTTATACTTCTCTTTCATAGCTGTATTTTAATAGCATTATAAGGCCTGATTCCAGTCTAGGCTCTGAGACAAATATGGATAAAATCACCCTATATCACTAATCCAGGTTGAATGCTTTTTAATTCTCCAAAATGAAGATGATAGTTTCTTACAGGTGTGTAGATGAACATTATATGCATGTGAATTATTATGCCCTCTTTAGAAATAGTTGCTACAAATAAATTGATGAAGGGCAGTCATGAAATGTAGGTACCCACTGTCCTAATAAAGCATGAAGGTCAGCAGCCACCTCTGCACAGAGGGTCTGCCCTGAAGCTGCCGTGCCATGGGCTTCCACTAGGGATCTTCTCATAGTGGATGTTACCAAGCTGATTTCCATCACACAAAATGCAGTTCAGCATTAAAAAAAAAAAAAAAAGAAAAAAAAATTGCCACAAGCAGAACATTTCTGATCCCATTGTTTGACTCTGACCTAGATAGAATGACATATAACAAAGGAAACAGCAATATTTTATTATTGTCCTTGCAGAGTCTACTCTCAGCACACGGATATTCACTTCCCTTTAACACTGACTGTCAGCTACAAATTTGTATGCAGTTTGTTCTATTTTACTCATTTATAATTTATAACCTGCCTCCTTCCAAAAATGAATTTTCAATAACTTACAGAAAAGATCAACATACATATCCTTGCTGAAGTGGAAATGAAAAATCAAAACATTGATTTTATTAAAGATGTCAATCATTTTTTTCTGAAACATGTTTGTCCTATGACTATTCATTCTTGTTTGTTTCTATTCAACAGTTAACTTAAATGTGTTTATTATCTGTTTCATAAATATTTTCAGGTATTGCACAACCAGTAACATTCAAACTTTTTGGCTGATTTGCCATTTTTCTCTCACACCATTATTTTTAAACATTTTATTCTAAAAGAATTGAACTGATTTCTAACAATGAAAATTTGTAATAGCAGTGTAGAGAGTCTAATAAATCAGCTTCCCTATAAATACCACATAATTAGATGTATCTCTATCCACAATACTCATTATATCTCTATCAATAATACTTAAATGTCTTAGATTCATTTTATTATATACTTTTTGTGAATAACCTGCATACACAATGACTAATTTCTCAAAAAGTTTAGTACATTTCTTAAAATACAACGGTTTTCAATATCAGAACGAACTGGGTTCATCTCCAACATCTGTGCTCTGGACCTCACTTAAATTTCAAATGTCTGTCAGTAAGAGCTTCCATAGTGAAGGACTGTGGCCACGACACTCAGAACTTCACAGCTGCACACTTAAGAGTCCTACACTTTTCAAAGGGGTCTTGGTCTTTGTCTTTTACTCTCAACACTTTTAGAAAAAAAAACAGTACAAACCAGGTTTTGTGGAACACCTTTCAAGTTGGCGGTGACACTTCATTCAGGTTGTGAATTTGGAGCAAGGATATTGGTGGGACACTGTTTCTGTGGGACAGCTCACCTGCCAGCAGTTCTGCCTGGCTAGAGGGTTAGAGGATGTTGTCTGTGCTGAGTCATGGGGTGGGGGATCTCACATCATGAACCAACTCTGTTTAGTAATTGTGCAGGCTGCTCATGGTCAGCCTCGGTGAGTCAAGTCATGTGCAACACAGAGGTTACATAGTGGTGCCAAACCATGCTTTTTTTGATGTCTTTGTTTTACTTAGAAAACTCATCCTTGTCACATGACTGAGGTCTAGCTTCACCTGGTGAAGGGTGCTATGCCCGATCTCCATGCTGAAGCTACTGCTTTCTACTTGGCAATCAGTATGGATGTGTGAGGGAGGTGCACCGGGACATGAAAGTCCTGAGTGTCACCCTCACATTACCCATGATGCTCCAAACAGACTCCGTTACTACTGTCATTAGTAGTATTTCCAGCTGTGGTCTTCTAATTCCATCCTCCTTTTCCATGCATGATCCACAAGTGACCCCATGGGGAACTGAGTGTTTTCTCTTTTCCTCAAGCTATTCACTCATCTACCAATGTCAGTAACAAGTTATAGATACCTATGTTATAGAAAATGGTTAATCATACGTGTTTATTCCTACCACGGGTTTGGAGTCAAGAAAGGCCCATTCCTTTAAGGGGAGAATGGGAGTTCGAGTGATGTTTAAAATCAAAAAATTCGGGTCCTAGATGGGCTAGTTATACGGTGCTGTCACTCTTTTATATCTCTCACAAGACAGATGAAGGAAGCTCAATACACACACACACACACACACACACACAAAAAATTTTTTTGTTTTGTTTTGTTTTGTATAAGGTTACAGTATCTATATTAAACCTTGCATACACCAATGGTTCTGATGCAATCCTATCTACCCAGGGGTACTGGATTTACTCAATTCACTCTTGTAACTGATTCTTCCAACACAGAGGAACCCCTTTTTCATCATCCTGAGTGCATTTTTAAAGAGCATCCTTGATCATTAGTTTCACAGCTGCCACCTTGCCTGACAGCCTTGATTTGTCTCTAGGGGTACCAAACACATGCCTTTAAAAATCATAATGGAAAAAGAAAGGTGACTAGCATGAAATCACAAAATCCATTCTACCCTTAACAAAACTAACTTAAACCATGAAGAGATTCTGTTACATACAGAAATACCCACTGTCCCCAGAACAATGGGTTTGATCCAGATGAGACCCACAGACAGCATAAATGAAGTCCTGCCTTTTAAACTGCCTTTAAAACTATGAATCCCTCAAAAGAAAATATGTCAGACTTCTGATCACCTGTGTAAGGAGATGGCCAGCCCAAAGACACTGCATGTTTTGCTGTCCCTTCCCTCTGTTAGACCTGGAGCCCACAAACATGAGTATATGGCAGAGACAGAAGACAGGGTGGGATCAATAGATATCACTTCAAACTGATTTACCCCAAAGGGGTCAAGGACAAAGACAGGAAGCCTCTCAGATTCCTGGAATCAGCCAGAACATCTATGAGAAAAGGCAACCAGGTTCTTTCTGGTGTATTCAAAGAAGCAAATGAGGAAACAATGTTTTATTTTATTTTTTGTAAGTTCTCCTCCTACTACAGGCTGACCTGGAATTCACTCTATAGTCCCAGGTTGGCCTTGAACTCATAGTGATCCTCATACCATGACCTCATAAGTGTTGGGATGCCCACCCATCACACAGTGATCATGACCATTAAATATACAATTCCACCAAAGGGAGATCCTCGTCCATCAGAAAGATAGGTCCCCTTCACTTGGGGAATTATGAGTAAAAGAAGGTACCAGAAGGTTCCACCCAAAACTATAAGGCAGAGGGTCTGAGTGCATATGCTTCTCCTGGCCCACACAGTGTCCACACAGCATACATCCAGTTCTCCTGATTATATTTTTCAGTTAGTCATACAATTTGCTGCTTGATTTATACAAAGCTGCAGACCTAAAATATACCAGGTTCATAGGAATGTCCTGGCTTTTATTTCCTCTCTGGGATGCGTAGTTGGCAAGGAGAAAATTTCTGCTATCACCAGGCTGGTGGGCAGTTGGTATGGCTACACACACACACACACACACACACACACACACACACACACACACACACAGCTATCCCTGAACTTGGAAGTAGTTTAGAAAGCTGCAAGTCACACATATTTCAAACATCTGCAGGATGTCCCAAAATAAATCCACCCCTGAAAGTTAAAGTATGGAATATGAGAAATCTGTTAAACTTTACAAATTGTCCTATCTGCTATGATGTACCCTAGGTATTAGGCTTTAATGCAAAGGCATTCAATTTAGGTGAACTTAGAAGTATTTTGTCAACTTTACACTTAATTGGGCAAGAATCTTATTACATAAAGCAAACTTGGTTTATGCTGTTAGAGTCTAATCACATTATTTATAATTAGATTTGCATCTTCCAGAATATTTGCTAATGTTTAAAATTTTGATAGTGTTTGGCAATGATTTACTTAGTTTTATTTTACTTAACATTCATTGTCTGAAATGTTTGTACTTTTTCATTTTCTAGTATTAAGTTGAAAGCAACAAGTTACAAGCTCCACAAATATTTTTGTGAGAGGAATTTCTTGATTTAAACACACTCTACAAAGATTCTTATTTCTATTTTAGAAAATAATATAGCTGCCTCATCTATAGCTCAGAAGTACTTCAGATTTAGATAACTGAATATCATCCACCTGTCACAAAACAATCATTTCAGCTTCCATGTATCATAAGATACTGTGATGAAAATCAAATATAAAAAAAGGAATAAGGTTACAAAAAAGTACTTGTATCTTCACCTGTGTTTCATAATATTTTATTAAGGTTTTTCAATATTTTTGTTTCTTGTATATTTGACAACTGAGGAGTATAAAAATAATCTAAGTATTAGTTTAAATTCAGTTCACCTTGCTAGTAAATGGCTGTGTGATCTTTATACCAGGCATCTAGAAGATAAACTTTAAACCTGGGACTTTATCCAGTTCACAGTGTTGTTCTGGTGATACATGGCAGAGCCACAAACCACTGGGGTTGTGGTCACCACAATTATAATTACTTTATACCTCTGGAGGCAGCTGGCCACCCTGGGCAGATCAACCAAGTGGCTAAGGGTAGGCTGAGCCATGATATACCATTCCCGACTCCCAGTGTCTGGGAGAAGAAGAGGCCTGGAGACTGAGTTCCTATTTGCAGCCAATAACCCAATCAGATGCCTATGTAATGAAAACCCAATATGAACTAGACATCAAAGCTCAAGGGAGCTTCTTGGATGTTGAGATACACCACTGTGCCTGGAAGGTGACATGTTCTGAAAATATAAAGCTTCCATGTTTGGTACCCTTCCCACTGTCACCCTCAGACTGTTTTTGCTTGGCTGGTCCTGTTGTGTCCTGTACAACACAACCAACAGTATGTGTGTGTGCTTTTGGAGCACTGTGAGCT
Source organism: Orientallactaga sibirica (assembly GCA_036365145.1). Lineage (NCBI taxonomy): Eukaryota > Metazoa > Chordata > Mammalia > Rodentia > Dipodidae > Orientallactaga > Orientallactaga sibirica. The sequence goes on from JAEOAD010000039.1 coordinate 16,795,712, forward strand.
ATTTTAGAAGGCCATCAAAAATGAGGGGTGTGATGTCTCATGATTTGCGGCCATGTTCATTATTGCAGGTGTCCTGAAATGCCTCAGTTTGCCAGTGGGGTGGGGGTGCGGTCTGAGGAGAGGCATGTCTTAAGCCTCTGAAATCCATATGTACCCAGAAAATAAGTGTCAGAATTACACTGCAGTGGTCTCTATGACAAAGGCATACACGAAGACATTGTCTTCTGGCTAACTTCAAAACTCAAGTGAAAAGATTTTTGTTACTGTCCTGTTCTTGTGACTATTGTCTGACGATCACAGGCAGTGTGCTATTGTTTCATTAGTATTTTTAAATAGAGTAGTAACAGAGACAGGAGCTCTGAACTCTGTGGCTCTTATGCTCATAGCATCCATCCATCCATCTCTCTCTCTCTCTCTCTCTCTCTCCCTCTCTTTCTCTCTTTCTCTCTCTCATATGACTGTTCAACTCACCATTCATGATACTTTCACACACACATCCTGGAACACTATAGTGTAGGACCTGCTAAAACATTCAAAAATCTACCTTCACTGTTGCTTACATCCCTAATATAATAACTAGAATTAGAATAAATTTTTGGCTTCTGGGACTGAGGACGTAGCTCAGTGGGTAAATTGCTTGCTGTGCAAGTCTGAGAAATTGAGTTCAGATCCCCAGTGCCAATGTAAATGGCAGGTGGGTGTGGTGGCCCACCTGTAATCCCAACACTTGGGAGACAGAGGTGGGGGATTCCTGAGGCAAGTTGGGTAGCTAGTTTAGCCAAATTGGCAAGCTCAGGGTTAAAGTGAGAGACTGTCACAATAAAGAAGGCAAGAGCAATCAGGAAAGCCTTTGGCCTCCACATGCTCAACATGCACACACACCTGCACACACGTGTGTCACACACAAACATGCATATACAGACCTATACACATGCAAAATGGCTCCTATACATATTTTTTTTGTATTTTTTCAGTATTGTTTTCATGACACAGACATTTTATTCCTATGAATGGTGCTTATATATACTAAACTTGTTGAAAATCTCGGACTGATGGGACTGTGACCAGAGATAACTGTCTGGGACATCAACAAGGCTTTCTTATATAGAGGCAACATTGGAGATCAAGCTTGGACAGTATTGATCATTTTCAATGAAATTCCCAAAGCTATAAAGGGCCAAATGACAAATACAGGTGACGAGTGATGAGTAATAGTAAGTGGTTGGTGCTCTACTGCCCAACCCTTCTATGGCATAGCTGTGCACAAATATGTTTTTGCCACTGAAATCCAGAGACAAGATATCTAAATCATTTAAGGTGATAAAAGTCAAGTTTTTGGCAGACATGGTGAAAGAACTATGTACCCTCCATTCTCACCTACAGAGGAAAATTAGAATTGAAAAGTAATGATTCATTTTTACAAAGAACCCTAGCCTACCTTGCAGGAGGGTTGAGCACATGACATTTCCCATGTAACCTGGGACAAGTCTAAGTCTGAATCTTTGCTGCTCATTTGTAAAACAAAGATACCACAGAACTTAGCATGTAGTGCTATTTTCAAGTGTGCAGAGCCCACGTGACACACAGAGATAGCTGTGGTGTGCCAGGGCTCAGAATACCTCCTCTAGCTGGGCAGCTACCTGGCATCTTCACAAGGCCTCCTGCCTAAGTCCCCAGAGTCTCCTTCCTGTGCCCTGCCTCTGCAGCTTCACTCTTGGACCTTCAGCACTGGGGAAATATTATGGGGTCAGAAGAGGTGTAGTGCATTGTACGCAGCCTGTTTGCTGATTCCTGTCTTCTATTGGCCTCTGATTCTGATTTACAGGTCAAAACAAAGCAGCTGGAGTCAGCCTCATCTCACCTGAGAAGCTTCCCAGCTTTGGTGCCTTCATGTCCCCGCCATCGTGGATCTCTAAAGAGTCCCAGTTCTGCTCTGTGGCAAAGCTGATGACTTGAATCTGCAAAGCCATGGTGTGAGATTAGTGTATTCTTACTTTAAACAAGTAAACCCAATCCAATGTCTCCTTTCCCATTATAATAGATGCACATTGAAAACAAAGAAATGGATGCATAGTGGGAGCAACAAAAATCTCCACAAATGATATGATCATTTTTACTCTAAGAGTCAATTATTTTATAAGTATGGGAACATTGTTAGAAACATTTTATACAAATACTAAGAAAAGAGAAATATATTATAACCTGCGTACATGTGACATGAAGACTGAGGGACAGCTGTGGAGAGGCAGCAAGAAGAGGTTTGGGAGAAAAGGGAGGATGGGAAAAGGCCATGAATTAGAACAAAGTATATAAGAAAATGCCATAACAAAATTCATTATGCTGTTTGCTAAGATGAAAAAACCAATGATAATAAACAAAGTGGAAAAAGTAAAATAAATAAATAAATAAATAAATAAATAAATAAATAAATTAAATAATTAAGGATAAAGAGTGAGAGAGGGAAGCCGGGCATGGGGGCACACGCTTTAATCCCAGTGCTTGGAGGCAAAGGTAGGAGGATCGCCATGAGTTTGAAGACACCCTGAGAATACAGAATAAATTCCAGGTCAGCCTGGACAAGAGTGAGACCCTACCTTGAAAAACCAAAAAAAAATAATAATAATAAAAGAGTGAAAGAGGGGCAGGGAGGAGGGCAGAAGAGTAAAAGAGGGAAAAGAAGGAGGAAATGGAGGATGGAAAGGAGTAAGGAAGCAAAGGAAGGCTGGAAAAAGGTAAGGAGGGAGGAAGAAAGAAGGCAAGAAAAGAGGGAAAGAAGGAGACAATGAAGGAAGAAAGGGATGGAGGGAGGAAGAAGAAAGTGAAAGAGGAAGTGAACCATTCTAGCACCTCTGGGCTTGAGGACATACCTGGATCCCTGACCCCTCTGTCACTATGATCTTCCACACACAGTTCAAGTTGTTGCCATAGGGCTCAGGGTAGCCGGGGGACAAAATTGTCCCTCGCCGCTGAGTGAAATTACCACTGCAGGGAACTGAAGACAGAACCATATTATGTGACAGAAAAGTGCAGTAAGGCCACTAACTTGGTGCTCCTCTCCCTTGTCTGTGATCAGATAGTAAGAACTTTGCCTGCACCGTGAGACCTTAACTGGCATTTGTAGCCAGTGTCTAATCGAATCTTTACTCTTTCAAACCAACAGCATGAATGATTGCCATCTGTTATACTACTGAGCTCAGGTCTTAAGTCTGTGAATAAAACTTTCCATTTTTCTAAGAAGGGACTGTAAGTAATAGTGGGTTCTCTGAAGTGAATTCTGTTTACAGTGATTTATCTGCTCCCTTAAGGATATGTGTAGAAGGTTCTCTTTCTTCTCCTGACACGGAATTCCAAAGGATAACACATGGGATTTACAAGAAAGCTGAAGGATAAGAGACACTTAAAATATATAAATGAATTCAAGTGTCAATCATCATTTCATTCAAGTTTTCCCCAAATTAGAGCAAATAAGCCAAAACTGAAGACACCATTGTTATTTCCATAAGCATTCACCAGCAAACATGCATTAAACAGGCATTATAAAGTGGCGGCATAAATCAATATTCTTATGATTATCTGCAAAATAAAATTATGTTGCATGTACTGTATGTTAGCATTGATGGCAGAGTTATTAATATCAATAAGGAAAATGTCTTTCATCCTTATTAACTTATGAGATTTATGAAACACTCATTTAAAGGTTTGGTTGCTACTCGATTATCTTTCATAACATTGAATGCTCTTCATGCAAATCAAGAGCAAGGTCATTCATGAAGACTGATGGTTGCACATTTGATTCTGCTGGTAGCTTCCTACCCATTCCCAAGCAGTGGGCACCAAAGCTCAGGGCCCCACTCACCTACACAGCTCGGGATGGTGTCGTTCCATTGGGCTAAAGCGTTGGGCACAGACTGACAGCGAATGGCTGTGGAGCCTTGAAGCAGGTATCCAGGATTGCACTCAAATCGCACGATAGAACCTGCTGAAAACTCAGAACCGATCCTCCTCCCATATCTGGGCTCTGGAACTGAGCTGCACTGTGTGTCGCTGGTACGGGGAACCGCTGGGGGAGAAGCACACAACACAGCCATTGAGTCTTCATCAGGACACAGGGCACTGTCTTAGGAAGGGCTGTGTCTAATGACAGTGGATGTGGGATAGAAACTAACCCTTCAACACTTTCTTTAGGGACCCACCCATCCAAGCACCTCTTCCATGTCTGTACGGCATCCCGTATAAGCCCTGGGGACCACCACAGTTCTCAGTCAGATGGGAAAATGGAACAGAAGGGGAATTAGCACCGTGCAATGGTTGATTGACATTCAAGTCCTTTAAATTAATTAAACACCCAGATGATCATGCTAGTTATCATAAGCAGATGACTAACAATGTGGGCTTTCCTCAATGATATTAGTCTGTTGGGAAGATTTACATTCCATTGTAGTGTAACAATAAAGATAAAATTAGAACCAGCATTTAATTCAGACACTCCATTTGTGGATATTTATCCAGTAGAATGAATTCAGGGTCTCAAAAAGACCACAACTTACTATGGCCAAGATATGGGAGCACACTATTGTCCATCAGCAGAGAAGTGAATGAAGTACATGTAGTGTATGTCACATCACACAAGTGGGGAGCCTGCACCTCATGGAAACAGCTCAAGTCACAGAGGACTGCAGGCAGGGTGGAAACACACCCTGATACCTTGCTGCGCAGGCCCAGGACAACCTGACCATTGTCATGTGGCAAAGTCATGTATTAATTAGGCCCATTGTACTATGGAATTTTCCATAGAGCATTTATCTACGAATGTCTTGGGGACTTTTGAGATGCCTGCTTCTGCCTGAAGCACAAAGAGTACAGTATGATTTTCTACCATAAGATTAAAGATTTATTAACTGGGTACTAAAAGCATAACAATTTAGAACTTCAGGAATTAGGATTCTCCTAGTATATTCCATGTTAGCAGTTCAGATGCACCAAAAGGAATCCTGAGGCCCAGGAAAGACTCATCTACCAAACATTCATCCTTTCAGATTTTTGATTCATCATTTCAACAAGTCATTCCTCAGCTATAAGCAAGTCAGAGACAGAGGAAACATCTTTCTCCTAAGTTCTGGACAAAAGTGTAAATCTCTATGCTTCCATTTACTTGTATATTATGTCATTTTCTCTTAGTGTGGCCCAATGTTAGAACCTAGAAGCAGGCTTCTGGATAGGACCCCAGATTTCAATAAGGGAAACATTACATCAAAATATTCCTTCTTCCAGCAAAGACACTATAAGGAAGGGAAGATCTCTGCAGCCAGTAATTGGATCAGCTATGCCTATGGAAAGAAATCCCACTGAGGTTGGATAGCGAAGGGATGAGAGAGCAGTGAGGACTGCAGGGCCAGGCACACAACTGGTGATAGAATCCTGACCTTCATTATACCAGGGTCTTCCCTGAACACTCCTTCCAGGCCTCCATGAACAGGGAAGGAGGGAAATGGCAGTCTTCCTACAATGACCATGGAACATTCAGGAAGGATGGTTAATAAAGCTGTCATATCAAATGTCTTCAACATGCATTGGAAACAGAGAAAAGGGAGGGAGCAGACCAAGCAGGAAATAACAAATTTCAGTAGAACATTCCGATATTCCACCCAGTGCGAATGTCCTCCTGAACAGTGGAGGAGGGAGAGCTCTGCATCATCAGTGGCCTGGCAACAAAAGATCAGGCAGCTACCTCAAGATGGCTGTGCACATACACTTATCACAAATAACACCGATGGTCCCATGCAAGCCACAGAAGGAGCAGTCCTCTGTGTAAGATGAGTGGGGGTTCTTCCCTCTGGTAGTGTTGACCCTCCTATGACCTTTATACTGCCTACATTAAAATGAAGAACATGGTGGTTCTGAGAGTAGGGTGTCCAAGCAGTCACATTGTTACTTCTCTTCCCTGAGTCACCTCATCCAGCCCAAGTCCCATTCCATGCCCTCCCGGCTCCCTATTGTGAGTCTCTCCTTAGTCCTTATTACAGGAAGTAAAAACACGCAAGTCTGTGAGATATTATTGAGTGTGCATTATGGCCCTTCGACGATGATGGGCATGGACATGTGAGTCTCCATGCAAGGTAGGGTGTAAGACATTGAAATTTGCTGTCTGTGAGATATTACCACCTGTGGAAGATTTCCTCGTCTGTCAAAAGGGAATTGGGTAAAGGTGGAGAAATACTTTAGGTGGTAAGGAAGTTAGTCACACAAAGTAAACTCTGAAAATAATTACACGCTTTGAGGTATCTTTGACTTCTGCCATCAGAGATAGTATATATGGGGCCTGTTTCCAGAACCAACTCTCCTCAATCCTTGTATCATTTGTGCAGCAGTTTGAATCGATGGCTCCCAATATATTCAGTGTTTTATTAGTTTGTAGTTTGCATCTGTAGCACCTGGCTGGAGGCAGTGTCACTGCGCGGATCTTAAACTATGGTGGTGGGTGTGAGATTTCAATCTAAAGATATGCAAAGTGTGCCTCGTTGGAGTCCCTGAAGTGTGTGCTGTGCTGTGTGGCTTTTGGCTTGGGGCTTTTCTCTGTGTTTGGTCCTGTGAAAGCAAGGCCAGCTTCTTCTACCATTATGGAACTTCCCTTGGGTCTGTAAGCTTCAATAAATATCCCTTCCTCCATAACTTTGCCTGGTCTAGAAGTTCATCTCAGCAAATCTGAAGCTGTCTGCTACATTGTTTTCTTTCCCTTCCTTCCTTCCTTCCTTCCTTCCTTTCTTCCTTTCTTTCTTTCTTTCTTTCTTTCTTTCTTTCTTTCTTTCTTTCTTTCTTTCTTTCTTTCCTTCTTTCTTTGTTTCTTTCTTTCTTTTGCTACAAGATCTCATGTAGCCAGGCTGGCCTCAAAATTTTATGTAGTTGAGGATGACTTTGAACTCACGCTTCTATCCCAGAGTGCTGAGATGACAGGTGTGTACCACCACACCTAGTTTATGCCATGCTTGGGATTAAACCCCAGGCTGCATGCATGCTAGGCTAGCAATCTGCAACTGAGTTACATTTCCAGCCATGACCCTTGTCGTTCTTCACTCAAATAACAGCCCTGGGGGAGAATGCGCTGATGAACCCAACTTTAAAGCAACCCTCTGAGGTCAGACTGCCTTCTGAACACACCTCTATTTCCAGTTGGAACTAAATGATGACAAACCAGGTTCAGGAAATTGTTGCTATAAAAGTGAGTCCATGAGAAAATGTCAGATGACTTCCATTAAAGTGTGTTTTAATTTGGTGTTGAAATATTTACTAATAAAAGAAAAAAGTTAATAACATGGTAGCTATCTAACTGCTATAATTGATAATGACATTTTGGAAATGATCCTTTTCATGAGCTTAGAGAAATATAGAATAATTTTTATATTCCAGGATAACACAACATTGCTGAAAATTGTTCTCATGATATTTGTATGTCTGAGTATGTTGCTGCAGCTGAAAATTCCATGATGGAAATAAAGACTGAAACACAAGTGGGAGATTCCATGATTATCTCATTTTTTTGAACAAAATGAATATCATCTAGTATTTCTACTCTAAAATTACTTGGGAAGCACCCACAATTTGTAGCAAAGATTGCACTTTTTCTAAGGACTTTTTTTTTTTTTTTTTTTTTTTTTGGTTTTGTGAGGTAGGGTCTTCACTCTGGTCCAGGCTGACCTGGAATTAACTATGTATTCTCAGGGTGGCCTCGAACTCTTGGCAATCCTCCTACCTCTGCCTCCCAAGTGCTGGGATTAAAGGCGTGCACCACCACGTCCGGCTTTTCTAAGGACTGTTAACTCCACCATCTGTCACTTGTAAAATTCTAGGCAATCAGTACCATTCTAAGTTCCCAAACCTTCAGAGATGGTAACACACAAAAATCACTGCAAAAACTTTTCTTTGAGAATCTCACAGTTTGTCTATTTTCAAGGAATCTCAGAAAACAACAAGAATGTTGAAACATAATGCTGGAGGAGATTTCTTAGAGGAGGAAAGTTGGTGAACAAAGAAAGTCACATTTTAAATGTCTCAGAAATTAGAAAATCAAAGAGATCCATGTGGGGGCGGGGAAGAAGGCTGTGTCCTGAAGCCCTGGCCTTGGTTACTTGTTGAGGTCAGACACTGTTCTGAGCTCCTCTCAGCTAGGCCTTCCACCACTGCCTTCATCTGGGCCTTTTTGGCAGCACTGGAGGTCAATTATCTTCTCTGTTGTATTGATTCTTTGCCTTCCAGTGCAAATTTCACATTGTCTTGAAACAAAATTCAAACTGGCCCAGGGAAAAGTAAGCAAGGAATAAAGTCAGGGAAGGCAGGTGGCAGCACAGTGGCTGCCTCATGCCACACAGCTGTGCTGAGACCTAGCTGGATGACCCTCCCTGGGGCTGTTACAGTGATGATAGACTGTTTAGGAAGGGAGCAGTTAGAAATCCCCCTGGGATGGATTCTGGTGGAAACATTTTCTTCTTGATTCCTGAGACTTGAAGCAGTTGACAGTTGGCCTGGATGGTGATGCCTGAACCGAAGTGCAGGGCTGCTGGAGTTCTCAGTTATACTGTCATGTGCTACTGGCATTAGGCCATGTCCCTTAGCCTGCACGCTGTCCTCATGTGACTGGACGCATCTGAGCTGTGCAGGTTCCACTTTTAGCAGTGTGGTGAAGTCCCTGACCCCAACCAAAACACCAGGGTTCCAGGGGCTGGCTCACTATGGGTAGCATGTCTTCAGTTACATTTCCCCTGCCCTTGGGCTCTCAAACAGCAGCCTTCTACCCTGATGGAATGTGGGAAAGAAACTCAGCCAATACTGAGGTTCTTCAGGATTCTTAATTCAAAAGCCTCCATTAGCTTGCAGTTCTTAGCTTCTAAATGTTCAATATGTGTATTTAGGTGTGAGGAATGTGGGTAAAGGTGAGGCAACCAGGAAAGGGACCATAAAACTGAAGAGAAAAGGCTTTAAGGGAAGGGTGTGGGCAAGGCAATGGAACACATGGCATATTACAGAGGAAAGGGAAATCCTGGGGGCAAGAAGGTTTGTGGCAGGGAATGGAGCAGGGAGATGGAGAGATAGGTGGCGGGGAGGAGAGGGGGGAGAATTAACCCAAACCCAAACATGAACATGCCATAAGGGATCCTGCTACTTAGTCATATAAACAAAACAAAACAAAACAGAAAAACAAACAGAAAATCAAAGATCTGGGGAGGTGACTTAATGGTTGAAAGTGCTTGCTTGCAAAGCCTACTGGCCTTGTTTGATTCCCTAGGATCCATGAAAAGCCAGATGCACAAAGTAGTGCATGCCTCTAGAGTTCATTTGCAGCAGGAAGGGGTGCCCAATCTCCCTCTCTTTCTCTGTTTCCCTTTTGCTGCTTCAAATGAATACAAATATTGAAAAAAAAAAAGAAAAAAAGAAAATCAAAATTGCTTTTCTTCACAAGTTTAGAACATGGGGAAATCTTTGCTACATATAGCTCCACATTACTGGATGCAGTCATGGATGGGGTGGGGGTGGGGGTCATGCACACTAGAGTTTCATGCACATTTCTGCATGCTGACCCTGCTGCATTTGTCTTCCCTCAGCCTCTCCAGCTGCTCTCGTTTTTATACTGGAACTGTCTGCCCGCTGACAAAAGTTAGATGTCCTGTAACCACAGAAGCCAGAAGCCATTGAGCAATCCCAAGCTTTAACAACTCAAAGCTGGAAGTGATACAGGAAATCTCTATTCAGAAAAATTTTATACAATAGAGTTCAAATAATTTCTAGTGTTCAACATAACTACCATTTTTCTAGGACTGACATCCAATTTAACTTTCAATGTAGACTGAAAACTTTCCTTCTTGCTTATCAATTGGATTTATGAGGTGGCTTCTGTACTTAAAAACTTAACTCTGGGGCTGGAGAGATGGCTTAGTGGTTAAGGCGCCTGCCTCCTAAGCCTAAGAACACTGGTTCCAATCTCCAGTGGTTCCAATCTCCAGGTCCCACGTTTAGCCAGATGCAAAGTGATGCAAGGGTGCAATGCCACACTTGACCACAAGGGGGTACACACATCTGGATTTCATTCACAGCAGCTGAGAGGCTGCTGGTGTGCCCTATCTCTATTTGTCTTCCTCTTCCTCTCTCTTTGTCTCTCTCCAAGAAAGAAAATAAAGTTAACTCCAATAAAAGACTTTCTTTTGCATAAACTCTTGCAGAAAGGAAGAAAAGGAGGTATGTTGGAACTTTATAAAATATTAAAGATATTTGAGCCATTACATATTCTTAAATACAAGGGAAATAGATTCTTCTAGAAATGTTTTCTTTACATTTTAGTTTTCTGTGTTTTTACACATTTTAGTGATTGTATATGATTTTACATAAAGAAATAGTTTTGCACAACATGTCACCAGAAGATCACGTTTTAATCATTTGTAGGACATAGAGAGTTCATTTATTTATTGAGTTCATGGTCAAGTCCTTATCAAGAACTAGAGAAAGTTCCTTACAAAGACAGATGGTGCAAGCAACTTGAATTCTTTTTCTAATCTTAATATGAATTTTTCCAGGAGGAAAAAAATGTACCAAAACCAATCAGCTCAGTTGATAATATAAATTTTGGGCTGAGCATGGTGGTGTATGCTTTTAAACCCAGCTCTCAGGAGGCAGAGCTAGAAGAATCACTCAAGGTCACCCTGAAATTACATAGTGAATTACAGGTCAGCCCAGGCTACAGCAGGACCCTACCTCGAAAATCCAACGTACATACATAAATACATTCCTTTCTAGCAAAGCCAATTTTTAAAAATGTAGGTTGCTTACATTTTAGCAAAAGCTGGACAGTACAATGACCTCTAATATGATAGTGCTATTATCCAATCCATTGCTCCTTAGCAGAGATCAGAACCCTTCTGCCTCCTCCTTGCCAGATTCCCTTTCACCTCTCTTTCCATTACTCTCTCAGTGGTCTTATCAAAATAGATTGAAGATTCTTATAGTGAAATATTTTGTGATTATTTGAAATGTTTACAAATGACTTTCTCTGTCACTCTTTGATAAGCATATTTACAAGGATGCTTTCTGAAGAAGTTTTTATTAAGGGAAAGAGGAAATCAAAAATGTAATTTACCTTGATGGAGAAGAAAAATTTAAGTATAGTTGGTAGACTTCTGAGTGGAATGAAACTAGACTTAGAAATAGTAAAGATTGTTTCACTGGTTTGCTCTTAGTTTTTATTTTTAGTTTCATTTTTTTGAGAAAGGGGGTCTTGCTATATAGCCCAGGAATTCATTATGCTCTTGCCCCAGCCTTGGTGTCTGGGATTATAGGCATGTGCCACTGGACCTGGTGAAAGATGGCTTTATGTTTGGACACAACTGAGGTCTGGAGAGAACAGTCTCAGGTTCCCATCTGTTGTCATCAGCAATTTCAGCCCAAGTCCTGCTTTCTACTTCCAAAAGTGTATAACATGACTTTTTTTTTTTTTTCTCCCAAGATTGGGTAATGATTATGAAGGAAAAGGTCAACTACACAAAATTTATTTTTCAGTCTCTGGAATTAATTAACAATCTCAAATTTATTTTAAGTAAGCTCCAACTTTTAAAAATAACTACAAATGTATAGAAGTATTGAAAGTTAATTTATCATAGTAAACTAAAGAGATATTTAGCTAAAATAATGGGTCCATAAGTATCATTTTGTGTTAGGTTTTGCTAAATTTTTCATTTCAGTTATTTTTTGCAATAAAATGTGGAAATATGCATTTTAAGTATGTTAAATCTATTTTACTGAGCGATTACAGTGATCTCAATTATGAAATGATTTATTTAATTGAATAAAACTTATTTTTCCACCATACTACAATAAGGTAAGAGATATACAAAGGCCATTTAATCATTATTTATTTATGCTGAATACTTAGAGATATTATGTTTTTGAAGTAGAAATAAAATTTCATATGTCAAAAAAAGCCTAATGTTTTATTAAATGATTTTTTATCATCAATGTATCAATATCTTCAAATCCTTAAATGTCACAATTCAGATAATTTCAGTGCTTGCCTGAAAGCATTGGTAGCCACAGTCAGAAGTACAGAATGACATATAGGGTGATGGTCTCTCACCTTGGTAAACAAAGTGGAAACCTCTGGCAGATGCTCCACTCTTGGCGCTGAATCGAAGTAGAATTTGATTTGATGTTGCCAAAGGCAATGTCTCACCTGGAAATGAAAGCAGATGATATGAGGGACCTAGAAAACACACAACACTGTGAAAAATAATCATTAACTTGAAATTTCACAAAGAATTTTTAAATCTAAAACAATAAAATTACATATTTGGGTTTAATACATAACAATATACTGCACAAATACATTTTTTATAAATATTTTAAAACTCTGTTATTTCTTTGCATATTGTGCTAAAATGTATTATAATCATTAGGCAAGTGTTTTTTTTTTTTGGTGTATTTTTGTTAATATCTGTGACATATGTGAAAATTTGTGCATACCTTGTGCACAAACAGGTAGAAGACCAAGAAGGACTTTGGGTGCCAGCCTCTATTGCACTTTTGCCTTATTTTCTTAAGACAAGAGTCTTACTGAACATGGAACTCACCATTTCTCACATTAGCAGAACAGTAAGCCCCAATGCTTCTCCAGTGTCCACCCCCTCAGCACTGGTTTTATAGACATGTGTAATCATGCCCAACTTTTTACATGGGTGCTGGGAATCAATCTTAGGTCTTCATGCTTGCATAGCAAATACTCTCACCCACTGAGTCATCTACCAACCCTGATGCATTTTCATCCCCACAAAGGAATATGAGACACACTGAGTAGAAAATAAGATATGTAAAATAGCTTATTTTGCCTTCAAATTTCTTTCATAAATTCCACTTTTATTAAGATGCACATTACTTTTGCACAATCTTGGTAATTAAAATTATCATGTCTGGTGTTATACATGAGAAAAATTGAAATCTAAACACACTTGCAAATTCAAAGATGATTTAATTTCTCATATATCAAAGTAATAAAAGTAGGAATAAAAGGATAAGTTAAAAAATAATCATTAGAATTAAAGAGAAAATTGTTTGAAATTTTACCTGAATGGGAGCCAGATAGTGAGCTGAGAAGCCTGGCCTGTGGATGGGTTCCATCAAACAACTCAGCCAAGTCGTTCAGTGTGGTCTGGAAATATGCAAACTGCCCAAATACCACTAGAGCATGGAGGGGGAAGGGGAGACATGCTGAATAAGTGAAAAAGAGAACTTTTTCACATGTGTTCTTCCTTTCCCTCAAAGTGTCACTGCTCTGGGAAAAGATGACTAGACAAGAATTTTCTCTGTTTACTAAGTTTTCACCAATTGAACATTTTTAATTTGTTTCCTGTTCTTTTGGTACTTGCTAGGACCAAAATTATAATTTTATGTATAATTTAAATAATAAGCTGGATATATGTAATATTAAGTTCAAAGACTATAAAGACATCCTGCTTATTTTCAGTTTATTAGTGTCATTGCTACTCAGTGAAAAATTAGCTGGGTAGGGACTTAGTTCTATGATAATGAGGTGAGGAATCTAAAGCTTGTGAAAAAAAGTCATTCTACCACTTCCTGCAAGGTAAGCCTCCTCAATCCACATCCACATTAATATGCACTGATTCTTTTATAGGAATGCTGTCATTATTCTACTCTATAATTCTCTTTATCCTATAGGTGACATGACTTCTGTGGACACTTCTCCAAATCGAACATAACTATGCTGTGCACAATTGAAAGTTAATCTACATGTGTATTCAAACTGATGCAATAGATATAACCTTTACAATATTGAGAAAAACAATTGTGGTTTAGTATTGAGTTGTAGGACAGCAGACCTTTTCTTCAAATACTGCATGTAACTATTTTCCCAAACTATAGCTTCCACTGGATAGAATATGGTGATTGTGGCATTAAACCTTTCAGGTTGTAAGATTATAATCTCAAGTTAGTATATGGTGTGGCTTTTTGTTCTGCTCAAAACTTATGGTGCATTTTGATACCGAACACAGTTTTACTAAACACTGCTACTACCATAAAATATCACTGCTGTGTTACATTGTGATGAATATATTTTGTTCCATATTCCTAAAAAGGAACATTTCTGGTGAAGTAATTGGAGAAATATTGAGCATTTAGTCCAAAAGAAAAAATATGTTTCTTTGAATACAGAGTCAAGGCTCTATGGCTCCACAGGGGTTTCAGAGGATCTGGCCAACACAGAGCTGGAATCAGAAATGGTTCCAAGGATAATCATCCATGTATTATAACAGACGAAGGCCTCGGCAGACGGTCCCCACTACTAAGAATCCTTGCTGCCTTCTGCAGAACATGAAGGGGGTATCTGCTGCTCTGGGACATGTGGCTATCTGTCCTGCTTCCCTCCACACCTCCATGTACTCACCCTTCAAGTCTCAGGTTTCATGCCCTCCTTTTGACACAGCAAGATAGACCAGCCCTGTCCTTGATAAGAGACCTACACTAACTGTGAAAGGTTGGGTGCCTATACCAGTGGGATTGTCTCCTTTGGGCTAGGGGTGAGGCCAAGAGCTAACATGCCTCAGGCTAGATGAGTGTTCTTAGGTCGTGGAGGCCTGGAGATAATATGTCAGTCATAGACATTTATTGAAATCATATCTCCCAGATGTAGTCACTAATCCAGAAGTGAACTTTTTTATCATATAATTATTTCATTAAAATGTTTAATCTCAAATGCATCCAAGTATCGAGATTTTTAGCTGTTTAGTTTCTGTGTGAGAGATTGTTGATTTAATATAAAGTAAAACATTGGCTTTTTTTTTTTAAATAGAAATTGCCTGCATGACCATTAAAAAAAAAAAAAAAAAAAAAAAAAGCTTGTCTGTCTTGCTCCAGGGAAGAACTGTACCAGAGCAGTCCTCTGGTCAGAAACAAGGGTAGACAGTGCATAGAGAGCATTAGGAGTTGGGAGGGGTGACGTCAGTAGAAAGGAAACCTGGCTCAGATGGAGCAGGGCAGAGGAAACAGCAGCAGGTTTCTGGGAGGCTGTCAGGACCCTCTGCCTATACGGATCTTAGCACTCAGAGTGCTAGGCATCTAGTGATGTCCATGCAGTCTGACTACTGCTCCACCTACAGCTATGAAGAGATGCACCACGTGCACCTGACCCACGCTCCCCTAGTGTCTGCACCTTGTGCACCTGACCCACACTCTCTTGGTGCCCATCTTCCCACATGTATGCAGCTGGCAGAGCCATTTCTGAAGTGAGGGGACAGAGCAAAGCCTGGGTCAGAATCCTAACAGGCGATAGAAACCCTTGACATCGTATGGGACAGGCTGCTGTAGAGGATGTTTCCCTCATCTTACATATCATTGTGCTCTATTTTTGCCAAACAGTAGAACTTATTAGTCAAAAATATGACCATGAATTTAAAAAATAAGATCGATTTCTTACCAAATTCCTTTGGCACAGTTATGGAATAGATACATATTTGACCAGCTGTGTAATTATGAGGGTAGTTTGGTGACAAAACGACACCTTCTGATCCCGTGTACTGGCCACCACAGGGAGCTGGAAACACAAACAATCAGGAAGTGTGAGCTGTGAGGCTGAAGCTGCAAGCATCGCATCCAGCACGCAATCAGGCCATTCATCTGTGGACTGAATAGACGTTCTAGAGAAAAGCTGACTCTGCAGTGTTAACAGGGACACAAGCATGAAACCTAGGATGTGCCACAGCCAATCAAAGCTTCCAACCTAGGAGGCAGTCTGACGGACAATATTCTCCATACCTGTTTGAGGCATGCCCTAACAATAATGAGAACAGCTACAATTCTATTAATAAATCTGGCTATAAAGACAAATAATGAACTTCAAAGGTTCCAGAACTGTCTAATTACATTAGCTGTCATTGCCACTCAAGAAATACAAATACCATTTCAGGTTTTCATAGTTGTTTCACCATGCCTGTGTGTGTGTGTGTGTGTGTCTGTGTTTATGTGTGTGCACATATCTGAGTGTGCCAGTATAGTTTTGTGCATATATATATACACACATATATATGTATATATGTGTTTATGTATGTGAGTGGAAGGTATTGTTTACATGCTTATAGGGTATAACTGTACTCAGAGTGTACATATGTGTACATATCTATGCATGTAAAGTATAGTTGTGTGCATATATCTGTGTGTATAGTATAACTGTGTGAGTATGCATGAATGTACACAACTATGTGTATAAGATATGGAGTGCATACCTATCTGTGTAAAGAGTTATTGGTGTATAGAGAGTGAAAAAAATGTCACTGTACATGTGAGCATTCATGCACGCACATATCTCAGTGCACAAAGTATATTTGTGTGTATATATCTGTGTGTTAGGCATGGTTCTGTGCGTGTACATTTTTGTGAGTCGGGTGTATTTGTGCATGTAAGACGTAACTCTGTACTGTGAATGTGCATATATTCACATAGGGTGTATCTATGTGTGTAAGATGTCACTGTGTGATGATGTATGAGAGTGCATGCATGAACATAGCTGTGTGATAGTTGTATGTGTACATGTCTATGTGTAGAGTATATTATTTGTGTGTGTAGTGTTTAACTGTGAGACTACACGTATGGGTGTACATATATGCATTTAGTTTCATGTGTAAGGTAGCTGTATGTGTACATATTAGTTTGTAGGGTGTAGATGTGTGTTTTAAGCTGAAGTTGTGTCTTGATTTCCCTATAGTCATCTTTTGACCTTGGTATTCCTTTGCAGGCAAAGTAGAAAAGCATTTTAGCTCCTGTGGTAGGATGTACTTGAGAGCTCATGAAACTGAAGACCAATTGAACCCCAGTCGTATGTTCAGATTTTGGGCTGTTGCCTCCTATTCCACTCAACTGCAGGGCTGGGGGCTGGGGAGCAAAGATGGCCCCCCTGCCAGCACCCTCACCTTTTCTGGGCTGCATGCATTTACACTGCTCCTTATCTCAAATGTGCTACCATGGATTCAAATTCATAATGGTTTCCAGTGTGTGAAGAAGGTTTTGTTTTTTTGAAATCCTCTCTTCTATTTTCCTGTTTATTATAATGATTGGCTCCTATTTAGCTGTGTAAATCAATGGGCTTCAGTATGACATTTGTGCCCATGTACATATCATATGTGCTCTGAGTATATTCTCCCACCCCACTGCCCTGTCCTCCCATCTCTGACCACTCTCCATTCAATACAAGCTTGTTTATTCTTGACATGGCACTTTTCAAGCACTCAAAAAAGAGAAATCAGAGACAGTGAGTTTAATCCTTTCAATATTCATGATATTAATATTAAATCCTAACTGACAAATAGAATAATCTCCACAATTAACAAAAGTGAAGAGAATATGGTTCAGGCACCCTTTTATTGGGTTATCAAAAAAGTTCATGATTTGTCACCAGATTCTCCAATCTTTGCATTGATGTTGCTTAGCAAATTTACTTCATACTTTACAATGAAGGGAAAATAGCAAAGACATCTATCTAAGAGCTTTCATCCTTTTATGACCAACTAACAAAGGTCTCTCTTACTTAATCTAGCCATAGCCTCCATGCTAATATGTTAATTTAGGATAATTTTACTGTTTCAAAACACCCACATTGACTATAATTTCAAGTAGAAGTATTACTATTACTTTAGATGGAGGATATTTCTGTAAGCTCATCTCTAAAGTGGAAGGTTTCCAATGGAATATTGGTAATTCAGTCCAGCAGTGTGGATAGCTTACTGTTTCCATCTTAGCTATATGAAGTCACCTGGGTCATTATTTTCCCCTCAAAAGTCAAAGTTCTAAAAATAAGTATGAAGAATGGCTATCTATATTTTAGTTTAATCATAAAACCCAAGTATATTACCTTGCAAATACTTTTTCTAGCTAAAAAAATTTGTAATTCATTTCAGATTTTACAAAAGGAGTAGCAGTGAAATGTGGAATGCCCTCACTGGTCCAAGACAACGATGACAGATGATTAGATATGAGAAACTCATCCTGATCAAGAACCTTTTCTGAGATTTTTTTTCCACCCATATCTAGAAAGACAAATTTGCCCAGAGATAGAATCAAATAGGCTTGCCTCATGATCATAGAGAATATTATATTATAAACATGTCAAAGACGAACTGACAAAGCAGGCCTTTGGTCTTTTATGCCCATGGTAAACTACACTCATGCACAGTCTTCCTCAGACAGAAGTGATAAGTAAGCTACAGAGTATTCCAGACATTACAAAACATCTTGAAACTGAGAAAAAATGCTTAGAGAACTTTATTGTTTTTAATAATTATTCTGTCTATATTGAATTGCAAACTACTGATGCTTAAGGTGAAAATGACATAAACATTCAAAATTATAAACCTCTGTCTCTTCCTACCTTCCCTCTTTATTATCTATCTATCTATCTATCTATCTATCTATCTATCTATCTATCTATCCATCCATCTATAAGCTCCTAGAAAGTTGTGGTAGTTTGAATATATGTCCCCCAATATATTCAGTATTTTATTAGTTTATAGTTTGCATCTGCAATCACCTTGCTAGAGGCAAGGTCACTGGGGGCCCGGTCTTAAGGTGTGGTGATGGGTTTGAGATTCCATTGCAAAGATATGCAAATGTGTCTAGCAGGAGTTCCTGAAGTCTGCTGTGTGACCTTTTGGCTGTAGTTAGTTTGCTCTGTGTGCTGTGGTGGCTGGTTGGCTTTTGCTCTCTCTGCCTGGCCTTGTGAGAGCAGGCCGCTACTTCTGCCTTTATGGAACTTCCCCTGGATCTGTAAGTTTCAATAAATAATATCCCTTCCTCCATAACTGTGCCTGGTCTGGAAGTTCATCTCAGGGAACCTGAAGCTGTCTGCTACAAAAGTGTTAGTTTTATATAGATAAGATTGAAAGTACACAAAAATCAAGGCACAATTCTCAAACTCTTTAGTAAGAGGAAAACACTTCCTGGTCCAGAACGAACAAGAATGGTGAGACACTGGCTCAGTTAGTAACCAAGGGCAGTCCTATTGACTTGGTACTGAGTGGGTGACCTCACATTGGCTGAGGATTCCAGCTCTGGTGGACCAGAACAGATCATCTTTAAAATGCGATTTTGCACAAAAGGAAGACATGTGCAGAGAAACTGAGTTGGACATACCCTGGCACGTGGGCAGTGCACGGTCCCAGGAGGGCTTTCCATCAGCTCCAATCACACACACAATGGACGAAGGTTCCATGATTTTGTAGCCAGAGTCACACTGGTAGGTGACAGTAGAGCCTAGTTTGAAGTCAGTCCCAATCCTGGTCCCATTCATTATGTTCCCAGGGTCAAAACAAGCCTCCCGCGGCTTCTCTGTGGGGAAAACACAGATGAGTTCTATGGGGGGGGGGTTAAAACTGCATTACATAAACTGATTCAGGAAAAACCAGGGTGAGTTTTCTTAATTGTTCTTATAGAAAGCAAACATGAAAATATTAAACCTATCATAATAATTTAATAAATTCACTAATGCATAATGCAAGAATGTAGTCTTACTTGTAGAAACCTTTATCACCATTACTATTATTTTTATTATTATTATTTCATGGTTATTTGTTATTCTTGGTCCTTCTGTGAACAAGGGGTGGTATATAGAGATCAGTCTCTACTCATTTGTTGAATGCATATTTAGATATTTCAAATATCTGGTATTTCCATATGTTTTCATAATGTCCTTAAAACACACACACACACACACACACACACACACACACACAATTTAAGCTAGCAAGGAATCAAAAACCCTGCCTGCTTTATGCTCTTTATTTCCTTAAAATAAATAGAAGTTGTTCATTTCATTATTCAATCATTTAGGAAATATGTTGAGCACTGGCATGAAAGCACTATTGTGGCTCCATTAAAGTGAGCAGTTTTTCTCTTATGCCCATCAAGCTTTGTCCATCCTTTCTGTTCAACTTTTGTTATACATCTCATTCAATCTCATATGTGGTTTGGTGACTGTCATTTATGCAGCTTTCTGCTTCATGCCACCAATTTGTGTCTGGGCAGCAGGTTTCTTCAGTTGAACTGCATCTAATCTTTTTGTATCATTTATGGAGTTGTCAGTTCATGATACATGGTGATAAATCACTAGCTTCTTTCTGCTTACATTTTGCTGCATTTCCTAATTAGATGACTTCATAACATGGTATGTTTTGCTTTTTTTCTTGACTGCTCCACTTAAGAATACCTGTGTACACTTTGCCCTGGATGCCAAATGGATGGTCTGTGTTGCACCCCTGTGGTGGCTGTCTCAGATGACTGCCCTGGTGTATGCCTGGCCCATCACACCTAATGATCTGCACTCAGCCTGCCGTCCTGACTTTGAAGGTGTACAATCCTGTTCTCTCTTACCTAGAGAGTTTTCCCACAGACTCTCCAGGAGAACCTTGCAAAATAGTGAGTGAAGAACCTCAACCCCACTTAAAGGGTGGTTGTTTAGAACCAAAGAACCCCAAAGAAGCAGTCCTTTCTTCTGGTTGCTGTAGGGTGTTTTCTGTGCTATGCATTGTTGGACCCTGGCTTGGTTTAACTAAGAAGGCCTGAAAGAATGCCAGGTACCCTCAGGAAACATCAGAGCTGTTTATGACATTTGGATGGAGGCTTTTTTTCTGTTTTGTTTTGTTTGTTTTGTCTGGTTTGTTTTGTTCTGGTTATAGTTGTCATAGAACAGGCACAAGCTGGCAAGGGTCATCTACTGCCTTCTTAATACTGAAGTTGTCTAATGAGAAGCAAATGTGTAGATGTTGATCCTGTTGTCACAGTTCTAAACATAGCAGTTTTTACCCCAAAGGCACAGGGTCCTTCTAATATTGCTGAGTTTTATAATTTTATTCTGTATTTTAATTAAGAACCCTAAATTAACAAAATTTGATATTTTATAGGAAATACTTCTCTACTTAGAACCACATAAAGCAATACAATTTCACTGAAGTAGTAACTGAGATGGGATATGTCTTCAATTTTCCTTTATAATTTTATCTAAAAATTGAACTCAAAAGTTTAAATACATGCAAATATTTTCATTGAATGTTTGATAAACACTCATTGTAAAGAAATGACATCTTATTAAATTCTGTAATTCTTAACAGTATACTTTTCATTTTCTTCATTCACAAAAGAAATATAATTGAAAGATAATATTTATTTGCATGGGCTATAAAGTAAAATCTAAAGGATGGGTTCATCTGTGTTCCTTGAATTTTTTATAGATACTAAAGCAAGCACAGGCTGCTGATCTGAAGACCTGAGACAGAAGTTTCTCATGGGTCAGTGTTCCTCAATGCCAGCACCCATGAGTGAAAGAGGCAAGGGAGAGGAATGTGTAGCTTCCCAATAGGAAATAATGAGCTAAAATGAAGTTATCCTAACCCTGAGAAAGCAAGTCAAAAGATCTTAAAATATGTATGAAAATAATTATTAAATATGAAATTATTAACTGCATAATCCAAAATTTATTACTTAATGGTTATGAATTTGAAAAATATTTCCCCCATCATTTTCTTCTATTCTTTCAGCTAAAATATAAATGTGTTCCTGGCATTTCTTCTCTACTGGAAAGGTGGGATCACTTCCTCAGATAGCCTTACATCAATGATATATGCCTTAGACAGATACATGAAACTTCATAAAGAATTGCTAATAACTAGGGCTGGAGAGATGACTTAGTAGTTAAGGCGCTTGGCTACAAAGCATAAGGACACAGGTTCAATTCCCAGAACCCACGTAAGCCAGATGCACATGGTAGCACATGCATCTGGAGTTCATTTGCAGTGGCTAGAGGCCCTGATGTGCCCATTCTCTATTTACCTCTTTCTCTCTCTCTCTCACTCAAATAAATAAATATATTAAAAATAATTGCTAATAATAATAAAGCAATCCTAACATGAATTATTTTGTCCATGAACAGCTCATCACAGTACCTTTAAATTCAATGGCAAATCCCGATAAGCCCACAGAAGCATCACTCCGAAAAGCCAGGAAGAGGCTGTTTCCACTACTCTCGATCCTTTCTGGGGCCTGTGAGCCCTGGAAGCTTCCAATCAAAGGGCTGTTGGAGTCTTCTCCTTCATATATGTGAAGGAAGTCATAGCTGGGCTCCATATTGAAGCTACAAGGATATACATAGGTTATGTTATGTATGTGATACAATTTTATCTTGTGTTTCAGATTCTCTGAGGACACAAGATGATTTTGTTTGTTTTTGTATAATAATTTTGATAGACAGTCAAGAATTAAATGTAACCATAATCACTATGTTAAATCACAATAGCAATTATAAGAACTGCCAGTGCTCTACACGATGCCCAGCAAAGTCAGTAGAAAACAATTCTGATGAGAGTTTGCAGGAAATGAGGAATAGTGGTCACAATCATGTGGATGGAAAAACCCTTGCTTGTACTTATGGATTTGCTTGTGTGTTGCAATTTGAAAGAACTAGGCTCAAAGAGAATAAAGTCCTACAGATACTTGGTTTATACGAATATTTCTAGTTTAAAAATATATCATCATTATTACTAGCTTCTGAAGTTTTTAAAGTACTTTTGTTAGTTTGTTTTACTTTTAAAATGTAATGGTCTCTACTCCTGAAGTGGAGTCAGCTCATATCAACAGTCTCTGAAATGGCAAAGTTGCAGTCTCCTATTGTATTACCACGTCCAGTATGCCAGTCTCTCACTTTCTTCCCACCCTGTGAGTTTCTCTCTCTTTCTCCTCTATTATAATATCAGTGCCCAGTCAATTGCCAAGAGTCTGACCATCAGCCAGCAAGGCTTATAGGACAGCCTGTCTTTGTCAGTTGTTGAAGACTGAGGTATCTGTGAGCTTTGAACACTTGTATACACCCATGTGAGTCATTGACAGTGACCAGCCATCTAAGATCTACTTATGATTGATAACCAAATAGAATGTGTTGAAGTCACCATGGTATCCAGACTTTCTCTGTTCCTCTTCCTCTATTCTTTATGTGGGCTCTCTGTATCTCTACCAGACTCAATGTGGGTAGCCCCCACTCTCCTTTTCTGTTTGCAGGAAGTATCTATTCCTAAGATTGAGCAAGTCAGGAATTCTGTAATTGTCCAAATTTGCTTGTTACGGGGCTCTGTTCATCTGAAGAGTCAAGGGATAACACAGAACATCATATGCCTCCTTTGCAGCTCAGTGCATCCCAAAGATACAGGAGTGCTTGGGACAGCCACAGCCCATGGTCAGTGCTGCAATCACCCTACACTAGTATCCCTATTAGTCAAGGCTGCCCTCTTCCATATGAGGTCTCTGGATGCAGCTATTGAAGATTCTCATTCTGGTTAATTGCAAGTTTGTTGATGTTAGATATGGAGGCGCAAAAGATTACAGTTACTAATTTAGGAAGTTAGTGGAATTGTATCAGTTGGGAGGAATTTTATTAGAATAATAATTTTATTCACGGCAATGCTCAAGGATATTATTAGAATCTGGTTGTGTTCTGTCCTAAATACTTAGATTGGCTAATTATTATTATAGATTACTTATTGAACACTGGAATATAATTAGACACTGGAAAACAAGAGAATACATTCCAACCGAAGTCTGTAGCTAAACATACTTCATACATAGAACTCTAGAGAAAATTTTAAATTATTTATGATTTTCTTTGTTAAGACTTCACATTTCTACCTATGATGTCATCACATGCCTATAAATCCTAAGAATAGCCCCAGGTCTGTACAAACATGTGAAGCAGCTTTCAGGACTTGTGAGTATCAGCCCACAGTCTGCAGCATGAGGATAAAATGCCCTCCTCACACACATCAATACCAGCATAAGTCTTGTACACATGCTTGCATTTCTGGAGTTCTCTCCTTTTACTTGAAAACCTAGACTCCCATCCTCTTCACAAAAGCACATCAGGATTTAGTCTTCTTCATAAGGTCTTATGTGTCACCAGACATTAGTTATATATTTTGAAGGGGGCTATTTGATCATTTGTCTTTATATACTGTAGGATTGATATCCACCAAAGGAGCTTCATCAACATGAACTTGGGACATCACCTGTTTGGGTTGTTAATATCCTAATATATATCCAGGACTCGGACTACCTGTCCCCATCATGCAGACCCACTGGGATAATTCTGAGAATTAGAAGAGATTTTGGGAATTCCCCATGTTTACTGTTCTCTGGAGATGTATGTATGCAAAACATAGTATTAGAAACTACCTTATTGATCTTCAAATGAGCTGTTCTAGGGACTGAGGTAATAAGTCACTGCAACAGGGGAAGACAGGAGATGCTCTGATTGAACTAACGTGTTACTTTACTTCATATCTCCTGAAATCACATGGGCTTCCAGGGTTTAAAGAAGATGTTACTGGCATTTAGCATTAAAAGTCACAGAGCTGTGTCCAACAACACTTGAAAGAGCAATAGTCAATTCAGAAAATACTTAACATACAAAATCACAAATGCTTAAAACCATACTGAGTCAGCATCCATCTGGAGACAGTGAGGGAAATTATTTCACCTGATCTCTGAATGTGGGTTCAAAGGAAACTGTGCCACTGGGAGATGAATAGGTAAATAAATAGTTTGTCAACTTTGTGCTGAAGAGCTAAGAGGTCAGCTGTGAAGTGTATGGAACAATTTACCCTTGTAAATATTGCATTTATTTTATTTAAAAAGCAAAGTATATCATTGGATAAGATCTTGATATTCAATAAAATGTAATTTTATGTGTTATGTACCATGATGCTATATTATTTCATATTACTTTTCTTATTACTGTAATCTAATGCCAGGCAGAAGCCACTTAAAAGAGGAAGGATTTATTCTGGGTCACAGTTCAGGGATAGTTGACCATGGTGGGGAAGGTTCGGTGGCTGGCAGCTCTGGGGAAGCCAGAGCTTGGGGTATGCCTCATTCCTATCTGTGCTGCATAGGAACACAATGGAGAAACACAGTTGGAAGTGGGGTGGTCTTATAACCCCTCAAGCTTACAACCACCCTGATGGTTCTACTTCTGCCAGCAAGGCTCCATGTTCTAAAGGTTCCACAATTTCTCAAAACAGTGCCATCAGTGGGCGGGGGGGAGGCAAAGTTCAAATATATGAGTTTGTGGGGACATTTCAGATTCAAATAATAGAAGTTATAGA
The DNA here is from genome assembly GCA_036365145.1 of Orientallactaga sibirica. Classification (NCBI taxonomy): domain Eukaryota; kingdom Metazoa; phylum Chordata; class Mammalia; order Rodentia; family Dipodidae; genus Orientallactaga; species Orientallactaga sibirica. Next base: position 16,820,890 of record JAEOAD010000039.1, read on the forward strand.
CTTGATTTTATTAGTTTACCACAGTATCTGAACTTCTACCATCTAGTTTAGGGGGAGTGAGTGAGCATACATGAGGACTGTTTCATTGCTGTTTTGCATATTCTGCAAATTGAGCCTTTCATATGGAACACAGAGTGGGCCAAACAATATGAGAAAAGAATTCATATGTGTCATAGCAGTAGAACACCCCAAAATGAGGCAAAGTTCTTCTAGATCTGTCACCTTGCCACTTATGGAGTGTCTGCCCTACTCAAAATGGAAGGTTCACATTGATGAAAAGTTCACTCTATGGTGATAAATGAGTTAACTCGGGAGGGGGTGGGCATGACGTTAAAATAGTACTAAAATAGGTTTTCTGCACGAGATGTACCTTTTGAATATCAAGGCAATGACAAAGTCCGGGTTCACCTTTATTCTCCAGTCACACTCCTTCCCTGGGGGGTATGGCTGTGGATAGTTAGGAGATAAAATGACTCCTGCTGGGCCCGTCAGGTTCCCTCCGCATGCAGCTGTCACAGAACATAGAGGGAAAGTTAGGGGAGAGAAGAATGCCCAACATAGGCAAGGGACATCAAGGTATTCATTTTAGAAAGGTATCAGTTGTATTTTTCATCAGACACAAAGTTTGTTCTCGATTTGGACACATCTTCATGGCTCACAAAACTGTGTGGACTATTACATACTTTCATGTAATTGTCAATGAAGTTTAAATTATGCCTTTATCCATTTTAGAAAGAATTTTTACTTATTTTTTAAGACAAAGTCGTTCTCTGTAGCCCAGGCTATCTTGTAACTCACTATGCAGCCCAGATTGTTCTCAAACCCACACTAATCCTCCTGCCTCAGCCTCCCAAGTAGGTATTATAGGTGTGAGCCCACATGTTTAGCAGATTTTCAAACTTATGACATATGCAATATAATTTTATCATTTAAAAAATTATGCAGGGCTGGAGAGATGGCTTAGCAGTTAAGGCACTTGTCTGCAAAGTCTAAAGACCCAGGTTAAGCTTTCCAAAACCCATGTAAGCCAGATGTACAAGGTCACACATGCGCACAAAATGATACTCACATCTGGAGTTCTATTGCAGTGGCTAGAGGCTCTGGTGCATAAATTTTCTCCCCCTCCCCCGTGTGTCTCTCTCTTTATCTTGCTCTCTCTCATAAATAAAAATAAATTAAAATTTTATGTAATCAAATTGAAGAGATTATTTAATACACCCAGTACATGACTCTACATACATGTACACATGTGCACATAAAAGGAATCCATGTGATATCATCCTGTAGTTTTATAATTTCACCAGTTTTCAACAGCTACAAAGTCATCTTATGTGTTCTAGTACATGTGCTTCATATGGTAAATGATCTATCCTGTGGTCTCTTCATCTGTAACAATCACAGTTTCTTCATTGTAGATATTGAGGAAATAGTTGTTGATAAGTGAAATATATGTCATATTATATTCTCACAATAGAGGTCTTGGTCTGTTTACCACATAGCAAAATAGCAAAGCAAATAGCATATTTATGTGACATTTAGAGACTAAAGTAAAAGGGGACAGGTGAGAATACTCTCCCCTAAAGATTGAATTTGATCACATTGTTTAGAATATTATTAACAAGAAACTAATAAATGATAATAAAAATGATAATAACATAACAATAAAAATGATAATAAAAATTAACCTTTGTGGTTATTAGTTTTGAATTACATGTGCTTACACTTATACTAGTAATGTAGTGATTATATAGCTAATTATTGTTCTTGGGTCGACCTCTTTTTCCTTCTCAAATCTGAAATGTAGGTGAGGTTTCTTTTGAGTCATATAAACTGTAGAAGTTGTTAAAACAGTAAATGCTTAAATGAATGTATTTAAAACCCCTACACTCACATGTTGGGTTTAATGGTTCTTTATGGCCAATCCTGTGGTTGTCACCAAGTTGTTTTAAAATACAACTAAAATTAAATTGTACCAGTCCTAGCCTTCACGGACCATGTACACAGGAAAAAATATAAATAGTTCAGAAACTGCCTTAATTAGTCATCTGTTTATCCACAAAGTATTAGTTTTATGTAAATAAAATGAAAGCATGTAGCTCAATTTTCAGTGATGGATTTGTTTTTATACACTCATTTAGTAGTCCCAAAAACTTGGTTTTAAAGAAAGAACTATAATGAAATCCAGTATTAAAAAAAAAAAAACAGTCTAATCAAAAGCAAATCCAAGCAAATCCTGAATAATGCCACAGGAAAGTCACAGTCACAAAAATAAGAGAGCTCTATTTCTGTTGGTGTGCAGTTTCCTTTTAATTACTCTGTGAAAGACACCGTCTCACTCTCACCTCTGGCAGCTCCCCGCACCGCAAAGTGGATGTTCACAGTATTGGGCACACGAACCTGAATGCAACATGGAGGTACTGCTGATGTAGTAGAAAGAGAAGGCACCTAAAAGTCTAAAAGATTATATTCCTCACATGGTTGGGAAGATGAAAACTGACAGAATCAGGCCATGTCCACAGGGTGGTCCCAGAAGGAAGAGCTCAGGGATGTAATTCAGACCCCGACTTAGAGAAAACAGAAGGGAACCCTGTCTTTTTCCAGCTGGTACCCAGGACACTTCCAGGTGAAGCTGGAGTGGAGTTAAGAAACATTGTCTTGGCCTGTGTGCTCTCTCTTTGGGCTGGAATTCTTCATTTTGGCTTCACTGGGTTTTAATTAGAGAGCTTGCAAAACATTTGGATGCAATTAGAATTTAGAGGATGAAACTCCACCAGGAATGGGTCAGAGACCATGCACACCTCCATCTCCACCCACAAGCCGTCTGCATGGAGCAGCCCCCTCCTCTAGCCATCTTGGAGAGGCACTTTGGCATTTAATGAGACACACCAATATTTCTGCATCAGAACCCTGGAACATTCTCACCATTAAGTGAGATAATTAGTCTTTAGATAGTCACCCTGAAGGTCAGGACTGCCTGTAAGTGGGTTTCCACGATGAATCTGTTTTCAGCATGGTATAGAGTCTGGATGGGAGGAAAGTGACTGCAGGCTAAGGAAATGTAAATCGTAGGGTTTTGAGGGACAGAACATACTATTTCAATTATGAAGTAGACAGGGTCCTCTGGTCTAGAAACTATTCCTCAAGGCTTCAAAAGTCAAACAGGGGAGTCCTGTTTGCAGGGGTCCTTCAGGAAAAGAAAGAAGGAGATTGCTGAAACAGATTTCGGGGTAACTAACAGGAAAGGTCAAGATGCTGAAAAATGTGTCAAGAGGATAGATGTGAGGTTTGGAGAAAGAGCAAGGGAACTAAAAGAGAACTAAAACTCCAGTGTTTAGGGGAAGAGAAAGTGGATTAGCCAATCTGCAACGGACAGATTCACATGGCAAGTAAGCAGAAGAAAAAATAGGGTTCAGCCCCATAATTAATTTAAATTCCAATTCAATCAAGAATGCATTGCTTTCTGCCAAAGTAAGTGATAGGATTAAAAACTATCATATGCTATGCTTTCTGACTCAGGCAAATAAAACACATTCTGAAAGAATTACTTTTTGGTGTGTATGATATAAAGTTTGTGCATATGTGTACATGTGTGTGTGTGTCTGCATCCAGTGTGCACACATGAAGAAGCCAGAGGAGAATAAGTGTCCTCTAATTGGTCTTCCACATTATTTATTTTATAGAGAGAATATCTCCCTAAACCTATAACTGCCATTTGTTTCTTTTTTGGATAGACTGGCTAACCAGTGAACCCCAGTGATCCTTCTGTCTCCCCCACCCTAACACTGGAGTTATACATATGTGTGTGTGTGTGTGTGTGTGTGTGTGTGTATTTATGCCTTGCTTTTCTTTTTTTGGCTTTTCGAGGTAGGGTCTCACTGTAGCCCAGGCTGACTCTTGTATTCTCAGGGTGGCCTTGAACTCATGGTGATCCTCCTACCTCTGCCTCCCAAGTGCTGGGATTAAAGGCATACGCCACCACCCCGGCCTTTTTTTATTTATTTATTTATTTATTTATTTATTTATTTATTTATTTATTTATTTATTTTAGTGGCTGTTGGCGATTGAACTCAGGTCTTCATTCTCGTGCAAGCATTCTTTCACACTAAGCCATCTCCCTATCCCTGGAGGATTTGGGGGAAAATGTCCTACAGAGATAAGACTCCAAAGAAATAGGCTATCTATCCACAATCATGGTATCATTTACAGAAGGGTCATATTATAGCTGTGTTCATAACAGGGAACAGACCTGATCAACCAAACTGCACTCACCAGGGACCAGCAAGCGGAGCACTGGCTGGTGAAGGTACAATACACTACACAGTGTAGTTGCTCTAAGAAGGACAGAGTTGCATTCTAGAGACTAAGTTTGTCAGTAGACCTCAGTGGAAAATTAACAGTAGCACAAAAGACAATTGTATGGCTAAGTGAGGGCTGAAACTTACAGAAAAATCACCAGAACACTGTTTATGAAAAGTATTTTAAGAACAGATTATTATATACATAAGATGATGATAAATTTTCTTTATTTTTGGAGTGGAGTGGTTCGAGGCAGGGTCTCACTCTAGCCCAGGCTGACCTGGAACTCACTCTGTAGTCCCAGGCTGGCCTCAAATTCACAGCTATACTTCCACCTCTGCCCACTGAGTGCCAGGATTAAAGACATGTGTCACCATGCCTGGCTTTTGAATTTTCTTTTGTGATGTTTATATTAATAGCAACTGTCTAAAGGTAATAAGATGATAGGCCTTTTCTCTGCTCTCTGCTTCACTATAGCTTATAAAATAGCTGCAATTCACACAGATTATATTCTAATAATAAAACAGCCTCTTGAATCTTGAGTGAAGAATTCATACAGGTGCTAGCCCATCGCCAGGGAACAATTCTGACATTTGTAAACTGAAACTCACAACATAATGGCCATGTATTCCCAACCACACATTTTCCACCTTTCTGTTGCATAGTTTCTGTTTGTGTAGGCAGGTCTAACAGCCAAAATAAGTGAGTATTGAGTAGCCTGATGATGATTTAATTTGCCCTTGGAAGTGGTATGCAACATGGATAAGGATAATGTGCATTCTCCCAAAGGTTGGCTGATTTAGTTCTGCTCAAAATTAGGTAACCAAGAGATGGATCAACAACAAACTAGAGTAGTTGGAAAATGACCAAGTTGTACAACTGTGTATTTAAAATATTAAATTATCTTGAAGAGATTAACTTATAGATTCTTTTTAATCCTTTGCTCCATGAGCCTAAAAAAAAACTGGAAGAAAATAAAAGCCTTTCCTAATTTAAAAATAGGCCAGTGGTAGCTGCAAGTCTAGGTAATTAGTTGATTTTGAAAGGGAAACATGCAAAGTGGTACATGTCTCCTACTGACTCAGCATGCACTAAAATGCATGACTATGCTCACAGAATTTAAAGAGAGGTGTCAATTGGAAGAAAACATTAAATAAACATGGGCCACTCCCCACAAGGCTGTGAATGCTAATAGGCACAGCCATGGAGTCTCATTTGTCCTCAGAACACTGCAATAAAGAAGGAGCTAGCTGCCTACCACAGCACTGCAGGACATGGGGACTGCCTCTGTAGTGTGTATTTGAGAATCAAAATCGTTTACTCCACAAAACCCCTCAAGGTCATAGGCTGCAAAAAGGCTCATTAAACACAGATCAATCACTTCATTATCTCCAACTTTTCTCACAGATTAATTAAATTTTACATTTTCAGCAGATTATGAAGAAGTACTAACTATAGCAGTTCACCAAAACAATAAACGTTAGTGGATTTTTAAATTAAAATTAATTACTCTAAATAGATATTTTATGATAAAAATATTTTAATAAAGGGCAGTGTACATGTAATTATTACTTTCTATAAAATGTCTTTTCCTAATGTCATGTTTGTGATAGGTCATCTTCGATGGCTATTTAAATCTGTTTGCACAAGCCGTTTGCTATCACTTTCATAAGGTCAAACAATAAAATTTTAATGAATTTTATAAACAAATTTCTCTTTGCTTCCTCACTTTCCCCAAAGCAATATAATTTCTAGTTTTCAGGATTCTATTTAAAATATACTGATACTATAGAAAGGAAATCTACAAAGAGAAAGTACTTTTTAATAGATTTTGCTTAAAGGCATTGTTCTATACTAAAAATGAGACTAGGAATAATTTGATGATGAATTTTGAGCCACCTGGAATTTTAAATCACATGAGTTTGGTTGATCTATATTTATACAAGAATTATTAAGGATAGGAAATGTTAGATAAATGTCAATTACTGTATATTAAATAAACCACTTCCTTTATATCACCTAATAAAATAAAGCTTTGTAATAGAATTTCAGTATGGTTTCAGAGAGCCCAAGGCCATTAAGAATCTCCTAGGAAATATTTGTGCAAAACAACAATACATTACCCAGGCAGTTTTAATGATAACATGTGTTAACATCAAAACTTGACATTTCTGGATTCTAATGCAGATACCTATGCATGTCGGAGGGTCTGGTTGCCAGAAGAACCTGTTGTTGAGCTGCACACAGGTGACTTTGGATTGACCTTGAAGTTGATACCCAGGGTCACACTGGAAGGTGATGGTGTCTCCAGGCTCACGGCTATCACCATAGCGTGTGCCATTCTGTGGCATCCCAGGGTCATTGCATGTGGACGCAATGGATGCTGCAAGGAATACACAAGGGTGGTAGATGACTGTGAGTGGGTCTTCCACACATGTACAGTAGCTTATTATCTCTCATGATGTAGTGCTTAGTACGGTATAATGTACCAAATGTCTAGTGTGAAAAAATGAAGTAGTTTCCTTTCGCAAGGGCACATTCTACAATATGCATTTTAACCATGCTTGTGCTGAACAAATTCTAACAAAATCATATCAAAATGCAACCATTTATGAAATGATAAATATTAAAATTTTTACTTAGTATAAAATACACACATTTCCCTCTAATCTGCCCTTTAACAATATTTTAACAAAATCATGCACCACAGTTCAAATGATTTAATAAAATGACTCTGGGATTAAGGAACCTCTAGCAAAATGAAGTAGGAAAATTTCCTGGAGTTATGAGCCCTTGCAGTGACCAGTGGCCTCTGTTGATACTCTAAGAGAAGTGGGCCAGGACTCTTTGCCCATCTTGCATGCAGCAACATGGTTCGCTACAGCCTAGCAAAAGTAGCAATGACCCAAAGGAAGGAAGGACAGGAGGAAGGGAAAGAGGAATGCAAGAAGGGAAGGAAGAGAGGAGAGGGAATGTAAAGAAAAGAGGAAGGAAAGGGGACAGGGAAGGGAATAGAGAGAAAGAAAAAAGGAAAGAAGAAAGAAAGGCAGGAAAAAGGAAGGTAGATATGATATGTGGGAGGGCGGGAAGGAAGTGTACTTCCTATCACTTAGGTGCAGAGAGCTCTGCATCTGCAAGCTGTTGGAGAGTGTTGGGGACACTGGATCCAGGATGTCAGACACTGACAATCACAGCACTTCTCATCAACATTCCTGAAACCACACTGCATGAGCAGCTACCATCCTGCCTGAGATCAATCAAGAGGGGGATTCCAAAGCTCAGAATTTATTCCAAAGCACTGGTCCCCAACCATCACAGGGAACATACCCGAGCAGCTACTTTCTCCCATTTCTATCACTTCCCATGCACTTCATTCTACACTCAAAAAATCAGGAAACACACCCAAAATCCAACAACCCACCAATTTTACATTTATAGTCCTATCTTCCTATCCACTTCTTAAAATTGTTCTTCTAAAGAGCTCTGGCATGGGTGAAAGACAGAGAGAGAAAAAGAAGCTCCATGCACACACTCCATCCAACTATTTGCTGAGTTTATCAACAGGCTTTGGATTTGTTCTGTACATTCTGAAACATTCTATGCATAAGATACATATACATAATATGTTATATATTTATTTATATTTATACAGTGTATTATATATTCATGCATACATAAGTGGCTTGTTCCATAAAATCCATTTAACTCAAAAGGTAAGAGATAAAATGGAAAAAATAAAGAACAAGGCATGCCTGAGACTTCTAAGCACAGGGAGGAATGCCAATGAGCAAGACGGGGAAGAGCACTCAGAACAGTAAGATTACACAACCAGACCCCGAGAGAGTGTGCTGGTACCAACATCAAGGACCCCATGGTGGGCCCGACCTGCTCATTAGGATGTAATTAGAACTTAATGATCACTGAGTCTCACTGATCTCCTTAGTAAGGAGACTAATAACTGAGTTATTAGCCAGTTGGGAGGAGAAAATGGAAGCAATGGCTTGTCGAACCTTCTTTACCTCTTCTCTAAGACATGTGAGCTATCTGATGTGCTTGTCAGCTTCCCCTGACGGGTTTCTGCTGAATTATAGGCAGGCGTGCACCTGAAGCACCATGAGAACAATTTAATGACCCTCTCTGTCTTAGCCAGTGTGCACGAGGTGCTGTCTACACACCATTGTCAATGAACAACCATGGCTATCCCCACCCTTTCCTCCAACCCAATGAAATGGCTATCCAGAATGTCATTTTTATCTTCCTTGGTTTCCTGGCTAAGTACCATAGATTTAGGCCTTCCCATAGCAGTCTTCTAGCCAGGATCACTGTTGTATGCCATATCAGTTACTTTCCTCATTGTTGTAATAAAATACTGATGCAAGCAATTTAATTTAAGGAAGAAGGGTTAATTTATGCTTAAAGTCCAACTAGACCTGTCATATGCTTTATTTGTACAGCTGCCTAGAGATTAATATTTTGAAATTATCTTTAGTAATAGTATGTGATGGCTTAGGATATTTTTAAATATATTTGTCCATTTGTATACTCTTACATTCAGACCATTTGCCTATTACTTCATACACATTTTTATCGAGGTAGGATAGCCCAGGCTGACTTGGATTTCATTCTGTACTTCCAGGCTGACCTTCTACTCACAGCAATTCTTCTACCTCTCCCTCCCAAGTGTTGGGATTAAAGGCATGCACCACCACACCCAACTCCATACACACATTTTTTTTTTTACATTTTATTTTATTTGAGAGAGACAGAGAGAGACGAAGTGGCAGAAAATGGGTGCACCCGGGCCTCTCAGCCACTGTGAATGAGCTCCAGATGTGTGTGCCCCCTAGTGCACATGTGCAACATTGTGCACTTGCATCACTTTTGCATCGTCTGGCTAAACGTGAGACCTCAAGATTTGTACAAGCATTCTTAGGCTTTGCAGGCAGGCTCCTTAACCACTAAGTCATCTCTCCTGCCCCATACACATATTTTTTAAAGTATTTTATTTATTTACTTGAGAGACAGAGGCAGAGGCAAATGGAATGGGAGAGAGTGAGAAAGAGAGAATGGGTGCAATCTACTTTTAGAGTACACTTATCCATAATTTGATTTCATTACGTACCTGTAACAATAGAAGCCTTCACTTCTTTAAAATAAATTCTTAGTCTGAAGCTTATCATACAACATGGATGGCGAGAACTTATCATCACATGAGCTTGGAAGGTGCTATGCCTCTGTATGTCTATATCATCATCAGTATCCACACCTGCATCCCTGCCTACCTACTTTTCCTTGAGCATCAGAGTCTAGATATAAATAATGGTGTGCTGTTGGGGTGCTGTATTTAGTGTTCCACAAGGCATACAACTATTGAGTAAGGTCAAAATCAATAAGAACCAACATGAAATCAGTATATAGCCAGCCTCTGAGCTGCATCACCTCTGCTGTGCACCATCTGAGAGACTGAGCAGACTCAGTACTATATTTTGAAAAGCTTTACAAAAGTTTATCCAGTTATCGTCTTTTAGTCTCCATGACTGCTCTGAAAACTGAAGCCCTTGATCACACACACCAGGATGCCTAACACAGGATGTTCTCATCATCATCACTACTGTGATCAGCCTCAGCCATTAGAATGGGAAAACATGACAGCAGAATTCTCCATGGGTATTAAGAGGAAAGATAGTGCTGGAGGTTCTGAGCTCATTCTGTAGAGGAGAAGCAGGAAACACCGTATCAAGGTTACTGGGTGAGAGTTCACCACTTCAGGCTTCCCCACCAGATGCTGAGGGGAGAACACAGGGAAGAAAACAAGCCCAGTGCTCAGAGAAGCCTGGGCTAGTGCAGGATGCATGATAGGCTAGAAGCTATTGAGCTTACAGTTACAGTCATGAAGGCTTCACCCATACGCCACATGTATTCATAACCGAGAAGAACAATCTAGAACTGAATCCACAGAATTACTTTCTTCCAGCCAATAATCAGAATAAGTAAGACTTCCTCTGAATTGGTGTTCACATGTGGTCTAGGGCTTTCCCTTGGACTAATGTTCCTTTGGATGTGTCAGGGCTTCGACAAATCAGCAAGTACGATTGTACATTTACAATGAAATTAGGCTGAATTTGTCATTCTCAATGGAAAATTTCCTCATTTCTCAGCTAAATGGTCATGTCTCCAACAGTTTCAATAGTATTAAAATAACTGTGAAGTCATATAGTGAACACAGTAAAGTTCACATATAAAATCAGACCATCATATAATTTATAAATGAAAGTTTAAAAGGTAAATGAAAATGATTGTAGATGAAAGTCTCATGACAACTTTTAAAACTAAGAGATGGTATTTTCTACTCTTTTTCCCATATTATAATTTAATAGTCATTAAAAGTAAGGAAGGTAAAATGAAATAAGAAGGATTGCACACAGGTGGACAGCTTTTGCACAAGACACAGCAGCCTTGTAAAGAAATGTGTTTTATAGAGTATTTTCCCTAAAAATATTGACTCTCATCAAATAAGATGGACAAGTACTATCCATTTGTGAACCTCTTAGTGAGCAGAAGGACTATAGGTTCAGCATCCTCCTACAGAAATATGCCTTCATCATTTGGGGAACCAGTGTATGTGAAACATATAGAACCATAGACTAGATCTTTCTAATGGAAAAGACCTTTCAAAGAAACATTCACATAGTATCAGTAGGTGAAAGGTTGGCTTGTACTCATACTTACATACATGTCCTTCAAAAATAAGAGCTTTGGGCTGGAAAGATGGCTCAGTGGATAAGAGTGCTTGCTGTGTAAGCATGAGGACCTGAGTTCAGTCCCCAGGACCCACACAGAAAGCTAGACATGGCCTTGCACACTTGTAACCCTGGTGCTGAGGTGGAGGGCAGAGACATGAGGACTACTGGAGCTTATGGGTGAAAACTGGAAAAATGGCAAGCTCCGAGACTCTGATTCACTGAATAAGAGAAAAGTGATCGAGAAGGACCCCGGATGTCCTGTATTCTCTGGCCACTGCATGTGTGTACTGAGGGTACACATCTGCACACTTGGGCACCCACATCTGCATACACCACACATGCACACACATATTTAATTCATCCTCGAGTCTTTCCTACTTGTAAAACAAAATGTTCCTTGCAATATCTGTGATAATAGTTATGATAATAATAATAGCATGTAAGTTAAAAAAAAAAAGTCTCTGTTGCTCAATAAACAAGAAGTACTGGATCCAGATAGTTAGTAGAAGTTTTACCACTTGTATGAAAACATGAATTGCAGTAGAATGGTCAGTGTGTGCTGAGAGAGGATGTATATGTCGCTTGTACAGTTTCAAGGATTGTTTGATATTACCAGTAAATCCATTACTGAGACTTCCTCAAGTGGAAATGAACTTTCAAACCTTACAACCTTGGAATCATGAAATGAAAATGAAAAGTTCCTATGGTTGTCCAGATAGGATTCAAACTGCAATAGCAAGACTTGAGGGAGGAAAAAGAAGATGAATTTAAACCATGTTGAAGGAAATACCTCAGTTGGGTCTTTGAAATAAATTTCATTTTATTTTCTTTTAGTTATGAATTGTGGTTAGATGTTCTCTGGCAAAAGCAAGAGACCTCATTTCTCACATATTTGAAAACTCCAAACCAAAGCCATGACACTGGGACAGAGATGGCTTTTCAGCCTAGGGTCATAGCCAAGTTCTTGATGGCCCATGCTCTCATCTGTCTTCTCTGGTTGGATTCTGATTTGTGCTATTGCATAATTTTCACTGATTTTCCTCTGAAATATTTTTTTTGGTCTAATTTTTTTTTTTTTTTTTTTGTAAATCTTTCTAGCATCTTCCATAAAAAGGACAACTACGCTTTCAAATGTATTGATCCCATCCCTCCTTTCATCTATGAAGGTGAGTTGCTTTTTATAGTCTCAATTTCCTCCAGGATCCCTGGAATTTTCCAAGTGATGTTCCACTATCTGCCAGTGGAATCCAAAACCTTCCCACAGGCCAGGTTGTAAATAGCAGGTACAAGCTCTACACGAGAGCAACACACTTATGTTTTGTTCATAATGGACAGCAGGGACAGTGTAGAACTTCTGATAATCAGAAGATGTGATGCATTCTCTTTCCATCTGGATAATCAGTTTTGATCCTGGGACTCTATAGAATATAGTTCGTCAATTCTACACAAAGTTGAGTCATTTTCCTATCTTATTAAATGGGGTATTAAGGATTTAGGAGACTGGTTGGAGGGAACTATGTAAATTTTTATGAGGGGTGGAGAATTGGCACAACAGGCCCTCCAGCCACTGCAGTCGAACTCCAGACATGTGCTACCTTATGCACCTGTGCGACCTTGGGCACTTGCATAACCTTGTGTTCTGTCTTATTCGGGAACTGGAGAGTCAAACTCAGGTCCTTAGGGTTTTCAGGCAAGTGCCTTAACTGCTAAGCCATCTCCCCAGGCCTAAATTTTTTAAATAAAGTTTTTTTTTTTTCTTATTTAAAAAATAATTTAAGTTAAATCTTCTTAAGTGAATAAAGTACCCTTACATTTTTGTGGGATGGGTAGAATTGAGGTAAGGTCTCACTCTAGCCCAGGCTGACCTGGAATTCACAATATAGTTTCAGGGTAGCCTCTAATTCACTGAGATCCTCCTGCCTCAGCCTCTCAAGTGCATGGATTAAAGGAGTGCACCACCACATCCAGCTTCTCCTTATTTCTTTTACATACCATTTAAAAACTTATTTGCTGCAGGGTGGCACAGGCCTTTAATCCCAGCACTCGGGAGGCAGAGGTAGGAGTATCACTGTAAGTTTGAGGCCACCCTGAGACTACATAGTGAATTCCGGGTCAGCATAGGCTAGAGTGAAAGCCTACCTCGAAAATAAATAAATAAATAAATAAATAAATAAATAAATACAATATTTGCTGAATTCATGGAAGTGTGATTGCCCCTCAATTTCTTTGGTTTCTGTATTCACAAACTGAAAATTCTTTGAAAAAATAAAATTGTATCTGTACTGCACATGTACATAGATTTTTTTTCATCATTATCCCCTAAACAATATAGCAGAATTACCATTTATATAGCACTATTGAATTAGACACTCCAAGTAAATGGAGGAGATGTAAAGAACTCAGGAGAAAGTACACGAATATTTTCAGATACTGTGCCAATTTATGGAAGGGGCTTGATCACCTGCACGTTGTAGTATCTAGGGACTGGGGAGAGTGTAGACCCAATAATCCATATGTCTGCTGACGGATGGCTTAGTATACCCAAGTTACTGAAAGCTTGCCATGGGCATCACACCACAATAGACATAATGCTTATGACCTCTGCAATATCAGCACCACATACAAACATGCTTTGTGCTCAGATGGTAACCTGCCTTTTAAATATAACCTGTGTCTTCCAATGCATGAGAATGGCTGCTATGTTAGAAATGACACAAACAGTGCTGCAGTATGGTTATTGGGAAAATGCCTAAGGGGGTGCTCTTCCCTTTTTTCAGAGATCCATACGAGCTGGTTGCTCAAATAAACACCTTCCATATACATACAACATATATACCCACAGCACATCACACATATTCAACACACATGCCAAAAAACTAAAATAAAAGAAACATCTCTTGGAAAACCAAGAGCATTTTTACTTTGATGTTTAAATGTACTATTCCAATTTACTTTAAAAGTACTTTATATCAAATAGAAATGCTAATATTAAACTTTAAAAGTACCATAAAATTATACTTTTTTTCATTTTCATGAAACTGTAGGATCCTTCATGCAGTTATTCATATTTTAGCTTTTTCATAGTAAAATCCAAACTGAATTAAACATTTCATCTTTGCAAACCTCCTTTGGTAAACACTTATTCACATTGCTAATTACAGTTAAATAGATTCTCAGCTTTCTAGCTGCTATGAACAATAGAAATGTGTCTATTGACACAAGACGGACTTGTGATTAGGAAATAATTACAGATTTTCCATTAGACATTCTGTAAACTTGCCTATTCTCTATTGATAACAAGTGCCTGGCTCACAATGCTAGGGGGTCTGTAACTGTGGTGGCAGTAGGATGCAGAGATCTGGCTCCATGGACTGGTGTTTAAGTGCTGAATGTCTGCCCTGTCTCTAAGGTACAGACACATGTCTGTATACCATCCTGCCAAACAAGTGTCAGGAGAAGCTCACTGCTGTCAGTTTGAATTGAGTGGTGTGAAGCAGGAGGCCAAAGAGAGGGAGAAATCTAATTTGAGAACTGCAGACTGAGTCACTTATCACATAATGCTTCCCTGGAGTCAGTCTGCCTCTAGAACTGAGAATAAATAATAACAATTTCTGTGTTTGGAGGGAATTTATAAATCAAAGTGCTTTTGTGTTTCTTACCTTTGTGGGCAGGGCTTGTTGAAACTGTGTGGCAATAAAAAAGAGTGTTATGTCATAATTTAACCTAATTAAGTGGGGGACTTATGCTAATGGATTTCAGATTACATGCTTGAGGTTACATGCGTGAGAACAGAGGAGTTATGACCAGCCACAAACAGTGTTCATCTGGCCCAGCCAGAAAGGTTTACACATATTATATGTGTGTGTATTCATTTGAAATTTCCTGGTCATTATGTAGTTATGTACAAATGAGTTTGATTATGCTTACAATTATAAATATATATGCATATTATACACACACATTCATGCACACACACACACACAGAGACTTTTTCCTTATACTCAGTGAAGATTGGGATGGGTGACACATGCATTGCTATCTTTCTTTCTTTCTTTCTTTCTTTCTTTCTTTCTTTCTTTTCTTTCTTTCTTTCTTTCTCTTTCTTTCTTTCTTTCTTTCTTTCTTTCTTTCTTTCTTTCTTTCTTTCTTTCCTTCCTTCCTTCTTTCCTTCTTTTTAGTTTTTAGAGGTAGGGTTTCACATTAGCCCAGGCTGACCTGGAGATCACTATGTAGTCTCAGGATGGCCTTGAACTCACAGTGATCCCCTACCTCTGCCTCCTATGTGCTGGGATTAAAGGCATTCGCCACCATGCCTGGCCTGCTATGTTCTTTTTAACAATACCACATGTTTCCAAGAACCTTGTGGTAATTTGAATATATGTCCCCCAATATATTCAGTGTTTTATTAGTTATAGTTTGCATCTGCAATCACCTTGCTAGAGGCAATGTCACTGGGGGCCAGTCTTAAGGTGTGATGGTGGGTTTGAGATTCCATTGTAAAGATATGCAAAGTGTGCCTAGCAGGAGTTCCTGAAGTGTGCTGTGGCTTGACTGTAGCTTGCTCAGTGTGGGGTGTGGCTGGGGGCTTTGCTCTCTTGCCAGGTCCTGTGAGAGCAGGCCGCTTCTCCTGCCATTATGGAACTTCCCCTGGATCTGTAAGCTTCAATCAATAAATATCCCTTCCTCTATAACTGTGCCTGGTCTGGAAGTTCATCTAAGTGAACCTGAAGCTGTCTGCTATAGACCTCACTCAGACCTATGATTCAAGTTTACTTTAACCACCTAAACAAGAACAAGGGTTATTTGTGGCAAATGTCTTCATCACGTTTTAAAAGCAATTCTGTACATATTCATCACACCAGGAGGAGAGTCTTATTATGAGAGGGCTCCTAAGAACTTTGAGTATTGGACCAGAGACATGTACCATCCATTCATGACACTCATTATCTCACCAGAACCAATAACTCAACAATGAAAATCAGTGCAGACAAATGCACAAGGAAGAGAAAGAAGAGGTGAAGTCAAAGTGCCATGAAGTACAAACAGGAGGCAGACAGTAAAGGTAGGTATCCACAAGCATTCTCTGACCTTAGCACATGAGGGCAGCAGGAAGCATACCAATTTGTAGGAATAGTCCCTAAAAATTATCTGAAACATATGAAACAAGCTCAGTTTTGCTCACTGGAGTTGAGCTTGCTAGAAGGACTAATGGTTACATGCAGGTAGAAGTAAGGGTAGCAGATATGATGAAAGAGACACAGTTTCTACACAGAGTGCTGGCAAAGGAAAACATCACATGGAGTGCGGGTGAGGATGGAGGAAAAAGATGCAGAGTTACACAATCTGAAGCTGATTTGCAGGTTCAAGTTTGATGCTAGACAGACTTAGGTTCACAACCTACCATCAGCAGCATTCACCTTGTCAACGCTGCATAAAACACAGCTGAAATCCCAACATCTAACAGAATTAGGACCAAGAACTTCATCTGCATTAACCTCTTTGGCACATATTGTGTCTTTGCAACCAAGGTGAAAACAGCTCTTTTTGTTCTTTAGTTGTTCACAAGTAGTGACCTATAACTATGTGTGGTCTGTCCTCTATAATGCAATGAATGTTCTTAGGAGGCAGCTGGGCACAGCAGACTCAGGGTCACATGCTGTGCACTTTTTCTGCAGAGGAACACATTCCCCAAGCCACTGGGTTCTGGTAGATTCTCCTAGAAAACAGTCCCATATTGTTCAGGCATCTCCTGTTATAAACAGCCAATTATTATAAAATGAAAATACATCTATTAAATTATCTTTCAATAAAGTAAATCAGAGAGACATGCCATGGAGCCCTTAGTTACTACCGCTGTTTATGAAGAAATCAATTTTTTAAACTCTAGCCATGTAAAGTTGCCCTCACCATTTTCCCCAACAGCAAGCGAGCTGGCATTGGAGTCTCAGGCATTGGAGCCTCATCCTTGGCTGATTTAACCCAAGAGGAAAGGTCAATTTTTTGTGCTGAACTCCATTTTCTTGTGTTTTCTGCATGATTAAATGGTAATTAAGCTTTAATGAGAAGTGTTTGCCTGATTACTGTTAACATAATTGCAGCCGTCAGTTCGTGTCCCCCTGTTATACATGCTGTGACAAGTGGCCAGGACAATGGGCATTTGATGGGGGTGATGTCTTCTGAGCACTCTCAGTTCATTTCCCAGTGGAGGAAATTTTATCGGACATGAAGTGAAGTGACATAAACACACACAGAGGGCTTGAAACACAGACATCAAGGAATCAGCAGTGGTGGATTCCTTTTCAGGGAAGCATTCCTGTCTGAACATAACTTTAAAGCAGATTGGGAAAATAGCTCAGATCTGTTAACCACATAAACATGAGGACCTACACTCAGATTCTCCACCTCCACAGAAATTCTTGGTGGGTGTGGCTACCCACCTGCAATTCTAACAATTGGGAAGTGGAGGAGGGGGATCTTCCAGGAAAGCTGGAGTGGTAGTTTGAATGTATACCCTCCACAGACTCAGGTGTTTTAATAAAGCTTGTAATTTGGATTTCCAGCTGCATGGCTGGAAGAGCTGTAACTAGGGGTGTACCCTGGGGTCCAGGCCTAAGGTGTGTTTGGGGGCAGATCTGATTTACAGACCAAAGGTGTGCAGTGAAGTTTGGGCTCTGCTGGGCCTATTTGTGGTGTCTCTCTGCTTGGGTTTATGAATGGAAGCCAGATTCTTCCTCCATTTGATTGAACTTCCCCTGGATCTATAAGCTTAAAAAAAAATCCCTTCCTCCCCCAAACTGTGTGTGGTTTGGATGTGCATTCCAGCACCTGGAAACTGCTAGCCAAATTGGAGGGAGGGCTCAATAAACAAGGTGGAGAGTGACGAAGAAAGAGACCTGACACCAACCTCTGACTTCCTCATGCTGAAAACACACAAACACACTTACCTGCATGTGCTTACACCACATACACAGGAAACATTTTTTTTAAAAGCATAAAAATGCCAGAAACCAGTAAGCTGGTAAAAGGCTATAAGGGAGGGAAGAAAGGGAAGGACTTAAGTATATGGTAATGTACATATGTAAGTAGAAGAACTTGATTACAGGGAGGGGAATGGCCTAAGCGAGGCCATGGGAAGAGAATGCATACAAAAAGGGCAGGGGGAGGGTCAATCTAAACTCAAGATATTATGAATAAGACATATGTAAAAATACTTTTTTGAATAAGGGCACATCTAGAAGCTGTAGACTGTTACTAGAAAATTTTCAGTACCTGGGACGGAATACCTTCCAGTGAGTTGTTGGCCAAGGAGGTCCCGGTAGCCTCCAAAACATTAAAGTCTTTTGCCAAAGCCCTTGGTTTCCCTAGAGAAACAGATAGTAAGACCCTATTGCTGAAGACATCTAGTGCCTGAGAGGCAAGGTCACTGAGAAAGCAAGCTGGTGTGGAGCAGAAAATCTTCTCCCTGTAGACCAGCCAACTGAAAGCTGGAAAAAGCTGCACTGCATGCAGTGTATGGGAGACAGAAGCCATCAACAGTGAAAACAGTGGACGCTGAATATTCAAGCTTGGCCAGATAGGCCCAATGACTGAACGGGTGCAATAGTGGCATGTCTACTCTTGGGGTAACCAACTGATCCATAATTGGACTGAAGGCCCTCTCTTTGGGAGGGAATACATACCTGGTACTGAAAAACCTAAGTAAAAGTCTATGGTAGGTGAGGTCATGAGCCTTGGGGGTATAAGCTTGCTCATGTCTGACTAAATGTATATATTATTCCCACCAAGCTGCCCTGGGGGCACTACACTAAATGTTCATGTTCACATATTAGCGCTACTCTCACTGCTGGCTAGAGAAGCTTCTCTTTTCAGATGGTAATGACCACTGGGATCATGACCCAAAAGGCAACATAGTGCTGAGAGGAAGGGATGGAGGAGTGCCCAGCACTGAAACACCTCTGTCACACCCTCCAAGGCTCAGGGACCGTTGCGGAAGAGGGGGCGGATAGAATGGAAGAGCCAAAGGAAGGATATGACCTCTTACAATGCAACTGCCCAGACAGAAATTGGCCTCGATATCCATGATCTTGCAGTGCCTAGCAATACCTTTGCAAGACCCTCAAAATAGAAGAAAAAGATGATGTCATCAAATTAAAAGAGAGACTAATGGAGAGAGGGAGGGGATATGATGGAGACTGGAGTTCTAAAGTGGAATGGGGGAGGGGAGGGAAATATCAGGTGGGTTTTTTTTTTGTATGTAAGTATAAAAGTCAATAAAAAAATAATAATTAAAAAAGCATAAAAATGAAACAGGGGGAAATGACAATTGTTGAAGAAAAAATTACTAATGTTATGTCAAACTATTGATTTCAAAAATGTGTATTAAGGGCTTGAGAAATGGCTTAGCAGTTAAGGTGCATGCCTATGAAGCCTAAGGATCCAGGTTCAGTTCTCCAGGTCCCATGTAAGCCAGATGCACAATGGTAGCACATGCATCTGGAGTTCGTTTGCAGTGGCTAGAGGCCCTGGTGTGCCCATTCTCTCTCTCTCTCTTCCCCCTGTGTCTCTAAATAAAAAAAAATAAAATCTTTAAAAATGTGTATTGAACTATGCAAAGTGAAAAGATTATGTTTAGTGTCCAACTAGCTTCTACATAGCAGGTATCTCATAAGTAAGAGGGATTCATAAGGAATTATAACACTTGAAAGGTGAACAAAGGCACAATCCTTGTGTTCAGTATTACAAGGTGATCTACAGCTAGAGCCAAGCACACACAGCAGGTACTTATGACAAGCATCCAGTCAAGACCATTCACTCCCACTGTGTGGGTACTTTACTGAAGATGGTGGGGCCTTTATCATTAAAATTAGCATGTGAAACTTATTATTAAAGAATCAATGGGAGTGTTTGAATGAGATAGGACTCAGCTATGAAGCATACATTGACAATAGATGAAATGGGGCTTCTCACATAATTGACATTTTCCCCAGATATTCAACCCACTTGAGGGCTTTCCAGTCTTATTCAAATAGCAGAGATGGGAACCTTGTTTGTAATGATGATTCAAAAACATGAAGGCCTCGTGCCCTCAAGAAACTTAGCTCTACTAGGTGGTAAATAACTTTCTTACATACAATGTGTGGACTACTATATCAGAAGGGGAGGCCCTGAATTAAATGGCTTGCTTCTGCCAAAGATTCTCTAGGAACTGACAAGTGACTGTGGCCTGTCGTTTCTCCTCCCCTTTCTACCTGCTTTTCCCCTTGAGCTAAGGAGCCAGAAGGAGCCTGTTGTGATGGTGTGGGCTTGCTTTGCCCCAGGACCAGCCACCTGTAGGCCCTTTCTTCCCTGCTGGGACACATTGTGTTAATCCTGTGTCATGCACACACATTGTGTCTGTGTGTTTTGCATACATAGTGTGCATCTCTGTTACAACTGTCTCTTCTGCATTTGTAAAATATATCTGTACTACACACTATCATTATCTATTTTCCTTGATTGCACAACAAAATCCAGGGTGTGGTTGTATGTGTGTGTATGGTGTGTGTGTGTGTGTGTGTTTGGAGAGACACAGAGAGAAAGGGAAAGGAAGACAGATAGAGATGGGCACGCCAGTAGCTCTCAGCTGCTGCGAACGAAATATAGAAGCGTGCACCCCCTTGTGGTCAAGTGTGGCATTGTGCCTTTGCTTCATTTTGCATCTGGCTAAACGTGGGACCTGGAGATTGGAACTGCTTGAGATTGGAACCGGTGTTCTTAGACTTAGGAGGCAGGTGCCTTAACTGCTAAGCCATCTCTCCAGCCCGGTGTGTGTATTTTTAAAATGTTTGAAATTAAAATTTCACTGGAACCCAGCCTGAAACTACATAGTGGATTCCAGGTCAGCCTGGGCTAGAATAAGACCCTACCTCGAAAAACAAAAAAACAAAAACAAAACAACAACAACAATGAAGAAGAAGAAGAAGGAGGAGGAGGAGGAGGAGGAGAAGAAGACGACGAAGAAGAGGAGGAAGAAGAAAAGCATTAAAAAATTTGGGGCTGGAGAGATGGCTCCATGGTTAAAGCATTTGCTTTCAAAGTCTAAGGACCCAGGTTAGATTCCACAGTATCCACATAAAGCCAGGTGCACATTGTGGCACATGTGCCTGTGGTTCATTTGCAGTGGCTAGAGGCACTGACATTCCCATTCTTTCTCTCTAATAAATCAATACAAATAAAATACTTAAAAAAAGAAAGAAGATGGAAAGGACTCCCAGGTTTTGGATTAGTAGCATTGCTATTGTGAAAATGATTACAATATTGAACTCAATGTACATATTCAATGGTATAAATTTGATACAAAAACAGAAAAGAGTGTACCTAAGAGAAGGAAAATAATTAGACATGGGAAGGAAAACAAGGAAAGATACTAGGATGTATGAAAATACCATAATAAAACACATTACATTCTATGTTAACTTGAATTTTTTTTAAAAAAATGTTCATTATCTGAGAGAGTGAGTTTTGGGGTTTTAAACCTGGGTCCTTAGGCTTCTCAGGCAAGCACCTTAACCACTAAGACATCTCGACAGCCACTCCCTCTTCTTTCTTATGTGGTCATTTGCATACCAGTTGGCTTGGTTTTCTGGTTAACTTGGAAAACTTCAGGCTGAGCATCCAGTGTGTGAACACTCAATCTTTAGGATACTTGGGAGAAGAAAACCAGCTGCTTTTAGCAATAGTTCTGTGTGTCCCCTGTCCCTGCAGAGAGTTCTGCTGTGAAGCTGTGTTCAGTTTTCTTGTCTTTTCTTTTCAATCTTTTTATTGGCAGTTTTAAGGAATCCACTTATTTCCTACATGATTTGCAAACTTCTTCTTCTCTTTGGAATAGTCATTATTTATCATCATTATCACTGTTATTATTATTCTGACTCTCTTCTTCACTGGCTCTCACAGAGGCAGCTTTCCACCTACCATCTCACTCAGACGTCCTATGCTGCTTTCTAAGGATGCAGGGGAAATCACCCATCTTGCTGTGTTTCTTGGCTCTCCTGTGTGTCCTGGATCTCCTATATGACATAGCTCAACTGGGCTCAGGGCAGCTGCATGGGTTGTCCCAGGGAGATTCTCTCCCAAGAGTGCACCTTTGAATGTGGAGACTGTCCATGATGCCCCAGGCTTACAGAATCCTGAACGTGGAGATAGGAGCCACCCTGCTCTTCTTGGATCAAGAAGGAAAGTCACATTCAGCCCTGACTTAGTTTTGATACCTTATTTTTTTTCCTTTCTACAGACTTTTTGGTGTGTGTGTGTGTGTGTGTGTGTGTGTGTGTGTGTGTGTGTTCTCAGGAACCCCATCTTCCTCTACTTTAAATCACATCTCTCACCAGTCTGGAGCTTACCTATTAGACTAGACTGCCTGGCCAGGGATCTTCAGGGACTTTCCTGTTTCCACCTTCCCAGTATTAGATTACAGGCATGAACAATGATACTTGAAAGTTCTGTTTGGAGGCTAGATGGATGGCTTAGCGGTTAAGGTATTTGCCTGCAAAGCCAAAGGACCCTGGTTCAATTCACCAGGACCCACATTAGCCAGATGCACAAGGGGGAGATGTGTCTGGAATTTGTTTGCAGTGGCTAGAGGCCCTGGTGTACCCATTCATTCTCCCCCCTCCCTCTTTCTCTTTGAAAGAAAGAAAGAAAAGTTATGTCAGGATACTGGGGATCAAGCTCAGGGTAGCACTTTCTCAGTGAGCCATCTCCCAAGTCCCTGTCTACAGACTATATATATATATATTTAACTAGTTATGTATATAGTATATATACAGCCATGATGGTACCATCGTTAGCCTTCTCCCTGTCCTCCCCCATGGGTAATATAGGTCTTGCCTTATGTAGGTAGCCATCAGTTATGTGGGAGAGGCAATGACTCTCTGTATAATGACCCAACTCATGGCTCTAACAATCTTTCCTCCCCCTCTTACACGAGTTTCCCTGAGCCATGTTGGATTCATTTTAGGTCTATTTCTGTGAAGAGGTTTTGTGAGTCTCTGTGTCTCTAGACAGACTTTTTAAAACCAGTCTCACAGAACACATTCAGAAAATGTCTGAGTATAAGTTTACAACATTTACCCCCGAATATGGTCTTTCCCCACATACCCAACCCACATGGAGGGTTATTAATGAGAGATGAGGTAGTGGGAAGGAATCATACATAGGCCCTCTAATAAGTCAGATGGAATTGCCACATTCAATCATTGTTTACCAATCTATGTGTGTCAAAGTGATACACTGGGAGCATGATAAAATAAAATGTCAGTTTTGGTTCTGTGGAAATTTTTATATAGGTGTTCTTGTTTAGGCTCTTAATATGTGAAATAATTATGTGGAAAGGAAAAAAAATACTTATGCTGCTCAATTAATTACAGTAAAGTACTTATCCGTGTTGAAAACCCTAATTAGGAATATGCCCTCTGAAAGCAGAAAAGCATATTATAAAAGTAAGCGATTCTAGAATTTGTACAAGAATTTTAAAAAGGGAAGACTAAAATAAAGAAAAGGACAGCATCAAAACGAAACATACTCACCCCACACCATTCAGCACTGGTGCCCTTTGGTATTTACCTGATAGAATGGGAAAGTTCTGTCTGCACAAAAATACGCACATGGAAGTTCATAGCATCTGCATTTATAATCGTATAGAATTGCAAGCAGTGGAGGTGCCCTTCTGTAGGAGATAGACAGGCATTCACAGACCCATCTAGACAATGGACTGCAACTCGTCTCTAAACAAACAAGCTACTCAGCCTTGAAAAGACACAGAGGAAATTTAAATGCATTCTAAGAGTAAGAAACCCATCTGAAAAGGGTTTTTGCTATATAACCTAAGCTATGTGGCATTCTGGGAATGAAAATACTGCAGACAAGGAGAAGGTTAGAAGTGTTAGAGATAGGGAAAGAGGAACGGAAGGGAGGGCAGGGGTGGCCAGAAATGAAGGGGGCTGGCGAGTGAGGGACAGGTGGAGAATAGAGCCCCTTTATGAATATAAAATTACTATTCAGTATGATACTGTGATGGTAGCTACATTAATGCATATTTATCTGAACCCATAGAATGAAAAACAGTGCAAGTAAGTGCCAACAGGAAGGTGGCCGTTCAGAGATAATGACTTAGTAGTACAACTAATGGATTATGATGACTGTGTGGTTTGGGGGACTGTGTGGGATGGTGGGCAGGGCATTTGTAAAACTCTGTACCTTCTCTTCAAGTTTGCTGTGAACCTAAAAGTACTGTAAACAAAAAGTCTGCTGAGAATAAAAGTATGCACATTATTATTTTTTCACCAAGTAAAAGTCTAGCAACCACGAATCTACCACATACCCCAAACCAATAAGCTATCCCATGCTGTCAACAAATGAGCTATCATACACCCTCAACCGTCGATCTACCACACACCATCAACCAATGAGCGAGCTATCATACACATTCCAACCCTGAGCTATTACACACTGTGAACAAACAAGCTATCACACACCCTCTGCCACTAAAGTACCACACACCTTCAACCACTGACCTACCACATACTCCTCAGCAAATTAAGAAGATAAAGAAACCTTTTATTTGGCAACAGAAAGCCAAAGCAGAGCTAGAGAGACAGGTCATTGGTTAAGGCACTCGTCTGCAAAACCCTAATAACCTGAGTTCACTTCCTCAATACCCACAAATAGCCAGATACACAAAGTGGCACATGCATCTGGCATTCATTTGCAGTGGCTAGAAACCCTGGTGCACCCATTCTTCTCTCTCTCCCTCTCTCTCTGTCTCTCTCTCTCTTTCTCTGTCTCTTGTGTCTCTCTCTGCTTGCAGATAAAATAAGAAAAATTTTTTAAAGAAATCTAAAGATTATAATTTTCAAAAACAGGGCTTCTTCAAGGAAGGATGGATGCTATGGTATTTATCCTTGGATGTTTTCCACAGACCAGTGAAAATGCTTCCACACAAATGCCTGATTCCACAGACATGGGTCTGCAAATTAATGCCTCAAAACATAGAAGAAAAAAAAAAAAAACGGTGTAAGAAAGCATGCAGACTATAACCTCAATTTCATTAGCAACCTTTTAAAGCATTAAATTGACCTAAGTCAATTTCCTTATGTAAATCCTAAATATGGCTCACCACCGACCTGCCAAATGACAAATTGTGTGTGAATGTGTTCATGAGAAGATCCACTTATTTTATGACAGTGGCTGACCTTGAGTGCCACCAAATTATATAGCACCTTTACCTGGTGCTCTTTGAAGGGTACTAAAAGGTTGATATGCCATGGGATCTGCCTATTCTGTCTTCCTTAAGGAATAATTCATTACAATGTGCTGGAGAGCAAGGACAGGAGCTATCTTAAGGAGATAATAGTTCAAGTGTGTGAATGTGGTTCTTGCTAATAATGCACCAGAGGCCACTCTATTAGCTACTTAAAGCTTTAGCATTAGCGAGGGAAATGCAGGGCGCATCTAAACTGGGAGATAAAAAGCAGGGAATCGATGTACATCTCATTGGCAGGCTGAAGTCCCATCACTCATATTTCAATGGGCAGTCAGGGAGCGCAGTCACTGCTGGGTTTAGGGAGGACCAGAGAGAGACTATATTTCCTTACATGGAATACATCTGCTTTACCATCAAGCCTAGATATGTACTGCCTATTGACATTTTTAAAGTCCTCCCTTTCCCCGACATATCTAAGTAGCTATATTGATTGTCACTATCTTGTAATGAAACAATTTCCTAAGCCTAACTGTCCTCTTGACCTGGATGGGTTCAGTATGCAGAACCCTCAAAGATGGCCCATGATATTTGAGAAAAGGCCCTTTCTAACCTTATCCCATCTCCTGGAGCAGGCCATGCAGGAATCCTCTGATCTTTCCCCAAGGTCAGTTACAAGAACAGTCCTTCCTATGCCTAGATGAATGTGCACAAAAATGCAGAGACTCTTAAGCAGCAGGGTTCCCCAAGTCCCTCATTCATTAAGTCTTCCCTCCATGCATGCTTCCTCATGGCTCTCCCTCTTCCCTCAGCTCTTCATTTATGATTGTTCCCCCATTGATTGCAAAACTGATAGGAAGTACTCTTGGCTATGCTCTTTTTTCCCCTCATTAATCTCTTTTTTTTTTTTTTGTCATGAAAAAAAAAAGGAAAGAAACCTTTACTTACCTCCAAAATGAAAACAAAAGCAACAACAAAAACAAATACACACAAAAAAGAAATGTTTTCTGCATTAAAAGATATGTTTTTCTACGGGCTGGAGAGATGGCTTAGTGGTTAAGGCGCCTGCCTGCTAAGCCTAAGAACCCAATTCCAATCTCCAGGTCCCACGTTTAGCCAGATGCAATGTGACACAAGGGCGCAATGCTGCACTTGCCCACAAGGGGGCTCACACACCTGGATTTTGTTCACAGCAGCTGAGAGACTGCTGGCGCGCCCATCTCTATCTGTCTTCCTCTCCCTCTCTCTCTGTCTGTCTCTTTCTGTGTCTCTCTCCAAAAATAAAAAAATAAATAAATAAAAACATTTTTAAAAAGATAGGTTTGTCTAAAGTTCAAATTGCATACAACAAATTGTTGTACCCATGAAAGAGGAGGCTTATGAACACGCAGTTCTATGTCCATGCCCAAATCCTGGTTTCAAGAAAGAAGTACAAGTGTTTCACCTACTGGAGAACTGGATGGAAAATCCCGACTTGCTGATGAAGAAGTCACTGTCAAACTGTAGTGTCAGCGAGTTGAAGGTACTGTGGATGTCCTCTGGCAGAGCTGAGCCACTCCATTCCTTCAGCAGGATGTTGCTGTCCACAGGGCCGTCCCAGACCTTAAGGATGTCGTGAGCCATCTCCGTGTCAAAAACAATGAAATGCAGGCTGCAAAGAGAGAACACAGCCTTTGTGTTCAAGTCAAAATCACAATTCTTCCTCACAGGAGCCATCCTAGCCTCAGGTGGCAGTGGACTACTAGCTCATATCATGTTCACTGAGTCCCACCAAAACAGCTGTACCCACATCTAAAGAAGAATGAGGGGACCCAGATTCCCAGCAATGACTTCCCTTGTGAAAAGTATAAGATACACAAACCTCTTTGGCTGGCCATGGTGCAAATAGAGATAGAGAGCTGAGCTATGCTTAAGGAGAACATGTTAAGACTGAGGGATATTTTCATCATTCTAGCTGGGTCACACATTCCAAAAATGAGTTTGTTACAGCTCCGTTTTGAGTCAATTTCATGTTGTTGTTGTTCTCAAAGTGTCCATTAGATGGCAGCAACCACAGCAACAGAAAGATGTTTCCATCCGACCTCATTCCCACCTTCTTGATCTCCCCAGATATATTTGTTTCTGTAAATTTTATCTCCATAAAATGTAAGTCACTTGAGATATCAACACAAAGACAGAAATGCCCCAAATAAATTATCTTCTTTTAAAATTTCAATACACTTCTATTAGGAGATATATATATATATATATATATATATATATATATATATATATATATATACATATACATACATACATACATACATACATACATACATACATATGTATGTCATCAGTAGGAGAGCTTAAAAAGGTGTAGACAGTATGTCTTGTTCCGAAAGGACTTGCAATGTGTCATCAGAGACTGGCTTGTGAGGGCAGACTCACCACTCAAGAGAGTGCGATTCACAGCTCAATCACATGGGGACACACACAGAACGACATATGCCTAACTTGCCTCAGGGATTCTGAGAGGCAGAAACAAATCAGAAAGGGAAGGCCAATAAAGGAGATGGCAGGAATTTTAGAAGTAGAAAAGTAAAGAAGGGAGGTGAAAAGAACACTAAACAATTATGTCTAAATGTCAAGAGTGAAAATGTAAAAGTGATGCAGAATAACTGAGGTGAACTATCAGAAGGAAAGAAGCATTGCTTGAACCACTGAAAAACTGAAAGTGACTTGTGATGGTTCATCTTCATTGTCAGCTTGATTGAATCGGGACTCACCTAGAAGATACTTCCCTGAGCATGTCTATAAGGGAGGTTCTGGATTAGGTTAGTTGAGGCAAGAAAACCCACTCCATAGTACCACTACATGAGCTGGGGTGCTGGACTGGATAAAAAGGAGATAGCAGGCTGAGCAGCAGCATCCGTCACTCTTTGTCTACGCCTTGCCTTTCATGGTGGAATGTGACTTGGAACTGCAAACTGAAGTAAACTCTTCCTCTCTTAAATTGCACATTCTCAAGTAATTTGACACAGAAACAAAGAAAGTAACTCATACACAATCCAAACATCCTCAATGGGTATCAGTAAAATATCTGATACATGTAAGGAATGAAATATTATTATTCAGTAACTATATAGGATAAAGTATAGCAGTGTGGTGGTTTGAATGTGAAATGCCTCATGGGTTTCAAATGCTTGAGTTTCCAGCTGGTGGCAATTTGGGAGGTGAAAGACTTGTTAGAGGAGATGTGTCATTGGGTTCAGACCTTGAGGTTCAGCCCACTGGCGGTTGTTCATGGCTCAGTTCACTTGTTCTGCTACTTCCCTGTTCATCATATGTTATGATGTAAGCCAGCTGTCTGCTTGCTATGCTTCCCACACCATGAAGAAGCTTCCCTTCAAAACTGTAAGCTGGGGCTGGAGAGATGGCTTAGCGGTTAAGGCACATGCTTGCGAAGCCAAAGGATTCTGGATTGATGCTCCAGGTCCCATGTAAGCCAGATGCACATGGTGGCACATGCATCTAGAGTTCATTTGCAGCAGCTAGAGGATCTGGTGTGCCCATTCTCACACACACACTTTCTCTCTCCCTTTCTCTATCTCTAATAAATAAATAAAAATAAAAACAAATCTTAAAAAAAAACTAAAAGCTGAAGAAACCCTTGTATCAGCTGCCTGTGAATGGGTGTCATAGCCCAGAGAAGGTTAACTGCTAAAAATATAAATAAAAAAACAATAATTTTGATCATATATATTAATAGGAAACATTCAGAATAATATAGGTTTATGTTATTATTATGAAATAGTTAAGTGGAGATATATATATATATATATATATATATATATATATCCAAAAATTTACTTATTTGTATTTTCACAAAAATATAAAATATATACTATATATTCAGTGTGGCTATCGTTGGTTCCTAAGACATTAGCCAATTTCATTTAGCAATTTTATTTTTCTGAAACACTTCATCATTTCAAACTGAAAGACAGATAAAATTTGAACACACAAAAGAGTTTGTGGGGTGAACCTAAACAATCGCCCTGCTTTACAAAAAGATGTGCATGAATACATATGAAAATGTTTAGACCATTTGAAGCAGCAAATTATTTCCTAAGGATGGGTGGTAAGGAATTAATTATACATAAGGACAAGGTCTTATTTGCAAGGGCATTTGCCATATCATTATGTATACTACCAAAAGTTAGAAACGTAAACATCCAACAGGAGACCCAGTGTTTAAGTATAAATGTTCACACTATAGAATGTAGTCCACCCTGCCTTTGGGGTTCTGCATATGTGGAGTCAATGAAATCAGGACAAATAATATTTTTGAAAAAGCGCATTTTTACTGAACATGTACTGGGCTTTTATTGCCTATAGACCAAACAAATTATTAGCATAGCATTAACTTCACAGTAGGTGGGATAGGTAGTCTTGATAGCTCGCTTTAAATTTTGGAGGAACAACACAAGTTACATATGAACACTATACTGTTTTCTATCTGGTACTTGGCTATCCATGGATCTTGGTGCCGAGAGTAGTTCCTGAACCAAGGCGTCATGGGGCAATGGACAACTGCACACGTATGTACATGTGAGGCACTTGTTAGCATGCTAAAGGTGATGTTTGGTAAGGAGATAATATGTGCTTATTTTTACCTTCTCAAAATGCTGTGTGTGCCCCAGTGAGCATATGGAGGTAAGAGAACAATGCTGGGTATTGGGCCTTGCCTTCCACCTTATTTGAGATAAGTTCTCATTGTTCACTGCTGTGTTCCCTAGGCTAGCTTCCAGGTGATTCTCCTGTCTTTGCCTCCCTTCTCGCCCTAGGCACTCTGTGATCCCTTACAGTAACTAGCACCACAGTGTCCAGCTTTACCTGGGATATCATGATCCAAATTCTAGTCCTCACATGGGTGCTGCAAAGGCTTGATCCATTAAGCCATCTCCCCAGCCCTCATGATGATTTTAATACTGCATAAGCTTATTAAGATTCTCCTTCAACTATATTGCCAAATGCAATTTCCTTTGGACAATTAGGAACAGAAATGCATGCAAAGTGAGCTTTGTGAACTACTGCAGTCCAGCAGTTATAACCAAAGCACAATGAACTGATATGACCCCACAGAGCAGTGACTTGGATGCCCTGGATGATGGTATTTACTCTGTCACTACCTTGATAATACAAACCACAGCTGTGCTCTGCTCAGCACAACGTACAGGAGCTTCTCAGAGATACATGAAGACATAACACTTAATAGGATTAAATTTACTACAGTGTCTTGTTATTAGACTTTTAATTAAATATAGCCCAAGTAAATGATTTATAGGATATGTGTTAAATTTCAAATGGAAGGAGAAACAAAAATGTCTAGGTGCACAGAGAGGACTAATGGGAGGAAGAGGTGGGAATGGGAGGGGAGAAGAACTTGGGGGGAATGTGAACAGCATACCACATATACTTGTATAAGAAGTCTTTATGTGACAGTACCATGGACAATGAATATACACAATTAATTTTTCAAAATAATTGCAAATCTCTTCCAGAACCAAATGCATCATAATAGTCACTATCATGGAATCTTTTGTTAGCTCAAGCAAAAATTGGTGGCATTATACAAAAAGAAAATACTCTGGGGCCTCAGTAAGTTCAAAGGATACCAAGTGACAATTAGCACAGAGGCTGAAAACAGCCCTCTTACATTTTTATAAGTCCTGTTGTTCTATGCGGTTTTTGAGAACCAAAACATTTGCATTTAAAAATCACACTAGGCATACATAGTAATGAATTCCATTATTAAATATTAAGAAAACCAGGGTGGAGATGGCTCAGGGATTAAAGGTGTTTGTTTTCTCCAGGTGTTACTCCCTGGTATCCACAAAGAGCCACATGCACAAAGTGGCACATGTGTCTGGATTTCATTTGCAGGAGGCTCTGGTGCACCCATTCTCTCTTTATCTCCCCTTCTCTCTGTCTTAAATAAATAAACAAACATTCTTAAAAATCAAGAAAAAAATAATTCTTAAAAACTTATTCTGGACTCAGGTTTATATGGCTGATGAACTCCTCATGTTCTAGCAGAAAATATAGGTTCAGTGCACTATGTTGTCAGTAAAATTACAATCAATGAAATCATAGGTTAGGTTAACCATGTCATCAAGGGAATTACTAAGCTTATTAACCTGCCAACAGGTATTAGAACAATGACTGGGTTCTATTTTTGTGAGCATAGTGATTATTTTTAAAATGCACATTCTATATTTTTAGTCTTTATCAAAGTCAACATTATTAAAAGTCACATGTATTTTCTGAATGGAAGGTGACTCAGTCATCAGACATATGGGATGCAGTTGAGTAAAAATTGAAAAATGATTACCGATGCCTCTCTCTTCTAACTTTATTATTTTAGTTCTTAAAATTAGAAACATTTGCTATAAATTTGATAATATATACCCTCACATGGGGGTAGTCATCAGTTATGCGGGAGAGGCAATGACTCTGTGTATAATGACCAAACTCATGGCTCTCACAATCTTTCCGCCCCCACTTCCACAAATTTCCCTGAGCCAAAGAACATGAACTTTCAAGAAACATTAAGTTTGATATCAAAAATAGAGTTAAGATAAGAAGAATTTGAATGAATTAACATTTAATGGAGACTCACATTTACAAAGTGTGACACCATCACTCAGCATTTAGGGAAAGGGAAGGCCCTTTCCCATCTAGAAAAACAGATACAAAGGGAACACCAGGGAAAGCAAAATGTGAAGTTTCCCCAATAAAACAAATTCTGTTTTAATGGAGCCATTCAATAAGATGTTGTCTACATTTTTCTCTGTAGGTGAAATGTTCTTTTAATTATTCTAACAAGTACACAGTGATCCAAAATTAAGAACTGATATTTAATGCTATTTTATTCAATAAAAAATCAACATTTTTGAATTTCTGTTACTCAGGTTTAACCAATATTTATTGTCTCAATATACCAAGAATTACTTAATCAGAAATTTATCTTGACTAAGCACACATTAATATTCATGTCTTCTACAAAGTAATATGATATGCCATCATTTGTATGTGTGTGTTTATTAGTGTATGTTAAGTATACATAAAATTGTGACAATTTTCTATTTGTATATAACGTTTGACCATATTTGCCACAACTGCTCACATGTATCCCTCTTCCCATTCTACTGGTCCCCTTCTTATCTCCTGATAGTTCCCCTTCTATTTTTATAGGTTTTGGCTTTACACTTGTTTTGTTTTGAGTTATCTTTCTTGCTCCTCTTACAGTGGGAATCTCATGTGAGATTTATAAGTGACAACAGTTTGTCCCATGGTAATTCATATTGCCCTCAAGAGGGTCATATGATGAAATCAACAGCAAAACAACTCAGGGTTTTGAAGAAAGGAGAAACAGAGCAAGTAGGAACTGCACCCACTGCCTTCCTGCCCCACCCCATTATGTCCCCTTTATCTTTTCTCACTTCTGTCTCGTTATACCAAAGCAGTGGATGCTTGTGATGCCATTGAATGAGTCACCAGTGTGATAGGGCACTTTTTGTAACTAGGGACCAAACTCACTAATTGATAGGCATATCCAGCCTTTTATACCACAGAGAAGCTCTTTAACCTCTTACTCTCTTTCATCTTCCTCCACAATCACACTCCAGAAGAGGTTTTGGCACCTGTGGGTTAAGCCAGGGAGGTGAGTTTTTTTTGTTGTTGTTGTTTGTTTTTTTTTTGGTTTTTTGAGGTGATGTCTCACTCTGGCCTAGATAGAATCAGCTGCTGTGAACAAAATCCAGATGCATGCACCCCCTTGTGGGCAAATGCAATATTGCGTCCTTGTGTCACTTTGCATCTTGCTAAACATGGGACCTGGAGATTGGAACTGATGTTCTTAGGCTTAGCAGGCAGGCGCCTTAACAGCTAAATCATCTTTCCAGCCCAAGCCTAGAATTTTTTAACATAAATTTTTAGTGAAATTCCAAAGCATTTGCAGTGTATGAAGAAAATTAGTTGGAGAAAAGGGATTTTAAAATATTTTTTAAATTTTTATTGATTTATTTATTTGACTGAGAGAGAGAGAGAGAGAGAGAGAGAGAATGGATGTGCCAGACCCTCTAGTAACTGCAAACAAATACCAGATGCATGTGCCACTTTGTGCATCTGGCTTACATGGACCCTGGGGAATAGAACCTGGGTCCTTTTGCTTGTATGCAAATACCTTAACCACTAAAGTCATACCTCCAGACCAAGAAAAGGGATTTTTAAGAAGACTGAGTGGCCTGTTCCTCTTTATGTAAACCTATGATTAAAAGGAACTTATTTTAAAATTGCTTCTGGGCTATGAGCTCTGACTATGGCCCAGGCTGTCCATTAAAATATAAAGAAATTATTGAAAAACACTACTCTGTGGTTTTAAGACAATCACATTAATATCTTGTTTTTTTTTTATTTTTCACATATTTATTTGTGTTTGTGTGTGTGTGTGTGTTTCTATGTGTGTGCATGTGTGCACTTGGAAATGGCTGTACCAGGGCCTCCTGCAAACCAATAGCAGACACTTAGCCCACTTTTTGCATCGAGCTTATGTGGTTAGCTAAGGAGCTGCAAGCAAGACCATCAATTGCTGAGCCATCCTACTAGCTTTTATAATGAACTCTTGATCGAAACACAGCATTTCTCTTTAAATTTTTGAAAAAATTTCCACCATCTTTAATGATTTGTTTTTATATAACTCTAGATTGGAATGTTTTTTTGTCTCCCTCAAAGCTACATTGGTGTTTTACAAAAGTGAATACACTTTCTACCCGTCTCTATAGGCAAGTTCTTTTTGTGTAATAAAATAAAGTTTTTTTTTTTTAATTTACTTATTTGAGAGAAAGAGAGAGAGAGAGAGAGAGAGAGAGAGAGAGAGAGAGAATGATCAAGCCAGGGCTTCTAGCCACTGCAAAGGAACTCCAGATGCGTGTGCCACCTTGTGCATCTGGCTTACATGGATCCTGGGGAATTGAACTGAGGTCCTTTGGTTTTGCAGGCAAACACCTTAACCACTAAGCCATCTCTACAGCTCTAAAATAAACTATTAAGGTAGTCATAATTATATCATACAAATTAAATAAGGTGGAAAGAGCATAAAAGCTAAGATAAACAAAGTGGGTAAGACATGCTTTGTTTTAAAAATACCTAGGCACCTATTAAGTACTTAATAAATGCTTACCAAATTGAAATGTTTAAAACTACGATGCACTCTTTAAAAGCAGCATTCTGTTATAAAGTTATGCTACATATTAAGGTTATTTTCACCAAATTCCTAGGTGTCTAATGATGTCCAGTGTTTTACTGAAAATTACAACATTCATATCCTTGAGCGGGTCATGGAGTTGCATGCCTTTATTCCCAGCAAAGGTAGAAAGAACACTGTGAGTTTGAGGCCAGCCTGACTACTGACTGAGTTTCATGTCAGCTTGGGCTAGAGTGAGCTCATATCTCAAAAAACAAACAAACAAAACTCCTTGATATGTTTAAACAACCACAATTAATGTATTGAATACTGATAGTTCTTTTTTTTTTATATTGCTTGCTTCTCTTCCCATAAGAAGGTAGAGAGCTGAGCTGTGTCAAGTTTTTTTGTTTGTTTGTTTTGTTTTGTTTTTTTCAAGGTAGGGTCTCGCTCTAGCCCAAGCTGACCGGGCATGTTCACTATGAAGTCTCAGGGTGGCCTCGAACTCATGGTGATCCTCCTACCTCT
The DNA here is from genome assembly GCA_036365145.1 of Orientallactaga sibirica. Classification (NCBI taxonomy): domain Eukaryota; kingdom Metazoa; phylum Chordata; class Mammalia; order Rodentia; family Dipodidae; genus Orientallactaga; species Orientallactaga sibirica. The sequence goes on from JAEOAD010000039.1 coordinate 16,855,919, forward strand.
GCCTCCTGAGTGCCCAGCTTCAAGTTCTTATTATAGCAGGAGCCTCAACTGGTCTCTGACACTTGCTTTGGCAGATAACATATGAGCAAATGTAAATCCAGTAGAAGATTGATTTGTATCATTTCTTGCTGCTAACAACCTTCTACCAGGACTCACTTTTGCAGGATCAGAAACTGAGGATGGGGCTGTGGTCACCACCAGACTACCCAGCCAAGGCTGTACACCTGAGGCGGCCATTCAATTTCAGGTCAGCTCAGCTCACCCAAATGAAAGGTGCAGAGACAATCTCCAAAGTCATGAGCCCAGAAACAACTGAGGTTCAAGCTGCTCTATGTTCACGATAGACTTTAACACAGAAAAGCTAAGTAACACTCTCACTTTTTGGTATTATTTTCATATATTGCTGTACACAGAACTTCCAAGGGTTTAAAGTGAGTGTGTGAGGTACTGAAGCTGAACTCTGATCATGGCATCCACGTACACCTATGCTGCAAAGATGGTATTTGAACACATGCAGTCACTTTCAGAGTCCTCCTGCTGCCTGAGACTAAAGCAAGCAAGGTAAGTCCAGTCCCACCGCTGCCCAAGTGGAGGCAATCTTGAACTTGACTGTTGGCTAATATGCCTTTGTGCTCCCCCAATGCCTATGCCTTCTTCATCTCCCAATCTCACCTCCATTACCTCCGTGGCTTCTTTCATATGTAGGCTTAACTTTCCCCCTTTTCCCAGAAACTAACTTATAGAAAGGAAGAGGCTTCCTTTGTTCTTCATATTTTCAGAGTCAGTCTCTCTCTGTCTTTATACTTCTCTCTCTCCCCCCTTCTCTCTCTATCTCTCTCTCTTTCTGGCTTCCAGGCCACAGTGTAGCCTGTGACATGGCACTACACCCATCCTATAAAGCTTTAATTCTAAAATGACATTCTCTCTCTCTCTCCCCTTTTCTCTCTCTCTGTCTCTTTCTCAAATAAATAAGTAAATTAAAAATAAAATAAAAGGACATTTCACTTCAGGACCTCTTATTGTACTAGCCTGCTCTCCCTCTCAGAAATTATCTATGAAATAGAAAACAGCATTCCCTCCACCTCCACAACATACATCAAATGATACCAAACCTGATGGTTCTTCCTGGATCTGCTTCTATGGTCCATGTGCAGTGAAGGTTGTTGTCGTATGGGGCTGGGTAGCCAGGGGACAGTATGCGCCCTGATGTGGCTGCATGGATCCGACCTCCACATTCAGCTGCAAAGACGCACAAAGGGTAAAGTCTACTCTGGATGTCTGGGCTTCTGTTTAGCTACCTTTTCAAACATAGGCCATTGTATCCATAGCATTTTCCCAGAAAAGGAATCACCATCATCTATCTATCTGTAATGGCCTTAAGTCCTTACTTCTTCCCAGTCCACACCTGCACAGAAAGTCTCTATACTCCAGAGCAGCCCAGGTGAGCAGCAGACACTGCACACTCACGTCATGATTCCAGGGATAACTGGGCACAGTTGCCATTACGCTGTACCAGAATGTCTGCCCTTCATACCCGAGCAGGCGTATACATGTACACACACACACACACACACACACACACACACACACACACACATCTCAGGAGCACATGCAAACACATGGACAGAGCAGCAGGATTCTTGCCCTTTCTCAAGAATGACATCCAAGCCACATGCCACACACAGCACGCATTCTTCAGCCTGGCTTTGGGCAGGAGTGTAATGGGACTTCCCCACTTACCCACACAAGAAGGCACAGGTTTGTCCCACACCCTCCGGTCCCCACTCAGGCAGGTCAGGGTACTGCTGCCATGCATAGCATAGCCTGGGTTGCAGCTGTACAGAACCACGGTGTCAGTGAAGTGGCCTTCATCACGGATCCTGTAGCCATAGTTAGGGATGCCTGGGTCCTCACATCTCACTAGGTCAAAACCTAGAGAGAAAAGGGGACAGGTTAGCAAACTCAAGATAGATCAAACAGAGAGTGAATAAGCCAGACTGTCTCATATTCCTAAATGTAGGAATAAAGAGATGCATATTTATTTCAAAGGGGAAATATCGTGGGTCTTGATGAGACCCACATGTTTCAAACATACTGCTATTTCTTGGAAGCTCGGCACCGTGCTCTGCATCCTTACCTGTCCATCCACACCTCTACTCATGCTGCATCTTTCGGAACTCAAAGCTCCTTTTGGCTACAAGCTTTGCTCCATTCACAACCCCTTGTTGTCACAACTCAGAGCTTCAGGGTGCCGTGAGTCTACCATGCAGAAAGCTCACAGCCAGTGCTCATGGCTCCCACATGTCAATAAACTCCAAGACCTCAAGCTTTATGAGTTAAAAAGTTCTGCTTTTTACCTAAACTAGACAGAGTGCTCAATGGGTAAAACACTTGTGCAAACAGATCCCCAGTGCCTATGTGAAAGTCAGGCATGCCTGTAATCCTGGTGCTGGGGAGGTGGAGGCAGGAGAATCCTTGGGGCTTGCTGGCTAGCTAGTCTAGCTAAATCAGTGAGCTCTAGGTTTAGCAAGACCTTGTTTCAAAAAATAATGTGGAGAGCTGGAGAGATGGCTTAGCGGTTAAGGCGCCTGCTTCCTAAGCCTAAGAACGCTGGTTCCAATCTCCAGTGGTTCCAATCTCCAGGTTCCATGTTTAGCCAGATGCAAAGTGATGCAAGGGCGCAATGCCGCTCTTGACCACAAGGGGGCACACACATCTGGATTTTGTTCGCAGTGGCTGAGAGGCTGCTGGCGCACCTATCACTATCTGTCTTCCTCTCCCTTTCTCTCTGTCTCTCTCCAAAAACAAATAATAATAATAATAATAATAATAATAATAATAATAATAATGTGAGAGTGACTAAGGAAGACACCTGACATATACCACTGGTCTACACACACATATAAACTCACACACATAAAACACACATACACATAAGAATACCACATACACATGCACATGCAAAGAAACAAAAGTTCTTGGCCAACAAAATTGAGTGTCATGAGATTCTACCTGCTGCCTTCCTATGGCCTGGTCACAAGACACTCAAGACCTCTATAGTATAGACCCCAGAAATGAATCATCATCTTGATATCCTTCAACTAAGCTATTAAGAAACAGGTGGCAGAAATGAAGATTTAGGTACTAAAGCTCTGAGCACTGTATATTGTTTTTAAGGGAGGCAATATTTGCAGGTCCTCAGTGGAGACACTCTCACAGTAACATATTTCTCTTCATATTTTGATGCAGGTTTTAAAAAGTATGAAAAGTTGAACTGGAAGTTCAAGAAGCCACAAAGTCTATTTTCTTCTATTTCTGCCTAATATTTTCCTTCCTGAAAAAAAATAATTAACTATCAAAATGGATGTGTATTTTCCTTCTGTCCAGACTGACTATAGCTTGCATTCCTTTAGGAAAATAGTTCCTGAAATGTACAATATGATTTTGCCCCAGCAATCTCTATCTGAAGCATCACGATTGAACTTGGGAGTTTGCAGAGAGGAGAAAGAACATGTGTGATCATTTACACTGGGTTGCTAAGAAGTTTCCTTCTACAAAGTTACCTGTTATAAAGCACCAGTTATTTCCCTCTGTGAAGTTATTATCTTTACAACTCTGAAGTACTGAAGAAATGTGAACAATGTAATTTAAGATGCCCAGAGTGCAGTAGCAGAGGGGCATGTGCATAGGAAAGGTATATTTTAAATTGCCCCAAAAGAGATTAGAAGTAAAGGCATGAACCCCCCCCCCAACAGCATCACATGTGGTTTCAGGGATTATACAAATATTTAACTGTTTTTGTAACATCAAACTTCTAGGTCTTGCATGACCAAGTCCAGGCCTTACAGATGATTTACTCTGGATTTTTCTGTTGTCAGGCCTTTCTTTGGATTATAGAAGTGATACCTTCTGAACTGTGTTTCAGAAAGTGATTCTGCCCAGGTTAGGGGATGACACCCTCCTCTGGGGCAGAATGACTAGCTAGGAGATGGTGCCATCTACTTTTCCTAATCCCAAGAGCTACAGTGCTCTGAAATGTCCCACTGACTTAACTAAATGTAAAATAGAGGTGCAACATATGGTGGAAATATTCACTAGACAGACAAAATCCAAATGGAAAAAATATAAATACCAAGAATACACTACCTAGTCTTAATGTTAGTAGCATTATATCAGAACCCTCAGGGTATTGCTTACACACTAATGGGGTATCTGGTCCTGTCAGGAAGGGAAGCTATGTCACCTCAGGCCTAGCCACTCAGCACCACTATCCAATCAGCATCCTTAGCAACCAGACAGTACTGAGCTTCTGAAGTTCACACCATTGCAAACCAGCATCCCATCTGTTCAGGGCACTCAAACTCTGGATGTCTGAGCTCATAAAATTGTCACTTGTGTGGACTCATATTCTTAAAGTGGAGTTGTCTAAAGGCCTGTATTGGGTTGCTAAAATGTCATTGTGTTAGTCTGAATGTGAAAAGCTCCTCATAGCCTCATGTGTTTATGATTAAGCCTCATACTCAATCACTCAATCTCCAATTGGTAGAGCCCTTGGGAGGTGAGTCTTGCTGGAGGATGTGTGTTGCAAGGGGTGGGTCTTGAGAATTATTAATTCAGCCATACAGAGGGGTTACTAACTAGCTCACACTTGGTGTTCCTGCCCTACATATTGATGTATGTAGATATGAGCCAGTTGCATGCTATTCCATGCTTTCTTTACCACAAGAAAATTTCCCTTGACATAGTGAGACTGAAATAAACACTTTCCTTCCATATGTCACATTTTGTTAGATGGCGTATCAAAGCAATGAGAAATTAGCTGCCACAGGTGTACCAATAACATTGAAAAATCTGCTGTTAGATCAAGTTTCTAGCATATCTGCATGGTATCTGTAAGATGTGGGCATCTGGTGGAATGGTTTGCATCAGTCAGAATGGGGATAAGTTGCCCTGTTCCATGTATTACTTTTCAAGTAAGTAAGTGTTTACACACACACACACACACACACACACACACACACACACACCTACCTCCTACTGGGAATGGTGAGTCTGAACAAAGAAATGGTCAAGGTAACCATTCATTTGACAATGACTTGTCTTTTTCTTATAAACAGGAAACTGACATAAAGACTTTTGTTCCTCCTGGGAATATATGCTTACATTGACAGTAATACAGTAATGTTCCTGGGAGACTAAATGGTCTCAGAAGATCACAGCCATTTATCCCAGATAGTTCTTAGATATTAATGTTTGTAATGTTATTAATAACACCTATCCCTAAATGCTAAGGAAGCATGTTCTTTTTGTAGCCAAAATTCAAAAATCCAAATGTATACTAATTATAAAATTAGCTTGGAAAGGTATTCTGACCCAAACCTGCCTTGAAGCTTTTATTTGGAACAAAGAAGAAAGTGTTTATGTGCATGCACTCACACACACACACACACACACACACACACACACACACACTATAAGCAAGGTGGCAAATAAACACAAATCAATAAAAATGTCGACTAAGCTTTAGTGGGAGGATGTTTTCAGAGAATTACTGGTTTCATTGCTTTTTCTGTCATATATTCTCAAAAGTTGTTTTCTACCACTGTATATTGTCATGACAGCCAGCGAAGTTAGTTATTGATGGAGAGACAGTCACTTTTGGTGTGCTGTGCCATTTCTCCTGATATCTTTATTGTTTCTTCAAAAGGTCATGGTAAAATTTCTTACCCTGTAAAAAGTCCTGCTCTGGACTCTAGGCTTACCTGGAGTCTTATATGAAAGATATACTTTCCCATCAAAAGGTTGGGAAGTGTTTGCCACTTTTAGAACTCAGTTTTCCATGTTTAAATCCATTGGAGAGACGTTTGTTCTCCTAAATGTCTCACCATTGGGATGGAGAGATGGTCAGTGGTTAAAGTGCTTCCTGTACAAGCAAGGTGACCTGAATTCAGATCCTAGTCACTCAAGTAAAATGTTGGGGTGGTGGTATGGGTCTATAATCCCAGTACTTAGGTAGAGGAGAAAAGAGGATCCTTAGGGATTATAGGCTACATAGCACAGCTGAATTGGTGAGTTTCAGGTTCAGTGAGAGACCCTGCCCCTACAAATAAAGTGTTAGGGTGACTGGGGAAGACACCCCACATTAACCTCTGGTCTTTCTATTGAGGCACACACATAAGTATCCCCCCACACACATGTGCCAACACACATACCCATGCATACCCACAGCATACACACATACACATGCAAAAAAAAACAACCTTCTCATAGCTTGTGAATTAGTACAATCAGAGGAGGAATCAAGGAATTTACATACACATGGGGAATGCATAAGAAGCAACCTTTGCAGATGCTTGGAGAGTTTGAAAGTTGCCTACAGTTGCAATGTCTCTGGTTGTCTACTACAAAAGAGGTGCTGCCCATCCAGGCTAAGCAGGATGGACCAGTGTCCAGAGCCTGTACATATCTCCAGCCTCATGGCCACAGAGATCATAAATCAGTTGTATATACAGACAGCAGGATCCCTGAACTTGGCTGTGGTTGTTTGAGTGTGTGTCCCCCATTGACTCAGGTGTTTTATAAAAGTATGTAACTTAGGTCTCCAGTTGCCTAACTGGAGGAGATGTCACTGGGGGCAAGTCATTGGGTACAGCTCTTATGTGTGTTGGATCTGAATTCCAGTTTAAAAGTATGCAGAGAGGTCTGAGTCTAGGTCCCTGTTTGTTGCTGTTTCATGATTGCTGCTTCTTGGTATTGCTGGCTGATAGTGGTTGCTCTCTCTACTTGGATTTATGAATAGGAGTCATCTTCTTTCACCATAGATAGAACTTGTCCTGAATCTGTAAGCTTGAAATAAATCACTTTCTTCCATAACCTGTCTTGTTTGGATGTTCATCCTAGCAATATGAAACTAACTACAACAGAAATGTGGTACCAGAAGAGTGGGGTGTTGCTGAGATGAACCTAACCATACAGATTTTGGTATTTTGGAACATGTGTGCTTGAGAAGGAATATATAGACTTGGGAATTTGTCATTACACAAGCATAACAGTGTGGTAAGTCATGATTTATAGACTACTTTGGTGAGAGTTTGAAAATATCAAATTCAGAGAGAATTGCATTTGAAGGCTACAGAAAACATTGTTGGGACTGGGCTACTGGCCTAAAGACTGGCTGAATTCTGTAGCCCATGCCAGAGAGTTTGACCAAGGTTGAATCAGAAAGTAATGAAATATAAAATACAGAAATAAAAAATATTGGATTTAAAGTTGGAACAATTTAAGGAAGTTTGAAGTTACAGGCATAAAGGCAAGTTTTATGTTACTGAAGCTGCTATTGATAAGCTCCTCTGGGATTGATAATACTCCTCTGGGGGATCAGCTAAATGCTTAACATTAAGACAATGGAAAGGATGTCTGATGTGATTCCACTAAGGAAAGACTGAATGGTAGAAATTCAAATATTTTTGAAAAGAAAAAAAAAATCTGCTCTTCAAGGTCACAATTTATTTCCTCCCTGGATTAAAAAAGGCTGTAACCCTACACAATTCAGATTGGTTTTGGAAGCAGGAAAAAATGCATGCAGTGGGTCATGATGGGCACATGGTTCCAGGAACCACTGCTGAGATGTGGCAAATGGAGCAGGGTAAGGTCCCTGACAGAGAGATCAATGAGGCCATTGAAAGATGAACCACAGTTTACAATGGAGACTTGATGTTTTGGATATACCAAAGTTGGTAAAGATTATCAGAACCTTTGAAGTTGTACTGAATAGAATTTGCAATATAAAATGGTCATTAGTCTATTGGGGGCCCGGGATGGGCAGAATACGGTAGTTTGAATCTATGTCCCCTATAGACTCGGGTGTTTCATTAAAGCTTGCAATGTGGGTCTCCAGCCATCTGGCTGGAGGAAGTGTCACTGGGGCAGATCTTGGGTCCAACCCTGAGGTGTGTTTGGGATGGATTTGAATTCCTGCCCAAAAGTATGCAGAAAAATTTGAGCCTAGGTCTGTTTGTTGCTGTTTCATCTTTGCTGCTTTTTGGTGGTGATGGTTGATAGTCGTTTCTCTTTCTGTTTGGGTTTATGAATGAGAGTCAACTTCTTAAAGCATAGATGGAATTTCCCCTGGATCTGTAAGCTTGAAATAAATCTCTTCCTCTCATAAACTATGTCTGATTTGAATGTTCACTCCAGCAACATGAAGCTGTCTACAGCATCTGCTTAGCCCTTGTCTTCAGGAAGATAGCACCTGTGAGTGTTTTCTCTTCAAACTCTACAAGATTCATTTCAATGGAACATCACTTGCATGACATCTAAAGGGGAATTCACACCCATCAAATACTGAAAATCATAACATTGTTTTAGATATTGAAAACAGAGTCAAACTGATGTGTGGATGCAGTCTTCTGCAAGGGCAGTGTATGTCTCTGTGATGACAAGTCTTCACTGTGTTTGAGGAAGAATTTCCTATGCTTTATTTTTTTAAATATTGTTATTATAATATGTTATATTTGAAACCACAATGATATTCCTCTAATGAAGAGACTTCTACATTAAAATAAAAATTGAAATATTTTACAATGATCTATCTTAAGACTTAAGGACTCATAATTTAAACCTGTAGAAAGTAACCTTTTGCAACTTGAGCCACAAGCCTGCAACACTTCAGCACACATTTCTTTAAGCCATGGGAACTTTAGAAAATAAATCCAGTTATTCATGTCAAAACATTATTAAGAATTACAGTCGGGCTGGAGAGGTGGCTTAGCAGTTAAGGTGCTTGGCTGTGAAGCCTAAGAATGCATGTTGGAATCTCCAGGTCCCACATAAGTCAGATACACAGTGACATAGCACACAATGTCTAAACCTGCACAAGGGGCACACATTATAGAATTTTTAGCAGCTTAAGACCCTGGCATGTCCATTGTCTCTCTCTCTCTCTCTCTCTCTCTCTCTTTCTCTTTCAAATATTCTTTTTTTTTTTTAATAAAAGCATTACAGGCAATGCTTGAAAACTTAGTAATTCCATTTCTCTGTTTTCCAGAGGTTCCTTAAGTGATAAACACAGCAAGGATACTATGAACAAAATGTTCCAGTCAAAACAAGACACAAACATCAAGCCGATAAAAAAAATATTGCAACCTATCTTTTGTGGTAATTACTCATTTTAATATTCTTTACACTGTATATCTAATATATATATATATATTCTCTTCTATCTCTTCTATGTCTAGCAAAATTTCACATTTGAGTGCATGAACTAGTTTTTTCTATATGTGTCTCAGTGAGTAGTGAAAAGCAAGAATGGGCTGTCCTCAGCCCTGACTAGAGAAAATGCCTCATACTAGGTGATCTACAGAGGAAGGGTTGGAGGATGTGCTTGTCACTTAAGCATTCTCATGTCTTCTCCCATGAGCAGCTACAATTCTCAGTTATAGATACAAACTATCTTACATCTTTACCTAAAATACTTTGATTAATGTTCTGTTTTGGTAAAAATAATCTTCTTAGTCATCTAAGAAACCATATCATGTGAAAAGATATAATGATCTCACACATGCTGCAGTAAAAAAGGGGAACTATACTGAGAAAAGTTTAAATATTCATTTTGTTACCTTTATTTTCAGTCATGTAGAAAGAAAGGGAAGGTCTATGGGGGGGATCATTGCTCAGTTAAAAAGAAAAGTTAATTAATATTGAACTACTTGAAATGCTAGGATGACCTGTGTTTACACACAGCTCTTACTCAAGAGTGAAGGTCTGGGAGCAGTTGTGTTAGTGTGGTTTTAAAACTATTAAATTATAAATCTTGATCATTCTTCAATGATCTCTGCTTTCAGTATCAACTGATGTATTTAGCGAGGTAATTTTCAGTTAGATAATTTAGTTTCCCCCACATATTAAGTTTTATCATCACTATTATTTTGTGACTATGTTGCAGACTTCCATGGGAAGTTATTTAAAAAACAAAAAACAAATAACGTGATATTGAATGTACTGATTTCTTAAACAGGAATGTGATTTTCTTCCTTCCTTCCTTCCTTCCTTCTTTCCTTCCTTCTTCCTTTCTTTCTTTCTTTCTTTCTTTCTTTCTTTCTTTCTTTCTTTCTTGAAAGAGACACAGAGAGAGAGGGAGAGGAAGACAGATAGAGATGGGTGCGCTAGCAGCCCCTCAGCTGCTGTGAACGAAATCCAGATGTGTGCCCCCTTGTGGTCAAGTGTGGCATTGTGCCCTTGTGTCACTTTGCATCTGGCTAAACGTGGGACCTGGAGATTGGAACCAGCATTCTTAGGCTTAGGAGGCAGGCACGTTAACCGCTAAGCCATCTCTCCATCCCAGGAATGTGAATTTCTTAACTCCAGGATGGGATGAAAGTCCAGAATGGAAATCTACTAATCAAAATAGTTCTTTATTTTTCTATAGAAGTCATGTCATATTTTTATCAAATAACTTGTTAAGAAATAATGTATTATGAATATATATTAATGTAAAATTTAGAAAATGAAAGATTAAATCAAAGTACCAGCTAGTAAAAAAATATATAAATAAAACTTGAAATGCTGCAATTCTAAATTTGTCTTCAAAATCTAAGATAAGTCTTCAGATTTAAATAGACTATTCTCATAAGGAGGTTTTAGCAGATAGCATCAGTTCTGAGACATCACCAGGAAGGAATTTGACTTCTTCCCCCTCTGATTGATTTCTCACTCCATTCTTCTGCCTTCTTTGAACATGATATTTAAATCTCAGGTTTGAGTGGCAAGAAGCAGTGTCAGTGGTGGGCAGAATCATGGAAGAAAGTGACAACACAGCCAGTCTGTGAATGTTATCCTTGCCTACATGCTGAAGTCAGAAATTAAGACCAGAGACCTGCTTCAATTTTCAGGACAGGGTTATTATCATTTCTGAGCCAAAGATACTGTGGCACAAAATGGCTAGAGGAAGCAAGACTCTATTTTGTACTGTGTGACTAGGACAATAAATAATGACAAGGAATAATGGTAAATGCCAGATAGGGGCCTGTGGAGGGCTAGAAAGGCATAATGGAAGTGTCTAGGCGTTGGTGAGTCCAGGACCATAACATGTACAAGACAGAAATTTGGGAGAGATTTGAGCAGGTCTGGAAGGAAGAATAGGATCCCTGAAGTCTTCAAACCAGAGTAACATCATACCAGATAGACAAGTCCTTCTGAAGGTGTGGCAGTGGGAGAGGACAATGCCCTGGGAAAGAAGAAGAAGAATGTAAAATAACTGCAGATTACTAACAGAGGAGTGAAGGTCACATGGGGAAGGACTGAGGACCTACTCAGGCCATCACAGGAAATCTTGGAGCTTCGTAGACCACAAACCTGCAAGCAACTTGGAGATTCATTGTGGTGATGGGGAGCATGGATTGGAGTGAGGAAAAACAGGCAGATGGGAAAACTGCAAGATAATGGCATCTGGAATCGGGGTCAGTGGATGGGGTAAGCAAATTCAGGGAGGAGAAGAGCAAAGGGTTCTTGTATGTGAGAGATGGACTATAGCCAGGAAGGCAAGGATGTCTGAACTATGTCAGGAGGGAAAAATTATTCTGCCTTCACTACAGATTGTCTTGCATTCCAGGGAAGAAACAGAACCATTTATCAATAACTTCAATAACTAATTCTTAATAAACCTTTGTTGAAAACCATTTGTGCATAAAAAGACAGTATCAGTCTTCAAAGACTCCAGTGGAGAAATCAGCGAGAGTGGAAATTAATAACAGATTGTAGTAACTGTTCATATCATATAAGTAGGACGTGGCATGAGTCTGCATTGCCACACTGTCACAGCTAGGTCATTGTGGTGCTCTCTACTGCTTTGAGTCCTCACTCTCTTTTAATTTTTTTATTTCTTCCCCACTATACATGTGCCATACTACACCTATTCTTTCTAAATAGGAGGAGGAGGTAAACAGAGGAAACACAGAATCCTCATACTTTACACATTAGACTTTCTCATAGTCTCTATAAGTTCAACCATCACATAGGAACAGCATGCAGTGGTTTGGATTATCATTAGTGCTTTCTAGTATTACTCCTCAATATTCTGTTGTAGTCTCCTCTACAACACCTGACCAAGAGCAGCTTATGGGAGCAATGAGTTTATTTTGTCTTGCAGTCTTGAGGGAAAGTTTCAGCATGGCATGTTGGGGAAAGAATGGTAGAGCAGAGGCTGACCATCACATTTTGCCCTAGAGATAGAAGATAGCAGTAAGTGTGATGTAAGGCCCTAGCAACAAGAAAGCTGTTCTATAACACCCCAATGCCTGCCCCAGCATCACACCTCCTCTAGCAAGGCTCCACTTCCTGAATTGCCACCTGCTGGGGGACCAAACATTGAAAAACATGAGTTTATGCGAGACATCTGATTCAAACCACCACAATATCCAAATATTGTATTTTTACACCATTTAATTTTAGTGAAAATGTTATGTGAAGAGTGTTACTACTCTGATGCAAAGTTGCGACTAATATTGTTCAAAATATATTCTATTCTTATTTCTGACTAATGACAAAACCAGTAATACTAATTACATACAGCCCTCTTTTTGCTTACCATTATTTTCTTTTAATTGAAGAAATATATGTGACAGCATGATTTCTTAATATAACATTTTCTTATTACCATGTAATCATGAATGTCAAAATTAAAGAGGGGGAGAAAGAGCCAGACACAAAGAACACACACATATTTCTAGTTGAGAATGCCTACTGGAGCACACTATCTTTGCTGTACAACATTTATTCATTAATGAAACCATATGTCCATATATTTATAAAATACACCCTCTAGGAGCATTTTTCTAGATACTGGAAATATAAAACATAGTCAGTACCTGCCTACCAGGAGCTCATACTCTAGATTGAATAAAAACTGGCAGGTAACAGTGAAGAGGTTGAAAATTAGTGGGACTCCACTGACAAGCTCAACACACACCAAACACATGCTTTCTTTCCCTTTAACCACACCCTGTTCAATGCACATATCCAGCCTTGTCTTCTAGGACTCATCTTAAGTAGGGCTTCACAACTCCATTCATGTACACTGAAGGAAGATACAGGAGGTATCTGTTTGCTGTGGCCACCAGCAGAGGAAGTCACAGGTGGAGTTGTGTGGCTCTTTCTTCAAGGCATCTGTGACAGCAGGATGTGAGCTCAGGCAGAGTACAGGGCAGCCCATGTACAGGCAGCCACTCCTATGACCTATGGCTGCTTCTAAATGAGCCACCTGTACTTCCCTAGGTATTCACTGCTGCTGATGTGATCATGCCTGATGTTGGGACTGTCTTCAGTTCACAGATAAAAAACTCACAAACACACATACATGTATATATGTCAAGGAGTGAAACAAAATGAACAGCAACAACATTCCATATTTTGTTTATCAGGGTGTGATTTATCTTCAGAACCTACTACATATCAGAATAGTGGTTTTTACTCTAATTTACTTCCAGATAATAATGAAAGACCTTCTAGTCTCACTAATTTCTTAAAATAATGTGATGACTATCCCACACAACTGATAAACTGGCTTAACATACTAGTTTCATTGCAAGAATCTTTCTCAGTGCACAGAGTTCTTGGATATATATGAGAGGGAAATTTGATAATATAGAAATTATTTTATATACTTATCTGATATTCATTTTATAAAATGAGATAAAAATGAATATAGAGTTTAAAAATTTGGAAATGAAATATCAACACAAATCAAGCCAATGTATAGCACAAGGTGGCTAGTGCAACAGCTCCACCAGAGCACTCTAAGCATCCTAAAATGAAGTATGTTTAGATTTTAATATGGTTTCATGTTTCATGTTTTTAAATCCCCAACGCACACTTCCAACAAACACATATTAAAGAATCTTGAACATTTTTATGAAATTGAATCATGTAATTATTTTATCAGCATGAATACTCTCAATTTTATTTCCTATAGTAATGTTTAATGAAAATAGGTGCAAATGAGAAGGGGAGAAAATTAGCATTGTGTTTTTAATATAAATGTTCCACATAGCTTGGGTTACTTTTGATTAAGCTTCCTATATAGTCTTCAGCAGGCAGAGCCCTGCTGGAGAAGGTGTGTCACTGGGGGTGTGGATCTTGAGTCCAGCCTACTGTGTGTTCACAGCCAGCTTGCTCTCTGGTAGTTTGTTTCTCTCTCTACTGTGGATGATGAAGCTTCCCTAGAAACTGCAAGCCTGAAGTAAACCTTTTCCTCACATAAACTGCTTCTGGTTTGGTGTTTGTCCCAACAACAGAAAGTAACTGCAATGGTTAGGAACACATCAAATAAGTTATTTTTATAAAATTCACCTAGCAGTATAGCTGGTCAGGCTATAACTTCAGTTCCTATTGTCTGAAACTCAGTAATAATTACATCCACAGTAATTTGTTTTTTATGGTAATATACAAATTAACAGCCCCTTTAAAAAATTTCTTCTATGAAAGAGAACTATAAGCTCTAGATAATTTGTTATTTTCATCATGAACTTATATATCTACTGTTAACATAGAAAAGAGAGGAGTGGGAAGGGCCTGACTCCCTGTACAGTTCTAGGATCATGACATTGAATGTATTCCTTACCAGTGAGGGCCCAAACTGGCATTTACACAACACATACTCCACCTCACACAGTATACAAGGAAGTTTTGCCTGTGGCATCCCTTTAAACCCTGAACATAATCTGACCAGATGGCTAAGCTCACAGAACTCTGAGGCAGGATGCATAATCACTCACAGTTGAATTAGATATTTGAAATTCAGGGAAGTTCAGGCTTCTTGGAGGAGTGTGAGGTCAGGGGTTTCCTAAGCACAGAGTCCATAACTTCACCATGGATCAGAAAGTGAGTGTGGGGAATGTCACACAAGAGGTTGAAGCCATGTGTGGTGAAGAACAGACCTTTGGATGTGCTGACTGTGACAGCATGTCCAGTTCCTGCAGAGTGGTGCTTGCCTCTCTGTGTTGGTCCTGGGCAAGCATCCTGCTGGCAGGTTCAGCCTTTCTGCAGCTCATAGGGCTATCCATGCTGTGAGAAAGACATCCTGACTGACTGTTGAGGCATCATGGTAGTGCTCCTCATTTGCTTGAGTGAAATAATGTGAATTTTTTCCCAAATTGTCTGATAATCATTTTTTAAAGCTTCACTGAAGATTTCATTATTTTTTTCACATAGATAACTATTAGATTTGCTTTTGCCTTATAGTACTTTCTAATGTGGATTAAAAAATATAATCAACACATCATGTCAAATTTCCTCATGTAAGTTGACCCACATCTGTATATACTCACACTAAGTTCTGGGGATGGTCCTGGTACAGTGACTACCAAAGGCTCCGATGCCTTAGCTATTGGCCTTCAGTTTAACTTTCTTCATCTTATTCCTTGCTAAGAAACCACCCTAGTGACAGGTAAAGCCCCTCATGGAGTAAAGTCCTCAGAAGGACTGAGGAATACCGTGTTCCACACTAAAAGAGAGCTTGCGAGCACAGTAACAGAGTGCCCTAGGACTCTGGGAATAGGATGGAGGATAAGGAGGAAATGGACAGCCATAACTAGTGATATTTTTGCCCATGCCCTGGCATCCCTGTGTCTGTTCTGTCTTGTTTTGCAAGTGTTAAATGTAAATGTATTTTCTTAAGGAAATAAAGGATGTATGAACATATCGTGAGCTCTACACAAATAAAGTGAATAAATTTAAGAGATTACCAACAATACTTGAATTTATTGCTGCCTTTGTGATTCATTTGCTGTTAATTTTATTCTTCTACAACTAATAAATACAAAAGAATGACACTACCCTGCAAGGGAATGTGGCACCTCTCACGATGGAGCGAGGCAATCCATCACCAAGAAGTGCCAGCCACAGATGGAGCACTACTGGCTTATCTCAGCATCAGGAATCCACATACGGGTCCTTGGGATCCATAGCTCACTCTTTCAAAGACCTGCTGAGCTACTGCTATCCATCAGCCTGACTGTGACTCTTAAGTGCCAGCCAATCTGCCAGAGGCATGGATGGCGACAGCACCTGATTAATAGCTGTGACTCCATGCCACAACTTGGGACTGAGTGTAACTTTTGTCCCTCATGCATTTTTACATGTGTGACATGAGATTTCATATGTTTTGAGCTTCACCGTATTCAATTGCAAAGCTCAAGCACACATGAAAACTCAAGAAATAGAAAATTCCAGGCACTAGGGAGATGGTTCAGTGGGTAAAGTGCTTGCTGGACAAGCACGCAGATCTGAGTTTGATACCTACCTCCCTATAAAATGCCAAGCATAGAGGCATGCCTGTAATTTTAGCACTGAGGAAGTGGAAACAGGATAACACCTGGGGATCCCTGGCCAGTCACTCTATCTGAAATTGTCTAGCACCAAGCCAGTAACAGATCCCATCTCAAAGAGAGGTGATGGCATTTCTGGGCTAATACCTGAGGTTATTCTCTAGTCTCCACATACACTCAAATGTACCTGCACACACATGTGTACACACACTATTAATATGTACAAAACATTTATGTACACCATGCACATGCAAAACAAAAAAGAAAACCAGAACAAAGTACATGAATTCAATTCCCAAAAGAGGTAATGCTCTTTCAAGCAATCTTTTAAAAAATATTTAATTAATTAATTAATTTGTGTCTATGTGTGTATATTTGTATGCCAGAGTCTCTTGCTGCTACTAACAAATGCTTCCCCAGCTTTACATGAGTGGCTAGGGACTTTAACTCAGACCAGTAGGTTTTGCAAGCAAAGGCTTTTAATCACTGAGCAATCTACCCATCCCCAAACTACTGCTTTAAATATTTCCTCCCTTTTTCTATGAAAGCAGCCATTGTGGGCTTCTATGTATCATGTCAAGGGCATGGACTTCTGTTTTTCCTAGTCTCCACCTGCTTGGTCTGGGACCTCCTCACCTTCCTCGAAGTCTGCCTCTGACTCCAGAAAGACACACTGGCATCTCACCAGTAAGACTACAAATGGGTCTCCAGTGTCCACCTTTCAATGATCCAGGCACCCACTGATCCTCCTGCACAAAGACTCACTGTCTCATGGGCATGACATGGCTCACTCCTGTTCAAGTCAGCTCTGTCCTCTCAGACCTGTTCTGTCTGTGCTGCAGCTCACCCTGCACTTGCCATTATCCCAGGCACTGGTTGTCCTCTAGAATTTTGACTGAATCTTGCCACTGATGTCTGAG
Source organism: Orientallactaga sibirica (assembly GCA_036365145.1). Lineage (NCBI taxonomy): Eukaryota > Metazoa > Chordata > Mammalia > Rodentia > Dipodidae > Orientallactaga > Orientallactaga sibirica. The sequence continues at coordinate 16,873,158 of JAEOAD010000039.1, forward strand.
GACCAGTGCTCTTGCTGTATATTCTTCTGTTTTCCATGCATAGAGTTTGTTACTCTGTGTAGGAGGAAGCGTCCCTGAAGACACAATATTGATTACTCTGATGGATATACAGACCATGTAAGCCTGGCACTTAGTATAAAGTGGTAACACATGTCCTTGTCACTGTGTGATTAGTGTTCATTTTAATTCTAACAGTGAGTCTGTATGTGCCTTTTACCCAGCTAAAATTTCAAGCTTTGATTTCCAAGCATTAAGAAAAAAATGTTCATTGAACACAGAGGGGACAGTGCTCCTTACAAATTTCAATACTTCCTGATTTTTACAAAACTTGGAAAACGTACAAATAGAGTTCAATCAGATATGCATAGTTAATGAAGTGTCAGAGGGGATTCAAAAGTGGTAGTTCTGAAAGCTAAAAGAGATGCCATAGGATTTTCTATTTCTTCATTAATTAACTCTCCAAAAAAGGGATCCCATCAGTCCCCAATCTGTATGGACATGGAAATTCTTGGAAGCCTATATACAGATTAAGAAATCCATTTGCATGGATTGTTTATATTACATGAAATTCGGTACAGAAATCTTCATTAGAAATACAAAATAGCATTGTTTTGATCACAGTAAATTTAGTCAGAGGATGAAATAAGAACTGCCAACAAATACTTCTGTTTTGACAGCTAACAACTGGAATAACAGATTGGGTTCCCAATGGAAGAAAAAAATTCCCTTAGGATTTGTTTGCTTTGTTTTGTTTTGAGGTTTGATCTGCTTGTATAGCCCGGGCTAGCCTGAAACAGGCCCTCTTCCTGCCCCCAAATCCCTAGAGCATAGTTACAGTCATGGACCACCATATGCAGCTTCTTACAATGATTGATGATATTCTTATTTATATTTCTTATGAAAATCACCTATTCCTACAGGTATGAATTTGTCTTTTACTTTTAAGATAGCTGCTAAATGATTCATCCATATGATTAAGAAAATAATATCTACAAATGAGCAGTTTCTTAAAATTTCCTTAATTATTGCCTTGTGCAGGAAGACACATCAATAATAACTTTTCCCAATCAAGCTTGTTCCAAACAAGACTTACTTTGTTCTGAAGGGAATTGTCAGCACTGGAAGGCTCTAGAAAGGACAGTCATCCTCCCTGGAAGCAAATGGCTACCACTGAAATTTTCCTAGGTTGACTTTATAATACTTAATTCATTGAGCAAGATGCAGATTGCATAATATTTGAGTTCCAATAAGTTTATCCATCAGAGCAGCTGGAATCCATTGAACACCTGGTCTTAGACATGGTCCTATTACTGGTTCTAGGCTTCATGGTCAAGGAGCCCAGGAATGGGACAAGTTGTCTTCTCAGGGTCAGGGAAAGGCCACTGACTTTTCATTTAAGGTCTTCAGACTCTACCACAGGGGTGTTGTTTAAAATAGTCTACTTACAAATTCATTTCCATATCTGTGATAAAGATAAGGGATTTCCGACAAGCTTGTTGGCAAAGACGTGCCATAGGCAATGTTATGATGCTTCAGCAGGGTCCCTGCTTTCCTGTGGAGCTTAACTACTCCTCGGTTAGTTGAAACGCAAACCTCAGAGATGGGTTTTATTCTTTCCACCATCTCATAAAAATTCAATCTATCACTGCTGTCTAAATTAAATTTGATTTGTGATGTTTCACACGTAGTTTCACCTGTATGTTCTTTTTGTCATACCTCAGGAACAGGTCATATATCTTTCAAAGAGCAACCTTTCCTTCCTTAGTTTCTACGATCTTTCCAACAAATGATAACATGATGAAAAGCCCAATTCCACAAACCCCATGTCAAAATTCACCTACATAAAAATAAAATCTCACCTCTCTTTATTTTTTAACTTTAAAAAAATTACCCATTGCCATTTTTAAGATCAAGTGAAATTCATCAAAGCCAAGAACTCACACCCATCCTCATATCCTCTTTCTCTCACATTCCATCCCTCAGGACTGCCCAAGTCTAAGCATTAGGGGAGGTAAGAGAAATCACAAAAATATCAAAATCACTTCAAACAGTTGAAATATTCTCTGATTTTTTTTTCAGTTTAATTGGATTTTATGACTATTATGGTCTAAAAATAATTGCTTATTCCTAGAAGAAAGACAGAAGCTGGTATGTGACAGACCCAGCAGCTGGCTGTGTCCTGACTGAACTAAGGTGTGTTCCTAGTTTCCAAATACCTATATGTGTCCCTCACCCACACCTCCCCACTGAGATACAGCTGAGATCTTCTGATTCCTGGCACTTAATGTTTTTCAAGGTTGATTGTATCCTTTCACACTGCTTCCCATTTCAAGCATGGTGCCTTCAAATGCCTTTGGTATCTATCTACTACATATCCTCTGGTCTAAGGTCCCCATGCTTGAATCTAACAGATAGGATTATTTCCAGATTTATATTTTCAAAAATGCTTGCCTAATTGGAAAAGAATTAGACAAGAGTTCTGAAATCCAAATAGCCTTCAAATGTTCTTATGTCAAAATTCATGGAGACAGAAATGCCTGTGTGAATGCTTCTCTTTGAATGGCATCACCAAGGTTGACATAACAATCACATAGGTGTGAAAAGTCAACCTCCAGTTCACCCAGTGATTCTTTCCTGACAAAGGGTCATGGATGACCCTTTGCATCACAATGTGTTGATGACCAATACAATGATTATTGCCCTTTATGACCCCTTAAGGAGAATGGAACAATTATGTCATCACCTCTCCTATGACACTTCACATTTTATTCTGTTTGGTGATATCATTCCACTTTCATCTTATTTCTCACTTAACTCAAAAGGAACAAATTTAATCCTTATAATTGGATTATTTATTTTACCTTCTTTGGGTTCTCTTACATTTCTCCATGTTCTGGTGACCAATAACACATATCTCAGTTTGGAAAGATGATAGTGGGGCATATCTACCACCAAATTATCAAGAATATAAAGAATGGGTTTTGTATATAATAAAAAATAATGATCAAAGTAAAGCTAGGGGGAAATGCAAAAAGATATAAAGACTTGTCTGAGTTGACCTTCAGCTAATGACTTTTCTAGGGTGTGGGTGACTTTGTCTGTCACCAGGGAATCCCAAGACCTTTATTTGGCAATGGCCCCATTAACCCAGAGTGCAGCATGTGATAATTTCCATGGGGCTTTTTATAGCATTGTAAACTCTCCCATTTTGTCTACTTTAGGCTACACATGCTAGTATGTTAGAAAAGGTGATAATATATCCAATTAAAAGGCAAGAGACTTGGCTGTATGCCCATATCTACTTCCCCTTTGCCTTTTGACATTGAATTAATCAGTTAAGCATCACCTTTGTTGCTTTCATTCCTTAAATGATAAGATAACACACTCTGCTTTCCTCCCTCTGGGAAATGAAAGGAAATTTATGGTATTTCCCCATAGCCTCACTTTGGGGTAAGCAGGGGTAGTGGGGTCTAAGTTCAAAGGGAAGACACTAACACACTCAGGCTAAGCCTCCCTTAATTATCATTGATCCTTATTTATCTTTAATGATTAATAAATCATCAATTTTCATTCCAAGTATTTTCTTGATGGTGAATGTTATAATTATTAAACATTCATTTTGTTGTTTATCTAAAAATATACACAGAAATGAAACATTCTCATGCAAGACACACACTGTAAATTGGGACTAGAGACTTGTTTTCTATCTAGAATGGAATTCTCGGAGGTGGAGGTGCCTTTCTTCTTTATAAAATATCCATTATCCATCTTGTTTAATAATACATATTGAATTTCTTCTATTCATTTTCAGAACCTCGTGTCTCTATTGCATTTGAATTGTCTTTGTGATATTTTCACTCAGGTCATTGTAGTGAAAAATGAATTTGACACAGCATGGTTTTATCGGCCAGCTTTTCTTACAGAAGTAGTTAACATGTGGTGTTAGGAGGGAGTGTAAGTGTATAAGGAATAGAGGGATGTGTATGGATGTATTAATGGGATAGATAGAATAATGTCATCACAGGTTGTTGTCACACCCCTATCACACTGTCACATCAAAGCTGGCCCTCTTCACAATGTCAATTTTTACATAGCACAGCATATTCTGAGCCCATAATTTATTTTTCTTTGAATATGCAAATTACTTTTTAGAAAATGTTAGTTTGAAGCTTATTTTTTTAAAAAGAAAATGAAGATTTTTTTTTCTCCAGAGTTGAATGTCACCATGCTCAGCCCAGCCTCCTGGTGCTTCACACACCTTCACTTCCCCTTAGGGATATCACCTGGCTCTGGCTCACCCTTATTAACAGCATGTGTGTGACCTCATACTGGACAACCACACATTTTCCCACAATGCCTTATAACATTATGTCTGTGGTTGTACCCTTCATAGATCAGGTGCAGTGCATCACATGATTCTTCCCTTTAGATAAGTGCTTGGTGAATAGATAAATAAATATGTAGATCATAAATAGATAATCATAGTTTGCATGTAGATATACCCAAGAAAGATACATAATATATAAAAACAGAAAGATTTCCTACCATGTAGACAAATAGATAATAGACACATCTATTGAGAGATGATACACAAAGAGTTATAAATGCCTGTTGAGATGTGTATCAGATTTGAGTCCTGACACTCTTCAGCACAAGTGCTTGACTGGATGGACTAGAAAGATCACCACCTTCCATGGAGGTCAGACTTAGCACAGTGTAGAGCTGCCCTCAAGCATGGTACAGCACAAAGAACTTAGCCTATTCTTAAAGAAAAATATCATGAGTGCAAGCCTATTGGTGGCTGTTGCCTAACTATTTAACACTCATGACACATACCCCTCATCCTTCCAGTTTAATTCAATGCCCCAATATTGATAATATAGATGACACACGCTGGCTCATTGCTCTTAGTCCTTTTTGCATCTCATTGATTTCACAAAGCTTAATTCATGCTTTATTTTAGCATTTATTTTTGTTCAGTTTCTATAAGATCATGCACAGAAATACATTTTTAGAACCCTCAGAGATCAGTCCACCATGCCAGGATCATATCTTATCCTGTAGATAGAAGAGACCACACTAAAATGACAGATGCTATGACCAAGGGAAGGAATTCTTTGCTCAATCCATTCTCAGAGGAAGAGTCATTTCTAAGAGTAAACACTGATGACAAAATCCATTTAATACGCTTGCTTTGCATCTTTGTAAGTCTTACTGCTTGTGGAGAGAGGACAGTAGCGTCTTCACAGGGCTTGCCTGTGGTTTTACTACCCCTGCCCCTACTCCAAGCCTCTAGCCTACCCCAAAAGAGTTAAGAGCAAAGGAAAAAAAGAAGAGAAGAAAAAAGCTGTGCTTGGTGGTGCACACCTTTAATGCCAGCACTCAGGAGGCAGAGGTAGGAGGATCAGCATGAGTTCTAAGCTACCCTGAGACTCTATAGTGAATTCCAAGTTAGCCTGGGCTAGGATGTGGCCTTACCTCAGATAAAAAAAGTAAAGATGAGAAGGACTGTTTCCCAGCTAAGATCACCATTCCATAGTTTTGAATTACAGTTTTGGGGAGACTTTCCAGATAGCTGGCTCAACACAAATTATATCAAAGACATTGACCATGGGTTCAAAGCATTAATATCATCACATGTGCACATGTCTAAGTGTCCAGCTTCAATTCAAGGAGCCTTGCTCTCCTGTATCTAGGGTAAACTGAATCCAGGGTCAACCTGGAACCTTTCCTAGCTAGGTTGTGTGTGAGCCGCAGCATAGGTGTGATGTATGAAACAGGGTAAAGAGGTGGGTGCTAGCATTGCTTTTCCCACTATCCCCTGACATACTGGGGCATTCCCAAAAAGCCTTGGGTATGAATACAAAGGTCAGTCACTGGGTTTTTCAGGAAATAAAAATACCTCAATTGTTCTATCTCTTTAGTGCACAGTGTAGAATCAGGAACAGAAAAAAGAAGCTTTTAAAAGCATGCTGAAGTTTATGAAGTTAATGAAGTAAGTTGATTTTATTATTCATCACTTTACTATTAAAGATTTTCATCTCTGTTCAACAAATTATTAGTAAGCATCTGGCATAAAACATAGGACATATTTTTCTTGCAGTTTTATATGAACCTAAAGGCTTACTGTCGAATCAAATTTAAGGTTGGGATTGGAGTGATGGTTGGAAAGGTTCTTATGGGTTTGTGAGCATATCTTAAAGATGATGTTATATGATTTGGATCTTAAATGCCCCTAAAGGATGAGGTATTCAAGGCTTGGTCCCAATACAGTAGTGTTTAGAAGTGGGCCTTTGGCAGGGGCCTGGATCACCAAGCCTCTAACCTCTTGGATAAATTAATCTGTTTCTGGATTCATAGCTCATTAGGTTACTAGGAGGTCATGGAAACGTTGAGAAGTGAGAACTACTTGGGTAAATAAGTCATTGGGCATATTTTTGAAATATATTGTATCCCTGTTTCCGTTTGCCATGAAATAACAGCTTTCTCACATTTATGTCATGGTGTATGGTCTCAATGCAGGCCTATAAGCAACTGTGCCAAGTGAACATGGACTGAGACCACTAGCTAAAATAAACCTTGCTTCTTTGCAAATTGTATTAGAAATTTTCTCACAGTGATGCTATAATTATTTTATATGTCATTACACAAAACTGTATCTTTTTGTGGATCTGTCACATCCTCAAACAATACAAGCTTATGATACTCTTGTTCTCACTGCTTAAACATCTGCTAGTGTCTTCCAGTGGGAAATCTGCACAAAGTTGCACAGGAAGATAGTGTTGCACAGAAAGATGTTTCAACCTGGCCATTATGAGTCTCACCACTGCATATGCAATATAGATGTGGGTTGCCCACCCAGTTGTCTGACCTTTACACGTAGAAAATGGCAAGTGAGACTTGTATCAGCCAGGAGGGTGAGATGCCAAAGGATAAAAGTGGCTTTCAAAGGCTTCTCCGGGTCATTTTATGTACTTAGATACCTGCTTATGTCAGAGTACCTAAAATAGCCTCATCACATCAGAGGGCCTCTGTGACTTAATATAATGCTAGGATGCCAATTTTCCAATTTAAAATAACTAATGAAGTCAGCCCATGTCCCAGAATCCCTGTGTCCACGCCCATAAATCATCCTCTTTCTGCTGGGAGGGCTGCCTTGACATCCACACCATAATGAGGACATTGCCTGGGAAGCGTGGGATCAGAGAGGAAGTTAATTAACCAAGGACAGCACACTACAGGGGAAGTTAGCCTGATTAATTCACATTCATGATAGCTTAGAGTTCTCAGTGACGTTGGACTTCAGCATCTGCTTGTTCAAGTTTCTCAGCCCATATACATCACCATGGTCCCTGCAAAGGCTCTCCTCTCGATCCATCTGGTTTGTTCTTCTACTGCTGACCATTTGTACATAACCTGAAAACCTTGTTGGGGAGGAGACAGAAAAGTCTTCAAACAGCTACTTAACTTATGAGTGATAGGGACTCACTATTTCTGCTAAAGTCATGTTAATTCCTAGATTAACTGTGTTGTGGACAGATATGATACTATTTTAGAAACATTCTTATGAGACTCTAAAAGAGGCAACAGATTTTTAAGACAACTATGAATTCATAATAAGATTTCAAAAAAAATTACAGAATTCCTTTTCTATAAAATGCATTTACCTAAGATGAAGAAGATATAGTACCCCATTGCTATTTGTAATGGTTGCATACATCTTAAAAGGCTTGCCAAGACTATAAGAAAGCCAAACAGCAACACTCATTACTGACTATGTCAACTGGGTGGACTCAATGCTCCAGAGGGTACTGTAACCACTAGGTCACAACCTTTTTTTTGTTGTTGTTGTTTTTGAGAGAGACAGAGAGAGAGAGAGAGAGAGAGAGAGAGAGAGAGAGAGAGAGAGAGGGAGAGGGAGAGGGAGAGGGAGAGGGGAGGGAGAGGGAGAGGGAGAGGGGAGAGGGAGAGGGAGAGGGGAGAGGGAGAGGAAGATCCAGATGGGGCGTGTGCCTCAGCTGCTGGTCAATCCAGATAGTGGCATTGTAGTCAAGTGCGGCATTGCGCCCTTGCGTCACTTTGCGTCTGGCTAAACGTGGGACCTGGAGATTGGAACTGCTGGAGATAGGAACCAGCGTTCTTAGGTTTAGGAGGCAGGCGCCTTAACCACTAAGCCATCTCTCCAGCCCCACCACCTTTTTTTTTTTTTTTTTTTTTTTAATATTTATTGGTCTTAAGGCATTGCTTAGCAGTTAAAGGTTGCAAAGACTGATGGTCTGGGTTCAATTTCTCAGTACACGTGTAAAGCCAGGTGCACAAAGTGGCACAAAGATCTGGAGTTCATTTGCAGTGGCAAGAGGCCTTGACATGTCCATTCTTCCTTCTACTCTCTCTCTCTCTCTCTCAATACAAATAAATAAAAAAATTGGAAGAGAAAAAAATATTTCTCTATTTATTTTTGTGTGTATGCATATATGTGTGTTTTGGCATGCAAAAAATGTGCTACTGCATGCATGTGGAGGTCAGAGGACATCTTTTAGTCTGTCCTTGCCTTCCACCTCATTTAAAAAAATACCTGATTTTTAAAAATTATTGTTTTATTCTTTGACATTTTCATACATGTATATAATATATGTTGACTGTATCCCTTCTCTCATTAATAGCCTTCTTTCCATTATTCCTCTTCTGTTCCATTATTCCAATCATATATGAACATTAGTTGTGGATCTGAAGCCCTAAAATAGAAATACTTTCCTAAGTAATGTATTTTAACTAGCCAGTGGCAATGACAATTATATATCTTTGAAAATAGTTATGATTAATTTAAATATATGATTTAGGGATGACAGCTTGATTTGGATATTCAATTACATTGTGGCTGCTTGGGATTTATTGAACCTAATTAGTGAGTTAAAACTAAGGATTTAATGTGAAATTAATAATATTTTGAATATATATCCATGGGCACTATTCCTTCCCCATTGCAGATGCTTTTTGCCATGTAACAGCATAATCATAAATACACTCACAGGCTGGTGATCTGTCCTTCTATCGTCAGAGACAAGGGGGCACAACAGATGTAGGGGATGTAGTCTTTTCAGATAGCTCATACTGAGAACCAAATGCCAAATCTTGTAGAATGCCTGTGCTTCTATAAAATCAGATATGTCATATAATTGAAAAGTTTCAATGAACATATTCAAGCTTTCAGAAAGTACCTCAGTGAAGCTGGAGGAGCATCCACAGGTCCTCAGCTGTGCTGATACTGAGGAGAAACGTCTAGAGTTCCAATGTGCAAAGGGGCTGGGTATGGGGCTGAGAAGACCACACTGTAGAAGTGTTACCAGCATGGGTGGATGGACACTGGAAACACACAAGCCTTGAACTCCCAGTCTCCACTCAGCCCATAGTTTTACAGGACAGGGAACTGCCTAACTGGAAAGTGAAGTGAAGTCAGAAGGCTGAGTGCCAAGCATATGTTGAGGTCACCTTTGGAAGCCAAATCCTACCCATGTGAATACAGGGCTGAGCATCATGGATCTCATAATGGATGAGATCAAGAATCACATCAACTGGAAGTAGTAGGAGGGAAACAGGAATCAGTTCAAAGGACTTGAAAAGCAGTGACACAAAATTAAAGTTGGCCAGGCATAGTGGAACACACCTTTAATCCCAGCACTCAGGAGGCAGTAGTAGGAGGATCACCATGAGTTCAAGGCTACCCTGAGACTACATAGTGATTTCCAGGTCAGTTGGGCTAGAGTGATATCCTACCTCAGGAAAGAAAAATAAATCTGAGTATGATGGCTTTCTTGGGGCTGTGTAGGAAGGGAAGTAGAAACTTAGCCACCTGTGGGCATGGAGCAGTGTGGTGGACAAGTAATAGATGCCAGAAAGGTGTTTGGGCCAGTTTGCTACTTTCTAGAAATGAGGAAGCATGATACGAGTTGTGGTTGAAGCGATGAAGCATCAAGAATGCTATTAGTGGCCAGACAATTGATGGAGCACCCTAGTTATACATAGCACCTTCCTGTAACATACACTAGACTCTAAACATCACTGAAAGATTTTGCCAATACTCTTCTGCTCAAGTACTTGTAGTGAATATAGATTGGTGTAGGAGATAGGAGTGGGGATTAAGACACCCAAGAAGAAAACATAAACTAACATAAACCATGGAACACGTGTATGGAGAGCATGTTGTGGAAGAAAATGACTACACTAGCAAGCATTTCACCTGCAGGTACCACGGTCTCAAAAGAGATCCTGAGATTCTGAAAAGCAGGATTATCTTCAACATGATTATGAAGAAGTGACCCTGTAATGTCTATTTTTACTAACTTATCATGGATACAAATTAATTAATATTCTTCACAATTTTCCAAACTTTCACTAACATTATGAAAGTCAAAAATTGATTTTCTCATGCCCTTGGTCATTCTAATTCTGTTTTTTCTCCAAAGTCTTTCAATTCTCCTGTTTCATCACAGAGGGTTTGAGGGAGTTCATCTGCATCATAGTCTCCTTTGGTGCAGTGTAACAGCCATAGGGAGAGAATGACCTTTCTTGACCATTTGCACATTTATCAAATAAAGACATCAATTCTGACAAGTCTCCATCTAATTTCATGCTAAACATATAGATTTTTAAATTTCCCATGTCCTGCAGTCAGGATCATGAACTATATTAATCATTAGATTAGTAACAGGTCAGGCTATGTTAGGGATATTCAGTACTGTAATTGATTGGTTATCTTTAATTCTTCATTAGTTATTCAAACCAAATAGGTATCCTCATTTGCCACTAAAAATATTGTAAATGGTCATTGTAATATTGAAAATCCATCTTTTTGGCATGTTTAACATTATCTATCTATCCATCATCCATCCATCCATCTATCTATCTATCCATCTTTCTATTTATCTTCATCATCATTATCTATCATCTATCTATCTATCTATCTATCTATCTATCTATCTATCTATCATCTAACTATCTATTCCATCCCACATTTATTTACAAGATTGTGGTTCTAATATACATAGTTGTTTAAAGCTGTGAGATACAGATCAAACTCTAGCTCAACTCTGTTTGAATCTGCAAATTACTTACCCTAGTATCTTATTTTGGAAAACTAGTGGTGAGAAGAAATGAACTAACTATACCTCATTGTAGTCATTTTTCTGTGTGCTTATTTGTGCATGATTATATGTACATATATATCACTATTGGTCATTCCAGGATTACTAGTAATTGTGCCAAATATCCTATCTAAATCTTTCATACATGTGTTCATAAGTTTTTAATAGTTAAAAATATACCTCAGTCTATATTTTATAAACAGAATCCCTAAATGTCATAACATGTTTCCTTTTCAAGCCCACCTATTTGGTTATTAAAATCAGAATAGATCACCATAAAATTACTTTCTCTTAAAGTGTCAACTCTTTAGAGAATTCAATGGTAAATTAGAATGCAGTTGTCAACCAGAAAAAGAAATCTATCACACAAGCATATCATAAAGCTAAGTAGCAAGTAACTGAAGCATGAAATTGTTGTGGGTTACTCACTGGTGTAGGTGAGCTGGAAGCCTTGGGCAGTGTCTGACCCATTGGTGTTGAACTCCAGCCACAGGTGATTGGATGTGCTATTGAGTACCAGTCCTGTCAGCTCGCTCTTTGTGAAGACACCAAGTGGACGCGATGAGCTATCCTTACCATCATAAACCTAGTAAACATCCACAGCATGAGTCCCATATTTCACAACAGTGCTCTTAGCATAGCAATTTTAACAAGCAATTCAAAACTATAAAGACAAGACTATATACAGTACTTTAATGCTTTAATTTGTAGAAAGATGAATGACCTTCGAAATAAACTACTTTTTTAGTTTCATCTTTTCTGTTATAACTACAGACAACGAATTCCATTTATGTTCCAATCATTTCAAATTCATTTCTTTGAGAGCTCTTTTTCATGTTTTAAAAATTAAATAATAATGTCTGTGCATTTCCAAGTTGTGTCATTACTGTTTTATTCTCTTCCATGTCCCTCTGTTTTTAAAAGTTCCCATGAGAGCCATCAGGTACAGACCAGGGCACCCTACTCTCCTTGCCCTCTTTCCCAACACATTAAACCACTTCAGTGCTGAAACTATTAGTGTATGAAGCTCTGTAATGGGAATTTATTGTGGTAAAAGGATGCAGAGCCATCAGATAGTAGCAAGAGTTATAAATGACTTCAAATGCTTTGTATAAAAAATTATTCTGCAATGGTGCTAATTTGAGTGGTGTAATCTGTGTGTAGAGAAGGAGTTGGGACCAGATTACAGTGGTGTAATCTGTGTGTAGACCAGAGCTTGGCTGGGAACAGTTGTTTTTATAGGGATCAGTGATCCCAAGGAGTTATCTCATTTTGGGGGAGGTAGATCACATGGGGAGTGCAAGGGAGCCAAGCCCAGACCATGAATGAAAACTAGAGTAGATTACTACAGGGCTTGGGGCACCTGAGCATATCCCAAATCCCACAGTGCTATGTGTGCTCATTGGGTGGCACTATTTTGATGAGACAGCCTAGATACACTAGTGGGATGGAAGGTGGTGGTCCCTTGAATTTCTGTGACTATAGCTGGCTTACTAGGACTGTCGATCCATTTGTCTCATGAGCAGAAAGAAACTTTGTGGATAATGGTCTCTTGGAAGTTAGAATAAAACTGTATTTCACTCTATTGAGGAATATGCAGCTTTCCTTGATGCAAAAGGATCTCTAGTAAATATTTCATTAGAGTTCTGTGCAGCCTCCTCCAAGAACACTTACCCTCCTCATTTCCATTTCCTCAGAGACCTATTCTTTTTTCTTTTTGCCACCTCTCTCTCTTCCACCAATCCATAAAGCAAGTGTTGGTCAAGAGACTTGCATCTAGCTATGCACACTCATGAAAAATAAACACATTCAAAAATGGGTTTTGGGCTGGAGAGATGCCTTAGCGGTTAAGGCACCTGCCTGCTAAGCATAAGAACCCAGTTCCAATCTCCAGGTCCCACGTTTAGCCAGATGCAGTGATGCAAGGGTGCAATGCCTCACTTGACCACAAGGCGGTGCACACATCTGGATTTCGTTCACAGCAGCTGAGAGGCTGCTGGCATGCCCATCTCTGTTTCCCTCTCCCTCTCTGTCTGTCTCTCTCTGTGTCTCTCTCCAAAAATAAATAAAAAATATTTTTAAATGGGTTTTGTAGATAGCTTATTTCACTGCAACTCAATAAGTAAATACTTGAAGAGTGATTCAAATGCTCTCAAATTTCTTTATTCAAAGGCTATTATCATGAGCTATCATTTCAAAAATTGTCATGGTTGGTTTAAAATGTGTCTTTGTTAGATATCAGGAGGGTTCTGCCATCCAAAACAAGAATGGGGTTCTATCCCAGAGAAATGCCTATGTTTCTAAGAAAGGTGTTGGCCCCTTCCATATGCCAAACCATATTCTATAATACAGATGGGGAGATGAGAGGAGCAGAAATGAACAGACACATAGTAAGTCTACTGATCAGTCCTAGAACACTGTCCTCACAGGCCTGGATGGAGCCTTCCACAGAGCTCTGACAGATTCTAGGGATAGCACCTCGCTCACAGAGGACTCCTATTATACCATTAGTTCTCAGAAGAGCAGCCCCGATTCTGTATCATCAGCACTTAGATGTGCACTTGGCAACAGTTATCATAGAATGAGCATGCAGCTAGCAAAGAGCAACAAATACATGCTACCAATGGGTAAAGAGGGCCCATGTATCTCATTGTTTACAAAAGAAAATCCTAATCATAGCATATGCCATAGACTTGGGTTCTGCCTGAAGCAGATTAAAGATAGGCTGTGTTTAGCTTTGCATGGCATTGCCAGCCAGGAGCAACTGGACTCTCAGAGCCCTTGCAATTACTAGTCAAAGCCTACCATTACTAGTCAAAGTCTTCCATTCTTAGAAAGCACTTGCAACTTATGTTTCAAACCTTCCCATGGGCTGGACATTTAATGCGTGTGATAGGCCCACAGAGAATATCCCTGTAGCTGAAGATCAGATCAGAGAACTCAGAGTGACAAAGTGAAGCATTCTCAGAAAATCTCTTCTCATTTCCAGAGTGGTACCCTGGAGCTCTTTCCAATGCCATCTGCTCTCCCCATGGAATCTTCTATTCACAAGACCTCATCTTTTTTGTTTATGTGAGTACCTTGGGGATATGTTTAACACCACAGTCCTTATTAGTGGATCACAGTCTGTAGGAAAGACCAATGTGAACAGCATGTGCCCTTAATTAGCATCTTTAACTTGAAACACTTCTAATGCTGAGGGATTGACTAGCAAATTTCATAAAATAAATGTGAACAAAACACTTAAACATGATGGATAATTTTCCTGCAATTAAGTGTGGTGAGTAAGATTGATTTAACTACTTTTTAATAATTAACAATTTTCAACTGCATTTAGTCAAAAAGGACATCATACCACTATCTTCTTCCAGTAATGTTTAGTGGTATGCATTTGATGAGGTGTTTCTAACTGCTATCTTGAACTAGAGGACAGTTAATTTTTGCCTAATATTTGCCTTAAAAGTATACTGACCTTTAAATTTGAGGTGATCCAAGAATTCAGAAAGTTCTTACCTAAGACTTAATAGTATATATACTTTTCATTTTAACAAAAATGTGCTTATTTCTCACCTAAAAAACATTCCTTAATTATTGTCCTTCATGTTATCAGTGTGAGCTTTCTTTTAAAGGACTTCTAAAATGGAAGAATAACCAGAATAAACCACTCTACTAAATTATGACATTCTTCATTGTATTGAGGAGAAAGTAAGGCCTTTTAATATCTAACAGTCTCTTGACCCATACATGGATTCTCATAAGGTTAAATAACAGTCCAGAGAGGTCCTTGCAGCACTTGGGTAAAGCGATGACAACAGGGAGGGGCCCACTCTTCTCTGTGAAGTGGCTGCTTTGCGTATTCTGAGATATTAACCTAAGCTGGACTCATGAAAATTGAGATGTATTAATGGACGTCTGTGTAGATAGAATCACAACTTGAGAAAACCTGGAGCTTTAGAAAGCTTCCAATGCCCTGGGGCTGAGCCTCCTGCTCTAGATCTTGATGGCACCCACTTTCTTGAAATTATTACTAAAGATAAGGGACTTATGTATGAAGCCTTAGGGATCAAGAGACATTTCTATTTTTAGCAGAGATGTGATCCCTCAGGTCAAGAAATGGTACCCCCAATATTTTGTCTTTGGTAAGACTCTATCTAGACTCATTTTTTCTTCTCTCCAGCCAATGGCTGGGTTCCTTACACCACTGCATTAAGTCTGGTGACTACTTTTGAAAAGTGAAATAATTAGGATGAGGACCCTAAAGTTTCAATAATTATTATGTGCCATGCATAAAAGTAGAAATATCCATGATATTATATTGCTTAATTCTTAAACCAACCAGTTTCCTTGCATGTTTTCTCCTTGCATGTTTTCCTTCCATGTTCTCATACATAAAGAATCTATGTATGAAGCATGTTATATAATTTGTTAAGAATGCATGGTTTGTTAATGTTAGAACTAGTATTATAAACAAGATGATTTCCAAGTTTATACAGAATATACTAAGTGATATCGCATTACAAGTTCTCAACCTATAAATAACATTAAAATGTGTAATTAAAGGTATCAATATCTACTTAAATAGGCAAATAAGCAGATGGGTAAGTGGGTTGATATAAAAGAGAGTTGATATAGATAAATGATAGACAGATAAATAAATAGATGACAAATAGATAAATGATGAATAGATAGCAGGTGATAATGGATGATAGAAGACTGACAGGCTTATGGATAATGGACAGATGGGAGATGGCTTTCTTGAGGGTAGTAGATGCAGTCATTGTCTTACACAGTGTCCTTTACCTTGAGAGTATCTCCTTCAAAGAGCTGGAAGCTGCGCGCTCTGAGATGGATCCCCTTTCCAGCTTCTGTTTCTATTTTATATATACATTCATGGTTATTATCATAATTAGATGGGAAATTTGGAGACAGCAATGTTCCTTCATTTCCTTTGACACTTGCTCCACATTCGGCTAAAACAAATAGGACATTAAAAACAGAACTTAAAGGTGGAATAGTTGATTCCAACAGATTAAAAACTCCAACATAATGATTGCCCACTCATCTATCAATGTACACCCTCTCTTCATGTATCTATCTGTTCAAAGGTAGGCTAGTGCCTTTATTGCTGTGTTACAACTAGGCAGAAAATATATCTCATATCCCATGCACCTCATTTACAAGATTTTCTTCATTTTAATAAGGAGCATGACCTCTTACTACACAGAAGCTGCATCCTGCTATTATAAAGAATTCTCAAATAAAAACCAATGTGTTCTGAGTGTCCTGGTTCCTGGGTGGCATCTCAGGGTGGACACTGCCTCTCATTTCTGTCTTACCATGTGCACCAGTTACTTCCATGTGCCCATTTTCTTTTTTATCTTTTCTTTCTTTCTTTCCTTTTTTTTTTTTTTTTTTTGGAGAGAGACACAGAGAGAGACAGAGAGGGAGACAGAGAATGGGCACCAGCAGCCTCTCAGCCACTGTGAATGAACTCCAGATGTGTGCAACCCCTTGTGGGCAAGTATGGCATTGTGCCCTTGCATCACTTCGCATCTGGCTAAACGTGGGACCTGGAGATTGGAACCAGCGTTCTTAGGCTTAGCAGGCAGGCACCTTAACAGCTAAGCTATCTCTCCAGCCCATATGTGCCTATTTTTCTGTGGTACTGATGTGATTTTCTGGCATCAACTAGGATATATTAAAGAGGAACGTATGATAGACCAAGGACCCTGAGTTATCCTATAATATGCACAGCACTGAACTTGATCACATCTCATCTGAGGATGGAAGAGAAATTAATAGCAAGCAATATCTTTCTCTTCCCCCGTAACTGATCAAAGAAGAGGGTTGCTGGTTTCCATTTCAAAATTTGTATGGAAAAGAATATCCTTAATCAAGATAATAATCACCTTTTCTCCCTTAACACCAAGAAGCAAGAAATAGACTAGGTACCAGTCCTCTAATCTACGAAAGGCAGCTCTAAATTTCTACAGAAAATGATCCTGAAATAACAAAGCTCCTCCTCTTTGTGCATGCACATGCTAGCATACACACACACACACACACACCTCTACACAAGACTTACTGTCTCCTAGGAGCTTGATCCTCTGTGTTACTAGCTGCTTTGGGAAGGATTTACACAGCAGGCTTATTCTTTTATTCTAGTTGTGCTCATACGAAGCTCCTCTGACCTTCTTACCCATTCATACCATCAGGTTTTATATTTTGTTTGCTGGTTTTGTTTGTTTTTCTTTCCTGTCCTTGACCAACTTCCCATATAGAGAATTTTTACAGACTCAGAAGTATCAAGCCTAGGGTGAATTTGATACATCACGATAGAGCTAGCCCGTGATGATATTTTGAGCCACACATTTCTCTAAGTTTTATATAGCTGTGAACTTGCTAATACGGCCTTCTTACACGGCGGATAGATAATCATCATGTGTAGATAAGGAAACAGAGGTATAGCCTAATGCACAAACCAACAGTCTTTCTCAAGGTTATTTGGCTAACACAGATTATATACTGATTTAATATAACCTTGGAAGAACATGGAATTCAACCAAAAGAAATAATTTTATGCACTTTATTAGTGTTTAATGTGAGGACTAATATATATGGTAATTAAGTGCATGTCCAGGCCACATACAAAAAAACAAGTGTACAAAATGAACTGCCCAGTTGAACAGGACAACCTTCTGTAGAAAACGTGCATTGCTTTAGTTGGTAGACAGGATAGAGGCAACCAGGTAGCTTCCTAAAGCTCCTTACATTTCACTTCATATGCAAACCCTTGAAATACACATAGAGTAGAACAATTATTCCTCATGACCTGAGAAACATTAGAAATTTCTCAGTGAGTATGCAATATGTATTCCTTTATTCACTATCTGTTATTGAAGCTTTTTGTGCCCAGGCAATCCCTGTGAGCATCTAATGGGAGGCTTTCCCATTCTAGAGTAGAGTAGGGCATGGCTAAGCATTCATTCCTTCATGAAAAGCGTAAAGTTGCTTGATTTGTGGGCATGAAATATTATTTTTAAATAATTTAATTCATATACATAATTAATAGAAATAATTATAGCTGGAAATAAATTTGTATTTAATATACAATGTATGTTAATTGCATACATGCTACTATTCACTATTTGATTTATTTTCATGTGGTTTACATTCTTCAAGGATTTTCAGGCATATTATTACACAATAAAATTAAATATAATAGTTAGATTCTGCATGTGACACCTTCATAGGTTTGAAGAGTCACCCATGCTGGAGTTGACAATGGCTCTGAGTTATTGTAGCTTTTGTCATCATTGTTTTCCCATCCTATGATTTATACAGAAGTTCAAAATCTTGTTCCCTCTGTATTCAAGATGGTACCCTGATAGGAAGGCTTCACTACAGCTACTGGCAGAAGGGAGTTTGGGGTGGAGGGAGGACCCTTAAAGTCTTAGGTTATTTACTGGGGCAGAAAATAGGGCTGGGCTGAGCATCATGCCAGGTAACCATGGATGCCAGGGTACAAATGTATACAGGGCCAGACTGTGGGGCTGCAAAAGCTGCCTTGAGCCATGGTGGCACATTGCAAAGAGAGTCTGTCCTGGACAGAAGGGCATTTGAAATGAGTAACTACTCTACAAGGACATGAGTCTTACAGACTATAATGAAAAACAGCCAGGTGTGGTGGAGCATGCCTTTAATTCCAGCACTCAGGAGGCATAGGTAGGAGGATTGCCATGAGTTCAAGGTCACCCTGAGACTACAGAGTGAATTCCAGGTCAGTCTGAGCTGGGGTAAGACCCTACCTCAAAAAAAAAAAAAAAAAAACAACAACAACAACAACAACAAAAATCTGGATGTTGTGCAGGGGACATGTGTAGCTGATCCACACACAGGAATTACCAAGAGGATTTAAACAAGAAAAGTTAGGGTAAATGACATACAGTATAAGGTGCCCCTTTGAATAGAAATCTATTTTTCTTTTGGCCCTTATGTCATGTAAAAAGGATATGTATTTTAAATGTATCATTATGAAATACATAAAAAAATCCTTGAGGTAGATAAAACAGAGGCATGGGGAGGCTAATTCATTTCCTCATAATCATAAAGGTGGGAGAGAGAGGGTCTAGCCTGAAGTGTTCATAGTTTGATGTCAGTCTCTAGAAACTATATTGTGGCCCTGATCATTAGTTATATTTTCAAAAATCAAGGATGAGGATTCTTTGTTGAGGAAGGATTCCATTTTAACTTGTGATGCCAAAAGTAGAGGACAGTGTCATTTCTGTAAGTTTCCTGAGTATTTTGTGTTAATGTTTTGCAATATATCCAATGAGCGGGGGAAATCCTGGAAGCATTCAGTGAAGCAATTCTTATGACTTAATTTTGTTTTCAAATCAAATCTCCCAGTGTACAAAATACCACACAATATTGAAATGAAAAGTGAAATGTGTCAAAGAGCCTGAGAAGACCCTCACTTCTGAGTCTCTATCCTGTGGAAAATTATTACAGAACACACAGAGCCCTCATTAGGAGGCAAATGCTCAAAAAATTACAGAATTTAACTGATCAACATATCAAAATTTCTTTGGATCTGGTTCATGAATCCATTGTGGTTCTTCATTATCAGAAAAATTAAATGTTTCACCTTGTAAGTTCTTTCAATAACACACTTAATATTGCTTCAAGATGACTGAATATAATTTTTCTTAGCATGAATCATTTGCTTCTTTGTAAAGAATCTACTGAAATTATAATTAAAATTTAATTGTTATTGAGTTTTACAATGCAACTAAAGTAATTAAAATTAAACTAAGTGTGATGGAAAAGGGTCAACTGAGTCTTCTGTATACAAGTGTCAATCTGTGACACAAATATCCTCAGCTTCAGGGGGTTCTTCTGCAGCAGATACCACCTACAGGACCAAATGTCACACCCCGGACACCCACTGCTCAGAGGCAGGCTGCAAACCCACACCCACACACCAGCCATACCATGTACATGTTAACAAATATTCAATATTAAGAAGTTTCCTTTTTGGAGATATTAATTCATTACCCTTTTGGTTGTAAAAGAATGGGATATATATATATATATATATATATCTCCTTGCAATCTAGCTTACAGGGATCTTGAGTTCTACTGTTGTAGCACCTCACCGACCCACCTCAATGATATTTGGGCTGCAGGATAACTTGGGCTTCACTGTTTTGGGATGGAACTGGGAGAAAAGGTGTACAGTTCTAGCTACTAAAAGTGTGTGGAAATTATTGTGGGACTTTTGAGGTCATTGAGAAATGGTTGAAACTATTAATTTACTTTAATTTACTCAGATGCATCCTTTGGAAACATAGTTGTCAAACAGAGAAGTAGAAAGTAGCCAAAGAAATAGAAATTGGAAAATCTACCTTTCCTTTACCTGAAACCTAGTGTAGTATGATAATGAAGCAAGCCCACCAATCTTTTACAAAGCACTAAAAACCCCTAGCATTTGAAATTCAAGTCCTATATTATCTCACAAACCATCTCAAGGGATGGCATAAAATGAGACTGTTTAACTTGCTTATTTTACTAAATTACTTTTTTTTTTCCCTAGTTGAATGTTGTCATTGGATTAGATCTTAAGGACCTAAAAAAATCAAAATTTTAGTTTTTAGTTTTCTTTTAGTTTTAAAACAAGAATTAAAGAAATATATAGAAAACACTAAGTCACTGGCTGAACATAATGATATTCAAACAGGATTGGTCAAGTGTTGTAAGTTTAGTAGCCAAAGAAATTTAAACTAAATCAAAATTTAGGTGGAGTATTGTTCCTTTCTATGCCTCACTGATATATTGGCAAGCCATTTAACAATGTAAAACCATGTCCACATTTTTGTATTCCTAAAATATAGCCTTTTGTCTAAACAGTGGAGCTCAGAGCAGTTTTTCAGTAAGAACAAACTTCATTTTTTCTTTATTTTTTCACTATGTCCTATTTAATATGCATCTGGTGGAAATATGCAACCAGTAGTTTTGGGGATGGGTTTGTAATTTTTGGTCATGGAGGAATCACTTTGGCTCCCATAATTTTAAAAAGAAGGAACAGAGTGTATTCATGTATCAAAGTTTCTAGATCAAAGGAGAAACTTCTAAGGGATAGCCTTTGTGTCCACTATATGAAGAGAGTTAGCACTTGGAGTAACAGTACCACTGTGAGGGAGTTTGGGGATGACAACAAATGAGGTTCATTGCCCACAGACACCTCCATTGAAGCTCTGAAGCTGAGCCATTGTGTGTGTGGGGTGGGTTATCTGCAAAGGTAACCAACGGTGCACTCAGAAAACAGACATGGAAAGGATGAGCCTCTTGTATGGACTCTGACCTAGAGATGGGCACAGAGGTGCGATAAGAGCATAGAAGTCAGTGAGCTCAAAGCCTCTCTTGACTCTGGCAATGGTATGTCAAGTAAAAGCCATGCAAAGGCTGGAGAGTCAGGCCAATCCAGGGACTCAAGGAATTTATGGGTGAGGATTAAAGAAGTGTTTGTGTTGAGAATCAGGGTTGTGATTTGCAAGTGCTCTTCAAAGGAGTGGTACATAGGTGAGGTTTTCAATGTGGTTTGTTTTTTCTGGAAAAATGGTCCCACAGGTCAGCAGAGGCCCCAGGATACTCAGGGCAGGTACAGTAGAGTACTCAGAAGCAAACTTGATCCAAGAACTGAGCAGCAGGCTTGGTCTTTGGAACAAGGGCTGGAGACTGGGTGGGAAGTGGAGGTGACACCCAGATGTGCTACATGCCCATTGCTACCATTTATTTCTGTTAGTGATCCATTATTCATAGGTGGCTTGCACACAGGTATGCTGGAAGGATAATCAGAATGCATCATGCAAAGACCAGAAGGCCAGCCCAAGTCCTCATATGCTTTCCCACGGCAGTCAATGGATAAGAGCTAGCTACAGGAATGACCCCTCTGTCCTATGAGCTCTGTGATTGTGTGCCCTTCTATAGCCATGTGATGACAGACCTGGAGTATTCGGCTAACTTCCCAGCCATGCTGTACAGTATGTGCACTGATATGCCAAGTTCCTAGCTCTTCCTGCTCTCTGTCAGAGCTAAGGAAGTATTAAAATTATTTCCCATTTAAAACAACAGGAAAAAAATCCAAGTAGCAAAAAAAATAGTATAAAACTATTGAATCTAGATAAGACAGAATAATAACAAATGGATATCACTAGACCAACTGGTGTTACCCATCTGTGAAGATGGTTAATTTCATTCAGATTGGTTTTGTCGCCGAGTTCACACTGTTTCAAATTTCCTAACCAGGAGAATATATATTACAGGCTTCTATAAGAAATCCCCAGAACATTGTCAAACTAATTTTGTGATAGTTTAAGAAACTTGCATTCAATTCTCAAAAATCATACTGAGAAGGGGAGGGGAGAGAAGGAGGCTTGTTCAGTTTTATTTATGGTCAAGTCTTGACTATTTGTGGCCAGCACTGACTTCTGGATCACTCACCATTCCTAAGAATTACCCACCATGGGAGAGATTCAGAGGCTGGTGAAGTAGGGCCGTGATGAGCTAACATGCCAGCCTTTTCTCAGATTCAATCATTCTGTCATTCTCAGAGCTGCTGCCTCTGCCTGTCATTCAGCTGTGGTTATACATCATTTGCTCCCTAGATACTCAAAAGGCTCAGTCTTAGGTGAGGCATGAAAAAAGTCCCTGCTAGTTTGTGGACTTACCACATGAATTCCTGCAGAACATACACACTGAAAACTGAATTCTGCCTCCAAATGCCTAGGAGGCCACTTTGCAGTGCTATGCAATAAGCACACTACCTAGGGGTCCATGTGACAAAGGAAAGAAAACCACCATTTTAAACTGTCATTGTCCTTATGGGGGAGCATGGGACTCAATCATACAACTGATAAAATGTGAAGCCAGATTTCTCTTTTATACTCTCCTACTTATCTCCATCACACACATATGTTTCCCCTACATAGACACACCGGACACTATGATTTCACTCCTCTACTCCAAAAACTTAGAGCTGACAGGGACGTACTTTAGAGAAGAGATAACTCAAGCGGTCAGTCAGCTCCCCACATCCCAGAGTTATTCCAGCTTCAGCCTCCATCCTTCTTGGCTAGCCTTAGCTCTGCTTCCTAACTGGCCACACCCTGTCCCCATGGATGAATGAAATGAAAGCGTGTGGCCACCTACCCACACACCTTGGCAGAGGTGCACTCCACACTCGGCGGCCCCCACCCAGGCAGGTAAGCTTGGTTGCACCTTCTAAGCGGTATCCAGGGAAGCAGGAGAATGTCAGTGTGTCACCCACTCCGAACTGGAAGCCGATTCTGCGGCTGAATGCAGGGACTCCGGGATCATCACATGGCTCCAGATCATATTCTGAGAATAGAGAGAGAGAATGAGTAGGTAGGATGGGAAGCAAGGAATAAGTCTTTAGTAAGGATGCAGGATGAGCCAATATTTAAAAATGTGACTCTGTGTGTGTGTACACATACATACACATGTCTGTCTATTCACACACACATATATGTGTGTGTGTATATATATATATATATATATGCATGCATTTTACTTTCCTCTAAGGCCTTCTGTTGTGTGAATTACTATCCTCTGTCCTAAGGATTGTCTTAAGATATTCTTAGAATTTTAGAATATAGAACATGTCTTAAGAATAGCATAGTAAAATGAGATGAATTGTTTCAAAACTGTCCCTTGAAAAGAATAAAATCAATTATGATATTCCCAATTGCTATAGTCAGCTCTTACACTCCACATAAAGGTATTTTTCATGAACAAGACTCAAAGTGCTATGTAGGCATATAGCTCCTCATGGCCAAGGTCATTCCCCAATGCCCCTCAGTATGCACTAACAAGTACTCTTAATATAGAAATCATGTTTTATTGAGATATAATGAAACTTCTCTGTTATCTAGAATTTCTATAAGTCATTCAAGGAGAAAGTTCTGAATATAGTTGAAGAGGATAAACCAGTAGTGTCTGGCATATTGCTGTGTTTTCAGAGTAAGTACTCAGAATGTCAGTATCACCATTTGTGTTAGCCTGAGGCTCCAGCCAGCTCTCTGGAACTTCACTATGTATACTTGTTGTCATTGGTGTCTTGTTTATGAGCAGTCCAGGATTCTGTTGGTGGAATCAAAAAGAGGGTGAATGGTACCTGTGGATTTAAGTTCCTCCCTTTTTGTTTGCACAGTCTGAAGTGGTCATGTTTAGTTCAATCTTGTCAGTGTCAGACTATGTGCCAATGAAGGTCTTCAGGGTCTCAGATGGGGAAGGTGCAGTAAGGAGAGGGCACTGAAAGAGGTCCATGAAGGTTGAACCTCATTGCAAAGTCTTGGGAAAACAGAGGCCAGTTTTCCCTACCAAAGTTCAGTCATGTGGGGAAGTCAGTTGGTCCTCCCAAGGAGACTTTGCCTTTACTTGATGATTTCAAATGCTGTGTTTGATTTCTGGAATTCCAAAGTTTAGGTTGAATATTTTCCTTTAGTAAATATTTTACTCATCTATTTAGCTCTTTCTTTATGCATTTATTTACTTAAGAGAGAGAGAGAGAGAGTATTGGCACACCTGCAAACAAACTCCAGACACATGCACCACTTTGTGCATCTGGCTTATGCCGGTACTGGAGCATCAAACCTAGGTTCTTGGGCTTTATGGCAAGTTCCTTAACTGCTAAATCATTTCTCCAGCCCATAAATTGAGTATTTTCAATAAACATATTAAGTCCAATCCATCAGTTATTTTTCTTTTTGTTTTTCAAATTCTGTCCTTTTTAACTTGTCTTATCAGATTATTAATATCTTGTACCTGGATTTTTCCCATGATTGAATATTTGATCAAGCCCTTCATTTTACTAGCTTACTCTGAGATATATGTTTTCAGTGTTGTTTTCTCAGCTCACCATTTAGGTCAAAATGCTATGCCAGGTGGTTGAGGAGAGATAGCACAGTGGGTAAAATGCATGGGGACCTGCACTTAGATCCCCCAAAACCCACATAAAAGCTTGAGGTAATGGTGAGCACCCATAATCCTAGTACTAGAGAGGAAAAGACAGGAGGATCTCTGGCACTTGCTGGCTAGCTTGTTTTCCAAAATGCATAAGATCTAGATTGAAGTGAGAGCAACAAAATAAGGTGAGAAATAATTGAGAAAGACCCTCAACGTTGACCTCTGGCCTCCACATGCATGTGAACACACATAGTCACTTGTACACACATGAACATGCATAAAACCACATGTGAATATACATATGCACATCGACAAAAACTGGTCTGGATCTATCTCTACTGTATTCAAATTCCTCTGACCATTCAGAAAATATGATTATTAATCTGACTTTATTAAGTATGACCCAGGAAGAAAAAGTACAAAATAGAACACAAAAACACTTATTGAAAGTCTATCATGTATAAAACATAATGAGCCTTTCTAGAAAATACCAAAAAAAAAAAAAAAAAAAAAAAAAAAGAATCTCAATCCAGTAAACTTTATTTCAAATTCTACTGAAAGTATTCCTTTATTTGAGGATATATATACTCTTACTTAACATAAAATCTGTCATTTTAATAATTATTTTTGACAATTTCATACATGTACATAATGCATTTTGTCTGTATTTACCCCATATTTTCTTTGTATCTCTTCCTACTTCTGTTGAATCCCTTCCTCCCAACTAGTAACTCTCCTACTTTCATGTCTTTTATTTCTGTGACCCATTTTGATGGATTATGGTTGCTTGCATGATCATGGGGGTTATTCATTCAATGAAACATAGGCAATTTACCTACCAGTGACTACACAACTCAAAAAAATGTCTCCAGCTCCCCCAAACAATGAAGGTCTATCAATAGCTCCTCAGAAATGGGTGGAGCCTTGTACGTACCTTCTCCATCCATGACTTTCTGTCATATTTTAAGACTTCTTCAAACTGTTTCCAAACTGGTTAATAATTCAATATTCTTCTATGTTTTAGGTATCACATTATACCAAGAAACTGCACAATTCTGTGACTCCTTGCATGTGTTGTAAATTATAGTTTAAATGATAATCTCTGAACTCACCAGCCAGAATAGAAAATATCTACCTAAGTCCACAGGCTGAGAAGTGAATCATCAGTTTATACACATCCATTTGGTTATCATGGATGCTCATATTAATTGCTATTTATTGACTATTTTATGAGATATACTTGCACTGTGTACATATCACTTAATTTATCTGACACAAGAGAAATGTACTGCTTCCAGGGTTCCATCTGTCTTCTAACTGAAAACTTTGCTTTGGAAAATTATCATCTTTTTTTCCCTTTATTATTATAGTTATTTCTCAACAAAACAACCTGTCGTGTGGAATATGGGATTTGGGCACCAGAATGGCAACTTCTCTGTCTATGCACACCTATATCTCGTGGCCTAGAACCACTGTAGACACCATGCCACTGCTCATTTGGCACTCACTAAGTGAGTAAAATATAGAAAAGAGTGCCTGCTTAGTCCCTAGTACTAAAGGTTCAACAATGGAAAAAGATGTCATCCATTCCACTGAAAATTCATGTTGGACACAAACTAGACAAAAATGTTAGGATATATAATTTTTGTGTGTGATTTTTTTTCCTTTTGATTTTTTGAGGTAGGGTGCCACTCTAGCCTGGGCTAACCTGGAATTCACTCTTTATCCTCAGGGTATCCTCGAACTCACGGCACTCCTCCTACCTCTGCCTCCCAAGTACTGGGATTAAAGGCATGTGCCACCATGCCTGGCTACTTGTGTGTGATTTATAAAACCATTTGGAATATGGGCGTGGTGACAAATGCCTTTAATCCCAGCACTTGGGAGACAGAGGTTGGAGGATAGCTGTGAGTTCGAGGCCACCCTGAGACTACATAGTGAATTCCAAGTTGGCCTGGGCTACAGTGAGACCCTACCTTGAAAAACAAAAAACTAAACAAACAAACAAACAAACAAAAACCCACATGTTGGAATTTACTTTCCTTTGTGGCCAAATCAAGAGGAGGAATCACTTAATACACACCAAGATGGCTTTGCCTACGTGAATGGATTGGCAGTACTTTCCAGGAGCAATTTCCTAATGAAAGATCAGCTCTGTCTCACCTGCTTACTTGTCATTCCACCTTGTAGCACAGGCTCATATAACAAGGAGAGTCATTAGCTAGCAGGGTTATGTTTCTTAAAATAGTTTTTATTATTTGAGAAGTTTACTGTGGGAACATATTGCATATTACTCATATTTCCATATGTTCCCTCTCCTCCACCACCATTCAACTGAGGGCACTCCTCTGTGGGGTTACTGGTATTCATTGTGGCATCATTAAATGGTATCTTCTAAAATTCCTAGCCTTCACCAACCATGTTGAAGCTTGCCTGGAAAGCTTGTGTCCCTTGAAGTTGGCTTTATCATTGGGGGTGTTTTTCTGCTTCTGACAGCTTGTGTGTGGCTCCTTCCTCAACTTTCTGTGGAATTTTTCCTTGGTTTGGATCAATTCTTTATTAATGTTCATAAATGGTAATAATTCAGTTTCAACAGTCATTAGTTATTATTAGTTATTATTTCTTTTTCTATTGTTTTTAAGTTACTCAGTCATAGACAAGTTACCACAGAAGGAGATAGACTGAGCCAGTTTACACCCATTGCTATGGAAACACCAGGGCATCTCTGGAGAACAGACAGGACTGGGTGCAGAGGACATTGTGCCATCTGGGTGGAGGAGTGGGCATGGAGAGATGTGAAGGAAACATATCCAAATAGAAAGCTGAATCTGAAAGGCAGTGAGTAGTCCAAACACTGATCCACTGCAGAATGACTGAAAGTTGACGCTCCAAAAGAAGAAATGGGAAGTTTGGATTGTACACGGGGCATATACATCAGCATCAGAGTTGATATTGAATGTGGGGAACACCAGGCTTTGTGGAATGCATTTGAAAACAGGAACTTGACGTTTCAAGCGCAGTCCGCTAAAATGGACAAAGGCAAATGAAACATGAGGGAGAAAACCACACGTAAAATCAGCAAAGCTCAATGAGGGTTCAGAGCTTTATTTGTGTAATAAACTTACTCCTTAGGTTCTTAGAAATAAACATGAATGCATTATAGCCTCTGTTAAATATTTGTTTCCTGGTTCCACTTCAACATCTTCAAATGAAATACTTTCTTAGCATGTCTGGAAAGCTTGTATCCCTTGAAGTTGGTGTTTTTCTGCTTCTGACAGCTTGTGTGTGGCTCCTTCCTCAAATTTCTGTAGGATTTTCCCTTGGTTTGGATCAATTATTTATTAATATTCATAAACAGTAATAATTCAGTTACAGCATTCAGAATTTTTATTAGTTTATTTCTTTTGAGTCTTATGTAGTTCTAGCTGGCCCAGGGCTTTTTATGTCAATGGTATTCTTACAATTTGTGGTGATCCTCATGCCTCTGTCTCCTGAGTTCTGGGATTACATGTGTATGCCATCATACCAAGCTCATACAGAAACACTTTAAAACTACCCCAAAGAACTGTAAAGACCTAGGAAGATGGCTTTGTTGATGGCATGATCTGCCTGGTCATTTGAAGGAATTTATGAAAGAGCGAATCAGCTAGAAATTTACATTCTGGAGTCTGGCATCTGCTGTGGTCTGAATTTTTCTACCCTAAAGTTCATGTCTTGGAAATGGAGGTGCTGGATACCATCATGCTAAAAGGATTATCATGGGCATAGTATGATAGGGCTGGATGTATGGTTCCTGCTTGTGTGCTCTTCCCCATGGGATGGTATAGAAGGAAGTCCCTTTAGATGTCTACCCCTTGACTGAACTTTCCCAGCCATCAGAACTAGGAGAAATGAGTATTTGTTCTTCACCAGTTACAGAAGCTCAGGTATTTTGGTATGGCAGCAGAAATGGACTAAGGCAGAAATCCATATTTCACATTTTCAGCCACATGCTGAGAATGATAGAATTCAGAAAAAAATGGGACAAAATGAATAAAAGTGCATGGATTAATGGGAAATACCCATGGAAGAATGCCACAGACTCACATTCTTCCATTGGAGTTCTATGTTTAACTCATTTGGGGCCATGATCAAAGTATGTGCAGAAGGCTATAGTAGTCTCCACTGATATTGAGGGGAAGCTTGTGTGATACAGAGATTCAGGTATCAGTATAAGGAGACCAAAATCACAAATTTATAAAGTGGCCAATTTCTAGATGAGATTATGGTAATCAGATTTGAGCCAGAAAAGACCCTTTTATGCTGAGAAAATGCTTTTAAGGTCAGCAGAATTTCATTGTAAGGAAAATACAGAATTTTTTATGTAAATACAGTTTTTATGTCATATGTAGCAGGTAATGATGGCCCTCTCATATGAAGCTGTTTAGGGGGAGATGTGGCAACACAAACTATCCTAACATGAGTTTTGTTCTGTTCAGAAGCAAAGGTGGATTCTCAAACATTGTAGCAATCCTCACATGTGGCAATGGGGCGTCTTCTGAGAATCTGGAATGAAGATATTTTAAAAGTAGAATAAAAGGATGTGTGAAGAGAGTATGCAGGAATTTTATTATAAAGTAATACCTGAGCTATGAAACATGACAGGGTACTTTGGTTCTCCATGGAAAGACATGATCCATTTACATGTCATCCTGCACATACCTTCCACTGTGTAGAGTTTGCTCCGTATGGCAGAGTGAGAAGGAGAAATGAGGGAGAATGATTCTTCAGGAAATACGCTTTCATTACTCATTCTCCAAGGAACAGAAATGAAAAGTATTGCAATTCACAGTAACACCCTGATACAAGATGTATGTCCTGGCTCTCCATATCATGAGACTCAGCCTCCACATCCAATGTGACCAGTTTGGAGAGGGAGGGAAGGAGAGAGAGAGAGAGAGAGAGAGAGAGAGAGAGAGAGATACTGAGAATGACTCACCTGAAAATGTGATGTTAAACCCCTCATAGGATATGGAGAAATCAGATATGAACCGAAGCTGGGCAGTGAAGTTTCCAAACAAACCAGCCTTGATGTTATGAGGCAGGACTGACCCAGTGAGCCTGGCCACTGGCTCAGAGAAGCTCCCATCCTCCGTGATCAGCAAGTAATCATGGGAACTCTCCAGATGGAAGGTGTGGAAGCTCATCTGTACTCCTGAGTAAGGAAGGGGATGGGGATTAGTAGATTTAACTGAAGCTAAAGATAACTTACGCTGGACATATATACACCAATGGGTTGGATCAGAACATTAAAACATCTTCATATATAAATGCAACTTTGAACATTGCAAGGACATAAAGAAGAAGGTAGTTTTAGAAATGAAGAAAAGTGAAGAGAAACAAATGGTTAAATAAGCTCAGTTACAGCTTATTTATTCCTCATTACTCATGATTGAGGCTCAGATACTGACAGAGATGCAGATACTGGTATGATGAATGCAAGTGTTGCTCCAGCTACAGTCATGGATGTAGGCGGAGATATATATGTAACTTACATGATGGATCTCATTGTTCATATAGATGAGTATGGACATCGATGGATATACAGACAGGTATATATATATATATATATATATATATATATATATATATATATAGAGAGAGAGAGAGAGAGAGAGATAGATAGATAGATAGATAGATATAGATATAGATATAGATATAGATATAGATATAGATATAGATATAGATATAGATATATAGATATATAGATATATAGATATATAGATATATATAGATATGGATAGAGGTGTGATTATACACACAAAGGCACATGTAGACATGCATGTCAAAGAAGATATAGGTGTGGGTTTTTAAGTGAAATATCTATTGGAGGATGTTTATGACAGACTGTTTTCATAAATGGTCCCTAGGCACATAAGGAAGGCATTCCTTCTAGAGGGACAAAGAACCAAATAACCTTCATGTTAACTCCACTGTCCTTTAGCCATAACCTTTAGCTCTCATATGTAAGCATACACCACTGGAGGAAATATACTTTCAGTTGTATGTCACTTACTATATGCTCATGGAAGCCAGATCCATAGTGGTCTGAATTCCTCTATTGAAGAGAATACAATTATGTATAAATGGATTCATTTAGGTAAATATTCATATTTTTCTGACTAAAATATTGGTCACTTATAATCTATTTTTTTGAGGTAGGACCTTGCTCTAGTCCAGGATGACTTGGAATTCACTATGCAATATCAGTGTGGCCTCAAACTCATAGCAATTCTCCTCCGTACAAGTGCTTGGGTTAAAGGCATGTGCCACCATGCCCAGTTCTGTCTATTCTTCATTTCCATCAGGGCCATGTTCTTCTCATAGAAGTACACTACAGAACAGAATGAACACAATGCCAACCTAACATTGAGTTGAGTTCAAATATATGTTGAAAAATGAAGTTTCCATCACATTTATATGACTAAAATTGCAAAAACTTCACTAAAAATCACAGATTTAGTCATAAAAAGAGTTCCAAGCTACATTGCTAAATCCAGTGCTTGTAATCTACATTTTTCTGCACAAAATGTAACTCCTTACTCCTGATTTCTCAGCAGTGTGAGGACATTGAACTCTGTCTACTTAAACAAGTGAAGATTCATAGGTTATTATGGGATAATTTCCAGTAACTAAAATACAAATATAAAATGTATCTAAGATATATAGTAGAAATAAAACTTTAAATAATTGTCTCTGTGTCCTGTTATTTAATCCATATTCACATTTTATTTAGTTGCTACATGATTTCCAAGTCTACATCTCCATGTGTTCATAAGGTTTTCTGGCTGATAAAGAAGAAAATGTCCTCATTGGCTTATAGCACCAATGAGATAGGGACTTTTTTTTTTCTTCCAGTCTTATTAAAAATCAAAGCATATTCTAAATATGTGTGAGGCAGTTATTTATCTTTTTAGGCTTTGCTTACTGTTTCCCTCTGCCCATGTTTCCTCTAGTATGGTATCATGTATTCAATATTGTACTGCCCTTGTCTTACCCTTTCCATGGGATACTTCAATGGTCCACGTGCAGTTGAGAGAATTTGGATAGAAGTCTGGAAATCCTGGAGAAAGGACTGTTCCACTCTTCTCATGGATGTAGCCTCCACAGAGGGCTGAAATAACAGAGAGCATTGAAAGCTCACAATGACTGGTTAGGGAAAAGTACTTTGAAAATGACATAGAATTTGTACAAGAGCTAACATAAGATAGACTATTAATTATTCTTTGTTTTAATCGCAGGTATAAGATGCCAATGTCCATATTAAGACACAGCATTGAGAACTTAATTCAGAATAGAACACAGCCAAGAACCCCAACCCATGTGGGGAGACTGTGAAGTGTGGTTTTTGCCATCTAGTGCTGCAGGTCTCCTTACCAGACTATGTTCAAAATTAACTCATAGAATCAAAGAAAATAATTTGTAATCATTTTTGCAGGAAACTAATGACAGTTATAAACACAATATGGACTTTAGGGAATCTTTTCTGCTTTTAAGATTTAAATATATACCCAGCACCCATATCTACACGTGTATATAAAACTTTTAAAGTCTGATGCCATACTGGTTGTACTAGTTGAACACTTGAAATATGTTCTTTTTTAAGTGACTGACTTGAAGACATCTATGAGATGTTTAATAATCAAATCAAGGTGAATGTTATAGACACATTCAAATTCCTCTCTACTGGCAATTTTGAAATATTCAATCAGTTATTGTCAACAATAGCTACCCAATCTGTGCCATGCAGTAGGGTTAGCAGGTAATCCTCCTATCTATGTGTGCCCTGGCCAGGCTCTGGGAACCAGTGTTCTCCTATTCACTTCCATGAGATAAAAGGAAGAGGAGAAAGAGGACTCATAGAGTTTGGAGGTAACATATACTAGTACAATCCAGATGCAAAATACATAGAAATCCCTCAAAAAAGTGAAATATAAATATAATATGATCCAGAAACCCAGTATTAGATATCTATCACATTAAGAAAATCAGTGTATTCAAGTAGCTATACTCTAACATTTACTGTAGTACTCACAATATCCAAGATACAGAAACTACCAACATTGACAAATGAATAAAGAAAACATGGCTTCTACACATACTGGAAGAACATGCACCCATAAAAAAGATTGAAGTACAGAAGGACTTCATGGGTGAGCCTGAAGGGCATGATGGTATGAAGTCAAGTGCACACAGAAAGGCAAAGCCAAGAGTTTCTCACAGTAAGACAGTTTGAGATCTGCTCTGATATCAGAAGGAAGGAAGGCTCATACCAGGCCTGCCACCTGAAAGCTCCGTGACTTTTGTTAAGCCACCCACCTTCTCTTACATTGCCTTATAGTGATGGGGAAATGTTAATAAATTCATTGTGCCTGTAGGTTTTTGCAATTACTTTAATTATAGAATAGAATTTATGTCAAATAAATACAAATACTACAAATACACAACATATTAGCTATTGATGGCTGTGAACAGCAACTTGAATGAACAGAACACGCCCTAGTGTTACAAACACTAAGGGGAGAATATTGGCATTCTCTGAGTACTGTTAGGTTTTCTTTTATTTAGTATCTTAAGACCTAGCTGGTTGTCATGGGAAAGAAATAACTGATTTGAGCATAAAATAAGAGGCAAGAGGCAGGAAAAGTGATTTCTCACGTATTCTGTAATCAGACACTGTCCTTCCCAGTAAATCACCACATGCTCTGGATTTTAGCTTTCTCCTTCAGGACAGAACCAAAATTTTTTTTAAGGTTACGCTTCATCTCACCCTCTCCAGAGCCCTTATTTTCAGATGCCTCCCTATACTCCTATTGAGGGTTTAATCTTTTAGTCTACCTTTAAGGAGAAAGGTTTCTATGGTACCAGTTCATTTTTTGTTTCATTTTCTGTTTATTTTCCCCAACTTCTCTTTTCCCCTACCCCAACCTTTCCAACCCTATTTTCTGGGCCTCAATTTGCCTATCAGGTATGGCAGCAACTCATGCTTATCCAGGTTAGGAACCACACATGAGTGAGAACATGTAGTGTTTGTCTTTCTGTAGTTGTGTATTCACTAAGTATGATCTGTCCTAAGCCCATCTATTTTCCCAGATTTCATTGTATCATTTTTTTTTCTTACTGCTGAGTAGAATTTCATTACAAATATGTACCACAACTTCATTACCCATTCATCCAATGATGAGCACCTGGGTTGATCCCAGCTCTTAGCTGTTATGAATTAGTCTGACCTGTAACACCCACTACCAGAAATCGGTGCTACGCACATTGAGCTAATGATCAGAGAGATCCATGAGATCCCCAAAACAAGACAGGCTTCTGTCAAAGCACTTGATTACCCACCTTAAGCAAAAGGAAAGACCTTATTGGTGAAGACACCACATGCTGCCAACATAGAGCATGGCAAGACCTAGCTGGAATCTGGAAGAAAGCCAGTCCCCAGATAATTAGCCTGTCTAGTGCTAGAAAGTGCTACATGAGCTACTGGGGGTAAGTGGCCAACAATGGTCTGAGCAACCAGAGGCCTAAGCTACTCAGAACCAAATACCATGACAGGACGTACATGCCAGTGCAATAGTGACACACAGCCAGCCTTGGTGGGTAGCCAGTAGCTCTCAGATTGGCTAAGAGATCTGCTCAGTGGAAAGAGACCCATATCTGGAACTGGAAGCCAGGTCAGAATCCTATGGACACAAAGAGTATGCTCTCCAATGTCAAGTTACCACTAGTCTTTGGCTACAAGAGGGGCTACATCCATTAAAATGTCCCTAAATTAATAATGTATATCCAATTTAACCTATGCTGACTCTGCTCTCTTTTTGAGAATCTGTTTTTCTTTTTCAGATAGTAGTGAGACCTGAGGATATAAACCACCTCTTACATTTCATTCAAAGCCCAGGTGAAACCATAGAGGAACTGGGGAGATGAGCAAGAGTGCTGCTTCCATGGTGAGCCTGACAATCGGTGCCAGGGTGAAGGAGACAGACACTGAGGTTACTCAACACATTCCACATCAGAAATCCAGAGGCTTCTAAGAGCTCATCACTGAAGCAGACTTAAAATATACCCACCAGGGCTCAGGAAATTTTCTGGAAGAGGGGGCAGAAAGATCATAAGAGCCACAGGTTGGGACATCATGCCCAGAGGCATTGCCTCCCCCTATAACTGACTGTTGCTATCCCAAGGCATAACCCAAAACCCAAAGTGGAATGCCAGAAACTACTGAGGAGGGCCCCAGCAGTATGGAAGTGGGATGAGGGAAAAGATGATAGCAATACATGATGTATCCATACAAACTAGGTTCTTAATTTTAAAAAAAGGAAGGAAGGAAAGAAGGAAGGAAGGAAGGAAGGAAGAGAGGAAGGAAGGAAGGAAGGAAGAGAGGAAAGAAGGAAGGAAGGAAGGAAGGAAGGAAGGAAGGAAGGAAGGAAGGAAGGAAGGAAGGAAGGAAGAAAGAAAAATAATTCTCCTTCAGCTCCTCACCTTTGGCTACAAAGGCCCATAGGCATTCTTCACACAGACCCCAGAACCAAGCTCCCCTTCCCTGCAGTGCTGCCTTTGTGCACATTAACCTCAGTAGCTCCTTGGATGGGCTCTGGAATGGCCAAATAGCTGAAAACATAACTGCAGCATTGGTTTGAGCAGAAGGTGCTCAAAGGGATTAACATGTGAACCAATCTAAGAAGAAATGTCCTCTGCAATCATTGGAGGGCTTGACTAGAACAACACAGGAGAGGTAAAGCAGATCTTCTCTTAAAACCAGATGAGCACCTTCTACCCTGGCCATTTGTATCTTGCTTCAGACTTGGATTAAGTTACGTCTCTGGCTTTTCCAGGTCTGAATGAACAAAGTACCATATTAATTTTCTCCTTATTCTTCTTCTCTTCCTCCTTCTTCCTCCTCTTCTGTCTCCCTTTTCTTTTCTCTCTCCTTCTCTTTCTCTGAATGTGTGCAAAAGTTCTGACTGGTTCAGTCTCTTGAGAAGCTTGAATCACATGCCTTCCTTACTTCTCTTCATCCATGTATCACAATGGGACATCAGTTACCTTTGATTCCCTACTGCCTGGAGAATGGGATGATTTTACACCTTAAAGGGTTCATAAGCAGAAATCTACTCTATTAGCATCACCCCCAGAGCCTGTGCTATGAGACCCTATCTTTTATTGACATAGGCTCACATTCTGGGAACATACATGCTTGTGTTTTCTATCTGAAGTAGACAAAATGAACTATCATTAAACAACTCCTACCTGGAATGACTTTTTTTTTTTTTATTAGGCATGAGCATTACAAATTATTCTTTACAAAAGGCACTTCCACAAATAATACTTTCAAAAAAGTTAGGTGATTTATGAAAGATCTGACTCTCTTCATCATAGACTCTCATTAAGCATTTGATGGAAACCATTCTCCTCTTTTAACCTACAAAATGAATAGGAAGAGCCACATAAAAGCAGTAACTAGCAATTTTCAACATGATTTCTCAGATCTTTCAGTAGTTTCTCATCAGAGTTTTTCAATTTAAAATTGCATTGACTCCCATTTCCCTGTGAAAGATATCATATTCAATGTGAGTTCTGAAATTAATTTAGTCAATAAATGATTATTGATAATCTATTTTGTGACACTATCCTCAGCATAAGAGTGAAAACAGTAAGAAAATGAAATAGAAATGCCACCCCTTATAAGAGTGCAATACAGACTGAAGCCCATGACCATGTCAAAGCAAGTGATAGATAATGCTGTAAGATGGCACAGCTGTGAATGAAACCAAGTAAAGAGGGGCTACTACTTTTCTGGACAATGGAACACTCAGAAGCAATAGATTGTTACTAGAAAAATTTCAGGGCCAGTGATGGGATACCTTCTTGTGAGTTGTTGGGCAGGGAGGTAACAGATACCCCCGAAATTATAGGCCATTGCCAAGGCCCTTTGTTTCCCACCAGGAATAGATGGCAAGACCCTATTGCTGAAGACTCCACATACTTGGGCTGCAAGGTCACTGAGAAATCCTGCTGGGGTTAAGCTGAAAACCTCCTCCATGTGGACCAGGTGACAGAAAGCTGGAAAAAGCTATGCTTCAAGCCAAATGAGCCAACCGGTGCAATAGTGACATGTCTGTTATGGGGGAAACAACTGCTCTCTAATTGGACTTGAGGCCCGCTCCATAGGAGGGAATACATCCCTGATACTGAAAACGTACAACACCTGAGGGTATAATGTCTGCTGGTGTCTTGCTAAATGTATATACTATGCTCACCAAACTGCCCAGTAAGCACTCCCCTTAATGTCCATTGGTGACCGAAAGAATGTAAGAGCTAAAGGAAGGGTAGGATTCCTTATAATGTGCTCCTCTATTCACAAAATGGCCTGGATATCCATGACCTCACAGTGCCTGACACTACCTACACAAGACCATACTAATAGGAGGAAAAGATGATGACATCAAAATGAAAAAAAGAGACTGACTGAGAGGGGGAGAGGATATGATGGAGAGTGGAGTTTCAAAGGGGAAAGTGGAGGGAGGGAGGAAATACCATGGGGTATTGTCTACAATTAAGGATGTTGGCAATAAAAGTAAAATAAAATAATAAAAAAGAAGGTCTAGCAGAGCCTATGGCATGTGACAAATTTGCGGCATTGATATAGATGGGTAAAGATGCAACTCTGATAAGGTTGTCTATGAGGAACTGGGGCTATAAGGGGACCAAGTAAGACTAGGCTACAGTTTGGGAAACACAGATGACCACAACCAGCATGGACCTGCACAGAGAGGAGGCTGACATGGTGGGAAGTGGAGAGTGGGTAGAGGGGACAGAGAATGAGCTTTATAGTGTTCACAGAGGTCCCCTTGGCCTCATCAGCCATCACAGGTCTTGTATGTCTCTGAGGGAGATGAAGGACCATGACAATGCTCTGCCTTGAGAGTGGTGTGAGCTAACCTGGGTGTAACTAAAACACAAGCTGCTCTGTGAGACATGCATGGTGGTGAGGAGGAGAGAAGTTGAATAAGCAGGATATTGGGAATAGCTATAAAGGGGGGAGCAAAAGCTGGTTGTGCTTGAAAGGTAAAAAGTAATAGATCTTAGGCTGGAGAGATGGCTTAGCAGTTAAGGCGCCTACCTCCTAAGCCTAAGAATGCTGGTTCCAATCTCCAATGGTTCCAGTCTCCAATGGTTCCAATCACCAAGTCCCACGTTTAGCCAGATGTAGTGATGCAAGGGTGCAATGCTGCACTTGACCACAAGGGAGTGCACACATCTGGATTTCATTCTCAGCCACTGAGAGGCTGCTGGTGCGCCCATCTCTGTTTCCTCTCCCTCTTTCTCTCTGTCTCACTCTGTGTCTCTCTCCAAAAAAAAAAAAAAAAAAAAAAAAAAAGTAATAGATCTTTCTCCTGGACATGAAGTGGTGAAAGTGAGGAGGGTGTGGGACAAGAAGCTTAGTGAAGAAATAAGGCGTCATCTTTGGGTCTCTGAAGTTTGCTTCCTACTGGATATCTTAGTCTGGAGGTTGGAGTGAGGGAGGCAACTCTGCCTCATGTGGGAAACAGCTGACCAACAGCCATAAGAACATGATGGATGGACACAGAAAGATGACAGGCAGTTCCAGGTGAGCAGCTCTGAGAGGCTGGAAGATTCCAGAAGGGAAGATGAAGCCTAGTGGTCAGGGCAGAAGGAAGAAAACTTTCAGGGGCTAAAATTCCCCATGTCGAGGCTACATATGGTAACTTATATGTCTGTGGTAGGATTCACATAAATCACATGTTGACTTTGTGAATTTTTACGAAAGATTTAATCAATAATAAATTTAAATATTTCATATAGAGAGATATGATATATCCAAATTAGCTGGGAAACTATCAGCTAAAATATGCATCTGCTATAAAACTGGTCCAAAATAGTCCATATCCAAGTATGTTGGAAGACATATCACCAAATACATTATTTATTTATATAAAATTTGTGAAAAATAATTTTTTAAAAAAGAAAAAAATATAAAATCCCCTTTTTTGCCAAGATGTTTCCAAAAGCAAAGGAAGCTCCTGCTTACCCCGCCCCTGCAAGCTGAAGCCAAAACAAAGGCTTTGAAAGTCAAGAAGGCAGTGCTGAAAGGTATCCACAGCCACAAAAGAAGATCTGCCCATCACCCACTTTCTGGCCACCAGCGGCCCAACCCAAATACTACTGGAAGTGCATCACCGAGAGAAACCCGCTTGATCATTATGCCATCCTTTGACCATCTAGTCAGTCATGAAGAAGACAACAACACGCCTGTGTTCACTATTGATGCCCATGCTAACAAGCACCAGGTCAAACACTGATGAGGCCAAAGTCACTACTCTGATCAGGCCTGATGGAGAGAAGAAGGCATACACTCAGCTGGCTCCCAATTATGATGCTTTGGATGTTGCCAACAAACTTGGGATCATCTACACTGGATCCAGCTGGTTAATTCTAAATACACTTTTTTTTCACTATAAAATATATAAAATCCATCATTCTTTATTTCCTACCCTGTCCTAATATTATCAGAGAAAATTGTTCAATCATATATCAGGGAAATGCCTGAGAAGAGATATGTTCCCACTTCGCACAGATGTCATATTCCTTCCCAGAACATTGCGATCCCTAACTAGCCATGCAGCGCTTCCATTAGGGTCATGTGGGAGAGAAATTTGCAGGTGAAGTGGTTATAATGGCTATCTTTATCCTGTGGGTACAAATACAGTGCAATCTAAGACTTCCGTTATGAAGATTTTGAATAAAAATAACTCTCTGTACAAAGACCACATTTTCTGAAGGAAAAGAAGATTTGATATACTGAGAATTGAGTTGATATTCTGATCTAAAATTGAAGAGAGGAGTTCTGGGAATAGAATGAATACCTGACCTACACTTCAGTGTCCATGTGGGTCTGGACTATTCATAGGCATTTGTGTCCATGTTCCCTTGGCAGTGTCACCAATTTAGCTGCATATGATTTGAATTACATGAATCTATTTCTTCAGGCCCTATGGAATAGTTCCTTGGTAGTTATAAAAGATACAGGAAAATTTTACTTTTGCTCGCCTTAAGGCTGTCCTGTGAACTTGACATTATATAGATACTATTTACCCACCAGCTGGGGCCCAGATATAATTCGAAGGAACTCCCTGGATGAAAGCAAAGTAAGTATGAAGGACAGAGAAGGGACACAGGCCAGGATGATTTTAATCACTGCTCTTAGTAATTAGGTCCCACCCAAAAATCCTAGAGGTCTCTCCCTCCATACTGCTAATCAAACATTTTTCCTGTTGAGTGTGGTCTTTTCTGGAAGATTTACCTTGAAACTGACTCCCAGGCTTTCACCTTGCAAGTTTTTTGTTTGTTTGTTTGTTTAGATTTTCTTATTCTCATACTTCTTTCTTTCTTTACTAATCCTGGCCTAATGACCAGGATTTAATTCCCCAGTATCTGTGTAAAGTCAGATGCATACAGTGACACGTGCATCTGGAGTTCATTTGCAACAGCCTACTTTTCTGGGTGTGGTGGCACACACTTTTAATCCCAGAACTCTGAGGGCAGAGGTAGGAGGATAATGGTGAGTTTGAGGCCAAGCTGAGACTACATTGTGAATTCCAGGTCAGCCTGGTCTAGAGCGAGACCCAACATCAAAAATCTTTTTTTTTAAAAGTCTTTTTATCCTTATGCGGAAGGATTGTGACATTTTAACTGTGTGGGTACAGATACAATAGCTTTGTAGTAGATGATTTAGACAAGAATAAATAGTTGGCAAAGATATTTAACAGCATCTTTTTCAAAGTAAGCCTTTCCTTTGCCCATGAAAGAATAAAAACAGGGCAAGTTGTCCCAGTCTTCATGTTATTTCTGCAAACCTAGAATGCACTAAGCTCTAAGTACTAAAACTATAATGAAGCAGCATGTGGAAATATGAGAGACATGGCTGGGGTCTATCTTTCATTTTGGGGGTGATGCAAAATATCATAATTAATTCTGATTGATGTTTATTAGCTGAAAGCTATGCAGTTTTAAAGAATTACATATCCTAACATGTATGGTTTGTTGCTGTGAAAAACTGCGAGGTTTAGAGATTGTGTTAGATTTAAAGTGGCAAAGAAATTCTTGGAATCAAAGCAAACCATCAACTATGACTAACTATAAAATCCTATGTCAAACTTTAAGCTCTTCTGAAGTTTGAAGAAGTATTCATATCCTTTTACATAAATGCTTCATTCTTTGACAGATGTTCCAATATAGCAAAGCAAATAATTTTTCCAACCCCATGTCAATGGATCAGATTTCAAATTCACAGACATTTAAATTGGAAGATTAATGCAAAATGCACAAGTTTTTTTTTTATCTTTTATCTTCCCCAGAACATTTCAAACATATCTGGTTTGTCTATGAGATCTTGGACACTTGCAAACCACACAGAACATTTTAATGGAGTCTCTTTCCATTCCATTTTTGCATAAATCATTTCCATAAATCATGTCTGTCCATTCATTTTCTACTGAATAATTCTCTGGGAATTTATATAATGTTCCCTGTATATGAACCCCTAGCTCTGCCCCTCATCTTCCTGCTTAAGATGTCTCTTTGCCTGGTGAATGTTCAGAGAAATATCACTCCTCACTGGAGTATCATCTCCTGTGTGATATTCCTCCATCCTGTTCCCCTAGATGTGTAAAGTCAAACTGCAAAGAGTATGCCTTTGGTATAATATGTATAACTTAATAACTGTAATATTTATGTTTTAAATATACAACATGCCATACACAACAGTACTAGGTGAAAAAAATCTAAAATTAAATGTTATATATTAGCAGAAAGTAAGGTCAGGAAGGGCAGCAGTCCAGGAACTTGAAGCCATGTCAGAGGAATTCTAGGGAGACCAGAGGTGACAGGTCACAGAAGATGAGCACAACTGAGGTAACACTAAACAAAACCACACAAAAAAAGAAATAGTGCTTGTGATGGATTTTATTGATTATTCACTTGACTGGACATAAATTACCTGTGAGGGATTATGTAGATTAGGTTATTTTCTATGCATGTCTGTGGGGGATTATCTCAATTAGTTTCATTAAGGTGAGAAGATTTACCCTAACTGTAGGTGGCTGTATCCCTTAGGCTAGGGTCCTGGAATATATAAAACGTAGAGAGCTGTCTGAGCAGACCATGGGGTGGTATAGGCCAGCCACATTTGCTTCACTCAGGTCACTCTTTTTGCTTTATCTTTGCTGATGTGGAGATGTGATACCTGCTATCTAATCCTGCCATGCTGTTCTACCATGATAGGCACTATTCAGTGAAATAAACCCTTCCCTTCCAGAAGAAGCTGCTTCCATTTGGATATTTTGTCCCAGCAAAGAGAAAGTTGCTGACACAGTATATAGAGCGATCATATCTCAAAACAAAAGTAAACAGCATGGGAAGCCCTGTTCTAAACCATGTGAAGATAGAAATAAATAAAGTTGCCTATGTGGTTTTTGTTTCTTAATCTTGTATTTATCTATAGTACTAAATCTCAGAAAGAAAACACTATTATTTATTGAGAAATCACCACAGATTTCCACAGGGTTTTATTAATGTGCATTCCCTTTGTGGATGTACAAGGTTCTCTTTAATCTTTCACCTTTGGCTAACAGCCATTCTAAAAGGTATAAGGTAACAACTCCTCAAGGGTTTGACTGGCATTTTGCCTCACCAGATATGGTGCACAACACGTGATTTATGGAATCTTTCATAATCAAATGTATTGCTATTAGGATTAGGCAACAATAGAATTATGAAGTACACTGTGTAAAGGATAATGCCTCTGTTGCCTTCCTGTCTTCATGGATAAAGTACATGTGCACAAGAGTTTGGTAGGATTCCCCTATACTGCTCATGGGCAGATGTCCCCCTCCATGCCCTCCCAGCAGGTGGCCCTGTAGGTACAGAGCCAAGCCCTGTTCTGCTTCATGCTAGAGACCAGTGCCCAGCATCCCCTACTCTCTGCTTCTGTGTGATTTTATGAGATAGTCCTTAGCTACTCCAAGATCTCCAACTGCTGCTTGCAAGTGCCAAGATCTGTTGGGCTGGTACTTTGACAAAAATCAAAAAAATTAAGTGTTTTATAAACTGCCATCATAGCTCTTTCCCAAACCCCGCTACTTGTATTTGTTATTTTGAGGAAGTTAAGATAGTTAATATAACATTTTAAAAGAAATGCTTACAACCTACTAAAGCACAGAAAACAGAAGTCATATGCATATATAATTCTCATTATTTTATATTTAATTTCCAAATGAATGCTTTTCCACAAAAGCCAAGTTATGCTGGGGCTCTGTGCACAACCAAAAGCA
Organism: Orientallactaga sibirica; assembly: GCA_036365145.1. NCBI lineage: Eukaryota > Metazoa > Chordata > Mammalia > Rodentia > Dipodidae > Orientallactaga > Orientallactaga sibirica. Next base: position 16,916,677 of record JAEOAD010000039.1, read on the forward strand.
AAGTGATGAAAGTGTTTTACAGAACAAATGATCACACATAACCTATTTATTTAACTTTTAGAGTAAGGTCCTGTCAGTTGCTCACAGTAAGTAATCTGGAATGTTCATCATTTTTGTTATTTCCTGGAGCTGATCTCTGCAGAGAAGAAGGTGGCTGCAATCACAGAGACCCTCTCAGGACCTCCTGAAAGCCCACAGCCTGGCATATGGTAGTCATGCTCTGGACATTGAGACAGTGAGCATTGAGACTTGTTGTACGGACTTTCAGGGAAACTCCATGCTTGGAACTGAGTCACAAGGATCAGAGAAGAACCAAGTCTGGGATATGTAATACCCCTAAAACCTTCCATTACAATTACTGTCTCTAAAAATATGTACATAACTATGTTCTCTGAGTTTCGGTGTTTTTGATATTTATCAAAAGTCATTACAGTTATAGTTAAGCAAGTGTGCAAATTTCAAGTGTGCTGTATACAGTTGTCAAAGAGAAATCCCAGTTCAGTCTTCCGGTACCATGCCCAGCACAGCATATACTGCCCAATGTGCAGAGGCACTTATATATCCTTTACCTGTTTTTGGACTGCTTTGAGTTCTACCTACCATCACAGCTGGGCAGGGCATGATTCCATTGATGGTTCCTCTCGCAAACAAGAGGCTCATCGTCACTCAGTGTATATCCTGGATCACAGCTGAATGTCACTGTGGATCTGATGCCAAAGTTATTGCCATGTCTACGACCATTCACGGGGATGCCTGGGTCAAGGCAGGAGTCCGATTCCAGTGTCACACCTGGATGCAGAGAAAAAACACCACTGGAGAGTCGTTCTGGTTAATTAAAGAGAGAAAAATAGTACTTGTCATGAAACTATAAAGTATTCTGTATATGACCAGACCTAGGAAATTATCCAAGTGAGTAATCCATTATTGAACTGATAGCTGATTATCCAAGAGAACATTAATGTGAGCAGCAATGTCTCCAAATATTTGACCCTATTTCTTAAATTCATGAAAGGCATATTGATATGCACTTTTCCAGAAGGCATTTAAGTACTACAACCTTGAATAATTCATTGGCATCTCTAAATTTTTACTTTTATTCACTAGAAAATCAATGAACTGTTAAAAGAACACTATTTTTTTTTCATTTTTGCATCTCCCATCCTTCCTCTGCTCTTTTTTCTTTTTATATTTTATGTTCTAGTTAGATCTTGGCACCACACTGCAGCCTTCATGCATATGCACTTACACCTAGGCATAGACATATAAAATGCAATTTAAAATTGAACTAGAGTCAGTTTTCTAAACCTGAGTTCTCCAAGTCTTAACAATTTTAAAGTCTGCACTTAATCCAGCCACCTTTGATATGCTTGCAGGTAGCTTACATGAAGGCTGGGGGTAGGAGAAAGTGCTATGGGAAGGTAATTAGGGCCTGCCTTCACAAGGGTTTCTGCTTCACCTCTCTTTCTGTAATGCTCTATCTCTTAAAAGATAAAGAAAATGAGAATAAAGGGGGAGAATGTCCTTGTAATGCTTGTCTCTGGCATGACAAACCAAAAAAAAAAAAAATATGTATCGATGTGATTAGATTCTGTACTTTTTCTCAGCTGAAGCTATAGTAATTTTATGACCTAAATATACTGCAAACATATATATGCCTTGTAAACAAGTGATGATGGATGTGCTACTTGGTGTACAAGGGCAGGAGTTGCTGTGACATTCACCATGATGTGTTTGACAGGAGCGAGCCTCACTTTGTGTCAGCTGTCACTCCATATAAATGTCCACTTCCAGTGACAGTGATGGTTACAAGGTGTCATTGTCCTGACCTCCTGGAGAGCAGGGAGCTAGCAGAGAATCTGCTAGGCAAACCTGTCATTATTGCCTGCAGGCAAACCCAGGCCTTGCCTGTGTGTATTAGCATGTGAGTATTTGTATGTTGTCCTGTGAGTTATTTTCTTTTAGCATTGTGTTGGAATATTGAGTCGTGTGCATTAGCATGTGTTAGCATGCATTTAGTATGCATTAGTAAGTGAGCATGTGAGCACATGTTAGAGTGTTATCATAAGTTGGCATGTTGTAATATGCATTAGTTTATATGTCATGTGCATGCCTGTGTCTCATCAACTGCACTGCATATTGGTCATCAAACCCCGACCAGCTTCCCTTTTTCTTCATGACAGAGATGACTGAGACTCAGGAAACTAACTTGTGTGCATGCCACATATATGTTCACCACAATACCTGCTCATTGTTTTCTCGGCTATCCAGTAATCAGATATGAGTATTCCCACATCTTCAAATTTCATTAAAAGATTCTTCTCAAGCATTTTAAATTAATGTTGTAATATTGGTGTAAAACCACCATACTCTTGGGAATTTCATTTAGTTTCAATTCCCTAGAAGACTAAGGCTAGAATGAAGTAGTAATAATCCAAAGGTAAGAAAACAACAAAACAAACCCTTGTGAGAGATAGTGAAAGTGCTGCCACATACATCTCTTAGGAAGGGCAAAGCAGGACAAGAATCTATTGGAATCGCACATGGTGGGAAGATCAAATAGCTGGTTCTAGGTGGGTTTTTGAAACAGAAACTTGAAAAGATGGTTTCAAGCCCTGCCATGCAGTTTGGAATGAATTCTGAGATGTGTGGTGTGCACAGTGGCTCTTCTTTTGGGCAAAATCAAGCCAACTGTTATCCTGGGGTCAAAACTTCTGCAGTGCTTTCTGTCTGTTCAGGAGAAGGCCATGCACGTATATGCACACAAAGAGTGGGGATTCCTAACTCTCAAAATCCAAGGTGGCTTGCTGTGTCAAACACAGATGATACAAAGCAGGAGAGATGAATCCCCGTGCTAGTTTTAAAAGACATAAAGAATGCAACACAATTGTATCTGAGTGATGGACAGGTATGCTGGAGGAGCAAAGGGAGTTTTTCCTCAGGCATACTTAATGGCTCAGCTCAGAGTGTTCCTCAGCTGTTTCTGGGCCCTGTTGGCCATGCTCCCCTTTCTGAAGCTCCTTTCCCAGTTACACCATCCTCTGGCCTTGCCTTCCTTGCAAGGCAGGTTTCCCCTTCCTGGGTCCTACTTGTCCTGTCCTGCCTGGGCTGACTCAGGTGAGGCTGTTATCTGTCAGCTGCTTCAAGTGCCCTTAAAAGGTTACTGAGTAACCATGTCCAAACTTGTGCAGAGGACACTGCACAGCTCTCAGATCTCCAGGCAGTTCTGGGACACTGTTGTGTTGGTGACACACTGCTAGATTGGGTTGGCCTAGGGAACCAGCTCTGGGCTCTGGGAGAGCATCTGGGTCTCTGCATCCCAAAGAAAGGGCAGTGGGAACACTGGAGCTTGTCCCAAGGTACTTGCTTTTTTCTAAGACCCTGCAGACAACGGTCAGGTACAAGACGCTAAGAAGGCTGTCTTCAAAATTTAGGATCTTCATGACTTATGTTCTAATGAAATGCTGATCCTCCCTCTCTGGTTTCTGTGCATTTAGTCATCTCTCTTCCATACACAATGGAGAAAATAACTAGAGTGACCATAAGCCAAGGTTCAGTGTGTCATCCTCTGGAAGAATTTTTCAACATAGGTCCATAATCCAACACAAAAAAACAATTACACAAACAACACTTGGAACCTTCTGGAAGGATCCCTAGAACTTGTAGAGCACATAAAAACAGTTGAGTAAATGAGGGATGCTTCCTGGGGAGGTCATGGTCTCCAAGAGGGATCTACTACTGCTGTTTGGCTAAATGGTTGTGTTGTGTCCATCAAATTGTTCTCTAAATACTTATGTTTATGTCCATAGATTAGTTCTTCTCAGAGAAGCTTATTTCTGAAGATTGTGGTGACTACTGGGAAGACTCAAAACTCACCAAAATGTGGACAAGTAAACTTTTGGGTGCTTAGCATTAGATGAGACATCTCTATCATACCTTCCGAGGCAGGCTCAAGAAACACTATGGAAGAGGTGGAGGAAAGAATGTAAGAGGCAAAGAATGGAGGAGTGCTTAGAAACATTGTATTCTGACACAAAGTGGCTATTGCATTCCTAGCAACTATCATTACCCACATGAGACTTGTGCAGTCCTGGGGTTATCAACATATCATTATAGATGATGGAGGGGGCCAAACTCAAAAAGAGACCATGTAAAAATAGAAGAAGGAATGACTGGAAAGTAGAAAGGGTTCAATGGCAGGATGATTATGTAGTGGGGATAAAAGGAAGAAATGGGTGGCAATTATGCTATATATATATTACATGTATGAAAATTAACAATAAAATTGAAATATAAAAGAAACTTCTGTAATAACATGAATTCCAAATGTGCCTTTTGGCACACATTTTCTTAAACAGTGGCCAAACAGACAACAGAGGGAAGAGAAGAAAGGAAAACAAGGTTCAGTGAGTGTTTCACATATGATGTCTGCAGGCCAAAGAACTCTCTCTAAGAAGAAAGGTGAGCATCTGAAAGATGAAAGCATGTGGTTCTCTGCTCAGGGCCTTTAAAGACTTGGATAACTGTAGTATGTGCTTTTATACCATTCCTTAAAGAAGTGAAAAGTTAAATAGTTGTGAATAAGCAATGAATTATGAAACTTAAATTTGAAATTAATCTGAGCCACAAATCATCAACTTTTCTGGTACCACAATAAGACCAAATATTATTCATTAATAATACAGAAACATTGATAGTCCTAAATATATTACTTGTACCTAATTAAATAAAAGTAGGAAATGGACAGCAAGCTGCTGTGGCAATAACTGCAAGAGACTATAGGGAAAGAAAGACAAGTGAGACAAGCAGGAGTTGATGAAGGAAAGGGGTAAAGAAAGCAGAGTAACAGATGTAAGAATACCTCTGCAAGAATACCTCGGTGTGGGTGCCACTGCTGGTGGGAGTGCAAACTTGTACAGCCAGTATGGAAATCAGCAGGAAAACTCTTTAAAAAGCTGAAAGTAGATCTAAATTAGATCCACGTGTACGGCTTTGGGCCTATATCCTAAATACTCTACTATTTACTGCAGAGACACCTGTCCAACCATACTCATCACTTCTCTATTCACAATAGCTAGGAACTGGAATTAGCCCAGATGTTCATCAGCAGATGAATTGTTAATGAATTTGTGATACATATATACAAAATGGAATTCTGGTTATCAGTAAAGAAAAACAAAATAATGAAATTTGCAAGAAAATGAGTGGACTTGAAAAAAAAATCATACTAAGCGAGGTCACACAGGCACAAAAAAGACAGACATGGCATGTTCTCTCTCATATACTGTTCCTAACCTAGAACAGCTTGAGTTAATTGTAAGTGGTAGTAAATATCATTAATATTGACAGGAAAATAGGAAAAGGGGTAAATAAGGAGAAGGGGAGAAGAGATTACTTAACGGTCAAGTCAAGGAATCAAAAAAGAAAAGATTACAGGGTGTAGAAGGGCTTTCAGGAGGGAGGGGAAAGTGAGGAGAGGGGGAAATTACACAAAACTAATGACAACATGAATCAGCATCATAGAAACATTTCTCTTAGATTGTATTCTACATGACACTGCTTTCAATATGGTGATGAGGGACCTGGATAGATGTGCCCCTCAGAAGGTGGAGAAAGCTTAACCCTAAAACCATGGGCTCTGGCTAGTAAATCCCAGGGCCAGAATTGGGGTATCTCATACAGTGAGTCATTGGTCAGGGAGACATGAGGTCCCCAAAATAATGCAGGTCATTGCCAAAGCACCTGGTTACCTGACAAAGCTAATGGCAAGAACCTGTGCTGAAGACACCACAGCTTAGGCTCACAGAATATTGACAGACTATGCTGGAACTGAGAACGAATATAATTCCCTCCTATCTAGCCCTTATGATGCAGGAAAATGTTATGGAAGCTTTTGGGGGAAAATGGTTACCAACAGTGTGAACAAGCAGGAGGGCCTGAAAGACACAAAGTCAACCAGTGGTGCAAAAGTACACATCTGTGCAACTGAGGCACACAACTTAGGCAAGTAAGCAACTATTTTCAGATTGGACATGAGATCCACTCAGTTGGAGAGAACCCATACCTGATACAGGTAACCAAGTCAGAATCACATGAATAGGAAACTTATGAGCTCCAAAGAGAACTTCCACTGCTCTCTGGCTAAGAAGAGTGTGTATACACATCAGCAATTCTCTCAAATAAGGATACTTATCCCCTTTAATCCAAGCTGCTCTCACTTTTGGTTCAAGAATGTTTTATCTTAACAATGAAAGGGAATACTGGGGAGATCCAGAATACAACAGTACAATAAGAAAAAATAGTTGACTGTGTACCACAAGATGGGTCACTTCTACCACATCTGCTAGTGCCCAGAAGCCATTGCAGAGAAAGCAGAGACATGAGTACTTCCCTCACTGCTAGCTTGAAAACGAGTTGCAGGGAAATGGAGACAGACAATGTGATTCCTCAACTCTCATACAAATATAAATATAACTTCAGAGACTACAGATTATTCAACACTAAATCTGATTTCAAACACACCCACTGTGGTAGTTTGAATAGATGTCCCCCCAACATATTCAGTGTTTTATTAATTTGTAGTTTGGATCTGCAGCCACCTAGCTGGAGTTCCTGAGGTATGCTGTGATGTCTGGCTTTTGGCTTATGACTTTTCTCTTGCTGTTTGGTCCTGTAAGAGCTGGCCAGCTTCTTCTGCCATTATGGAACTTCCCCTGGATCTGTAAGCTTCAATAAATCCCTTCCTCCATAACTGTGCCTGGTCTGGAAATTCATCTCAGTGAACCTAAAGCTGTCTGCTACACCCACCAAGGCTCATGGAGCATTGCAGAAGAAGGGGCAGAATGACAGTAAAAACCACAGGGTACATAAGATTAGCCTTAGGCATAGTATCCTCCCACCTACGGAGACTGACTGAAGCCCTCAGCACCTCACAATAAATACTAATAATCTCACTGAGGAGGGCCCTTGGTGGAATGGGTGTGGGTAAAAGAGGATGTAAGAGTATAACCAGTTTAAATAAAAATAAAATTTTAAAAAATCTGGGTGTATGCAGTCTATAAATAATATAAAAGTATAAGTAGTTCATTTTGGGGAAAAGATGCTTAAAAAGAATAACCCTAAGTATCCTGTCAAACTGAGATGGAGTTCCTTTGGGGCCCATGGTAAGCCCACCTCATCCCCCTTCACCTTGATGTAATGGTGAAGTCCTTTCAGCAGGGAGAATGGCTGGGACCTTCTTTTGTTTTTAGTTCATTAGTGTTTTAAACATTCCTAAGGGGAGCACCTCTCAATTAGATTCCAGAAGCATATTTTTTATAAATATGACCATAAAATCATATGATTCCATTATTTAACATCTAAGATCCAAAAATGGGAAGTAAAAAAAAAAATTGGGACTGCCAAGCTAAGTACTTTTCATCATGTCTTGATGATCATTGGCAATCATTGACTTGTTATTAGCACCTGTTTGGCATCAGGTAAGTTTAGCTGTGCTTTCATTTCCTCTCTCCTCTGATGACAAGTTCCAAACACTGAAACCCATTCATGTGAACTGACAGACCACTGCATTCTGCTAGGTATCCTAGCAAACAAATCCATCCACTGGTTAGAAAGTATAACTTTAGTGGAAAAGTCCTGCATCACTTTTAGTCAACTGGTATACACTTCATAATATGATTACTTGTGTATGTATAGATGCATGTGACACAGCATGTGAGGACCTACTGGCTCTGCCTCCATGTGCATTTTGTAATCACAGAAGCATGGGCCATTTTGTGTTTGGATTTCATGTATTGTGAGGAATTGAATTGAAATCTATTGCTTACTGAGGAAATGACTTTAACTGTTGAGCTATCTCCTGAGCCCAACCAGTATCTTTTCCAATAATACAAATACATGATTACATTTCATGGTAAATACAAATAAATATTATTTATTTAAGCACCCTATCATTTTTATTTATAATAGACAATTGATATGTACATGGGGGAGCCCCACACCTAAGAGACTGTAAGAATAAGAGAGTAGTTAGAATCACACAGGATGGCCTGCCAGAGTCAGGTAGTTTGGCCAATTAACCCACTCATCTGCACACAGGAGGGGACATGGAGTTGTGCCCTGGTTGGCATCCAAGGACCACTTACTCTCATAATGGATGAGGAAGCCAACACTGGCCCGGCTGCTGTCAGTAGTGAAAAGCAGGTACATGTAGTTCCCTGTGCTGATGAGGAATTGTGGAGCCTGGGTGCCATGGTATTCTCCGATCAGTGGGGAGGAGCTGGCTGGCCCATCCCTGACCTCCAGTGTATCATAATTGACTTCTGTCTGGAACCTGGGGAAAGCCATTCAGAGGCATGTTAGTTGCAGACCCTTCAACATCATTTCTTGGTTAGAATCCTAAGTATATCCATAGAAGATATGCAAAATAATACACACATATGCACAGATGTATGTTAAAAATTGGAGATATACGTTATGCTTGAATTGCATGTTTTCTGGAAGAAATGACACATTTTAAGCTCTCTACCATATCTACTACTATTTTATAAAACCACAGATTCTAAACAAGGTCATGATTCAGCTCTGAAAGAAAAATATTGCAAAGCAGGTATATTTTCTAAGGCAAGTACATGATATAAATAGATGACAAACAAGGAAGGAAGGAAGGAAGGAAGGAAGGAAGGAAGGAGGGAGGGAGGGAGGGAGGGAAGGAAGGAAGGAAGGAAGGAAGGGAGGGGAGACGATAAATGAGAGGAATATGATATATATATAGATATAGGTAGATGATTGATAGATAACTTATAGATGATGTATAAATACACAATCTTCAATTAGTAAAAAATAGATGATTATACACTTTCAAAGTATTTTCCAGTCTTCTGTTAACATTTTATGGGCACTGTAAAATAGACATCCTTAAGTGGAATGATTCCTTAAAGAAGGAAGGAATTCAAAATGCATGACATTTAAATACCTTTCCTGAGAATCACCCTGTACATTTTTGACTCACACTAATTCTTTGGGGATCAACACCAGCAAGTTGCTAGTTTCAGAACTCAATGACACTGTAATGATTTGGAAAAGTTAGAATAGCTTCCAAAGTGCTTCCGGCTAATCTGGTCTGCAATTACATTTATATAAAGTTACATCCACCCAAGGCCCCTTGACGCAATGCCAGGGCCATTCCAGACAACAAGATAATTTCCTAAATGGGCCCATCTTGTCCTCCAAGAGCTAACCCCATTTCCATGTGCCTTTTGTGTCTCTCAGGGAGCAGCTTAGGCATTGAACACTTCTGACTCACTCTACGACTGTGAGCCAAACTCTTCTCTGAAGCCGGGACACCATCTCCATGATGGGCACTAAATATTGCTGATGAACATGGGGAGACTGAGAAGTCACAGTTCCACGTATGCCTCAATTACAAGATGGTGCTAAACTTCATCGAAGGATGCTGCCCTGTTTATCATTAAGTTGCGAGTACTCTTCTTATCAAATGCACAATAATCCCATGTTTTTGCAACTAACTGGAGCCCTGAATGCTTTTCTTCATAAAGAAACAATCTTTGTCTAATGTAGTTAGACCAGAACAGGACCTCAGCCTGCTGCATTTGAGGACTGATGATGCTGTAAAATAGACATCCTTAGCTGGAGTGATTTCTTAAAGAAGGAAGGAATTCAAAGTGCATGACATTTAAATATCACCCTGTACATTTTGATTTACATTAATTCTTTGGGTATCTTCTACTATTCTTACACTTCCTCTACGACAGTATGATGTACAACATCTTTGAGTTTGAAGTTTGATTATGTATGAAAATCATTACAGTTGATATATTTGTAGTAAAGATTTCCTGTCTATTTTTATTCCAGACATCTTGGACTGATCAATTCACTTCTCACAGCTGTCAGATTTCCAGAACAATGTTGGAACTTCAATCTCTAATGCATTTGATGACTGGGTGCTTGGCACACCTGCATGGGAATGCCATCAGCATCCAATTCAAGCTCTGCGTGCACAGACCCATCCTTTATGAGATTGTCGGCCACAGGCCAAGGGAAAGCTAATACTATACCATGAAATCCATCCTTAAGGAGACACACACTTTATCTAAGGGCAAATGTCTAAGAATTGCAGAAATGTTAGGCACTTAAAATGAAATTTACCAAAATATTACACTGAAATAATCCTGAGAAGATTGAATTGAAAAATATTATGCAACAATCTTTCTTCTGTCAACTGAAAATGGACTGCAGGCAGATTTTTTCAAACAAGAATGACATAACTGTGTTAGCAAAATGGTTTTAGTTGGATGTGATCATGAGGTTCATTGACATTTCATTCAGTTTATCCCTGAACCACAAAGTGTGAGAATTAACAGGAATACAAATTAATTTACTATATATTTATTGTTTGTTTGTTTGTTTGTTTATTTATTTATTTATTTTGAGAGAATAAATGGGTATACCAGAGCCTCCTGCCACTGCAAACAAACTCCACACTCATGCTCTACATTGTGCACCTGGCTTTTTTAGGTAGTGGGGGATGGAACCAGAGCTGTCTGATTTTGCAAGCAAGTGCCTTTAAGCACTGAACCATCTCTCTAGTACCTTTATTGAGCTTTTTAAAAAGCTTGTTATTTGCATGATTCTACATGCCAATATAAACAAACTGTTTTCCTTTATTTTGAAGAATTTTCCTATTGAAAATTATTGTCATCCAAGAAATGTGAACAATCATTTCAAATAAAAATAACTACCAAGATAATACAATGCACACTTAAGAACTTTGTAGTACCAATATTGTCAATAATGAGAAAATTCCTAGAAAACAAAAAGTAAATGTTTCAGTGATGTCTTGAAACACTACAATATGCTGACTAGTAAAAATCAGAATATAACCTAGTCAAGTTATTCAGATTTAACCTGGAATATCGACCAAAGTTGCTTCCTTAGATTTCAAATATAAAGCCTTTCTTTTAGAAATAGTTTTTAGTAATTAAATTTATGTCAATAGTGAGGCAAATTGAAGAATGTTTTAGCATAGCACTCAGATGCCATGTTGCTTTGCAGATAATTATATACATTCTTACACAGCTAAGCCCATCAACATTCCAGTAACAGTAACACATGTGGGTAACAGTGAGGCAAAAAATCCATTGCTTTAACCCCATTGCAGACTCTGCTAACTTTGTCTACCTCCAGGTACTAATGGTTCAGAACAGGGGGGGTCTTTTCCATACTGCCATGCAGGGTGCTGATGGGACCATGGGGAAGGGAGCTGCTCCCCAAAGGGTCAAATAGCTAGTAAACCTTAATTGCCCTGAAGATCCCAAATCCAGAATCCAAGGTAATCCCTTGGAAAAGGTCATGCAGGATTCCTCTTCCACCACAGCTCAGAGCTGAGATCCAGGAGTACCTAGAGGACAGCATGGCACACAAGAAGAGCACTGACCATGTCAGGGCCTGGTTTATGCTCCATGAGCTTCTTCGTGGGATTCACATTTACTTAAAACCGGAAGTGAGGATGGCTCCATAGACCCCAATGAAGAGGAAAATCTTTGAATCTTACCTATCAAATGTTATTTTGATGGAATGACCTGGCTTCGCTTCAATGACCCATTCACAGTTTAAAGAATCCTTATAGTAACCAGGCCATCCTGGGGGCAAAATGACCCCACTAGATGCTGTCAGGTGACCACCACAGGGAGCTGGAGGAAGACACACAAATCTGTCAGCAAAAATTAAATCTAGGAAGAAAACACGATTGAAGTGGAAATCTGAGTTACATATATACACATGCATATATATACATGTGTATGTATATACTCTGATTGTCAAATTTATATCTGTATCATTTCAGTATTACTTCAAACTTGGAGTAATTTATATTGGATTTATTATATATTACTTAAAAACACCTGATATATTTTCTGACATCATTCTTTATCCTTTGAATGGAAATAGTCTCTTAAATGTAAGGGTCAGTGATAGGGAGACCTATACTATACAAAAATAACAGACCAGACTCCTATTTATTCCAAATATCTTTTTCTTAAAATTTTTCATGGTTCAAAGTCAGTGGTAATATGCTTGGCTGGAGCACTGACTACAAACACAATTTCCCTTGTAATTGACCTGAGTGCTGTGGGGGTATAATTAGATGTTCACAAGGGTTTCAAAAGTACCCATTTAATGATATTATATAAAGGTAAAATATAAAAATTTTGTGCTAAAATATGTGATTGAATTAGGTAAAAGTTCTATTATTTCTATTTTTGTCTTTCAGTATATCAATTTTCCACTTACAGATAGTGTCCATGGTTCACCAAAGTGTTGAATGACTTCAGAAAGCAACTGGAATATCAATCTGCCCTCCAGCACAGATAGACATGGCAGTGACCATGACCTGGATATAAATGTCCTCTTAAAATATTTGTGAAGAACTATGAAGGATGGGCTGGGACAGGACAAGATGGGCTAGCACTGGCATCTATTCTCTAGGAGTTCAATCTGCTCAACTGGATCCTGGCTCTGCCTACGCTTCCTATAGGAAGCTCTATAGAGCATGGGCCTGGTTTTGAGTCCAAGCTTCCTAGATGAGAGAGAGAAAAATCCTCCATTTATATAATCATATCCTGTTTATTTATTAAAAAGAAATACTGTTGATGAACATCTGTGATAAATAAGAATTAACAAAGAAAAAAATTCTCATAACACTGAAAAATACTTTAGTGTTCTTTCTATGAGTTATTAACATACGTATATGTTTAAAAAATGGTATGCTATGGTTAATTTATATTTGTGTGTTTATATTTATATGGCATATAAATGGTGTACTTAGATGTTTTAAATGGTATAATTACTACACATGTGCGTGTGCCATCTTACCTCTCATATGAAAATTTTCAAGTTTTTTTTTTTTTTTTTTTTTGAGGGAGGTCTTACTCTAGCCCAGGCTGACCTGAAATTCACTATGTAGTCTCAGTGTGGCCTCAAACTCATGGTAATCCTCCTACCTCTGCCTCCCGAGCGCAGCGATTAAAGGCGTGCACTACAAAACCTGGCTTTCAGGAGCCTTTTTGGTCTTTGCTAAGGGCACATGGGCCCCTGGCCTGTGAGGGCACCATGTCCTGCCTAAACAATTCCCATTGTTTTGAGATTTGCATGTTTCTAACGTTGTTATTTTTATAGTTTTGTTAAAGTCTTTCGTCAGCAAATGACTTTTCAGACTTAGTACAATAGTTTGTAACATTATTCTAAAAATAAAGTTTATAGATCAAAAGATGAGAACACTTCAACTTAATATGAATTTACTCCATGGAACTTAAAACCATATATATATTCAATATCATGGCCACAAATTGATAGTTTCCCCCCCCTCCATAATCTTGTCGGTAATATATCTCATCAGCACATTATCTCATTGACACATTTAATTCTGTGTTGATATGTAACTAATAAATTTGATATTATACTTTTGTACTTTTGTTTTTGAACTTGTATTTCTTTTGTGTTTGAAAAGGAAGGTTTTTCTTAGCTCATTGTGGTTGGGCAATCATGACAGAGAGGAGGTGGATATATTTGGATATATATTTAAAATGTTAATAATTGTTAATAATAATAATTGACACTTTTCTCTTTAATTTTTTTTTTTTTTCTTTTGGGTCCATTACATAGGCAACAAAGCAGAAATATCAAGAGAAAATCTATGTAGCATTTTTACTAGTTATAATACTAAAAGACAAATAGTTAACTAAAAATCATATTGCTACTATGTATTGAATTCTACTCTCTCATGTCCTCACTCCTTCACTGAAGCCTGTGGCCACAGGAAGCCAGCTTAGTCCATTATTTGGAAAGAGTCATGAGATGTTACATAAAGTTTAAAGCGTACTGAAATAGAGGCACCATGACAAAATGTGGTTACGCCTTATCAAAAGGAGAGTAGACAGAGAGAAAAACACACACTGTGAATACCTGGTGGATGTGAAGATAAACACAGTCCATGGAACACCTAATTCAATAGGGCCACAGGAATTCTGTGGTTTCTTTCATGGCTTCCAGAAGAAAGCCACCCTACCATATACTTAATCACACATTTCCAGCCTAAAGAGCTGAGGGAATTAATTTCCTTTGTTTCAGCCATTGTGTGGTTCTTTCAGGCAGCCTAGGGAGGTAACAGGGTTTGTATGAAGACCCTTTGAAGATGGATTCAGGATCCATTAAAAAAAAAAAAAAAAAAAAAAAAAAAAAACAAGGGTGTAGAACACCAGCTCACCTTCACAGCGGGGAACAGTGGAGCTCCAGACCACGTTCCCATCCTGCAGAATGCAGGTGATGGACTCAGACCCCTGGGTTTTCACAAAGCCATCATCACAGTGGAAGGACACTGAGCTCCCTAGAAGAAACCTGTCACCAAAACGTCGCCCATTGATAGGAATTCCAGGGTCGTGGCACTCATTTTGACCAAATGCTTAAAGGGAAAAGAAAGAAAAGTAAGCAGAATAAAAACACCCAAACATTAGTTATACATACCAAGAAAGAAGTAAGGAAATAGAATATACTTATAAAATACTCAAAAACTCAATTTTGCCATATATGTTGCAGGATCTCAACATAAAGAGAGAGAGAGAGAGAGAGAGAGAGAGAGAGAGAGAGAGAAAATAGATGGGCAAACAAAATACAGCTATCTGGTGTAACTGACTCTATTCACTTAGAAGAGAGAAGGGACACAGTGAAGGGCAAGTAGTGAGGTCAAGAAATCCATTAGAGCCTTGCTTTTAAGCTGTGGTATGTCCACAGGGAAGATATATGATAATCAAAGATGTTCACCTGTGTTATAACATGAGCATTATTGAGCTTATCCAAGAAGTATTGCAACACCAAATGAAATTATTGCTGCCCAGTTCTAAAGGTAAATGGCATATAAATGATAGCCTAGGATTATTGATATTAACATTATCTTCCACTTTCCTTCTATAATGCATTGCACGAAATGTTTTTCAAATTAGAAAACTAAGGCAAAAGAAAGATGTCAAATAAAAAATTCATAAAATACATTCAAGTACTGATATTCTAATCCTTAGCCCTTGGGCCTCTGAATTCTTTCCTACACTATGTTGTTCTGTGGAAAATCGTAAGTGGATATATGGATGGAAAAATGGTATGATGGAAGGATGAATGGATCAAGAGGCATGCAGATGTAAGGAATAGATAGATGAATGAATAGAAGAATGAATGGACTGATTAATGGATAGATGGGCAGATAATGGTGAAGGACTTGATGGAAGCATTGTTAAGTATGTGGATAGGTAAATAAGGAAGGATTAATGTACAGATGAGAAAGAGTGAATAAAAGGATGAATGGATAAGGAAGGATTTTTGGATGGATGATTGGATGTGTGGATAGATGGATATTGAGGAATGAATGAAATTATGATGTATGTACCTATGAGTGCATAGATTGTAATCAAGGATGAAGTAATCAAGGTAAGCTCACGCATAGCAAAAGATGGAATGATGGATGAATGCATGCATGAATGGATGGATGGATAGATGGATGTAAGGTCAGACAAAGTAGATATGGGAGCACTCCAGCCCCTGTTCTAGGTATCTATGAAAATAACACAAATAGAGTGATCTTTTTTTTTTTTTTTTGTCAGGATGTTATACAATTTTGCTGGTCTCATCAGTCAATACAGATTACATTAACTTCTTAGGAATCACCCTGGAGCTCCACCTGCATTTCATATGAACACAATGGTGATGTGAAGGAGTTTCCAGTATAGCATTTGCTTACTGGTGTAGGTGATGTTGAATCCCCTGCCAGTAGTGGAGTGATCAGATTGAAACTCCAGGCGCACTATGTGTCCACTGCTGGCCAGCTGCGCTGGGACCTCATTGCCAGAAAAGGTCCCCAGGACAGTTATGTCAGAAATCCCATCGTCTTTGACTGCAAGGAAGTCAAACTGAGGTTCCACATCAAAGTCATTGAAGATGAGGTGAATTCTACTTCCGGGCTCAGATATGATCAACCAAACACAATTCATGTTGTTTCCGTATTCCTCTGGATAATTTGGTGAAAGGATTATGCCAGATGATGCCGTGAAGTTGAAGAAACATGAAACTGTTGGGACAAGAAAGTATTTGCAAGTGGTTTTTCACAGAGCAAAGAACTGATAAACAACTCAATTGCTAAAGAGACCTACAGTAGCTAACATGGCCCAACTTTTTAAAAATTGCTGATGATGGAAATCATTTTTTATTCCAAATTGTATATAAAACATTTAAACATATAGCACAAGTAGAGCTTATTGGTGATTGAATATAGAAATGAATTAAAATAGTCCTATCATATTTGCTAAAATTGCATCAGATATGATTTCTGATCATAACTTTTTGCCTTCCAAAGTACAGTTCTTACATGGAAGGCTACTCTGTGTCATGGGAGCTATTCACACATTGGAAAGTTAATTTTTAATTTAGATTTTACATTTTCTTTTAAAATGTATTTTTCAGGTGATTTAATTTCTGTTTTTTTTTTTTTTTTTTTTTTTTTGTTGGAGAGAAACAGAGAGAGAGGGAGAGAAGACAGAGGTGGGCGCACCAGCAGCCTCAACTGCTGAGAACGAAATCCAGATGCATGTGCACCCTTGTGGTCAAGTGCAGCATTGTGCCCTTGCATCACTTTGCATCTGGCTAAACATGGGACCTGGAGATTGGAACCGCTGGAGATTGGAACCAGCGTTCTTAGGCTTAGGAGGCAGGTGCCTTAACCGCTAAGCCATCTCTCCAGCCCTAATTTTGTTTTTTAGTTACTGGGTATCATGCTTAATATTTGGTTGTCAACTTGACAGGATTTAGAATCACCATGGAAGCAAATTTCTGATCACGAGTATGAGAGATTTCCTAGATTAGGTTAGTTGAGGTAGGAGAACCCACTCTTATTATGCATGGGCTGGTTTGCTGGACTTTGTGAAACACAAAAAGCTAGTTGAGGGTTGGAGAGATGGATTAGCAGCTAAGGCACTTATCTGCAAAGCCTAATTATCCAGGTTCAAGTTCCCCAGTACCCACATAATGCCAGATGCACAAAGTGGTGCATGCATCTGGAGTTTCTTTGCAGTGGCTAGAGGCCCTGGTGTGACCATTTTCTCTCTTTATCCCTCTCCCCCCCTCTCTCCTTGAAGATGAAAAAATAAAATATAAAGAGTTAAAAACAAGAAAGTTAGCTGGTCATTCAGCATTCATCTCTCCCCCACCTTCCTCCCAGCTGGTGTGACTATGTGATGCATTTTCGTGCTCCGGCCATGTTTTCTTTGCTGTGATGGACTCCTCCCCTACATATAGCAGGTCATTAAACACTTTTCCTTGCATGAGATGCATATTGTCAGGTATTGTGTCCCAGCAACAAGAAAGTAAGCAGCACATAGGTAAAAATGAGTCACAGATAACTGATACAAACAGACTGTAGTCCAGCTACAAAATAAAAAAAAAAAAAAAGTTGTAAAATCCACTTTTAAGGGTGTTAAACACCTCCTGTATACGTGTTTTCTTTGGATGAACCTGCTCTAGCCATGGCTGGCTTGTTACTCTACCTGATTCCATATGCAGTTTTCATCCATTGCCATATTTATTTACAAGTAAAACTCCAGTTTAAACTGGCTTTAACATTACTTGTTTTATTTTTTTTTTTTCATGTATTTATTTACTTGTGAGAGAAGAGAGAGAGAGAGAGAGGGAGGGAGAGAATGGGTGTGCTAGGGCCTTTAGCTTCTGCTTACCTGGGTTCTAGGTAATTTAATGAATTTAATGTGGGTCCTTAGGCTTTGCAGGCAATGGCTGAACCACTAAGCCATTTCTTCATCACTGTGTCCTGACTCACATAGGTGACCAGCTTGCCTAGATGCAGCCTAAGGAGGTCATGCCCATGTCTGATGTTACATAACATATGGTGGTAGAAATCCCATCCTTTCTACTATTAAAGTGCTCCATGACACCTTAGTAGAAGATAGGATCAGCTCACCATCTGCTTTTACCTGAGTGAGCATGCAAAAGTGTTAGTGTCTAAGAATACCTGCCTAGAAGAGGCACTGAGCTATTCCCAATGTTACTTTCCAGGGGACCTTCCTTCTGCCCCATGGCCCTGCAGAGCAGTACTCACACACACAGCTGGGTTTGTTTCCAGACCACTGGTTGTTTTGTTGACAGGTGATTACTCTCTCTCCAACCAGCTCAAAGGCTGCCTGGCATTCGAAAGTGAGTGTGTCCCCATGCAGGAAACTGCTGCCTGTCCGCTTCCCATAGGCTGGGATGCCAGGATCCCCACATCCTCCCTTCTCAATTTCTGAAAAAAAGAAAAACAAGTTGGTAGAGCCCATTAGTGAACAAAAGAAGGAGTGGTTTCCTTCTAATCACTGTTATTGTGAATAATTAAAAAAAAAAGCAGTTACCATTTAATTACAAAAGTTGAAACAATTTTTTTTAGTTGAACTGAGAGAAAGGTATGCAATCTATTGTCTTCTTAGGGCCACAAGGCCACCAGATATGCTGATGAGGCAAACATTAGAATTACTTGGTGCATCGTCAATGTGCTTCGAGCTCTCTGTCTGCAGTTGCTGCTTAGACATAAACACTAATTTGGTTTTAATCTATATGCTTTCGACTATAAGCAACACAAGTAAGATTGTTCATTCCCCCAGGATACTTAAATCAATGTAATCTATTTGAATATTCTTCTCCTTGAGTGAATGTTCAAACTCATTTGTGAAGCAGAATGAATGGGTTTACAATCGTCCACTGAGTGGAGAACATGTGTAGTCAAACCCCCTTCATTAAAACTCACTGCAATGAAGTCAGGATGCAAACGCAACAGACCTATGAGTAGCTGCAAACACTGATTAGTCGCCAATGTTAACTATGTAGGATATTATCAACTACACTATGCTATTTATTTACTCATTTATGGCTATGTTTTTATTTTTTTTATATATTTTTGGCTTTCCAAGGTAAGGTCTCAGTCTAGCTCAAGCTAACCTGGAATTAACTTTGTAGTCTCAGGGTGGCCTCAAACCCATGGTGATCCTCCTACCTCTGCCTCCCGAGTGCTGGTATTAAAGGAGTGTGCCACTATGCCCAGCTATGTTTTTATTATAATACCAAGGAACTCAAAATAACCAGAGTCATATTTTATTTAATTACTCACGTCTGGGTATGCACATGTGTGCACAGGTATGCTAGAGTCTCTTCCTGCTGCAAAAAAGTGCCTGTCTATCTTTATGCAGGTGGCTTAGGAATTTAACCTGGGGTGGTGGGCTTTGTATGCAAAAACCTTTAATCACTGTACCACCTCCCTAGCCCCTTGAAAACCAATTTTGAAACATCCTATTGTAGCTGATGGGGTTGTTTGGTAACCAAGACACAATCTTTGCTCTCATGGGCTTACATCTTATGGAATGACATGAAGCAATCACCCTATGTGTGGAGATCACACAAGGATGGAAAATAAGGAAGAATGCACAGAGTGATAAGAGACAGGAAGAGCAAATGCCCTGAGGGAAAACTAAATGGCCTTCTATGAAACATAAGCCAGAGTGGCCAATAGGACAAGAGATAGGTGGGCAGAAGTGCTTGGAGAGGAATAGGGCCTGGGTAGCCCCTGAAGCTGGCACTGAACATGGAAGTCATCAGACTGCAGGTTTTAAGAATCTCGCTATAGGAATGGTAGAAGGAGAGCGACTACTAACAAACACAGAGTGGGTCCTAGAACCCATTCCAAAAAATATATCCATGGAGTTGAAAGAGAAAGTCCTTGTTTCTGGGAGTTACATAATTCAAAACTTAGATGCTGTATAGTTGGCTTGGAGACTACAAAGTTGGCTAGGAATAGGCTGGTGTTCTGAGAGTCCAGGACTCTGGGAAATCAGCCAGAAATATTGTTTCGGTGGTAGGGGGGTTGTTCAGTCACAGCTAAATGTTTCTAATGCTTTTCTATCATCGTCAGCTTGTCAGCTCACCTTGTTCTTTCCCAATTCATAGCCCAATTCAAAAGTTCTTGTGCATACTACTAAATTTTCAATAGGCAATCAGCCTAGGATACTCTCAGTTATGGATGGAGACAGCCCCAACCTAAAACCCCTGAATCCAGCCCTCGTTTGACTTTCCCAATCTGGGGACTCCTGTTCATATTAATGGATGCTTTCTTATTTTTCTGATGTATCTGCCTGAACTGTAGCTCTGAATCATGTTTAATAAAGCCTGTTTTATACAGTCCTCATGCCAGCCTTATGGATTGTCATATGGGGCCCGGAAAGAAAATGTTTTACGACCCTCTGGGTAGGGACCTTCTCTGGCACAGCTTATCAAGAGAAAGGTTGATTCCTTACCACTTTCAGGGTTTCATCTGTTTTATTTTTAGGTCTTTAGAGGTTTTTAATTTAATTTAATTTTATTTCATTTTATTATTTGAGACAAAGTACAATGTAGCCTAGGCTGGCTTCAAATTCATTAAGTTGCTATGCATGACCTTGAACTTGTGATCTCCTTGCCTCCATTGCTTCCATGCTAAGATTTGGTGCACCTCTATACCTGGTTTATGGGGTGCTGGAGATTGAACTGAGGGCCTCATGCATGCTAGTCAAGTGCTCTATTAATTGAGTTGCAGCCGTAGCCCCAGGTGTTCAGGTTTATTTATTTATTTACTTACTGAGTTGATTTTCCTTTGAATTTTCTTTTTTATTCAATATTTTATTTATTTATTTGAGAGAGAGAAGAGGGAAGGAGAGAGAGAAAGTGAGTGCATGCCAGGGCCTCTAGCCACTGCAAATCAACTCCAGATGCATCTGGCTTACGTGGGTCCTAGAGAATTGAACCAGGATCCTTTGGCTTTGCAGGCAAATGCCTTAACTGCTAAGCTACCGCTCCAGCCCTTCATTTGAATTCTCTTCCCAAATTCTTCATGGGCTTACAATTTCCTAACTTGAAGACACCAAAAGAAAATTTAAATTTATTTTTATTAGAAATGACTAAGATTTGAATATCGCATATGCTTGTGGCACTCGTGGTGAGATATGCTCTCCAACATAGCAGACTCAAAAGGAAAGGAGTCATCCAGAAGTGATTAGGGCATTAAGAGGGGTTAATGGGGCTATTATGGTACTGGATTAGATACCCTGGCAGTTGCTTGTTTACAAACTAAAATCTTTCCAACTGTTTTGTATGTTCTCTTTTCTGCTGTGTTAGGGTATGGCACAAGGCCTACTCTTAGATTCCCAGTGTTCAGACCTGTTTTGTTCTAAGACCTTTTCTTGGTTCTCTTACAGTAATAGAAAATAGTTGAAGACCACTTTGTAACCAAGCTCCCTTTTCTAAGATGTGTATAGAAGAAACTTAAATTTGTGTTTCCTGTTTTTCCCAGGACAATGTGAAGCACACACTCAGACTGATCCACTCATGGCACTTTCTCTCAGGTGGAGACACATCCTCTGAGTGTTTGTAAGTATTATAGAAATGACACCAGCTTATAACATTAGAGGGGCATTAAAGCTTTCCCGACATTGGAAATGGTCGTAGTGTGCAGAATTTAGGTCAAACAGGAAACACTCAACTGAGGGAGCTAGTGGAGGTCAGTGTCTTCTGGATACTTCATTTTCAGGCTTTCCACACTGGGAGGACTACACATATCACCAGCTCTGAGCCAGCAGGCATGCTGCCTGGTACCTGAGAGAGCCTAAGACAGTTGTAGAGAACTTTTCTCCTTCAGCATGGGCTTTGGAGTTTACCCTTGAATTCAAGGAGAAAGAGCTGGAACAGCATTCCCCTGCGATTCAGGCATGGGATATCTAAGCACAATCAGTGCACTTAGACTCCTGTGTCACTCATGACAGATAAAAGCTGCAGGTGGACGCAGGGCACCAGGATCCTGGTGGCATAGCTCCAAGGTCAGAGGTCATCTTCCAGGCTAGTTCTGAATACCCACATCTTGGCCGAAGTCCACTTGGCCTTGGCTGTGAGAATTAAACAATGTAACTCCCAGGAAGTACCCAGCAGGGAGTGCTGGGTACATTAGCCAGCACGGTGGTCATTATGAGCAAATCCTAGATATTGCTTTCTTTATCTGTGATGTCTAACTGATGATTTCTTTTTTTAAGAAAGTAATTTTATTTATTTGAAAGAGAGAGAGAGAGACTAAGTGAGAACGCCATGGCCTCTTTTGCTTCAAGTGAACTTCAGAGGCGTGTGCCACTTTGTGCATGAGATTTACATGGACACTGTGGAATTGAATCCAGGCTGACAGGCTTTGCTGGCATATACCTTTAATTAGTGAGTCATCTCCTTAGCCCCTGATTACTTCTTTTTTTTTTATTATTTTTTTGGAGAGAGACAGAGAGAGAGAGAGAGGGAGAGAGAGAGAGAGGAAGACAGAGATGGGCACGCCAGCAGTGTCTCAGCTGCTGTGAACGAAATCCAGATGTGTGCGCCCCCTTGTAGCCAAGTGTGGCATTGCGCCCATGCATCACTTTGCATCTGGCTAAATGTGGGACCTGGAGATTGGAACCGCTGGAGATTGGAACCAGTATTCTTAGGCTTAGGAGGCAGGCACCTTAACCCCTAAGCCATCTCTCCAGCCCCCTGATGACTTCTTATACAGATATTGGCTGTGGTGTTTTGAATTTTATTATAATTATTATTACTAAAGTATTTTATTTAGTTAGTTATTTCACAGAGAGAGGTGGAGAGGGAGGAGAGAGAGAAAGTATGAGTGTGCCAAGGCCTCTAACCACTGCAAACAACTTCAGATGCATGTGCCACCTAGTACATCTTGCTTTACCTGGGTACTGGGGAATTGAACCTGGGTCATTTGGCTTTGATAGCCAACACCTTAGCTGCTAAACCATCTCTCCAGCCCTGGATGATATTATTTTATACATAACGTCAGAGGCATCACTTTGAAGAGCATACAGAAACACAGTGAGTGTAGACACACCAAGCATGTAGGCAGCGGCCCCTTTGCCTGTCATATTGAGGGTCAAAAGATCTTAAGTCAGTTCCTCCCACCAAAGGCTCAGAGGTTCATTGTACAGGTACAAAACTGCTAACACCTGGGAAAAACTTGTGTGTGTCACATTCATTTTATTTTCATTTTAAAATAATAGATATCATCAGGTAGTAGGATCACTGTTAGTTCAAGGTCAGTCTGAGACTACAGAGTGAGTGCCAAGTTCAACCTGTGCTAAAGGGAGACACTGTCTCAAAAACTAACTAACTAACTAACTAACTAACTAACTAACTAACTAACTAACTAACCAACCAACTAACCAACTAACTAACTAACTAACTAACTAACTAACTAAAACCTGTAGACTGGCAATGACCAACCTGTGTGGTCTAAGAAGATTCAATTCTCCATCCACACTGGTAGATTACTCAATAGCTACATAAGTATAATTTCATTGACAGATTTG
This sequence comes from Orientallactaga sibirica, assembly GCA_036365145.1. Lineage (NCBI taxonomy): Eukaryota > Metazoa > Chordata > Mammalia > Rodentia > Dipodidae > Orientallactaga > Orientallactaga sibirica. The sequence goes on from JAEOAD010000039.1 coordinate 16,940,139, forward strand.
GGGAACAGATTTTGTATTTTTGATACTTCCCACATAACCATGCAAAAATTTTTTCTAGCTAATATAAAAAAATAAAAATTACAACTATTCATTTGAGGGATATATTGTCCTCATGTGATTTGCTCATGTATATAATTTTATTTTTGACACACACACACACACACACACACACACACACATATATATATATATATGAGAGAGAATATATATTGATCATATTCACCCCTAATTCACCCCTATTATCCTCTCTTATTTTCTTCCCACTTCCACTAACCCCTTGCTTTCCCTTCTTCTTTCCAGGTAGACCCATTACAACTTACATGTCTTTTTTTGTAAACCACTGAGTTACAGTAGAGTTGTTTGCATGATCAGAGGTAATGGGTAGTTTCTGGAGTATGAGTAACTTACCAGTGGCTGTACCACTGAAAAACATGACTACCCTTCTCCTAGCAATTATTAACTGCCAAGAGCTGGAGAAATGGTTTAGCGGTTAACATATTTGCCTGCAAAACCAAAGGACCCAGGTTCAATTCTCCCATAGTCATGTAAGCCAGATGCACAAGGTGGCGCATGTGTATGGAGTCTGTTTGCAGTGGCTGGAGTCCCTAGTGCACACATTCTCTCTCTCTCTCTTTCTCTCATTCTTTCTCTCTCAAATAAATAACTTAAATTAAATTAATCTATTAACTACTAATAGTTCTTCTGGGAGGAGAGGGCTCTCATGAACCCTCATCCATCTATTAAGGAATGCTAAAGGGCTCAATCTTGTGCAGAAAGCCATTGCTGCTGTGAATTCATTAAATTCATAGATTAGTGCTGTTCTCAGCTTTGAGAACAGTTAGTTTCTTTTGGCAGTGTACAGAAATTAATGAAGAGATGTACAGCTGCTGAAAGTGGTGTGAATAAGTGACTGTTGAGTGCTCATCCCTAAATGAAATACCTATACCACCCTCTCCAAGGCTCAGAAACCCTTTGTGAAAGAGGGGATGGAAGGAATGTAAGAGCTGATGAATAAGGAGAAGTGCTGTGGAATCATATTTCATATATTTTTTCCTTGTTGTATTGTGTCAAAAGTTGAAAAAAGTCCCCATCGGGAGGCAGAGGGAAAAACCTCGAGGCCACCCTGAGGTTAATTTGCCTGACCAATTTGAGACCCTACCCTAAAAAAAAAAAAAAAAAAAAAAAAAAAAAAAAAAAAAAAAAACCTATAGGGGATTTCCTGGAATCTCAGAGTAGTATCAATTTAAAAGTTTGGGGTGGGTGGGAAAAGTTTGGCCCTCCATGTTGTATAATAGCAAAGCTCTGAATTAAGAACAACAACAACAAAAAAAAGAGTAGAAGATCTCTGGGTGTGGTGGAGCATACCTTTAACCCCAGCACTCAGGAGGCAAAGGTAGGAGGATTGCTGTAAGTTTGAGGCCAGTTTAGGACTGGGACTATAGAGTGAGATTCAAGTCAACCTAGCTCTAGAGCTAGAGAATCAACCTCAGGAAAAAATAAAAATAAAAAGAAGAGTAGAATTCGAATCACATTGTGCCCACATGGATGCAGTCCATCAATTCTATACATACAGACCAAATGTAAGATGACAAAGACGACCTTGAGATGTTCCCTAGGAAACAAATATGTTTTACAATAATGTAAAATCTACAAACCCTAGAGACAAGAAATCTCATCAAAGTACAGTTTCCAAATTACCAGCCTAGAGCTGCAATTGGTGAATGATGGGCCTCAGGCCGCAAAGATTTCTTCAGCATTCTTCTGACGTGATTCTCTTGGCTGCTGTGACTATGTATGCATAAGTCCACTGGCGCCTCGCTTATGACCCCATGGATGTGGTTTTGATAATGACCTTTAGAAGTACCAAAAATAAGTTTCACTTTCAATTAATTGTTTTTGAATTTTTGAAGCATTTTTTGAATATTGTAATAGCTTTCCTATAAAAAATATTTATTAGAATGACATTCTAATAAACAGCCATACCTAATAATTTTTATTTGATACTTTATACTCTACCCATAAATGTTTATATAATAAAATAGTAATTGGACTCACTGTTTGCTCTCTTAATGGAGCTGAGACTTTTTAAAAAATGTAATGTGAGATAGGAACACAAGTAAGTCAAAGCCATAGATGGACACATGGGTTTTTCCAGGGTAATTCCTACTTCTCACACTCTCATGTGAGTTCTTAGAGGGAGTTAGACCTTTCATTAATGCACTAGCACCCCTGGAAAGAATAATAGAAACTGTATTAGGGGACCATCAAAATGGATGGTTGAATTTTTGAGAGATGCCATTAAAACATTATTATTTGTATGAACTTGTGGATTATTTGACAGATTTTTATCTGCAAAAGGAATTTATATTCCACTTAAACCCATGACTCTGATCTGTGAAAATTCAGTTGCTTCGTTTGGTCCTTACCACATGTCAGGGCACAAAGTGACAATGTGAGGCAAGTCATTTCTGAGAACCATGTTATTCCTCATTGTGCCATACAATCTGTTACCTCTCATGACCACACCTTGGGCACCATCCAGTAGAAACTTCGGTGATACATGCACTTTGTGTTTCTTTCTTATCACATTCTGTTATTTTTGTTTGTTTGTTTGCAAGAGTGTGTATGTTGTTGTTGTTGGTGGTGGTGGTGTGTGTATGTGTATACCGGAGATAGACTTTGGATGTTTTTCTCAGTCTCTCTCCACCTTGTATTTTGAGACAGGGTCTATTATTCAACCTGAAGATCACTGATTCAGTCCACCAAGTTAGCTAGCAAACTTTAGGGTTGTCCTATCTCCATTTCCTGAGCACTGGGATGACATGCATGCCCAGCTTTTAATTTGGGTTCTGAGAAGTTGGACTAGTTGCTCAAGCTTGCACAGCAAGTACATTACCAATGGGGTCATCTCCCAGCCCACAGTTTGACTCTCATCTTAGATGCAGGATGAAATGACTCCAAGAAGAAGAGTAGAGTCTACCACCCACAGACCAGCATGCAGTGAAGGGAGGCACCTCACCCATCCAGCAGAAGGTAACAGTAACAGAATCTAAGTGTGGAGGACTTTCACTATTCCTCTGAGTTATGCTATCTTTTTCCCATAGATTGGGGATGAGAAATTAAGTGCATTTTAAAGTGGTGAAGCATCCTTCTATTTGGTGAAGTTAACAGCCCCCACTCTGACTCTGTTTCTGCATCTGAGTTGGTGGAGCTGACAAGTGAGGATGAGATGGGCAACAGACGATGGGATAGGTGAGGGTGTTCCACCCTCAGTCTGCAGCTGTTAAATAAACTCCATACTGTCTTTAAAATGAGTCACAGGGCTGGCATTGAAGAATACAATGAAAGAGGCATTGGGCATGTCATAGCCCAATTTAAGATGAGAGCAATTGGTAACTCGATGAGACATAAGGAGAAGAAGGCACTATTGTGATGAGGAAGGCCCATGTCTTACTCACCTGTAGCCAGCAGAGTTCCCTTCCCTGTGGACCACAGGCCATGAACATGACATGGTATTTTATGTACAACTGAAATGGCACCAGTAAGAATTAAATCCTCCCCCCCAAGAATCCACCCATCTTTCCTAAATAATGCAAACCCTAGAACACTCACATTTCCAAAAACAAGCAAACACACAAACAGTTGGTTCAGACTCTCACCTGAACTCTTGAAATGAATTTCAGCAAGCTGGTAATGTGTGTGGGGTCCAAAGGGAAGCCTAAATAATTTCTTAATTACACTCTCTGATTTGGATGAAAGCAAAGATTTGTGCATTAAGAGAGACACCAAAGTGAATCCATTATACATTTCACTAAAAAATAGTCATAAGGGAATGATTATATTCTGCAAAGTGTTCAATAAATAAGCCAATAAATTACACTAGCACAAAACAGCTAAGTAATCTCATAAGCCAAACAATTCCTTTTTCATAGGTCACAGTAAACATGTCACTAAAAACCCCTGAATTTTATTTCCTATGTGTATTGGGGGTTTCATTTGGCTGCTCATCAAACAACACATGCACATGCGCACGTGCACACACACACGCGCACACATGCACGCACACACACACAATCTATGTACAATCACTTAAATATGAGCATTTCATTTTCTTCACATCCTGAGAAACCTGATGGGGGACTAGTTTGAACATGGCAGTCCACTCTCCCTCCCATTGCTCTGGCTGTACTGGACAGCCTGATAACATGGCATCCCATGCTACAAAGTGTCTGACAGGCCTCAGAAAGAAGAAAGCCAATGCTCTATGTCCCCAGCATTGGTAACCTAACTGGTTTGAAATACATCTGTCATTTTATCACTTGTGTGTTTACTTTCACACAATGCTTTTCTTTTCATAAACTTTATTATTTTCAGGTTAGTTGTTATTTCAGGACACTTTTAGGTTCACAGTAGAGTCAAGCAGAATGTACTTTCCAGCACAGAGGGACAGCCTCTCTACATCAACATTGCCAAGCACAGAGTCCACCGTCTACACTAGGGCTTACTTCTGGTGTTGGCCTTGTGAGTTTGTACAAGTATGTAATAACACACCCACACTGTGTCATCACATGGCATTTGTCACCTCATATTCCTCTAGAATGCCCCTTTCACCTCTGCTCCCATGACCTTTGGCTACCACAGATATTGTTTGCCTAGCTTTGCCTTTCCTAGAAGTCTGTGGTTGGAGTCAAGCCCATACAATCCTTGAAGACAGGCCTCTCAATTTTGGTAATGTGCATTTAATTTTCCAACCTGTCTTTACTGAGTTGGGACTTAAATAATTCATGATACATAAAGAAAAATTCTATTTAAGAGAAAAAACTATGAACACAGCTACAATGATTTTGACACAGACAGATTAAAAATCACATTATGAAGTGATTAAAACCAGAGTGTGCCCGAGTATCATAAATAAACATCTTTTGCTACTTCTTTATTTCTTACTAATAGTGCCATAAAAAAATACTGCTAGGTCTAAGGATCACCCAAGGATCCAAATGACAATTTATAAGAATGGTTTGTTGTTAATTTTAATAGATTTAAATTTTCATGGATTAAAAGCATATTAGGTAGCTGGGCGTGGTGACACACGCCTTTAATCCCAGCACTCGGGAGGAAGGGGTAGGAGGATCACCGAGAGCTCGAGGCCACCCTGAGAATACGTAGTTAATTCCAGGTCAGCCTGGGCCAGAGTGAGACCCTACCTCGGAAAAAAAAAAAAAAAAAAAAAAAAAAAAAAAGCATATTAGGTATGAAGATGGAGAAAAGAGTCATATTGTGTGTGTGTGTGTGTGTGTGTGTGTGTGTGTGTTGTTTTATGGACTAGAGAATAGATGTATTAAATTGCCTGCCTGCTATTTTCTGTCTTGTTCATAAAGAATTTTCACTGCTTCCTCCCAGTGTGCTGGGAGTTCCTTCAGAGACAGGAAGTTGGGCTGTGGGCAGTTTTTTTTTTTTTTTTTTTTTTAATTTGAGAGAGACAGAGAGGAAGAGGCAGAGAGAGAATGGGCATGCCAGGGCCTTTTTAGCCGCTGTGAACGAACTCCAGACATGTGCGCCTCCTTGTGCACATGTGCAACATTGCGTGTTTGCGTCACTTTTGCGACTGGCTAAATGTGGGACTTGGAGAATTAAATGGGCGTTCTTAGGTTTCACAGGTAGGCGCCTTAACTGCTAAGCCATCTCTCCAGCCCCAGGGACTTTTTTTACTGTGTGTTTACTGAGATGGATAGTCCACGTTCACTTTTGTTTACAAAGGTAATCATCAAATATTTATTTCTGTTCTTCTGCTGAGGTAGGTACTACGTGTTTACTACAACATCTTTCACTGCTTTGTTTCTGTACTAAATACTACATTAACTGAACCTACAATGATATTTCCCCTAACTTATAAAGATAATTTCATGAGTGAAGTGGGCAATCAGCTACACATGAGTCAAACATGTTTCAAGGCTACTTTCTTTGAACTTTGCCATCAGCTCCATTTGGTCACCAGATTATATCATTATCTGTTCATTATAGCAAGAGTGGCTCTTCCCTCAGTTGCTTCATTAGCCCACATCTGCAGAGTTGGTGTGGTCATTTATCCCAGCACATGGTCCTTCAGGTATTCCATCTTCATAAAATAATGTCATTTTATCTATGAAGATAGCTTTGCCCTTTCCTGAAGGCACAGAGACCAGAAAGTCTGTTTGCTACACCACAATAGTTAATGATGAATTATTGTTAGTCTGTAACTCAACTGTATTCTCTAATTCTAAACCCCAGTGCCTTAGAAGAAGTGAATATTTGAAGTCGAAAATTTTGCCTTTGTCAATCAGTTACAATGAGGCCTATGCAGAGAAAAGAACATGTGAAGACCTGACAGGAAGGCAGTCACTGAAGGCCATGGAGCCAGGCTTCCTAGAATCCTTCCCTGCTGAAATCATGATCTCAACCACTCCAACTCCAGAGCTCATGAAAATAAAGTTTGTCATCCATGATCCCCAGACTGGAACATTTTAATGGCATCATTAAAAAGAACTGCTACAGAACTTTAAAAACAAGGCAGTATTTACGTACAGCTGTGGATGGCACACCTGTGCAACGAGCTGTTCTTCCTCCCACAGGAGCCCTCTGCTAGGTTCATATGGGTCCCTGTCACCTTCCCATGGTCTGAAGGATCTTCCCTAACTGGTGGTTTCTGAGAGTTAGGTCAAGGCAGTCTAATGATAAGTTTCCTAAGTGAAATGATAAGATTGTTGCATTCATTTCTCTGAAATATGGTTTTATGAATCACTTGGGAAGATTCTGCTCTCCAATGGTAAAGGTATAGAATTCTTGGAAACAGGTACATTTTTATCCTGTCATCTTTGTGACTGTGACAGATACTTTCATGTGTCATTTTAACTGAACTGAGGGAGGCCAGGTTACTGGTGACACATGAGTATGGTCAGCAAACTGGGGAAACCACATTCATCCTCAACAGATGGGCATGGTGGGAGTGTGGAAGGAGATTATGGAGGACAGGGAGGAAACCTGTCAAGGACTTGTTCTGGTCCCTTCAATATCACTACTCAAGAGACTACAGCCAAGGATGCCATGAGATTCAGGCAAGACTAGGCTATAATGCCATACCCTATCTCAAACAAATAATAATAATTATAATTATAATAAGGAGGAGAAGGAGAAAAAAGAAGAAAACCTGTCCTTGTGATGTCCATCATGGTGGATGGGCCTGATGTAAACTGTTTTCACACCACTTCTCTTTCAACCACATCAAAGACACGTGTGTATATCTCCCTGCTCAGGGACACTTGTCATACCACCATGTCCTATTGCAAAGGGGTCTCAAACAATCTGCTCATGCCCTGTGACTTCTCTGCTCTAACCAGTGTCTCTGTGTAACACTCTTGCACATGCAGTCCTCTGTGGAGAGGAACTGAGGTCTGCATCTTGCTTGCCTTGCTCCCTTCCCTGTCCTTTCTTTCTCTGGGTGTCCTCACCCTGAGTGGATGCCATATTGCAGGTGCTGGATATTTCCTAGTTCATTCAATGCAGAGCACATCTTTCTTTTCCTTACCATTTATTACTCAAGCTAAGAGATGAGTGGTGCACAAAGACATGTCCACTTACATCTTTCATCAGATGTCTCTCTTTAGATTTGAGACACTTACTTGAAAATGTAAGTCCACGCTGAAGGACTTAGGGTTTAAGCCACATAATTGTGCAGACCCATAATGCAATACCATGAAATCTATGATTATCTCATGATGATCTCACCATGATCCTATGATGGGATTCCATCATAGGATCTCATGATGCTTTGATGATCCCTAGGTGATATTATACTTGGTTGCTCCCATTGTCATCTGATGATTTCATGATGATTCCATGGTGATCTCATGATGATCCAATGATAAAATACATTTGGAGTGGATCATTACTGGTAACCTTTCCTGTTCTGTTTGTGTGGCTTAATGAAACATTAGGATTAGGACCTAGTAACAACTGCATGACCCAGCTACCTTACTTCTCCCATGATCCATACATTTTATTAAAGTCATTCTTTTGGGGCCATCCATAAAGTTTCCACAGTCTGATTACAAGTCCTAAACTCTGCAACCATCTTTTCTCTAAAGGAAACCAGACAACGTTCATCCACCTTTGCAATGTATTCTGAACAAGCCAAGATGCTGCATTTCTTCTTGGCTCAGGGTTCATTGTTCTTGTCTTCCATCTGCATCTTCTACATGAATCACTTCAGTGTTCCCCCACCTCCTCATTCCACTTCTTATGTTGTGGCCAAAATAACTTTCCAAACCTGAAGTCTAAAGATGCTTGCACATGGCTGGAAGTGCCTGCAGTCTTCACCTGTGTGCTCCACCAATGTTTCTCCCAGGATCCACAAAGCCTGTCTTTGTCTCCCTCCAACACAGGTGGGTTAACATTCCTAATGATGAAGTTTGTCCAGCCTTCATTTCAACGGGAAGCATCATAATCTCTCCCACTTGTGCCAAAACTTCATGCTCTGAGGCCATTCTGTTTAAATGGCACATACTCACTTCTTAATAGCTTGCATACCTGGTGCATCCACCATGCTAGTGGCCTGATATAAGACTTTTCATTTTCATTATATTTAGTTTTTGCTTATTCCAGACCTGGAAAGTTCTATCTTGGGAACTCTGAAATTTGCAACAACTCCACAAATTGCTAGAGGAGAATAAATGTTTATCTTTTATTTAATTAAAATCTTAAGATTATATGTATTTATCATCTAAACATAGTATTTTGAAATAGATGTGTATTGTGGAATGGTTGCAAAGAAATAATGAATACCTGCATAGTCTCCCATACTTTCAATTTTTTAAACAAACACACTAAGAGATTTTCAGTAATTTTCAAGAATATGACACATTGGGGATGGAGAGATGGCTTAGTAGTTAAGGCACTTGCCTGTGAATCCTAAAGATCCCAGTTTGATTCTCCAAGTCCCATGAAAGCCAGATGCAACACAACATGGCACATGTATATGGAGTTTGTTTGCATTGGCTAGAGACCCCAGCGTGCCCCTTCTCTCTCTCTCTCTCTCTCTCTCTTCTCTCTCTCTGTGTGTGTGTGTGTGTCTTTCTCAAATAAATAAGTAAGTAAATAAATAATTTAAAAATTTAAACCATTATAAAAAGAATATTTCAGCTGGACGCTGAACCTGAGGAGAAGATTAGCCTATTGTACCTCACCAGGGCCCCAGCTGAAACCATAGAGTAACCGGGTAAATGGGCAAGAGTGCAGCTTTCTTGGTGAACCTGACACCAGCACAAGGCTGAAAGAGATAAACACAGAGAACACTCAACTTCTACTAAACTAGAAATCTAGAGTCACAAAGGCTCCCAAGACTTCATCACTGAAGTAGAACTAAAATGAACCCAACATGGCTCAGGGAAATTAACGGAAGAGGGGGAGGAAAGAGTGTTAGAGCCACAAGTTGGGTCATTATGCACACAGACATTGCCTCTTCCCCATAATTGTTGGCTACCCCCATAATGCACGACCCACATTCCCCAATGAGGAGGGTCCCTTCAGAGGGGGGAGAACAGGGAGAAGGTTACCAAAGGCACCATCATGAATATAATATATATATATATATATATATATATATATATATATATATATGACTATGACACGTTGTTACTGACTATAGTTGCTGTGTTGTTCAATGTATCTTTGCACTGTCTCCTTCTGACTGAAATCTTGTCCTTCAATCAGCATCTACCTCCCCATGCCCACAGAGATTTCAATTACCATATGCAGATTCACCATTACCACTCACTTCTGATCTACTTACTCAAGATGCCTTTATCTAGTTTCTAACTAACTTCAGTTTCAGCATGGGATGCAATCTTAACTAGAACATTCAAAATTATAAAGACATGTTAGATTATACTCAGATACAGATTTTAATATATGCTGGTGTTTTATGATTTCCAGTAAATTTTACTCCATTGTCTCAGATTGAGATAGAACAAACTGAAAAATATACAATACAGTTAACATCTCATGTCACGTATTAGTTACTTTTCTTATTGCTATGACAAAATACCTAACAAAAAAACTTAAGGTGGAAGGATTTATTTCAGTTTACATTTCTTGGATATAGAATAGTTCAAAGGGGCTGGAGAGATGACTAAGTGGTTAAAGGTGCTTGCATAAAAAGCTTGATGACCTGAGTTCAATCCTCCAGTACCCATATAGAGCCAGATGCACAAAGTGGTACTTATGTCTAGAGTTCATATGCAGTGGCAAGAAGCCACTCTCTCTGTCTGCCTCTTTTTCTGTCTCTCTCACTCTCAAATCAATCAATCAATAAAATATTTTTATAAAGAACAGCTCAAAGGCAACCTGGATAACACAGCTAACATTTTCTCAGAATAAAAAGTAAAAAAGAGGAGTAGGAAGGGAAGTCCTGGAAGGGAAGTCATGGCAGTAGAAGTATGAAGCAGCTGGTCATACTGCCGCCACAGTCAGGAAGCAGAAAGAGATGAATATTGTGCTCTGCTAATTTTATCCCTTCTTATAGCCCAGGACTCCAACCCAGGTAGTGCCACTGCCCATGGGTAGTGTAACTTGTCTTACCTCCATTAACTCACTCTAGAAAATTCTTCAGAGACATGCTCAGAAATTTGTTTCCATGGTGATTCTAAATCCTTTCACATTGACATCTGAGATGAACCATCACAGATGGGAAAATGAAATATTCATTTTTATTATTAAAATTCATTTGTTTTATTTTGAAGTATATCCCCAAGTTTTCATGTGAGTAAGTTTTTTAAAACTTCCATAAAAGCATGTTGGGCTTAGATCACATTTGGTTTGGGGGATTAAAATCAACCATTTGCTGTATCTGCCTTTTAAAAAATTATTCATAGCACAAAATAATAGCCCGACTGGAATATGGGCTGACAACCCAAATAGGCATTTCAATCTCTGTGTGCTTTGTGCTCTGTGACCTGTCTCCACAGCTAGAGGAGAAATTCAACCACTCTCCCTGGTTCTTTCTTTGATTCTAGAAGCACCAGGAAAGTTATTTGTATTAACATGCTCAACAGATGGAACTAAATCCTAGAATTATATCCAGCTATGGTCATACACACAGGAAGTAATCACTGGAAATCTCAAGTGATAATTTCTGATAGTACCAGCTAATATCCATATCTCTAGAGAACTGGAGTTATGAAGAACTTTTAAGTTGTGGCATACTTTGCTCATAGTGATGTGCTTGGCCATGTCTGTCCATTCTTAACACAACTTCTCACTTCCTGCAGGGCATGTGGAATATATTAGGGTGATGCAGTCTCATTCACCATAAGAAAAGTTCATATATAGCCAAGCTTGGTAGCACAGCATAATCCCAGCTACTGGGGTGGCTATTGGGGGATTTCAAGCTCAAGGCACATGTGGGCTATAGAGAAAGTTCAAAACCAGCATATGTAACTTAGCAAACCCTGTCTCAAAATATATAGTAAAAGGGGGTTTAGAGATGTAGCTCTGTAGTAGGAAACTTGCCTAGTATCTGTGAGGCTCTAGGTTCAATCCCCAGGATAGAACAACAAAAAATATTTCACTTAGGTATTTGACATCATAACAACATTGATATATTCCTCATGGGTTATTATAGCATGACTGCTACTAAACCATAAAAACCATGTTGCCATAGCACCTTGAAAAATAGTACTTTAAAAGAGTGAAATCCGGTCTGGAGAGATGGCTTAGCAGTTAAGGCATTTGCCTGCCAAGCCTAAGGACACATGTTTAACCCTCCAGGTCCCATGTAAGCCAGACGCGAGGGAATACAAGTGCACAAGGTCATTGCATGTGCACTAGGTGGTGCACACATCTGGAGTTTGATTACAGTTGCCAGATGTCCTGGCATGCCAATTCTCTATCTATCTATCTATCTATCTATCTATCTATCTATCTATCTATCTATCTATCTGTCTCACTCTCCTCACACTCTCACTCCAACTCACCTACTCTCACTCTCCTACTCTCTTGCATAAAAAAATAAAATAAAACTGTTGGGCTGGAGAGATGGCTTAGCGGTTAGGCGCCTGCCTGCAAAGTGCTCATTCTATTCTACAGGAAGGAAGAAGACCTGTTCTATTCTCCAGGTCCCATTTAGCCAGATGCAAAAGTGATGCAAGCACGCAATGCCACACATGTGCACAAGGGGACACACACATCTGGAGTTCATTCACAGAGGCTGAGAGGCTGCTAGCGTGCCCATTCTCTCTCTCTCTCTCTCTCTCTCTCTCTCTCTCTCCTTCTCTGTCTCTCTCAAATTAAAAAAATCAAAAAAACAAAACTGTTAACATCTTTTGTCTTAGAAAGCTACAGCTGTTATCCACTGTAACATGACAGCAAACCTTTTATACTCTGCTAAGACTTAGTTTCTTACACACTGGGTATTCTGAGACAAGTGGTGCTATGTCCACCCTTTCTCTCACTTGCAATTTACTGCCATCTCTACCAAGTTAGGGTTTAAACCCCACACTAGCTGCTGTGCCAAGCCTTTCCACCATTGTGGGTGATTCCTATTGATAAAGAGAATATGTGCTCATGATCAGCTTCCATTTGCTGGCCAGAGGAACAGCAGATAAAATAAGTTTTCTGAGCATGTGTCCATATCTCATCTGCTCTCAGATTCTCAAATTTTAGGAGTTTTAATTCTCCTGCTATCTCTAAAATTATTGATTTGCTCTCATCATCTTCAAAAAAACAAGATTGCTGCTTCAAAATGACAAACCTGTGCTTCGAGGCCATTGCCTGAAACTTTTGGCACTGTATGGACTGGGCCGACATACCTGCAAACAATTTTCACATAGTATAGTCATGTCAAGCTATTCCCACATCCTTTATGCACTGTGTGATCAGGTCTAACATGACTGAAACCTGTCTGTACATGGCATAGCTGTGTTCTTGGAAACCCACACAGTCTCCTTTGCCTATTTCCTTGTCTGTTATGAGCAACACCCTTACCCTGGAAAATAGTAGATTGCTACTGCAGTGCCCTGGGCTTGTGAAAATCATGTGTAATCATGGATAATTATGGTGTTCAAGGGAAATTCAGCCTCATGCATAAAATGCCATATTTGCTTTTCACACAGATGTGTTTTGTTTGAATAAAATAAAAATGAGATGCTTTGAAAGGTGTGGTCAGGGCTAAGGTTAGTGAGGCATTATATCTGCCTGACCTCCCTTCCCCTTTTTTTTTTTTTTTTTCCTTTGTTTTTTCTAGGAAGGGTCTCACTCTAACCCAGGATGACCTGGAATTCACTATGTAGTCTCAGTGTGGCCCTGAACTCATGGAGATCCTCTTACCTCTGCCCCTGAGTGCTGGGATTAAAGGCGTGCACCTCCACACCCGGCTTCCCTTCCCCTTCTTGATCCCATGATAGATCACTGGATACCACAACCTCAGGACAGATGTTCCCACAGAAGCCACCATGAAGGGTGCTCTTGTCTCCGGTCTCATAAACTGTGAGGGTGTAAGTTTTCACATTCAACTTTAAGACTGTCTAAATTCTTTACAAGAGCTCCTGGAAGTCAGGGTTCTATCTGTGGTATAGTCCAAACATCAAGATACTGGGTTTCTGAGGGCACGTATTGTGAAAGATATGGTATGAACCAAGACATGGGCCACTTGTAGACTTCCTGGTCTCCCTGATTATAGCGGTCACATGAGTGGGATTTATGGGCATTGAGTTTGAGATGCAGATTCCAATTCAACTAGATCATCATCTCTTTTGGGTCAGGAGGTCTGGCTTTTCATAACCTCCAGCCTCCTAAAATGTGGACCTGTATTGATGCCATAGAAACACATGAAAGCAAGAGAGTCATTGAATCACTGCAAGCTCGATGCGCTTCTAAACATGTGACCAAGCATGTGCAGTGCTACATAATAACACAAGTTTTGTAAGAGATGAGGAAGGTTATATCTTGTTAAATAATATGGTCTTTCTGGGCTGAGGACAAGGCTCAGTTGCCATGCAAGCATGGGAACCTACTTCAGATCCCTCTGCACTCATACAAAATGACAAGTGTGGTAGAATACACCTGTAATCCCAAAACTGGAGATGTGGAATCAGAAATACTCCTAGGGTTTTCTGTCCAGATGTCCTTGAGCTCTAGATTCAGTGAGAGACCCTATCTAAAAGAATAAGGTGGAGAGTAATAGAGAAAGACACAAGACATTAATTTTTTGGCTAAACACACACAAGAATATGCATACATTTGTACCCACACACCACACATACATAGTATTATTTTTAATATTATAGATTTTTTTCAAAGACTTGGAAAATGAATAGAAAGGATCAGTTAGTAATAAAAAGCACCCTGGGGTAAATGAAAGGGGAATATGATGCAATTTTATTTTCCAGGAGTAAGTTAGTAGAAATTCAGTTAGGAAAAAATCATCTACTATAACATATATTGTATTGGAAACACATAACTGTAAATTGCCTTGGTGGGGGTATGGCTGGGTATTGCTCAGAAGACATACCTGCTTTGAGTGGTGGGGTTGTTTTGTTATCCCTAAAGCCATCCAAAATTTAACCTTCTTGCCTATCAATTGACACATTTCTGAGAGTATCTGATGCCATGTCTACAGGGAGGACCTGTACAGGCTTACAATCCATACAAACCACATCTCCTGTCAACTTGATAAACAGGACCACTGCATTCTTTCCAAAATAACAAATGAAGGATGCCATTGGAACCAGTAGATGGACCAAATATTTATGTTTGTCTTTAAACAGACTGTGTGTGTGTGTGTGTGTGTGTGTGTGTGTGTGTGTGTGTGTGTACGTGCTCATGCGCAGGCACACAAGTATTTTATTTTTGAACAAAGAAACAAAGGTATTTATGTTGGCATGGTATGGGAAACTATTCCTTAGCTACCTGGAAATCTCATACCACTGTAAATTCTCATATCTAGTCAAGCCCTTTAAACACTCATGACACCAACCCTCAGTGGCAGTAAAGGGCACAAAAGAAGAAAAGTCAATAAATATTCCAATTAATTTGATCACCTGAAATTTTCTAAGAAATGGACAAACATTATTATCACATTTCACATAGCTAATACCTTCAAAAACTTATTGTATATCCACATTCACTGATAGAAGTCATGTTCAGAAATGAAATTTTCTATAAATCCCATTGCATTCTCTTGTTCTTTTTTAGACTGTGTTCTAGAAACCAAAGAGCTTGGGCCTTAGATCTAATCCCCAAATCTCAGCAGTACCACATTTTATCTATGGAACTTTTGGATAGTTATTTGAGGGATCTATTTCCAGTGGTACATAATGTCAACTAATTACAATGATGCCTAGTGTATATTAAATTTGACCAATTTTCTATTATTAATATTTTTATTTATTAGTTTTCATCATAATTCATTAACCTTGATTATTATCAAACTAAATCTTCTAAATTATTTAAGATACATTAAAATATAAAACAGTTCTGTCTTATTCCTTGCAAATATTGACACACCGAACTAATCATGAGGTGAACCTCAGACAATCCCCAAATTGAAGGCCTTCCTCAATACTTGCCAATACTCTGCAAAATTCTTCCAAGTGCTCAAGGTCATCAAAATTGAGGCAGGTCTGAGAAATAGTCACAGTCCAAAGAGGCCCAGGGAGGCAAGATAACTACATATGATTTGGATCATAAAAGAGACCCTGAGGCAGGAAGAGGAAAGGTAAAAGTTTGCGGACACTTGAGCAAGATATGAGCTTCAGCTCATGTTACAGAGTTATGACAAGTTTCTAGGAGGAAATTAAGGTGGCAGCAACCAGCTTCTAGGTGTGAGGTGACAAAATAGGACTTTGTGTAGTATCCCTGTGACTTCTGTGCAAGTCTAAATTTTATATAGGGTTTATTTTATTTTGTATGAATGTGTTTGTGGCAGAGGTGTGTGTGTGTGTGTGCACGCACGCATGTGTGTGTGTGTCCATATGCATGTCAGTATACCTTTGTATGGGTGTATATGAAGATCAGAAGTTGACCTCTGGTATCTTCCTCAATTTTTATTTTGTTAAGAAATGTCTCTTATTTTAACCCAGAACTCACTGATTCAGCTAGTTTAGCTAGTTAGGTTGCTCCATGGATCTTCCTGTCTCCACTTCCTTGTGAGGCTGAATTATATGGGCCTCAATACCTACCAAGCAATTTCATGGGTGCTAGAGATTAGAACCTAAATCCTCATACTTGTGGGGAAAGTATTATATCAATTGAGTCTTCTTCCCAGCCCCTACTTTAGGGTTTAATGCATTTTAAAGGAGACAAATCTGTGTAATGTGTACTTAGTAATTTAGCCAAATACTGCAATGTTGGATCTCAGTAACTTTGCCATACTTTCAATGATCATCAATGTAAAATATAGTTTTATAGTTCCTATCTTGCTTGTTAGACCCCATCATGTTCCTGCATTAAGAAAATTCTTTAATATATGTAAGGACATGGACAAGTTTTACACACAGGCATAAATCATGTGTAAATAAAGTGCATCTTGTGACTGAGATCACAGATACGCCTGGCTCTGTTGTGACTCCAACAATTTGTTTTTATACCCATTGAAAGGAGCATTGCTACCTGCTTACTGCTTTCTTCTGGGTTGCCCTTATGGAAGGAACTCAAGTCTGTGTAAATTTTTGCTGCCGTCATAGGCGTTTTACTACAATAATTGAAAACAATAAAACAGCATTTCCCTGGTTCAGTACTCA
Organism: Orientallactaga sibirica; assembly: GCA_036365145.1. Taxonomy (NCBI): domain Eukaryota; kingdom Metazoa; phylum Chordata; class Mammalia; order Rodentia; family Dipodidae; genus Orientallactaga; species Orientallactaga sibirica. The sequence goes on from JAEOAD010000039.1 coordinate 16,956,908, forward strand.
TTTTCAGTATTGTAAAAAAAAAAAAAAATGAAAGTTATATGTTTTAAGGTTTTATAGAATTGGAAGGCAACTTTATATTTTAAACTCACAAGAGTATATATCTGTAAGCCAGCTTCAGAGGAAAACCCACAGAAAGCAGAGTATGCAGAACAGATTAAAAACTAGCCAGGAATATCCCAGGAGTATATGTTGGCCATGGGACACAGTTTAACATCTGGAAAAGTATCTGCAAACAGAAGCTAAATGAACACAAACTTCCTCAAGTAGTTTTTCAGAAAAGAGGAGCTCTGCTCTCCACCCCATGGGTTCAGAAAAGAAGAGCTCTTCTCTGTATCCTACGGATCCACCATTATTTTATTTTCACAGAACCATAAGCAGACCAACTCTCTTGAGGAAAAACATAACTGTGTATACTCCAAAAACATAAGCCATTCACAATATAATTTTCCATTTGATTCTCTCCCTAAAGTGCTAAGTACATAAATACCAGATTTCTTAATTCTAAAGTCTATAATATTCTTAGAATGGTTTCTTCTTCACATCCAACTTGTCTATGGCATGTCACCAGACATTTTAGTCTTCATAGATATTCCTTTCCTTTGGACCTGGCCTCACTTGTTAGACATTTCTGCCTCTCCTGGAGGGCTTTGCGACACCCTGTAGGACTGGGTCCTGCCTCTGCTATTTACTGTTGCTAACAGCACACGACAACTCTGAAGATATGGTCAGTGTTCAGTAAATAATGCTGGGTTTGTCCATGGAGTGGAACAAGTGAGACACTAATTAAAACTGAAGAGGGATTCGTGAATATCTGGCATGGGAAATTTTTCAAGAACATGTCTTCACACTTTATTTTCCAAAAAAATTTCAATAGGGTCTTACCATTAACCTTTGGTGGGTCATCAAGTACTCTGACAGAAATCTGTCTTCTTTCAAATTGTTTTAGAAACATCATCACACAGCCAGGCACATCACTATTCCTAGCTCCTTTAGTCTGGTTCTACTTCTATCACAGAATAATTTATAACTGGAATGGATAATTTATAAAGAATAAGCATTTATTTCTTATGGTTCTTGATGTTGAGATTTCAAGATCACTAGTTCAAACTAACTATGTTGAAAGCAACCTGCCTTGACTGAAAATGACTGAATAGGTGACCATATTGCACTAACATTAAGTTGATTCGGGGTGTATTGGACAAAGCATACCACAGTAGTACACACCTGGTTTGGTTTCCATTCATTGTTTGTACTTGAATATAGTAGCTTTTGTTGTAGTTTGTGCAGAGCAAAAATAGTAAATATAAAAGTCATTATTCAGCTGTTCCTATCTTTACACAAAGCAAAGTCATGAGAACTAGTGGAGTACCACTGAGTGTACAGTTTGGACAGAAAACATTTCTCATTCCATGAGGTGAAGGAAATATTGATGATGCATTGTGCATTAGCACCAGTCGCCCTCCCATTCCTATCAGTGAGGAGACATTTCTAACAGCCAAATGGTAGAAAAGGTGCACAGGTCATCTCCAGACAGTCATGAGCCCCATAGTAATGAATCAGTCATAGATCACAATACTAGACAGTTTGCTGGGGAGATTGATTGCTCAGTTGGCGAAGTGCTTGCTTTATAAACATGAGAATCTGAGTTTGTTCTCCAGAACACATAAAAAAAATGGGGCATGGTGGCACACACATTTGTAATCTCAGTGGTGGGTAGATGGAGACAGTTGGATCTGTGGAGCTTCCTGGCCAGCCAGTCTAACCTAAGTGGTGAGTTCCAGGTTAAGGAAAGACCCTATCTCTAGAAAACATCAACAACAACAACAAAAGTGGATGACACATGAAGAATGACAACTGACGTTATCCTCTGGTATATATATGCATGAGCACACATATGTGCCCACATACACACATGTACCTACATAGGTGTGAATGCTCACACACAAGCCCACAAACCTATACACTTATAAAAAATACTCGACAGAAGCCAGGCATGGTGGTAAACGCCTCTAATCCCAGCACTCAGGAAGAAGAAGTGGGAGGATTGCCATGAGTTCAAGGCTACCCTGAGACTACAGAGTGAATTCCAGGTCAGCCTGAGATAGAGTGAGATCCTACCTCAAAACACCAAAAATAAAAATAAAAATAAACACTTGACAGAAAAGTGTTTATACTGAGCATGTATAGTCTTTTTTCTTGTCATTATTCTCTAAAGAATATGTAGCAACACTTTACATGGCAATTGCATTATATCAGTTATTAAAACAACTAGAGATAATTCTCTAGGTCTGTAGGAGAATGGACACAGGTTGTATGAAAATGCTACATTTTTAAAATTTTTATGTATTTATTTATTTATTTATTTATTTATTTATTTATTTAGTAGTTGCAAGCAGAGAAAGAGATAGAAAAGAGACAGAGAGAGAATGGACATACCAGGGCCTCTACCCACTGCAAATGAACTCAAGATACATGTGCCCCTTGTGCATCTGGCTTACGTGGGTCCTGGGAATTGAACCTGGGTTCTTTGGCTTTGCAGGCAAATGCCTTAACCACTAAGCCATCTCTCCAGCCCAAAATGCTACATTTTTTAATAAGGAGTTTTAGCATACAAGTATTTTGTTATTCTTTAACCAGTCCCTGTGGAGGCCATGAGAAGGCTGTATATTAAGAAAAGAGGATCCTGAAGGAAGCTGGATGCTATAGTGAACTGTGGAGGAGTCTGACCACACTCCAGAGTACAAAGCAAAGAGTGGTCTGCCCAGTGAACCCACATAGTGATTTCACATGTACGAAAATGACATTGTCACAATGGTGGTCAGCCCAGAGAGCAGTCATTTCTCCACTGCTCCTATTGTTTTCCCTCAAAAGATATGGAGGAACTATTGGCTTGAGATCCTTTCCCTCTTCCTTCTTTCTATTCAAGGATAGTGGGATAGCTGGTAAAAACACAGCACTTTGGGTCATGCTCACACAGCACTGGGGGTGGTCAACATGATCTCCCAGAATCACCTACATGAATGAAGACACAGCAGATACCAATGTGTGACCTCTAAGGCTGAGTGACAATGTTGGCATGTTGCTCACACTAGATCTTGGAACTTTCATCACAAATCTAATCACGTATTGAGGAAACAAGCACAAGACAACTGTTAGCAAGAAGAAACTGTGTGCAGTTTGAGAATATGCTTAATGATATGAGAAAATACAAAAACATCATAGAAGATCACACAAAATTAACCTTGTCCTTGAGAAACATTTTACAATGGCATTTTCTTATTTAGAATATTACCCTTTTAAAAAGCAAATATAAAGAGAGGAATTTTTTGTTTTGTTTTTTTCATTTTTTTGGTTTTTTCAAGGTAGGGTCTCACTCTAGCCCAGGCTGACCTGGAATTCATTATGTAATCTCAAGGTAGCCTTGAACTCATGGCAATCCTCCTACCTTTGACTCCTGAATGCTGGGATTAAAGGTGTGCACCTTAAAGAGAGGAATTTTTGACACTGGAAAAATCTAGCATCTCTACTGTTCCCACTAATTTATAATTTTATTCTGTGAAGTTTATATAGTTAAATACTTTCTTGATAATAAACATAGTTAAATAATTGATAATAAACATAGTTAAATACTTTGTTCATAATAAATATTTTAATACTAAGTTATTCTGGCCTGTAGATTAAACATAATATTATTATCATCGGAGTCACAATACTTTAGATGTCTCTTTTGGATCTATATTATTTCCAAGTTCCTAATATTTTTTTAATTAGGGGCAGCACAGATCAATGAATGGAAAAGACAGATGGAATCACTCTACTTTATCCCTCAGTTTTATCTACAGTGGCTTCTCTGCCATCAGACTACAAGATGGATGAAGACAGCAGAAATAACATATCATCTTTATTCCTTGTCTTTGCCAGCATCAAGGTCAGATGCTATCATTATCTGTTTTGTTAAAGTCAATTTAGATTTTCAGCATCAGGAAACACTAATCTATACCTACTTTGCAGTTCCAACCATGTATGCCTACATAAAGCAATTGTGTTTATAACATTTACTGTACCCTGACAGTGACATACTCTTCTGAAACACCAGGATAGCAACAACAACAAAAAAAAAAAAAATAGCCAAATGTGATTCTCTTTTTGAGATTTTTAAAGCTACTCTACTTCATCTCAGACATAAAAGGGCCCAAGTAAAATTACAAGCACAAGCAGGGGACCTCAGAATGAAAAAGACATAGTGACACTCTTTAGGTCAAACTAGGGAACACAGGACAAGAATATGATAAAAATGTAGTATTTTCCTATATTAAAGTTCTCTAAGAAAATAAAAAAAAATAAACTAATACTTTAAAAGTTCCTAAGAAGATAGCCAGTCAAAACTACTAGTTCTTTTCAAAAACTTTGTCATGTTAATATTTGTTATCACATAATTGCCAAGTGACATTTAAAATGAGGAATTCCCTAATAAAGTGGTGAAAATGTTTAATCAAAATGAAAAAGAAATCTACTTAATATTTATTGCCTAACCTGGAGATGATCTGGTATTTCATGAGAAGCTTTCTCCATGAAGTTTGTTTGTCAGAAAATAGCCCTTTGTTCAATTATTGCTCACAAGTACCTTATTCAGTCATTCTCTGAACTTCTAATAGTTATATGTGGTCCTGAGACACAATACCCTCTACTAAAGTTCTGTCACCTGATTTTAAATTTTATAGCTTTTAAAAGTTCCATGGAAAGGGAAATGAAAGGATGTAATTAACTGAGGCTATTTTATTTTATAAGCTATTTTAATCAAATTCAGAAATGAACCAAGAAAAACCCTAGGGCCATTCCCTAGAGGTTAAATTGTCTCAATGGAGGAGGCATTGGCTCTCAATCAATTGCTGCCTCTGGATGAAGCTGGCCAGGAGCTACACTGGGAAATCCCCAAACTGACTGATGCCCTTGGCTATACATGGAGTCATAGATCAAAGGAGTTTGAAAAGCCTGAGAGTGAGTTTAAGTGTCCACCAGCCAAACCCTTGCAATGTTGACAGACTGTACTGGCTGGTTTCTCAGAATTTACCATTTCTTTTTGGGTGGTGGAGTGTGGAGTGAGTAGGCTTGACCCCTGTCTCCAGGCTCCTCCTGGCACCCTAGTCTTGGTTCCCTTTGCAACAGTGTGTAGGCAGGCACAGCAGTATGGAGTGAGTAGGACAGAACCTTGTTCTTGGCTCCTCCCAGCACCATGGTCTGGGTTCCCTGCATGGACTGTGTACTGGAGGTCATGGGGTATGGAGTGAGTAGGTCAGACCCCTGTTTCCTGAATGGCAGATGGCCTTGGATAGCCAAACATATCCTCAGCAAAAAACACCTGTGGAAGTATCACCATACCTGATCTAAAGCTATATTACAAAGCCATCATGACAAAAACAGTATGGTACTGCAATAGAAACAGAAACATAGATCAATGGAACAGAATTGAAGACTCAGACTTTATGCCAAATAACTACAGCTACGTGATCTTTGACAAAGGTGCTGATAATGTAAACTGGAGAAAATACAGCATCTTCAACAAATGGTGTTTGACAAATTGGATGATGATATGTAGAAAAATTAAATTAGAACCACTCATTTTGTTGTACATAAAAATCAAGTACAAATGGATGGATTAAATATCTCAGTGTAAGACCTGAAACTCTTTAATTACTGGAAGAAACAATACAAGGCACTCTCCATGATATAGGACTGGGAGGGACTTCCTGAACAAAACCCCAGTTGCCCAGGAAATTAAACAAGCACTCATCCAATGGTATGTCATAAAGCTAAAAAGCTTTTGCACAGACAAACATATCATAAGCAGAGCCAATAGATTACTGACAGAAAATCTTCACCAGCTATACCATTGACAGAAGCCTAATATCTATAATTTACAAAAACTCAAAAAACTAAACAATAAACAACCCATTCCAAATGTGGGGCAGAGAACTAAATAGGGAGTGCTCAGAAGAAGAATTACAAATGGCTAACACACACTCCAGAAAATGTTCAACATCCATAACCATTAGGGAAATGCAAACTATAACAACTTTGAGATTTCACCTTATGCCAGTAAAGATAGAAAACATTAAAACCTCAAATGTATAAAAATGTTGGTGAGGATGTGGAGAAATAGGAACACTCATTCATTGTTGGTGGGAATGTAAGCTGGTACAACCACTATAGAAAACAATATGGAGACTACTGAAAAGGATGAATATAGAGCTAGACCCTGTTATTCCCTTAATGGACATTTACCCTAAAAGCACTGGAGAGGGTGAGATGAAGCCTAACCTTACATTTGTCCTGTTTATCTTTCTTTTCTGTCTTTTTCTTTTTTCGTTTCCCTTGGTGCTAGCCTGTAACTCCCTGTACCAGAATGTGGTTTACATCCACAATGAGCTGTTGATCAAAAAGACCTACAAGATCTCCAAAAACAAACAAGACAGACTTCTGTCAAAACACTTGATTATGAACCAGAGGTTAATGGTAAGACCCTACTGCTGAAGACACCATACTCTGTTGGCACGGACCACGGAGAGACCTGGTTGGAATCCAGAAGAGAGCCAGTCCCCAGACAATTAGCTCATCTATTGCTGGAAGGCACTATATGAGTTACTGAGGGAAAGTGGCCAACATCTGTCCAAGCAACTCAAAGTCTAAGCAACCCAGAAGTAAACAACCTGATGTGATGCTCACACAAGTGCAATAGTGGCACACAGCCATGGTGGGTAACCAGATACTCTCAGACTGGCAAACAGATCTGCTCAGTGGAAAGGAAATCATATGTGAAACTGGGAAACAAGTCAGAATCATATTCAGATAATGATTCTGCTTTCCATTTTCAAGCTTCCACTAATCTTGGGCTATGAGAAGGTCTACACCCTTTAAATTCTCTCTAAATTAATAATGGTTATCCCATTTAACTGGTGCTGACTTCACTCTCCGTTGGAGAATCTGCTTTTCTTTTTCAGATGGGAGCTGGACCTAAGGAGATAAATGACTCAGTGCACTCTACCCCAAACCCATCTAAAACCACAGAGGGACTGGGGAAATGAGCAAGAGTGCTGGTTTCTTGGAGAATCTGATATCAGCACAAGGGTGAAGGAGTTAGATACTGTGGACACTCAACACCTACCAAAGCAGAGATCCAGAGGCTCCTAAGAGCCCATCACTGAAGTAGACTTAAAATGTATCCAAATGGCTCAAGGAATCTTGTGGAAGAGGAAGCAGAAAGATTGTTAGAGTCACCAAGTTGGGACAATTTGCACAGAGACATTGCCTTTCCCCCCATAACTGACTGCTGCCCCCATAATGCATGACCCACAATCCCCATGGGTTTGACCTGCATCCACATTGAGGAAGGCCTCTTCAGAAAAGGGACAGGGAAGGAGAGGATGGTACCGACATGTGTTGTTTACATACTAAATATGCTCACATCTAATAAAAATAAATTTTAAAAAATTAAAAAGAAAAGAAAAAAAAAAGAATTTACCACTTCTCATCCCTGAATTTCACAGAATGTTTTATTCTTCTTGCACCTGCAGTTTGACTTTGTCAATTTTTATTATCATTTATGATATAAAATTTCATTAGTCACCTAAAATAATACTGAAACTAATGAATAACCTTGAATGTTTCATTCAAGGAAAAGGGAATGCTTTAGTTTTTCTTCCCATGGCTCTGACAGGTACCATAGAGAAATCAAGGGAGGATGGATTGTGGTTCACAGTTTCCGGATCTACAGCACCATGGTGGGGAGGGCCTGGCAGAGCACCTTGGCTACTGGCAGCAAACACGTGTGTGTCTCAGCTTGTTCTTGCTTTGGTGGATTCAGAAGCAGAGAGTTGGTACCTGAAGAAAGCTAGGCAATATCTCTAACCCCTAAGGCCCAGCCTGGTGGTCTATATCTCTAGCTAGGCCCCACAATCCAAATGGAAGCTAATCTTTATCAGATGGACCAAACCAAATGTTGCTAAGAATTTAGAAATAAAATTCTCATGAACTACTTATAGGAATGTAATTACAACTAAGTTGGTTGTCTGTTCAAAAGTTAAACAACCACTCATGATATAATGTGAGCTTTCCTCACATAAGTGACCACTCAGGGACACTGAACTGCACATCAATGTCAAGACACAAAAGTGGGTGTTCACATAACACTCTTCTGAAGAGTTCCAAGAGGAGCAAAGAGGCACCAAGAAACTCAGGTTCAGGAAATGGAAGTGCTCAAATAAGTGAATGCTTCTGAAAGACATATGTAAGTAAAATCACTAAAATTGTTTTTCAGTATAAAATTTTCCATGAAGTGAAGTATATTGTCTGTTTACTTACAATAACTTCTCATTCATATATTTCCATTTTTTCTATTTTTAATGTTTATGTGTGTGCGTATATTTGTATATGTACCCATGCATGCATATTATTCATGTATGTATATGGTGTGCATGCTACAGTACTTGTGTGGAAGTCAGAGGACAATCTAGGGGTGTTTCTCCCCTCTTTCTACCTTTTTTTGATTCAGGCTTTCTCTTGTTTTGTTCATACTGTTTGGAAGCTGGTTGATTCGCCTGATATTGATGTATAGCTATACATTATGTATAAATAGAGGTAATTATCTCTCTGTATGTTTGTAATTTGAATTGTAGTAGAATAAATAGAACTAACAATTAATTGTTAAATTAAATTTGCATACATATGCACACTGGGAAAGTATATAACATTTTGATTTCAAGATTCATCTTCCCTGGAGATCGAGGAATTCCTGCTTTAAGAAAGATGCTATTATATTCTAACCAATATTTGTGACAGTGAATGTAATTTGTGTCTGCTTGCTATCTGTTGAGAAACATGAAAGACAATTTATCCAAGACCTGCAGACTTTAATCCAGCCCATGCCTAGGAGAACAAGTTGACTTGTTTTTTGTTTTATTTTTGATACTTGTATTTTACCTTTTTTAGTGCAGAGCCCAATGTCTGTCACACAGTGGTTCCTAATAATATTCAGCACATGGAAATGGCATGGCCTTTCTTTCTTTATTACAGCAGTTATGTATAATTGTAACAAAACTAATTTTTTCACAGCACAGTGCAGACATTTTTTTTCAACCAGCGTCCCAACAGTTGCACACTGAGACAAACATCCTTTGTGGCTTTAGAACAATCTCTTATTTGCTACAGTGACATGATTCAAGCCTGGAAGAAATCATGAAACTAAGCAGATGATTAACAGGATCAAAGACTTTAACATGATTACACAAAATCTCCTCAGGTGCATTCTGTCTTCTGCATAGTTTTGCAAATGTCCCTTCTGAAATTCTAACATGATGTCAGTGTCTAAGAAAGAGAATTAGAATCTTTCCTATCTTCCTTGCTCATTACCATGGTCAAAGATCAAGGCAGAGAGCTGAGTTATGACTAGAATTATGTTACTGCTTTAAAATACTTTCATTTGTTTATCTGCTTGTCTGTATTTTTTTTTTTTTTTCTGAGAGGGTCTCATTATGTGTGTATCTGAGGCTTTCCTCAAACTCTCCATCCCAAACCACTGGGATTATTGCAGACATATGCCATCATGTCCAGCTCAGGAAAAGTGTTTTATCAATCAGATCTTTGGGATAGTAAATAGATTCAAGAAGGTAAATATAGACTGAGTTCCAGGTTAGCCTGGACTACAGTGAGATCCTGCAAAAAAAAAAAAAAAAAAATACCTAACAAAAAAGATGATTTTGTGACTTTCCCATTAATTTTCTTCAGTGTTTATATAGAAAACTACTTTAATATTTCTTTATTGTATATATTCCTATACTTTTAAAATATGTATATGCCTATACTTTTTTTATTTTTTATTTTGGAGAGAGAGACACACAGAGAGTGAGGGAGAGGGAGACAGATAGAGAATGGGCGTGCCAGCAGTCTCTCACCTGCTGTGAACAAACTCCAGATGCACATGCCCCCTTGTGGGCAAGTGTGGCATTGCACCCTTGCATCACTTTGCATCTGGCTAAACGTGGGACCTGGAGATTGGAACCGGCATTCTTAGGCTTAGCAGGCAGGCGCCTTAATCACTAAGCCATCTCTCCAGCCCATACACCTATACTTTTTAAAGCAGTCTCTGACAGGTACTATGTATGTTCTCTGTTTTTTGGTACAAAGATTTCAAAGGTTTTGTGTTTTACATCTGAAACTCGATTTTGCTTCTAAATAATAAGCACCAGCAAGGTGCTATCACTTGTCTAACTCAGACACAAGAATCTTCCAGTCCACTTGTGTATCACCTCCCCTTTCTTCCTCACAGTGCCATTGCCCCTGCTGAAGGAGCCCAGCGCATACATGTTTAATCTTGTCTGTCTCACTGTTCTTCCCAGCACCCTGCAGTGGTCAGTCTTGGCAAGAAGTGGTGCCTTTGACCTAGTAAGTTATGGAGTATTATAAAGAAAATACTGAAAGTAGTTCTCACTGGGTTTATGTGACCCAGAAGGTTTACCTGGCACAATTCCTTTGGGCTGGTAGTGGTGGGTCAGTTTACTTCTGAGCCTCAGAGCAGGGCACAGAGAATCATTGAGTGGGCACACACACACACACACACACACACACACTGAAACATAAACTTGTGCCTGTACACACATGTGTACCTCTACACACTCAAATAAATACATTAATAAAAGTGCCACATTATAACAACTGCATCCTTTCTAACTCAGCCATTTTTCATTCCTTCCTGGGCAGACTTTCTGCCTGTGTAGAGATTTCTAGTCAATGCATTTGCCAGCTCTGCCTTCAAAATACAATTTCTCCTATCATCACTCCTGGATATACTGCACAATTACAACCTGCAGATCCTCTCCTAGGGGAGGACACTCTGCTAAAACTCTGGCTCCTGTCCCATCCCAGAATTTTTCATAGCACACATTCCTTAGTTACAAGATACCCAATTATTTCAAGGAAAAGAACAAAGAACATGAACTTGTGTCATGAGCTGCCTCTGTGGATGATGAGAAACCTCCCATGTCACCGATCTTAAAATGTGGGACAAAAGAATATACCTTCGAAGTAATGCAAAGTACCCTGAGAAGGGTGATCACACTCATACATACATCACCAAGACAGAGCTCCCACCAGATACAGCGTGAGTTTCCTTCACAGACAGGAAGTCCAATGTTGAGTGAGTGTGTGTAGTCCTTCAAGGACAGGGAGTCCACTGTTGAGTGAGGGTGTGCAGTCCTTCAAGGACAGGAAGTCCAATGTTGAGTGAGTGTGTGTAGTCCTTCAAGGACAGGAAGTCCACTGTTGAGTGAGGGTGTGCAGTCCTTCAAGGACAGGAAGTCCAATGTTCAGTGAGGGTGTGCAGTCCTTCAAGGACAGGAAGTCCAATGTTGAGTGAGGGTGTGCAGTCCTTCAAGGACAGGAAGTCCAATGTTGAGTGAGGGTGTGCAGTCCTTCAAGGACAGGAAGTCCAATGTTGAGTGAGGGTGTGCAGTCCTTCAAGGACAGGAAGTCCACTGTTGAGTGAGGGTGTGCAGTCCTTCAAGGACAGGAAGTCCAATGTTGAGTGAGGGTGTGCAGTCCTTCAAGGACAGGAAGTCCAATGTTGAGTGAGGATGTGCAGTCATTCAAGGACAGGAAGTCCAATGCTGACTGTGTTTAGCTGCAACATTTCCTTTTCCTCTTCTATATCTTCTGAGCCTTATCAGGAGGTCTCCGTATTATGGCAAACAGTTCAATCACACTTTGATAACACATATACCAGGACATCAGCACTGTGAGCCAGGCTTGCACTGTGGGATACACTGTTTGCATCTTAGAAGTGGTGGTCCAAAGAATGGCATGTTTGAAAATGTATTCATGATAAGCATTTTTTTAGGGATGACGGAAGGAAAGGAAGTTCCTCTCTTCTCAAAAGAAGTATTGTCAGTGGCTACTGGTTTCTGCCAATGTGTCAGACAACTAGTACAGTGATCAGAGATGAAAGTTTACAGTCATGGTTTTCTTAGCCACTTTATGTCTTGCTGCTCAAAAAAACTAATGAGGCTAAAATAAACGGAGAGCACGAGTGAGAAGCAGAGAGACAGAGAAACCACAAGAAGCAGACAGCCACCCCCAAGGGAGGCAAACAGGAAGATGACAATTTGCCTATTTGTAGTGTGGAGCTTAATTCCTATCACTTGATCGTGCTTGTTATGCATCAGAAGGCTTCAAAGACTGGAAGCAAACTCATTTTCTTTGCTTGATCTTCCTGGTAGGGAGGGAAAAGATCAAATACTGTTGTGTGAATTTATCATAATATTGTTCAAGGAGAAAACTAATGAAATCCTATCTGTTGCTCACTTGATGAATCCTGTGTAATGCCATCATTTACTGCAGACAAGATAAGCATCCTAACTGACAGACCCACTCACTCTCTGCCTGGCAACCCCATTCTGTTCTTATTGGCCTTGACTCAGGAGAATCACCCATGTCACAGTCTGATTCTATGTAAAAAATTCTCTTGGCAGTGTGTGTTGTTCTAACTGATGCTGGAGAGGAATTAGGCTGCATAATTTTAAACAGAGTCAGCAAATTTTTTTATTTCCAAAGGACAATGAGAGATAATGTCAGACATCACAGAATCTAAAGCCAGTTCCAAGAAATGCCAATGCAAATCGACATACCCAGCCCTGAGCTCCTTGCAGTAGCATTTCCTCTACAGAAGCCATGAATCTGCCAGTCAATCTGTGTGGTGTCAATTAGAGGGATTATAATGTGTTAAGGGTGCTAATCCTGTCCTGTCCCATCCTTGGTGGGTAGAAAACAGTCACCATGGAAGCTGTCCAATAAGGCAATGTGATGCCAACTTCTGAACTGAACTTTTTATAGGTACATGTAAGAGTTAAATGTTTTCATACATACTTGTAAGAATTAACCATTAGCAGAATTTACTCCATTGAAAGCTTGATATTAATTGTGTAGACTGCCTATATACATGAGTGGTTTAGCAAAGCACTGCTGTGGGCATTCTGATTTTTTTTGTTTTCAAGGTAGGGTCTCACTCTAGCCCAGGCTGACCTGGAATTCACTCTGTATTCTCAGGGTGTCCTCGAACTCTCTTGGCGATCCTCCTACCTCTGCCTTGGGATTGTTATGCATGGGATTAAAGGCATGTACCACCATGTCCAGCTCAGATTCTTAAATAAATTGAATTCTTAGGTCCCCTGAAACTCACATACAGCTGTAATCCTTCAGCATGACATCATGCAAAGCTACAGTGAGCTTATACCAAGGAACCTGGTGGTGTATTTGGCAGGATACTGAGCATCTGCAGCAGCATAGGGTGCTATTGCTGACCTTTCATAGTCACCTTGCTTTTCCCACTTCTAGTACCTACTCAGCCTCTGTTGACTCCTAATCTATGCTCTACATCTACTATTTTATCATGAAAAAGTTACAGAAACACCCTCCTATAGCATGAAGCCTCTGCCATTGGCTATTTTTCAGTTAGCAGCCCTCTGGAGAGTCTTCTGGCTATTGTATAATCAGCAGCCCATCCCTTTCCATTGCTGAGTGATATTATTTGTGATGATTGTTTAATTGTTAATTAAGACATCTGGGCAGATTCCAGTTTTAACCATTAATGAACACAGATGGGATAAGCATTCCTGTATAACATTACATTACATGATCATAATAAGTATTCATGTCTCAAAAATATGGCAATTGTTGAGTCTTATGATAATTGCATGTTTAGCATTGAAAAAAATGTTAAGTTGATCTCCAGAGTAATTATTTCCCATTCCCCTCAGCAGTATTTGAGACATTCAATGCCTCTGCATACTTGTCTGTATTCTGTGTCATCACTGTTTGTATTTCTATTAGTTCAGATATTTTATAAATTTATAATAATAGATCATTTTGTTTCAATTCAAACTTCCTTAATATCTAAGGATCTTGAGCTTTTTTTTGTTGTTGTTATTCAGTGAAAGGTCTGTGTGTATTCTTTTTCCATTTCCTAATGAATTGTGGCCCCGATACTGACAAACCCACCACAATCACTGAATGTGACCTTACTTACAAAACGGGTCTTTGCAGGCGTTATTTACAATGCTTAGATTAGGACCTTCCCCAGCTGGGTGAGCTGTCAATGCAATAGTACCATCTCTTCATTAATTTATTTATTTTAATTATTGACAATTTCCATAATTATAGACAGTAAACCCCTTCACAACTCCCCTGTCCTTCATATCCCCTCTCAATAAGTCTCTCTCTTATTTTGATGACATCATCTTTTCTTCCTATTACACTGATCTTGTGTAGGTGGTGCCAGACACTGTGAGGTCATGGATATACAAGCCATTTTGTGTCTGGAAGAGTGCATTGTAAGGAGTCCTATCCTTCCTTTGGCTCTTACATTCTCCTTGCCAACTCCTCTGCAATAGACCCTGAGCCATGGAAGGTAGGTTTGAGATGTTTCAGTGCTGAGCACTCCTTTGCCACTTCTTCTCAGCACTATGGAGCTTTCTGAGTCATCACAAGGTCACTGCCATCTGAAAAGAGAAGCTTCTCTAGCAAGTGCAAGGCCTTAGGTTCCATCCCTGGTTGTAGGTGTCTAAGCAGACTTGAGGCCTGGTAGTCACTGAAGAATAGGCCCAACCTCTTCCCTGGTAACATTATAAGAAAGAGGAACATCACAATTGTTTCCTGCAGTGGTTTGATTCAGGTGTCCCCCATAAACTTAGGTATTCTGAATGCTAGGTTCCCCAGCTCATGGCAATTGGAAATGGAAGCTTCCTGGAGGCAGTGTATTCTTGGGAGTGGGCTTATGGCTATTATAGCCAGTTCTCCCATGTCAGATTTTGGCATACTCTCCTGTTATTGTTGCCACCTTATGTTGGCCAGGAGGTGATATGCACCCTCTGCTCATGCCATTATTTTCCCTGCCATCATGGATATTTCTCTTTGAGCATATAAGACAAAAATAAACCTCGTTTTTGCCCACAAGCTGCTCTTGGGTGATTTCTACCAGCAATGTGAACCTGACTGCAACACTCCCCCATAAGATTTAATATACCACACAAAATAACAGAGATGGAAGTGTCAGGTCATTTGTTGAGACAAAGCTAATTTGAGTTTTACCTCTGGCCCTGTGTAGGGACATGACACTCTAAGACACTCAAAATACAAGATTAGGGCTGGAGAGATGGTTTAGCGGTTAAGGCACTTGCCTCTGAAGCCAAAGGACCCAGGTTCGATTCCCCAGTACCCACGTAAGCTAGATAAACAGGGTTTTTATCAGGGTGATGATGGTGATGTAAGGGCAGAGGGAAGTGTGTAAAAACCAGAGGTAAGTGCAGCTTCAGGATCTGGGTGCATCAAAGAGGGTCTCTCCCCAGAGCCTGGAAGGGAAGAGGTCCTGCTGACTCTATGATTTTGGTCTTCTGACCTCTGAAACCCTGAGAAAATCTCCTATTGTTTTCTGCCACCATTTAGTGCTGGCTGCACCCCACAACAAACTAACTCAGGTACTGAATTTACTTAAATGTTTTTTGTACATCATTTGACACGATCAATTTACCTTCTCATCTATGAATATCATGACTTATTTAAAATAATGAATCAATCTTTCTTAGAAAAAACTTCATTTGTTCATGTATAACTTGGAAATAATTGGCCTTTATTTGGAGAAATTTTCATCAGGATTTTTGTGTCTATAGTATTAAACATCATCTGCATGTATTGTACTCTCTAATGTCTTTGCATGGTTTTGATGCCAAATTAATATGACTTCATTATTATTAAGTGTTCTCTCACTTCTACCTTTATGGGAGATTATGGAAAATTTCTTTAAATACAGGTTTAATTTTAATTATTAAAACGGTCTTTTTCCTATAGGAATCCACATATTTCTGGTAAAAATGAGAAATATAATGAAAATATACTGAATCTGTTTGTCACTATTATGAGGGAAAACTAAGGATTTTTATTTCTGATCACAATGGCTTATAAAAATAAAACACTTGGATGTACATTCAGGCCAAGTCCTCACTGCACATCATGGTGTGATCAGTTACTTGAAAAATCTGAGGGAAAAATGAACAAAGCTATTTATGCCAGACTATATTTTGATAAAAAGGACAGGAAATAAATCATCAGTGGGTTAGAAGGTTAGTTGAATGAACTCTGTTCCATCTGTTGCACTATAGAAGACTGTGCAGCTGGGGAAGGGAGAGAAACAGACAGAAGGGGGGAGGAAAGTGGCTCTGGGATGAGCTTTGGAATTCATTAAACAGGACCAGTTAGTAAGAACTTAAAACACAATATTGCTTATGTAAGGTGGAGGAGGAGGTGATAGAAGCATATATGCATATGTAAACTTCTTTTTCTCAACAGATATTGAATGAAACATGAAAATTTAAATGTTTGCAAATGGGGAAAAGAAGAAAAGGAAGTTGAAGTGATACGTAAAACTGTCATGAGCATGAAGCAATAAAATGGAACAAGAAATCCTAGTTGTAAACACAAAGATGAGCATTTTCAAAAAAAAAACAAAACAAAAAACTTTAAAAAATTCTGTCAACTGTGAGCTACAAAAATGAGCATAAAACTACATCCAAATTAATGTAGATTATTTTCAGTAGTTCTGAGATGTGAGGGGATACTGGCTGTGCTTTTGAGGTCTTGTCTATGCTGTGATACGGAGAAGATGAGAGATGATGTGATACTCTCGTTTCCCCTTACTAGAGCTGCCAAAAATGGAATCTCAGTGTGGGAAGAAACACAGATGTCAGATGGAGACATTAGGCAAAGAACTTGTGTTGAATTTGAATTGAATGCTCAGAATGGACTTCTTGTGTATGTAACCTTTGCTCCACTTTCCCACTTTCCCCTTCTCTCTCTCTCTCTCTCTCTCTCTCTCTCTCTCTCTCTCACACACACACACACACACACACACACACACACACACACACACACAAAGTTTTCCTCTCTATCTAGTAAGGTATCCAGAAACAGTGAGCAATGGGTAATCTTAGGGGACTCTCTCAAAATGTCACTATCCACACAGGGTGCAGAGGCCTTTAGCCACGTAAGTGTTAGGAGGTCTGGAGCAGGCACTACAGAGTTGCTGTAGACCACCACAGAGACTAGCTTCAGAAAATACCAAAACACAGAGAGGCATATGCTGTTAGCACTGACAAACAAAGAGCACGACAGATTGGTTGTCAACCACCAGGCATGTACAAATCTGAGTTCTTATCCACACAAAACAACAAAGTACTTTAGAGAACAAATTTTCAGCCCAGGAGTACTTTCACTCTGGTTTGTTCTCCCACGGGGAGACACAGCAATATCTGGTGACATTCTGAAGTACAGACCAAGGCTGCAGCTAAACATCCTAAGAGGCACAGCACTGCCTCCCGCACCTCATGGAACGAGTCCAGCACCCTGTGCAAGGCATTTCATGCTGAATGGGGCAAACACAGACAAGAAGCCAGACCTTATCAGTAGACAGACACTGGACAGACTGTCTTAGAAGTTGAGCAAAAGAGCAATAGATGCAGGGATGACAGAATGAGAACTCCCTCCATCTATAGGCTCTGCTCCATGAGCATCAATCACTGTGTGCCTGGGCGAAGGACCTGTCACTGGATATACAGCTACTTATGAAGAAAGCAAGTCTGGCCAAAGCTCTACCCTAAAGTGAGTTTAGAGGCCTTTTGTTAAACACCATGAAAAATGTAACTAGAAAAATGCTAAGCATGAAAACTTTAGCACAACTCTTCCTTCTACAGTAAATAAATAAATAAATAAATAAATAAATAAATAAATAAATAAATAAATAAATTGTTTTAATGTCAGGATTAAGACAAGAGCCAGGAACCTAAGTATATTAAGATAATAGTTCAAGTTTCAGGCTCCTTCACAGTCACACAGCCATAAAATCTCAATAATAATTTGATGCATAGAGACATTGGAATGAAGAAGAAACTGTTGTGTTTCTTTTATTCTTTTTTGAGAGAGTCAGAGAGAGAGAGAGAGAGAATGGGCATGCCAGCAGCCTCTCAGCCACTGTGAATGAACTCCAGACATGTACACCCCCTTTGTGGGTAAGTGTGGCATTATGCCCTTGTGTCACTTTGCATCTGGCTAAATGTGGGACCTGGAGAATTGGTGTTCTTAGGCTTAGCAGGCAGGCGCCTTAACCACTAAGCTATCTCTCCAGCCCAACTATTGTGTTTACACATAGTTTCAGTCAGTGTTCTGGAAGGATAGTTCAATAGGCCGAGAGTCCATTGTGTTCTGGAGTCATACATACGTGCACCTATGCACGGCTAGAGGTTTTTACTCTCATAGAAAGCCCACCCACAGGTAGATGTGAGGGTGTCCTTGTCACAGTCAGTTATCAGGAAAACAAACTGGGTAAATAAAAAAATAAATAAATAAATAAATAAATAAATAAATAAAAAGTGAGCTTCACCATCAATTTAAACATGGAGAAACATTCGCTCTGTGCTTTAATATCCCTCGCTCTTTTCCTACATGTTTACATATCAACCAAAACCTTAGGAAGGAAGGATGCTGTGTTGTGCATATCACACCACAAACTTTAGAGCCAGGAAGGGGAGGTGGCCTGGGAGACACTAGCAGTGATCTAGAAGGAGGGGCAGAGGAGCCTGTAAGGACAGGAGCAATGGGACACGTGGCAAAGGGAGTCTCTGAGTGGTTTAAGAATGTTCACGGATAGAAGCAGAGCCAGAGGAAGAGTTATATGATGAAACTAGAAATGACACAAAGACTAACACACATGCAGCAGACAGATTACATCTGTGAATCCAGCGGCATCATTCAAGTTGGTGTGGTACAGAGAGAGGAGGAGCACAAAATTCGATCTATCAACCTGACACCAAGGAGATTGTGACCAGGAAGAGCAGAATGACTGCTGCTCTGAGCACACCGCTGGGACAACAGGCATAATGAAAAGTCAGAATCACTGTCCTGGACCTGGATAGATAATCATATTTTTGACAAGAAAGTGAATAGTTTGGAAAGATAACGGTAAAGTGGAAATAGACTAAAAACTAATTTTAACTTTGCTGTAATGAAATTGACTATTGAAAGGACATCACCACAGCCTGGGGACTGAAGGAATAGAGAAAGGGGGAAATCTGCTCTTCAAGTTCTAGTTCATTCTCAGTCCCAGAAGAGAGAGAGTATATTGGGAAGTGAAAACAGTTCCAGGTCAGGGTTTGACCTATGGGATTTTTTGTTTTATTCCTTTCTAGATAATTGTCTCTTAGGTATGATACATATTCATATATGTAGCATGCAAAATATATGTCCCTTAATGGGGACTGGGGACCTTTCTGGACTTTGTTCACTTCCAATTATTTGATATCCCACTTCATACATAATGAAACTGTTAATCATAGAAATAGATCGTGGACATACAGAAAAGCAAAGAAAAAGTTAAAGCTTGGGCAGTGGTAGACAAAGTGCCAGGGCTTTCTCTCTACTTTTCAACAGGCTGCTTTAAGGACAGTTTCACACTGATAGGACAAAGGAAGTCTGCTTAGAAAATTCAGGGAGGAAAACTATGTTTTGAAAAATAACAAAAGAAAACAGAAATGATCATGCTCCTATTGAAAGCTGATTTACTTTTACTTATCATGTTCTGAAATTCAGGTGAGGAAGTAATCTAGACTTTGGAACTGTTACTAGTTAGAATATGCTGGAAATAGGAACGTGTTTTGGTGTTTCCCAAATTACTGGCTGGTATCCTTAATAAGTGTTCTTCTAACTTTATGAACTTGCAGAAAAATTATAGCCCTAATTGATGCAGGGGAAGAAAGGAAATAATTAGTGTGTCCTGTGCTTGTGAATAATGACTTAGTAGCAAAGGAACTGCACAAAGGAGAAGCTACTAAAGTGAGTTCATATTCAAGAAGGTAGGGAAATCTTTATAAGACTAAAGCACCACAAAACCTCAGTTGTTATACACTGAGTGCTTCATTTCTGAAGGTTTAGCAGACATCAAAAGAGCAATATGAGTGTTCAAGGAGCCCCAGGCATGATACGGGATGAAAGGATCTCCTGGGAGAAGAAAAGCAATGTTCTAACAGTCCTGCTCTAGTCCATTCTAGTCATTCCACCTGTGTGCCACTTCACATGGTCACCTTGCCCACTGTGTCACACATCCATTCTCCCTGTGTTCATCTCACAATGACCCTGCACCATGTTCATACCTCACTCACTATGCATCACATACAGCCATTCCCTGTTGCATCTGCCACACACAGTGACTCAACCCTATGACCCTACCTGGTCACTCTGCCCATATACATCCCATAGTGAGTTCCATTATGTATACTATGTCCCTCTGCCCTCATCCAGCACAAAGTTATGGAGAATATCACATGCCTAGAGCACAGAAACTCCCCACAGGGAGTCCTCCAGATTCACAGGGAATGTTTCAGTAATATTTCTTGGGTCATACGCAATTTTGTTGCTGCTGGAACACATATCTGATCAGAAGCATCTTTTGGAAATAAAGGGTTTATTGCTGCTTACAGTTTTGAGGGGAAGTTTCATTGTGACGGGAAAGGCACGGCAAGGAGAGGAAGCTAGCATCACTTATTCACATCAGCATGGAGGAAGTAGAGAGAGAATACCAAGTAGGGCTGAACTATAAAAACTCAAGCCCCAACCCCAGTGGCCCATTTTCTCCAGCAAGTCTCAACTGCTATTCAACAACCTTCCTGAAAGAGTACCACCAGCTGAGGATTAAGTATTCAAATACCTAAGACTGTGTGGGGTATTTTATGTTCAAGCCACCATATGTACTATAGGGAGCACTTAGTATTTAAGGATTTTACTATGCTTCCCCCCCCACACTGGTTTCTGGGATTATGTCTTTGATAAGGTCTTATGCTTTTTACCATGGCTGTGCTCCAGCTATGTTGAAGACTTGCCCTCCCTCTCCTGTTCCCATCTTGCACTGAAGTTTTCCAAGTGGATGTATTCATCACTGTGGAGGTAGCAGCCACATCTCCGTGAGACGAACATACAGTAAGCAGAACCAATAGATTATCCACAGAATGGGAGAAAATTTTTGCTGGATACACATTGGATAGAGCTGTACAATCCATGACTTTTATATCCATTACATAAAGCATGTTCCACATTTCCACAGACCCTTTTCATTCTGTAACCATATGTGTGTGCACACACACACACACACACACACACACAAATCTTCACTCAAAAAAAATAATAATAAATGAGTTGGGCATGGTGACACATGCCCTTAATCCCGCACTCTGGAGGCAGAGGTGGGAGGACCTCAGTGAATCTGAGGCCACCTTGAGGCTACATAGTGAATTCCAGATCAGCCTGGACTAGAGTGAGACCCTACCTCAAAATAAATAAATAAATAAATAAATAAATAAATAAATAAATAAATAAAGTAAAATAAGGAATTTAAAATCAAATGAATACATACTTGTGTAGAATTCAAGATTAATAAGGGAAAATATCTTAAGGAAACCTGACCCTCCCTATTCTATATATGATTCAAAGGTCCAAGTGGTGAGAATGACTGTCCTGACCATGGTTTGGGTAAGACAAGCACCAGATCAGAAGGGCCAGAAACTTCTTTTCCCTCAGCCCCAACAGAATCTGCAGAATGTGCAGTTCTCATTTCAAGCATTCATAAACTCTGAAATTAAAAGGAATCAGCAAGGTGTGGTGGCACACACTTTTAATCCCACCCCTTCGGAGGTAGAGGTAGGAAGATTGCTATGAGTTCAAAGCCAGCCCAAAACTACAGAGTGAGTTCCAGGGCAGCCTAGGCCAAAGTGAGATTCTTCTTTAAGAAAACAAAACAAAACTAACTAACTAAATAAATAAATAAATAATTAAAATGAATCATGCCCAGTGCTTTTGCTCCAGGATGATGCTGAGATATGGTCTGGACAATATGTCTCCATTTCTTCTTTGGAATAGTAGCACTATGGGTCATATTTCTGTGCAACTCCTACTACTCCTACCAAATCTTACCTCTGCTGGCACTGACTAGAACATAAATCTGTAAGGATGATATTCAACAAGGAGCGTAAAGACAGCTCAATCCAGTGGCTTAGTACGCTGGAGTTGAAATGTTAGATTCCTGAGTTAGGCCTTAATGTGCTCTGGCATCTTTCTAGTCTCCTGGCTCAGACTTTCTGATGATTTAAATATTTAATGACAGCTTATCTTATATCACTAGATGAGGCTATGTCTTTCATTCACTCATAAAGTGCAACTCCGAGAAAATGGAAATATGGAAGAAGTGGTGTTCCTGATGTACAAGATTCCTGATGTCCTTGTTCATCATGGATGCTAGAACCAATCAGCAAATTCTACAGCTCATCTAGCACCCAAAACAAGCAAGTGTTGAAAGCTCACTACCACCCCATAGCTTCATGGTTATTGTCTGCTGGTCTTTGCTCTGTTAGGAAGTCAGATGAATCTCATAGGTCTCAGGTAAGTCAAGGTGACCTGGTGGGAGCCCTCAGTAACTGGCCACAGGACAGCAACAACAATGGCAACACTGGCAGCCTCAGCTTTGGCCACACACTTTCTAGCACATTTGGCTGATAACCAGCATAGGGAAGTGCATGATGTCCAGAATGCAGACAAGTGTATAAAATGGGACTTTTCCCTCAAAGACTCACAAAACATAAATTGTCACTTGGCTAAAAAGAAATCAGGGCAGGTAGCTCTGAGCAAACACAGGAAGGGCTTGCTGAATCTTAGTGAGCTATGGCCCTAAGCCTGGCCTGAGAGGAAGGCCAGTGTTTTCATGTAGAAATAAGGGAAGGGTCTTTAGGGGAGGGGCAATAACAAACCAACTGTGAGAAAGTAGATGCACGTAGGTCAACAGGAACTACTAGAAGGCAGGCAAAAACATGGCTGCAGTCTAGGGCATCTGTGGGGGTCAGGGCAATGGGGAGGAGGGGAACAATTCCATCGGCCCACAGTGACTGTTGGCATCATTGCAGTGGGCATATGGGGCTACAGTGGCAGAAGGAAGTGGGTTCTTCAGCTAAAGCATGGAAGCTGGAGAAAGGTGGTCACACTTGATCCCCTGTGACTGCTGAACAGGACACAGAGAGGCTATGCACTGCTGAATGCTGGAATGTTCTAAGGATCATGATGTAGGCTTTCCTCACCACAGCTACTGTAATGAAGAGTCAGTATCCCAGGGATACAGGCTCTGAAGTCTAGCCTGGTCTAATCTGTGGTATGGAGTTCCTCAGGTGACCTAATGTCCATGACGGGAACTAATGAAAATGACAAGCATAAGGGAACTATGAGGGAAGCTGTGTGGGGCACCTTCCTGAGGCAAGAAGGGAGTGAAAGAGAAGATGCAAGCCCTGTACCTGAAAGATGTCTAGGCAAAGAGGCCTGCCTGGGAGAACCACCAGGTTTTTGAGGTACTAGCATAAAGCTTGCAACATGGGGGCTCTGGCTGGAGAAGGAGGGTAGGGGACAGTTAGATTTGGGTCTTTTGATCAGAGCAGTTCCAACACCAGAATGATGCTGTGTACTTGTTTTGGTTACTTGGATAAATCCCTGCAACAAATGTACAGAAACTGAATCAGAATCTTATACAAGCTAGAGTGCACCTGTTCTACAAATATGGGCCAAGAGAGAAACCACACAAGAGGGTGACAGGCAAACAGACTCCAGTCCTGTTGCCCATTAAAAACTGATTAGGTATCTCCTTCTGCCTCCATCCTTGTCCTCTCTCCATAGCTTGGCCATAAAACACCCAGTCTGCACACAAGAAAATGGTGCTTAAAGAACGCAGAACACTGTAAGACAGAATTGAGTTTTAAACTAGTGTGGATCCAAATAATAAAGATTTGTAGGAAGTAAAAACAAAAATGAGTCTATAGCTTCACCTGCTCTTAGCTGATATAAAGATACCTAATTTGGGAGGTCATGTAATAAATGATTCACTTGATGATGCATCTGACATGAGTTATGAGAAGGGTTCTCATATGACTCCAAAGCAACTTGAAGGCATTTTTGCTAAGAACACATGACTTTTCCCTGAAGCCTCCAGATGCCTGATGGATGTCTGTGATGGAGTGAAAGACTTGATGCCTCTGCCTTCATGTTGTGTCTGTCCCCTTTGCTGCCTTATCCTCTGAGTCAGACTCCACTCTGCTCTGCAAGCAGACATGCTGATCGCTTGAGAAATGCTGACGCTTGCACAGAGAAATGCTTTCAGTATCTGTCCTTCAACTGCACTTATGCTAGAGGTTGATGCCATGAAGAGGAGGAACTCAGTAGTGCCCTAGCAATTCATCCCCATGAACCCATCAGTGGGTATCTGTTTCTTCAGCCAGCTTTAGTAATTGCCCAAAATGCTAGAGGTTGATGCCTTTGAAGAGTAGCATGGAACCAGTAGCCCCAGACTCAAGATCCAGTTGGAGGCCCAGTGTTCAGCACTTGTGGCTTGGTTTCATCCCCATGAACCCATCAGCCATGTTAATAATATCATAAGATTTGTCCAAGAAGAAGGGCCCCTGGGAAAAATCCATTAGTCCAAACAATTGCAGTCTAAGATACCCAGGAAACCAAAATCAAGTGCAGTAGTGGCAAACTTTGTGGGTTACCAACTGCTCTTGATTTGTTTAATCCATTCAGTGGAATGGAACTCATTGCTGGAAGCATGGTCACCTGTACAAAAAATGTACCAGTCTTCAAGATCAGCCCCAGTCTCAAGATCAAGTTATAAAGGCCCAGTGTTCAGCACTTGTTGAGAATTTGCTTTTCATTTCTGTCAATGAACCTGAAGGGAGGATCAAAATTTCCCATCATCAATGTTAATAATATCATAAGATCTAATATCATAAGATCACAAGTCTCCATCTCAGAATCTGATTGCGGAAGAAAAGGGTCAGTTGGGGCATTATGCACAGAGACTGCCTATCCACCAGACTAAATAAAGCATTCTTGCAAAGTGGGAGGACGGGGAGGAGGAAATGCACGTGATTAGGTAAACAGGGATTGGCCAAGACTTTGCATATCTGTCCTAATGTCAAACCTTTAATTCCTTCAACCAAACTCCCCATGTGATGCTCATCTCAGAATCTGATTATAGAAAAGGGTCACTTGTTTATATAAAGAAGGTGACATGAAACTATTCCATGGGGTTTCTTCCTTTCAGGTTTTAGGACTCATTCCACGATCCCAGCAGAGTATGTGCCTTGGTTTAGGAAAGACATTAGCTTCCTGCTAACAAAGGAAGGGCAGTGAGCTGAATTTCTATGTGACCAGCATACTTTTCATCTCTTCAGTCCTGTAATCCTACCAGGAAATGTTTGTGCGGCTCCCACAGAAGACAAGACACAGAGTCATAGCCATATCCCTCAACACATATATCCTTTCAGGCAGAGGACCTCAGTGACCCCCATGCCACTGGGGGGATGGGGACAACTTCTTTCTCTTGGTGCCACACAGAGTCTTCCACTTACGATACAACCAGAGATTCATGGCTATTGGGCAACTGTCTAAGTGAATGGTTACATGCTTCTGTTAGTGCTTTGTTCAAGTGACAAAGGGGCAGCTGGATGCAATTTGGGCTCTGGCATGAAATAGGGATGTTTGAACTTAAGACTTGTACTAAAGGAATTCATAATAGGACTTGAAAATTGGTATTGTTTTCACCTCATGGCAGTATGTCATCAGCAACATTTCCTTTAGTTTACCTCCTGCTAGAATTTACATAGCTTTAGCAAATGAGATAAAACCTAGTTTGTGAAAGCAGTTCATTAGTCTGTGTGAAGAATTGTAACTGGATTTTATTTTCCTGAACAAAAAGGAGGTTCAGAGGTAACCCAGCCATGAAAAGGTGGAGCTACCAAACCTGAGGCTTGTAACTCTGTGTGGCATCCAGCCATTAAAGTTATTATGGGTCAGCTCCCACAGGCTGACACCCCAGGAGTTACCCCCAGGAGTTACTCTGGCCTGGGTACCAGGAAAGTCCTTTCCTTTCTTTCTTTGAAAGTGCCCAGTATATTTTGATACATATTTTATTTTACTTATACATATTTTATTCTAAATTTACATATTTACATATGATACATATTTTCATTTATTCATTTGTAAACACATGCACACATAAAAAGAGAGAGAGAGTGAGCGAGAGAGAGAGATTGAGAATGCCAGGGCCTCTAGCCACTGCAAAAAAAACTCTGGATGCATGTGTCACTTTGTGCATCTGGGTTTACATGAGTATGGGAGAACTGAACCTAGGTCCTTCAACTTTGCAGACAAGTGCCTTAACCACTAAGCCATTCTCCAACCCCTATATTTTATTTTAAATGTGCATACCCTCAAATTCACTGCATCCCTGTAATGACTTAACAAGAATTCTAGCATTATTAACTGTATGATACCAGGCCCTCCTTTCCTCTTTGATTTGGTCACTTAAAGACAGACTCAGTTCATTAAAGATGTTCTGTAGGCATCTTGAGGGAACAGAACAGAGTGAATGTCTCTGAGCCAGAGATGGTAAGACAAGGAGGAACCCAGATGATCCGAAGTCTGAGAGCAATGGGTAGCAAACGACACTATAAGGTGGTGTGGAACCCACATCTTCTGCTCTTTGTGCTGGGGGACGCAAGGAAGAGAGGGTCCTGTGGGTCATTTCCATCACAGTTACAGAGACCATGATTGTCTCAGGACTAGCATCTACATTTGATCCAAAGATTAGAGCATGCAAAGAAGTTAGTACCACTCTGTAATGGGACTATTTTCTCCAAAGTGAAGCACTCCCTCCTAGAGGGAGGCTTACAAGGCTCAGTAAGGAAATGAAACTTAAAAGGTTCAGAATGTTCTGAAGTTTAGGAGATTATCAAGCCCCCAGCCCAAGGTTATACAACAGTGAACTCTTTCTTGGAAGAGGGCACTCTGTGATGCCCAGCTGTCTTGCACATTGTACAGGGAGCTCTAGGGATGCACTTCCGTGAGGTGTCATCCATACTAGGAGGTGATTTTCAGTGATGCATCTGCCTTGTAGTGGTCCATGCTTCTATAAGTTACCCCTCACTCACACTCCTATAAGTAACCCCTGCATACTCCTGTTAATCACTCCAATAAAACCACTGAATCTCTAACGGTGTACTTGGATGGAATCATTTCTTTGGTCTATGGTTACCTTCCCATCAGTGCAGAGTGGGAAGTTTGGTTAGAGGGAGGTGGGGAGTCTTCCATCATGACTGATTATAAAGAAATTTCTAGTGTGTTAGGGTTCATATCCTGTGACTCATTCAAGCCCAGGAGGTGATGAGGCATCTTTTAAAGGGACACAGATTCTGTGATGGCATCTCTGACCCTGTCCATGAGCTTTGGTGAAGACCCTCAAGGAAACACAGAGGGAATGTATCTCTGAGGAAGTTACTTAGTCCAGCAGGAAGGGAAGAGCATGGAATTGCTACTCTTCCAATGCCCTCTTCAGTGGTTAAAGGCTTTCTTATATAATGAAGAAAATGGCTAAAAATTCCCAATTCAAACCAGAAATTCACGACTTGGGAGATAGCTCAGCAGTGAAAGGTGCTTGCTTGCAAAGCCTCATAGCCTTGGTTTGATTCTTCAGTACCCACGTAAAGTAAGATTTGCAAACTGGATGATGTATCTAGAGTTTACATGGAATGAAAGGCTTTGGCATGCCCATTCTCCCTGTCCCTCTCTCCTTGCAAATAAATAAACAAATAAAAATGTTTAATAAACAGAAACACAGAGGGAAAATTATGGAAAATATTTGTTGAGTTCTTTCTCTATATTTTGGGCTCTACATGTTTATACCTGATCTTTGCAACAATTATGTGAAGGAGATGTTATTACAATGATCTTTCCCTCTTTATTTTCTAGGAACAAAAATGTGGAGTTCTGACATACAGTTGAAATAATTTGCTTGAAGTTTCATTAGAATTAGAACCAATAGTGGTAAAGCTCAGAGCCTATAATCTTGATTATATATGTTAGTTACAGCCATGAGCTATGAAAACATGGAAAATTAAATTATATACCAATATCAGCTGCACATATTTTCTGATATTATAACTGATGAGCAACTGATGGTCACTTTGGTAAGACATAACAGCAGATCTCCTATTAGCTTAATTTAACTTTGGGGAATATCAATTTGTCAAGAAAGTTGTCTTTAATACATTTTTGCAATGTTTTATATCATTAATGTTGCATGTTTTCTTTCACATTTTGAAATATTGTTTTATGAAAAGACAACATGTTGTACCAAACAGACAACCCCTCAAGTACTGGTGACCATTCATTGTTTATTGGCATCTCAAGTTCAGCTATTAATGGACCATTGGCATTGTTAACAATGTATTAGTTAGAGATCAATGCAATTGTAATTAATATGCCCAATGATCAGATTAAGCACAGGGAGAGCATCTCTACCTTACTTGAGAATACCCAACCTTAGGAGTCAAGGATCCCCATCTTGGAAGTGATGGGGCTTGTTATTGTGGAACCATCATCCTTGAGGCATGTGCCTCATAGTGACAGAGTAAATTCTCTGCGGCCATTCCTGCTGGGAAGCATTTGGTATTTCACTGACACTTTTAGATTCCACCAAAAGCTGTAGCAAGGGTACATCATGTGGAAACTAGTATACTTCCTCCATGCATCCTTGAATAACAACTATATTATCATGTAGAAGATCAATTAAAGGTCATGCCTAAAAATTCAAATGTCAGGAGTGGTCAGTAATTATTTCTGCATTCTTGTCCTAACCTTTGAGTGGGATGTGAATATTATCATCGTAGGATTTGTTTTTTTTTATGAAAAAGAGTCATTAAGTCCTCACCTGACCCCATGATTCCAGCAATGAGAATCTATTTAGTATGCTATAAATGAGGTGGGCACTTTAGAGTCACTCCTCCCCACAGGTCATCTTCATATCCTGACTACTTCCACTCACATGGAAAGAATGCAGCTGCTTAAAGCAACATGTCAAGCAAGTTCATGCATTATAAACTCATGGCATCCCCCACACACACACACACTCATTCTGTCTAGGGTTATTTTCTGCAAAAACTTCTCATTGTTTTCCTAAGTCTAGTAACTACTCTTCCATTATGAACTTGAAAATAGAGCATGCAAATCTCTGCAAACTCACAATATAAAACTGAATAAAATGAGTTCCAGCTCTCCAATTGAATAGCACTCATTTTATCTATATGAATGCATTTTTCTATCATGCTAAATAACTTGACACCCAATGATTAATGAAGAATTTAGTAATACACCATAATAATTGTTTCAAAGGAATATCCAAAGAAAACACATATGTACCACCACAAATGCTAAAATTAATGTGCTCATAAATTTAAAGATAGTCAATAATATTTTCCTCCCATTCCACAGGAAAGTCTTTGGGACTAGAAATTATAAGCCAATCTGTTATGGTCAGTTTTCTATGACTTTCAGAGTTCTACCTGGAAGACAGATTTCAATGACAATGAAAGCCACAGGTCTTTCAAACATTTGAGTTGGCTCACAAAACTTACAAATTAAGATCACTTATACAGCTTTTACTCTTTATTTTAAAATATTCCATAATAAAAAAAGTTTTTTTTTTTTAAAGTACTAATCATGGAGCTATTGTCAAGGTATGTTTTATATTTACAGCCCTTCACCTCATTTTATATGTTGACATGATAATGGCAGACATCATAGTAAGTCAAGCTTTCAAAGTTAAACCTTCTCAGTTTCCAAAGGGAAACATGAATAAGACTTTAATCCAACCACAAATCAATAGCCTGTATTTATAAACAATGCTCCAGTGTGCTGATTTCACTTTTCTCTGGCACATACAGAATGGTATGCCCTCACCAAGCCTTCACTTTAAACACCAAGTGTGCTTCAGGCCTACCTTGGTACACAGCCTTAAACCCAGGTGAACCGATGCTGTCATCAGACTGGAGATGGAGCCACATCTGATTGCTCATGCTAACGATCAGGTCAGGAACACTGGACCCTGTGAGGCTGCACAGAGAGGAGATGTTAGAACCTTTGCTGACCCCAACAGATATTTTGACTTGACCCTTAAAGAAGTATCTTGCTGTTTGAAGGAACTAATCATTCACATGTAGATAGCAGGTGCTCCTTCCCAGAACCCATAGGACCTTGCAATCTATATATTTAAAAATAACATAACTAGTATTGTGTGACTCAACCACAAAAAGCATGTGTTATTATTCTTCATTTTAAAAAGCAGATTAAAGTGACCAATCCTCCCATTTGTCTTGCCAGGTGCAAGGCTTACATAACTAACAGTGCAATAAACCTGCATAAACTGGGATTGTTGGTTGTGCTACAGTTATAGTACACCACACCATTGAAGGGCAACATCTCCGTGGTGAGAAATGTACAAGTTCATTCAAGAAGTGCTTTTAGTGTCCAGGCTATAATTAAATTATCAGATGCCTTCACCACAAAATCTTTCCTAAAATCTATTATAGGTGATCATAAACTATGAGGATATTGAAGAGAACAGCGTGCAAAGCTGGAAGAGATTCAGCAGTATGCCATGAGCTTTCTGTCTGCATATGAATGTCCAGGCCAAATAGAATGGAAGTTTCTGAAAAGCATCCAGTAAGCATTCACAAAACCATCACATCGCCGCGGCTGTCAGCTGGTTAAAAGAAACACTAAATCCATTGACTAAACCCAACACGCTGACAGAGAAGCATGTTGAAATAGGAAAAGTGCAAGAAAGAAATCAATTCAGCCAAAACAAATGTCTCTAATCAAATTGGAAGCAGTGCTTTCAGCAAAGTGGTTTTGGGAATATGAACACATGATTTGGCCCATCAATCATACCATCTGTCTATCAACCCAACCTTTTCATCACAGGAGGCCCAGGATACCTGCTTCTCCAAAAGAAGATGAACTACAGTCATTACATGCGGAGTAACTCTGGCAATGTTATGCTCAAGTTGGAAGAGGAAAGTGTGCCAGTGAGCAATGCAAGCTCACTACATAACGGTTTCCAGAGGTCTGTCTTTGTTGGCAAGATTGTTCTTTTCTGTTTGCTTGCTTGATTACAAGAGAGATTTGTTTTCTGTTTGATGCATGTATTTTATTGACAAGTAACAAGCCATCCAGTGCAGAGATCACAGATGCCAGCTCTATGGCTTCATGAAAGGGAGAGACCCACACAAGTCTCCTCAGGGAGAACTGCCAGTCCACAGACAACCTTGGCATGTGTTCCTGCCCACTGCCCTTCCCTCTTGCCTTGCCAAGACAGACAGAACTTGTGCTAAGCTTCCTGTGAGGAAAATCAGAAGAGATAAAATATTGTGTCCAGTGTTACCTTGGAGAAATGTATTGATTCTATCTTTTGCATTTGCCTTAACTTTTAGCTGAAATTTGTTTGTGCATATATATATATATATATATATATGTATGTATGTATGTATGTAAGAGATGATTGATGTTTATGTGTTTCAGAATTTTCCTGAGGGGGAAAAAATAGTACATCTAATGAAGAAGTCAGAAATAGCATGAAAAGACCAAACATCTTCATTCTTAAGTTTTTCCCAATGTTAAGATTTTGTAAGCCTAAAAGGTACTGTCTCTGACCAAATATTGATTATGGCTGTTGATACAATCTACCTGTCATGATCACATCACATGTTTACTTTTGTTTACTTTCTCTTTCTCATTCTTTCTTTCTCTCCATCTTCCCCTCTCTCATTCCTTTCTCCATGCCATTGATGCAAAGTACTTCTATCACGACACTCCTCCCCTTCCCTTTCTAAAGCTACATTAACTTCCCTCTGGCTGTGCCTACCTTCTCTGCTGTGCTTCCCCCCAACCATCACTACTTTATCTCTGCATTTTTTCATTAAAAGTATTATGAAATCACAGTGTTTGACCTCTTGGAAATTGGCTTTAGTCATTTGCCTCAGTTCCCCAAAGATCAATGTGTGTTTGTGCACACTGGTAGATTTGTTCTTCCCTGAGAAGGCACTTCCCTGAGAAGGTGTAGGCTGATACACCATGGCTGTCTTACCATTCACCT
The DNA here is from genome assembly GCA_036365145.1 of Orientallactaga sibirica. Lineage (NCBI taxonomy): Eukaryota > Metazoa > Chordata > Mammalia > Rodentia > Dipodidae > Orientallactaga > Orientallactaga sibirica. Next base: position 16,989,009 of record JAEOAD010000039.1, read on the forward strand.
GTGTGGTGATGACACATACATCACTGGTCTCTCACTGTACCCAGAACTCATTGATGCAGCTATACCAGCTAGCCAGTCCTGTCTCTGCCTCTCCAGCACTGTGATTATAGGCAAACATCATGATCCCAGCATTTTAGATAAGTGCCTGGGATCTGAACTCAGGCCCTCATTTTTATGTGGCAAGCATTTTATCCACTGAGCCATCTTCCCAGTCTAACATTATTTTCCCTGGATACCTGGATGGCTTCAACCATGGATGCTTCAATACACAATTTAAGATTCCCCATATTCTTGTCTCCTAAAACCATTTTCACTGAGCCTTGGATTTCTTTTTGATCAGGATAACCTACATTGAGAATCAGAAAATACCCAATATGTGAGAATAATCTTCATACAAAACCCTTCTCTCTTTTTGTCTTCTAAACTCCCCCACACTTGATATCATATTACTATGCCTTAAGGGTCTTTATTTCTAGTATCACAGAACTGGCATTTGCATTTATTCTCAACTGTGAGTTACATCTGATGTTTTTGGAGGAAGGAGGGCCCAGCTGCTCATTTTCTCAGCTTAGTTTCTTTTTCCTCTTGTTTTTCCTTTCTTAGATTGCCATTCCCTAGAATGTATGAATGTGTGGAGGAAAGACTGTGTCATAACTTATATCCTTTGCTTTGTGAAGGACCAGAGCTCCCCTACCCTCAAAGAAAAAGAAAAAAACATCATTTAATTCTCAGACTTTTGTGTACAGAAGGAAGTTTGCACATCCATCAGTCCTTCTACCTCACTAGCACAGGGGGTGTTTCCATTGTGATTCAGTGTGAGAAGTAGACACTCTCCCTTCTCACACAGGGCTGGGTTAATCATTGTCCTTGGGTTATTAACCACTCATGGTCAAGCTACCTGCCTTCTTGGCTTACTCTCACCTCTTTTTCAAAAGCCAGGCACATGTATATTTGTAATTGAAATGACTCATGCAAGGGTCCTTGATTTTTTTAAACTCCTTGGCCATTCCTTCCCATATCTTAGAATATCTTTGCTTTGTCTATCAACAACTTTGCATTTCCAACATTAGAGAAAAGACAGAAACAAGTAGGAATATCTATGACAGATGAATTAGACTTCATTGGAGGAGAGTCTAGCCTTAGAGGGACATTTTCCATCACAGCAGTGGAGAATGAGGTAGGGTTTTGTAATGGGGTGTTAGGGGTCCAGGAAAGTCCTTGAACCCCAAACCCTATGTTCATTTCTAATTTTAATCAAAAAATTGAATAAAAAAGAAGACTGAGAAGGATAATTATTAAATTATTATATTTATTGAGGGAAGTCTCAAGAGAAACAAAGGCACCCACATGGCGAGAGATCCCACCTGGATGGCCTGGAAAAAAGTGTGGAAAGAAAAGAGAGAAAAGAAAGTTCAGGGAGCTCTTGCCACGTGGAGAGCTAGAGGGGATAAAGGACCCCATGTAGATAATAAGGGATAGGGGGCCCTCCAGCTGCGCCTGGTCCTAGGCCTGGACTGAGATAGCACAGGCCCAGCCAAAGGAAACACTCACCCACAGCTGGAAGTTCCCAAGTCATCAAGAAGCCTGCCCTCCCCTTGCAAAGGTGTATATAAACTTATAGTGGTGGGCTGCCTTCTGGCTTAGGTGAACCAGAGGGACAGCTGGTTGGTTAGGGCTAGGGGCTGTCTCAGGAAGAGTTTAGCCCTGACACCAAGTTCCAGGGGCTGAACTTGATCAACCACAGGGTTTAACTCCTATGAAAGACCTCTCTCTCAGGAGGGGTCCTGGTTGTTTGTGGGAAAACAGGTCTAGGGAACTATGCAAGAGATAAGAAGACAGATCATCTTTGATTTCTAGCAACTGCAAACTTTCCTACCTTTTATACCTTCAGGGGTCTGGTCACCCTGACTGTACTCCTTTCAGGTTTCACTCTAGCCCAGCCTGACCCAGAATTGACTATGTCATCTCAGGGTGGCCTCAAACTCACAGTGATCCTCCTACCTCTTCTTCCCAAGTGCTGGGGTGTGCACCACCACACATAGCAAAACTATTTTTTTTTTTTTTTGAGATAGGGTCTCACTCTAGCCCAGGCTAACCTGGACTTCACTATGTAGCCTCTGGGTGGTCTTGAACTCAAGATGATCCTCCTACCTCTGCCTCCCAACTGCTGGGATTAAAGGCGTGCACCACCCACCACACCTGGCCCACAAAATATTTGTTGAAAAAAGAAAAATATCTTATAGAAATGCCTTAAAATTAATATTTATATTTTAGTATTTTAATATTTAATAATACTTAAAATATTTTTAAACAAAATGTGTTTCTGTTCTAACTCTTCTTAGAAGTGTCTAGAACTAATTTGGTTGATAAGCACTGAAAGAAGTAAGTCTGCAACAAAGAAGCAAATAGTAACTGCTAAACGAAACATAGAACAGACTCTAGCTGTGCCACCCTTCAATGTATTAGAGGACATGGTTTGCAATAATTTTCTTTAAAACTGTCCCTTTTTCTACCAAACTAATGATATAAGACATCATGCTCCCATTTATACTTAACAACAACAAAATATCCTAATGGAACGTTAAATGATTCAATCTATTTGAGAACTAAATAAAGTCTTGGAGGGAAAGTGGGCCATCCTGTTGCAGCTATTGGCAATCTAATTTTCACCCTTGGCCTGAATCCCCATCCAGCTGCACATAACTTCTGATACAGCTTAATTATGTGTGTTTGTGTGTGTGTGTGTGTGTGTGTGTGTGTGTGTGTGTGTGCGTGCTTGCACGCTCATGTGTGTGCATATGTGCCTGTGCGCTGGGAATGGAATCCAGGGCCTCATACATACTAAACAAAGGCTTTACCATTAAGCCACAAACCCACGCTTGACTTTTTTTCTTACATTTTACATTCTTCAAGTCTTGCATTTTTCTGCTTCCAGTGTTTTGGCACACACTGGAGCTGCCCAAATCCTGGGAACATGACTGAGGGTGCTGCCTGGCATTTCTGCACTTCTCTGAAGAGTATGGCTGCTTTTCCCACAGGACCTTGTAGAGCCTGCACACACTCCAGCTCAGACTGCAGCACCCTAGCTTCTACCTCAGCCTCTGTCACCTTGTAGAACTTGGCCATCTCTCTTGCAAGTGTGGGTCCCTGAACTTTTGGGTTTACAGTGTGTGCCACATAACAGATTCAATTTTTCAAAATAATTGCATATATGAAAACACTTGTCAATGCACACTGCATTCATAAAATCTGCACTTGCTTACATTTCATAATATTTTTCAATGATTTGCAGTTTGTTTTCCTACAGGCTGAAGTCCATGGGCTTTGGGACTAAGGCTCTGAGGCTTTGTCATCACCTTATCCTATGATCTGAGCTGAATCATTTTATAATTTTCCTCATCTATGAAAAAAAAAAAAAAACTGCATTGGGTTATCTCAGAAGGGCCCACAGGTCTAGAAATCTACCCCTTCAGCAGATGTCTGAGAAGGTCCTGCTCCCTGCACATTAGCAACAATGTTGAGCTGAGATTGGAATACCAGTGATATGATTCACAGGTACTAAACAGCCAATACAAGAGAAGGAAATGTTTGTTCCTTTCATAGCAGACTGCGTCATGTTAAGAGACCATCTAAACAAGCTTCGTGAGTACTTAATGGAGTCTCGCTATGCAAGGCTTTGTTGGGGGCATCTGCAGTAGGCAGAGAACAGTACTATTTCTAAGTGTACCCCCCATTATCCTTGCTGAAACATTTGGCAGCTCCAGCTCATTTATGTGAGGCACATTTTATGTGGAGGAATGGATCAAAGCAGACTGGTTTTTGTCACAGTACAATTCCACGAGAAGCCCCTTGCTGGTTATATCAGTAGCTGATTTTGGGGGTGCCAAGCAAATTCCTTTGTACCAATGCATGCAATGTTCGTCTGACTCTCTGCTGAAAGATCTTTATGCCATTCATTTAGGGCATTTATAAACAGTGGCTGGGGCTGGGGAGATGGTTCTGTGGTTAAATCTGCTTGCTTGCAAAGCCTGCTGTGCCCAGACACCCACCCACATAAAACCAGATGGACATTTGTTTGCAGTGCTGAGAGATCCTAGCATACAAATACATGCACATGAATGAATACAATTAAAAAAAAAAAATAAACAGAGTGAGTGAAATATCCATGCAGAATAAATTTACTTTTCTAAGGTTAATGTCTATGCATTATATGATTGCTGCTCACATGGCTGATGAATCTTTACATTCATATGAAAGTGTCCAGTAGTTGGTAGTTGGATTAGTTTCCAGCCCCATTTGTAGTCCTAAAGATTACAGAGAGTATACTTCCATTTGTGTGGCTGACAGTATTGCACTGAATGGAGAATGGGTAAGGGTGTCTGGTGGGGGCAGGTATAAGGCAGAGCAGATTTGGAATGAGGAGCTATTCTCATTTCTGTCCTGGGTAAGTATAACACAGGCTTACATATACATTTGTATTTATTGATTTATACACACAGTTTCTGTTTTACTGTATACTAGCTTAAAAAAAAAAAAAACTGCTCAAAGCTGAGAGAAAAATATCTGAACATGCCACCAAATTGTCAAGACATCAAATCAGCAGAGCACAACACCAGGCAGTAAATTGCACCTGATTTCTACCAGCAGGTGCTAAAAAGAATGTGGGAGCCAGCCTTGAGTGTGCTGGCTTTAATTATAAATTGGGAAATTGAGAAGTAAAGGCTGCCGTACGATGAAAAGTGGCTGACTCCTGAATTGCTCTGTGTTTTTACAGTTCTTTATGCCATACAGCGTGTGAACTCTTCAGTGGGTCAGAGCACACACAGGGATGACATTGTGAAATTCTGTGAACTATTTGCTAGCACAAGACTGATGCAGTGTGTGATGGAGGTTTCCATTGTAAAAACTCATTTTATGATCTGTTCTAAACCTGGGATGAACCAGTCCTCTCTGGGATGTCACAAAACATTTTCAACAGGCTCCAGGATGTTCTCATACAAATGCCTGGTGTCCTCATAAGGGAAAAAGCTTTCCAAAGAGGAAATCAGTGTTGTCATCTAACAAACTCTGGCCTCCTTGCAAACATTCAAACAGATTCTCCTCCCAGCACTGAGGAAAGGAAAAGTGAATTATGATTCAGTCTACCCAGCAACTGACATATGACTATGAGTGGCCACAAGTTCACTTATGTGACACATACCAGGAATGGAACTCTGATGCTGCCATCAAGCTGACTATGAAGAATAAATGAAGGAAAGAGCTTTACAAAACAAATAATCTTATTTTCATGTGTAATCTTACAGGTAGGTGTGATTCATGTACCCTGGAGGTAGGATGTTCCCTGCGGAAGCCCTGTGGTGCTAGATTGAGCTGTGCTTGGGTTTACTTGATTCCTGTGTTCTTTTCAAACAAGAGTGGCTGGCTGTTTACTGGCTCAGACTACATTCTACTCAGAAAGTATATAAGTAATATCTATAGTTTGCAGTACTCTACTTTAAATTCACTGATCACATGTTGAACTGTATAAAAATGTCAAATCCAACACAGTTCATTTTACAGGTCAAAGGGTTGAAAAGTTGACAGATACCCCAGATGAGGTCAGTTCACAGATTTCTTCCACTCAGTGTTGCCCAGACTGTTGGTGTAGGTGCCTTCCAATTTCTCAAGATGTGAAGATTCTCTCACTCTCCAGCAAAGCACAATAAAAATATTAGGAAAGTGGCCCAAAAAGCACCTAGAAGGCATCCCAAAGAAAAATAGGAGAGGAGAGAAGAAGAGGTTCCTCAGAACCAGAGGAACAACACAATGTGGAGTGTCTCACAGCCTTTCCCACTTTGCCCATATGATTACCAGGCAGGCAGATACTACCAGCAAGAGGAAGGGCAACAGAGGCCCCTTGCAGATGGCATCCATGGATCCTTCACCTTCTCTGTAGGTCCAATGATCCCTTTATATGGAACTTGCCAGAAAGATGTGCCTGCAGAAGGGCTTAGCCCAGGGAAATGCCCTCTGTGGATGAATCCTTTATCAGAGCCAGGCAAAGTAGAAGGGACAGCCATAAGGTCAGTGTTGGACAGTTCCCCACACCATGAATGTACCCATCTACAGCAATTCTGCCCAGTTCTTCCAACACTCACAATGATCACCAGCCAGTGATACCCAGGCAGCACCATCAAGATGCTGAGAGTACAAACTTCTGTTGTTTTTACCCACTTTTTGTGGAAATTTACTGGAGTACAGCAGGAAATAAAAACATCAACAGGCTGTCATACATCATGTATGTCTAGGACTCATGACAAGCACATTGAGACTACAAAGAAACAGCTTAAAGACACCATCAGGAGATCAAAGTGGAATTAAAACATAAACAACAAATCTCTCAGTACTTTGTCAAGGAAAGCAAGGGAAAATGTAAGAGAACCAAGAACCAGAGAAAGTGAATACAAGGCATATAATAAAATTACATATTGATTTGTTAATAATTACCCTAAATATTAGTAGTTAAAAGCCAGGAATAGTGGCACTTGCCTGTAATCCCAGCACTCTGGAGGCCAAGGCAGTAGGATTACACAAACAGATTCACAGAGTTCAATAGGATAGAGCAGAGAGTCTAGAGACACACCCACAAAAATGCCCATCTCTTTTTCAGGACAAGCACCAAAAATATTCAACAGAAGTTAGAAAGTATAGACTTTTCAACAAACAGTGCAAAAAAAAAAAAAATCAGACACACAAAAGACCATGCAGAGCATGACCATGAGCCAAACTCATGCATCTGTACAAAAACAAACTCAGAACTGAGAACAGCCTTCAAGATAAAACGTAAAGCTATAATTAGTTAGGACTATACAGAGGGAGAATCATGCTCTAGAGCTATGCACAGAGCCCTCAGACTTCACATCAAAAGCACAGGGTTCAATGTCCATAAATTGGACATCTCAACAACCAGTATTTGCTCTAGGACAACACATGTGAAGAAGATAAGACAAAAAGACAGACGACAGAGACAATATTGGAAAACACACATTCTACAAAGGACTAGTACCTTAAATATACAAAGCACTCTCACACAAAGCATTAAAAGTTCTAAAGTTGTTAGAGCCATAGTTGGGGCATTATGCACAGAGACTGGGGCCAACCCCCCAGAACTCTTAACCAACCTCACAATGCTTGACCCACATTCCCCATTGACAAGGGTCCCTTTGAAAGAGGGAGGACAGGGAGGAGGACAATGGATCCTTTACTATGAATGTAAAATCAAAATAATATAAATAAAAAATATATATATATATATATTAAAAAAAAAGTTCTAAAGTTGTGTTTAAGAATTCATTGTACATTTAAGGTATTCAGAAAGACATGATGGACATTTTTTCAAAAGAGGATAGGCAGATGGCAAAGGTACACATGACAAAATGTTCAAGATCATTAGTCACCAAACAAATGCAAATTAAAACAGCAAAGAGATCACTATATACCCCACTGGAACAGTATAGGCAGTGGCAATGCCCAATACTGAGAACCTGCAGAGAATGGGTCAGTCTCACAAGTTAGTGAGGAGTTAAAGTGATAGAGCCACTGGGAAACACATGAACGGAGTGTGATGACACTCAGCATGCAAGTGACCCACAACCCAGTGATTTTCCCAAAACAAACAAAAGCTCTCATTCATATCATCTTTTCTTTCTCATCAGAAAATGACCCGTATCATATTTAATAGGTAATCATTAATGATGCCAGGTATATTTACTATGGAAGCAAACAAAAGTCAAGGGAAGGGATGATAACACATCATGTACTGCATGATTCTAGTTCATGACAGTAACGACATTTTAGGGATGAAATGCAGACAGTGACTGTCAGGAGTCAAGGGTGAAATGGGGAAGAGGAGGATAGTTTAATTATGAGAGGGGAAGATGGAGGATATTCATCTTTCAATAGAAGTTTTCTCCATCTTGACTATGGTTCAGACCTGAATTTAAACAAAACATTAATTCAAGTGAAAATTAACATGCACACACATGTGAAAATACTAGACTATCTGAGTGATATCAGTGAGTATTCCATGTTTGATATTTTGCTATAGATTTGCAAAGTGTTTCAATTAAGATGACTGTTCAATATACACCTCGGGTTCTCTGCATGAAAACTATGGGCTCCAGTCCCAGGTAGGTAGCCTCATTTCCCAGCATCCATCTTCAAGAACTCTCCTTGGTACCATCCAGCTAATAAGGTGATATTGTTGAGCAGTTACAGCTGTATGAAATATGCTTTCTGCCACTAGTTTCACTCTTCAAAGAGAGAACCAGAGGTCTGACCCCTGCAGGAATGAAATAAAAGTCAAGAGCCCTAGCCCTTCCAAGGCATTGGATGACCATGAGGAGTCGAGCCTGGTCATGGTCACTGGGAACTCATTTGATATGACAATTATTTACTATAACCAGGCAGAGTGACCACATGTGAACAAGAAGGCTACAGGTGTCCTAGCAATCACTCAGGAGTGGCCATGGGTTCTCATGTTCATGTTGCTATGTTACATTAGGGTCCAGGTGCTCCAGACATGAATCTGCAGCCCAGTTCAGACACAGCCTGTAGATATTGCCACAGTCTAATCACACTGAAGATGCTTGCACCTAGAATGTCAGGTGGATATTATGTGTCAGCATTAAAGCATAGAACCATGAAGATGTTGCTAGAATACATTACAGCAATACTTTGGGCACTATCCTCTAGACATGAATTGACTGATACATTTATGACCTCATAAGAACTCATGTTATCTCCAGAAGATCTGTGTATTCTAAGCCCATCAACAATTTGACATAAAGGATTGGAAGACAAAAAGAATGAGATATCAAAAGAGAAGAAGAACTACTTTGAAAGAGGAGAATGCTCATGGGATTGTGGTACAGGAGGTTCACAAAATATACAACAGTAAGGGAATATGAGAAAATTACAGTATGTTCATGTATAAAAATTCTCAATGAAAATATTTTAAAAAGAGTGCAACCAATGCTGAAATTGCTTCTGGATATTTTTCCAAAGTTCCTGGGAGCTTTCATATTCAGATAAAGTTTCACATTGCATATTTTGTGCATTCCCCAAAATGATATACATTCACAAAGTATTGTTCAAGGCTCATATGCTAATAATGAATCATTCTGATACAAATTTACATCAATAGATTGATACCAACTTATATTTATTTAAAGGCATGTACATATTTATTTAGTATTAAAGGTGTACATCTTAGGAGTTGGTTATTTTAAATGAAATGTTTTAAAAGGAGGCCCTAAAAATGTAGTTAAAATGTACTAAGAGGTAACTTTTTTTTTCTAAAATCAAACAAATGTTTAGATACATAAGAGATTCTTGAAACCTCTAGGACCCAAGCTAATAAATACGTGTACTAGAAAGGAAGTAAGCTTTGCTTTCCATTGTAAAGGTGTAACACAGAATTGAAAGCCACATTATTATTGACTATTCAGAGTTGATATTTACCCTGCCAACTACACAAAGTTTACTACAGTAAGATAATTACTCCTTAAAGCAAGGGTAAGGATGAATCTGGTTTGTCTCTGCCAAGTCCTACCATACTTCCTGCTCCACAAAAGTGTTACTTTGAAGACTCAAGCAAGAAGGCTTCAAGACAAGAGGCAGAGAAAGAAAAGCTAATGTTGAATCAACCTGGACTCCAGACAGGAGCTCTAGCATGGAGATTGACCATCCTATCTGTGAAAGCTTCCACTATGTACTATATTTTAGGATTGTCATTTGTTGCTTCCTGATTAATAGTGCCTTTGTGTCTTCTTCTGTCATATGTGGGCAGGGTGTCACTCAGCCACAGATTAACCTGACTGAAGCCCTTTACACACCAGTTGCTCAGGAAATAAAACCACTAATCAACCACTGGGACATCATGAAATTACAAAGTTTTTTGTACAGCAACCTACAAAACGGGAGAAAATCTTTGCCAGCTATACATCTGAAAAAGAGTTAGTATCTAAGATATACAAAGAAATCAGAAAACTAAATAATAAGATAACAAACAACCTAACTAAAAAATGGGATATGGAACTAAATAGAGGTCTCAAAAGAAAAAAATACAGATATATAGCATAGAAACATCTAAAAATTGTTTTACCTTCTTAGCCAACGGGGACTGCAAATTAAAACTATTTTTAGATTCCATCTCACTCCTGTCTGAATGGCTATCATCAAGAAAACAAAAGTGGCAGAAATGCAGAAAAAGAGAAACCCTTCTACACTGTTGGTGGGAATGTAGTCTCATACAGCCATTGTGGAAATCAGTGTTGAGGTTGCTGAGACAGCTAAAAATAGATTTACCATATGACCCAGCTATAGCACTCCTAGGCATATATCCCCAGGAATCTTCTCAGTACCTTTGAGATAGTTGCACAACCATGTTTATTGCTACTCTATTCACAGTAGCTAGGAAATGAAACCAGCCTAGATACTCCTCAACTGATGAATGGATAAAGAAAATGGGTTACATTTATATAATGGAGTTCTATTCAGCAGTAAAGAAAAATAAAATTATGGAAAATTTCAGGGAAATGGATGGATCTGGAAGAGATTATACTAAGTGAGTTAAACTGGGCCCAGAAAGCCAAACCTCATATGTTCTCTCTCATATTTAGATCCTAGCTAGGATTGTTTAGACCTCTGTGTGAGTTGGAGTAAAAAAAAAAAAAAAAAATGTAGCAAGCCGGGTGTGGTGGTGCACACCTTTAATCCCAGCATTTGGGAGGCAAAGGTAGGAAGATCACTATGAATTCGAGGCCACCCTGAGATTACATGGTGAATTCCAGGTCAGCCTGGGTTAGAGTGAGACCCTACCTTGAAAAACTGAAAAATGAAGCCCCCCCCAAAAGAAAATGGTAGCAGAGGCTAGTTAGCTAGAAAAGGGCTCTAAGGGAAGGAGGAGAGGTGAGGACTTAGGGGGATGGTAGATAGATAGATAGATAGATAGATAGATAGATAGATAGATAGATAGATAGATTGATTACTGGGGGTGGAATGGCCTAAGCTAGGTCAGGGGAAGAAACTGAATAAAAGAAGGGTGGTGAGAGGGTTAATCAAAGTTCAAGATATTATGAATAAGCCATATGAAAACCTACTTTTTTGATAATGGCACTCACAGAAGGCATAGTTTGTTACCAAAAAAAATTTCAGTGCCAGGGATGGGATATCTTCCAGCTATTTGTTGTCCATGAAGGTCCCTGATGCCCGCAAAATATTACAGGCTATGGCCAAGGCTCTTGGTTTCCCACCAGAAATAGATGGCAAGACTCTATTGCTGAAGATTCCACATGACTGGGCTGCAAGGTCACCGAGAAATAAAGCTAGGGATGAGCTAAAAACCTCCTCCCTGTAGACCAGCTGATAGAAAGCTGGAAAAAACTGCACTGCATGTAGCCCTATGGGAGACAGAAGTCATCAGTAATGAAAACAGTGGACACCGCAAACCTTAAGTTTGGCCAGCCAGGTCAAATGACCAAACTGGTGCAATAGTGGCATGTCTGTTATGGCGGAAACCAACTGCTCTCTAATTGGACAGGAGGCCCACTCTGTGGGAGGGGATACATGCCAAATACTGAAAACCTAATCAAAAGCCTGTGGTGGGAGAGGCCATGAGCCTTAGGAGTGTAACGCCTGCTCTTGTCTGGCTAAATGCATATATTATGTTCACCAAACTGTTCTGTAAGCACTTTACTTAACATTCATACTCATATATTAACACTTCTCTCACTTTTGGTTAGAGAAGCTTCGCTTTTCAGATGGTGGCGACCACTGGGATGACCCAAAGGGGTAGAAGTTACAGAGAAATATTCAGCACTGAAACATCTCTAACATACCCTCCAAGACTCAGGGTCCATTGCAGAAGAGTTGGCAGAAAGAACGTAAAAGCCAAAGAAAGGGCAGGTCTGCTTATAATGCAATCATCCAGAGAGAAATTGGTCTCAATATCCATGACCTCACAGTGCCTAGCAATACCTTCACAAGACCCTTATAATAGTAGGAAAAAATGATGACATCAAACTAAAAGTGAGACTAACAGAGAGAGGGAGGGGATATGATGGAGTGTGAATTTGTGAAGGGCAAAGTGGGGAAGGGGAGGGAATTATCATGGTTTAGTGTATGTCAGTATGGAAGTTGTCAATAAAAAGAGAGAGAGAGAGAGAGACATCTTTCAGCTAAAGGTACGGGAAAAAGTCAAGACACAGATACCCAGAAGTCAGAGCTGCATCTAGGAGTTCAGCAAAGAGGGGTTAGATGAGTCCTTGGTTTTTTAACCCCATCCTCTAGAGAATGCTTCCTGTTCCTGTGTGGATGTTTCATCCCCTTGAGGGGTGAAGATTTAAAGCCCATAACCTATGAATTAATGTCCAAGCCATCCTGAGTTAATGCAGATTTCTGTTACCACCTAAAGTTAATAGCTACCAAGGCTAGAGAGAAGCCAGGTAGGACCATAATTCCCCTCATCACTCTAAATTAAATTTGAGAAAATTATCAACATATATTCTCAATATAGATTTGTTAAGTTTGTTATCTATTTTTTGTCAGTCAACTATAAAAAATACCTGATTGAATCCATCTATCGCTTTGGAAGGCTGGGGTGCCAAATGAACTCCTAAATGCTTTTGGATTATTTTTGAGTGTGTCACACAAGTTGAGAAAATAAAGAAGTCAGTAACAGAAACTAGGTTTCTAAAAAGCACATTTAGGATGCTATATCTAGTTCTAAGGCTGTTACCATTTCCAGATATCTCCCAAGTTCTGACAAACCTCCAACTGTCCGTAAAGAAGAGGATCAATGACATATCAGGTCAGGGGCACTTAAAAACAGTCTGTTGTAAAGGGACTTTGAGGCCTGTTTTATTGGAAATGCGGGTCATGAGATTCCATAATTCTATAAACTATTTAACTGGTCCTGGTCCATCTATCACTTCCACAATTAGGTTCCAGACTCCATGCTGGGAATATGTGTGGCATATAAGTACCCAAATACGCTTGCTGGTGTATTATCTAAAATTACCTGTTTGTTCCAGAGACCAGCCGGTAGATACCGAGTCTTTGTTTCCTGTCATTTTATACACTGAGGCCACATCTCAGCCACTCTTCTTCCTCCATGCAGCTGATTAAATGCCCAACTGGTCTTGGTTGCATTATGTTCCCCAAAGGGCATCTCAGTTTGATTCAGTTGGCCATTTACTTTTTCATTTAGAGATTCGAGCTATTGTAAAGAGGTCTTAATAACACTTCTGTCATTGTAATACATAGTTTGCTATTTCTTTCTTAACAACAAAGAGCATTTAAAAAGAAATGAGGGTATGATTTTAGATCCTTAATAGTAACCCGAGGGATTTCACAGGGTTTCACCTTACTGCATTTATATTTTAAATTTTGCATTTATTTTCAAACCTCTCTCATTTATTTTAGTGACATCTTTTCTTAAATGAGTAATAATAAAGCTTTTCTACATATGGGTTACATTTATTAGCTCTCCAGAGCTTTCTCAAGTATTATTTTATGTTTCTTCTTACTGCCGGCAGGGAAAGTTTATTATACATACTTTATAGCCATGAAAACAGGGGACACAGAGGTAATGACTTCCCTCACAGTCACAGAGACAGCTAATAGCAGAGCTAGAAACAGAATTTCCATCTTTGATTCCCAGCCCATTCCTATCAACTTCTGACTGTTCACAGATACTGTCCTAGACTAAAGGTGGGCAGTGTTCCTGGTGCCCCATAGCAAGCTCATTAGCAATGCCAGTCTGCAAATCTCTGTGTTTTTAAATATCACAAAGTGAAATTTTATTCTTTTCATTGTGTGTGTGTGTGTGTGTGTGTGTGTGTGTGTGTGTGTGTATGACTAAATATATGTGGTATGCATGCATTTTTGCTCACATGTGTGTGGGTATACAAGTACCTGTGTGCATATGGAGGCCAGAAGTCAATGGCAGGTGTCAGTCTCAGTCACTCTCCACCTTATTTATTTATACAGGTTCTCTCTCTCACTAAACCCTCAGCTACACTAGCTATTCAGCTTTCCCTGGGGATTTACCAGTCTCCACTTCTCAAAAGCTGGGATTATAGGCATGCACCACCACACCACATTGTGGGTGCTGGTGATCTGAGTTCGTTTGCATGGCAAACACTTCACCAAGTGAACTATTGCCTCAGCCCTAGATGTGAAATTTTGACTTAACAATTTGGCCAGTATTACATATCAATACACATAACCATAATGTATGTGTGGGTCTGGTGATTGTTGAGGATTTTCGGAATCAGAGACTTTTATATTGCACTACTGTAAAACAGCAAATTTTAATCAAAATTTACAGAATAGTTGGAAGAGTAAAAATTCAGATAAAGTTATTTTTTACCCTTGGATTTTTTTGCCTGACAATATCTTGAAGGTAAATTAATTAACTTGTATTGTATCATAGAAAGACTTTGGACTGTGCAGCTGCTTACAAAAGACAAAAAAGTGTGGGAAGATGGTCAAAAGACCCTCAACAAGAATCAATTAAGGAAAGAGCACATTCACCTAGAATGCATCCAGCCGTCGGGATGGGGCGAGACGTGAAATCTTCTAGGCCTCAGGACCATCATAAACAGGAGGGTGACACTGTTACCCCTCACAGTTCAGGGTTGTGGTAAGAACCAGAGACCACCTATGCCTTAGAGACACACAGTATGTGCTGCATAAAACACTTATCCATGTCATTGCTTCTGCTGGCACTGTAGCCATCAGAAACCATGAGATGATTACATGACTTTAATTATTGTAATTAATAGTTGGAGTGGGTCAATGAAAAAATGGGCAGACATAGACTCCACAGGAGAAGTGAAAGCTGTAAAAGTTATATGTTCTGTGTAGCTAGTGCTGGTGGGAGTATTAATAGACACATACACACCCAGCGCACATACTCATGGTGCTTTTCAAATGTGAATTATCCATTACTGCCCCATAAAATCCATGGTTGAAGATAGCAGCACATCTGTTTGTCAGGTGTTTGCACAGGGATTCAGGGCCAGCTTCCCCACAATAAAGAGAAACCTTCGACAATGCAAGAAAAGGGGGGAATTTCACAGTAGTTTTCCATAAACAGAGATGTTTCTATGTTCAGGTTTTCCTGATACTATCTGATACCACCCAAGGAAGCTGACAGAAAACATTTTCTTCTGGGCTACAGATGCTGACACATGTGGAAGGATATCCTGAGTCATAATTTAATTTGGGAAAAGAGGTCTGATGAAAATATACAGAATCATCTTTAAGGCTCAATCCTGGAAATACTGAAGTGGTATACACCCAGCATAGGAAGCTGAAGAGCAAACACACTGTGGAGGTCAATGTGCTGAGGACCCTATGATGGGATTCCTTCCATGCTATCCCTGTGGCTACTAGAACTCTGGCATCTAACTTTGCCAACACCATTTCCCCTGCAATTTCTGTTTCAGCTGCTGTACAAAAGGTTTACAAAGTGTAAAGTTTCCTAGCAAACATGCTGTGATGTACTATAAAGTGCCTCTACCTTCAGCAAAACCTGGTCCTACAATACCAGGGAAGAAAAGGGCTCGCAGGAGGGCTGAGTTGATTTCTAGTTTCTGTGGGCTGTATTGTTTTATTTTATCTTTGTCATTAACACATTTTGTTTTAATTTTATGCTTATTTTGTTTTGTTTTGTTTTTGAAGTAGGGTCTCCTTCCAGCCCAGGCTGACCTGGAATTCACTATGTTGTCTCAGGGTGGCTCGAACTCATGGTGATCCTGCCTTGTTTTAATTTTAGAGAAAATAAAACATACTGATAAGACACAATCTTCAGTCAAATCTCACACAAAAAAAGATCTCACCCCATGAGCGTAGCCAGGCATGGGACTTATTCTTATCTGAGGTGACCTTTGAGGCATGCACACACTAAGAGAAGGGATATGACATACTTACACATACAAGACAGATCTGGTATCCCCCACTTTCCCAGCATCCCCGACCGTCAGGGTGTCATATCCTCTTTCCAACTCAAACTCTTCAAAGGCAAGCTTGATGACCTAAATCCAAAGCACACATTTGTTATTTTGTATAACAGATGCTTTCCATGCTTGAATATTACACAGTTCTGGTTACAGCATAGGATTTTCTTCCTAAGTTCAGTGCATTTCAAAGGAGTCCCAAGCTTCTTTCAGTCACTACATGGATAAAAATTTTTCCAGTCACTATATGGGTAAATTCCATCAAATTTTATAATTGGCATTAACCAATTATATATTTAGTCAACCTCAATTATAGAATTTGCTTGAACTCAAAATGTCTATTTGTTCTTTAGCATGAAATTTAACCCCAACCAAAAGATACCAGGTTGCAGACTGTATTAAAAGGCAGGATTGTGCCATTTGTTGCTTCCAGGAAACTCATCTCTCAATAAAAGATAGACACTATATTAGGGTGAAAGGATGGAAAATGGCATTTAAAGCAAATGGGCCTAGGAAACAAGCAGGGGTTGCTATCCTAATATCTGACAGAATAGATTTCAAACCAATATCAGTGAGGAAAGATAAAGAAGGTCATTGTATACTGATTAAAGGAACACTCCAATAGGAGGACATTACAATCCTAAACATATATGCTCCTAACATGGGGGATCCCAATTTCATTAAATAAACACTATTAGACTTAGGTCACAGAAAACACCAAACACAATTGTAGTGGGTAACTTCAATAACCTACTCTCATCAATTCACAGGTCATCCCGGGGGCGGGGGGGCAGAGAGATATCTGGATTAAATGATGTCATGGAACAAATGGACCTAACAGTAATATACAGAACATTCCATCCAAAATGCTGCAGAATATACATTTTTCTCAGCAGCACATGGAACACTCTCTAAAATAGACCATATATTAGGACACAAAGCCAATCTTAACAAATACAGGAAAATTGAAATAATCCCTTGTACTCTATCTCACCACAATGGGAATAAACTGCAAATCAACAACAAGAAAAACTATAGAACATACAGAAATTCATGGAGACTAAACAGTAGCCTATTGAATGATGAATGGGCCATTGAAGAAATCAAAAAGGAAATCAACATATTCATAGAATCAAATGATGATGAGAATACAATATAGCAGAACTTCTGTGACACAATGAAGGCAGTCCTTAGAAGGAAATTTATAGCTCTAAGTGCCTATATTAAGAAATTAGCGGCCTGGAGAAATGGCTTCGCAGTTAAGATGTTTTCCTACAAAGCCAAAGGATCATGGTTCAATTCTCCCATAGAGCAGGCCTTCAGTCCAATGCAGTTGGTTTCCCTGAGAACAGATGTAGCAGACAGCTTCAGGTTCACTGAGATGAACTTCCAGACCAGGCACAGTTATGGAGGAAGGGATATTATTTATTGAAGCTTACAGATCCAGGGGAAGTTCCATAATGGCAGAAGAAGTGGCCTGCTCTCCACAGGACCAGGCAAGAGAGAGAAAGCCAACCAGCCACCACAGCACACAGAGCAAAACTACAGCCAAAAGGTCACACAGCACACTTCAGGAACTCCTGCTAGGCACATTTGCATATCTTTACAATGGAATCTCAAACCCACCATTAACATCTTAGGACCAGCCCCAGTGACATTGCCTCTAGCAAGGTGATAGCAGATACAAACTATAACTAATAAAACACTGAATATATTGGGGGACATATATTCAAACTACCACAACAGACATGCCACTATTAGACTAGTTCGGTCATTTGGCCTGTCTGGACAAACTTGAGGCTTCCATTGTCCCCTATTTTCATCACTGATGACTTCTGTCTCCCATAGGGCTGCAGATACACCAGCCATACTGTCTAAGTTATGTTCTCTAAGACATGGTCACATTACAATTTTGAGGAGTTACATCAATGTTTATCCATTACTTTCTCTATTTTGAGTTTTACAGTTTTGCCAAGGAACTGTCGATGTTGTAACTATGTCCACACTCACTTTTCTTGCCCTGTCAGCACAAGTTACAGACATAACCTGTGTCTGACAAGCAAGAAAGAACTTGAAAAACATATTTTCCATATATGTAATAATGTTTCATTTGTCTCCTGGCCTACAAGAGAAGACACAATAATATAAAAGTCCCAGAAGTATTTGCAAGAGCTTTAGTAATGAGCTACAGACATTTACTAATGATGAGCTTATATAGTTTACAAAAATTTCTCAATATTGCATTATTAAAAACAAATAGATTCTCTATTAGTTATTTTTATTGGCATATGATTCTAAACTGAATAATACAAAAAGCATGTTTACTCAGAACATGACATATATGATCCCCTGTTCCTGGTTGTTGTTGATTAGCATTTACAGAATGGGAAGGAAGAAAAAATGTAACTATAAGTCCATATTAATATTTTATTACAATATCTCAATTATCATAATATAATGTGGTAAAAACAATATTGAAAACCTAGTGACAAAAATCGTATGGGCAAATGTTGGGGTCCCCGCCAAGGCCAGCTCAGGAGGGACGATAGGGTCTCTGCCGAATTGGGGTGAGCAGCGCGGAGTCACGACACAGACTCCGGGAGTTGGGTGAAAGTGGGAGCGAGAACCCACAAACTCGTTTATTCAGGAAGTGTACATGGGTTTTAAGGGGCTGTTAATCCTTGTATGGGGCGGTCCCCTTTTGGTGACCAATGACAGCTTGTCTCTGGACAGGACATCTCGTAGTAGGCTTCTCGCGAGCATGGGGCTGTAACTCTTGTCACATCAAGCCTGCGCAAAACGCCATTTTTACAGAAGCCACTTCCTGTTGTCTTTTGCCATGCGGTCTGGCTAGGACCAGGCCTGTATTGTGCCATACAGGCAAAGGCCAGTAACCAGACAGAAAGAGTGGAGAAATGAACAAATGGGCCATCAGAAACCAGTGGACACCTGGCATTTTCTAACCTTTTTCTGATAAGGAAGAACCTTCTCCAATGTGACAACTAGCTTGTGGAAGTAATTTCCTAGAGCACTGACAAAAAATGCAAGATGCTTGCATTATAAAATAAGACAATGGAAAAAAATTATATCTGACTGAAATAGTTTGTGAAAGATGACTAACTTCACTCAAGCAAGTCTGTTGGAGAGTTGCTTTCAATACTTTGGGTCTCAGCTTTTTCCATGAATTGTGAGGATTGTGGACATTCTTGGACCTTTTGCAATTTTTTTCTTAATTTTTTATTTATTTTATTTTTTTGCTACTGCTGCCCTTTTTTTAATTTTTAGCTTTTATTGACAACATCTATACTTACAGACAATAAACCATCATATTTCCCTCCCCTCCCCACTTTTCCCTTCTAAATTCCACTCTCCATCATATCCTCTCCCGCTCTCCATTAATTAATCTCTCTTTTAATTTGATGTCATCATCTTTTTCTCCTATTATGAGGGTTTTGTGAAGGTATTGCTAGGCACTGTGAGGTCATGGATCTCAAGGCCAATTTCTGTCTGGACAGTTGCATTGTAAGGAGTCGTACCCTTCCTTTGGCTCTTATATTCTTTCCGCCGCCTCTTCCACCATGAACCCTGAGCCTTGGAGGGTGTGATAGAGATCTTTCAGTGATGGACACTCCTCCATCCCTTCTTCTCAGCACTATGTTGCCTTTTGGGTCATCCCAGTGGTCATCACCATTTGAAAAGAGAAGCTTCTGTAACCCAAAGTGAGAGTAGCATTGATATATGAATATGAATGTTAAGGGCAGTGCTTTCAGGGCAGTTTGGTGGGAATATGTACATTTAGCCAGACAAGAGCAGGCTTTATACCCCTAAGGCTCATGCCCTCCCATGCCATAGACTTTTGCTTAGGTTATCAGTACCAGGCATGTATTCCCTCCCATATAGAGGGCCTTCAGTCCAAAAAAAAAAAATCATGTGAACCCTGTCTTCCTCTCGTAGCCACTCCCCATTAAAAAAATCTCAGAACTGAGTCTCAAGGTGGGCTTGTCAAGCCCCGCTTGCCATTCTGAATAAGAGTTCTGCTTCCTTTCCTCATGGGACTTCTCAAAGCCCTCTCTTGCCTCCTTGGACAAGAGCCCTTCCTTGTTTCTTCTCTTATGTTATAGGCATAAGTTCCCCTTCTCTCCTTCTTTCTAAATTTTTCAGCTATAATAAAATCTTTCTAAAGCTTATCTGGTGGTCTGTGGGTTTCATTCTTCCAATTCATAGGAAAAGATCTGGGGACACCTCAAATTAATTGTGCATTTGCATACAAGGAACCCAAAATTCCTGTATCAAAAATATCTCAGAGTAACTGAGCACTAAGGTCAGAGAGACTCTAAGCCTGTCTTCTCCTCAGCCCAGAGATTGGTTTGTTTCCTCTTGGTAACTGCTCATGTGCAAAATGAGAATGACCCTTATATGACATCCAGAGATTGGTGACATGGGCAGGTTATGTGTGCATGCACACAGGTGCCCAACAGTCCTGGGACATGACAGACCAAATTGTTTGCAATCCTGTTTGTGCCTCTTTCTAGGGAACCATTCCAAGGCCAGTCAAGCCATACTCTGCCCACCATTGAAGGACTGTGTATTTCCAATCTTACACCTCTCTACAAACTAGTAACGCTGCAATCTTCTGACGTTATCCTGAATCAGAAGTTCTAAATTCCAATTTCATCTAAATAGTCTTTTATCCTTGAATTCTCAGATGGAACTTTCTGTCATCACACTTTTTTATTTCTGTAATATTTATTCCTCTTATGTATACATGATAGTGATAAAAAATAAGACCCTCAAGCATAAAAGAAAACATTTTTAAAGCTAGTAATATTTTCATGAATACAGAATATTTACGGAACAGCAAAGATTACCTAGATGAACAGGGAAGTTGCCAGCTAAAGGTAGAAATAAAATAAGCTTAGCTTGGCAGTGATGCCTTAGAGACTCACCAGCCACAGAAGCAACCAGAATCCCAAGCAAACCCCAGAAGCTTATTCAAAAGTGTTCTGAGATGTGTGGGAGTGGGAAGAATATTTATTAAAAGTGAGAGACTGGGAATTTAAAAGCCACAACACAATAACTGATAAAAAGTGAATCTGAATATTATCAGAAGTGGTAAAATGCAGAATTAACATTTACATCAATCAGCTAAAGATGTGTGGAGTAACTTAGCAGGGACTTCTTTGAAGGAATAAAAGATGAAAGGGTGGCAGGATAAAAATCACAGCTCCCCAGATAAAAGCTGAAGTGTGTGGAAATATAACAAAGCGTGTGGGATCAATAATTAGAAAATAATAGAACATGCATTGTATGACTCATTAAAGAGTTGAGGATGGAGGCTGAGCAAGTCTTACTTCAGTCATGTGAACAAAGCAAAATGCAACTCCAAGGAGATGAAAAGAATACACCATCATGGGGCATGAGAAAGACACACCGTTATAAGAGAATAATGAGAATATGCCATCCTACCTCCATTTACTCTGGGCTTGGTGGCACACGCCTTCAATCCTAGCACTTGGGATTAGGAGAATTGTTGTGAGTTCGAGGCTACCCTGAGACTACATAGTGAATTCCAGGTCAGCCTGGACTAGAGCGAGACCTATCTCAAAAAACCAAAACAAAAAAAAAAAAAACACTAGATTATATTCAAAGAAATAAAAATCAAAGTTACTTTTATTTTTCCGATGGTGTAACAAGACCCTAGAGGTATTGAGCCACCATGATTACATACTCCGAGTATAGTCAGCACAGGGGTTATTTTACCTGAGAAGGAAGAGATAATCTTATAGAAAATGTTTAATGTCTAAGGTACTTGGTCAGCATTCTCCTTATCTTTAACTTATCTGGAAGATACACTTCCAGCAAAATTTATGGTAAAAACAAAACCAAACAAAAGTCATCCAAAATAGATCCTCAATAACTATCAAGGCAGAAAACCTAAGGAAATGTACATGAACTAGGAAGAAAAGAATGGGCTGGGTAAAAATAAAAAAAAAATGATTGTTTATGTTTATGTATTAAACAATTTGGTTAAATAAATGTAAAATGTCAACCCACAGAGGTGCTGAGAGCTGGAACCCAGGCATGGCCTCTCTGGAGGTGACCCAAGATAGAGCAGTGACAATTAGAGGGACACTGCAGGTGATGGCAGTAGCTTTGGAAAACTGTGGACATGCTTGGGGAGATGAAGGCTGAGCATCATAGCACACATCTTCCAGAATGTGCCTAGCTCACACTTCAGGAAATCCATCTGCACTCACTGCAAAGGAAGCTTGAAGGAAAAGCTTAGAGCTCAGGTTCTCTGAAGTATTCTGGAGCTGAGGGGGACTCGGACATTCTCACCATAACATTGTCAGCCAGAAGTGGTGTAGTAAAATACATACAATCACATTAGATGAAGCCCTACAAGGCAGCCGTTCAATATTTCATCCAATGTCTTCATTCCACCTACACTCATCACTAATCATATTGGAAAATGTTTCTATTTTTACCAGGAAGCCAAGCTGATATTTTTTTTCAAATATGTCTGTGGTAGTTTGAATAGATGGCCCCCAATATATTCAGTGTTTTATTAGTTTGTAGTTTGCATCTGCAGCCACCTGGCTGGAGGCAGAGTCACTGGGCAGATCTTAGAGTCCAGCCCTAAGGTGTGGTGGTGGGTTTAGGATTTCAATCTAAATATATGCAAAGTGTGCCTAGCTGGAGTTCCTGAGGGGTGCTGTGAGGCTTTTGGCTGTGGTTTTGCTCTCTCTCTGCTTGGACCTGTGAAGGCAGGCCAGCTTTTTCTGCCATTATGGAACTTCCCTGGAGCTGTAAGCTTTAATAAATATCCCTTCCTCCATAACTGTGCCTGGTCTGGAAGGTCATTTCAGCGAACCTGAAGCTGTCTGCTACAATGTCTTATATATATTTATGAGGAAATGGGGGGGATGGACATGTCAGGGTCTCTTGCCTCAGCAAAAAAACACCAGATTCATGCATCACTTTATGTATCTGGTTTTTAGTGGGTACTTAGAAATCAAACTGGGGCCTGCAGAATTTTCAAGAAAGCACCTTTAACTACTGAGCCATCTTCCCAGCCTCCAAGCTTATATATTGCTTTACAAGCACCCATGCCCATGGCAGGAAATTACTGGAACAAGGAGCTGGAATTAGGGATACTTTTTTGAAGAGAGGGGAAGTACAGGATATGTAGGGGCACTCGGAGATGGGGCACAGTGGTTTCCTTTTTTTCTTTTTTTAATTATTTTTATTTTTATTTGAGACAGAGAGAGAGGGAGAGAGAAAGAACTCAGAGTAGGTGTTCCAGGGCCTCTAGCCATTGCAAATGAACTCCAGATGCATGTGCCACCTTGTGCATCTGGTTTACATGGGACCTGGAGAATTAAACCTGGGCCTTTAGGCTTTGCAAGCAAGCGCCTTAACCACTAAGCCATCTCTCCAGCCCTCCTTCTTGTTTGTAACATTTGGTGTTTATTATTCTTTGCGGGATTTTGGTATCTTAAATATTTTTAAGTATATGTAAAATAATATAGTATAAAGGCTCAAAGAAGCTATTTGATACAAAATATTTTAAATTTAAATATTGGAGTGATTACTCACTAATGTATTTTTGTCTCACTGGGAAAGTTGCTTACCTATAGATTGAGGATAAAATGAACATTTTCATCATAGGATGTTCCATGGACTGAACAAAAGCTCATGGGCCAAGTGTTTGTCATGAAGCTTAGCTCAAGGTTAAAAATTCATAAATGATAGTTATGTATATTACTATTAAAAAATCACAGAAATGGGGTTGGAGAGATGGCTTAGTGGCTAAGGCGCCTGCCTGCTAAGCCTAAGAATGCTGGTTCCAATGTCCAGTGGTTCCAATCCCCAGGTCCCATGTTTAGCCAGATGCAAAGTGAGGCAAGGGCGCAATGCCACACTTGCCCACAAAGGGGTGCACGCATCTGGATTTCATTCACAGCAGCTGAGAGACTGCTGGTGTGCCCATTTCTGTCTCCCTCTCCCTCTCTGTCTATCTCTCTGTCTCTCCAAAAATAAATAAAAAAAAATAATAAAAAAAATTTTAAAATCACAGAAATTGAGTTAGCAGAATCTATACATTAAAAGTTAATAATTGAAGTTTTTAAAGGCAAACTTTAAAGCACACTATATGAAGCACACTGTATAGGACCTATTTTAAAAATCTTGGCCAAACCAGAAAACCCATAAAATGTGTATTTTCTTAGAAGTACCAAGGATATATCTCTTCCTATTTCGTTAACAAGACTATTTTTTTAAAGTCATGTGAAGTTAATTCTACAAGTTAAGAAATTCAGATCAATGAACTTAGTTATCTATTACACAGCATTTGAAAAAAAAAAATAAATAAAGCTTCTCAACCCCATAGTAAATTTTAGTGTACTTCTTGCTTGCTTAGTATGGAATGTTTTATGCAAGTCTTATTATTAGTTTTTATTAGTAGTTTTTTTTAACTAAAATCAACAATGAATAAAATTATTATTTCATCCAAACCAAATGGAGAGCAAAATCCCTGTGTGTGGTCCACAACCATTAGTTCCTTTTCCCATGGACAGTAAACACACTGTGTTAGGTGCCCATGGTGGAAGGCAGGACTTTGTAGATCAGCTGTAGATATAAGAGAAGTGTGGTGCATGGAAACTTGACTCAGAACAGAAATTCCTCTTCTATTAAGCGCTTATGAATCCGGAAGATAGAGAGTTTTGCATGCAAACCTCTTCCTTAACTGATATGAAACATTTGACTTTGGGTAAGATATTGCTTCTTTCTAATTCATCTTGAACTGGGGACAACGTTAATTCATGTTTCATTGGATTCTCATGCTCATTTAATGTAAGTGTTCAATAAATAGACTGATTTCATATTTCTACATCAGGAAATCACTGGAAAGAATAGTTCAGCAATTAAGTGAAAAACAAATCTGTACTCAATTATAAAAACAGAGGAAAGGATATTATAACATGGCTAATGACAAAAATAATCTCATAAAGCTTTCTTCCACATAGAGATATAGTAAAGCACTTTAGATTATTTTAGATTCATTAGCCAGAGAAGTTTTACAGTAAGAAAAAAAAAAAAAAAACACATTTCTATTGAATTAAGTTCAAGACCATATTTTGGAGAGGAATATTCAGTAGTGTTTACTGCATCCCTAGGAAGCTTAGCCAGTGGTCAGGATGAGACATAAGTGTCTGTTCAAGCTTCTTCAACCTGAAAATGAACAGGTGGGGCTATTCTATCAAGATTTTCTCTGAAATTTCTCCCTGATCCAATTTTTATAGCTCTCTTCATTTCCTATGAGCTATATTTTCTCAGTGTACCAGAACTGACTTGAGAGATATATTAATAGAAGCTACAGAGCTAAAACTAATGAAAAAAAAAAAAAAAAAAAAAAAACAGTAGCCATTGCATGGTGGTGAAGTACGCCTGTCTTTCCAGCATTGGGGAAGTAGAGGCAGGAGAATCAGGAGTTCAAGGTCAGTTTGAACTACAAGAGACCCTACCTCAAAAAAAAAAAAAAAAAGAGAAAGAAAAAAGAAAAGAAAAGGGTAGGAGAGAAAAGAAAAAAAAAAAAAAAATGAAAAGAGTCACTGGATAATTGTCTCCACATCCACAGATGTGCTATTTCTTGGTACACTGGAGTCTGCTACACTTCACTTCCAGGGCTGGATGGAGACCTGCCAGCCCAGCAGTCAGGTGTGAGGTTACCTGGTCAGAAAAGCAATTATCAGGTTGGCAGACTCTGTCGTCATGGTAACAGGGAGCCAGTGCCCCAGTGAAGTGATCAGGCAGATCTTTGCCTGTGTGGTGTTTCATCCTCACCACCACCAACCTTTTACTTCTTCAGAGTGTGAACAGAAGGTGAAAATGCTTTTTTCTCCCCATATGCAAGTCCTGCCCTGCTTCTCACATATGCATGTCCTGAATCCCTTTCCCCTATGTATGCAAGTCCCACACTTGCCTTAGATCATTAAGACATCTGAGAAAATTAAGAAAATTGAGACTCCCAGCTGATTCCCTGAAAGGAATGAGGAGTTGACAGGCAACTCACCTGCATGTACATATGTATGCATTGGCTTCCCTGCGAAGCAAAAGGCTACTAACTGTGCTCTGCTGGTCAGAAAGGATGTTAGGGTGTGAGATGGAGAAGCCAGGTGCCTGCTTCCTACTTCTTCCCTCCTCTGCCCTTGGACCCCGCTTCTTGCTCAGTTGTTTAGCCCCTATTTTTTCTCAATGGACAGAAAAGAGAAATGCATCTAGCAAAGTCAGACTAAGAAAGATAAAATATATCTTTGAGGTAAGACTAACTTACATACATATCCAATGACTCATTTAGCCCACTGTTGTCATTAGTAGAGTATGGGTAAGAATTTAAAACCCATGTAGACAAACAAATGGAAAAAAAAAAAAAAAAAAAGACTGGATCTTTCTTTAAAATTTATAAGTGGCTTAAAAGTGGCTTAAATACTTGGAGAAAATCCCCCAATTCTATTCAAATGTATTTATTTTATTTTTTAAATATTTTATTTGTATTAATTTATTTGACAAAGAAAGAGGGAGAGAGAGAGAGAGAGTGGGCACGCCAGGGCTTCCAGCTACTGCAAACAAACTCCATACACATGTGTCCCCTTGTGCATCTGGCTAACGTGGGTCCTGGGGAATCGAACTGGGGTCCTTTGGCTTTGCAGGCAGACACCTTAACTGCTAAGCCATTCCTCCAGCCCGTCAAATGTATTTATTTTAATTTGATTCACTACTTCTTCATGAAATTTCACATGTATTCCAGGCTATCTTTCATGTCATTTATTAATTATATTCTAGATCTGTTTTATAAATACCATCTGGAAACCAACGTAAAACATTTCCAGTTGAAACAATTTTAATTTAGGTTGTATGGGATCCTTTGAGGATAAGACTGAAACTTACTAATAGCATATACATCACCATCAAGATTTTCCTGGTAAATGTAGTACCTTTAAAAAATCAGAGAAATACATTATGGAATTTTACAAGTGTTTTATCTATCATCTGTCTGTGTATTTATCATCTGTTTATCTACCTAGCTCCTCTATATCTGTTTATGCTACACATTGACAAAATCAATTCATTTTTAAAAAATATTTTATTTATTTATTTTTTTGAAAAAGGGAGAAAGACAGATAATGAGTGTATCAGGGCCTTCTACTACTGCAAACAAACTCCAGATTGATGTGCCATCTTGTGCATGTGGCTTTATGTGGGTTCTGGGGAATTGAACTTTGGTCATTAGACTTTGCAGACAAGTAACTTAACCTCCGAATCATCTCTCTGGCCTGACAAATCAATTCATTTTAATTGATAGATATTATTTAAACATGTGAGAATACATTAAAATGACATTTTCCCCCCTATAATTGAAATCTAACAATCAAGTTTTTGTTTCTTCCAGTTATATTCAACATCTAATTTTTCAACATGATAAAATAGTTAATAAATCCATGTGAGGCACCCAATAATATGAGCAGTGCTATGTTCAATTTGAATAGATGTCTCAAATCAAGAGGGAACTGTGAAACTCCTATTTTCCAGGAAACTTCAAAGATATATAAGAATTACATGCCAAGTGCATTTGACAATAATATAATATAAATGAGGGTACTTATGTATACTTAATATAAATAAGAGTATCACCCCTGGAGTAAGTGCAGGTGACTAATGGCATCTGAGTAGCACTGGCATGCAACTTGGCTCAGAACCACTGTGCAAGATGAAAGAGCTCATGGCTACTTATAATCTCAATAATTTTGGTTATGTTTTGAAATATCACCATGTATTAGCTAAATTGAAATTTGCAAAAGAAAAAATATTTTCCTTCTTTTTGTTCAGAAACATCACTAAAGAGAAAGAAAGGAAATAAAAGAAGGAAGGAAGGAAGGAAGGAAGGAAGGAAGGAAGGAAGGAAGGAAGGAAGGAAGGAAGGAAGGAAAGGAGGAAGGAAATGGATGAATAAAGGAGAATGGGATAAAAGGAGTGAAATAAGGAAGGTAGGTGCTGGCCTAAAAAGTCAGAATGGAAGGAAAGCAGGATTCTGTCAACCCATCATTAGAGACAGAAATGTAGAATGTTCCAAATTTAAAATTTATTTCTGTAGCAGGTGAACATTGCAGGCCATTGAGACAATTATACCTTAGCTTGGAACAAATTAATAACTGTAAGTTCTGTGACAAGAAGAAAAGTGTGCTCAGCATTCCTCATTTCATGTGTGTATGCTCAGCATTGATTGACTGGCACATGTCAGCAGAAATGCTGGATGTTCGAATGGTTTATTGTACACATGGAACAGGAAGTAGCACTATAGTTAAGGCTACTCTTCAGGGCATAGTTGGAAACAAGTCGCATGTGCTTACAACACGGGGCTAAAATTACAGTCACAAGTCCTAGCAAGCATGTGAATTAGGACCACAGGAATCAAACCATTTCTTTAATTCTTTAAAATTAATGAACTATTCAATTTTCATAGTATCTGAGGTAGAGACCTTGTTCATAGGCTGACTTGACAGCCAAGGAAATTGTAGATAGACTCCTCCTAACTCATCAATGTCTCACATCTAACTAGAGTAGGAAGGTGGAACAGCTATTTGAACCCTTATGTTCTGTTGTTTTTCTTTTTCAGGACTGGGGAATCAACCTCAAGACCTTGCACATGCTAAGCAAGTACTTTAGTATTCTACCACAGAGCCGCACCTCCAGCCCACCTCCATGCTCTTTATCCTCAGACATTACCTCCAAACTTAAATAATGCTCTTCCAAGGAAAAGACTTTTTCCCAACCATGAGGGTCCATATATGTATCTCTACTGAGTTCTGGTAAATTTCAGGTATTAGATTATAAATAATGTAATAATTGGCAATAAAACAAGAGAGCCTTGTTCAAAGCTGTGGAACAGCTTATTATAATGGGCAAGCATGCTCCCATTAGTCAGAAGCCCTACACAGTGGACTAGTTTGCAAACTCATCAAGCTGGGGCTGGATGAAGCAGTCATTTCACTGTTCCATTGATGTTTTCTTGTCTATGAAAAGGAAATGGTGTCTACCCATTTCTATAAAACACTGCTATGCAATCCAAATGAGGTCATCTCTGCCTGAACATCTTTCAATGGCCACAGAAACACATTCAAACTTTGAATCGATGCTTCTACAAATTTAAGGCTGGAGGCCCAGAAAGCAGGCTGTGCATAGAGGCTGGTGAGGAGCACAAAACTGCTGTGTTATCAAATATGAAGCTGCAGGATCCTATTTGCCATGTGGCTTCCCAGAAGGAGAGGTGGACATGGGTGTGACACAGCCCCCTCATCAGAATTAGATCTTATCCCCTCTGTGTTTGGGTTTAGTTGTGTGGCTCTCCATCAGAACAGACAGGAAAATCTGTGATTAGAGGGTAAACTTGAAAGGGTTCAGAGTTGCACATTATAAGCAGAGGAAAGAAGATCACTAGAGAGTAAGGTATCAGAGGAAAATCCAAAAAGAAAATCAGTGGTGGTGTTAATTATTTATTTATTTATTTTTTTTCTTACTGAGCTGATAAGGGGATTTCAATATCCAAACCAATGCTTCTCTATACTGCCATCCACTGCTGAGACTTGCAGGAGAGGTGGATGGATGTTCAATATATAGGAAGTCTCATTGCAAAATAGCACATCAAGTCCGTGAGCAGTGGTATTTATCCTTCCTTCCTTCCTTCTTTAAAAAGGTTACGACTCCTTACAATGCAACTATCTACACAGAAATTGGCTTTGATATCCATGACCATAAAGTGCCTAGCAATACCTTTGCAAGACCCTCATAATAGAAGAAAAAGGAACTGGGGTAAGATGGCGGCATAGGAGCCACGCCAATCCGGATCAGGGAGGGAATAAAAAAAATCTACACTCTTCTGAGGAAGAGAGCAGAATATTTTCTCCTGGAAATAGCGGAAAAGCAGAAGACAGCCAGAAACCTACTGTGGAGAGTGTGGCCTGGCAGCTCGCTCCCCATCCACGGGCTCCCCATCCACGGGCTCCCGTGGCTCTGCTCCACGCCGAGGGCTCCCCAGCCTCGGACTTCCTATCCACGGGCTCCCCATCCCCGGGCTCCCGCAGCTCCGCTCCACGCCGAGGGCTCCCCAGCCATGGACTCCCCATTCGCGGGCTCCCCATCCGCGGGCTCCCACGGCTCCGCTCCACGCCGAGGGATCCCCAGCCGCAGACTCCCCATCCACGGGCTCCCTATCTGCAGGCTCCCAGCGGCTTCGCTCCACCCCAAGGGCACCCCAGCAGCTCCAACCCTCGGTTCAAAGCTGCCACCCAGATCAGCTAAGCCCTGCTGAGCTTCCACTGCAAACGCAGCCCGAACAAACAAAAAAAAAGGGGGGGGACTTTTCAACCTCATCAGTCTCCTCACAGAGCCCAGAAATCAAAGAAAAATCTGTGGAGCTATTGAAACAGACATACACTGTGAGCTGCTGCAGGCTTCCTGAACTCGCCCATCCTCCAACCATCAGTTTCCCCAGGGTGTTGGTAGAATCGAGCACCTAGTGGCAGATCTGACCCACATCGCCAACACTGGACCCAGCATACCTGACCCAAGCTCCACAGCTCAGGGAACGAGGTGGGCCCCCAGCATTGGTGAGTTTAAAAGCCACACCAAAAGATAACAAAGGCCTGCACTGGAAGTGATAACCACTCTTTCCAGGTCAAGGCAGGGTATGTATTACATATTTGTGGGTGGCTTTACCATTTTCAAATAAGCTGAATATGAGGGGTTGAATATTGCTATCTGTACAACTTATAGATTTAAAGGGCCTTTATCTTTTGCTTCAGTTATTATTGAGGACAGGGTCTGATTCCCAAGCAGACAGGACTAAGGGCATGGACCATTGCATGCCCTGAGGGATTTTGACCCTATAGGACTGTTTGGCTCAATTCTCACACTTATATACTCGGTGTTCATGTTAATTAAATGTGTATTTTGCTTTGTTGAAGTTTAGAACTTGCCTCTAAATTGTTCCACTAGTCCACTACAATACTTACTTAACAAGCAAACT
Organism: Orientallactaga sibirica; assembly: GCA_036365145.1. Taxonomy (NCBI): domain Eukaryota; kingdom Metazoa; phylum Chordata; class Mammalia; order Rodentia; family Dipodidae; genus Orientallactaga; species Orientallactaga sibirica. The sequence goes on from JAEOAD010000039.1 coordinate 17,020,098, forward strand.
CAACAGCTAGGAGTACTTCTGAGGTTGGACTTGGGTACAAGTGCTACACTTGACACCTTAAACTCATATCCTGAAATTATATAAAGGTGGATCACAACACCTAAGAACACTGAAGATAAATAGGAAACCTAAGCATCAAATCAATCCAGGATGCATAAGTCACTACATTATAATACAAGAAACACAAAGAATCAAGACAATGCAATCCCACCAAAAATTACAAATCCATCAGAAGGGTTCACCAATGAGACTCTTTTAGATGAAATTCCTGACAAAGATTTCAAGGGAATGATGTTATCTATGCTCAAAGAAATGAAAGAAGAAATGAAAGCAATCCGAGAAGAAAACAAAGGAATTAGAGAAGAAAACAAACTGTTGAAGGAGATTACAGAGAAACAGTTTAATGAAATAAAAAGGTCATTAGAGGACATGAATAAGGAAATAGAACTACTGAAGAAAAACCAGGCTGAAATCCTAGCCCTGAACAACACAGCCAGTGAAATAAAAAATACTCTGTGGAAAGTCTCACTAGTAGAATGGATGAAGGAGAGGACAGAATATCTAAACTAGAAGACCAGGTGGCAGACCTATCACAGTCCAACAAAGAGAAAGACAAGCTAATAGAAAGGTATGAATGGGAAGTCCAAGATATGCGGGACACTATGAAAAGATCAAACATAAGAATTCAAGGTATAGCAGAAGGGGAAGAATTTCAATCCAGAGGCTTAGTAGGTGTTTTCCACAAAATCATAGAAGAAAATTTTCCCCAAATTGGGAAAGAAATGCCAATGCAGATACAAGAAGCATTTAGAACGCCAAACAGACAAAACCTAGAAAGATCCTCTTCTCGCTATGTTATAATTAAACTACTAAATACGCAAACCAAAGAAAATATATTGAAAGCAGTTAGAGAGAAAAAGCAAATGACATTTAAGGGGAAACCCATCAGCGTCACAGCAGATTACTCAACACAAACCTTCAAAGCCAGAAGGGCCTGGAGTGATGTATTCCAAGTTCTGAAAGATAAAAACTGTCAGCCAAGATTACTTTATCCTGCAAAGCTTTCTATCCACATCGATGGAGAAATAAGGACATTCCACAACAAAGATAGGCTAAAGGAATTTTTGGCAACTAAACCAGCTCTACAGAAAATACTTGCAGGAACCATTCATACTGAAGAAAAAGCAAAACACACACAGCAGGAATTAGGAAAAAAGAAATCATACTCAACAGTTAGAACAAGTGAGTAAAACAAAAACCAGGAAGAACTACAAACAAGAAAAATGGACAGATCAAATACATATCTTTCAATAATAACTCTTAATATCAATGGCCTCAATGCCCCAACCAAAAGACATAGACTTGCAGACTGGATTAAAAAGCAGGATCCTACCATCTGTTGCCTCCAGGAAACTCACCTCCAATTAAAAGATAGAAACCTTCTTAGGGTGAAAGGTTGGAAAAAGATATTTCAAGCAAATGGATCTAGAAAACAAGCAGGGGTTGCCATCCTAATTTCTGACAGGATAGACTTCAAACCAACATTAGTGAGGAGAGATAAAGCAGGTCACTTTATACTGATTAAAGGAACACTCCAACAGGAGGATATCACAATCCTAAACATTTATGCTCCCAACACGGGGGCCCCCAATTACATCAAACAAACACTATCGGACTTAAGGTCAGAGATAACACCTAACACAATAGTAGTGGATGACTTCAATACCCCGCTCTCATCACTTGACAGGTCTACCCAACAAAAAATAAACAGAGAGACATCTGCATTAAATGATATCATGGAACAAATGGACCTAACAGATATATATAGAACATTCCATCCAAATACTGCAGAATATACATTCTTCTCAGCGGCACATGGGACATTCTCTAAAATAGACCATATGATAGGACACAAATCAAATCTTAACAAATACAGGAAAATTGAAATAATCCCTTGTATGCTATCTGACCACAATGGGATTAAACTGCAAATCAACCACAAGAAAAACTACAGAACATACAGAAATTCATGGAGACTAAACAGTACATTATTGAATGATGTATGGGTCATTGAAGAAATCAAAAAGGAAATCAAGAAATTCATACAATCAAATGATGATGAGAATACAACATACCAAAACCTTTGGGACACAATGAAGGCAGTCCTACGAGGGAAATTTATAGCTCTAAGTGCCTATATTAAGAAATTAGAGAGTTCACAACTAAACAATTTAATGCTTCACCTTAAGGCCTTGGAAAGAGAAGAACAAGGCAAACCAAAAATCAGTAGATGGGAAGAAATAATAAAGGTTAGGGCAGAAATTAATGAAATGGAAGCCAAAAAAACAATCAAAAAAATCAATGAAACAAAGAGTTGGTTCTTTGAAAGGATTAACAAGATTGATAAACCCTTAGAAAATCTGACCAAAAGAAAGAGAGAAGAGACAAAAATTGATAAAATTAGAGATGAAAAAGGCAACATCACAACAGATACCAAAGAAATTCAGAAAATCATACGGACATACTTTAAGAATATATATGCCTCTAAGTTTGAAAACCTGAAAGAAATGGATGATTTCCTTGATCTATATGACCTACCAAAATTAAATCAAGATGAGATAAACCATTTAAATAGACCTATAACAACCACAGAGATCCAAGCAGTCATAAAAAGTCTCCCAACTAAAAAAAGCCCAGGCCCAGATGGATTCACTGCTGAATTTTACCAGACATTCCTGGAAGATCTTACACCAATGCTTCTCAAACTTTTCCATAAAATAGAAGAGGAAGGAATTTTACCGAAATCCTTCTATGAAGCCAGCATCACCCTGATACCCAAACCGGACAAAGACAGATCAAAAAAAGAAAATTATAGACCAATCTCCCTCATGAACATAGATGCAAAAATTCTCAACAAAATACTGGCAAACAGAATACAAGAATATATCAGAAAGATTATTCACCCTGACCAAGTAGGCTTTATCCCAGAGATGCAGGGATGGTTCAACATACGCAAGTCCATAAATGTAATACACCATATAAATGGTCTGAAGGACAAAAATCACATGGTCATCTCAATAGATGCAGAAAAGGCATTTGACAAAATCCAACACCCCTTCATGTTGAAAGTATTACAGAAACTGGGAATAGAAGGAACATATCTCAACATAATAAAAGCTATTTATGACAAACCTACAGCCAATATACTTCTAAATGGGGAAAACTTGAAGCTTTTCCTCTAAATTCAGGAACAAGACAAGGGTGTCCACTTTCCCCACTATTATTTAATATAGTACTGGAAGTCTTAGCCATAGCAATAAGGCAAGAGACACTCATAAAGGGGATACAAATTGGAAGGGAAGAGGTCAAATTATCATTATTTGCAGATGATATGATTCTATACATAACAGACCCTAAAGACTCTACCAGCAAACTGTTAGAGCTGATAAACACTTTTAGCAATGTAGCAGGATACAAAATAAACACACAGAAATCAGTAGCTTTTCTATACACTAACAACAAACATGCAGAGGATGAAATCAGGGAATCTCTCCCATTCACAATTGCCTCAAAAAAAATAAAATACCTTGGAATAAACTTAACCAAGGAAGTGAAGGATCTCTACAATGAGAACTTTAAAAAAATCGAGCGACAAATTGCAGAAGACACAAGAAAATGGAAAGACATTCCATGCTCCTGGATTGGAAGAACCAATATTGTGAAAATGTCAATCTTACCAAAAGCAATCTACACATTTAATGCGATCCCCATTAAAATCCCAATAGCATTCTTCACAGAAATAGAAAAAACAATACTAAAATTCATCTGGAAACACAAAAAACCTCGAATAGCCAAAACAATTTTGCGTAATAAAAATCAGGCAGGTGGTATAACCATACCCGATTTTTAGTTATACTACAAAGCCATAGTAACAAAAACAGCATGGTATTGGCACAAGGACAGACAGGTAGATCAATGGAACAGAATAGAAGACCCAAATATTAATCCAGGCAGCTACAGCTACCTGATTTTTGACAAAAATGCCAAAAATATTCATTGGAGAAAAGATAGCCTCTTTAACAAGTGGTGCTGGGAAAACTGGACATCGGTATGTAAAAGGATAAACATAGATCCTTGCCTCTCTCCTTGCACAAGAGTCAAGTCCAAATGGATAAGAGACCTTAATATCAGACCTGAAACTCTGAAACTGCTAGAGGAAAAAGTAGGGGAAACTCTTCAACATATTGGAATAGGCAAGGACTTTCTGAATATAACTCCAATTGCTCAGAGAATAAAACCACTAATCAGCCCTGGGACCTTATGAAATTACAAAGCTTTTGTACAGCAAAGGACATTGTGAATAGAGCAAAAAGACAACCTACAGAATGGGAGAAAATCTTTGCCAGTTATACATCTGACAGAGGATTAATATCCAGAATATACAAAGAACTCAAAAAACAGAATAACAAGAACTCAAACAACCCAGTTAAAAAATGGGCTACGGAACTAAATAGAGAATTCACGGAAGATGAAATACAGATGGCATATAAACATCTAAAAAAATGTTCTACATCCTTAGCCATCAGGGAAATGCAAATTAAAACCACGTTGAGATTCCATTTCACTCCTGTCATAATGGCGGCCATCAAGAAAACAAATGACAATAAGTGTTGGCGTGGATGCGGAAAAACAGGAACTCTTCTACACTGTTGGTGGGAATGTAAGCTGGTTCAGCCACTGTGGAAATCAGTGTGGAGGTTCTTGAGACAGCTAGAAATAGATTTACTGTATGATCCAGCTATAGCACTCCTAGGCATATATCCAGAGGACTCTTCTCACTTCCTTAGAGATACTTGCAAAACCATGTTTATTGCTGCTCTATTCACAATAGCTAGGAAATGGAAGCAGCCTAGATGTCCGTCCACAGATGAGTGGATAATAAAGATGTGGTACATTTACACAATGGAGTTCTATTCAGCGGTAAAGAAAAATGAAATTATGAAATTTGCAGGGAAATGGATGGATCTGGAAAGGATTATACTTAGTGAGGTAACCCAGGCTCAGAAAGCCAAACATCACATGTTCTCTCTCATATGTGGATCCTAGCTACCAATGTATAGACTTGTGTGTGAACTGGAACCAAAAATAGGTTCCAGAAACCAGTAAGCGGGTAAAAGGCTATAAGGGAGGGAAGAAAGTGAAGGACTTAAGTGTATGGTAATGCACATATGTAAGTAGAAGAACTGAGTACAGGGAGGGGAATGGCCTAAGCGAGGCCATGGGAAGAGAATGCATACAAAAAGGGCAGGGGGAGGGTCAATCTAAACTCAAGATATTATCAATAAGACATATGTAAAATTACTTTTTTGAATAAGGGCACGTCTAGAAGATGTAGACTTACTAGAAAATTTTCAGTACCTGGGATGGAATACCTTTCAGTGAGTTGTTGGCCAAGGAGGTCCCGGTAGCCTCCAAAACATTAAGGCTTTTGCCAAAGCCCTTGGTTTCCCTAGAGAAACAGATAGTAAAACCCTATTGCTGAAGACATCTCATGCGTGAGAGGCAAGGTCACTGAGAAAGCAAGCTGATGCTGACCAGAAAACCTACTCCCTGTAGACCAGCCAATTGAAAGCTGGAAAAAGCTGCACTGCACGCAGCGTATGGGAGACAGAAGCCATCAACAGTGAAAACAGTGGATGCTGAATATTCAAGCTTGGCCAGACAGGCCCAATGACTGAACGAGTGCAATAGTGGCGTGTCTACTCTTGGGGTAACCAACTGCTCCATAATTGGACTGAAGGCCCTCTCTATGGGAGGGAATACATACCTGGTACTGAAAAACCTAAGTAATAGTCTAAGGTATGTGAGGTCATGAGCCTTGGGGGTATAAGCCTGCTCTTATCTGACTAAATGTATATACTATTCCCACCAAGCTGCCCTGGGGACACTACACTAAATGTTCATGTTCACATATTAATGCTACTCTCACTTCTGGCTAGAAAAGCTTCTCTTTTCAGATGGTGATGACCACTGGGATGACCCAAAAGGCAACATAGTGCTGAGAAGAAGGGATGGAGGAGTGTCTAGCACTGAAACATCTCTGTCACACCCTCCAATGGCTCAGGGACCATTGTGGAAGAGGGGGCGGATAGAATGGAAGAGCCAAAGGAAGGATATGACCTCTTACAATGCAGCTGCCCAGACAGAAATTGGCCTCGATATCCATGATCCTGCGGTGCCTAGCAATACCTTTGCAAGACCCTCAAAATAGAAGAGAAAGATGATGTCATCAAATTAGGAATGAGACTAATGGAGAGAGGGAGGGGATATGATGGAGATGGGAGTTCTAAAGTGGAATGGGGGAGGGGAGGGAAATATCAGGTGGGGTTTTTTTTTTTTTTGGTATGTAAGATTAAAAGTCAATAAAAAAAATAATTAAAAAAAAAAAAAGAAAAACAGAACCTGCACGCAACCAATCAGAAGCAGCCAATGAGCTTATATAATCGTCTAAGGGACTTTACAATGGAGTGACCAGAGAAGCACTGTAGAACTGTCCCCAGTCATGATGCGTGACTTATTTTGGTGCCTCCCCACCCCCGGGGTCCCTGTGGCAGAGCTCCTGGACCACACTGGACTTGGCACAGCACAGTAATAATGGATGTTTGCTTGAATACACTCTAAAAACATTTTTTAAAAAAAGATTTTATTTTTATTTATTACAGACAGAAAGAGGGAGAGATAGAGTGAGAATGGGTGTACCAGGGCCTCCAGCCACTGCAGATGAACTCCAGATGCATGCGCCACCATGTGCATCTGGCTTCTGTGGGACTTGGAGAATCGAACCCGGGTCCTTAGGCTTCGTAGGCATGCGCCTTAAACGTTAAGCCATCTCTCCAGTCCATACTCTAAAAATTTATTGCCCCTCAGTTCACTGTTTTTAGAAATAGGAAATGACCTAATGTTGTAAATGTATTTATCTATTTTTTTTTACTATTTACTTAACTTGGGTTTTGAACCCTTGTTATAACCTGTTATTACATAACCCCTGATATTCCCATTAAAGTCACCGCATACAGCTTCAAAAAAAAAAAAAAAAAAGAAGAAAAAGATGATGACATCAAATTAAAAGAAAGACTAATGGAGAGAGGAAGGGGATATGGTGGAGAGTGGAGTTCTAAAGGGGAATGGGGGGAGGGGAGGGAAATATCATGGGTGTTTTGTATGTAAGTATAGAAGTTGTCAATAAAAAAATTTAAAAAAAATTAATAACCTATTTTGTACAGATGCATCGTGTGTTAGTACCATGTTTTCCTCCTCCCTACCACTGGGGGCCCTCCTTAGTGGAGTTGCTGGTAGGCCATAGGTTGGGATGGCATATCCTTTCTTGTTTTATTTTTTTTTATCTTTTCGTTATGTTTTAAGTAAAGATCTCACATACAGCATAAAATGCTTTCAAGCACACAACTCTCCTGCCCGCTTCCTCTTGAGTGCTGGGAGTGCAGGTGTGAGCTGCCATGCCTGGCTAAGAAGTCTCATTTCTTCTTGCTACCCTCTTGATAATAAACACACACATTAAGAAAACATTATAGCCTATGTGCTTTTATGGGGAAAGAGAGCTTTTCAGGAAGAATTTTAATCTACTCAAGTAACTTTGCATTTGCAAAGGCAAGAAAAGGCATTGTTTAATCTCACATATGCATAAGGTTGTTAGGGAGTATGGTCATTAAATACAGAATCAAATGATAAAACAGAAGGCTGACAGATTAAGTAAACTGAAGAATCTAAGAGTAGGGAATTCACCCTATGAAATAATGCAAAGGACTCCCTGACTGTGGGCAGGAATACCAGACACATTGCCTGGAAACCCCCAGAACAGCCCCTTAACTCACACACAACACAGACAGATTCATAGTCTGAACAAGTTACTTGACCATGTAGACCTCCCTGACAGACAGCCGTACAGACCTCCATGAGGGATAGCCATGTATAGCTCCCCCAGCAGACACCAATGTATCTGAATTAGAAAGAGTGCAAAATTCTCCACCTGAATTAGGATTATCAACACGTTCCATATTTTACAAATGAGATTACCACTGTAATAAACTGGCCATAATTTATAACTATATTCTTATTTATATAAGGAAAATAATGGAAATAACAAAATGATTAATAACAATTGATGGTTTATGAACCAGTGATTGACTCTTCCCTTTTGTACTTTTTAATGTTTCTTTATGTGCAAATGTATGTGTGTATATAATTTTTAAATTAAAATGTCAAATAAAGGGTTGGCAAGATGGCTTAGCATTTAAGGTATTTGCCTGTGAAGCCAAATGATCCAAGTTTGCTTCCCTAGGACCCATGAAAGCCAGATGTACAAGGTCATTCATGTGTCTGTAGTTCATTTGCACTGACTAGTGACTGATATGCCCATTCTCTCTCTGTCTATCAGCCTCTTTCTGTCTTTCAAATAAATATTTTTTAAAGTCATATAAAATAAAATCACATAGTTCAGTGGATCACCAAAGAAAGAAATTTTTCTCTGGGACTTACAGGCAAACATGGATATTAGCTTGAAACAAAAATGAGACAATTTAATGGTAGGCAATTCAATGCTTATTTAGATGGGGATGGACAATACACAAATAATATACTTTTGAAAATTATAATATGGGGCTGGAGAGATGGCTCAGAGGATAAGGAGCTTGCCTGCAAGGACAAAGCACCCAGATTTGGTTCCCCAGGACTCATGTAAGCCTGATGCACAAAATGGCATATGCATCTGGAGTTTGTTTGTAGCAGTTGGAGGCCCTGGCAGCCCATGCTCTCTCTCTTTCTCTCTCTCTCTCAAATAAATAAATAAATACATAAATATATAAATAAATAAATACAAATTTAAAAAATATAATATGTAAGCACAATATTGTTCTTGTCACATATCACTGATATACTGAAGAATCAGAAAATAAATGAAAGAATCAATGGTCTCCATTCCTATAATAAAAGACAATATCCATGTGAGAGAAAATTAAAATGTGATGATACAGTAATTCAGAATTTGGAGTTAATGTAGAGTATCAGAATAAAAGGAAGAATAAATGAAACAAATGAGAAATAACTAATCATGCCCCAAAGAGTAATTTACATAAGTTGTTGGTGTGACTCTGAAACTCCTTGAGGGCTTTGAACTAAACATTTCATTACATGTTCTGTTTGTTAAAATTAATTATCAGATGGAACCAGACAGTATGGAAACTTCAGAGAAATAAACTCATGAACATCATTCCTCTCTCCAGTTAGTCTAGTAACAAGGCAGCTAGGATGCTGACACACCTGTTAGACATGTGTCCTAGAGCTGGTGAATGCCCCCCATTGTCTCTTTATCTTTTCTCAATATAAAAATATCACCTAATACTATTAACATAAATGATGAATTTTCTGTTTTTCAAACAGTTTCCAAGCTAAATTGTATTGCTCTTAGAATATTTAAAATGATTTAAAAAATAAATTTAGGGAATTTTACTTTTGTGCTTTACTGTCTATAGTGCACAACTTAGGAAAAATTGTATACAATTCAATGATCTGGACATTCCTTAAACATACAGCTAAGTATCCTTGAATGACAAAAGAATCTACATGATTCTTCCCCACATATGAGAATTCTGTTCTATCAGTAATTTTTTTTTCTCCGAAAACAGCTATGTCTTCTCATTCAACACTAACATTTGTTGCTTGTTTTCATTTCTCTTATTGGTAAAAAGAATCTTGAAATGTTCTCACAAGATGCTTATGCTAAGTGCTTGGTCTTGCTGATTTTCTTTGGAGGATGTATCAGATGCATTCTCTGTGCTGAGGCAAAATACTCCACCAGAAGCAGCTCAGGGAAGGAGAGTTGATTTAGGCTTACAGTTCCTGCTTCCAGTCCATCATGGCAGAGAAGACATGGTGGCAGGGGCTTGAGGCAGCTGCTCATATTGAGTCCACAGTGAGGGAGCATAGAGAGATGCATACTGACCTTTTAACCAGCTTTTTCTTTAATGTAGTCCAGGATTCCAGCCCAGGGCATAATGCTGCCCACAGTTAAAGTGGGACTTCCCATCTCAGTGGTCAAATCTACAAAATCCCTAGCAGATTTGTTTCCATGGAGATTCTAAATTCTAAATTTGAAACCAGAAATTACCCATCACAGCAAAATTCTCCCAAATCTTGACACTGGTGTGAGCTTTTGTCCTCAATTGGATTCTGTGATCTTGAATTTTCCTGTTTTGGCTCTCAACTCACCAAACTTGCTTATTTCCATTTTTTTGTTCCCTTTCCTAATAACTCACCCCAGTTCAAAATCATTTCTTCTATTTTCTGAATTAAATTATATTCATCATTTTTTAAGTTTCCAACTATACCAAGAATAATATTGTTAAATAATCACATGGCCTCTCACATCCAAAGAAAAGGCTTATAGTTACAGAATGGCTGTACCTTATATTTGTTAGCCAATTATAGCATTTAAATTAGTCTCATCATAATATTTCTGATAAAATGGAAGACCTGCTTAGTCATTCTTTATCATGAAAAGTCATCGTATCCATATCCTTAATATCCATGGTGACATCATCTCACGACATATTTGCACAACTGTTTGAAAATGCCAACCTCATGATATGACTGTTTTTCACTTTAATGAATGGTATTATATCTGCTAACTAAGGTCAATTATTATCTGCAGAAAACAATGAACTTCCCTTTGAAAGAGATTCAAGTGACTATGAGTTTCACTTCCCAGTTAGAGTGCTTGCTGCTCACTCGTGTAAAATATGAAGCTTTCAGATCATATAAGAGCAAACATTGGCTGACCTTGTACTGAATTCAAACCTGACAGCTCATGTGGAAAACAGCCAGTCCAGGGACTCAATGTGACAGCCATGTGCTCTGAGGTGTGACTGTCACAGTGAGCTAGTGGGCGCACAGGGGCTGTGAGCACACTTCCAATATGTGCAGAATCTCTGAAAGAAATGATGCCCAGCATGCCCACCATCACTGACAGCACTTGCTTGAAAAACTTACATAGCCAAGAGCAGACCCAACATTAATCCAACCAGAAAACCTCATTGTGTTATCTCAAGGGGGAGGGAATGTAAAAAGGAAGTAAGTTGGCTAAATGGAATGGTTTTCACTAGCTTTAAAAAGTATGCTATAAGCCGGATGTGGTGGTGCACGCCTTTAATCCCAGCACTCGGGAGGCAGAGGTAGGAGTATTGCCTAGAGTTTGAGGCCACCCTGAGTCTACATAGTGAATTCCAGATCAGCTTGAACCAGAGTGAGACCCTACCTCGAAAAAAAAAAAAAAAAAAAGTATGCTATAATCCCTCATGTCTTTATACTTCTGTTTCTCAATATCTCATTTATCCCACTATCCTCCCTTAAAGCTGCAATTATGATGCTTAGTGTATTCACACTTGCTGTCGACAACAGTCCACCTTTTGCCAACTCAAAGCTAATATGATTTTACAGAGAGGCAGACACATATTTTCCTAACTTCCAATCAGTGTGCATGTGTGGATATCTCAGTGCCATGGGTTCTACACAGGAATTATGATAAAACCATAACATTCAAAGATCAAGTTTGGTTTCCAAGCATTTTCACATGCACTGGATAGTAATGTTTTGGGAATTTCATTTAAATGTTCATTGTCTTCTATTTTATAATGAGTAGGAAAATTAATTATAAGACAGCAAAGAAGTAGCAAGTAATTAGGTATATTTACAATGGTCTTTTAATTAATCAAAATTAATATTCATAGTCCTGTGACACTCATATAAGAATACAAACAATAACTCATCACCTGCATGTACATAAGAAAGCTGACAAATTTGAGTGCATGCCACTGTCTGGGTTTCAGCCAGTTAGGGCTTGATCTGTGCAAGATAGCATCTAGTGAGCTGTGAGCCCTCAGGGGCACTCAGAGACTTTCAAAACACCTGACTGCTCCAAAAGGAATTAGCTTTTCCCAGGTGAAGGGCAGCCACTCACAGCATCTCTTAGAAGCAGGCTGAGATCAAATCTCTACATTGGATTTAATTTTGAGGTGATCATAGTTACATTGAAGGCACGGAGTTCACAAAAATCTACAAGCCAGGCTATATTACTACTGATAGCAGCTCATGGAGAGCCATCCTCCATAGGAAACACAGCCCCGCTTCCATTCTGCTCTGCAAATCCAGGTGGAAGCTATTGGTTTCCTACACAGCCCAGGCAGCCTAGGGATAAGCCCTTCACTAGGGGACCTTTGTGTCCTCCAGGCCTCTTCCCTGAAGTCCAGTCCTCATCCACATAGCAATCAATGGGTTAACCCCCTGCTCTGTTTACTCAGGTTTCCAGGATCCATTCAGATTTAATACCTTAATGGAGGAAGGTGTGTGAGAGAAAATGAATGGGAAACAAGCCCTACAAGATTCCCAAACAGGAACTTGGCTATTTAACACTGTCTTACCTCAGCAGTCTGGGCTGCCAAAATTTCCTTCAGAACAGGTCATTACCTTGTTTACAGTTCCCAGCAGAGATGCAAGTGGACATCTACAGCTTACACATCATTTCACATACTTTGTCAGCCTCACAGTGGTTAACTCTGAAAAAAGTCCACCTCTGCTTAAGATAAGCAACCTTGTCATGGAATTCAAATAATTTTTCTCATACCACACAGTCAGCAATCTGGGCAAGTCCAGTTTCAAAGCACCAACAATACAGAGTTGTAAATTCATAGGACCCAACTTTTAGTTTCACTCAAGAAGTGGAAAGTGGTGCCTAATGTACATTAATAGCATTGCACTTTTGACATTCCTCTATAAATCATCAGAATATTTTCTCTTCCTAAATTTTGAATAGAGCATAAATTGTGTTAAATTATAAAGCTACAACAGTGAAAGCTAGTAGGAAGAAGGATACCCTTTCAAATAGAAAATATATATAAGAATAATTTTTGCATCAATAAGCACTCAAATCCCTCTAGGTTGGGTTGTGAGTAATAAAACACAGAATAACAATGGCTATTGTAAGTTTTAAGTGGCTGAAGTTTCCAGAAGGTAAGACAGAAAATCTCCTACTAGATGTCTGTGATTCTGGTAAAGATGCTCTCTGAATTAAGTGTACCACATAAAATATTAAGAACACCCATGAATGGCATGGTCCCCACAGAGCCTCCACGTGCATCTCCATCTGACATACACCCAAAGGCAGGGTGCTTACTTCACACACAATTCTTAATTCTCCCCACCACTTCCTAGCCACACATTATCTTTTGCCCTGATGCAAGCAGAGTCAATGTGCCTGTGAGCTCCTACCCCAAAGGACAGCAGACATTATTCACTAGTAAGTGGAGAAAGTGTGGAGCAGACAGCTGCTCTCATTCTGTAAGGAAGCAACAAGAAAAAGGTAAGAAGGCAGAGAATTACTGTTTTAAGTAGTAAATAGTCTACTATTTAACCTCATCTCATCTGAGGCTGGGAGATAAGTATGCCCCATTCCACATCCACCCCTCTAGCATTCTGCTATACTTTGTGAGAACAAGGTCCCCAGTCACCCAGTAAGGCAGCCCACCTGGATCTGGGACTGGTCGCTATTCCTACCTTTTCTCACCCCAGCCACAGCATAGAGAGGATCCATAGTCATCAATCCAAGCTGCCTAGTGATTTAAAGTTTGGGCAATGAATTATATAGATCTGGTTTTCCTTAAGAAAGCCAGTCATAGACAAATACCACAGTTTTCTCTGTTATACACAAAACCCAAAAATGTTGTATTCATAGATACAAATTGTAGAATGAAGGTTACCAGAGGTTGTAAGTAGTTGTGTAGAGCAGGAAGATGTTAGAGAAAGGACACAAACTTTGAGGTGATATACTGTTTAGTGGACTTCTCATTCTACAACACAGCAACTGTACTTCAAAATAATCCTATTTTACCACTTCTTGAGAAGTCGACTTTGAACATTCTTACCTCTAAGACATGATGCTATTTGAGATGATGGACATGCTGATTAGTTTTATTTTAAAAAATCTATAAAGTTTGAATATAACATAAAATGAATGTTATCATATAAGCATGCAAAATTATCATTTGTCAATTAAAAATAACAAAATGAAGCTGAGTATTTTGTATCATGCATAGAACCTCAGCAGCTGGAAGGCTAAGGTAGGAGGATTGCTGCAAGTTTGAGGCCAGCTTGGATAACAAAATGAGTTCTATGCAAGCCTGCGCTATATAATAAGACTCCATCTCAAAAAATAATAATAACAAGAAAAAGAACAACAATAATTAATAGTAATAAAATTATTTTTAAAGCCCTGCTTCAGAGCAAAATCATTTATCATTTAATTCATTAATTCTCTTACTAACTCCACCCTCTAGTAAGTGTCCAATTCTGTTTTGGTTTGAATATAAAATGTGGCATACAGGCTCATTTGCTGAATGTAACTGGTTGGTACTGCTTTGGAAGGCAGTGGAAAGTTTGTGATGTGGGGCCTAGCTGGAAGAAGTGGGTCACTGCAGGGTGGGCCTTTGAAGGATGTACCTGGTCCTCAGTTTTCTGAACTCCATGGTTTACTGACACCTTGAATCACAATAAGTCTTTTTTGTTTGTTTCTGTCAGGTATTTTGCGACACTTTTTAGACCTAGATTGTGTGCCTGTATATCCCATGCCAGTGTTTTTAGCAGGCAACACTGGAGGCTTACTTGCTAACATGTGATCTCTGTCTTGCTTTCATACTGCCCTGGGCTTTGGTGTGTCCACTTCCCCTGTGTGACAGCCAAAGATGCCTCCAGACAAGCTCCTAGGTGGAAAAATCATTCTACTGAGAACCCCTGACCAGGGTAATAGTTAACAATAGTAAAAACACCAGTTTTCATTTGACAGAAGAAGTTGACCTAGAATTATTTCGTATGGCTGATTCCCAAATAGATTCAAAAATTTATTTTACTGCACAAACTTTTCAAGTACTGAATTCAGAACTACATATTAGGGAAAGAATTAGACACAAATGCATGTTAATTGTGCAGGTTCTCATGTGTCATGAATACATATTTCTTAAAGCTAAGTATCAAACGTCTTTCTTCTCATTGGTTACACCAGATCAAAGGTTAAAATTACCAAAGTGGATAAAGCCTTCAGGCTCTTAGCTGGTGGAGCTGCTGGGGTGGAAAGCATCATTAGTTCTCACCCCTAGGACTCTCTGTCCTAAGCCTGGGAGTAGGGGAATAAGTATTTCCCAAGACTTCAGGTGTTCTTCTCCCACATTTCATTACATAAAGTTTATTAGACAGAATATTTGGGGTCAGAAAACTATGTACAATACACAATTTGAATTTCAAAATATAATTTACATAAATTGATTAAAGATTTTGACATCCCACCTGAGATGAAATGGTCCATGTGCTTTAGAAAGCTGGAAGGCCTGAAATAGTGATGTAAATTGTTGAGGCTATTTTTCCCCCCAAAGTTGAAATTTGATAGACAGAAAACACCTGGATAATATTATTTCTGGTAGTAGTTCTATGTAAATATAAGGATGTCAATTAAAGTTTTAATGCTGTGTATGTATTATAAGTATGCATCTTATTTGCATTTATCTACAAAATGATAAATAATAGAAGGCTCAGGTAATTACCTGTCAGAGAAAAGTATGACATTTAATATACTCTGATCTGACATACATTCAGGACCAAACTACAATCTATGCTGAGGGAGCTTTGGATAAGACTCACTTTTGTCAAAACTGCAACCTGAACATGTCCCATAAATCATAATGACTTTTAAAACTATACTTATCATTATTTCAAAATCACATTATATTATGTAAGTGAGAAATTTCATAAGATATTGATCCAGGTTTGCACAATTAAATCACACTATGCAAATCTGGAGATGTATTATTAAAAAACAAAATTCCACTAATTTATATTCAATTGAAAGTTCTTTTGTATGGTTTTGGGCACTAATTATAACAATGTCTAAAAAGCTGTTTTAAGCCTCATGTGATCCACACTCTTTAAAGATCACACAGTTATACAAAAACATTCAAGAATGAGTCATTCCCTCTCAAAGTAATTGGCTTGTTTAACTGACAGGATTGGAAGGACTTTAAGTGTCGACTTCGGTAAGAGGAAGAAATAAAAATTGTGTTATATACAGTTTTCCACTGGAGCTTATAAGATCTCATGCAATAATAATAGAACCAGAGTGAATGCATACATGCTCACTGTTAGGTCACTATTGGTCAAAAAGGTCACTGTTTTGGAAAAATGTCAGTTCCCCAGAGGAGTTCACTAACCACTCATATTTATAAACATTTCATAGAAAATCTACCCAATGATGTTTTACCCTCTCTCCCCCAATTTTAAGTTCAATACATTTTGTTTCCTCTTCCAAGAAAATTAATTTTTTCCACTTTCAATAATCAGTGAATATAAATTTCCATAGCTGGCAAATCAATTATAATAAGTGGGAAATCGGGGTTGGGGATTTAAGCACAAAGCCCTGGGTTTGGTCCTCAGCACTGAAAATAAATAAATAAATAAATAAATAAATAAATAAATAAATAGGAAATAAAAAAATACAAAAAAAATCATCTTACCTCTCATCATGGAAATAGTTGCATGTATATACAATAAAGTTGCATACACAATAAAGTTGTGTCATGGGTCTTCTACATTTTCCATGATAATTTAATTTTAGGCAGAAATTAAGAAGAATGACTCATAATCAAACATTTATTTTAGTGTTCTCTCTCTTAAGCAAATGTTCTTCCTAGCCAATGTCACTAAGGGTTAGTCAATGATTTTGACTTTTTCAAAGACCAAACACTTTCTTACATTGAGTTTTTTTCTTCTGTTTTCTAGTCTTTATTTTATTTATCCTTAATGTTTGCTAATTCTTTGCTTTCTAGTCCCTCAAGGTATAAAGTTAGGTGTTGATATAAATTTTTAAGTGTAATTGTTCCTGGCTATAAATATTCTCAGTACTGTTTTTGCTGCATCTAATGAGTTTTAATATACTGCTTTGGTTTTCATTTATTTTGAGCTACTTTCTCATTTTCTTTGCAATTTTGTCTTTGATACAATGCTTTTTACTTTAAATGAAGGTACTGTTTAATTTCTACATCTTGGAAGTTTTCTAATTTGTCCTCTGTTTTTTTTATTTTTATTTTTATTTTTTTACTTTATTTATTTTTGGAGAGACAGACAGAGAGAGAGGGAGCGGGAAACAGATAGAGATGGGTGCGCCAGCAGTCTCTCAGCTGCTGTGAACGAAATCCAGATGTGTGCACCCCCTTGTGGGCAAGTGCAGCATTGTGCCCTTGTCTCACTTTTGCATCTGGCTAAATGTGGGGCCTGGAGATTGGAACAGGGTTCTTAGGCTTAGCAGGCAGGCGGCTTAACTGCTAAGCCATCTCTCCAGCCCTGTCCTCTGTTTTTAACAGTAAAGAGAAGATTTTGTGGTGAGACTAACACTTTCCTATCCCATGGTGCTTTGGTTTTAAAAATGTGTGTTTTCATGAGTTGTTCATATAATATATCATTTATTTCTTTGTGGGGTATGGTCAGCTTTTTAGAATTGTAGCATCAGTGATTAAGAACTTTAACTTAAAATTTAGTCATCTCGTAGTCAACTAAAGTGGCATCTGTACTAAACATAAGACTTTTATTTCTTCTCATTAATCTCTAATGAGTGCAATATGGCATTTATGTACCTAGCATTTACACTGCATTATAAGCAATCTAAATATCACTTAAAGTTTATGGAAGGATGTACTTAAGTCACATGCAAATACTACACAACTGAGGACCAGCAGAGGTTAGTATCATTTTTCAAGAATCAGTTGATTCCTGGAAATAGCTGAGATCACTGTGACCTCTTGATAATATCAAACTCACATGCCTGGTCTATCGATCTATCTTTCAGCTCTGTGTAGATATACACAATAGTGATATTGAAGATTTAATATTTGCACCTACATAATTAATTCCTGGTTGACATTAGAAGATATCAAACTCTCATTGAAGTGCTTTAATCACAAGGGTCTATTTCCCACACAGGAGTATTGGTAATCACTCGTAAATCATTACTAAGTATGGACTGTGATATAGAAAGTATACTTCCACATTATTTCTATGAATGACTAGATTAGAACACTTATTTTAGACACAGCCTTGGACTTACCAATTAATAAAATGAATAATATTTTTTATTTTTAATTTAATTTTATTTTACTTTTAGAGAGAGACACAGAGAGAGACAGACAGAGAGAGAGAGGGAGAGGGAGACAGATAGAGATGGGTACGCCAGCAGTCTCTCAGCTGCTGTGAATTAAATCTAGATGTGTCCGCCCCCTTGTGGTCAAGTGTGGCATTGCACCCTTGCATCACTTTGCATCTGGCTAAACGTGGGACCTGGAGATTGGAACCGGGTTCTTAGGCTTAGGAGGCAGGCGCCTTAACTGCTAAGCCATCTCTCCAGCCCATGAATAATATTTTTAATGGTTAAGATTTGCATAAAACTTTGACATCACTTCTCTGATCACACTGCCATCTTAGTAGAGAGGCTGGGTTAGAGAAGGAAAGATTTATTTTATAGATGAAGGGATCTAGAAATGAAATTTTATGCCAAAGTTTATGCAAAGGTAGAAGAGACCTGAAGCTAGATGGATGTCTTCAGTCTTCATGTCTTAATTATTTGACTGAAAAGAGCAGCTTCTGTGAGACCTACCTCCTAAGAAGTAGAACATTGTTAACTAGGAGCACGAGTACCCAGCAGACCTCCAGAATTCACCTGGCAGATGCTTCTTGCTCACAGAATAGCACCTTCTCATCTTTCTGCCCTGCCCCCAACAGGCATTGTTTGTCACCTGCTTCCATGCAGTTGAACATTCTAGAAACTCCTTCTCTGTAAAGCCACGAAATATTCACTAAAAAGTAATAGACTCTAAGACATCGTTTATGGATGCACTAGAAAGGGTCTCACATTTTCTTGTTGAGTATGAGTCTTAACATGCAGGGACTCCAGATGACATATTCTTGAGACTGGGAGCCTTGGGCTTGCTTTGATCACAGCTCCTCCCCTTTCACCATGCAAGCCAGCCTCCCTGTCAGGTTATCACCTCCTCCAGTTGGGATCAGAAGTACTTGAGGAGCTCCTTTGCTTATAAGGTATTTTGATCATACTTACCTTCCATTACCTATAGTTTCTTAAGAATATTTGAAATGGCGCTGGAGGGATTGCTTAGTGGTTAAGGCACATGCCTGTGAAGCCTAAGGACCCCGTTCGATTCTCCAGGTCCCACGTAAGCCAGATGCACAAGGTGGCACATGTATCTGGAGTTCGTTTTCAGTGGCTAGAGGCCCTGGCACACCCATTCTCTCTCTCTTTCTCTCTCTAATAAATAAATAAAAATTTAAAAATCTTTAAAAAAGAATACATGTATGTAAATGCCTCCTATGTTTTGCTAGAAAGCTAACTTTGCTGGTCAAACTTATATGACTTTAATATGTATATAAGACACTTGAAAATGTAAAGAAAACTGCAGGCAGATATACAAACATATGTCATATTATGTATAAATAACTAATAAAGATGTAAGTCTTAAAAAAAAAAAATGAAGGTTCACCTTCTTTCCTCAAGCATCATCCCGTGTAGCTCAGGCTGGAGATGACTATGGTCATAGCTTTTCACTAACCAGTGCCTTTCTCTGGCCAGAACAAGAAGAGCTCTAAGGATGAATGTGAAAACGAAATGTCCTCTCTGGATGTTTTTTCTTATATGTACTCATACGCAAGTTCCTATACACATGTGTGCATGTGCATGTGGAGGCCAGAGATCAATGTAGGTGTTGCTTCTCTCATTTGCCCTCCACCCATTTTTGTTTCACAGATATCTGTATTCCAATCTCGTGTTTGCTAAGTAACACTATGAGGGTGTTGTATGGATAAAACTCATTGTTTGAGGTTATTATGTTCATCTTCCTTCAAAGAGTTGTCTTAGAATCACAGGACATGGGAAATCACACCACTCATCTGAAACAGGTGTCAGACACCAAGCACTCTAGAGCACTCACATCTCACATAATTGTCCCCTAGTCCATGCAGTCTTGTCTTAGGGCAGAAGTTCTGCTCTGGGTCACAACCTGCTCATTGATTTTTTTTTTTTCCATTCCCTTGATTGCCTCCATCTTTAATCAGATTATAAATGCCATGAAAGCATGCTTTCATGTCTTCCTTTTGTCTCCTCACTTTGAAGCAGTTTGCTTTGGGGAATTGTTTTATGAATGTAACCTGCTATTTTGACCCCACCTGCATCCACGCCATGTGTAAACTGTGTTGCAGATGGTGAGGAGGACATTCTACCACCCTCTCTACTGTTCATATGTATTATTAATGGCAATAGTTTCCTTAGCTTCCCTTTTGACCAATATCCCAGCAAGTATAAAATGTGTGCCTTCAGACAAATTTCTTGTTAAAACTTGGAACATAATCACTTTTTTTCCAGTGGTTAATCCAAATTCACCTTTCATAAGAGCATTCTGCTGGGGGCCGGTGGGAATCTAGGGAGAGCAGTTTCTATAGCAGATGGTTCTGGGTACAGTTGTTTACATGACTACCCCCACTGGTACAGTTTTCTGTACTCCCACACATACGCACCTGGACATCTTCAAGCTGAATCTAATCACATCGTTTTCTGTGGGTACCACTCTAGCAAATGCTGCTATGTTGCCTGAATGTTCTGACAGTCAGGAAGCTACCTAACTTCCACGCCAAAGTTTCAAATCCAAGTGAAGCACAGCCAGGTTTGCTGCCAAAGGCAGAGATAAAGGCACTGAGTAAGGGTAGAGAATTTACCAGGAGTATATGAAGGAAACCAATCATGCAAATCACTGCATAGTCTGTTCCTTTTGTTTCAGTCTGAATAAATCAGAATGCAACTTTCAATGGCATAGTCTGGTAATTCATAACCTTTCCACCCAGTGTGAAAATTCTAGGCATCTGGATTCTTTCTTTTCCTTCTGTTTTCAGTTTGGTGTCAGGAAATGTGGTCTCTGGTGCTAATGTAGGGGGAATTCCAGGCAGAACTGAGATTCTACTTCTTGAGGTTCATTTCCTCAAGGACTGTAGGTGGTTCCTTCCCATCAGCTAACCTCAAAAGATCATCCCAAACTATGATCCCAGCAACTCTGTCATATAGTATTACCAGACAATCATGTCCTCACAGGTCTCAATCACATACAAGTAGGGGGTCTCACATTCTCACATAGTGATCACCCTCTTGCTATTGTTTTACCCAAGCACTGATATATAAATCCCAAGTAGAGACTTACATGGCAGGGCTATAATTTCTACACAGACCCACAGGTTTGCTTTTCAAATCCAGAGCACAAATACAAATTCCAGTTAGTTTGGCATGATATCCACTTCTCCTTAAGGGACCTAGTGATTTGTCAACATGTTAACAATGGCAGACTTTGTCTTCAGTTAATGCTAACATTACTTGAGACTATAATTTCATTCCTATTATGTCTGCCCCCCAAGAGTGGATGACATGAAGTCGTCAAGTCATTAAACAGGTACACTTGGCCAAGGGAGGTTGGGCACAGATTTCTGGCAATCAAGAAATGCATGACATCAGGCAGGATCTCTTTGAGAGTCAGTATCAAGGTGAGCTACGAGCTTGGCTCTGGGTAGAGCCTCAGACATGGCGGTGTTGATCTCTACCTTTAGTGAGAACAAAGTCTGTGTCTCCCAAGTGTGAACTGCCACCACCATCTAGTGGCACAGATTGGAAGTGAAGTCACATAGTGATGAAAAGGAATTCTTGGTGCTCAAAGTGGCTTCCCATCCCCCTACACCTCAGCATTCCATGTGAGGCAACACTCAGCCTCCACAGTGACTGATAGACTCAAACATCTGCTCCCATCTGGAATGTAACAGGTGCCATCGACCTAGGAGAACTGGGAATGTGACTGTGCACGTTACAGCCTATGTTTAGTGGTTCTGATAAGAAGCTCAGGCTGAGAACATGAGCTCTGAGAAGCAGTTGATATTTATGAGAACACACACATGCATGCACGCTCGCACACATGCACACACACACACACTTTTATGTTATAATCCCCTATCTACAAGAGATTTTACTGTTCACTGGGCTTGTTTCACACAACATAAGAATTCTGAATACTGTACTGTTGCATTATGGAAGTGGAACATGCACACCATGTTTGATAATTACTATATAAAAATATTCAAAATTATTTCCCCATGAATTTTACACATTGGCTCTCAAGTGTGTGGGCAAATCTCAACTTACTCATTTAAACAAAAGCTCCAGTATTATCTCATTTGCTTTTCAGGGCTCCACTGATCTGATGATGTAACAGTGGTGAACCTTGGATTTGTTTAATAGAAATTACGTGGTATCATTGATTTAAGACAAATTCCAGAAGGATTTGTAATGATTTATATTTGGAACTAAATACCATCCTGCAAATAATTTTAAAAATGTTTTTAACTATATAATTTCAGGTGAAAACCTGATAACCAAATAAAGATATTTGGACTAGGCACAAATAC
Organism: Orientallactaga sibirica; assembly: GCA_036365145.1. NCBI lineage: Eukaryota > Metazoa > Chordata > Mammalia > Rodentia > Dipodidae > Orientallactaga > Orientallactaga sibirica. Next base: position 17,042,703 of record JAEOAD010000039.1, read on the forward strand.
AGTCACATCTGGTAGCTCACAATAAACACTAAAAAATTAATTCAATAGCACATCTCTCATATTTCATGACTGACACTCTTTCTTTTTCTTGGATAGCAAGTAATGGATATTACTCTATCAAAGTTGTTTATTCAGTATGGGCAATGAATTATTCTTCCACATATCACATCCTGTTAGAGACAAGGAGCCTACATGCAGTAGTGAGTTGTGCTTGTGTGTGGTGTGCACACACACACAATTCTACTCCATTAATTAAAAAGCAGAATTGTTCAAGCTTCTAATTGAACTGAAAATGATCACTATAGGTGAATATTGAGATTGACAATTTCATTTGAAAAAATAGGAGATGGGCTGGAGTGATGGCTCAGAGGTTAAGACACTTGCCTACAAAGACTAATGACCTGAGTTCGATTTCCCAGTGCCCATGTAAAGCCAGGTGCACAAGGTGGCCCATGTGCCTGGACTTCGTTTGCAGTGGCTAGAGGCCCTGATGCACCTATTCTGTCTGTCTATCTTCTCTCTATCTCTCTCTGCTTGCAAATAAATAAATAAAAATATTTTAAAAATATGAATTAGCTTTAAAAATTAGAAGATGTAAGGCTGTGGATGTAGCTTAGTTGGCAGAGTCCTTGCCTAGCATGCAGGAAATCTTGGGTTCCATCCCCAGCATTTCACGAACTGGGTACAATGGTACATGTTGTGGTGGTTTGAATGCAAATCGGCCCTCACAGGTTTGAATACTTAATCCCCAGTTGGTATTACCTTTGGGCAGGTTGTGGAATCTTTAGGATGTGGAGCATTTCTGAAGGAAGTGGGTCACTTGAGTCATTCCATGAAGTTCATTTATTCTGGTCCTCTCTGTCTACATCCTGATGGTTGGTGTGAGGATGTGATGCTGGCTGCTGGCTCCAGCCTACCATGCCTTCCCTGCTATGATGGACTCTACCCTCTAAATATGTAAGCCAAATTAAATTCCTTTCTTTTCTTAAGCTGCTTCTGGTTGAGTATTTTGTTCTAATAGTGAGAAAGTAGATGATACACATACCTATAATCTTAGACACTGGGAGGTAGTGGCAGGAGAATCAGAAATGCAAGGTCATCTTCAGCCACAAAAGTAGTTCAACATCAGCTTGGGCTACATGAGACCTCACCAAGGAAGAAGTAAAGGAAGAAAGGAGAAGGGAAAAAAGGAGAATAAAGAAATATAGCTATATAGATAATAGATAATTGATAGGAGATGCATCAACCACAGTCTGTGATCCATCTGCCCCTCTGCTCCATGGATGACATAGCATGGCTCACCTGGAAGGGTTCACATGACACAGCTCACCAGTGGGCTATGCCTGTGCTCTCACACTTACAAGGGCACTACTAGTTATCAGAAGCTCCCAGCATCCCTCTCTTTTTTTTTTTTTTTGCCATCACTGTCTCTTTTAGTAATTGATCCTTTGTCCATGAGCTGTAGCATGTTATTGATCTCAGCTCCCAAGTCCCATGATATCTGTGCCATCTCCTCATTTACTATAATAATACCAAGGCTTAGTTCAGCTAACAAAACACCAAGACATCTGTGGTGGTTTGAATGAGATGTTCCTTCATAAATTCACGTGTCCTAAATGCTTGACTCCCAGTTGGTAGCAATTTGGTAGGAGGAACCTTGCTGGAGGAGGTGTGTTACTGGGGGCTGCTTTGAGGTGGTTTAGCCCCGCTTCCCCTTGTAGAGCTCATCTCACTCTCCTGCTGTTTTCCACATGCTGTGGCAGAGGTGACATCCAGCCTCTGCTCGTGTCATGCTTTTCTGACATCATAAAGCTTCCTCTTCAGACTGTAAGTCAAAATGAAAAATTTCCTCCCGTCAGCTGCTCTTGATGGGGTTACTTTGTCCCAGCAATGAAAAGGTAACCGCAGCAACATCTTATGCTGGAACTCCCCAGTGATGGATGTTGAATCTGAGAGAGATCATGCAAAGAAAGTAGTGAAGCCTGCCTTTGGAATATGACTGTGTCACAATGCTAATGCTGGTGGTGACTCCAAAGCTGTGTCAGCTCTGCTGTGAGGGGATTCCCAGTGTCCACATGACAGGTTATTTGACTCCACCAATCCTATTTCTCATGTGACAGTTAGAGACTGGGGAAGTGCTGGAACCATACTGATGTGGTTCCCTTCCTTCCTGAATGACCTGAAAGCCTTCTTGTAATATGTTACCTAAGGCTCAGAAGAGCAAATAAGCTCCTTTGCAAGAAACATTAAATGGAAGCTTCCTTTTGTCAAAGCAGGTTTTTTGAACCCTCACCCAGCTGGACCATGATACTGGGCTCTGGTTACACACATCCAGATGTGTGTGATGCACTATTTGCTTGTGAACAGTACCACGTGGTTTTTACATTTTCACTTAAGTGGTTTATTTATATGACAGTCTCTGCTATTTTTTTAAATCATTTATGGCATGCACACATACTTAGTGGCCTAATGGTTCATGTAGCAATTTCTGGAGCTTGAGTATAAACGAGGAATTTAGTGGCCCCTTTGCCTCCTGATGATCGGGTGAGTGATAAAGAATCAGTGTTTGTGTCATTTCACTGCACTAAGACAGCACAGGACCTGAGCAATTCCACCTGTTTTGTGGAGGCTACTTGTCAGGGGCTTTCCACTGGCTGCTACCCAAGTCACACGGCTCATTGTGCTTCCTCAGTGACAAACAGTGCTGGCTTTGGCCAAACTGCAGATACTTAACAGCAAATCACAGCCATTTGACAAGTAATGATGCTGATTATTTTAAAGGGCTATTGGAATCTCAAATAGAGGAAAGCTTTTGTTGAGGAAAAAAGTCACTTTCAGTGAAGAGGCTCATGAGGCAACTTATTTAGTAGCAGAATTTATTGACCATAAAAGGCAAAATGCAGCAGCTGGTACACACTAATACAGTATGTGAGACGCAGTGAGCACAGTGAGATGCTCAGGACAAGAGGCAAGGTGAGAACCGGCTCTCCAACTGTACCATCAATCTAAACAGGGTGGCAGGTCAGAAGGTACTGAGGAGGCTTCTGTAATAAACCAGTATACCAAGCGAGCTTCTAGTCAACAGTCAAAATTAATAAATGAGAATGGTAGCTGTATGCAAGAGAACTTTTATGTTACACACAGATGCTTTAAAATATTTATTTATTTGCTTATTTGTAAGTAGAGACAAATGGGGTGGGGGAGAAAATGGGAATACCAGGACCTCCAGCCACTGAAAATGAACTCCAGATGCACGTGTCACTTTGTGCATCTGGCTTCAAGTGGATACTGAGGAGTTGAATCCTGGTCATTGGATTTTGTGGGCAAGCAACTTAACCACTGAGCCATCTTCACAGACCCAAGAGATGCTTTAAATAATCATGGACAATGATACATTTGCTAATTTGTTTTTCTTATCTGCATACAAATATCTCTAGCTTTGTCACATAAACACTGCCAGGCAGTTGACAGCCTCATAAGAGGTTTTTATTCTGGTGAAAAAACAATGATATCAGGTATATGTTATTTGTAGTAAGTGCTCTTGTTAAAAGCTTCTGGATGATTCTACCAAAACAATTAATATAATAAAATAAATATACATTCACTTAGAATTGTTTGAAGATTATGTGGAAACATAGACCATTCTTAAGATGAAAAAAAAAGAAAAAAAGCTGCAGAAATTAGCCAGTTTCTATTCCCCAAACCAATTTTCTATAACTTCCTTGGGAAAGTCACTTGACATCATATGAAATTATAATAGAATGAAGAATGAAGTTGAGATGTTGGGAAAGCGATGCAGAGGGTATTTTGGATGCTCCTATGGCTGCATGAGTTTTGGATGAGGACAGGTCTCAAACTATTGTGCCTGGCTCACAGTCAAACAGCACGGAGTGGAGTGTCTCTTATGACCACAGAGGGAACAAGGATTTTCTCTGCAATCTCTGGCCACCAGGAGAGAGCCCTGTGAGAGATGCAGACATGGAAACTGTGGTATGCTTACAATAACATAAAGGTTTTTCCTAATAGGCTCCAAGGGAGACAGGGAAGTGTCCGGGCTTGGAGGACAGGGTAGGATCACATGTCTGTGCCTGTGACCAAACATCCTCCTGGGTAAAATGCATCAAGAGAGAAGAGGAGGCTCTTGGCACATCAGAAAATGGACATGCGGCCAGGCGTGGTGGTGCACACCTTTAATCCCAGTACTCGGGAGGCAGAGGTAGGAGGATTGCTGTGAGTTCGAGGCCACCCTGAGACTACATAGTGAATTCCAGGCCAGCCTGAGCTAAAGTGAGACCCTACCTCGAAAAAAAAAAAAAAAAAAAAAAAGAAGAAGAAAGAAAAGAAAAGAAAAGAAAAGAAAAGAAAAGAAAAGAAAAGAAAAGAAAAGAAAATGGACATGTATATACTCATCTCAGTACCAAACTGAGAAATTAATATTTGTGTGCAGTAAAAGGACACAGTTTGGGCTTTCATCATAAAGAAATGGTAGCCGTTGGAGGAAATAGACATGTTGAGCTGGGTGTGGTGGTGCGTGCCTTTAAACCCAGCATTCAGGAGGCAGAGGTAGGAGGATTATCATGAGTTCGAGGCCATCCTGAGACTACATAGTGAATTCCAGGTCAGCTTGGGCTAGAGTGAGACCCTACCTCATAAAACCAAAAAAAAAAAAAAAAAAAAAAAAAAAAAAAAGGAAATAGACACCTTTGAACAGTGTGCAGTGTAGACTGGATACATGCAGGGAAATGCCACACTCTACCTAGTATCTGCAACTATTACATCCCGATTTAAATACTGAAAGTTTAAAAATGTACCTAAATATTCATAATCAATGCTGCATAAAGTAATCCCCTTATGTACTTTTTCATATTTTTAAGCTCAATAAATTGATTTCCATGTGAGTTGGAAATAAGAATTACATATTAAGATGTTTTAGAGGGATGCTGATAGGCAGTTATAATGGCTTTTCTGAACTGAGATATGTGTCTTTATATTTTAGAAAAGTAGACTCCAAATCTCTTTGAAATAGACTGGGAAGAGAAAGTTCAAGATGGGGAAATGGGTGAACCCTGAAATGGCAATTTTCATGACTTCAGAGGGGAGATAAGTGAACACTGAATTATAGATATTTTATGAGTTAATAAGGGAGATGGGTTAATACTGGGATATAGAAATTTTCATGTTTTCAAAAGAGAGATTGTTCTAAACTGAAAGAGAGATTTTCATGGGTCCAGAGAGTTCAGGATAGTGTCTGCAATATAGACATCCCTTCTGTGATAGGAATATTTATGTTAATTGCTTTGTTACTATAAATATATTTGTCTGTTTTAGACTATGTGGCTTTAATAAAGTATGTCTCAAATGAATATGAATTCAGTTATCACAAAAGTTCTGCCTTTGTAAAATTTATATTATTCTAATTTCACACTCATAATGGTGACTCCATTATCCTCCTCCCTGTTCTCCCTCTTCCAAAGGGACCCTCATCAATGGGGAATATGGGGCATGCATTGTGGGGGTAGTCAAGAATTATGGGGGATAGGTCAAGTCTCTGTGCATAATGACCCAACTTGTGCCTCTAACATTCTTTCTGCCCCCTCTTCCATGAATTGCCCTGAGCCACCCTGGGGTCATTTTAGTTTTGCTTCAGTGATGAGGTTTTGGGAGCCTCTGGGTCTCTGGATATCTGGCTTAGTAGGAGTTGGATATTCTCTGTGTTTATCTCTTCAGCTCTTTTCTGGTGTCATGATCCTCAAGAATGCTGAACTCTTGCCCTTCCCCCGCATTACTCTATGGTTTCAGCTGGAGCCCTGGTGAGGTGTGACTGGCTGATCCTCCTTTCAGGTTCCTAGTCCATCTGACAAAGTTCTGCCTTTTAATGAAGGAGGAAATGGATTATTTTTCATTAATATTAAAAGATTTATTTGAAATTAGTTTATAATATATTTACCTAGTTATAATGGAAATATTTTATTATTATTTATAATTATTGGGGACAGATAATCTCTTAAAAGCTTATCCTGATACCTATCATTTTGTGGTGGTTCTAAGGAGAATCCCTGAAGAGATGAATATTTTTATGTGCACAGTACACATTCTACCTAAACCCACCCTCTACCAAAAAACAGAAATAAGGGTGAAAAAACTCAATACGTTACATCAGAATAGGGTTGCATGCAATGTTGTACTGATTCCCAAGCCTGTGAGAAAGTCCAGGCTGGGCATTAGCATCACAATGTTTCAGACTTGTCACTGGCTTACTGACTGACATGTGTGTGAGCCTTTTTCCTACAAGGACTATTGCAGATACCTGAACTGAACTGCTTTGTTAAATAGACATTTAAAAAAAAATCCATGGAAGATGTTGGATGCTGTAGCTGGCTTGTAAATGAATCCTGAGTCTTGGCTATTATGGGATGACTGAGCAAATGTGCTTTGCATGATGACATTATAGAAGTGGGACTATCATTATGATGCTGACTTGAACACTCAGTGGTTGGGACTCCAGCAGAGCCAATAACCAGGATGTCTACTGCAGCCAGGCTTATAATGGTAGCATTCATCCAGCTAAGAAAAAAACAAGCTTTAGTGTAAACCCATTCCATTATAAGCATTCTAAAGTAGGTATATTCATTAATTGAAGTAGAGATGCTCAATGCTTCCTTAAGGAAGCTTATGATTATAAGCAAAGAATTACAGAATCACTGTGTTCCCATTAGAAAGGAATGAAGTCTTTGTGCAACACACACACACACAGCACACACACACACACACACACACACCTGCAAACACATGTTTACATACACAGAGAATGTCCGATTCTGGTACATACAGGGGCAGAGGACCAGATTTATTTTGTATGATTATGATGACATTTTGGATGCATTTTATCTTTTCACTGTTTTAAGGGCTAGAGAAATGGCTCAGTAGTTAAGGTGCTTACCTGCAATGCCTAAGGACTCCAGTTAGATTTCCCAGCACCCACGTAAAGCCAGACACACAAGGTGGCACATGCATCATTCTCTCTCTCTCTCTCTCTCTCTCTCTCTCTCACTGTCTCTCTCTAAAATAAATAAATAAGTAATAGTTTTTCAAAAAGAATTTAAGTATGCATTAATGATTTTGAATGACAGTGTGACAGTAGGCCTACATGTACACTCAGGTTAAATGAAGACCTCTTTATTGCTCTAGCTCACGCATGTCAAGGTCAGTGGTTTAATACTAGTTGAGATACAGAAAGATGCAGCAGACAAGAAGTGTTCTGGGAGCAGAAATTTGAGAGTATGTAGGGGAAAGTGATCAGAAACACCCAACAAACTCTAGACTATTGAAGATAAAGAAAAGGAAGTTAAGCCGGGCATGGTGGCGCACGCCTTTAATCCCAGCACTTGGGAGGCAGAGGTAGGAGGATCACCGTGAGTTCAAGGCCACCCTGAGACTACATAGTTAATTCCAGGTCAGCCTGAGCCAGAGTGAGACCCTACCTCGGAAAACAAAAAAAAAAAAAAAAAAAAAAAAAAGGAAAGAAAGAAAGAAAGAAAGAAAGAAAGAAAGAAAGAAAGAAAGAAAGAAAGAAAAGGAAGTTAAAAATTAAACTATGAAAACAAATTGGCAAATTACTATGATGGGAAGGGCTGGGTCTAGAGATGAAGGTGTGTTACCAGATCCTGGGTGGAAGGACAGAAGGCTGCAATGACCCTGCTGGAAGGACAGGGCAGGAAGGCAGGCTGGACATAGGAATCAAAACTTGACAAGAGCAGGTCTGGAGTTGTCTATTCCATGCTTTGATGAAACCATCACGTAATGAGTCCTACAACCAATCTATAGTCGTGTTCAGCCCAAATACTACCTCGGCAGGCAAGAGAGACATGGCAGAAGGTGATGTTTGGCTTCTGTGGTGTTTGTTAGGCTAGTTGTCATAACATTGCTTTGAAAACAAGAATGTGGGAACTTTCTGAGCATCCCCTATAGAATCTGCAGTCTACAGAGTACAAATGTGGCTGAATAGCATCTGGGAAGTCCTTGTGTAGTTAGGTAGAAGGCACTGTGACCCCACCAGAAGAGGCAAAACTCTCACAAGAATCTCACAACCAGATAGACAGAGCAATGGAGGCCAGGCTGGCGGGAAAGGGCCAGACCACATGTGTGACTTCAGAAGTGTACTTTGCACTGGCTGATGAAGAAGCCATGGAATGCTGCAGGCAGGGCAATACCAGTGAATGTGACAGCATCAGCTAAAGGTGAGGAAGCAGGACCCACTGGGGATGAACTTTGGCAAGCATATTAACTACAGTGCAAACCAGCCCAGGAGACAGTCACAGAGGAAGGACAAAGCCTCTGAACAGGTAGAGGGAAGAACAAGTGCTTGTATAGCTTATGCTTTTGTGTTGGGGTCTTTCTGTCACTGGGAGTCTGGAGGTGGAGGAGGCTTTGGTCAATGTGTCAATGAAGAGATGCATAGAGGTTTTCCTTCTAAACTATGACTAATCAGGACTTTTCTAATGTGGCAGTTGAGAATTACAGCCCCAGTGCTGTGAAGTTTGAGCCAAATAACTACAGTAGCCAGTGTCTGGTAAGGGGCCATGGAAAACAATGGGCCAGTCTGTCACCCTGGTTTGATGTTCATGCAGTGAGCCTCAACTTACAATCACATGCTCGTTTGAGAAAGTGTCCATGGAACTGTAGCTCATTTTACTTATTCTAACATCAAGATAAACTTGTTTTATATTAAATCTAAAATCTTCAGGTAGGCCTTTACCTACTTGTTTATGATAACTTTTAATGCAAATGTGAGGGTTTTCTTTCTTCAAATTTTATACAAGCATAATTCAAATATTCTCTTAATTTTTCATTTGCTTAGTGATATACATAGGTATATAAGTATGTGTATATATACACACATATACATAAATATGTACATATATTCTTATTTGTGCATGTGTGTGCATATGTGTGTTTCATTATTGTGACAAAATGGATATAAAATAACTGACTTTGGAAACTTTATTTTTGGCTCACATTTTTTGAGCTTTCAGCTCATGAAGACCTAAGCTATGAAGAGGTTGTATAGTGTCAAGACCTTGTGGCAAAGGAGGCCAGGAAGCTAAGAGAGAAAAAGCTGAAGATATGAGGGACAAGACATACTTCAATGACCCTCCAGTGTCCCACTTCGTCCACTCAGTCCCACCTTTCCTTCCAGTTCACCACCTCTCACTTGTCCATTTAATTAGAATGGATAAATGTACTGATTAGGTCAGAGCCTTGCTTTCCCAAGCGAGCCTGTGGGGAACATTTCAGACCTAAACCACAGCAATATTGTTGCAGTTATGAGACACACAGCATTGGTTTCTAATGTTTTCTTTTCATGGAATACATATAGCAGAGCACATAGATATAGTGTATGTGTTTTTAGACATCTCAAACATGATATCTGTGGTAGTTTGAATATATGTCCCCCAATGTATTCAGTGTTTTACTAGTTATAGTTTGCATCTGCAATCACCTTGCTAGAGGCAATGTCACTGGGGGCCGGTCTTAAGGTGTTAATGGTGTGGGTTTGAGATTCCATTGTAAAGATATGCAAATGTGCCTAGCAGGAGTTCTTGAAGTATGCTGTGTGACCTTTTGGCTGTAGTTTTGCTCTGTGTGCTGTGGTGGCTGGTTGGTTTCTCTCTCTCTGCTTGGCCCTGTGGAGAGCAGGCCGCTTCTCCTGCCATTATGGAACTTTCCCTGGATCTGTAAGCTTCAATAAATAACATCCCTTCCTCCATAACTGTGCCCGGTCTGGAAGTTCATCTCAGCGAACCTGAAGCTGTCTGCTACAGTAAAGTGGTACCGAGGGGTGTGGGGTGAGATGAACCTGACGGTGTGGATATTTGTCTTTGGAACCTTTGTTTTGGAGGAATGGGCATGGACTTGGTGCTTGCAACTGAAGATGCCTTCTGGAGTGGTAAGCCAAGTTTTATGGACTATTCTAATGAGAGTTTGAGAATGCTAAGTGCAGACAGTATTGAACTTCGAGGCTTGGCTTATGAGCTTTCTAAGGGGAAGGAAAGATGGCAGAGGACTTTGTTGGAACTGGGCTACTGGCATAAGGGATGGCTACATTCTGCTGCCCAGGCCCAGAGTATTTGATCAAAGTTAAACTTGTAATGGACTGATGTGCTTGGCTGAAGATATCAGACTGAGATTTTAAGATTCTAAGTTGGAAAACCTCAAGCAAGTTAAAAGTAGAGGCACTGAGACTGGTTTTAGGTTACTGGAGCTGCTATTGTCAATCACATTAGCAATCTTAAGGAAGGTGGAAGGAAGGTGGCCTTACTGCTTTTACATTAAAACAATGGAGAGGTGCCTAAGGAAAGACTATTAGAAATGCAAACTCTTGGAAAGAGTTGACTGGAGAAGAAACCTGCTTTTCAAGGCTATGATTTATTTTGTACCTGGATTAAGAATATGGCTGTGTCCTGCACACCTGATATTAGTTTTGGAAGCATGAAAAATGCATGGAGTAGTCATGAATTGCACACAGTTCCAGGAGCTGCTGCTGAGATGCGGCATGAAGCAGGGCATGAAGTCCCTGAGGAATAGGCTGGAAGAGCCTTTTGGAAGATGGACCGTGGTTTGCATGGAGACCTGAAGATGTTTTGTATATACCAGGACTGTGCAAAAGGGCTACCATGGAGTGCAGTGTTGGCATGGCATGAAAGTTTTCCCTGGCGACTCTGCCCAACTAGAGGGGCGGAAATGGAAAACCTGTAGACTGTGAGTCTCTGGTTATATTGAACTTGAACTGCAGAAGTTTGATGATTGCTGATGGTGGTTGAGTATGCATTGTTCTAGTCTCTCCTTGCTATTCCTTATACAGTTAAAATGTTTACTCTGTGCCTTTACATGTTGAAAGTATTTAACTTGTTTGATTTTACAGGACTCACTATCTTAAGTTGATCAAGACTGTGAGAACCTTTGAAATTGGACTGAGTACAATTTACAAAGTGTGATAGTTATAAATCTATTGGGGGCCAGGAGCTAAATATATTGGGGGCCAGGGGCGGAATGTGGTAGTTTGAATATATGTCCCCCAATATATTCAGTGTTTTACTAGTTATAGTTTGCATCTGCAATCACCTTGCTAGAGGCAATGTCACTGGGGGCTGGTCTTAAGGTGTTAATGGTGTGGGTTTGAGATTCCATTGTAAAGATATGCAAATGTGCCTAGCAGGAGTTCTTGAAGTGTGCTGTGTGACCTTTTGGCTGTAGTTTTGCTCTGTGTGCTGTGGTGGCTGGTTGGTTTCTCTCTCTCTGCTTGGCCCTGTGGAGAGCAGGCTGCTTCTCTTGCCATTATGGAACTTCCCCTGGATCTGTAAGCTTCAATAAATAACATCCCTTCCTCCATAACTGTGCCCAGTCTGGAAGTTCATCTCAGCGAACCTGAAGCTGTCTGCTACAATATCCTAAGTTTTCATGAACCAGTTAATTGAATGATATATGTTATTCTGATGATAAATAAAAGGATGTTAACACTGGTCAGTTTAATCCAGTCCAAAAACACAACAATTAAGATGTAAATGTAGGGCTGGAGAGATGGCTTAGTGGTTAAGGTGTTTGCCTGCAAAGCCAAAGGACCCAGTTCAATTCTCCAGGACCCACATATGCCAGATGCACAAGGGGGCTCATGTATCCGGAGTTCATTTACAGTGGCTGGATGTGCTGGTGCATCCATTCTCTCTCTCCCTCTTTCTTTCTCTCAAATAAATAAATAAATAGATAAATAAAAGATGTAAATACAACTAACAATAAAGCTTCATTTTAGATACTTTAAAAGTTGTATTAATTTATATATGTGCTTACTATATATGTTCTCACAACACCCAATATTATAAGACATGGGATATATTTAGCATGTAAACCTTGCTAAGTGGATTTCATAAGCATAAAAATAAATAGGTAGCAACTTTGTGCTTGATACTAAGACTTAGAAGTGATCCGGTGGGGTGCTGCGATTGGTTTCATCATTTAGTAGAAACTGACAAAACATCACTTGCCTCCCCCAACAGCTAAGAAAAGTGCTATTAAAACTTGCAAAAGACTTTTGTGATTTTAAGGTCACCACAAATATTTAAAAACGGTTGCTACATATATTGAGAATAATGATAGCTTCATTTTTCTACCATAAGGACTTTTTAAAAAAAAGGTTTTTTGTCAAAATGGGTGTTTCCCACCACAGTGAGCTATTTAGTTTGAAGTCAGCACCAGGTAACTGACCATATAATCCTGCAAAAGGGGTGGAAATGGGCAGGAGAGGTGCCCTGCTTTTCTCTTCCAGTCATAGGCTCTAAACTGTTGACCCGCTACCAGCACTCTTCACACTTCAATGGAAACCCATAACATCAATTAACAATCCATTACACAGCACTTTTTTTTTTTTTTTGAAGAGAGACACAGAGAGAGACAGAGAGAGAAAGGGGGAGAGGAGACAGATAGAGATGGGTGCACCAGCAGCCTCTCAGCTGCTGCGAACTAAATCCAGATGTGTGTGCCCCCTTGTGGTCAAGTGCGGCATTGCGCCCTTGAGTCACATTGCATCTGGCTAAATGTGGGACCTGGAGATTGGAATCGCTGGAGATTGGAACCAGCGTTCTCAGGCTTAGGAGGCAGGCGCCTTAACCACTAAGCCATCTCTCCAGCCCTACCACAGCATTTTAAGTACTCCTGTCATAGCATCTCTTCAGATCCAGCATCCAGACCAGTAGCATGGACTCCTTCTAAGTCTATGCACAGATGGAAATGCCTGGGTCCCAGCAACAATCAAAATTAGAAATCAGCCACTTGCAAAGCAATATGATACAAAGAGGCAGACAGCATCCAGAATGTTAGCCATAGCTGAGTTTCCTAGTGATAAGTACACCTTGAGTGTGTCATACAATATATGTCTTAATGGGAATAAAGTTTTTGTTTATCTGGAAACATACTAGTACCATATGTTCAGTCAATTTAATAACCTAAGCAAAATTATTTATTAACCTACTTCATTTAATCTAGTTCTAAACCACTTATCCAGTGCTGCATGAGTCAACCACAGTGTGAATGAAGCCTTGTCCAGTTGAAGGCTGCAGTCTCTGTGCCCAGAAGATGGACTCACTAACATTCCTCTACCAAACACACCGTTCTATTACTTTCAAAGTCAACTTTGCTCAAGTTCTCAGAACAAGGGCAGAGCACAGACAAAATGTCAAACAAACTGCCTCTAGCCCAGTTACTGAAGGTAAGGAAAATGTAGTCACAAAGGGATAAATATTAGTGAAATAACACAGTAGAAGGGAAAAAGTAAAAATGAGATGTTAAAATAATTATTTGTGGAGGTTTGTGTCATGTCAGTTAAAAAATACCATGATGAGTGTCATTGACGGTGGAGCACATGTGAGAAACAGCAGTCCCATGGGGGGAGTCCACAGGGAGGGAGGAAGATCTAGCCTCCTTATTTTACAGAAGCCCACTCTGATGAGAATTAATATTCTCTGTGAGACCTGAATTAGACTCTGGATGGCAGAGCTCCCAATGGCCTTAACATCTCCAATGAGATCCCATCTCTTACAGTTTCCTTCACTTGAACATCTCCATACAGGGGACAAGGCAACTGCAACCAAACTAAACACATACACACACACACACACCACCACCACCACCAACAACAACAACAACACAACTACCACCACCACCAACAACAACACCACCAACAACAATACAACCACCACCACCAACAACAACAACAACAATACAACTACCACCACCACCAACAACAACACAACTACCACCACCACCACCAACAACAACAACAACAACAATAACAACAACAATGCAACTACCACCAACACCAACACCACCACCACCACCATCACCACCAACAACAACACAACTACCACCACCACCACCACCACCACCAACAACAACAACACAACTACCACCACCACCACCACCACCAACAACAACAACAACAATAACAACAACAATGCAACTACCACCAACACCAACACCAACAACACAACTACCACCACCACCAACAACAACACAACTACCACCACCACCAACAACAACAACACAACAACCACCACCACCACCACCAACAACAACAACAACAATAACAACAACAATGCAACTACCACCAACACCAACACCACCACCACCACCATCACCACCAACAACAACACAACTACCACCACCACCACCACCAACAACAACAACAACAACAACACAACTACCACCACCACCACCACCACCACCAACAACAACAACAACACAACTACCACCAACACCAACACCACCACCAACAACAACAACAACATTTAGAAGGCAAAGAAAGAAATACTTTCACCTCTATACCATGAATTTAAATTTATTCTTTCAGGAGTATCCTATATATAAAATTACTGAAGTTTCTTTTTCAGAAGCCATTTTTAAGAAAAACAAAATTGCAAAAGACAAGCTGATTATATCCTTCGGACTTCTCTCTATTGGTGTTACCTGGAATCTTTTGCCTTTCATTATTTCTATAAATAACCACTACTAAGTCTAGATTTCCATTTGCTTACATAAATGTTAGTTCTCTCTCTCTCTCCTTCTGTGTGTATGTATGTGTTAGTGTGTATGTGTGTGATTCACACTATGTCACTCAAAAGCATGGACCTTGTTTTTACTTTATTTTTCAGTTCCTAAAAGTGACAGTAAAAGTAAATTAATTTGGTTCTGAAAGTCACAAAGTGGAGTGTTAGGAGAAAGAAGGGGTGTTGGTGCCTATGTGCAGAAAAGGAGGGTCAGTTCAGAAGTCCCAGCTCAATTTATGAGATGGACACAAATACTAAGCAGTGACAACAGGCAAGACTTAGGGAATAGAAGGCCTGGCACACAGAGGGAAAGGCTCTGAAAGCTGACAGAGATGGAAGAATGAGCCAATGACATAAGATTAATAACAGTGGCCAGAGGAACTCAGGGACTTCTGCTCCTATGCAGTGAAAAGGTTAGCTGTCATTTGACTGTCTCCAGAGGTATGGAAGAAAGACAGAGATGACAGACCCCACATGGCTTGTATGTGGGACAAATGTCTGGTAGAAAGGACAGTGGGTACCCACTGTCATGCCAAAGGACATGGTCATGTGCCTAACTGATGCTTTTCCTCCAATCTGAATCTTCCTGTGGGTATATAACTGTATTCTAATTATATTTTAAAATATATTAAACATTATGCACAATATATACTTATACTTTAGCTTTAAGAAATATACATATGTGGGCTGGGGAAATGGCTTAGTGGTTAAGGTGTTTGCCTGTGAAGCCTACGGACCCCACTTTGACTTCCCAGGACCCACATAAGCCAGATGCACAAGGGGGCATATTCATCTGGAGTTCATTCACAGTGGCTAGAGGCCCTGTTATGCCCATTCTCTCTTTCTCTCTATCTGCATCTTCCTCCTTCTCTCGCACTCTCTCTCAAAGAAATAAAAAAAAATATTTTAAAAGATTTAGAAAAAAAAATATATATATTAATTTATATTTATACCTTATGTATATTTATAACTTAATTTTAAGATTAAGGACCATTTCCTTCCACCTCCCGAATACTCTCTGTCTTCTTTTCTTCACATACTTTCAAAATCTATCCTATCGCTAGAATGCTTTCTGTCATATACACACCATCATTGTCTCCTCCGTGAAGTCTCCTGTTCCCCTGCTTCGACCTGGGTTGCTTTTCCCCTGACCTTTGTCTTATCACTGAGAATGTGCACAGAGGCTAGGGAGGGATATTTCCCAGCAGAATACGGAGACTAATCTTCCAGTTAATCTGCAGGGATATGTGGTTTGGAGGAGCTGAGAGTTTGAAATAACTGATATTGGCAGGTGGTCGGTGGGATTGAATATAAAAATTTTATGTGGTACTCATTTGCTGATTCTATTTTCACTTAATTTTGTATAGTCCACTGTGAGCAATTTACAATGCAATCATTGGAGATTCTTATAAAAATGTTTACTTAACATTTTCATAACAAGTGCCTAACAAAGCAATTTTTGGAATTTCTGAGTATTTATTTAATTAAATGCTCTGAGCTCAGTCTGCAACTAAATGGCAGAGTGCTTGCCTAGCATGCATAAGAACATATGGGAAATCCCCAGCACCATACACCTAAGAAAAACATGATTTTTTTTTTTTTTTTTTTTGTATAGTAGATCAACATTTAAGAGGTGGGCATAGGAAGGTCAGGATATCAAAGCCTTCACTACTGGAAGTCCTGTCTTAAAAATAAAAACAGTGGTTAAGATGCCTGCCTGTTAAGCCTAAGAACCCGGTTCCAATCTCCAGGTCCCTCGTTTAGCCAGATGCAAAGTGACACAAGGGTGCAATGCCATACTTGCCCACAAATCTGGATTTCATTCACAGCAGCTGAGAGACTGCTGGTGCACCCATTCTCTATCTGTCTCCCTCTGTCTGTCTTCTCTGTGTCTCTCTCCAAAAAATAAAAATAAATAAATAAAAACAAAAAATTTAAATATTTAGTGTAATACTCTCCAGATTTAACCATATTGTTACAAGTGGCAGCCTTTCTTCCTTTCTATGGCAAAATAGATTTCCACTTTTCATTTGTCAGTTATATGTCACTAAAGCTGGAGAAAGAAACAGAAGAAAACTTTAACTCCAATACTAATAGTGTGAAAATTGAGAATTCAAATCAGGTGCTGAGATTATGTCAGGGCAGAAGGTGCTTTAGAGGTTTATTCATGTGTCCCTCAGCATCCTCAGGCGATTGGCTTTAACACTCCCTATTTACGCAAATGCTCAGATTCTTCTTATAAAAGACACAGTGTTTGTATGTAACCTGCACACATCTCCAGAGCTCTTAAAACCTCTTTTATATTACACAAAGCAGTTAATAATGCATATTTCAAGTCACTTCTAGGTTACATTCAATAATACAGAATGATTTCTATAAACCACTATTATTCAGAGAAGAGTAACAGAAAAGTATGATAATTTCAGCACAGATGTAATTTTAACAATATATTTTAATTTATTTATTTGAGACAGGGAGAGATAGAAAAGCAGAGACACAGAGAGAGAGAGAGAGAGAGAGAGAGATAAAGGGGAGACAGAGAGAATGGGCACACCAGTGCCTTCTAACCATTGCAAATGAACTCCAGATACATGTTCTAACATGTGCATCTACATCCAGCTTTACATGGGAACTGGGGAATTGAACCTGGGTCTTATGGCTTTGCTGGCAAGTGTCTTAACCATGAAGCCATCTCTCCAGCCCTTTCAAAATTTTTTGAATCCATGTTTAGTTTAATCCAAGAATAGTCTGGACACAGAGAGCCAACTATATATGAACATATGTTTGCACACATTTAATGTAATGGATATTACATTATTGGGTAATGGATACACATTTAAGGCTCATGTAACAGATATTCTCAACTTGAATAATATTCACTTTTCATTCTAATCTACATGTATACCCATATGTAAAATAAATATGGGTTTGTATTTACACAGAGGTACAAACATGGACACATAAAGGGATTCAACAGAAAGTTGGTCTTCTGCGATATATTCACTCATGATTCCAAGGTTGAACTTGAGGCAACTTCCCTTTAATTCTTCCAGTCTGCAGCTTGCAGTCAATTTCTCAAGAACCTTATTGTGACCCCATCAATACTGTCAGGACTGTTGGATATGCTTCTATAAATTGTTCGTAAATATTTTGTCTACTCGTTACCTTTGTTGACTTTCTACGATGGTGCCTCAGCAGGAACACTTATAATTGAGCTGTAAATCTGCTTCTGCCCTAAATTAAATTACCCTAAGATCAGTCATATTTAATATTTTCTGCACTTACTGCACCATGTGTAGTAGTAGCTTCTTCTAATAGTTTTGTTTTATTTACTTGAAAGAGAGAGAGAATCAGAGAGAGAGAGAATGGGAGTGCCAGGGCCTTTAGCCATCACAAATGAACTCCAGACACATGTGCCACTTTGTGCATCAGGCCTTATATGGATACTGGTGAATCAAACCTGGGTGTTGTAGCTTTGCTGGCAAGCAACTTAACCACTAAGTCATCTACTTAGGCCCTAGTTTTATTTTTTAGTGATCGTTGGACCACTAAGCAATCTATGTAGCCCCTAGTTTTATTTTTAGTAATTGTTTGCTTGTCTTCATTCCAGAGTTTAATATACTGCTCATTCTTAACAAAGACTGTAACTTCCTCTAGTAATTATTTTGTACGAGCAAATTTATATTAAAACTTGGCACAAACAGATGTGGGATACCTGGCCAGACAATAGTAAATATAGAACTAAATCAAGAAAGATAAGACTTCATCAAGAGTGGCTATTTCAAAACTAGACAGATGGAGTAACTGATCTCCAGCTTGCATTGGGAATTTAGTTTTCTGTTACATCTGACTTTTTGGAAGATAGTTAACCAAACCAAATATCCCCCATGAGGTGGTATAGACACTTATCACAAGTTTCCACCACACTGTGGGTGAGAGTCACTGCTTGGAAATTCTGAGGAAACTCCCTTTCCTCTACACTCAATTTGTAATATACCTTCCTCACTATGTGCTTTATTGGGAAACCCACTTATTTGTAATGTCTCCCAAGGAATTAAATTAAGCCTAATTATACTTAATGGCAACGATGGGTGCTTAATTTGGATGGTAATTCTGCTTAATTGAGATGCCTTCAGGTGCCCAAGTGCATTCTGAGCATGCTGGTGTGTAGAAATGTATCAACCTGGGTACTCTGCTCTTTCTATCACCATTTCTACAAAATAGGTGAAGCAGCACACAGAATTTTCAGAAACAAAATAAGACTCCTGGAATTTATCTTGTTGATTATCAAGTGTTCAGAATCAACAACACTTAGACCGAATATTTACAAAGTGTAAACAGGAGTGCACAAAGGCAATAGAGAACAGCAATATTTCCAAAACAGGAGAAGAGAAACTTAGGAAGCCAAATGCAACCTGGAAGCTTTGGATTCCCTCCACAATGCCACTGAGTTACTCAAGAAAATCTGCAACCACCCCACATGTGCCCCTTTGTTTCTCATTCAGATTTTTCCATAGTAGGCTCTTGTGTTATCTATAGTCCCCAAACATCCTAACAATGTGTGGAATAACCTAGTTCTTCCTTTCATTTCCTCATCTACTCATCAATGCCACAGAAGAACAGAGCACTACAAGTTAGTAGAGACAAACAAGCTAACAGCCTGCTCTCTGTACAATGGGAACACAAATTTAACTTCTCTGGATCTTTTTTTCTTCACTATCAATATAGATAATAGGAACTCAAAGCTCCCTTTTAGTTAGACACTTCAGCCATTCTAATTTGTAGGAAAGGAGTCAAAACTCAGGCAATACACACACATATATACTGTAGTTTAGGAAATAATTACCATCACTCATAAGTACCTGGATCCACCAAATTCTGAAAATGCTGGTAATCTGTAATAAAATCAATGAATACTGAGCATGGGGACATTGTCCCCATGTTGAAACATCATGGGTACCTCACTACTTCAAAAAGGCTTAGCACTGAAAATTCTTTAATATTACTTGTTATGGAAATATTCTCATTACATGTGAGGCCAAATCTACCCTTTGATTGAGCCTAGTAAAATGGTCAGCCTGACTCCTTTTGACTCTTTTTGTGTTCTCTTCACAACATCTTCCTTGTTGCTTTCCTCAGCAACTACAAACAGAAGAACTCTATAATTCTCTCTACCAGTTATGCCTGTTCTGATAGACAGCTGGTACCTCACTGTCATGTCTAAAACCAAGGTTTCTTCCCATGAGAAACTAGCTCATAAGGACCTTCCCCTGCTGAGAAGTAGGGAGGATATCTAATCTCTTGTTCTGAAATGGGATGGTTTTCAGAATAAACTGGGGTCATGCTTAACAACTGTGCAAAGACAAAGCTCCCTAGACTGCTTGTGCCTTTATCTTGAAGTGTTTCCCTATATATGGTCTTCCAGGATTTTTTCAGTTTCAAGCCTTACATTAATGTCTTTGGACCACAAAGCTCATTTTTGAAAATGGTGAGTAGCAGAGATTTAGTTTGAGTCTTCAATATGTGGGTATCCAGTTTCTTCAAAACCATATGTTGAAGAAGCTCTCTGTAGTCATCTGGGCTAATTTCCAAATCCTCTATTCTATTCCACTTGTTTATGTGTCCATTTGTGTCAATATCATATTTTTTCTGTGAGGCAAACCAAACAGACTGCCCTTTTTATGTAAGAGACGGGGGGTGGGAGGGCAAGAAAATTGGCACACCAGGACCTTCAGCCACTGCAACTGAATTCCAGTCATGTGCAACCTTGCATGCTTATATCACTATGTGTCTGGCTTATGTGGGATTTGGAACATGAGTGTTTAGGTTTCACAGGCAAGTGCCTTAACTGCTAAGTAACCTGTATAGTATATTCCAGAGTCAAAAATTGTGATGCTTCCAGGATTGTTCTCTTTGCTCAGATTTTCTTTAGCTGTTCAGGGTCCTTTGTGTTTCTGTATGATTCTTAGGATTTTTTCTAGATCTATAAAGAATGCCATTGGTATTTTTATGAGAATTACATTGAATCTATATATTGTTTTCAATTAAATGACTAACTTAATAATGCTATTTCTCTGAGTCCATAAACATGGGAGGATCTTTTCACCTTATAGTATTTTATTTATTACCTTCTTCATTGTTTCATCATTTTTACTATATAAGTGTCTCACCCTTGTGGTTAGATTAATTGATAACTATTTACATTTCAGGGTGGTAACTGTGAATAGGATTATTTTTCTGATTTCTTCTTAGTGTCTGCTAGAAATAGTATCACATCAGTAGCAAACAAGTTTAAGTTTTCTTTTTCCTTTCCTATTGTTGTTCGTTTTCTTGTTTTCTCTTGCCTCATTGTACCTCAATCATTGTCTGCTATATTGAATAAGAGTGGAGAAGTGGAAACCCTTATCTCATTCCTAATTGCAGATGCAGTGCTTTATATAATTTCTGTACTCAGCATAAGGTTGTCTGTGGGTTTGTAACATATAGCCTTTATTGGTTTGAGATGTAATCCTTTTATTCCTAATTTGTTGGAGGTTTTAACATGAATGGTTGCTGAATTTTATCAAAGGCCATTCTGCATATACTGGATAATCAATCACAACCACTTTGTTATGAGTTCCATTCATGCACTCCTTACATTTCTGATTTGTATATGTTGAATCAACTTTGCACTGAAGATTGCAATGAAACCAACTTGATCAGGGTGGGAAATCTAGTAACTAACCAAACCCGTAGGTATAAGAACAAAAGAAATGCTAAGAATCAATGCAGAGGGGCATAAATAAAATCTAGACTGAAATAATGACACCAAGGATCAATGGAACAAAGATTTGGTCTTTGAAAACACAAAGAAGATTAACAAACCTTTAACTCCATAACGAAAAGGCAGAGAGAAAAGCCTACATAAATAAGTAAGATGCAAAGAGAACATTACAACAAGTGTCACTAAAAGACAAAAAGACTACTAAGGAATATTTGAAATATTATATTACAATAAAGTGCAACATTTAGAAGAAATGGATAAGTTAGTTCCTAGATAAATCAGGCTTATCAAGACTGAACTGAGAAGATATAAAAGAATAAATAGATCATTAACAACCAATGAAATTGAAGGGGTAATAAAATGTCTCTGAACAAAGCAAAGCCCAGTATTGGACAGAGTCACTGAATTGTATATTTTTTTTTTTTTTTTTTAAGAATAACTAACAAAATTTCTCATTATTCTATTCCACAAAACAGAAAGGAAAGGAATACTTCCAAACTCATACTACAATGCCAATATTACCATGACAACAAAATTAGATAAGGGCACAATGGAGAAACAAAGCTGTAGTTCAGTTTTCCTGATGAACATAGATGAAAAAAAATTCTAAATGAGGGCTGGAGAGATGGCTTAGCAGTTAGGATGCTTGTCTATAAAGCCAAAACACCCAGGCTCAATTTCCCAGGACCTACATAAGTCAAATGCACATGGTGGCTCACACATCTGGAGTTCATTTGTTGTGGTTGAAGGGGCTAGTGGGATTATATATATATCTGTCTCTCTCTCTCAAATAAATAAAACATAAAAATTCTCAAATACAAGTTAAATTCAAAGTCATTCTTGATTACTCCTCCCATTACTCATAGCACCTTTTGGAGTCAAAATACAGAGGACAATCTTTCAGCTAAACCGCTGAACAAGAAAATTTGGATCCTGTTTCCACTTTCGTCCCCACACCCCTGTTTAAGTGGTGGCCACACTGTGCTGACCCCACAAATGAAGTCTCTGTGGGGCGAGTTCTGCTCTTTTTCATACTCATTATCTTCCCCTTGGAGTATCAAACATTATTCTAGTCTCTGCCTCCATACACCACAGCTACCCATTTCCTCCCCCATAGGTAAGACCTGTAGGGAGAGAGTATATTATGGTCAGTGTACATGCTATCTTACCCAAAGTTTTCCCTAAAAGCACATGGTTATTTATTGTTTATTTTCCACAAAACAAGAGGAAATGATGCTGGTCATAGTTTGTATATCCATAGCTTTTATTATACTGAGGTAATGTCCTTATGTCCTTCATTTCTTGAAGGCTTTTGTTACGAGGGGCTGTTCAATTTTATCAAATTCTCCAGTGGCTGTGGGTGGTGGGGACCTCTTGGGCATAGTGTGGGCAGTGCTTTGGGAATCAAGAGAACTCTGGAGAGTTTCTCTAGTGTTTGGTGCCACAGAGCTGGGCCAGATTCCAGGGTCAGCCACAGTGATTTAAGGGCCCAAAGGAGGAAGGTGTGCAAGAGCATGGACGGTGTACAAGGGAGTGGACAGCATGCAGGAGAGTGGATGGTGTGCAGGAGAGAAGAGAGGACGGTGTGATGTGGCACCCTGCAAGGAGGCACTTGCTGCTCTGGTCCTCACTAAAGGCATTTCCAGTCCTGTGTGAGCTACACACAGCCATTTATATATTTTCTCTATGGTAGACTGTCAACTTCTATAGAACTACACAAACTATATAGAAATTCACCTATTCTCTTGATTTATATCAATTTATTCCTTTCAGTTCTATTAGCACTAAAAATATCCAAGAAGAGGGACTGCTTTAAGAGCTTAAGTACATAAATAAAACTTTTCCATGTTTTATCTATATCATAGGTACCTTAGACCCCAATGACATCTCTAGATCTATGATATAAACATGCTTCTACATGACCCCTATAGGAATGGATGTAATATATTTCCATTAATTCAATTCCATATTTCACATGCAATGAAGGAAGCAAACCCACTTGTTCTGCATTTCTTCCCTAAACTTTAAAGTTTTACTTTCTAGACTATAAATTTTCAAGGTCAAATGACTTGATTTTGGGAAACATAATGTTTTAATTTTTCAAGTGTATGGATGTAGAAGTGAATGAAAGCAATTATACACTTTGACTTCAGTTTCAAATAAAACTCTTCTTTTTGACAGGCGAATAAATGAGATGGCTTGGTAAACTATTAACAAATTGTTGATGGTCCTTTGCTGGATTATGGTGCTATTTCTGGTAATCATAGTTGATGACTACACATATCAACTGATTTATTTATTTTATTTTTTTATTTTTGGAGAGAGACAGGGAGAGAAGGAGAGGGAGACAGAGAATGGGTGCGCCAGGAGTCTCTCAAATGTGTGCGCCCCCTTGTGGGCAAGTCCAGCATTGTGCCCTTGCATCACTTTGCATCTGGCTAAACGTGGGACCTGGAGATTGGAACCAGCGTTCTTAGGCTTAGGAGGCAGGCGCCTCAACTGCTAAGTCATCTCTCCAGCCCATCAACTGATTTTTACAATCATCCAAAAGAAAAATACTATGGTCCCTGGACAATGAGAGATCAGAAATTTTGTTAACTTGTCCAAATCCACAGAACATTTGCCCAGCAGAGTTGCACACAGGTGCTGAAGGCAAGACTTAGGAGACACTCCTCTTTATAACCATTAGACTAAATTTTAACCAGCCTAGAAGAAGCAACATGGTTTGCATTGCTACAGCTGCTATCACTGGGAACCACACAGTGCCATCATACTTGGGCAGCATATAACAAAACCTGGGGCTTTTGTTTGAGCATCTACAGCTCAGAAATTCTCTAGATTGAAAAGGAAGCTCACATATCCTTGCATTTTTATCCATTTCTGTTTATCGGAGCTGACATTTCACATAAATAATAGCTGAGATGTTAGAATAGAAGTGCGCACACAGAATCTAAAACACAGCTGGTAAAAACATCACTGAATGTAAATCAGTTCTTCTCTGCGATGGGAGAGAAATCTGTACAGAAATGATGGAACTTTGGTAGAGTGTGGAAATGGACAGGTGGCTCCTGCAGACATAAAACTGTTGGGGTGACTCAGTAACTGGCAAGGATAGGGGCTCAGCAAGCCCATGTTATTTTAAATGTGTTCCTTTTTCAAGGCTTATTTAAAAAATATTTATTTTGGTGCTGGAGAGATGGCTTAGCAGTTAAGGCACTTGCCTGCAAAGCCAAAGAACCTCGGTTCAATTCCCCAGGTCCCACATAAACCAGATTGCACAAGGTGGCTCATGCATCTGGAGTTAATTTACAGTAGCTGGAAGCCTTGGAGCACCCATTCTCTCTCTCTCTTCTCTCTCTCTCTCCCCTCTTTCCCTAAGATAAATAAATAAATAAAAATATTTATTTTATTTAAAATTTATACCCAGAATAAAGATGTTCCATTTCACTTTTCCCTTCTAGGCATCTATATTGGCTATAAAGCTTACTGGATAACAATTGAAACTTGGCAATGCACGGGCCCTCCCTTACCCTTCATTAAGTGGTAGCAGCACAGTACAAACTACTCATCCAAAACCTATGGAGCGTTCACATGGTTTCACATACTTATGATTCCAGGGAAAAATATTCTATATAAAATATTTAATGCAAGAAATTGGAAAATAACCAAAACTTAGTTACTTTTAGGAGAGGGTAAATTAGAGCTTGATTTAGAACCCAGGGCTAGAAAAGCAGTTCTAAGGATAAGGAATGTTCTAACACACAGCACTGGGAAACCACTAGTACTGATGAAAGCTGCTGACTGAGTTAGGGTGACTAAACTGACAAAATCCTGTGGAAACCGGGTGTGGTGGCGCCTGCCTTTAATTCCAGCACTTGGGAGGCAGTGGTAGGAGGATTGCCAAGAGTTCAAGGCCACCCTGAGACTACATAGTGAATTCCAGGTCAGCTTGGGGCTAGAGCTAACCCTAACCCTACCTTGAAAAAACAAAAACAACAAAGAAAAAAACCAAAAAACAACAACAAAACAAACAAACAAACAAAAGAAAAAAAATACTCTGAGGTGTCTAGGAGCAGGAATGGTCTTACTTCCAGACCCACTACAAAGAACGACACTTAGAGGCCCGACTGACACTCACATCTCAGTGAGGACCATGTTACTGTAAGGTGTGTTGCATTGACTAGGGGTTCTGCTTTTTTATTAGAGTGGTGGAGTCTTACCTTGTCGGGGTCCGTGGTAGTGATGACCCACACACAGTGTGCATTGTCCTCATACTGTACGGGGTAGTTAGGGGAGGTGATGACACCGCTGGGCCCACGCAGATTTGATCCACACGTTCTAGCTGGAAGCAGAAAGGAAAAGTTCATCATATGTAATGAACAAAGGCATCACGTGTAATGTCAAGTTTGCTTTCTTTAAAAAACAATTAGAGGGAAAACATGGTACCAACACATAATGAATCCATACAAAGTATGTTGTTAAAAAACACAATTAGCATATAACACAATGGGTTTCATGAAGATACTGTCCTATATTGCTACTCATAACCCTTCCCCTACCTTCTTCTCCATCCTTTCCTCTTCAGTGGACCCTCTTCTATCCCCATATGGTCTCTTTCTTTCATGTATGCATAACTGGTTGTGATCAGTTACTTGTAATTACAACTAAACTCATATCAACACATGTACTTGTATTGATTAACTTGAATCCACACTTGAAAGAAAACATCCTATATAGTATAGCCTCCATATCCTCTTATATTCCCCTTCCTCATTCTCCCTCATAGTCTCTGGTCTGCTTTTATGTCCTGCATAGTATAAATGTTTATTTGCATATAATTTTAGATTTAGCATATGACAGAAGCTGTGTGATAGTTGCTTCATGCTAATACATGCTTCATGAGCTCAAATGAGAAAGAAGATTTTGCTCATCTTTTAGGACCCTCATTTGGTATTTATGATATGAGCTAGGACACCTTATAACAGGATATATACAGAGGGATTATCATCATAGGATGATCTCATTGATAATAGCATTATGGATAATGTCAAACCAAATTAATCTATTTCAAATCCCACCTTGCAGCTGGCCCATCTTGCATTTAAAAATCACTTCGGGGCTAGAGAAATGGCTTACTGGTTAAGGTGCTTACCTGCAAAGCCATAGTACCCAGGTTTGATTCCCCAATACCTACATAAGTCATATGCACAAGGTGGCACATGAGTCTGGAGTTTTTTTTGTTTTTTTTTTTAGGGGCTAGAGGCTCAGCACACCTTCTCTCCCACTTAACCCCACCCACTTCTTTCTTTCTCTCTCTCAAATAAATAAATAGAAATAAAATATTTAAAAATAACTTCATACATATTTAGTTGGGCAAAAAGAGTCAGCATGCACATGTAGCCATCCAGAGTTATATACTAAGATGTGGGAGGAACACTGTAACATGGGACTTTAGGGGCCCAGTGTTGCCTCAGCTATACCCTTCGCAGTGTGGACTGGAATGAGGAGTTCATCTTCCTTTGCTTTGTCCTCTCAAGTTCAAATGAGGATCTCCAAAGACTCACTCAAGTTTAGATTTTATTCCATGAAACAGTATCAAGTTCTTTGCAAAAGATTGCAAATCGCATCTTAAAAGATTATGGCTGTATATATACTATATACATAACTAATAAAAATAAATTAAAATGAATAAATAAAATAAAATGTTTAGACTATTAAAAAAAGTTTAAAGGAAAATAGAAAATGAGACTCACTCCAAAGCCCAAAGAAAGCATTTTTCTCTTTTTCTTTATCATGAGGCTGAAATGAAAGATGTGTAGACAATATTCCAATATTCCAATATTCCTAGGAAAACACCTTGATTTGGAATGCAGGATGACATACTGCAATTCCCCCATTTGTTTGCAAAGTTTCATTTTCCCCAATCGATAGACAAGTATGGAGATCTTTTGTCAACCTGGATTCTAGACTGAACATTAATAATTCAGTGCACGTGTGACGAATGAACAGAGAGCCTCATTTTACCAGAAAGTGTAAAGTGGATATGTGAATCTTTGGTTTATGCTCCTTGACATCATCATCATCGCACAGACCTCAGATTCACTCTATGAATCAACCTACCAGGTCTTGAAAGACTAGCTTAGGTGGAGAGTCAGAAGAGGCAAAAGCAACCGCTTACTTATACCAGAAACATGAATTTCTCTCTGGTGTTTATATTGATATTAAAGTCATGTGTTATGCCTATTCCTGAAAGTAATAATGTTTCACTGTGATTATTTCTTTGTAGAAGTCATAGAAGTTCTAGTGTGATTACATCTTTCTATAAAGATGTGAATTTCGGGACTATTTCTTATTGGACAGTATTTGATGAGCAACACAAATGTTCTGGAGTCCTTGATGTAATAGTGACAAGATCATTTCAGATAACTTTTCAGTTGTTTCATACTTACTATAGATGCAATTAGCTAAAATTGGTGAACTATGCCTCCATAAACACATTAAAATAACTTTTAAAGATGTCAGAATCTGCATCCCAAAGAAACCACATTGCTGAAATAAAGAAGGATCACAGATTGTTTCTCAGAACCCAGTGGGCATGTATTGTCATGGCTCCAAAGGTCCCTTGGCAGAACTGCCTGAGAGTGTGGACACCTCCCACACACTACTCTTCACTCCCTAATAGCTCTAATTAAGAAACATGTTCTCAGAAAAGATCTCAAACTGCAAACGTGACATTTGCCTAAAGCACTCTGATATTAACAGTACTAATGTTGAAAAAAATCTTAAAAGTTTTTACCACCAGCATAACTTTAAGTGACAGTGTCCTCACAGTTCATTTGCATACCTCCACACATTTCACAATTGATAGCTCTAAGTGAACAGTGTTACTTAATATATATATATGTTGATTTAGTTATGAATTATTATAAACACACTGATATTCCAAATAATTCAAGCTTTAAGGAAACACATCTGAAGGATCTCTGGGAAGTCAATTTGTTACATTTCTCCTGATGGTTTGGCATTGGTCCAGGCATCAGTCCTGCTTCCCCTGCAGGAACGTTCATCCAAGCTGATATTCTACCACTGGCTGTGTGTCTCTGTGTCCTGTTTTGAAGCTTGGCCCCTAACTTGACTTATTAAAATGGGCTCTCAGCACTTCGTGGAATTAATTTTACACATTGCTAGGGGAAATTATACTTTTGGTGATATGTTTTACTGAGATAACTACTAGTAAAATGTATTTAGGAAGCCATATTTTCATGCTTGCATTGTTTTACATGAAGCATCTCATAGACCTACTTCCTTTAGAATCACTCTTCACAAAAATTATGAAATAATTCCATAAAATAAGCCTTCTCTTTCTTCTCTTAGATGAATCTCTATCTTTGTAGTATATTTTTTCTTTCTTCTTTCTTTCTTTTCTTTTCTTTTTTTTTTTTTTTTTTTTGAGGTAGGGTTTCACACTAGCCCAGGCTGACCTGGAACCCACTGTGTAGCCACTCGAGTGCTGGGATTAAAAGCATACACCACCATGCATGGCTTGTAGTATATTCTTTTTGTTTATTTGTTTGTTTTTTGGGGGGGGGTTGTTTTTTATTTTTATTTTTTGTTTTGTTTTGTTTCTTTGTTTTTTTGAGGTAGGGTCTCACTCGAGTCCAGGCTGACCTGGAAGTCATTATGTAGTCTCAGGGTGGCCTTGAACTCACAGTGATCCGCCTACCTCTGCCTCCCAAGTGCTGGGATTAAAGGCATGCACCACCACACCCTGCTTGTATATTTTCATTATAAGATAGTTTTATTCTTCATGCACACATTTATCAAATTATAAAAAGAATCATCTTAAATGAAATGTATGGAAATACTTAGGACAGGGCATTTTTTTCTGCATTTTTCATTTACACAGCCTGGCACTTAAAGCAGACACTGGCTTGTGATTATTTCCTTGATAAATATCTGTGCCATTCATTTGACTAAGCATAACCACCTGAAGCCACATGGTCTACCTGTAAAGCATAACTCTAACCTTCCTTCTTCTGAGGAAATTAATGGAAATGTTAGCTCCTGTCTGAGTCTTTTCACTAATAAATTATGTCCACATTAACTATCTTCTTCACTATCCACTGATCTTGACCAAAGATAATCATGAGCTACTGCTTTTTTCTTTCTTTTTTTTTCTTTTTTCTTTCTTTCTTTTTTTTTTTTTTTTTTTTTTTTTTTTTTGGTTTTTCGAGGTAGAGTTTCACTCTCACTACTTAATTGTTGCATCAGTTTTTCATTACAAGTGATGCCATTCTCTGCAATTCTCAGTTTTCCACTGGTAAAGTGGCTGGAGAGCTAATTATATTTGTTTAGAATCTTTACCAGTAATGTGGTTTAAGTCACAGTGGTTTCTATCAGCCACTCTGCTCATGATGGTTGGCATTCAGAGCATGTGGACTTTTATGATTCTCTGGTACTATATGGGGTTTCCTTTCTATCCCTTGATTCTGTGGCAGGAACATTACATTATTTTTTTCATATGGATTAAACATCATATTTATTTATTATTTTTATTGTTTTTACTTTTAGTTTTTATATTTTAATTACTATAAAACAAAGTGTGTGAACCTATATAAGGCACTGTAATCCTGGACTTATAAATAGTTACAATGTATTGACAATAATAGCATGTAGCATGTAGATCTGACTGAAATTGCATTTTGTGGGATTAATTTAGCATTCTGAAGTAGACTACTAAATTAATCTATAGAGCAGTCATTGAAAAACAACTTTAAATATATACTTAAAATGAGTACATATATTAACATAAACACCATAAAATATTTATTTAATATAAAACAAAAAAATCAAGGAGGAACAAAAGGGAAAAAAGCCAGAAAATTAGTGCTGCTTTAAACACCTTTAAATGACAAACCATTATATCTGTAGGAGTTAAGTCAGTCATTCTCGGTCAAATGTAATCCAGTTTTGAAAAGCTTAGACTGGGGTGCTAACTCTGTCATTCTCTAGCATGTTTAATCTGGAACATTAATTATTTCCCCAATGTTCAATCTGCACATATGGATAAAAACTACTCTGTGTAATAAATGGGAAAAGTAAATATCATTAAAATTCGAAGAGAACATAGGGTATTAATGGTCTCCCTAATATTCATTTCTTTTCCTTTTTAAAAAAAATATTTAGTACAAAGGATGCACACATAGATATCCCTCTTCTGCATCCCAATTCTGCTGAGGGTCTGGGGGGGGGTTACATTATTACTAAATTCTGTCATGAAGAGGGTAGAACCAGCTACATGCTTCATCCATCACTCTGTGGTTTCATTCTTCATTTGTGGAATGTAAAGACATTTTCATCATGTTTCTATAAGCTAAAATTTTGATAACCTAAAAATTTTTCAGCCCTGATGATGCAAATCTATAACCCTAAGTACCCAGGTGGCTAAGGCAATGAGATCACATGTTCAAGGAAAAGAAAGATGAGAATATAGCGTGATAACCAAGTCCTTTCCTAGCATGTGGATGATCCTAGATTCCATCCGTAGTAAACTAAGTAAATAAGTAAATTCAATATTTAAAAAAAAAAAAAAAAGTTACAGAGAAGAAAAGAGAATAATACAAGAGAGGAGACCAATAAAGATTGTGCACTCCATTGAATTAGTCCCAGTGAACAAGTATCAACAGGTCAAGGATAATTTGGGAAATTACAATCAGAGTATTAGGTCTCCTTCCTTAGATCACATTCAGTCAGGACAGTGGGGAGAGTGCCTTTAAGCAAGATAGAGAGGCTGGAGAGAACATAAGGTCAGTAGGTATAGGCCCTCTTAGGGGAAGACATGGCTGATAGCAAACTATCTAGGAACAGTATGTCTGGTGCTTGGCTGTTGTGTGTGAATAGAAATCCAGGTGATGCTCTGGGAACTCAAGCATGGCCACCTGACTTGAACCTTTGAACCAGAAAGGCTGAGTCCTCCCACTTTGGCCTCTCTCTTTCTCATGAGCTCTATAGCTTCTCATTCTGGTGTGGACAGTATTGTAGCTCTTCTGGCCTAGGGAGAACTGGAGAAACTTGTTTTGACGGGGCATGGAGAGCTCCCAGTGTCCTTGGAAGTAGGGTAATGTGTGACTTTATTAAAGTTGTCTTTGTATGAATGAAGCATTTAAATAGTCAAGAAATCTTTACTTAAACAGTGTAAGTAATCATTGTTAGTAGGCTCAAGAACATCTTAGAACAAGCCCCTTGTGCATTTCACATCAGTGACACAAACACTTGGATGATTACATAGATTATAACTCAATGTCACTTTCCATCTATTCCACCAAAGGCTTTGCCCCATAGCATCTGATATATAGATGGTTGTTCAGTTCCATGTTAAGTAAATGTCCTTGGATAATAGCTGTGGCCTATTGTGGAATTAATGGTGCTCTGACAGTTTACTAAGCATGTTAGCTCACATTTCACTTTTAACTTAGATGTCTTCCAAATCAAACAAGATTTCAAAATATGATTGGTTGGAAATACCATATTTCAAAAGGAAAAAGTAAAAATAATAATAAAACTTATAAATTTCTAATATCAGCATTTGCCATTCCTCCACCTAATCAATCAGCATAATATACAAAATTTACCACTGCCAATAACTTAGTCAAAAAGAACTATGCAAAAAAAAAAAAAATGCAACTTTTCCTATGTGGTCTTCAAGAAGGAAATGTAAAGCTTGAGAAATTGGAGGCAATAACAGAAACTTCTCCAAATTCACAACAGTTGAAAGAAACTATGTTTATATTTCTTTAGCTCTGATGCATTAGCTACTTTAACAAATAATCAGCATATAAAAAGTAATTCTAGACCTGTAATCTGGTAGAACAAAACATCTTCCAGGTGTAAATAATCTTTTCATTACTACTTAAAAGGTCATTTTTTTTTTTCAGGAGTGTAAAACATGAGTAGAAAAGAAAATGTTGTAGCTGCTTTCAGTACATGACAAGTTAATAAATTAAGGATAATTCTCAGTTAACCTCACCTGGAATACAAAGGTAATAATAACTTCATTCTATGACCCTGGCTGGCTCCAATTAACTTTTGTGTAACTATGGTTACAATTTAAATAATACTTCACTTTTCTTACTGCCCTTTCAACTCAGGTAGCCACACTAACCATCAGCTCTTCCGAGGAAAGCACATTGGCAATAAAGAGAGACCGCCACATCAATTTCCCTCAAGTATGGAGGATGCAATGAAATGTCAACCCGAGCACTTCACTGACATAAAATATAGCTTCATCCTATTTTTCATTTGCTTGTTTTTCTACTTCTAGTTAAAGATGTTTATCCTGCTTTAAGAGCTAGTAATGTTTTACCTTGAGAAAAATCATAGTTGCTGTTTTCATAGCCCTAAATTAAGAAGTATAATTTCAAATGGAATATGGAAACATTTGTGTAATTACTGAGCTATGACAACATTCATCTGCTTGGTTACAGGAGAGAAAGGTAATGTCCTCAGTGTTCAGTGCTAATTAGCTAATGAAAACATTGGCTAACCACACCAGCTTCCAGATGCCAGAGTCACTTCTGACTCACTGTGATTTATAAAACACTTCTGTCAGATAGTCCTCCAGGACAGAGGGCTGGATAATTAATTAATAGTTAGAGACCCTTCACAGAGCTAGGATCCTTGAGAATGAAGTCTTCCTTGATTCAGTGACCTGAAGCATCATTATGCTCATAGCAGTGTCAATGTTCAGAGCAGAGGTCCTTAACCATGCCTGACTGAAGGTTGACACTGGAATATACAGTTGACATGATCAACACAAGCACTCATTTACTGGCTAGAAATGAATATGGGAACTCCAAACCATGATATTCTTGTAGATCCTATTTATTATGATGGCAAATATTCTCGCGAACTTGTTGCAGAGAACCCACACATAGCTCGGAAGTATCCTTATAGATGGAGTAGAGTTTGAAACATTAAGCTGTATGGTATCTACTTTCCTATAATATGTTAGCCACCCAAAATCTTTCTTACATAGAGACATTTCACTGGTGACTCAGTGGACCATAAGGAGCTATAGAGGGATGATACAAAGGAGGGAATGATAAAGTCATCAGCCTTCCAAAAGTGGCCATCTTAACAAATGTCATGAGCTTTACTTGAGGGATGTGCATTCTGCAGTGAGAACAACCATCCAGGAATAGGTTCTGACTCATTAGGGGCTTCTGCTCTTCACCCAAAAGGGTGTTGATGACTCCTTGTGGCTGAGAAGAAATCTGGGACATTCTGTGAGCTCCACTTGTATAGTTGTGCTATCCAGTATGGTGGCCTGTGAGCATACTCAGTGTGTATGGACTGAGATAAGATATGCTAGAAGCATGAGGTATGCATTTAAAATTTTGTCATTGTGTGGGAAAAAATGAGAAGAATGCTAAGCAACTTATCATTATCTTTATATTGATTTATGTGGAGGTAATATTTTGGTTAAATAAAATGTTGTTATAAGAAATTAATCTGTACCTTTTGGAATCCAGTAGATACATTTTTTTTTAAATTACACATTAACTTGCATTTTGTTTGGTTAGGGCACAGTATTAGATGTTCTACAGGTGAGATCCATCGATAGATGTGTCAGGTGTGGTCCACCCTCCTGTGCAAGTACAAGGGCATCTTTAACAGTGCTATGTGCAACACTTTGGACTGGCTTTCCTGCCTTTCCAGAGAGATGGTGAATAAAGTGGGACCACACAGGGGCCCAGTAAATTTGACCAATTGACATGACTTTGTCATGTATGTGTTGTCTACTAAAAAGCATACATTTCTGAATTTCTTTCTTACTGTTTTTCTGAATGAAGTGGGCTGAAGAAACCCTTGTCTGCTAAGAGTAGGGAGAAGGATGGGAAGATAATGTGTTTCTTCAGTCCTCAGTGAAGTGCTAATAAAGTCCTGTCCAGACACACCTGAGGCCTCCATGCACCCACACTCAGATTAGGAGGATCCTCCATGTGCTCTCTACATAACCTTTAAGGAGAACTCACATTTTC
This sequence comes from Orientallactaga sibirica, assembly GCA_036365145.1. Classification (NCBI taxonomy): domain Eukaryota; kingdom Metazoa; phylum Chordata; class Mammalia; order Rodentia; family Dipodidae; genus Orientallactaga; species Orientallactaga sibirica. Next base: position 17,077,100 of record JAEOAD010000039.1, read on the forward strand.
TGTTGTTAAACAACTGTACTTCAGCATGGCAGTCACCATGTTTAGAATAGCTGTGACTACCCAAAAAAGACCCACAAGATGAAGATGTTAACTCATAGAAGGATGGTGTGGAAGGGTCATTAGACCCTCACCTAAGATTTAAGTCACTTCATCCTAGGACTCCTAATAGCTATATGTAATTCTGTTCCAGCTGCTTGTGGTCTTAAGAGGTGCTAAAGTATGCCAGAGGTAGAGTGTTGGCTAAAGGGGAGATTCCATCTATGTAGCAGATGTTATCACTCATGCTTGAATCGGATGTTTTGGTCACCCACATTCCTGTAAGTGAACCTCATCTTGGAGGCTGTAAGTCAGCCTTAAAAGTCATTGGTGGGTGCCGGGCGTGGTGGCGCACGCCTTTAATCCCAGCACTTGGGAGGCAGAGGTAGGAGGATTGCCATGAGTTCAAGGCCACCCTGAGACTACATAGTTAATTCCAGGTCAGCCTGGGCCAGAGTGAGACCCTACCTCGAAAAACCAAAAAAAAAAAAAAAAAAGGCATTGGTGGACTGGAGAGATGGCTTGGTGGTTAAGGTGTTTGCCTGTGAAATCTAAGGACCAAGGTTTGATTCCCCTCAGGACCAACATAAAACAAGATGCATAGGTGGCATATGTGTCTGCAGTGCATTTGCAATTGCTGGAGGCCCTGGTGTGCCCATTACCTAAGCCCCCCTCTCTCTCCGTCTTTCACGCTTATAACTTAATAAGTAAATAAATAAATAAAATATTTTTTTAAAGTCATTGGTTTACCAAGTGCGACTTGGGCTCATCATTTTCCTTGCCTCTAATTAGTTCCCTGTCTATGGTAAATAGATATTTTTGTATGCTTCTTCAGCTAAATTTGTAACACTTTCTCTTAGTGAGAGTCCCCTCTGGACAGCAGCTTTGTCTGGCACCCAAGGGTCTTTGTCACTACTTATGCTTCCTAACCACTTGTCCCTCTGAGGTGAGACAATTCCTTGAACTAAATCCATACCTTCATCCCTTTCCTCCTTGCTGGTGAGCCTGGTGCATAGACAGGCATTGTTGCCATAGAATATCAGGAACACATTGGAATAAGCAGCAAGAATTGAGGAGACCTTAATTGAGAAGAACCTTGATTGCCTTTAACAGTTGCTGGTGGAAATCAGCACTTGTAGGACTCCATTGCAAAGGACTCAGAAGCAGGGAGAGGTAGGAATGGACACATGCTTTTATGAAGTCCTTACAGAAAGCATGACTCTGTTATACTAAGTTTTAAAAATATGTTATTTATTTATTTGAAAGAGAGAGAGAGAGACAGAGATAGAGATAGAATGGATGAGTTGGGACCTCTAGCCACTGCAAACTCCAGATGCATGTGTCACATTGTGCATCTGACTTTTTGTGGGTACTAGGGAATCAAACTTGTGTCTATTGGCTTTGCCAACAAGTGCCTTAAACACTAAGCATTCTCTCTAGCCCCCCACCTTTTTTTGAAACAGAGTCCTGATCTGTAGCCCAGGCTGTTCTTGAATGTCTGATCCTATCCCTCATCCTTTCATGTGCTGAGATTAAAGTAAATGCTGGGATTAGAGTCCTGTTTACACCACCACACCTGGTTGAGGAAGTAAAACTTTAATTGACAAACTTTGATATACAGTTAAGGAGATGTCCAGGCTGTATGGTGAAGATACTATTTGACACTTCCTACTATATATTGTAAAATGAGGGGGTGCGGGAAGAGAGAAATATATAGAGAGAACTAGAAAAGAACTGTTTAACAGCAAAAAAGCCAAAGTAAAAGATATGGAACAGCTTGCCTTTCCAGATGGCCAAAGATGCTTAATACAGTATGGTAGTTTGATTCAGTTACCACCCCCTCCCCCATAAACTTAGGTGTTCTGAATGATAGGTTCCCAGCTGATGGAGATTTGGAAATTAATACCTCTTGGAGGCAGGGTATTGTTGTGAGCAGGCTTATGGGTATTATAGCCAGTTTCCCCTTGCCAGTGTTTTGGCACACTCTCCTGTTGCTGTTGTCCACCTGATGTTGGTAAGGAGGTTATGTCCACTCTCTGCTCATGCCATCATTTCCCCCTGACAATGTGGAGCTTTCCCTTGAGTCTGCAAGCCAAAATAAACTCTTTATCCCACCTGCTACACTTGGTCAGGTGTTTTCTGCCAGCAATGCAAACCTGACTGTAACATACACTATATAAATCGACTTAAGGGCAAAAATCACATGATCATCTCTTTTAGATGCAGAAAAAAACATTTGACCAAATCTAATATCCTTTCATAATAAAAATTCTAAAGAAACTAGAAATAGAAGGAAAATATCTCAACATAATAAAGACTATTTATGACAAATCTATGGCCAACATAATAGTGAATGGAAAAAAAAAAAATCTTGACGCTTTTCTGTTTAAATCCCCCCTTTTATTTAATATAGTACTGGAAGTGTTTGGTATAGTAAAGGCAAGAGACACACATAAAAGTGATGCAAATTGCAAAGAAAGAGATTAAATTATCATTATTTGCAGATGATATGATTCAATACATGAAGGATCCTAAAGATTCTCCCAACAAACTGTTAGAGCTGATAAACACTTTTAGCAACATTGAAGGAAGTAAAGTTGACAAAAATTACTAGCCTTCCATGCTGAGGACATAAATTCCAATGGCATTCTTCATGGAAATAGAAAAAAAAAAAAAAAAAAAAAAAAAAAAAAAAAAAAAAAACTAAAATTTATTTGGAAGCATATAAAACCTCAAATAGCCAAAACAATTCTGAGCAACAAAAATAAGGCTGCTGGTATCACCATACCTAATTTAAATGATATTACAGAGCCATAGTAACAAAAGCTACATGTTACGGATACAAAAACAGACACATAAATCAATGGAACAGAATAGAGGACCCAGATGTAAATCCAGGCAGGCACAGCCATCTGACTTTGGACAAAAACACCAAAAATATTCATTGGAGAAAAGACAGCCTCTTTAACAAATGGTCCTGGGAAAACTGGATATCTATATATAGAAAGATGAAAATAAATCCTGATCTCTCTCCATGCACAAGAATCAAGTCCAAATGAATCAAAGACCTATCAAACCTGAAACTCTAAACTACTAGAGGAAAAAGTAGGGGAAACTGTTCAAAAGATTAGAATAGGCCATGACTTTCTAAATACAACCCAGTTGTTCAGAAATAAAATCACTAATCAGCCACTGGGATCTCATGAAATTAAAAAGCTTTTGTATAGCAAAGGGCCCTGTGAATAGAGAAAAGAGGCACCCTAGAAAATGGGAGAAAATCTTTTTGCCAGCTATACATCTGACATAGGACTTATATCTAGAATACACAAAGAACTCAGAAAAACTAAATAATAAGAAATCAAACAATCCAATAAAAAATGGGATTTGGAACTAAATAGAGATTTCTCCAAAGAATAAATACAGATGGCATATAAACATCTTAAAAACATGTTCTACATCCTTAGCCATCAGATAATGCAAATTAAAACTACTGTGAGATTCCAGCTCACTCTTATCAGAATAGCTATTATCAAGAAAACAAATGACAATAAATGCTAGTGAGATGTGGAAAAGCAGGAATCCTTTTATACTGTTGGTGGGAGCATAAACTGCTATAGTCTTTACAGAAATCAGTGTGGAGATCAGTGTGGAAATCACTGAGACAGGAAAAAATTGATTTACCATATAATCCAGCTATAACACTCCTACGCATATATCCTAAGGATTCTTCACTCTATCTTAGTGATACTTGCTCATCCTTGTTTATTCACAATATCTAGGAAATGGAATAAGCCTAGATGTCCCTCAAATGATGAATGTATAATAAAGATGTGGTGCATTTATACAAAATGGAGTTCTATTCGTGGTAAAGAAAAATGAAATTTGCAAGAAAATGGATGGATCTGGAAAGTATTATACTAAGTGAGGTAACCCAGGCCCAGAAAGCCAAACACTGCATCTTTTCTCTCATATGTGGACCTTAGCTACAAATGTATAGACTTGTATGTGATTTAGAGTAAAAATTGGTAGCAGAGGCCAGTAAGCTACAAAGGGGTATAAGGGAGGGAGAAGAAGAAAGGACCTAAGAAGAGGGGATATATATACATATGTAGATGAACATATTACTGGGAATTCAATGGCCTAAATAAGGTCAGGGGAAGGAACCCAGTAAAGGAAGGGTGGGAGGAATGCTAATCAAAATTTAAGATGTTATAAATACTCAGTATGGAAACCTACTTTACTGGATAATGATGCAGCCATAAGCTATTGATTGATACTAGAAAAATTTCAGTGCTAGGAATGGGATACCATCCAGTTATTTTTTGATGAGGGAGGTCCTTGATGCCCCCAAAACATCACAGGTTATTGCCAAGGTTCCTGGTTTCCCACCAGAAATAGATGGCACTGCCCTAATTCTGAAGATGCCACATGCCTGGGCTAAAGATCACTAAGAAATCAAGCTACAGCTTAACTGAAAACCTCCAAAATGTGGACAAGCTAATAGAAATCTGGAAAGCAACTACATTGCATGCAGCCCTATGGGTAAGAGAAGTCATCAGTAGTGATTTTTTTTTTTTAAAGGCTATTGCAAGCCTTAAGACTGGCCAGCCAGGACAATGGCTGCAATAATGGCAAATCTGTTATGGGGGAAACCAACTGCTCTCGTCTTGGACTATAGTATCCCTCCACAAGAGAGACTATATGCCTAGTGCTGAAAACCTAGTCAAAAGCTTATGATGGGAAAGGTCATGAGCCCTAGACAACTAACACTTGCTGTTGTCTGGCTAAATTCATATAATATGTTCACTAAACTGCTCTGTAAGCAATTTTTTTAATGTTCCTACCCATATATTAGTCCTACTTTCACTTTTGGTTAGCAAAATTTCTCTTTTCAGATGACAGGGACTACTGGGATGACTTAGAGGGCACTATAGTGCTAAGAAGTGACAGTGGAATGTTTAGCACTGAGATGTCTCTACCACACCTTCCAAAGCTCAGGGACCATTGCAGAAGAGGTTATAGAAAGAATATAAGAGCCAAAGGAAGGGTAGGGCTGCTTACAATGCAATCTTCCAGACACAAAATGCCCTGAATATACTTGTACTACCTACACAAGACCCTTATAATAGGAAGAAAAGATGATGACATCAAATAAAATAAAAGAGAGTCTAATTGAGATGGGTAGGGGATATGATGGAGGGTTGATTTGTGAAGGAGAAAGTAGGAGAGAGGAGAAAATTATCATGGCTTTATTTTCTATAATGTTAGAATTTGTAAATAATAAAAAATAGTTAAATAAAGTTAACTACCGGCTGGGGTGATGGCTCAGTGGTTAAAGGCACTTGTGTGCAAAGCCTGATGGCCTGGGTTCAATTCCCCAATACCCATGTAAAGTCAGATGCTCAAAATGTCACATATATCTGGAGTTTGTTTGCAGAGGCAGGAGTACCTGGCGTGTGCCCATACTTCCTTCCTTCCTTCCTCAATACCTTCTTTCTTTCTTTCTTTCTTTCTTTCTTTCTTTCTTTCTTTCTTTCTTTCTTTCTTTCTTTTTTTATTATTTCTTACTTCTTTATTTCTTTCTCTTTCTTTCTTTCTTTCTTTCTTTCTCTCTTTCTCTCTCTCTCTCTCTCTCTCTCTCTCTCTCTCTCTCTCTCTCTCTCACACACACACACACACACACACACACATAAATAGATAAAACTATTTTTTAAAAGAAAGTATACTCCAAATACATCACAGAATACTATTCAGCCAAAAAAGTACTGGAATCCAGTTAGTCATGGCATGAAGGGAATTGGAGATAATTTTATTAAGTGAAATAAGCTGGATGCAGAAATATGCATTCTGAGTAATCTAATTTGTATCTGGAAATTAAAAGTGTAGATTTCATAAAAGGTGAGAGTAGAATGGCGGTTAACACAGGTAAGGAAGGGTGAACGGTAAAGATGGGGAGAATGGCCAATCAGTGGTGCTAATTTACAGAGAGATGAAATATATTTTCATTAGTTAATACGCAATAGAATAACTAAAGAGAACAATAATTCTTTTGAGTTTCACAGTTAGAAGAGATAATGAAAGAAGTTTGAGAAGACTGGCACTTGAACTTGACTTAAACATTAAACGATGTGTATATGTGTTGGGATACCAGAGGCCGGCACATAAATATGTTCAATTTTCAGATTCTTATATATTAGTTATATTCTTATCAAAGAATTGAAACACTGTAACCTAGTGCCTAGTCATAACCCAGAGAATACACCCTAGCGCATGATGGGGTATGGATTTTATTAATCTTACTTTTCATTAGAAATGCACAATATCTAATGACAGAAAGAAGAAAGATACAACTACATAACTGAACAGACATTGATCATTTTCTATGAAGCTTTTCAGAGACTACACCTTCTCAGCATCAGAGGCAGAATCACTGCTCCAGTGCTGGGCACGACACACATCACAAACCATAAGTGGTATAAGAAAGAGGCCCCAGCTGGGCATGGTGGCTCATGCCTTTAAGCCCAGCACTCAGGAGGCAGCCTGAGACTACATAGTGAATTCCACCTTAGCCTGGACTAAAGTGAGACCCTACCTTGAAAAACAAAACAAAAAACAAACAAAAAAAAAGAAAGAAAGAAAGAAAGAAAGAAAGAAAAGAAAGAAAAGAAAAGAAAAGAAAAGAAAAGAAAAGAAAAGAAAAGAAAAGAAAAGAAAAGAAAAGAAAAGAAAAGGCCCCATATAGTAATACTGCCTTGCAGAACTTTCCCTTTAGATGGAATATATTTGTAGACTATTTCATCCTGCAGGTTGTAACTGCCCCTGACGATGTTGTATTCTACACCTTTTTAAAAGCTATTTGTTTTAAATACTACAAAATAGGTAAGCTCTTATTATTATGAATACCCCCCAGTACCCTTATTCCTTGGTCCACTTAGTGCTTTGTTTTTCCTTAAAAACTACCAGTTTGCATGGTTATTTTAAGAACCAGATGCAAAAGAGGTAATCCTTAAACCCAGTTTTCTTTAAATTTCATCAAGATTTTCCATATTAAAACAGTTAAAATATTTTTGTGTTGGTTTTGCATGACTTTTAACAATCAAAAGGATTAATATATATTTAAAATAAGTGAGAAATAAATACTTTGATTTCACCTGATTTCATACATTTCCCTTGAAGATGGACTTGACACAGATGATACTTGTAATGTTGTTCTATCAACTAAGTCAGCAGTTATCTGAAAATAGTTGACTAAGAAAATATTTATGTGGGGTCATGCTACCAAACTCTTTATTCCTCAGGTAATCCAAAATCCAAAGTTAAAGCTTGCTGCAACTGAAGTATTAGAATTTATAAATTTTGCAGGTGCATGAAACTGTCCATTGAATCTGGTTGTGCATCATATAGTCGTACTTATGCATGCTATATGATTATACAGATGGATACCCAATTATATTGATATGTATGCATGAGCTTGAATGATCAGATTTGTGCAGAACTTTCTGGAAATGTGAACAGGTTAATAGTGTTGGAGGAATTTGCCTCCTAGTGAACCTGAAGAGATGTTTCTTCTGACCCACATTATTATGAGCACACATGACTACCAAGTCCTCTTTCTCTAGATGAAGCTCACACTCAAACCCTAACCTTCGCCCAAAAGAACATCTGGTCCCCAGGAAGGACAATATGGGCCACACCTGCTGGTCACCTTACCTCGGCAGATGGGCCTGTGGTCACTCCACGCTGCAAGGGTCTCAGTAACTCTCTGGCACGTGATGGCCTTGGATCCCTGAAGCACATAATTATCCTCGCAGGAGAACTGAACATTCGCACCAACCCTAGGCAGTCACAAAACATAAAAAAAAAGTCTACATTACCTATAGAAGTTTTTAATTTTGTTTATTTTTGAAATTTTTATTGACAATGTTCATACATAAGTATATATTGATCATAATCACCTCCTGTTGCCTTCTCTTTTCCCCCTCCTCTATCCCTTTCTCACTGAACCTCTTCTTTCTAACTAGCTCCTCTTCTACTTTGATGCCTTGTATTTTTTCCCTCCTCCATTATCCATGATGGGATTCTGATTTTATTTATTCATTTTTTTATTTGAGGAGAGAGAGAGGAAAAACAGCACAGAGAGAGTGAGTATGGACACACCAAGGCCTTGTGCCACTGAATTCAAGATGCATGTGCCACTTTGTGCATCTGGCTTTACATGGGTACTGTGGAGTCAAATACCGGCCATCAGGCTTTGCAAGCAAGAGCATTTAACTGTTCAACCATCTCTTCAGCCCTTATAATGGAATGTTGATGGGACCAGTTTTATGCAGACAATGGCAGCCAGTTTTAAGCAGATAAGAAGGCCACTGTTTGGTCATGAATGCAAGAGAGGAATCAAAAACTAGTCAAAGTGCTGAGAATAAGTGATTGTGGAGTGCTCAGCCTAAGTGAAACATCTCTATCACATTGAACAAGGTTCAGGGAACACGGCAAAAGATAGATGGCAAGAATTTAAGAGCCAGAGGACAGGGAAGAGTGCTGTGGAGGGTTTTCTTCCAGATATGACATAGCTGTTGTGCCCATGACCTCACAGAACTATCCTTTTCTTTTAATATGTAATTTATTTATTTACTTGAGAGAGATAGATAAAGAGAAGGAGGTGCACTCCAGGGTTTCCAGCCATTGCAAGTAAACTCGAACTCCACTTTGTGCAACTAACTTTATGTAGGTACTGGGGAATTGAACCTGGGTCTGTAGGATTCACAGACAAGCATATTAACTACTCAAGGTAAGCACTTTAATCACTAAGCAACCACTCCACTCCACAGAAGTATTCTTAAAATAAGAAAAATGCACATAGTATTTTCTACAGAGTTAGTGGGTCATAACAGTAGGATGGATGCAGCAATCTATACATTATGGTTGAGACATTGTTCTTTGGTTTCTATGAGAGACCAGGTCTTATGTAGCCCATGCTGGTTTCAAACTTGCTGTGAAACTGATGATGACCAGGAATTCTTTATAACAGGTTTTTCATGAAAGCCAGTTTGTAAATCTCATGGCACCTTAGAAACAAAGGACACAGTAAAAATGACCTCATGGAATAGCAGGCTCACACAAAAGTATGTGTATGAAGGAATTTTGCATCACTAAAACAACAAAATTAGATATCATTCCATGTGAATGAATATCTTATGGAAGTAAGGATTGAAAGAGTCCAAGTTACAAAAATATACCTGCAAAGGATGCCTGTTTCTGTCACAAATATCAATCATATTCAAAAGAAGGCCAGTAATACTATCCTTCACAAATACATCTTACAGGGAAAAAATCAGTTATTTTAAGAGCTAGCAATCCATCCAGTCTAGACTGAAATTAAAAACTGTTTTGGCTCCAGAGTTACATCTGTAAACAGGATGCCTTAAGGCTGTAAACAGCAATCAAACTTGTCATGGAATAACTCTTGGATGGGTGCACGAGAACGTGTGAGAGGCATCCTCAGGTCTGACCACTAATTGCATCGTCTTGACCTCATATTCACATACAGCACTGGGTAAGCACTAGGGGTATTTCACTACCTGACAGAATGACTGCTGTAGGAAGGCACGTATGTTTTGTTTGACCAGCCCTGGGGTAAATGTTGGAGAAATAGGCAAACAAAAGGGAATATGGGATGGGAGAGAATGCATAGTGCTGCATGTAGATGAATAATATTAACATTAAATAAAAGGTAAAGAAAAAAAATTACAGAAGACTTTTCCTGCTGGCCAAAAATGATGCCTTATGGCTGATATCAGAATGACTATGACTAAAACAGGAATACCTGTCTGGCTCACACCTACTGACCTTTCTGGGGTAGTTGGGTATACAAAAATCATTAAATGTTGGTGAATATTATTCTAGGCATCTATGAATGTGTGTGTGTATATATATATATATAACTAAAATAGATCACATGGTCTTTGGATTCAATTGCAGGTGGCCCTGAATACTGGCTGGAATCCTAAGCATTTCTTCATGGTTTAAAAGAAAAGCTTGGAACTATCCTTCTCAGTACTGATGAAATGGCAGACACAAAAGACAGAACACTGGAATCAAGGAGCTATTTAAATTCTGGATAATCACAAACTGTACACTGTAATGTGGCACTGGAATATGCACTATAAAAATAAACATCTTTAGTTTTTAAAGAAATGGATCACATGATAGCTAATTGCAAATAACCTTTCAGAGTTAATCTTAATTTATCAAAAGAAAGTAAATGAAATGACATGGAAATCAAAGTTGTTATTTTTTTTTATAAAAAGCAACATGAAACAAAACAAAAGCATTAATTCAGAGTCAATTTAATTTTGGAAATTCTGGGCTAAGTAAAGTTAAATACCTTTCCTTTCTAAAGTCCTTTTAGAAAAGGCACTTCTCAGCTTAATAAAATTTAAGTTTCAAAAGTTGTTTACCTGTGAAGACAATGTAAAAAACACAGAATTTTCTAGGCTTCCATGTATAAGAAGTAATTAGGTATCAGTATCAAAAGCAACTAGATTTCAAGAGTATGAATTTTGAAAAGAAAATCATAAAACTTTACTACAGATACAAAATATGTGTTATTTTGATGGTAATAATAATTACAAATGAAATGTAATTCTCTGTTTCATTGTGAAACAGTTACGAAGTCAGCTATAATTCATAGATATCCCACCATAATTTGTGCGCAATCATCTTTATATAAACTATGGACCACAGTGATCAATAAAACAACTATTTTAGCTCTTGATCTCCAGTTTCTTTCCTGTTAAGTTTCAGTTTGAGTATTTTTCATAATTATTTTAGAACATTTGCATTGAAAATCTAGCCTGCCTCACTCTAGGCACCACATATGTAGAAATGAATCAGAGAGTCAAAGCCTGTTTGTCACAGTGTCATGGAGATAGCATAATAGTTGAGGAAGAAAAAATAAAAGCAACACCGAACACAAGAGACATAAAAGTGTCATAAGAGCTGAGAAAGAAATAAACAAAATGATGTGACTCATACTGGAGAAAGGAGAGCTGGGATTTAGGAAAAGGCCAAAATATTTTATGATCCTCTAAAGCTGTGATACTGATTCTAATATATGACTTCCAGGGGTGGGCAATCCAAAAGCCAGCCATTATAAATCTATAGGTAGTTTGATTACTGGGAAGTTAATTCTGCTCCCACAAAACCTGTATGTCTTTCATGCCTGCTTATTCTTACATATGCTAAATAATATTTAGGTATTCCCAGTGGACTGTATTCTGTTTAATAAAAAAAAAAAAATCCATAGAGAACCTGAAATTCCCAAAGCATGGAAAACAAAAGCAAAATAGACAAATGAAGTTGAATCAAACCAAAACCTTTCAGCACAGAAAAGGAAATGTCAACTACATGGAGAGACAACTGATAGAACATGAAAAAATGTCTGAAAATCAGAGGTTTGAAGAGTTAATACCTAAAATACCCAAGGAAGAAGCCAGCAATGTAATAAGGAAACAAATGATTCATTTAAAATGGACAAACAACTAAAATGAACATTTCTTTAAGGAAGACATATCAATGGCCACCAGGTATACAGAAAGATGCTCAGCCTTGCTAATCCTCAAGGAAATCCTAGTTACAACCACAGAGAGATCACATCCAGTCAAGGAATGGCTATTACCCAAAGAAAGGAGGCGAGCATTGGTGAGGATGCAGAAATCGGAGAAGCCTTGTCCACTGTTGTCTGGAATATAAATTAGCATGAGCCATTCTGGAAAATGATATGAATGCTTTTCAGAAAAGTTAAAAATAGACTTTCTATATGGCCCAGTAATCCCTATATGAAGATCTAAAAGGAAGAAGGCAATATGCAAGAGTGATGGGTCTATATTGCTGTATTCATTGCATCTTAGCACAGTATAGCCAATATGCATAAGTGGGTGTCCACCAACAGGTAAATGAATAAGGAAAAGCAGTATATGCACAAAACAAGGCATTGTTAAGCTTTGGAAAGTGGAGGGAAACCCAGTCATTTTCGACAATGTGGATCAACCTTGACACCACTGTGTTAAATGAAATAAGCCACAATACAGAAACACCAAGGTTGTCCATCCTAATTATATGTGGAAAATTTCTAACTAGAACCCACATGAACAGAGTTGAGTGTGGTCACTGGGGCTGGAGGAGCAGAAGGGAGTGGGAACATTTATCCAAAGCACAGGGTATGCTTCTGGAGCTCTAATGTTTAGCTGAATGACTGTCATTAATACAGTATTGTTAGTTTGAAAATTGCTGACACAGATTTTAAATGTCCTCATCACAAAATGTCATAAACATGTGAGGCTGTAGATATCTGGACTAGTTTAATTTAGCCATTCTATAGTTTGTATGTATTCCAAATATAGTATTTCTTAATTATATATAATTTTGATTGCCAATTCAAAAATAGGAAACGATACCAACATTGTGATTAATCTCACTTTGGGCAACAATTGGTTTGTCCTCCAAAATTTGAGAGATACTAACAGTGACAAGTGTAGAAAAAGGTGGAAGTGGTCTGGGGAGATGGCTTAGCAGTTAAAGGTGATTGAGTGCAAAGCCTGATGGCCCAGATTCGATTACCCAGTACCCATGCAAAGCAAGAAGCACCAAGTAGTGCAAGCATCTGGAGTTCTTTGCAGTGGTAAGAAAGAGGCTCTGGTGTCTCTTCCCCCTTCCCTCTCTGCCTCTCCTAAATAAATAAAAAATATTTTTAGAAATGAACCCATGTAGCAAAGTAGGAGAATCTTTGAAGGATGAGCAACCTTTATGTGCAAGACTGGGGATATTCAATTTTTACACATTTTGGAAAAGAAGCACTATCCTTTATTACTGTTATGAAACCTAGATACAGATGACTGGAAATAATTTCAATAAGTACTAGAGCTTTCTTAATGCTAAAGCATTACAGCTATTAAGAATGGCCAACTCTTCATTTGATACAGGTTAGAAAATGGAGCCCCCATAGGCAAATCTTTTCAAAGCCAGAGCTGAGGCCTGATCTCTTCTCCATAAAGATTTTCCATAAAGTAGAAATGGAAAATGACCAAATTTCTAACTTATTAATTGAGCTTTTTTCTTTGTTTTTTATCTAGCTAATGGATTGGTTCCCTTTGAAAACTGTGGGTGGTTTTTACTCCAAACACATAGTAAACTAAATTTTCATTGATTTATTATTACTATGTTTGAGACTATTAGATGGAACATTTAAATTGGTTATTTTTGTTTTTATAGCACTAATATTTTTTAAATACCACTAAACTATCTCTTTTACTAACCAAAATATATGTAACACCTTAGAATGTTGTATAGTTTAGAGAATTATTGGTAGTGGGGAGAGACCAGAAAAAATGATTTTGTTCAAAATATATTATACATTAAAAACACCTAAATGGCAGAATTTAAGCTAAACAGCAAAAGCAGCAAGACTCTGTATTTTAAATAAGATGCAGTAGAGAAAAATATTTTTACTTCAATCTTTATGCTTCTGAAAAATTCATTCTTCCTTTAGATTTCTGAAGAAATTCCATTCATCACTATCTACTTAATGCTACCTAGCACTGTGGGAAGAGTCTTCTGAGCTGGAGGAACTATTTCTAGATACATTCAAGCTACAACAAACAATGTCTAAATTAGATTTTCTATAGAATGGTAATTTATAGAGTTTTAAAAAAAATATAATGGTAATTTTGGAAAAATACTGAGGTGTCTTAACAATTGATCTGGGGTTCATGATAAGATGTATACTGGTTTAACTATGCTAATCTGTCCACTGTTTACCAAGAGGAAATGGACAGTGATACCCACTTCTTTCTCTAGGCTACCACACCCATCTAGTGAATCTGTAGAATCAAATGTCCATGTATAGTTGTATTTTAAATTTATTTTCACTGCTGATTGACTTAATGATTATCCATGTTTATCATGTACATGTTTATCATATAATTATCATATAATTATCAGATCAGAGTCACTGAGATATCCTTCCATCACCTCAGATATTTAGCATTTTTGTGTGTGTGGAGAACACTGAAAATCCTGTTTGCTAGATACTTTGAAAACCAACTGTTTTCAGTCATAGTTGTTATCCTGCACCTTAGGATATTGTAAATTATCATCTGTCCACCCACATCCATGAGCTCTAGATGAATAATGATCATATAGAAAGAAAGATAATAGATGATATATGGATAGATGGAAGATCACTGATGATATCTAGGTGAAAGATAGAGATAGATAATAGAAAAATAGATGATAGATGATAGCTTGATAGATGATAGATAGATGATAAAGTACAGTTATTGGTAGGTAATTTATAGTTATGAGAAAGATAGGTAAATTGATAAATTAGATAATATATATGACTGATAGATGGATGATAGATAGACATATCTAGGTCATATATAACTTGATGAAAAATAGATCAGATGGCTAGAGAGATGATAAATACATGATAGATAAATGATAGAAAAAATGATGAATAGATGATTGATAAAAATATAAATTATTGATAGAGATAGATATCTGCCTGCATACAAAAAATAGTTCCAATATCTCACCACATTATTTGAGGCACCAAATGAAGTCACTCAAATATTTTGATTCTCCTATAGAATGGAGAAATTAATTACATTCTCCAGATGCAGTTTCATACAACAGGAAAGACAACCATTTGACAGCACTTGTATTTAGTGCTAGACTCAAGCATAATTTGTTCACATTTGTTATAAAATGAGGGGGAGTATATATGAACATAATATCTGACATACCACTGCACCGAAGACAAATACATTTTGTTTAACTTAAATTATTTTCAGGAGATGATTATATCTATCTATCTATCTATCTATCTATCTATCTATCTATCTATCTATTGCAATCTGTTGATGGTGTGTTGAAGGGTGTGTGTGCACATGTAGGAATGTGTATGTGCACATGCATGTATTGTACATGTGCACATGAGTATGTGTGCTTGTATGTTTTTACTGTATTTTTCTTACACCCTGTTTCAGTCAGGTTCACACTGCTGGCAAAAATCACCCAAGCAAGAGCAGGTTGTGGGGGAAAAAAAGGGGTTTATTGGCTTACAGACTCGAGGGGAAGTTCCATGATCCAGGGGAAAATGATGGCATGAGCAGAGGGTGGACATCACCCCCTGGCCAACATAAGATGGACAATAGCAACAGGAGAGTGTGCCAAATATAGGCAAGGGGAAACTGGCTATAAATACCCATAAGCCAGCCCCAACACTACACTTCCTCCAGGAGGCTTTAATTTCCAAATCTCCATCAGCTGGGAAACTAGCATTCAGAACACCTAAGTTTATGAGGGACACTGGAATCAAACCACCAACACCCTAAGAACTGATATGTTGACATTGTATGCATTCAAATGACAGGCTGATAAATTCAAACACCCAGCTCAGTTGTCAGTCACAAACAGGTTTAAAATAAATAAGACAATTCACTTGTCCTCTTTTCTCCTGGTTAAGGTTTGAGTATGAAATATCCCTCCAAGGCCTGTGTGCTTGCACACTTGTTACCTAGCAAGTAGTGCTCTTTGGAGATGTGCTTAGCTGATGGAGGTAGATCATTAGACATGGACTTTTGAAGTTATACTCACCTCTGCTTTTCATTTAAGCTCTTTGCTTCCTGACCTGGATGGCATGAGAGATTCCCCTACATACACTCTGAAGCCTCAGAGCCACCCAGACAACACCCTGCCAACACCTCCCAGATTTATGGACTGTACTTTCTGAAACCCTGAGCCAAAGTCCATACTTCCTCTCTTAAGCTAATTATGCCAGTAATTCTGTCAAATCCAGAGTGTCTAATACTTTCAGTATGAGAAGTGTTAAAAAAGGGAAGAAAACAAACCTCTTGTAGGAGTAGGGCGACCCGGGGGAGCAGGTTGGAGAGGGACTGGCCAGACCCATGTCCATATCACTCCTTACCCCAGAAACCCAGTAGGACTGAAGGGTAGAACAACACAGGTCGACTCTGAACATGGTTAGGCACCCAGAGTCAATGTAAGAGTCTTTACATCCTGGATAAGGTTTGTGGGAAGTTCTGTATCTTACAGAGGGGCCTCTGTGGAGGAGAAATCACAACACTGGCCTTGAAGGAGAAGGTAAGCCTGACGGCCCTGGCAGGGGTCATGTCTTAACCCCAAGGACATGTGACCCCTACATGTCAGCTTTAGCTAGCTTCAGTTAGTTGAGGGGAAGCCACAGGCCTGGGAGACACTTCTTTATCAGGACAAAGGTGACCAGGTAAGAGGCACTGAAAAGATGATGGTGAGATCCAAGGAGTTCAGGAAAGATGGTACTAGATACCTGCCATACCTCACTTTGAAAAAGAGAGGAAAAGCCAGGAGTGGTGGTGAAGGAGGATAGGATAAAGCTAGTTTCTTTTAGGCAGGTTCAGTTAGAAATTGAGGCCCAGAGAGAACCAGAAGAAGTCACTCCACATGCCAACTCACCTTGGCAAAAGAATCAAACTCTTGGCAGAAATGGAACTCTTGTCTGATCAAGACTTATATACAGTGCCCCCTTCTGCCCACATTCTAGGGCATTGTCTGAATAGGCTAACTCAGGTGGGCTGGTCCAGGTGGCTTTGGGATCCATCCTCCAAATCTACAAACTAATAGGGTTTGTCCCTTGACTGTAAAGGCTGCTGTCTTCTTCCTATAGCTAGCTCCAGCCTACTCTGTTCCAACTCTTCTCTACTTTCCTGGCTCAGCTTGGTTCTGCCTGCCTCTCTTCACTCAGGCCACAGGAATGCTGAGAGTCTGGCTTCCTCCTCAATCAGCCTGGCTGGGTGGGTGGTGGTGGGGGAATCATAATATAGTTTCTTAGTCTGGGGAACTTTTATGCTTGCCTCTGCTCTATGGTTTGGGGTAACTTTTCACTTTGATTACATGTATGACTTTTTTCTGGTCTCCAAATCTACTACATGCACATTTGGGGTGATTTCTTTAACTCTAGGCCTACAACCTGTGTAGTTTCCTGAAATTTGGGGTAACCATTGGTGTAACTCTCTTCATTACTTATTTCTTCTCTGAATTTCTTGGTTTCTGCCTTGATATTTGCCCTTTTGTTATTCCTTGAGTCTCACCATTTATCCTCTTAACTACCCTCCAAAGGAAAGTACATGGAGATGCAATGTGTGCTCTTTCTAACTCTCTATACATACATAAAATTTCTATCCTCCAAGCACTTGTGGCCCTACCTCAGTCTTTTCTTATTTATTTATTTTTAATATTATTTAAATATTTTATTTAATAATGAGAGAGAGAGAGGGGGAAAAGGTAGATAGCGAGAAGGAGAGATTGGACACACCAGGGCCTTCATCCACTGCAATTATGAACTCAATATGTGTGTGCCACCTTGTGCAGCTGGCTTCATGGGTCCTGGAGAATCAAACCTGGGTCCTTTGGTTTGCATGCAAGCTCATTAACTGCTAAGCCATCTCTCTATCCCCTCAGGCTTTTCTTTCTTTCTTTCTTTCTTTTTTTTTTTTTTTTTTTGGAAGAAAGAGTTTATTTTGGCTTATAGACTTGAGGGAAAGCTCCCTGATGGCAGGGAAATACAATGGCATGAACAGGGGGTGGACATCACCTTCTGGCCAACAGAAACAGGAGAGTATGCCAAACACTGGAAAAGGGAAGCTGGTTATAACTCCCATACGCCTGTCCCAAATAATACATCACCTCCAGGATGCTCCAATTCCCAAACTGCCACCAAATACATGTATGTTTATGGGGGCCACCTGAATCAAACCACCACAATGACCAAGTCACAGAGGCTGTGTAAATTCTAAAATTCAGGCTGTACATGAATAACCAGGCAGCCTCAGACAAGGATGAGGATGGGGTGGAGCCCACAGGGACTCGTGATTGTTGTAAAGAAGGACCCCTCAGTCTTTTCTTGAAAGCGACATGTGCCTGCTTCTCTATTCCAATTTTTTTTCTCCAAAACCTCAATTTCTCTTAAGTGAATCTTATAAACTATGCAGTTTCCATATGAGGGTATGTTTCCTAAACCCCACAGTTTGTGATTTCTTCCCATATTAACTTAATAATTCTTAATTTATACTTCTTGAGTCCCTCTTTATTATTTCTTTATTTAAGGTAGGACAGAACCTAAAACATGGGGTTTGTAAATTCTAGGAGACCCCTCCTGAACCCCCAAAACTTGCATCAGTGGCACGTGTCTTTAATCCCAGCACTGAGGAGGCCAAAATAGGAGAACTACCATGAGTTCAAGACCATCTTGGGAATACAATTGAATTCCAAGAATTCCAAGTCAGCTTGGGCTTGAGAAGACCCTACCCTGAAAAACTAAAAAAAAAAAAAAAAAATGGGAAGAAGAGACCAATGTGACACTTTAAGTTCAATTGCCTGAAATTTTCCCAAGTTTAACTGAGAGAATATATAAAATGGAGATAATTAAATTATTAATTAGTATCCCACACAAGTTTACATTCCACATGTCTGAGTACATGGTCCTATAAATTCAACTTCCTATACCAGATTTTATTGCCTTTGTATATAACTCAATTCACCCTAAGTGGGTCTCTCCAGCTTTTGCCATCCCCATCTCTTTCTTCCCTTCTGTCTGTCTTCTATTTTTTTTTTGTTGTTGTTGTTCATTCTCTTTTCCACATTTTTTTTTATTATTGAAAATGTTTCCTGTCACAATTGGATTTAGCTATGCCTTTCTGAAAAAGGGACTAAAAACTTTCTTGAAACCTATATTTGGAAGACATTGAAGATGATTTTCTAGGAAAAGAGAAATAACATTTGATCCAAGAATGAGGGAGGGAGCCAGTGAGGAACATGTCTCACATTCTTCAACATCTTTATAGCACTTTAATTCTCCCCTGATCCCATACATAAAAGCATCACAATACCCTAACCAAGCCTGGCACACACCATGCCCAGGATAAACACATGCTCATGAGTGACTAGGCAGAGTGGCCCTCCTCATGGTCTTGCTGTGAGTCTGTAAGTAAGTAAGGATTGCTACACAGTGGAAGACACAGAACTCACCTGAATCCCCATCCTGGCCTTCATTAACCCCTGCCAATACTGACAATGATGGATGGTTGGATGGCCATCCTCATGCTAGACCCTATCGTCCCTCAGGACACTCTGATAGCTCCAGATGGAGTAAGGTCCTTCATTAAGAAGCTATTGGGTTATAAATCAAATAAGCATCAATTGTCATGAGAATGTTAATGAGAAAAAATTGATTTGCTCTTAGTAAAAAGGTTAGAAAATGTCACAGCCAGAAAGCAAATTTTGGGTTGGGCTTTGAATGATGCATGTGTGCATGTTTTTTTTTTGTTGTTGTTGTTGTTGTTGTTGTTTTTTAATATCTGTGCCCTGTCTCCATGACAAACCTACAGAGGTAATTCCCACTGTCATCAAAGTCTACAGTTTGTTAGGAAATCACATGTATCCAGGATCTAGTGTCAGTATGTCCAGTGATGGGGCTGAGCCTCCAGCCCAGGGGACCAGCAGTCGTCTCCTTTCTCTTAGACATAACGATTTGGTGACATCGTCCCTCCACTCCTCCTTTTTTCCCTCATACTGAGTCTCTAAGCTCATTCAATCCCTGTCCTAAGGCAGAACTAGTTTGAAAAATACTAATCTTGAGCAAAGAAGTATAAAAGGATGGAAGGGTAAAGAAAGAGGCCTCCAGGCTTGGCAGAACCAAGAGCCAAAATGAGTGCAAAAATGTGGACTGCTCTATTCACCTGGTGACCTCACCCCCTCCAGTCTGTTCAGTAAGCTGCTTCTATATCTCTAGCACATCTCTTAGGGTGGCATGCTTAGGACTACCTGGGCAATGAGGGCAGGCATTCATAGGAATGTGCAAGAGCCTCTAAACTGTTATTTTGGGGAGTAAAGCCCACCACAGCCTCAGCCTGGAACTCTTCCCTTGTCCTTCTGGAGGAGACAACTGCAGCCTTGTGATCATTCACATTATTTCACACATTACCGTGAATCACCTCAGGATTCTCTAAACGTGAGACCTGCCACCAAGACAGGGACAAGACATACTTAAAAGTTTCCAATAACTGAAGAATTCGGCCCTGATCGATAAGACTAAGCGTGTCTCCAATACCATGTCAAGCAAATTGGCCAAGTGCTAGGAAGACTTGCTCAGCATTCCAGAAAAGGCTGTCATCTGCCATCTAGGAGACAAATGTATAATGCTGTGTGTAGTGGAATGCCTTTATGACCCTTTTGATTTCTGCACATAAGTCATTTCTGGGTCATTTTGTTTTTTTATGGAGATGACTTCTATATCATCTCCTCGAGCCACCAATGTAATTTGGCACTAGTAAAAACACATTTGAGAGTAGATGTGCCTCTTCAGCCTGAGGGTAGAAAAGAAGCAAATATTTCATGTGATTTTTTTTTTTTTTTTTTTTTTTAGGTAGTTTGGGCTAAATGTCCTCAAAAGATTCTATCAGCAATGAAAATGTAAGCTTTGCAAGGATGTGACCAACAGTTGTGCTGTTAAAAGGATTCAGGTGGCCAACCATTTTCAACTTGTGACACTTCCCAGAAGCATCTTATGAGAATGTAATTTAAATATTTCTAGTATATTCTAAGTTGATGGGAACCTGCTATTTACTAAACAGGACATCATTATCCTGCCAAAGGAAACATTTAAATCCTTGGAAATTTACAGGCAATTCAGGAATGAGCAGGAGATGGGGGGATTGTACGGGCAAGGTCCTCAACAGAATTATGGACTTGGAAGAATTGATTGCCAGTGTGGCGTGGTGTTCTTGCAATCCCTCTTCCTACTTCATTTGCACTTTTAACAGAGGTCAGAGGCAGAAGTCATCTGGGTCCCCTTCCTGACAGGAATCCAACACCCAGTGTGGCAGCCTCTGATATTTCTTTACTGGGGATTATGAAACAAAGGGAACCCCCCCATCTCAGAGTTGCAACCCATGTGAGAAAACATTTATGGACATTTGTGACAAGTGGAGAGACAGTAAGGAGAAAGGGAACAGAGTTGGGAACACAAGGTGATCAGAGAACCATATCTTAGCAGGACATCTTCAGGGCAACTCAGATACATAGAGGTTCTTCTTGTCAACCAGCATCAGGATTGTTAATGTTTGGCCATATGTGCCAGGCATGAAGGGAAACCCTGTGAACCACTTATGGCCAGCCAGTGTCAATGAGGACCACATCATTTCTTAGCAGTGTTCATGCCTTACTCCACAGCCAGAAAAATCAGAATATATGTGTTCAGTAGCTCACGACAATGTAATATCTGGATCTGAGTTTGTTCACTCTGAAATTTAGCACTACAGTCTGTGATTTATCAGCAAACAACTCCAAGTGGACAGGGGCCATTTGGTAAATATTTACTACAAAGCTTCTATCTACACTGTGCAAAGCCTTCTAATACTCTGATATATTTTTTACTTCTTGCTACTTGAGACTGACCAACCTTAAACTTATGTGTTCTGAATGCTAGATTCCCAGCAGGTGGCAATTTGGTAATTGGAGCTTCCTGGAGGTAGGGTATTATTGGGGGGGGGGAGACTTATGGTTATTATAGCCAGCTTCCCCTTGCCAGTGTTTGGCACACTCTCCTACTGCTATTGTCCACCTGATACTGACCAAAAGATGATGTCTAGCTTCTGCTCATACCATCATTTCCCCCCCCTGCCATGATGGAGCTTCACCTTGAGTCTTTAAGTCAAAATAAATTCTGTCCTTCCACAAGCTGTTTCTGGTTGGATGTCCATCACAGCAAGGATAAACTGACCACAAGAGAAAAACTGGTACTGAGAAGTGGTATAATGGCTGACAGAAACCTGATAACATGGCTTTTGGCTTTCTGGAACTGATTTGAGGGAGGAATGCGGATTAATTTGGAAACTTAGCTTAAGGAATCCCTTGCAGTGCTGTAAGTATAGCTTGATGGATAATTCTGGTCAGAGTTCAAAGACCTGAATGCAATAAGAACTATGGGCTGCAATATTTGGCTTATGAGGGTGACAAATAACTTTGCCTGGGCTGGGATAGAAGCAGTTTGTGTGAGAGCCTTGCTGTTATGCCCATGTCCGGAGAACATGTGCAGGATTTCATCACATAGAAATGGACTGCTGTGAGCAGAGGGATATGGCACAGAAAGAAATGAAATCTTTGGGCTGAAAGTGCTGCTCATACAGCTGTAATTGTTTGAGAAATTACAACCTTTGACATTGGGCCAGCTGGTCTGCATTAGAAACAACAAAAAATAATGTCAACTCTTTTGAAGTAAGGGGCACAAATGCTGAAGGAGTTTCCTGTTCTTCAAAGTCTGCTTTTTCCCCTGGATTAACAAAGAGGTAGCCCACTTGGTGGTATTATGGAGTATAACAAATGAAACAAATAGAGAGTCATTGAATTTGCAACTTTTTTTTTTTTTTTTTTTGAAATGACCATGGGCAGTGCAGTGTGAAGCAGGATGTTTGGATTACCTCTGTGGATGCCCATTGGAGTCATGAGGATGAACTGTGGGTTGCAGTGGAGACCCAGTGGAGATGCCAGGACTATGGGATGGCTCCCAAGAAAAGCTGCTGGCACGAAATGAAGTTTTCTGGGACTTCATGTCTCCATAAACTTAGAATATCGTCAGCTCCTTGCATGATATCTGACCACATGCAATAAAACTAGTTATCAACAAGAGAAACAACAAAATACACTGAATCCTATAGACTAAATAACTCACTATTAAACAATGAAGGGTTATAACAGAAATCAAAAGGGAATTACATAAATTTCTAGAACCAAATGATAATGGACACATATCATAATAAAACTTATGGGACACAATGAAGGCAGTCCTAAAAGGGAAGTATGTAGCACTAAATGCCTATATTACAAAGGGAGAGGGAATAGTAAATATCTCTATTACAAAGTAAGAGAGAGCTCAAGTCAATGACTTAACCATCCATCTGAAGGCAATGGAAAAACAAGAACAATTCAAATCCAAAAGCACCAGATGGGAAATAAAAATCAAAATCCGAGCAGAAATCAATGAATTGAAAATTAAGAAAACTTATAAAAATGATTAAATGAAGAGCTGGCTCTATAAAAAATAAAATAAAGATTAGTCATAAAAGTGGCAATGAGTTTGGGAGTATCACCTGGACATATTCCAAAAACCTATATTCCACAAAATGAGAAAATCTGAAAGAAATGAATCATTTCCTTGACTCTTTCCACCTACTAACACTAAACCCAGAAGAAATTAATTACCTGAATAAAATAATAACATCAAACAAGATTGAAAATATAACTAAAAGTATCCCAATAAAAAAGTCCAGGCCCAGATGGTTTCACTGTTTAATTTTACTAAACTATCATTGATGTTCTAAAACCATTATTTCTCAAGAGATTCCACACAATTGAAGAGGAGGGAACACTCTCTGATTACTTCTTTAAGTCCAGCATCATATTAATATCTAAACCAAACACACCCAACTAGAAAATAATAGACTGATATCCATGATGAATTTAGATGCCAACATTCTCAATGAAATTATTTTAAACCATATACAAGAACACATCAAAATATCATCCACTTTGATCAAATAGGTTTTATCCCAGGAATGCAGGGGTGTTTCAACATATAGAAACTCATAAATGTAACACATCACATAAACAGACTCAACAGGAATCACATAATCATTTAAGTTGATGCAGAAAAGGCCTTTGACAAAATACAACATTCCTTCATGATTACAACACTGAAGAGACTAGGAATGGAGGGCCTAGCTCAACATAATAAGGGCCATATATACCAGACGTGAGGCCCATGCTATTCTAAATGGGGAAAGACTCAGCTTTCCCAATAAAGTCGGGAACAAAAAAGGGTGCCCACTCTCATCACTGCTTTTCAACATTAAAATCTTGTCTCAAAAAACAAGACAATTAAAAGTAAATAAATGGGATACAAATTGGAAAGGAAGAAGGCAAATGAGCCCTATGTGCAGATGGCATGATTATTTAAGTGATTGAAAAGCCTCCTCCAGAAAACTTCTTGAAGTGTTAGTCTCTATCAGTATAGTGGCAGGATATAAAATCAGCACACCAAAATCAGTAGCTTTTAGCCAAGTGTGGTAGTGCACACCTTTAATCCCAGCATTCAGGAGGCAAAGATAGGAGGATTGCCATGAGTTCAAGGCCACCCTGAGATTATATCTTGAATTCCAGGTTAGCCTGGGCTGGAGTGAGACCCTACCTTGAAAAACTGAAAAATGAAAATCAACAACAACAAAAAATCAGTAGCTTTTCTATATACAAGTGACAAACAGATAGAGAAAGAAATAATTGAAGCAATCCCATTTACAATAGTGAGCAAAATAACTAACTAAATAAATAAATATTTTGGAATATCCCTAGCCAAATAATTAAAAGACCTATACAATGAAAGCATAAAACCTCTTAAGATAGAAATGAAAGAAGATATGAGAAAGTGGAAATACCTCCCAAGCTCATATGTCAGAAAAGTTAATATTGTGACAATGGCCATCCTACCAAAAGCAATATACAGATTAAATGCAATTCCAATCAAAATTCCTGTAGCATTCCTTACAGAATTAGAAAAAAAAAAAATAGCCTCCACTTTCATATGGAGGAACAAAAAGCCTTGGGTTGCCAAAAGTATCCTAGCCAAAAAAAACTACCTCTGGTGGAATCATGATACCTGATTTCAAGACATGCTATGAACTCATAGCTTGGTACTGCCATAAAATCAGACATGTAGATCAATGATTAGAACAGAATATTAAGGTATAAGTTCCTCCATCAACAGTTATCTGGTCTTTGATAAAGGGGCCAAAAATGCATGCTAGAGTAAAGTCAGCATTTTTAAAAAATGGTGCTGGAAAGACTGGATAACTACATATAGAAGAATAAACCTAGACCCTTTTCTCTCACCCTTCACAAAATCAGCTCTAAATGGATCAATGACCTCAATATAAGACCTAAAAATCTAAAACAACTATGAGAAAAAATTAAGCAGAACACTCCAAGATGCAGCCATATGGAAGGACTTTCTGAATAAGACCTCAGGAATCCTGGCAATTAAGCAAACAACCACTTGGTTCTCATGAAAATAAAAATCTATTATACAGATAAGCTAACCATCAATAGAGTCAGTAGACAACCTATAGAATTTGAGAAACCCTTTGCCAGCTATATATCTGACAGAGTCCTGGTCTCTAGGATTTATAAAAAACCCAAACAATTAAATGATAAAAACTTAGCAACCCACTCAAAAAGTGGGAAGGGTATTGAACAGAGATTTCTCAAAGGAAGAAATTGAAAGGGCTAATAAACATCTAAAGAGGAGTCAACATCTCTAGCAATCAGGAAAATGCAGATTAAAACAACTTTGAGATACTATCTCACCCCAGTCAGAGTGGCAACTATCAAAAAGTCAAGGGATAACAAACAGCTTGAGCTGTAGTTATATCTGACAGGCAACTCGAAGGGGAAGGTTTTTGAAGTAGAAGAAAGGGAGGATGGGGTAGATATGCATAAAACTAAAGCCACGGGCTGGAGAGATGGCTTAGCGGTTAAGGCACCTGCCTGCTAAGCCTAAGAACCCGGTTATAATCTCCAGGTCCCACGTTTAGCCAGATGCAAAATGACACAAGGGCACAATGCTGCACTTGCCCACAAGGGGGGGTGCAGGCATCTGGATTTCCTTCACAGCAGCTGAGAGACTGCTGGCGCACCCATTCCCTGTCTCCCTGTCCTTCTCTCTCTGTCTGTCTCTCTGTGTCTCTCTCCAAAAAAAAAAAAAAAAAAATAAAGCCAACATGAATTAGAACCATAGACAACTTTTCTCTAAATAGCTAACTAAATGATAAACCCTCAACAGGAGTATGGGGGATCATCTGGGCACACAGTGGGAAGGAAATCATAGCTGGCACTGGCTTATCTATCTATCTATTTATTTATTTATTTATTTATTTATTTATTTATTTATTTATTTTTATTTATTTATTTATGTTTTTTCAAGGTGGGGTTTCACTCTAGTCTGGGATGACCTGGAATTCAGTATGTAGTTTCAGGGTGGCCTCCCGAGTGCTGGGTGTGCATAACCATGCCCAGCTATAGCTCGTACCGGGATAGAAGTCAGAATCCTATGGAGATGAGAGACATGGATTCTAGTGAAAAGTTTCCTCTAGTCGTTGGCAAAAATAGAGGATACACCCATCAAAGTATCTCTGAATTAACTATGCCTATACCCTCTAATCCATATTGCTCTCATTCTCTATCGGATAATCTGTTTTCTCTTTTACAGAAGGTAATGAAAACCAGGGAGAACAAAAACCCATCTACATGACAAGAAAAGATAGCTGATTCCCTATTATGAAATAAGCCACCTCTTGCATATGAGCCAGGGACCAGGTGAAACCACAGAGGATTTTGTGAGTTAAGCATGAGTGTTGTTCTCATGGTGAGCCTGACAATCTGGGACAAGGAGATGGCAATTGATACTAAGGACCCTCAAAACATACCAAAGCAGAAATCTAGAAGTTGCTGAGAGCTTAACACTACCCTAGACTTGTAATACCCCTGCCAAGACTCAGGGCACATTGCAGAAGTGGGGGGAGCAGATTTTAAGAGCCACAGGGTGTGAAGGAGTATTCAGATGCATTGTCCACACCCATAATGGCTGACTGTTGCTCTCATAACTCATAACCCATAACCACATGGTGAATAACCCCACTGAGGAGGGCCTTCAGTTGAATGGGGGCAGGGAAGAGGGAAGTTGGGACAACACATGATTTATCTATATAACAAAGTTTCTAATTAACATGAAAATTTTCATATATATATATATATTTCCAAAATCACAGGTCATATCCATTAACTAGTAACACTTGAGACAATTAGAGGGTGCCTTATTTGAAGGCAAAGATCCATTGAGTAAAACTATTTCTTTTGAAGTAGAGATCAGTGAACACTAGCTGTCCTCCCCTTCAATTTCTAATAAAGGAATAGAGGAAATCAAGGTGAATAATATGAGATTCTGAATGGATTTTAAGAAAGTATGAGGAAAACGGAGAATCCAAGAGAATGCCATATGATTGAATAAACTGAGTGGTTAATATTTCTGACTTTAGCATTGTTTTCAAAGCTGGCAGCTCTTCTCTGTGTCCTATTTCACATGTTTCCTTTAGCCTCAACTATCACTGATATTCTGGAATAGTGTGATGGAAATTTTGTGGAATCTTATTCTAAAACTGTCTATGGAAAAAAGAAAAAACATGACTCAGCCACAGAGCTTCATCCCACAAAAAGAGACACAATCATGTCTTCCATTTTACCACATTCTCTGACAAATGAAGACCAAGAATCAGAGATATACACAGTGTGACTGAAGGGCATTTTGAAGAGCATGAATATTCAGATAATCTCAAATGCACCATTTGTGATGGTGCTGTTCAAGTGGGATAATTACCCCACCAAACACCATTTGCTTTTGAAAAGTAGCAAATTAAACAAAGATATATTTTCCTAGAAAAAATAATAGTCAAAGGGCTGTGTGATTTGTGTGTATGTGTTAGTGTGTGTGTATGTGCAGTATCACATGCATGTGGGTGCACATGTATGAACAGGTACTTATGCAAATGTGTGCTCATATATATGGAGGTCACAGATAAATATCAAGTATCCTCCTCAAGTCACTCTACTAATATTTTGAGGCAGGGACTGTCACTGAAGGGTTAGTAAGATACAAAGTTACTGGGGTAAGTTAACACCAGTAAAGGCTTAGAAGCGAGGGAAATTCCTTTTCACTGGAAATATTCCCTCAGGCCATAGGCCCAATCAGAATATGTGCCACACAGAAACCACAGTCCCAAGACCACAAAACAAGCCCAGAACTTACAAGTAGACAAACTTGACCTTAGAACTCTAATTATCTGGCTGGGCCACCAAGAAAAGCCTGACAGCAAGGGACATGACCTTGTTCTTGTTTTCTTTCTCCTATTCCACATTTTTGCCTGCTTCTTTTACTCACCCCTAACCCAGTAAACCCCTGCCCCCGGCCCGCTTAGCTGTATCCTGGCTGCTGCAGCCTCAAACCTTGCTGAGAGGCTGCCAGGCCTTCTCTGATTTTTAATAAAAAGCAGTCTATTACACTAGAAGTCAATTGCTTTCTTTTAATTTCACGTTGGTTCCTGGTCCTGGTTCTGGTCCCACACTCTCTAAACCTAGAGTTTAGCAATTTGGCTAGACTAGCTAGCCAGTAAGCCAAGAGAGTCCCCGTCTCTGTGCACCCCCCCACTCTGTGCCCCCATGCCAGTGCCAGGATTACAGGTGTGTATCACCACAGATGACATTTTATGTGGGTGGTGAGGATCCAAAATGAAGTCCTCACATTTTCACGGCAGGCACTTTATCCATTGAGATATCTCCTCAATCCTGGCTATATTATTTGTTGAAGATAAATTTACTCTTACAGATTCTACCAGGCCTGGAAGGCAGAGGGTTACATTCCCCTAGTCCTAGTGTAGGCTTCCCTAGAAGCAGCAGGCCTTACATAAGTCAGATCTGAAACAACCACAGATGGCCTTTGTCAAAGGGACGTAAAGGTTTCAAAGTGGACAACATTGGCTGTAGAAGTTCTTTAACTTGTTCTTAAAGACACACTGTTCTCTCTGTTCAAGAACTGTGATAATTGGCCAACACTTTTCATAGACTAGTTCAGTTCCTTAGCAACAGTGAGCCTTCAAAACGCTGTATGCTTGCCCTTGCGTGAAGGTGCAGACACATGCTCGATTCCTCAATTATTTTTCTAATTTTGGAGACACTTTGGAGCATACCAGGGGACATTGCTGTCAGATATTCACATGCAGGTCTGTGAGCATGTGTACAGATTGGTTTTATTTACAGGAAGAACCAATGTGCAAAACCCAACCTCACTTTTTCCTTCACCTTGTTTTTCTCCTGCATAGGAAAAAATTAATAATAATAATAATAATAATAATGATAAAGCAATAAGACTGTCCTATTTCCTAAGGACCTCATAATAATAAAAACTGATAATAATAATTATTATCTATACTATTATCTATCTATTATGATGATGATGATGATTATTCCAAGAAACATGGGCTGATTACAGAAATAAGATAATGCATGGGTTTGAGAGAATAAACCATGGTTCTTTATTTTATTTTTTTTTTTTTTTACTTCAACCTCTGAACACTGAGGGAAAATAAATGAGGTATATGGAGGGAAACGTTTTTCAACAGGAAGTTCAAGTTGAATGTTTCTGAAATGTCTGATGCTTCCATTATAGGCCCCAATTTTATTCACACCTCAAGTATGATCTCATTTCTAAAGGTTTATATGCTTACTTTACTTCTAAGTTAATTTTTTTTTTTAATTTTAGGAAAAACCAGACTGAACTACTAATGTCCCTTGTGGTAGTAACAATGCTACCTTAATTATGTTGTTAGTATGTAAGTTATGTAAGTTAATTTTTTTTTAATTTTAGGAAAAACCAGGCTAAACTACTAATGTCCCTTGTGGTAGTAACAATGCTACCTGATTTATGTTGTTAGTAATATGAATAATGGTTTATGTAAAGTGATCTTGTGAATAGTATGGGCTCCGTATCCATATAATATGTGTGTTCATATAGTATCTCTCTTATATAGAGTAACTATAAAAGCTATCTTTAAATCAAAGTTCTGAATACTCAACCCCACATTTATCATAACTTTACAACATGAAAATGTTTACTTTATATAAATGTGATGATAATTGATTTACAAATAAATGCTGAAGAGCTCACTGTGAGACAGACACTGCACTCTATATTGGGAATGTGATATTAAATAACAAAGGAGTATTCATTGAGGAATTTATACCCTGTGTAAGAGAGATTGGGCAAATAAGTATGTTGCATGCTAATTAAAATTAAATAATAAACACAGGCATACATATCATTGTCAATGGTGGTCAGTGCTAGGCGGTGCCAGGAGAGCACAGAGGGAATAGGGATGGGGTAGAGTGCCTTTTCAGGTGGCACAGTCTGGATAAACCCCCAAACAGCCCCTGTTGAAGGCAGGGGCTCAGATCTAGTCTCACATGTGAATCCATGTCCTAAAGCTAGTGCTGAGAAAGTAAATGACACCAGCCAAAAGTCAACAGTGCCAGGGATGTAGAAGTGTTGAAGGAGTCAGTCAGAACTAAAGACAGCACATCCATCTTGATGCATGCTCTGTTCCAACCTTGAAAATGTAATTTAATTTTCCATTTTAGTAAGGTAAACATGAGAAGAAAAAGAGTCACTAAGCAATATATATATATATATATATATATATATATATATATATATATATATATATATACACATAGAGAGAGAGAGAGAGAGAGAGAGAGAGAGAGAGAGAGAGAGAGAGAGCTCATGGTGGCTCATACTGACAATCTCAGCACTGAGGAGGCTGAAGAAAGTGGATGGCTACAAGAAGTTTGGGGCCATCCAGGGTTTCATACCAAAACTCTGTCTCAAAAACAAGCATCCAAAAACTGAACAAAAACAGAGCTCTGTGGATTTCTGTGGTAGTTTGAATAGATGTTCCCCAATATATTCAGTGTTTTATTAGTTTATAGTTTGCATCTGCCGCCACCTGGCTGGAGGCAGTGTCACTGGGCAGATCTTAAGGTGTGGCAATGGGTTTGAGATTTCAGTCTAAAGATATACAAAGTGTGCCTAGCTAGAGTACCTGAGGTGTGCTGTGCTGTGTGGCTTTTGGCTTTTGACTTTCTCTCTGCTTGGTCCTGTAAGAGCAGGCCAGCTTCTTCTGCCATTATGGAACTTCCCCTGGATCTGTAAGCTTCAATAAATCCCTTCCACCATAACTGTGCCTGGTCTGGAAGTTCATCTCAGTGAACCTGAAGCTGTCCGCTACAATTTCTCTCCACAATTCTTTCAGCTGAGAACACACTGTAACACTGGTGACATGGGATATCCAAACTGCAAAATCACAGTGGCTGATAACACACTGTGTTCCCTCATTCCCCTATCACTAAAGAATATTTCAGTGACAAATTAATTTTAAAATTCAACTTATTTCCTAGTTGATGCATGGTCTATGAATTCTTGGTATTTTCTCTGGTGTAGTGTCTGTGTTATCTGTTAGAGTGGCCCTAGCACAGAGGCAAGGACACCCCAGTGGCATGCTGGAGTGACTGAAAGTAGCATCATCAGTGACTATATGAAAGTAATTGGATCTATAGGACCATTAGAAGTGAACAACTTTTTATCATGAAACTTGGGCTAACTGCCTTCTGAGTCTATTGATCATGTCATTCTTGCTTCATGTGCCTCAGTTTTGCCTGAGAGTTGATAACAAAGGACCTCATCTCATACCAGTATTTTCATAAGGAACAGTCAAAAAATAACACAAAGAATCAAGGACACCAACCAGAGAGGAGAAAACTGTCAATCCATAGCAACAAAAAGTTTTGCATGGTGACTTACACATGCTATTGATATAAACTAAATATCTAATTTTCGGGTCACATCTTTGCTCTTTCAACCTTCAAATATCATTTTTAGTATAGGTCATTTCTGTTTTCCCCCAGAACAGTCATTAATCCGTTCTCTGACCAGCAGTGGCTAATCTAATTAGCTGAATACAGTAGTAATGAGGCTGTGATCATACATCCCCAGAGACAAGCTTGTTAGCTTCCACTTAATCCAGCACAACAGAAAAAAAGTGTCTATAATGACTTGGACACAGTAATAAGATATAAAATCAATAAGGTCTGTCCCTTTTCCTAAGGACCTCATGATATGATAAGATGATAGAGACATAAATATGTGTCATAGGCAGATGCTGGGCAGGCTGACAGAGTGGGCTGAGAAGAGATGGGGTGAGGAGCACTTTGTAGCTAAAAGGAGCCAGCAGAGGGTGGAAGGAGAACTGGGGCCTGTAGAGACATTCTTCATTTACAAAATGGCATGTTATTCTATGAGCGTGGTGTTATTTGGCTATTTTACTAATCTGAATTTGGCATCTACGTCCACGGAGCAGGCTATAAGCTACACAGGGCAGAAACTACATGGAAAGCACATGCTATGGGAATGCTCCATGTTACCAGGGTGGAATGGCATGGCTGTATAAGAATGGAGCTCTGAGTTAAAGCAGAACGACAATCACTGGAGGGAGAGTGGCTATGCTGACAGAGTTGCTATTAACACAGACATGAAGCTCTACCAAGACAATCCTATATAGCTCAAGGAAGTTCTTCCAGGGAAATTACAGGGAGGCACAACAGAAGAAAGGGTTGGAGTGCCACAGGAACAACTGGGGAGCCTGCCTTTCAATATGCTGAAAGGGGCATTTAGTTTCATTTTGCTATCTATTAGATACAATATAAGTATTTTCAAATGGGAGATCTTTATTTTATTTTTCCAATCAAGACTTTAAAAATATCAAAATAGGGCTGGAGAGATGGCTTAGCGGTTAAGGAGCCTGCCTGCTAAGCCTAAGAACCCAGTTCCAAGCTCCAGGTCCCACGTTTAGCCAGATGCAATGTGACACAAGAGCACAATGCTGCACTTGACCACAAGGGGGCAGACACATCTGGATTTCATTCACAGCAGCTGAGAGACTGCTGGTGTGCCCATTCTCTATCTGTCTCCCTCTCCTTCTCTCTCTGTCTGTCTCTCTCTGTGTATCTCTCAAAAAATAAAAAAAATATATCAAAATATTTACATAGGGCTGGAGGGATGACTTAGTGGTTAAGGGGTTTGCCTACGAAGCCAAAGGACCCAGGTTCAATTCCCCAGGACCCATGTAAGCCTGATGCACAAGGGGCACGTGCATCTGGAGTTTGTTTGCAGTGGCTAGAGGCCCTGGCATGCCCATTCTCTCTCCTCTTTTCTCTCCCCGCTTGCAAATAAAAAAATAAAATAAAAATATTTAAAATATTTACACAATCCCTGCCCTTCTTTGTCCTACCATCTCTCTCCAATGAAACCCCTCTTCATTTTTATTATTCTTCTATTTAAATGTCTTTTTTTTTTTTTGTCATCCTCTGTCACGCATTCCAATTTGTTGATGATCCCAAAATTGTGCAGGTCTTGGGGAGCCTGAAAGATGATAAATACAATGACTATTTTGTGCCTGGAAGACTATATTCCAAAGCACTCCTCCTCATCCTCTGGCTCTTCCATTCTTCCCATCACCTCTTCTACTCTCATTTAAAGGTGAAGTGTTAGGAGTAGAGACAGTAACCCAAACACTTGGCAGTGTGTGGAATGGCCCATGGGAACAAGATGACCTAGCTCAGGGATCAGTTATAACAGAAGATCTCTTCAGTGCAAAGCCCTCATCCCAGTACTATAATATAACACATGGCTTGGAATGCTGAGCTCACAGGGGCATACTAACTCTCCACTGGGCTGCTTTCTGAAGCCTATGCCCTGTGCACCCTCATGGTCAATATGAAAAAATAAATTATCACCATAATCCCCTGTCTTAGAAATCACCAAGGTCAATTGGGGCTTGAAGTTAGTAAGATGCACTTCAAATTCTAGTCTAGACATCTCACCATGCTAATGTCTGAATCCTATAAACTCTATTTATATAAATGAGGTTACCTGCACCTGGCTGTACATAGAGGTGGAATCCCTCTGACACAGGAAACAGGAGAACAATAGGCGCCAGGAAACATTCTCATAACCTTCTTTCACACACTTGTGTCTAGGTTTCCATCTGTCTTATTAATAAATATTCAGTTTTAATTAACATACTTATCTTTTAGACAGTGGACTGTTGGAAACTGTCCTCAGACTGACTTGAATTCAAATAATAAAGCTCTGTCATAGGCTTCATTTTCTTTGAATAATGTACAAATAATGCTGGAATTAATATTTAGATTTCATAAAAGTGATAAAATATTTCTGAAGAAATAACAATAATTCAAATAAAAGCCAGAAGAGTAATATTTTTACCAACTTAAAAAAAGTGAGCTCTTTTCAGAAAACTACAGCTCAAAATCTCCTGCAATTACAATACTGACTATAACTGAATCTGTCCATTCATCCTGAACACATCAGTCATTCATTTGGATTATGTTTTAGTAAGGTTTTATTGTCAACATTAGAAAGAGCTGAAGCAACTTTCATTAAACGTAGTCTCAAAAGCACAAAGCAATTAAGAATATCCTTCCTCTGCTTTAAAAGTTCACATTTATAGTGAATGTATATGCTGGGTGTACTCATGACTCACATCATCCATGAAGTCATAGGGCACCATTACAGGGCTACATTCCACCAATTTGCATGTGAACACACCTGAGTTCTATTTTCTCATGAAAAAGACAAAATGAATGTTATCAACAAATGACCATAATTTTTGTATGATGCCCATGACCCTTGCAACTCTAACTGCCATTACAAATGACATTTAATACATTCCAACTTTGCTTTCAACAAAGAAAATTTCTGAATAGCATGTTTCTTTCTTATTATGTTGTTTTTTACTCGTATTTCCAGCAACAATGTTTGTGTTGAATAGGTTCAATTTGCATATCTAAAGCATGTGTTTTCATGATGTAGACCACAAGGCCCTGCAGAGGGATCCTTTCAAAGGCTTTGTAAAGTCAAAGTTATTGTACAAAAATATTGAAGGTGAAACACGGTCTTTTCCCTGTGTTGCCACTGCAAAATTAATAATGGGAAAAATAGATGATGATTCAAATAACAGCAGCATGCTCTGTGGGCCAGGGCCACGGCCACTGAAGACAATATTTGGTGAAGTTGGAGAGGTTTTGGAGTTTAGTGAACATATCCATTGAGTAGAATCCATCTCGAGTGCCAATTGAGACCAGAGAAGTCAGTCATGAGGAAAAGCACATTATATTTCGTTTGTGAGGCAATGGGTGGTTGTTTTCTCCACTGAACTCCTCTTTATTTGAAAGCATTATTGACAGATTTTCATTGATGACAAGATAGTATTAATCAGACACTTTCTTTAAAACATGTCTTTTACTTCAAAGAAAATAGCTGATAGGATTTTTAGACAAATGTGCAAAAATTAGAAAATTAGAAAATTGTTTTCTACCACACTTGGCTTGACAAATTTCCAAATTTGTTTCTGATTAGATGCTTTCAATATCAATAAGTGTGGTTTCAGAGTGGAACAAAAAGAGACTACAAGGATTGGGGCTGGAGATGTAGGTAAGTGGGAATTGATGCAGGGGATATAGTAATAGGTACTTGGGACTGGCGATATTGGTAAATGAGAGAGTACTTGGTTAGCATGAACAACTTTGTTCTTGTTCCTTAACACTGGAAATAAGATTTACAAGAAAAGAAACTATCACTTTTCAAGGTAACTGGAAATTATACCTAACAATGGACAATACATTCTCAGCTATAAGCAGTGCCAATTAATTTAAAAGGGTTCAAGCTTTACATGATATATTCTCTGAACACAAAAGCTGTCAAAAATTACTTATATATTTTCAAACTTACCCATGGGTACTGGGGAATCAAACTGGGGCCATCAGACTTTGCAAGCAAGTAACTTTAACTGATGAACCATCTCCCCAAAGAATACTTTAAAGTAACCATGGGAAGAAAAGTATTGTAAGGGAAAATAGAATGTATTTTGAACTATACAAAAGTGAAAAAAAATATAAAAATTGTTGAGGTGAAGTCAAAGTGGTTCGTAGAGAGAGATTTATAGCTGACATACCCTATATAGAGTAATGGAGAGACGGGGAAGAAAGAACTTAACCTAAACTTAAAGAAACTATAAAAAGAATAAATAAGGTCCATTATAATCAAAAGAAGAAAATGCAATGACATAAGAAAATTGATGAAATAAAAATAAATCTATGGAATTGGAGTTGAATAAAGCAATAGAGAAACATGAAATAGAGAAACATAAAAGTGAAAGCTACAGTGTGGCAATGTTTTGGAACTGCCAAATAAGTCAATAAATTAAATCTAAACAATTGTGAACATAGGGAATTGGACTGTGATACCAGTACTGGTTTAAAATATATGGAAATGAAAGCAGCCTGGATGTCTAGCAATAGGTGACAGGATCATGAAAATGTGGTACATATATGCAACAGAATTTTACTGAGTTATAAATAATAAAATTAGGAAATAATAATAATAATAAATTCAGGAAAAAATTGATGTTTCTTGAAATCTTTTATTTGTATGCATGTCTGTTTCTACGTGTGTTGTGTATAGTGAGAAGGGTCTCTTGTTGCTGCAAGTGGATGCTCATCCAACTTCATGTGGGTGGCTCTGGAATTGAAATTAGGCCAACAGTCTTCGCAAGCAAGTACCTTCAACTTTCAGAGGAAAATAATTTTCAGAAAAAAATTATTATCCAAAGCAATATAACCCAGATTTTAAAAGAGAAATAATTCATTGCTCTTTCATGTGCAGATCCTGGCTTTTTCTCTCTTTTATTTATGTGAGAGAGAAAGGGAGAAAGAGAGAGAATGGACATGCCAGGGTTTTTAGCTGTTGCAAACAAACTCCAGATGTGTGAACCCCCTATGTGCATGTGAGACATTGTGCACCTGGCTTATGTGGGACTTGGAGATATGAACATGAGTTCTTATGGTTTGAAGGCAAGCACCTCAGCCACTAAGCTATCTCTCCAGATCCTAGCTTTTAATGTATGTGTGTGTAGGAAGTTTATGAAACTAAGGAGGAGACTATGAGAAGGGGAAAAAAGTATTGAAGGAAGGAGGAAAATCATAGAACATTTATGTCATAAAGGCAGCAAAGGGACTGCAGGGGTGGGAGTGTGGAAGGCAGCCAGAAGATGGGCAAGGAAAGGGGAGGAGAAGGATAAACAGTCAAATTATGCTTAAAATTTCCATAATGAGACCATCTAATTCTTTGCATGTTACTTATAAAATAAAAGTATTACCTGTAAAGGATATTACTTGTATAAATTATCTATAAAAGGATATTAATTGTATAAATTTTTTAAAAGAACTGATAGTATGGGCAGGGGATATTGCTCAGTCAGTAAAGTGCTTGTCATGTAAGTGTGAGGGCTTGACTTTTGGGTCTCCAACATACATAAAATCTTGGTGTGATGGAGTGGGCCTGTAATACCAGTCCTGGGGAGACTGAGGCAGGAGGATCCCTAAAGTTTGCCATCTAGCTGTTGTAGTTTGAATGTATGCCCCTCATAGACTCAGGTGCTTTTTAAAAATTTATATATTTATTTATCTATCTATTTATTTATTGGGAGATAGAGAGAACTAGAGAGAAATGGGTATGTCAGTGCCTCTAGCCACTGCAAATTGACTCCAGACTCATTTTCTACCATGTGGATATGACTTATATGAGTTTCTGGGGAATCAAACCTGGATCCTTAGGCTTCACATGAAATACCTTAACTCCTAAGTCATCTCTTCATCCTGACTCAGTTGTTATTTTTGTTTGTTTGTTTGTTTGAGGTTGAGTCTCACTCTAGCCCAGGCTGACCTGGAATTCACAATATAGTTTCAGAATAGCCTCAAACTCATGGTGATCCTCAAAACTCTGCCACCCGAGTGCTGTGATTAAAGGCATGCACCACCACACCTGGACCTCATATGTTTTCTTAAAGTTTGTAATTTGGACCCTAGAGTCTAACCCTAAGGTGTCACTAGGGGAAAGATCTGAATTCTAGTCCAAAGTTATAAGACGGAGTAGTCTGAGCTCTGGCTGGGTCCCTGTTGCTTCCTGGCCATTTGTGGTTGCTGCTTTTACTATTTGCTGGCTAGTGATGGTTTCTCATTGTGTGGATGTATGGAAGTAGCTTCTTGTACTACTAATGGAACTTCCCCCTTGATCTCTAAGCTTGAAATAAACCCCTCCCTTTTATAAACTGTTCCTGGTTTGGATGTTCATCCTAGCAACATGAAGCTAATTTACAACAGTAACTATTATAGACAAAATGAGCTCTAGGTTCAGTAAGAGTTTCTGTCCCAAAAAAATAAGTTGGAGAGTGACTGAGGAGGACACCTGATGTTGACTTCTGATAGATATAGGAACAGGCACATATGCATACCAGAAATATATATATGCAAAAATATCACTCAAAGTAAAAAAATATATATATAAATAGTAGTGTGTAACATTTTGTTCCAATAAGTTTGTCAATTACATGAAATTTCAAGTTTCTTTGAAAGATACAAACTATAAAAGTTCATTTGGGCAGGGGAGATGGCTTAGTGGCTAAAAGGCTTTCTTGCAAAGCCTGCCATCCCTGGTTAAATTCCCCAGTGCCCATAGAAAGATATATGTACAAAGTAGCACATGTGTCTGGAGTTCAGTAGAAACAAATATAAAATAAATATAAAAAGGAAGCATATAAGTTAAAAAAAAGAAATTAACAATATAATTAAACAGAACTTTTCATAAGAAAATCCCAAGTTTTGATAGCTTCATTAGTAAATTCTCTTATCATTTAAGAACATGAAATTAAGAACATGAATAAGAAATTAAACAATAAGGAAGAGCATTTCACAACTAATTTTATAAGTATTATTCTTACAGTAAAACCAAACAGCTTTAGACTATATGTTTGAAAAACATGTAGCATTTATGCAAATTTCTCACAAAAGTAGATGTAAAAATCCTTAATAAAATTTTAGCAAGCCAAATCTCACAATATGTAATTAGGGTAATGAAAGGCTGGGTGGGGTATAGCTTAATGATACAGTGTTTGCTTAGAAGCATGAAACTCTCATTCCATACCATTACTGGAAAAGGAAATTCCATATTACAATGGATACAACATCATAAACACATTCATTTTCACTCCAAATATGAGATTATCGATTTTAAAAGTCTATCAATTCATGACATTAACAAATTACTCAAACCAAATGTCATCACAATACATATAGAGAATGGTTGTAACAAATTCTTAAATCCATTTGCATTTAAAAAATCCCAACAAATCTAAAATAGAATGTGGTCTTTCAACCTGATAAAGGTCATCTATGGAAAGCCTCCCACTGATAACATACTCATTACTAAGCCAGGATTTTGCCCTCCACCCCCCAGAAATAAATCCTTGATATCTCCCAGTTCCACTCAAGCTTGTAATGCAGGTTCCTCTCTGTTCAATCAAGCAAGGGTAAGAAACAAAATCTGGAAAGCAAAAGTTTGAAGTCTTTTGATTTGCAGAGTTGTCTAAGGATAAAGTTCTAGGAAATCTAAGAACAACATCAAAAAGTGATTTGGATTACCTTTCCAGTCATTTCCTGGGGGTTACATTTTGATTGCTACCCACTTGGAGGAGACATTAAATAACACAGATTCCCCAAGAAATTAAAACAATGGGGGCAGATTCCTTTATTCACTAATTGGCCATATCTTTCCCCTGACCCTACCCCAGTAGAACCAGAGGGACCCCATAGTTAATACATATCCCAGCCTTAGACTTACCCCTAAGTAGCCCCGTAAAAGAAATGACTGTGAGAATGAAACAGAATCAGGATAGGCACATTCACCTAATATGCTAATCACAAGGTTCATTACCACTTTGTGCCAAACAGATTCATTCTTCAGTCTTCCCACTCTTTTGTTTAGTTGTAAAATATGATTATTTTCTCCAGGTCTCTTACCATAAGATGCTATTTAGAGGGGTTTGGCTTTGTTAGATATAATTTAATCCTTTGTTTTAACATGGAACTCTGAAAATAGAGAAGGGTCCTTGTGTGGCAATGCCTTGAGCAGTGAAGAGATCATGGTAACCAGGGATCTGTTCCATCATGGAAGCCTGGGGCAAGAGGAAAACCCCTTAGGAAACACATCACCATGGCATAACCTGTCAGATATAGTGAAGGTTTGGGTACATACTTTGTATGAAGAATGATATTGTAGTCAGTTCCAGTGTTTCTGGGATGAACATCCAAACCAGACACTGTTTATGGGAGGGAGTCCTTTAAGTTTACAGATCCTAGGGATATTCCAGAGATCATAGAAGAATATAGTTTCCATTCATAAATCCACGTAGAAAGAGAGACTATCACCAGCCAACAAACACCAAAAGCAGCAAACATGAGCCTGCAGCAAGCAGTACCTCTAGAGCTCAGATTGCTCTCTTATACCTTTGAGCTAGAATTTTATATTTTAAAGTCTATTCATTTTATTTTATTTATTTGAGAGAATAGCAGATATATGGGGAGAAAGAGAGAGAGAGAGAGAGAGAGAGAGAGAGAGAGAGAGAGAAAGAACAGACCAAGGCCTTCAGCCACTGCAAATGAACTCCAGGTACATGTGCTACCTTGTGCATCAGGCTTATGTGGTTCCTGAGGAATCGAACTTGGGTGTTTTGGCTTTGAAGGCAAGTGCCTTAACTACTAAGCCATCTCTCCAGCCCTTGAGTTGGAATGCTGATCTGCCCCCAAACAAACTTTTGGGCTAGATCCCAGGATCTGACCTACTGTGTCTCCTCTTCCAGCCAGGAAGCTGGAGACCCAAGTCATAATCTTTAATAACACACCTGAGTTTATGGGAGATATACATTCTAACTACCACATTCTTTCCCTGGCCTCCATAGACTCATAGCCATTTCATATTGTAAATAGTATACAGTCTAACTTCAAAGGTCCCCATTGTGTTTACCAACTCAAAAACTGCTCCAAAGTCTCAAGTATCATCTGAGATTCAAGACTGTCTGTTAACTGCAAGTCCTA
The DNA here is from genome assembly GCA_036365145.1 of Orientallactaga sibirica. Taxonomy (NCBI): domain Eukaryota; kingdom Metazoa; phylum Chordata; class Mammalia; order Rodentia; family Dipodidae; genus Orientallactaga; species Orientallactaga sibirica. Next base: position 17,117,912 of record JAEOAD010000039.1, read on the forward strand.
TAAAATCAAAACAAATTAGCTACATACTTTCAACATACAATGACGTAGAGTAAACATTTCCATTGCTAGAAGGCATAACGAGGAGAGACTGGACCAATGGAAAATCAATACCAGATGTGTAATGACACAACCATATTGTTAATCTAAGGAGAAAATAAATGATGACCTTGAAGAGCAGGGTTCATCCTTTTATCCATCTCCTTTCAAAAGAATTTGCATTTCGATCATTCAGTCTTTCCCAGGTGGAATCACCTCAGGCATCTTTCCACTGTTTCAATGTAAAACAGTTCTCTATCCTTAATGATGGAATCTGCTTGACAAAAGTTACCTAAAATATGTCTCTGTGCCAGCAACTTTAAATCTGTTTGAACTTTTCCAACTTTATTTTCCATATATATATATATACTCTACCAAGCACTTCACTCTATTACTTTCAAATTTAACCCTGATAAATCTCTTTCGGTTTGGTCAGAAGAATGCAACCAGTATGCATTCAGCCATAATGCAGTCTTTATGCCAGTAGCCCAGTTCCTACAAAGGTCTCTGTTGTCTTCCTTTTCCCTTTCAATGTCTTGAAGCAATACAATCCTCTCTGCACTTAGCGTTTTCAAACTATGATCAAAATAGCTCATAAAATTTGAGTTACCACTCTCTACAGATTCTGAAGTACAAAGTCCATATATATTCCTCCTCCAGTATACAAGTTCCAAAGACTAAAATCCACATGGTTAGATTTTTCTCACCAACACCCAACTCTCCGGTACAAATTTCTGTTGTAGTCAATTCCAAGGTTGGTGGGATGAACATCCAAACCAGACACAGTTTATGAGAGGAAAGTATTTGTTTCAAGTTTATAGATCCAGGGGAAATTCCATAGATGGTGGAAGAAACTGGCTTCCATTCATAAATCCAGAGAGAAATCATCACAAGCCAGTAAACACCAAAAAAAAAAAAAAAAAAAAAAAAAAAAAAAAAAAGCAGCACAAACTTAAATCAAGCCATACCTTCCCAGAGCTCAGACCTCTCTGCCTACCTTAGGGATGGGGTTCTGATCACTCCCCAAATGCACCTTTGTTCTGGACTCCAGAATCTGCCCTCAATGGTACCTCCTCCAGCCAGGTGGCTAGAGACTCAAGTTACACGAGTTTATGGGGCATGTACATTCAAAGTATCACTATTTTTCTCTGGATGATGAGATGGGGAGATAATTTAGAAAAGAAAGGAAGAGAGGTGGGGAGAGGGAGAGAGGAAGAAAGGTAAGAAGGAAGAAGGAAGGAAAACCTGGAAGACAAGAAGGACAGAATGGAGAGATGGAGAAAAGCAGGGAGAGAGGAAGAGAGGATGGAAGGCAAGCCCTTTATATTTGAGTAAGAATGTGTCATTTCAACTTTTGGCTTTATTTTTAAGAGCTCTTAAGAGATTCCTGGTTGCCTTCAATTGACTATTATTTTATATGATCCTGTGAATGAATACCCTCTTTGAGCCACTTTTCTTCCTTGAACTCTGGTTTAAGAGGATGTTTTAGAATACCCCCATACTGTGGCTATGTGTCAGTCCACATCATTAATAGACATTCCATTTGACTGTTTACCTAGACTCTTTTTCTAGAAAACTTCCTGAACATCAATACTGGAAGCCAACAGAAGAGTGTAGACATGCAGATATAAGAGGTAGGCCCAGAACGTTGGTACAATTTACATTCTAAAACCCCTCTCCCATCCAGGGATCAGTTTAAAGTTACCTTCAAATTAAATGAGTATTTACATAACTTTCTACTCATCTCTTTTCTCCTTCCTCCATTCCCCATACCAAAGAACACTTTGCAAAAACAAACAGACAAAAAGAGAACCTTCAAAATGAACATTTTGGTAAGAACCTCCTATCCCAGTCTATGCTCAAAGGAGCAAGATATAAGCTACTGGTCCCTGTAATAAGCCTAAGATGTTTAACATGTGCCATGCCATGGTCTCTCCTGTCATATCTGATTTTCTATTTCCTGTATACTGCAAAAGTATATACGAACACTCCAGAACCTCATGTACTGAAATCTGATCTCCATAATGAGAGTGGAACTTCAATCTCACTATAGTGTCTACAGCCAGAGACCAGGAGGTGACTGGCATAGGTAAGGAGCCTCATGATTGGATCCTATTGACTTCATAAATATAGAAGAGACCCTAAGAGGTGGAGTATTTGTACTTTTGAAATTCCAATCTTTCTCCCTGCCCCTCTCTCTCATGATGGCCACATTGCTTTGTGAGTCTTCTTCTAAAGACCATCTCCCAACATCACCCTATGACCTGAGACCTCTAGACCTATGAGCTGAAATTAACCTCTTTACTTTAAAATTCACCCAAGTAATGACACTGTATAACTTAACAGAAAATACAATAACAATACTAAATACATTATAGTGTTATACATACCAGAAACAACTGTTCTATTTCCTTATGCTCCCTAAAAGTACCATTGCTGGGGATAGAAATATGGCTTAATATGGATATTAAAATATGGATAAAGCACTTGCCAGATAAGCATGACAACCAAAGTTCAAAGCCCAGCATCTGCAGAAATGTCATTCTGGAATGGCAGCCCATCTGTAATCCCAGCCATGAGAGGAGATGGGAACTTTGGGGCAAACTGCCTAGCTAGACTAGATGAGTTCACAAAACCCAAATTCAACAGAGAGATTGTGCCATTGTAAATAATTTGGTAAGTAATCAAAGAAGTTATTTGGCTTCAACCTCTGGCTTCTACATATGCATTCATAGTGGGGCACACTCACACACCACATATATGCATGAAAAGTAAAATAAAAGAATAAAAGTAACATTGGTACTTTGAGCTCTTGGAGTACCATTCCTCTTCTCTCTCACTACTTCTCTTCAATTTTATCTCACTTTAGTTGTTTTTGTTCTCTCTCAAATAGACAAGCATAAGGAGAATGAACCATTTCTTGCTTGCTTTGGTCTTGACTTTTCAACTTACTTGTGTTGCTAATCCATCCGAGATCTTGCTTTTGGATGAATTCAGAGATACTGAAAGCCATTGCCTCTTCACCTTTGTAATCACAGCTCCACTCAGAGCCCTTCATAACCCAGGAAAGGTGGCTTACAACATCTCTGAGGAAACTGTACCAAGTACTAATAACACTAATCAATTTGATAGCTTATTTGGTCAACATCAAAACGGAGCAGTTGTAAAGAAGAAGGGATTCAGTGGAAGGGGGATTTGGGGTGAGGAAAAGAGAGGGCTGTATGTGGCGAATTTGGGGATACAGAGTGAATTCCAGGTCATCCTGGGCTAGAGTCCCTGAGACCCTGCCTTGAAAAACAACAACAGCAACGACAAACCTACCTGAAGTCAGAACCAGTTCTTCGACCATTTTCTGGAGTCCCGGGATCTGGACACATGTCAGAGACTATAGCCACACCTCCTTGAGTCACTGTAGAGAGAAGCATCATTAGAATATAGTGCAGCTATTGAGGAAACACCCAGAAAATAAATTTATTCAAGGCTCGTTCCAGCCTTCATTAATTCATATCTTAAAATGTGAATTCTCTGAGTAAAGACAGTTTAGTTACATTAAAACAAAACTTTATTCTTATTCTTGAAAATCTAAGACTTCCTCCCCAATGAAAGGATGTCAACATTCTTTGCCTTTAACACTCTCCTGTTTGAAGAGGTGGAAATTTAATTAAAAACTCATTTGTTCACAATGACTGCCCTTGAGCTGGGTCACAGTTTATAGGATCATGGGAATATGCCTATGCTTATAATAAAGAATTCCTTCATTTATTTCCCATGAATAACAATGAAGATGGTAATTATAAATATCTTTATAAGAATATTTGAATAAAATTAATTTAAGTTTTCAACACTGAATGTGCTTTTCATTGAGCAAAGTAGGAACCATGCAGTCAGTTTAAGGGGGGCAGCATCCATTCTAAGTCTCATCTGATCTCTCATTTTGAAGTGCTTTATCTGCCTCAAGAGCCAGCACCTTCTATACCCCTGAATTGTGTACTCTCAACACCACATATAATTACCTCACACAATAGTTTCTGTAAAGACCATTTGCATATTAAAACACAAAGGGATGGCTGAAAGCAGAAATGCAAACATCCACCCTTCCCTACTTAAGTTGTCTAGCTTAACCACTTTCCTCTTTCTTGCCAGATATTTGCTTAGCAGAGCACTGGTGATCCAATTCAATTTAATTGGATTTGGGGCAGCATCCATGGGAATGCTTCTGAGAGATAGTCTCCATCTGATGGAGACCTCATGGAGGGACTGGATTTTGAGAATGGGGCTTTGGCAACATCTCTGGAACCTTCAGTGGAAGCAGTAGCATGAGGGGACTCAAGAGCCAGCACCTTCTGTACCAGCACTAAGGCAGGAATCAGGCTGGCCTATATAATACAAAGAGAAAATGCAAGACCTAGCTACTGCCTGTCCACTAGAGGTTCATTCGAAAGCTAAAGACACATAAAAGATAAAAATAAAGAGAGGGTCAATTTAGAGACCCAAAGTAGGATGGAGGCTGCCAGGGGCTATGAGGAAGATGAGGCTTCAAGCTGCTATTTTAAGTTTATTTAATTCATAAGCTCAGGTGGGTGTGAGTAAATCCTGAAGAGGGATGGCAGTGACAGACGTGTGGTTGTGAATGTGATTAATGCCAAAGAACCATATGCTTATAAGTGCTTCAAACCAGTAAGTTATATGATATCTATATCTATATAGTCCCTCTCTCCACATATAAATATGTGATACATAGATATAGAAATAGTCCTCATCATAGACATAAATACAGATAAACTGTATAAGAGACAAAGACATGAGATAGACATACCCAGACACTAATATACACATAAGTATAATAGAGACACACACCTATAAATTCAGATGTGGATATATGTATACATATATAAATGTCCATCTTTTGCAAGGATTTTCCTCCAAACCTATGGTTTAGTGAGTCATGCCCTATGCTAAGGTAAATTTTCCAACTTTTGTGAATGTCCTAATAGTTACTCTCTAAAGTTGACCTCCTAAATCTACCTAGAGGTAGTGATTTCAAACCCTACTCGGGGCTGTTACTTCCATCTTATCTTACATCCTGCTGGCCCCTTCATAAAAATAGCTGCTGCCATGCCTGGCGATGATGGGTTCCCCGCAGTGAACGTTGCTCATCGTCTTCTTTCACCATTCGGTAGAACTCAGATGGGTCTGAGCCACAACACTGAGGTTCTAAAAGGATCTACTACTATTTCTTCTTCTCCTTTCTCCTTCCTCTCCTCCTTCTTTCTTTTTTCCTTATGCAACAGTAGAAAAGAAACGAGAAGAATTGGAGGTACTTATCCAAGTTTGATGAAAACATTTTGGATCCTTTAAAGGTAGCACCAAGCCTTCTCAAAACTGAAGCAGTAAGGAGACATGAAGATAACTGTTGAATATTTTTAATTCAAATTTTGGTGAACAATATCTTCCCAAATTTTATAGGTCATAACCTATAGTATTAATAAATATATTGAAATAGATTAATTTTTTGTAAATCTTAGAGTTAAGAATCACAAGGCATCTGGTAGCAACTTTTTTCTTGTTTAAAACCCAAACTCAAAGGAGAGCACATTAGGTATGCCTCACCACTAGATAACCAGAGCCAGGGAATGAACCCAAGGCTTAATCTCCCTGTAGTGAAGCACTGCAAGTTAAATTTTGGTTTGTTACTGGAATAAATAACTGGAAAAGAGTTATTCTAATAAGTCCATAACTTTTTTAACCAAGGTGGCCCTTGGGATTCATTTATAGCGTGTATTCTGTTTCCTTCAGGTATCTACAAATATGTTTCTGCTGGGTTAACATTGAGACAATGCTTAACCATATGTCTTTGGCAACATGCCAATCAAGTAGATTGTTATAGAGAATTGTGGTTGAAATTCTTGAGCCTGGTGCCTTAGACCACTCTGCTACCTGGTCTGTGGCTGAAATATTTTCCCCTTTAATATTTTTATTTATTTATTTACTTGCAAGCAGAGAGAGATAGAAGAGAAACAGAGAGAATTAACATGCCAGTGCTTCCGGCTGCTGCAAATGAATTTCAGATGCATACACCACTTGGTAAATCTGGGTTTATGTGGGTACTAGGGAATCGAACCCAAGTCATCAGGCTTTTCAGGCAAGCACCTTAACCGCTAAGCCATCTGAAATTCTTGAAGAGCATTATCCCATTCCATCTGTGACCATTCATAGCCTTTCAAAGGCTATGAGTTTAGGGGACACTATAGCCAGCCAACTTTGAGCTGGAATCATTTTTTTTTCAAGGTAGGGTTTCTGAACTGGAATCATTTTGAAAGAAACAAGTAGTGTAGTGACATTTTTTCTTCTGTATTTAGGAAGTACAGAACTGCTTCTCTGAAAGGGAAAAATGCTGGGTGTTTCTTTTTTTTTGGTGCATTTGGTTATTTTGATGAGTTTCCTTTTGAGAATCACAAGGATTTTCACATCAGTAAATACATCCTGAACATTCCCTCTTCTTGAACCAGTAATGTGATAGGTCTGTTAACATTTCCCTACTGCAATAACTTCTTAAATATTGCTGGAACAGGCTTATGTTCATTAGATATCACACCAGCCAATTCCACAAATATAACAGAACCCTTCCCACTCTCCTTTGTTTCAAGTGAGCATTTGAAGTCTCTGCCTGAGGTCGATTTTCATGAACCAGTATCCAGAAATGCTTCAGAGGCTCCACAGAAATAAGTAAATAAGAGTTGCTGACATTACATGAGGATTTTTCTTTTAGTAGTGAAATACTGGGGGAAAGGGGTTAAAGGCATATTTACATTAGAAAAAAAAATTGCTCCAATCACATTGCTTTTATAGGTATTATTCAGGATTTCATATTAATAGATTTCCAATTGGACCTGCAGAATTTGCATTCCTGTGAGAACCAAGACTGAGCTTTCCAAGCATCTAAATTGTGCCCATGTTATCTTTTCTAATTAAATATATTAATGTGATGTGTATGAAATATAGTGTTTGAATGTCTTTATATTAATATTTATATCTGTTTTTTTCTCATGTTATATTCTGTTGTCAGTATTTATATTCTGTTTTCAGTACTGTTTATAGAAATTTAAAATTTAAAAATATCTTTTATACTCTAATATAGTTTCTTCAAATACAAATCTTCTTGAGAATGTAAAAAGAAAATTAATGAGTCTTTATTGCATAACAAATGAAGACTAGTTGGCTGGCATCCAAAACTGTCAATCTTTCCAAGATAATTGGCTCCCAGTACTATTTTGCTACCAGAGGGGCAATATTCAAGTATTTTTTTATATGTTACTTAATATTAATAGTTGCCCTTCTAATCCATAAATCCCTCTGGACAGGAAATGTTCAAAGAGAAAATATTTTTCTTTATGTATCTTCAAATTAAACCAAGGTATTTATTTGCTGCTCAAATGAAATGAAAAAAAAAAAAAAAAGGAACATAGTCTAGAATAAAATCAGTGTAAGTGAGCTGAACAAAATTAATGTCAATGACCATTTGACAGAAGCCATCAAAATGTAGCCAGGGGCCACAGCCAACCCTTTCCCTCCAGTCTCTGTGTGCATCCCAGGACTATGGATTTAAGAATCATGAATTCTTTTCAGGGTTCATGTAAAGACTTTATACAATGCACATTTTCATGGTTCATGAGACCATTTGACAGAAATGTTTGCATTACTTTGCAAGGGAGCTAAAGTACTAGCTCAGAAATGTGAAAGGGGGCCGGGCAGATGGCTTAGTTTTTTTAAGCCATTTGCTGGCAAAGCCTGACTACTAGGGATTAATTCCCAAGCCACGCATAGAAAATCAGATGCAAAAAGTGGCACAGGTGTCTGGCATAATTTACAGTGGCAAGAGACCCTGGTGAAGCCCCAACAACACACATGCATACCAAATATGTGCAAAAAAAAGTTAAAATAGAAAGAAAAAGAAGGAAAGGAAGAAATATGAAGGGAAAAAAATCAAAATCTCAATGCTGATTTAAGTAATATACACATAAGTATCTATCTATCTATCTATCTATATATATATTCATTAAATATATTTAAATATTAACATATTTTAACAAATTTTATATAAATTTCCTCCAGACACATATCATATAAGTATATGATATTTAAATTTATATATTCATACAGTTAATTAAATACACATATAATTTAACACACATAAACTATGATTTAAATATTTTATTTTTAGAAATTTAATATTAAATATAATGTGATTAAGTCATGAGTTTCTTTTTGTTAATTCTTAGCTTGTTATTATTATTATTATTATTATTGGTTTTTCAGTTTTCAGTTTTTCAAGGTAGGGTCTCACTCTAGCCCAGGCTGACCTGGAATTCACTATGTAATCTCAGGGTGGCCTCGAACTCATGGCAATCCTCCTACCTTTGCCTTCCGAATGCTGGGATTAAAGGCATGCGCCACCACGCCTGGCAATTATTAGCTTTTAAAAATAAGAAATGCTAATTATCTAAATTATCAGTACTCAATGAAATTTTCTGATGCAGTTTAAAAGTGGCTTTAATTTTTTATTTTAGAAAATTGCAATAAAAATATAATGAACCATTAATTAATGTATATAGTTATTATACCACCTTTATATGGAGTATTTATAATAAAAGAATAGCAACTTATTAAAATTTGTCTTAAAACTTATATAAATAGTTATAAATATGCAAGCAAACCTAAATTCATAATGATATTTATTTATACAATGATTTAAATATGATTATATAAATAACAATGTTAATAGATAGTGTGTTATACAGATGTTTATCATATATTTTCACACTCTAATAAGTAATTTTTAAAACATTTTATTTTTATTAACTTGAGAGAGAGGGAGAAAGAGGCAGATAGAGAGAGAATGGGCATGCCAAGGTCTCCAACTGCTGCAGACAAACTCCAGAGACATGTGCCACTTTGTGTATCTGGCTTGAGTAGGTCCTGGGGTGTCAAACCTAGGTCCTTTAGCTTTGCAGGCAAATGCCTTAACCACTAAGCCATCTCTCCAGCCCTAATTTAGTAATTTTTGTCTGCATGTGTAGTATGTGTGGTACGTTGTGGATGAGATGTGTGCGGTGCATGAAGGTGTGTGAGTAGAGGTATGTGCCCTTTGCATGTGTGCACAGGTGAGAAGTGAATATAGGGTGTCCCCATTTAGTCACTTATCTGCTTGTTTGCTTGGGATGAAGTCTCTTAATGAACCAAGAGCTTACTATTAGCAAGCACCAATGGTACTCTGGTCTCTGCTTCCCACAGGACTGGGGTCATAGATGTGCCTGGCCTCACCCAACTGCTCACCTGGATGATAGAAAATTGAATCCAGGTGGTTTCAGGTTTGGGCACTCTGAACTACTGAGTTAGCTCCCCAGCACCCTGATTTAGCAATTTTTAGAATATAAACTAGTATCTGTTAAGATAGAACAATGTGTGATGAGAATACTTAGGATTCCTTTATGCAGTTTCAAGGGCAGAATATTAAATCATCTGAGCATTTCTGTAATACACAAGTGTTTAACATTTCAATTAGCATATCAATTAATCCAACTGCTTTCGCAGAAAACTTGTGTGTGCACTTCCTGTTATTGAGATACTTTGTTCATGTAAATGAAAGTAACTGAGATGGAAGTGCAAGCACTGCTTGCGGAGGTTGGCAGCCTTCTTGAGAACACAGCACTGTTACACTCTTGGGAGAAGCCTTGTCACCACACAGATAAGGTATGTGCTCAGTACCTTGGCTTCACAAAGTATAAGTGACTAGTTCTGTCTCCTTACAGAAGTCGGGGCATGCCACTTCTGTCCTGACATCATGGGATTTTAAAAAATTATTTGTTTATTTTTTTGACAGAGAGCGAGCGAGAGCGAGAGCGAGAATGGACACACCAGGCCTCCAGCCATTGCAAACGAGCTCCATACTCATGCGCCACATTGTGTATCTGGTTTATATGGGTCCTGGAGAATCAGAACAAGGTCCTTTGGCTTTGCAGGCAAACATCTTAACCACTAAGCCATGTCTCCAGCCCACATCACGGGTTTTTAATATATTTTATTTATTTATTTATTTATTTATTTATTTATTTATTTATTTATTTATTTGAAAGAGAGAGAGAGAGAGAAAGAGAGAGAGAATGGGCATGCCAGGGCCTCCAACCACTGTAAATGAACTCCAGATGCATTCGCCCCCTTGAGTATCTTGCTTATGTGGATTCTGGAGAGTCAAACTGGGATCCTTTGGCTTTGCAGGGAAATTCCGTAACTGCTAAGCCATCTCTCCAGGCCCAACTCACGTGTTTTTAAATTGACTGAAAAATAATATTTTAAAGTTATGTATTTAATTTAAGGTCAAAGTTATAACTCATCTCACCTCAAATTAATATCTTCAGTGCTTTAAGTATGTTTCATAAATGTGTAAAAATAATAACTAAAACACTTTTTTCTATCTGTTCCAACAAAAATGTGCCTGCTTTTGTTTTTCTAAGAAACTGTAAAATATTTATACTAAAATTAGAGAGGTAAATTATATCCTACACATTATGACCAACTCATTCATTTACATACAGTAATTCATTCCTCACAAAATTCCATGACGGTTATTTTTCCTGTTGAAGAAATGAGTGAAGAGTAAATTGGGAACTTAGTCAGCACACTCTATTTATTTAGTTAAGGGCATCATGGTTTGTTACTTCAAAGCTGACATTCTTTCTAAATTAATCTACATTTCCCTCCAAGATGGAGCTTTCAAAGAAATAATGATAGTTAGAGAAAATAGGTCTAATGAAATGAGTGGTGTTTCTTTACCTCTCATTTATATTTGAAAGGATCTATGTCATATTTCAAAGAGGAGCTGCCGTGCAAGAGATTATAAAGGACAGTATGATACAAAGCATGTCATCAAACCAAATATATGCTATCATGCTATTTCTTTCAAAACAGGAGATTTTGTGTTCAACGTGTTAAAAACTAGATTAAAATCAAAATACATCTTATCTTCCACTTGAACAGACAAGTGTAGGTAAAGTCAGGAGTTGTTGGAAGGAAGACACCTAGCGAACCCCACTTCCTTTGTTTCTAGGTTAGAAGCCAAGCTCCCCAGAACTACCATTATAGCTTAACATGGTTATAGTTTTATTTTTTGCATGTGTATTATATTATGCTTTCAGATGAAAATAAATTTGTTCTTTAAAGTGAAACATGTATGCAAAGTTAAGCAGAGCCCTCCCTCCATTATGATCAGCATAATGGTGTGAAACTATCACCTCCATCACCCCCTTGTCTGTCTACACATTGGGTCAGCCATGAGAAACCATGAGCCTTTGTCAGTTAATTATAAAACTTCTCTGTATAACTTATGCATTTGAATACAGTAACCTTCTTTCCAGACTTAAGGTTTTCTTCTTTGTGAATATTGTATAGGAATTTTCTTCTGAATTGAAACATTCCCTTTTGTGGGGAGGAAGGAAGATTGGAAGACTTAAGAAGTCCACAAGTCTGAGAAAAAGCTTGCAAGACCCTGTCCTAAGGTTATATAAAGGAAAAGCAACTGCTTGAGGAGAGAATCTCTGACCAGCCAAGCTGCCTGCAGGTTGTGCAGTGTGCTCCAGCCATGTTCTATGTTCTATGAGTTGTCACCTATGCTGGGGTGGGCTTTTTGGTGATGCCACTGCCTGTGAGTATTCCATGCTCCTGTAAGCAACTTCTCACTGTGCTCTGTAAGTAACCCCAATAAGCTCATTAATTCACCCAAAGTGGTTTTAGTGTAGTCATACTTTTGTCTGTCAACTGTGCCCTATCTGGAGAAAATAGACCTGTGTTTATGTCACCCCAAGGTAAAAGTTTCAGGAGACTGTGTACTTGAGTTAATATGTCTAGAGGATGTGAGGCCATTGGTGATGAGAACTATCATGAAAGAATGTCATGATGTCAACTGCAGACACAAGGTCTCATAGCAATTCCCAGATGAGGAACAGTAGCAGAGCACTGAGAGAACAGATGAACGGAGAGGGGTGGGTGGTCTGCAGGTGCTCACTGAAAACAGAGACGGTGGACCAGCCTTAAAGAAGGACTCCAAATCACCATGTAGACCATCTTTGCTTAGGAGAGCAACATCAAGCAGGGATCCTTCCTCAAGAGCCAACAGACTCATGGCATCCAGCTGTGCTACACAAGGTTCCAAGTAAAGACACTTATCTGTTTTCCTTAAGTGTTTCTACTACTCAAAGGAATGTAAGCATAAGAGTTACTAAAACAAAGAAGAAAGGGGGAAGAAATATAGGGAATGCAGGAGAAGGAATAAGGGAAGAGAAACAAAGGGAAGGGAAGGGAATGGAAGGGGAGGGAAGGGAAGGGAAGGGAATGGAAGGGGAGGGGAGGAAGGGAAGGAGGGAGAAAGGGAGGAAGAGTAGCAGGCACATGAATGAAAAGAGGCAAAGAAAAAGAAAAGAAGGAAAGCAAAAAAAAGAAAGAAAGAAAGAAAGAAAGAAAGAAAGAAAGAAAGAAAGAAAGAAAGAAAGAAAGACATATAAGACATATATGGACATATTTTCCTTTGTCCTTTGAATTAGACTTTTCTGTTTCTTTCTGATGGTATGAACAGAATTAACAAGTTAACTGTGACAATTCCTCTTAGTCAACGTTCACTCAGCTAAAGATGGATGGACTGAAGGCCTAGCACAGACATGGTGTTAGTGTCTGACCAGCTTTCTCAGAGACCAACGTGACATCATGGAGATAATACTAAACTACAAAATGCTCAAGTGAGTAGGGATTACTGTGTCTGTAGAAAATGCTATGAGGGAAATGGAGAGTGAGGTGTGAGTGACAGCTGCAGTGTTAGCACAGAGTATGGATCTAGTCTAGGATGGTCTGAATGACATTGAGGCAACAGTGAGAGGATGGGTGGGTGTAAACAGCACAACTGGGCCCTTAGAAGGAACAGAATGAAAGCATTCAGAGAACAAAGAGATGACCAAGGGGTTATCTGGCAATGCTGGAGATGAAGTAGAGGCCAGACAGAAAATTCTCCGGAGACACCTAGAAGAGAAAATCCAGAGCACATGTGAGATAGCACACTTGGCCAGTTCTGGAGGAAGCTGGGCAGGGGAGTGGGAAGAGAGGGGATTCTCCTAAGGAGTGTGGTGAGGTTGTGACACAGGAAAAGCTGCCAGACTATCCCTGTGTTGGAGATAGTGTGACAGACTCTGATTGGCTTGTTCGGTAGACTGAGGACAATGGTCATGTCTATCTCAGGCAGCTAGGTGATAGTGGGTGCTGTGGACCTAGAATATTATGTTGAGTAAAATACAACTTCTGTTCCAATCACAGTGAAAAAATTCCATGTACTGGTGTGCTCAGGTGGCATAGCCTGGTGGCCTGGAGCAAGCTCAGAAGAACTTGATGCAGGTGTCTTTGCAGTGTCATATGTCTTCCAAACTGACAAGTTTGTAAACGAGGTGAGATCTGACAGTGAACTGAGGTAAATGAAATGTGACATATGTAAATGCTGCCTTCCCATTCAGAAGTCAGAGATGAATGCAGTGGTCTCCACATGAGGACATGAGGGGAGGATTGTGTCCACAGCTCAGTGACATAAATCCCAGACTTCCTTTCTAGCTACTTAGTTAAGTATTCCTTAATTTAAAAATAAACGATAATAGGACATATTTTTCAAACTTGATGTTTGATATTGCAAATGTATCTGAAAACATGCAATTACCCTTAAATTAAAAATGAAAAATGTCACACACATCAGTGACTCTTCCTGTAGACACAGTGTGCATTGCTTGTGATCATTAGGAATTATTTCTCAAGCATCTACTTCATGCCTTGCTTGTGACTAAGAACACATTTTTTAAATGTCATGCTGTGAAAATCACAGCAACAGAGAAAAGAATCAGTTGCATTCATTCATGATTGTTTAAGCTATGCAAAGTGACTTATTCCATCTCAGGGGGGTTCAGTGGCAAATAAGAAGTCATGTAAACATCTCCCTCAATACAAGTGTCTGTATGTCATTTTCAGTTGGTGTTATTGGCTGTGCATTGATAAAGGCTATCTGGCTGGTCCCTGCTTTGCACCCTGAAAGTTTGTCTCTTGATTTTATTTAGAAGGTGACAGCCAAGACCTTGGAATGTCCCACCTGGTAAGACTTCTTTTGCTTATTAGGTAGCTTTGGGACAAGCCTGAAAATGAGTTCTCACTTCTGTTTGATGGTGGGGGCCTTGGACATGTGACTTTGATCACATGGTATTAGAGTATACTACATAGGGTTGGAGACCCAAGTGGGTAATATGGGAATTCACTCACGCCTGTGTGAACAACCTCACCTGAATTCTGGACACCAAAACCTGGAGGATTGTCTCTTGTAGGCCATATAAATGCATGTTGTCACTCACCTCTACAGGGAGAGACCAGAGCTGCCCATACAACTCTCTTGGGAAAGGACAACCAGAAAGCAACTGGCATCCCCTGGACCACTCCATGTAGCCCTTCCCTCCTTCTACTTTAGTCTGAGTCCTACCATCAGATGAGCCAAAGCACAGGCACAATGGACTTTCTGAGTTCTTCCTCTCAGTTATATAAGCTGAGGGCTGTTAGGCCTGCTCTGAACTGCATGTCTGAGAAATGAATGCCTGGCATAGTGAGTACACTGACTGTTCAGACTACCTGGCTTAGATAAGGGTTTAAAACATATGCTTTGATCCTGAATGTAGTCTGTAGTCTATGAATGTTCCACTTGCTTGTCTTTGTCTCTCCAAAATTTCTTTAGATGATTAAAACCAACCAAACCCATTTTGTTGACCTGCCCACTACTATCTTTGACGAATGTATAGTGATGCTGGACATATAATGTGATGGGAATATGGAGGGAAATGTTCTTATGGTGTGTGTGTGTGTGTGTGTGTGTGTGTGTGTGTGTGTGTGTATTTGTGTGTGCAAGACTGTGCATTTGAGTGCACACATATCACAGTGCATGTGGAGGTTAGAAGACAACTTCCACTGTCAGTCTTAGCCTTCCACCTGGCTTGAGATAGGGCCTAATATTCACCATTGTAAATGCCATGCTAGTTGGCCTGTGAGCCTACAGGAGGTTTTCTTGTTTTTGCATCCTTTCTCTGGCATGCTGGAATTATAGATGTTTGCCACAGCTTCTGTGGCTGGGAATCCAAACTCAGGTACTCACAATTGCACAGCAAGAGCTTTATTACACCAAGCCATCTCCATAACCTCTGCAAATGTTATTTTTCTTTAAAAGAATCCTTGGCACAGGGCTGGAAAGAGGGCTTAGTGGTTAAGGTGTTTGCTTGCAAAGCCAACCCAGGTTCAATATCCTAGGACCCACGTTAGCCAGATGCACAAGGTGGCACGTGCATATGGAGTCATTTACAGTGGATGGAGACTCTGGAGGGTCCATTGTCAATCTCTCCCCCAGCCCCTCTCTCTCCCTCTTTCTCTGTCAAATAAATGAATTACAAAATAAAATATATAAAAAAAAGAATCCCTAGTACAGAGACCTTTTTCTTCTCAGTCTTCATCATACAGGGATGGAAAGTCTAGGCAGCTGTCTTACATCAATGGTGGGTTGAACTGACTCAAGATAGGTATGAGAGAATGGGATGGGGGGAGTTTGAAGACTGTGTTTCCAGGACCCAGTAAATGATTCTCTGAAACACCTTACTTCCAGATCTCTAGTTTTAGATAATAATATATTTTCTTCATTATTTACCTATTTCTAAACTATGTTTTTGTGTGAGACAGTTTTTCATCTCTGTTACCAAAGTTGAGAAAAACAACTCAAAGAATTATTTGGCTCACAGTTTCAAGAACTTCCTTCATGCCTGGTTAACTCCAGTGTTATTAAGACCTGAAACACCCCTGGTGAGAAAGGAATGGTAGAGCAGGTCTGCTTCCCTCAGGACAGCCAGAAAGCAAGGGGGAGAAAAGAAGGAGCCAGCATCAAGATAAGCCCTCTACGGGAATGTTCCCAGCAACCTTCTTCCTTTATATTTCCATACCTTCCAGTTCCACACTTTTGCATGAGTCCATTCTGATTTGGAATTCATCAACAGATTAAAGCAGTGATTATCTGAGGACCCTCATAACCCAGTTCTCTCTGGAAATGCCCTCCCAGATAACCCCAGAGGTGTCAATCAGACCAACAATCAAAATCAACCATCCAATACATGTGTTTTATTTGAAGCTGTGTAATTTACAGCAGAGGCATCTTCACTGAAACAGTTTGTCTCAGTTGTGAGATATTTTTAAACCAGGGTGTGTGTGTGTGTGTGTGTGTGTGTGTGTGTACAGTCCCCTATTTAATATGGATAAGAATTATATATATGTTATGGAGATGTTATGAGTGATCTCCTTAAGATCTTGATTCAAATGTCTATCCATGTTACTACCTTCAAAAAATGAATAATCTATTTGGATCTATATCTTAATACTGCTAAAGGAGGTTCATCACTGGGGCTGGGCCTTGAGATTTTATAGTCTAATCCTACTTCCTTTTCACCCTCTCTTTCTGCCTGATTTCAGTGGGAATAGCTGGCCTTTAACTCCTGCTGACATGACTTTATCATCACCATAGAACACATCTCCTTGAATCTCCTTATACATCTTTTCCTTTCATAAGTTACTTCCTATCAGGTATTTGGTCACAGAAATGAGCAAAGTAATGAATATAGCCAATATTTATTTCATTTGCTTCAGAGAAAGGGATAGGGTAAGGGTTGGGGTGGCAGAGTGGGAGAGAGATTGGGAGGGAGAGAGAGAGAGAGAGAGAGAGAGAGATCGAGATCTTGGGTGTTAGGTTTATGCTAAGAGAAAGGTCCCAGACTTGCTTCTTTCAGTAACCCAAGCAGCTCTTAACATTGAGACCTGGAGATAGACTGGCCATCAGAACCGAATCCTCACATATGTGAGGCAATCTAGGACTACAAGAAACCACAGTAGGGATATTTGCACCCCTACAGAACAGAGAGACTAGTATCTTTCTCTTGGTTGGCACTGTGTGGGAACAGAAGAGGCTCACACTCACAGGCTCTGCAGGGGGAATGCTTCCTTCTGCACATTAGAGGAAAAAGGACAGAGCTTGAAGTCAGAACAGAGAATGACTCTAGATTGGAGAATCAAGCAGATGCTGGCTCTCACAATGACTTAGTCTAGATCTTCCCTCTTCCCCTGGTATGGGCCCTGAGGCACTACTTATCACTTCTGTAACACTGCAAGGAAATGGAGTAAAGGGAATGAGGGGCCCAGGATTGCCCAGGCTGTATTTTATATCGCAGCAGAATGGAAATGCAGCAATGCAGCAAGCAGTTCATTAAGGGAAAGGCAGTTTTGTTAAAAACCTAAAGTTGTACACTGGCATTTTCCCCAACATTCTACTTTCTACTTTTCATATCACACCCAGCCCACTTCCAAGTCCCATGGAACTGAAAAATGCAAAATAATTTATTCCAACAAAATATTTGAAAAGGTTTTATTTATTTATTTATTTATTTATTTATTTATGTATTTATTTTATTTGGGGGTTTTGAGTTAGGGTCTCACTTTAGTCCAGGCGGACCTAGAATTCACTATGTAGTCTCAGGGTGGCTACCTCTGCCTCCTCCTACCTCTGCCTCCTGAGTGCTGGGATGAAAGGCATGCCCCACTACACCAGGCTTTGAAAAGTGTTTTTTAACCATTGTAGCATAGGCTGCTGGATTTGAGCAGGGAGCATGCAAGATAGAGATGGGAGGCCTTTGTGTGGGACCCCTGTGTAGGCAGCAGATTCCCATGGGATGAGCAGAATGAAATACCTTATTATTATTGCTATTTCTTGGGAAAGTTGGGCCAGTTGAGGCGGTGAAAGGAAAGGGAGAGTACAGAAATAAATAGGCACGAAGTAGAATATTTTACTCTTCATGAAGAGGGACAGAAACTGTTTTGCATCTATACTGGAGAAACACACTAGATAAGCTGCCAGTATGCTTAACTGTATGACTGGGCTAATATACAAATAACAGCACAGTTCACAAAGGGCAGCAGAAATAACAAAACATAATGAAACCAGCCAGGAGTCTGGACTCCTAGCCCCAACCAGACTATTAAGGGATATCTTATGTAACTTGATTAAAGTCACATTCACTGAAACATTTGAAACATTCTTAATCTCAGTCCTTCATTTGAAAAATCTCCACATATAAATGGAATGGTATATATCCCCTAAGTCACAAGCCAAATATATTTTATTTTCCAATGAGTTTTTACATGCATGCACTAATGTTGACATCTTGCTATTTTTCATTTTCAAACTGTCCATCTTATTTTCAGGATGATGAACTTAAGGCAAAAATTTCATTTTATTAGTCATTATTTCATCATGAAATACTTTCAGCTTCTTCAAAGGATATTCATTAACTTGTTTATTTTCTATGAACTTAATCTAAAAGCTACCAGAAGACAGGAATATATTTATTAGATTTACCATTTTACAGACAGAATCTTGCAGTGGATGAGATATAGTAGGTTCTTAGTGTTTCTTGTGATGCGTGTGTGTGGGGGATGTGTGTATGCACATGTATGTACCTGTACCACACCCCATGCACTCACTTGCAGTGAACAAGGGGAATGCTGGGTGTCCTGCTCCATCACTATTTTCATTCTTACCTAAGCTGGAGTTGCTGATCCTGGAGCTTGCTGTTTTTCATGAGTGTTGGTGATGCTCTGGTCTCTGTGCCCTACAGGTCTGGGTTTGCAGACATTCATGGGACACCAAGCTGCTTATGTGGATCCTGGGGAATTGAACTGGAGTGGTCCCTCAAGCCTTCTGAGATCCTTTGTGCTTCCACAGTAAGTGCTCTTAACTGTTGAGCAATCTATGTACCCCATAAATGTTTCTTGAAGAAGTTAAGGAATGGGTATATGTATAAAGACAATTGAAGAACTAACACACATCTGTAAGTAAAAGAATGAGTGTCTGTCCTGGGTAGAGATCCTGTCTTCCTCCTTCCCTGTCATTGTGTATTATCTTTGCTCTCAGAGAACTGACCTGTAGCTTAGGCTGGTGCAGCAATAGTTCCACCATGTGTTAGCAATGTGCTAAGGACAGCTGTGTGCAAATACTGAACAAATTCACTGAGCTGATGAACCATTCTGGAATCTAGCCTATATGTGATGAGTCTCTGTAGATTATTTAAAATAATGTCTCATATTCAGTAATTTATAACACAAAGGAGTCTAGTAACATTGTTCCCAATAACTTCTCAAAATTATGTCAGACAAATACCACTGAACTTCCTTTCTGAGTCCTCTGGCCATACATGGGTTCTTGTAATAAGTGTCAGTCTGGTGTAGTTAATTATTGGGAAATTGTGAGGATTATCATGGGAAAATACCTGTGATGGCTAATTGGGATTGTCAACTTGACTGGATTAGGAAATACCTAGGGCTTAGTGAGTCACTCTTCTGGGTATACCTGGGAAGGTGTTTCCAGAGAAAGGGAGAACTGCCCTGAATGTGTGTCCCTATACCATGGATTGGAGTACTGTACTGAATAAAAAGGGCTTTCTTCCTCAGTTTCCTGATTCACGGAGATGTGAGCAAGCCTCTTCCTGTTACTACAGACAGAAAGTTGGTCCTATGCCATGTCTACCCTGCACTATGATGGATTGTATTCCCTGAATGTGAGCCAATAAGACTTTCCTCCCTTAAGTTTCTCCTTGAGAGGTAATTTGGTCTCAGCAATGAGAAATGCAATGAATTCAATATTAAAAAGTAAACTCAATTTTATTTCTCCATGCATCAAACAATAATAGAAAACATATTTCCCATGAGCCACTGTGAGGTCAAAAGTGTCCCTGAGCATTTGGCCTTTAGCTGAGTTAAATGTCCCATTGATGACAGATGCACAGTCTGATATGAATAAGGAGGATGTCCATCTGCTGACCAGTTTATGTCCTGAAGCATGAAACAGAGGGTCACATGCCTATGGGGAAGGGGTTCAACTCAGGGAGCCATGGTAGACAGAGACAGGCTTTGGCAGTGGAGGTCTCATTGCAAATGTTTTTTGTTTTTTGAAAAATGAAGGTTATAATATTCAGTACTTAATAGTAGTCATAGATGCTAGATCTGCCCCTGGGTCTGGAGGAATAAGACAACATTATATATTTAATAAACTTGTAAAATTTGTGACATGATTTAGGTCTTTGTTCTGTTTCCATGTATTCTCGAGTGCTGAGGTTTGGGGTTGTGTGCTAAAGAGAAGCTGTGGCAGGCTTATAGGTGATTGGCTATATGAGAAGATAGGAGGTGGGTCACCATGCAGCTGAGCCAATTGTCTTTTGCAGACTTTCCATTTGGTCTCTTCTGTAAGAACTTTTAAAAAGTATTTTATGTTTTTATTAGTGAGAGAGAATGAGGCAGACAGAGATAGTGAGTATGGGTATGTCATGGTTTCCTGCCACTGCAAAGGAACTCCAGATGCATGTGTCACTTGTGCATCTGGCTTTACATGAGTAGTGGGGAATTGAACCCAGACCATCAGGCTTTGCAAGAAAATGCCTTTGACTGCTGAGCCATATTTCTAGCCCGATAAGAACTTGTTTATCCCCACCAAATCCAGGGAGTGAGTGGAGGGTTTGCTGTCACCCCTCTGCAGCTGGGGACACAGATTTGTAAGGAGAGAACCAGACTCCCAAACCAAGCCCTTCTTTGGCAACTCCTGTAACAACTTCACCCTGAGTGGGACTGAGAATTAGTGATAAAACCTGCTTGTTCTTAAAGCCCACATATTTCATACTGTATTATTAAGTGGTTTCATTTTATCTGTAGGGCTTAAAGAATGAGCTTGTGTCTTGGGTAAACTATTTATGTGAGTATAGAAAAAGAAATGTGTGAAATAAAGAAAATCCTTTCAAAGAAAGCACGAGATGTTTCTTATCTCTCAAGAGGTCATCACAAGATTTGTAAGAGAAGAGCAGGATTTATGCTTACACATAAATCTCAAATACACCTTTTGCCTGGAAAAAGGTATCAGGCTTCCCAGAAAGCTTTGGGAAGGAGTTTTCTGCTCTGGTAGGGCCCTAGTCTCCCACTGCCTCCTTCTGATTCTCAGAACCCCCATGTGTATGTCACTCTGGTGATAAGCCTCTATCTAACATTAGTATCCACTGGACCTGGTTAGCCATACAGGTCTGTAAGCATTTAGGATAACTCCTAAACTAGTAAGAACATGGGGTGAGCTGGGTGATCTATTGTTTAAAGCTGTCCACATTGCTCAGGTGACCCCTACAACCTGACACTGTTCTTAAGGAGTAATGCTGGTTTTGACCCAGGTGCATAGGGTGTGGGGTTAGAAATCTTGTTTTATGTCTCCTCCTGAAAATTTCAAGTTAAAAGAATTGGAACTATTCTAAACAGTCATCCTCCATCCCCAAAGAAAAGAATTAGAAAAATTTCACAATGGAAAATTCATTAGCCATAAATAGTATTTCAAGTGATATTTATCAAGAGAAAAACATATTGACACTATAGGCAAAAAAACCCAAACAGTGAATAGTATTTGAGATGTTGAAACCATATTATTTACATGCAAGAATGCAATAGGCAAGACTGAATTCCCAGATGTTAACAGGAAAGTTCTTGAGGTGTTAAAAATATAGATTTTTTTGAGTATTTTTCTTTTTTTCATTTCCAGTGTTTTTCTATGCATTTACTGCTTTGGAATAAGAATCATAATAATAATCTACTTTGATTCCAAACATTAAAATCCTCATTTGAAAATAAGGGGAAATTGCATCTCTTAAGATAATAATTTCCTTTTTAAATGTAAATAACAATCTGGTGGTTTTGCAGTTGGGATTCAAGGGAGAAATCACATTTCATAATGTATGAATTTGTTTCCTGATACTCAGTACTAATGTCCAAATCAGCAGTTAGGAATCCACTAAAAATGAGTCACTCTGGTGGTTCCTGCCAAAGGCATCTCTGAGGAACAGGGCTTGCCTGGTCTCACTCCTATTCAGCACATGTTTTAGACAGCCTGGCATGCCCACTTCCTCAGAGGGAATAGGATGCCCACCATGGAGGCCATGCCAGATCATTTTCTTTCCTTCTATCTGCTATGCCATCCCTCATGCAGCTTCCTGTGGACTGTGTTCACCCTTATGGCTTAATTTGGGGTGTGGAATGATGAGTACCCTAACCTTGGAATAGATCAAAAAATACCTTAAACAATTCAGTTGCCACCTCTACTCTCAAACCAAGGGCCAGTTAGACATTTCTGAAACACTTCATCTGCACTCTTCCCATGTAGCCATGCTTCCTGGGGTGCAAATCCTGCTTGGAGCTAGGTGTGTTGCACTGTAGCAAAGAATGCTGTCATGTTAATAAGATCTCCAAGGAGGTGTTACCCCATAAATGTAAGCTAGCTAAACAGGATTATCATAGGTTTTAGACTAAGAAACTGAGGCATATGTGCTCGCTGAAATCTATAGAAACATATCTGCAGTGGCATGGTAGGGATGGCCAGAACCAAGAACACTCAGGCAGAGGGACCAGCAGATGTACCAAGGAATCCTGGGTTAAGAGGCAGAGGGAGTCATAAATGGCATTGCCGAAAACACTGGCATTATGTAAATTTGTTATGATACTATGTGACAAAAGCATTTAATTTGATGAATTTCATAATTAGAGTACAGCTATCATAACATAATGACTTTGTTTGGGTACATAAATACCAGAGAATTGGTTATGAGCCTGAATAAGGAAAGGGCAAGGCAAAAAGAGGAGAAAGATAAAGAAAAAGAAGGAGGGCTGGAGAGATGTCTTAGTGATTACGGCACTTGCCTGCAAAGCCAAAGGACCCAGGTTCGACTCCCTAGGACCCATGTAAGCCAGATGCACAAGGGGCACACATATCTGGAGTTCATTTGCAGTGGCTAGAAGCCCTGGAGTGCCTCTCTCTCTCTCTCTCTCTCTACCTGCCTATTTCTTTATCTCTCTGTCAAAAATAAATAAATAAATAAATAAAAATATTTTCTTTAAAAAAAAAGGAAAGTGAGGAACAGGGAAGAGGAGAGTTTGAAGGAGCAAGTGTGAGCAATTCTGTATATATGTTCTATGTTTATAATTCTGGTAATTTTAAAAAGTATTTTTAGTTTTTATATTTGAGGTAGAAAGAGGCAGCTAGAGAAAGAGTATGGTCATACCAGGGCCTCCTGCCACTGCAAACAAATTTCAGAAGCATGTATCACTTTGTGCATCTGGCTTTACATGGGTACTGGGGAATTGAACCCAGGCCATCATGCTTTGCAAGCAAGTGCCTTTAACTATTGAGGCATCTCTTCAGCCCAATTCTGGTAAACTTGAGAGGAGTATATTTCCGATAAGGTGAATATACTCATAACTATTCAACAAATTCAGAATTATCTTGAAATATTCTTTTCAAGGATGCCTTTTTGAGACTGTCTTCTGGACCATGTCAGGACAGTACATGCCTCTCCTTTTGTCCATAGATGATTGTGGGTGACTCAACCCACCTGGTTCTGGTACCTGGTGTTTCCATGTTTCAATGCCATTGACAAAATGTTCCAGCAGTTAACTTCATATTGAATCCTGTCATATGTCCATCTCCATGCTTGGCCCTTGAGATCCCCTTTATATTCACTGTGTAAAGTGCTTGGATAGTAATAGAAGGATATAAGTTTTGAACAAGGTTCTCCTAGTCTCTCCTCCAACAATATTCTGCCTTCATGGATTCAATAAGTATGTCATAGCATCCAGTTCACATTGCAGTCAGCTTTGGCTTCTACTGTATTTATACTGATGCTATAAGGTTTTCACTATTTTCTCCTCTTTCTGTAAGATTTGTATGGACCTCAAGTTGAATACTAATCCTGACACATAAAAACTCTTAAACACTTGGTTTAATTCAATGTTAGAACTATAAATACTAGCTATACTTTTGAAGCTCATGTTAACATTTATCCTTGATATTAAAATCGCTCATAAAAGTCATATTATTTTTCACTGGGTAATTTATCAATATTGTTGATATTTCTATATATCCTGTCTCCGTCTGATTGAATACTGAGCAAGAACTTTATGCATGCCATATATAAGCAGGTATTACATTATCCCATTTTGAAGAACTATGTTTTTGATGCTTGAGAGCCTATGAAAGGATTAAGAAGAACCTCAAAACTCAATTTATAACAAGGAAGCAAGTGGATCTTGATTGACAAGTGGTTCCTGTACAAATTATAATTAAATTATGCCTAAACAAAAGAAAAAGACAGCATGAACAAGAAAATTCTTCAAAGTGCTTATACTGCTTCAGACTAAATTGAGTTTAGTCATTGGGAAGAGGGAGACTGAGGCTGCCCTCCTTACAGGCTTCTTTCTTCCACTCACTTCTGTTTACTGAGGTTGAACCTTATTACTTATTGATAGGTAGAATATATCAGGAAAATACTGTTTTACTGCCTCTATATGTCCCAATGGCAAGTGCACATTCTTCTGCAGAGGCAGCCCATAGTGACCCTTCAAGTCCAATTTCATAGAGACTAGACCCAAATTTAACTCAGTAAGTTAAATTTATTAAAGGAATGAAATTAAGATGAGGATTAATGGGTAAGAAGACAATATTATTGAGAAGAGGACAGAATAAGAGAGGGTAATGAGGGAGAATGTAATCAAAACACACTATATACATGTAAGACAATGTCAGAAAATGAAGAAAAAAAAAAAAAAGGGCTGGAGAGATGGCTTAGTGGTTAAGGCGCCTGCCTCCTAAGCCTAAGAACCCAGTTCCAATCTCCAGGCCCCACGTTTAGCCAGATGCAAAGTGACGCAAGGGCGCAACGCTGCACTTGCCCACAAGGGGGCGCACACATCTGGATTTTGTTTGCAGTCTTCCTCTCCCTCTCTCTCTGACTCTCCAAAAAAAAATAAAAGGAAAAAAGAAAAGAGAAAAAGTAAAAAAATAAAATATAAAAGAAAGAATAATACCCAGTTGTAGGTATGGGCTATTCTTGACCATCTCACATCCAGTTTTTCTCATCTCACACCCTCTATACCCAAAACACTTGTGACCCATGAGCCACTCAGTGTCTTCTCTGAGCATCTCATGATCCCTTCAGGTTCCTGTTCTCTCTTGCTATGCTGACAACTCTGCCCTGTGAATAGCATCGTCCTGCTTTCCCTTAGAACTAAAATGCAGAAATTCAACTTGTCACCTTCTATCCTACAGCTTATCCATTGGAAAATCCCTAGTTCTGCTTTTAGGGTACACATACACATGTACACACGCACGCGCGCACACACACACACACCCCTCAGCATTGCACACATGTTACCTCCACAGTCCAGGCTGCCATGGCTTCATGTTCATCATGGCTATGGCTTCTGGCAGTTTCTACTTTTCCCTCATCTTGTTTCCTACAATGTGTTTTCAGAAGGA
Source organism: Orientallactaga sibirica (assembly GCA_036365145.1). Lineage (NCBI taxonomy): Eukaryota > Metazoa > Chordata > Mammalia > Rodentia > Dipodidae > Orientallactaga > Orientallactaga sibirica. The sequence goes on from JAEOAD010000039.1 coordinate 17,143,425, forward strand.
CTACTGAGATTATTTGGGGAAATGTCATGAATGGGTGTCACTTCTTAGTTACGAACTCTTCAAAGGGCCCCTCATCACCTGGAGTGGAAGTGGAATGCTGGCTTTATCCATGGGACCACAGGAGATATGGTCTCCACCTCTCAAGTCACATCAGATGCTGACATCATTGCCCTTCATGGTTCCCATTGTTCCCCCCATGCACACAATGCCTCATGACCTTTGAACATGCCATGTCTTCTTTGATACACATTTCCTCTATTGGTTTGCATATCTGGTGTCTTTCTTCATCCAATATCTCTCCTCGAATGTCACCATCTTAATGATGTCTTTACTAACCACCAAAAGACCATCATCCCTACTCTGGTACTTCCAGTCCTGTTCCCCCAGCATTATTTTGCTACAAAGCACTTACTTTCATCTGACATGCACTTCCTGTTATGTAACATGCTCTCACTACCATTGTTTCCTTATATGTTTCTGGAATATAAAGTCCCTCAAGACAGGGGCTTTATTCACACATATAGTCCAGAAGCCAGTGTATCACTGACATGCTTGGTGCTTGTAAATATTTGTTGAGTTAAAAAATGAACAGCTATGAAGACATAAATGTCCTTGTCTTTTGGTGACTATGTAAAATAACATGTGATTATCATCCTTAACACTGCTAATGGCAGCTTTGTGTGGGAACAGCATGTCTGCATGTCTTTTAGGAACGTAGTCATATGAGTGTAGTGGCAAACAGATAATTTTAGGTTTAATTGTGAGTTTATTTCCACTACAAATCCCAGAAGTGCAAGTTCCATCCTGACAACATCAGTGTTGGAATCAGTACTTGCCTCTGTGCCTGAAAGTGACAAGTTTCATTTCACCCATGACAGCCTGCAGTTGTCACATGAAAAATACGATGTGAACTTGGCTCATTGATGTGAAAAGCCATGTCACCTCTTGAAGGGCCACCTATCACATCCAGTTAGGAGAAATCATAATGTCAGTTTTGTGTTGAGTCAGGGGTATTGTCAGGAAATCACCTTCCTATGTCTTTATCTTCATGCACACACTCATGTATTCACATACTCCACTGCTTACCCTTGGTGTCAGAGTGTTTACCTTCCATTTAAATGTATGTAAGCTAAATTTTGCAAAGATCAATTTAAAATGATGTAATAGAAATAAAAAGGCACATGAAATGATATAATGAAGATTGGAGATTGAACAGATACAAATAGTTGGCATTGGAGTGTTATCTTGTTTTAGGCTGAGCACAAGATTAGATTAGCTATGTAAAAGCACATGGTGGTCTAAGCACAACTGTTTTATGGGGAAATGAGATAAAGGGACACAGTGCTTTCAAAACAATCAAAAAAAAAAAAAAAAAAAAAAAAGAAAAAACACAAATGCTAGGGAGACAGCTGTGTGGTAAAACACCTCCTTGCCCTAGTGTGAGGGCCTGAGTTTGAATTCCCAGAATACACATGAAGCCAAGGGCAGTAATGCACACCTGTAATCCCAGCACACATATGCCAAGATGGGGTGGAGTTAGGAGAAGCAAACAAAACAAATAGTGGCAAAATTAAAAGAGCTTGTCCTACACAAAGTGGAAATTGAGGATTGACATTTGAGGTTGTACTGACCTCCACATGAATACCTGTGCACGCGCACACACACGCGCATGCACACACACACACACACACACACACACACATACACACACACACACACACACAGAGAGAGAGAGAGAGAGGGGGGGAAATAAAAAACAGCTGCATCCGCCATGTTATGATAAACTAACTTTAACTTGTGGAGGGAGGGCAAAAGGAGGGGGGAAATAAACACAAACTAAATCCAAAATGAGCTGATACCATAGAAACCTTTATCCTTGGAGACAGTCTAAAAGATATAACCCTCAAAAGGAGTAAGGGGGGAGCGCCTGAAAAATTAGGCCCTAGAGAGGGTGGGATGAAGCTTAAGATTAAAATGTTGTTTAAAATATATTTTATTTATTTATTTGAGAGAAAGAGGAAGAGAGAGAGAGAATGGAGGTGCCACTGCAAACTAACTCCAGATGCATATGTTCCCTTGTGCCTCTGGTTTACGTGGGTCCTGGAGAATCGAATCAGGATCCTTTGGCTTTGCAGGCAAATGCCTTAACCACTGAGAAATCTTCCCAGCCCATGCTTAAAATATGTTTTTTTTTTTTTTTTTTTTTTTTTTTTTAGTCTCTGGCCTGTAACTCCCAGTACCAGACATTGGTTGCTACCCAAATTGAGCTGTTGATCAGAGATACCTATGAGGTCCCCAAATCAAAACAGCTTTCTGTCAAAAACACTTGATTACCCACCTGAGGCACAACCTAAGATTCTATTGCAAAAGATATCATATGCCCTGACACAAACCATGGAGAGACCTGGCTGGAATCTGGAAGAAAGCCAGACTCCATATAGTTAACCTGTCTACTGCTGGAAAGTGTTACATGAGCTACACGGGGGAGGGAAATGGCCAACAACAGTCTGAGCATCTAGAGGTCTAAGCTACTCAGAAGTAGACACCCTGACAAGAGGTACACATCAGTGTTTTAGTGGTACACAGCTTCAGTGGGTAAGCAATAGTTTTCTGATTGGCTAAGACATCAATCAGCTCAGTGTAAAGGAACCCATACCTGGAATTGGGAACCAGATCAGAATCCTATGGTGTGGTAGTTTGAATATATGTCCCCCAATATTTTCAGTGTTTTATTAGTTATAGTTTGCATCTTCAATCACCTTGCTAGAGGCAATGTCACTGGGGGCTGGTTTTAAGGTATTAATGGTGGGTTTGAGATTCCATTGTAAAGATATGCAAATGTGCCTAGCAGGAGTTCCTGAAGTGTGCTGTGTGACCTTTTGGCTGTAGTTTTGCTCTGTGTGCTGTGGTGGCTGGTTGTTTTTCTCTCTCTGCTTGGCCCTGTGAAAGCAGGCTGCTTCTCCTGCCTTTATGGAACTTCCCCTGGATCTGTAAGCTTCAATAAATAATATGCCTTCCTCCATAACTGTGCCTGGTCTGGAAGTTCATCTCAGCGAACCTGAAGCTGTCTGCTACAGTAAAGTGGTACCGAGAGTGGGGTGAGATGAACCAGATCGTGTGGATATTCGTCCTTTGGAACCTTTGTTTTGGAGGAATGGGCATGGACTTGGTGCTTGCAACTGAAGATGCCTTCTGGAGTGGTAAGCCAAGTTTTATGGACTATTCTGATGAGAGTTTGAGAATGCTAAGTGCAGATAGTACTGAACTTCGAGGCTTGGCTTATGAGGTTTCTAAGGGGAAGGAAAGACTGCAGAGGACTTTGTTGGAACTGGGCTACTGGCATAAGGGATGGCTACATTCTGCTATCCAGGCCCAGAAAGTTTGATCAAACTTAAATTTGTAATGGACGGATGTGCTTGGCTAAAGATATCGGACTGAGATTTTAAGATTTTAAGTTGGAAAACCTCAAGCAAGTTAAAAGCAGAGTCACTGAGACTGGTTTTAGGTTACTGGAGCTTCTATTGTCAACGCATTAGCAATCTTAAGGAAGGTGGAAGGAAGGTGGCCTGACTTGATTTACATTAAAACAATGGAGAGGATGCCTGAGGAAAGACTGTTAAAAATGCAAATTCTTGGAAAGAGCTGACTGGAGAAGGAACCTGCTTTTCAAGGCTATGATTTATTTTGTCCCTGGATTAAGAATATGGCTGTGTCCTGCACACCTGGTATTAGTTTTGGAAGCATGAAAAATGCATGGAGTGGTCAGGAGTCGCACATGGTTTCAGGAGCCGCTGCTGAGATGTGGCATGAGGCAGGGCATGACCCTCAGGAATAGGCTGGAAGAGCCTTTGGAAGATGGACCGTGGTTTGCATGGAGACCTGAAGATGTTTTGGATATACCAGGACTGTGCAAAAGGGCTACCATGGAGTGCAGTGTTGGCATGGGATGAAAGTTTTCCCTGGTGACTCTGCCCAGCTGGAGGGGCGGAATTGGAAAACCTGGAGACTGTCAGTCTCTGGTTATGTTGAACTTGAACTGCAGAAGTTTGATGATGGCTGATGGTGATTGAGTTTGCATTGTTCTAGTCTCTCCTTGCTATGCCTTATACTAGTTAAAAATGTTTACTCTGTGCCTTTACATGTTGAAAGTATTTAACTTGTTTGATTTTACAAGACTCACTCACTATCTTAAGTTGATCAAGACTGTAAGAACCTTTGAAATTGGACTGAGTACAATTTACAATGTGTGATAGTTAAAATCTATTGGGGGCCAGGAGCTAAATATATTGGGGGCCAGGGGCGGAATGTGGTAGTTTGAATATATGTCCCCCAATATATTCAGTGTTTTATTAGTTATAGTTTGCATCTTCAATCACCTTGCTAGAGGCAATGTCACTGGGGGCTGGTCTTAAGGTGTTAATGGTGGTTTGAGATTCCATTGTAAAGATATGCAAATGTGCCTAGCAGAGTTCCTGAAGTGTGCTGTGTGACCTTTTGGCTGTAGTTTTGCTCTGTGTGCTGTGGTGGCTGGTTGTTTTTCTCTCTCTGCTTGGCCCTGTGAAAGCAGGCTGCTTCTCCTGCCTTTATGGAACTTCCCCTGGATCTGTAAGCTTCAGTAAATAATATGCCTTCCTCCATAACTGTGCCTGGTCTGGAAGTTCATTTCAGCGAACCTGAAGCTGTCTGCTGCATATGGAGACAAAGATTATGCTCTCCAGTGTCAAGCTCTCTCTAGTCTTTGGCTAAAAGAGGGGTTATAAACATCAAATTCTCTCTAAATTAATAATGCTTATCTGATTTAAACTATGCTAACTTAACTCTCTATTGGAGACTCTGTTCTTCTTTTTCAGAAGGCAGTGAGACCAGAGACAATGAACTACCCCTTGCACTTCAGCCAAGCCACAGCTGAAATGACAGAAAAACTGGGGAGATAAGCAGGAGTGCTGCTTCCATACTGAACCTTATAATCAGCACCAAGGTGAAGGAGACAGACCCTGAGGATACTCAACACTTACCAAAGCAGAGATCCAGAAGCTCCTAAGAGCTCATCACTGAAGAGGGGCCAGAAAGATGGTAAGAGCCACAGGTTGAGACATTATGCCCAGAGGCATTCCCTCCCCCAAAAAAAAAAACAACAACAAAAAAAAAAAAAAAAAAAAAAAAACTGACTGCTGCTCTCACAATGCATAAACGGCAACCCCATGGGGAATACCTACAACCCCACTGAGGAGCATCCCCAACAAATGGAGGCAGGGACAAGGGAAAAGAGGGTACCAACACATGATATAGCCATACAAAATATGTTGTTCATGATAATAATAATAATAATAATAATAATGAAACATTTAAAAACAGGAATTAGTCATGACTGGATGTAAAACAAATTAGAACTACTTGGATCCTCTCCTCCTACATCTTTTGAAAAGCAGGTAAGCAGTGATTGTCTGGGTATGGGACATCTATGTGGAGAACCCCAACAAGCCTGGTTAACCACAAGTTTAGAGCAAACATGGGCACATTTCTGAGATCCTGTAAGAGGTGTAGGTGAAGAGCTTTTGTACTTGAGCTGATTACAACTGGTCTGGGGACTCCTGCAGGCCCACTAGTTACCCAAGTACTGTCATGGCTGTCACAATCCAGAGAGCCCCACTGTGTCCTATATCATTCTCCCCTACCACCCTCTGGACGTGGAGGCTGGATGGTCTCCATCTTGGGCTGGAACACAGGAACTGAATTTCTGCAGGAAAGTCATGGAGCTTGGCATTGGTGATTGCTTCCTTCCTGGTCTTGGTGCATCTGTATGACTGTACACGATGTGTGTGGAAAGGACACAGGAAAAGCTCTCTAAAGGGGATAATGGTTTAAACATCAAAGACTTTGCTTCTTTATCCCAAAATACCCGAGTACCTGTCAGTTTCCCAAACATTAATTATGAAGCTGGCAGTCTTTCTTTTGAACATGGGCCACAGGCAGCAAAAACTACTCCACAGTGAACCTCAGAGGTATTGAGGTTCTGAGTGAAACAGGGGTTTGGGAGCCCAGAGGCACCTGAATGTGTAATCCTACTAGTTCTCCAAACACAGTTTTTCACAGTTGTTTCCCTTTAGCTCGCCTGCAGCTAATTTGGCAGAGGTTTACATCTTCAGCTATGTTTTTTAACACATGCCATAATTCTGTTTTGAAAACTGTATTTTTTCAGTGTATAGAACATTTTATTGGACCGCATGACAGATAATACTGCTGTAAGTAGGTTGGGCATAAATGCATGACACTGCACAGCTGTGGGGAACCCCAGCTCTGCAGGTGCTATCAAGGACCACAAGGCTGAGCACTCACCATACATCTCAAGAGGAAATGCTGCTGGAGCCAGCCATGACTGAAAGCTATCCAGTGAATGTTACATGGAAAAGGGGCCTCTACTGGAATAACCCATGCAAAATGGGTTATTACTCAGCACTGCCTTGTTCCTTAGAAACTGGTTATGCTGTTAAGAAGCACAGAACAATTTTCCCATTATTTCCAAGGTGGGACCACATATCCGCAGTGCCTGGGTTCCCCAAACTTCACAGAACAGAGAGAAATGAACAGACATGACCTTGTTCCTTGTGAGCCAAGAGCCAGAAGGACCCACTTCCCATGTTTCAGTACTGGCTCACCATGCCCAGCATCCCTTTCCATCAGTGGATGGTGAAGCAGCTTTTACTCACCCCAGTGGACATTCTAGGAACTATGATTATGTCTGTGAACTGCAGCCTGACTTCTTTTCTTCCCTGCCACAAAGATGTCCCCAAAGGCTGCAGGTTGTAGGGGTGAGGGACTTGAGAAGAAAGGCTCTGGGGGAAGGGCTGCCTCTTCAGTCCAATGATTGGGTCCTTTCCTGCTAGCTGGGAGCTTGGAGGTCCAGTGAACAAAAGGAAGAGAAAGCTAACAGGCCACTCTTGTAGTGGGAACCTCCCCTGCTCTCCAGAGGTTCAAGGCACACCATTACTTCCCAGAGGCTCCAGGTACAATCTCCCCCTGGAGGCTCAAGGGACATAGAGATTGCAGGGCTTTCTAAATGACTGTATTCATGGTCTATAGCCAACTCTTCAGGGTCTCGTACCATGCTGAGAGTAGAACAAAGATTAGACCAAAAGAACTTGCAATGAGTATGTATGTGAGAGCCCTGGCTCTCAGCATCCCAAAGCGGACCAGTGTGCTCAGTGGGGCCCAGCCTGGTTCCTTCCCATCCCAATGGCTCTGAGTTCCTGGGGACCTTTCCCATCCAGCCAGGCCCTGGTCACATGGTCCCATCATGACAGGTAGAATAGATAGGGATCTCTGCCTGTCTTGGAAAGCCATCATACCAGGTAAGTCACAGTCCTTGCCACTAACTAGGCCCTGGTGTGGGAGGACATAGACTCTGAAACCCTATGTCAGAAACTTCTTTAAAACCCTTTTGAAACTGACCTCAGACTTGGTAATGTGGGGCCAATAGAACAGCACAAGACTTATTAATATTGAGAGAAGGCATCTGTATTATTTTCTTGCTTTAAGTTAACAGGTCTATTAACTCTGTGAGCAGAAATCTAGAGGTGACATAAAGCACAAATTTCACACCTAAAATCTAGAGTTTCAAGGATCTTAGCATTTCACATCTATCGATAAACCAGTGATATTCAAGACAGTCCCATGTATGGAAGTGTGTGAAAACAATCAACCTGGCACAGTTCACCTCCTAGATCTATGTTGAGCTACTCTAAGAACCCAGGTTAGGAGGAGGCACTTAAACATGGGTGGTAACCTCAAGAGGTGTGGAAACCAGGAGAATCAAATCAGCTCACAACCCCATCCTGATCATGAACACCATCCGCTCCTGTTCAGGATGGCCATGTTAGCAGTTGAGGCACTTGCTTGCAAAGCCCAAGGACCCAGGTTTGAATCCCCAGGACACACATAAGTCAGGTGCATAGGGAGGGAGCATGCATCTGGAGTTTGTAGTGGCTGGAGGTTCTTGCACACCCATTCTCTCTGTCCCCCCCCCCACTCAAATAAATAAATATTTTTAAAAATACACATTTGTAATTCAAAAGATCTCAGAGCACCCCTTATTACTTTGTATCTAAAGGTCCATATCAAATCATAATTTTGTCTACAAACACAACACAAAAAGAGTTGCGATAGTTTGATTCAGGTGTTCCTCCATAAACTTATGTGTTGTAAACGCTAGGTTGCCAGCTGATGGCAGCTTCGAATGAGAATCTCCTGGAGGCAGTGTATTGTTGGGAGTCGGCTTATGGGTGTTACAGCCAGCTTCCCCTTGCCAGTGATTGGCACACTCTTCTGCTGCTGTTGTCCACCTGATGTTGGCCAGGACATGATGTCCATCCTCTGCTCATGTCATCACTTTTCCCTGTCATCGTGGAGTTTCTCCATGGGTCTGTAGCCAAAATAAACCCTTTACTACTACAAGCTGCTTTTGGCCAGGTTTTTTCTGCCAGCAATGTGAAGCTGACTTCAAAAAAAGGTAAAACAATGCTGGGGAGATTGTTTAGTGGTTAAGGTGCTTGCCTTCAAAGCTTAAGGATCCAGATTCAATTTGACAGACCCTTTGTAAGCAAGACGCATATGGTAGCACATGCACGTGGAGTTTGTTTTCAGTGACTAGAGGCCCTGACATGTCTATTCTCTCCCTCTCTCTCTCTCTCTCTCTCCTCTCAAATAAATAGATTAAAAGCACTAAAATAGCTTGTTTCTTTCAAATTAAAATTCATTGTATAGAACATTTTCTCTGAAAATTTAAACATAAGTTTATTCATTACCCAACAATTGTATATTTATATTTAAATTTATTCATGGCATTGTGTTTTCTAGTTTTGAGGTTAATGTAATATTTTTATTTTAAACAATGTCAGGGATTTGAACTATGTGCATTTGCTGACAATAAGAGTAATTTTATAGAATGCACCATACTAAGTATAATTATTTTCTTGCCTCACAAAGGTCATTTCTCTGTGTATGCCTATGTTAACTCTGGGTTTTCATATTTAAGAAAAGAATCTGGGCCGGGCGTGGTGGTGCACGCCTTTAATCCCAGCACTTGGGAGGCAGAGGTAGGAGGATCGCTGAGAGTTTGAGGCCACCCTAAGACTACATAGTTAATTGGACCAGAGAGAGAGCCTACCTCGAAAAACCAAAAAAAAAAAAAAAAAAAAAAAAGAATCTGGAGCTGGAGAGATGGCTTAGCAGTTAAGGTGCCTGCCTCCTAAGCCTAAGAACGCTGGTTCTAATCTCCAGGTCCCACAGCCAGATGCAGTGAAGCAAGGGTGCAATGCCGCACTTGTCCACAAGGGGGCACACACATCTGGATTTCTTTTGCAGCAGCTGAGAGGCTGCTGGCACGCCCATCTCCTCTATTTGTCTCTATTTGTCTTCCTCTCCCTCTCTCTCTGCATCTCTCTCCAAAAGAAAGAAAGAAAGAAAGAAAGAAAGAAAGAAAGAAAGAAAGAAAGAAAGAAAGAAAGAAGGAAGGAAGGAAGGAAGGAAGGAAGGAAGGAAGGAAGGAAGGAAAGAGAAAGGAAAGGAAAGGAAAGGAAAGGAAAGGAAAGGAAAAAAGGAAAGGAAAGGAAAGGAAAGAAAAGAAAAGAAAAGAAAAGAAAAGAAAAGAATCTGATCAAAATGCATTTAGTGAATGAGAAAAAAAGGATCCAGATGAACTCCAGAGGATGGTGGGGCGGAGCCTGTAACACATGTCACACTGCACCCCACAGACGGGCTGGCTGAGGCCACTGTCACAATGTGGAAGAGAACACATGCACTGCTTCCTATGGCGTTTCCTGACATATGGTGCCAATATTGAGCTTATGCGGACTCTTCTAGTGTTTAGTTGAACTTGTCACCACCCAGTGAAACCTGTGGGTGGTTAGTGTGGCTTACCTGAGAGGGTATGTGTATATTTTCTTTGAATTAAGTGGCTGGGGAAAGTTGCTAACATGAAATCACTGACACAGAACTCAAGTGACAAGTTCTTGGGGTTCAGCACCCCTATCACAAAATAGCTACATGATGAGACAAACCATACAGAATTAGAATTTCAGAATGTTCATCTAACGGAGGGTTCTGTGGACATAAAACATAAAAAGAATCTCTTAGCCGGGCGTGGTGGCGCACGCCTTTAATCCCAGCACTCGGGAGGCAGAGGTAGGAGGATCGCTGAGAGTTCGAGGCCACCCTTAGACTACATAGTTAATTCCAGGTCAGCCTGGACCAGAGTGAAACCATACCTTGAAAAACCAAAAAAAAAAAAAAAAAAAAAAAGATTTTCTTCCTCTGGCTTTAATAATGAGGAAAATCCACACGTTGACATATATTCCAAATAATATTTTATAAATACATGATCACATATTATCCCTTGTTTTTCAAAATTTAGGACACTTGGGCTGGAGAGATGGCTTAGCGGTTAAGGCGCCTGCCTGCTAAGCCTAAGAACCCGGTTCTAATCTCCAGGTCCCACATTTAGCCAGATGCAAAGTGACGCAAGGGCGCAATGCCACACTTGCCCACAAGGGGGCGCACTCATCTGGATTTCATTCACAGCAGCTGAGAGACTGCTGGCGCGCCCATTCTCTATCTGTCTCCTTCTCCCTCTTTGTCTGTCTGTCTCTCTCTGTGTCTCTCTCCAAAAAAAAAAAAAAAAAAAAAAAAAAAAAAATTAGGACATTTTGCTGAGATAGCGCTGTGAGAAAATGGAGATAGTCGAAAATGAACTTATTAATTCAATTTACTTGAAGCAGTCAGTGTTCTGGACTTTGCATAATGTTTAAAATATTATTAAGTATGGTTAGTAAAAACAAGTGTCTCTTAAGATATGTATTTATAGTTTAAATCATAACTGTGATTTAGTTTAAAACATTTATGTTTTATTATTTATTTATTTATTTATTTGAGAGAAAGAGGCAGAAAGAGAGAGAATGGGCACACCAGAGCCTCCAGCCACTGCAAATGAACTCCAGATGCTTGCGCCCTCTTGTGCATCTGGCTAATGTGGGTCCTGGAGAATCAAACCAGGATGCTTTGGCTTTTCAGGCAAATGACTTAACCACTAAAGCCATCTCTCCAGCCAAAAACATTTTATTTTTTTATTTTTAAATTTATTTATTTAATTTGCAAGCAGAGAGAGACAGAGAGAGAAGAGATGCAGACAGAGAGAGAATGGGCATTCCAGGGCCTCTAGCCACTGCAAATGAACTCCAGATGCATGTGCCCCTTGTGCATCTGGCTTACATGGGTTCTGGAGAATTGAATTGGGATCCTGTGCTTCTCAGGCAAATGCCTTAACAGCTAAGCCACTTTTCCAGCCCCCCAAAAATATTTATTTTTTAAAACAAGTGGATGGAAGGGTGGAAGAAGATTTCTAAATTCTTAATGAGATTGCTAATTTTTTAATTATTAAGGCTGGGTGTCATAACCCATGTACAAAGGTATATGGGATTTCATAATATTATTGTCTCAATCCTGTAGCATTTGAACAAAAGTACTAAATGATATTGATGTAGCCACTCTGGAATATAGTATAAAGGTTCCCCCAAATGGTTAAACTAGAACCACAAATGATCAATAATGAGGCTACTGAATATATAGCCATAAGAATCGAAGTCAATGCAGTGAAGAGATGTGGACACTGCTGAGTTCATCATAATGGTATTCACTATGTCTAGACATAGAATTAGCCCAAATATCTACCAGTGAAAGAATGGACATCTATGACTGAGAGACTATAATTCAGCCCTACATTACAGAAGGGGGAAATCCTTCCTCTCACAACACAAGGATAAAGCTGGAAGGGACTATACAAATTGACACCAGCCAGGCACAGAGGACCACAGTCATGATTTCATTCACAGAATGGCTGTAAAGTCAAGTCCCAGAAGCACAAAGTAGAAAGCTGGCTACCAGACTGAGGACAAAGATGAAGAAATGGATAGAAGATTGCAGTTAGACAAAGAGATAAGTTCAAGAGCTCCATGGCACAGCATGGTGACTATAGTTATCAACAATGTATTTTCAAAACTATTTGAGAGATTTTTTTCTATCATGGAGGTGTATGTGTTATTCGGCTTGGTTTAGCTACCTAGTACCTACTATATTCCATAAATATATGCAGATTTCATTTGTGAATTCTAAAATCTTCATATACATGTATTTGAGAGGAGAGAGAAAGAGGCAGATATATAGAGAGAATGGGCACATCAGGGCCTTTGGCTGCTGCAAATGAACTCCAGAAGTATGCGCCACCTTGTGCATCTCACTTATGATTCCTGACAAATTGAACCTGGGTATACAGGCTTCGTATCAAGTGCCTTGACCTCTAAGCCATCTTTCCAGCCCAAATATTTTTAGGTAAATTGCTTAGTATTGAAATTGTCACCAAGCATAGTGGCTCATGCCTTTAAACCTAGCAACTGGAGTAGATAAGGCAGGAGAATCACAAGTCTGAAGCCAGTCTAGGCTACATACAGAATGAGAACTATATAATATCAAAGTAGAAAAAAATCACTGAATCTCATCTACAGCCTTCCTGAGCCTCTTCCTTTTTATCCCCTGTCGTGACCCTGTCTGTCATGTATGATTTGTGTGTGGGCATTTAGAAGCCTCTCCTTCTCTCCTCCATTCTCTCCCTTGTGACTTCTCTCTCCCTATGTCTCCTGGTTCTTTTCTCTTTTCCCTTCTCCACTCCTTCTCTCTGCTCTCTTTCCTTTTCCTGATTCCTGTCACTGTTCCTTCCTTCTTCAACTGGCTAGTGAGGCTGTCACATGTGCACTGATCTGGCCAGTGTACCCTTCCCAGAATGCTCCTAGAAGTTTTTTTATAGCACATTTTAAATTATTTATCTCCTGCATTCACATCTCTCATGTCAATTCACCCAGTATCCCATTCATCTACTCATCGAAGTTGCTTCTTCCAATCCCAAGCTTTCCCTTCCCATCCTATCACCCATCTCCTCACTGTCTTCTGCTTTGCTCTGAAGCTTGTTTGAAAGGTATTCCTACTTTTACATGTGAGAGTACCTTACTCAACCTTGTCCTAACAAGAGGTCCTAATACCTAGGACTTCTCTCCTCTAAGCAGGTTTCCAATAGAAAAAAAAAAAAAAAGCTTTCCTTTGTGCTCCTTCATTTGTATTTTTTTATTTATTTTTGGAGAGAGAGATAGAGAGAAAGGGAGAGGGAGACAGAGATGGGCGCGCCAGCAGTCTTTCAGCTGCTGTGAACGAAATCCAAATATGTGCGCTCCCTTGTGGTCAAGTGCGGCATTGCGCCCTTGCCTCACTTTGCATCTGGCTAAACGTGGGACCTGGAGATTGGAACCGCTGGACATTGGAACCAGAATTCTTAGGCTTAGCAGGCAGGCGCCTTAGCTGCTAAGCCATCTCTCCAGCCCTCATTTGTATTTTTTTTTTATTTATTTGCAAGCAGAGAGAGACTCATTTGTATTTTTAAAAGTGGACAAATGCTGCTTCAGAAACCATGGAAAACATGTACAGAGTGAACAGCTGGGAGAAACACACGTGCTTGGGGTTTTACAAATGGTGGAGCTACTGAGGGCAGCTGGTAAGCTGTGGAGAGCGCACCGAGGTGCTGTCCAGCCAGATGGAACCTCCAGTTCTCTTGAAAGACATCACCCTCTGTGCCTAACCTCCTGCAGGGAAGGAAAATCATTTATGAAGAGAAATGAGGCTCCCAAACAGGAGTGACCCTCTCACGTTCTGTGATGACTTTTACATAAAATGCTCAATAGTGAGCACGTCTCTTTTTTTCTTTCTTTCGTGCTATGCTAAATTTTAGTTTAATTTTAATATCAAATATGTTGACTCTTTGAAAGTCATACATTATCACTGCATCTGGTAGATAAGTATATCTTATTAAATGAAAAACAAACAAACAAACAAAAAGACATCAATTAGAGGGAAATAAGCTGAAGCCTCTGCCTTAGGCTATAAAAAAGCAGAAGATATTTGTGTAGTGTTTAAAAATGTCCTGGATTTTCATAAAAAAATTTGTGATGACAGCCTGAATCTTCACAATTCCCCAAAATAGGTACAAAAAGGGGCTTAAGATTCAACATATGAGCCTGTAGGGAATATTTAATATTCAAATCACGTATCACTGTGGTTCAGAGGAGACTATGAGTTCATCTGCCTATCCTCCCACCCTCTGGCACAAGAGACTGGTCCATAGGTGACTTGTCCATCTCTCATCTTCTAATCTCCTAAAGGAAGGACCTCAGTGTGTAAGGCTTTCAACTGGGGCCCCTGTTGTTAACTTGTTCTATCTCCATTGAAAATGTACATCAAGAAATTGCTGCTTCTGACCATCAAAGGACCTGGAGATGACACACTCTGTTATACAGCAGCTAAACATCTGTACAGGGCATTGAATACTATTTGGGGAACTAAATATTTTCCTTTTGTTACTATTTTTAAAGGATGCAGTGTTTCAGCAACTTGCACTTCCCTCAGTGGTACTTTGGAAATCATGCATATTAAACGGGGTTCCCCTCGCTTTACATACTGTGTGCCAGGTCCTGAGAAAGCGAACCCCAACATAAACACACTTTTGTAAAGCAAAACAAAGTTTCTAACATCAGGAAACACGCCTTTTAGGCAAGATTGAATAGAATACCACAGCAGGCCAAGGTGGGGTTTTAAGAAGAAAAAATGTTATTTTGATTTAAAATGTAAATTTGCCCTTTTCTTCCTGTGGCAAACTCAGCTTGGCTTCTTGTTGATGTGCACATAATCAATCTGTCTCACAGTTGGCATGGCCCACATGCCCTGTGTCTTATTCCTCTCCTTCCTCGATTCTTTCTGATGGCCTCTGCACCCCATTCATTCCACTGATTTGTCTTCTGTCTTTGGACACCTTTCCTGTGTCTGTTTCACATGTATCTATCACCGTGTTGTCCTGGGCCTGATCTGCCCTGAAACTTGAGGTGCTTCTTCTGCCTCAGCTTCCCAAATGCTGACATTATAGGTTTTAGGATCAAACAAGTTAACTGTTGAAGTTTACCATGAAGACAGTCTAATTCCTTTTCTGAGCACCCGATGTTTGCCATTGGCACATGCCATCTCCACACACACACACACACACACACACACACACACACACACACACAATTTTGTCTAAAATATACTCTATGGAATGAGAAATATTTTATTTATTTATTTTTCTGTTTGCAGTGCTGGGAGTTGAACCGAGAGCCTTTCACATGCTAAACACTTAGTCTACCAGTGAGGTACAATTCCCCAGCCCCTGGTAGCTCAAGCTGGACTTCACTTGGGATCATTCTGTCTCTGGTTCTAAGTGCTGAGATTACAGATATGCATCTACCTACCCAGGGACAAATTTTAATCTAGTTAGCCAGGGCCACTGTCCTTCAACAGCTAGTAGCATATGGTCAGGGAATGGTACTTCCTTTCTTGAACAGCTGTGCCCACGAGAGCTGTATAGAAGTCATTCATTCCCTTAAAACATGGACTGTGTGGTCAGAAAGAAGAAAGCACCATGAAACCCTCAACAAATCAGCTTGAGGTAAAGTGGGCCTGGGACAGTTGCGATAAGTAACATGGGAGAAATTTTTAGTAGATTTCTTACTTGCCCCTGTAGCCCTATTTTGATTTCTTAACAAATGAGGAGGATGAAAAGGAAAAGGAGAAAGGAGAGGGAGGAGAGGGGAATTCTCACAGCATGTGCAGCCCAGAGCTGGTAAGGCAGGACTGGGTGGGGATTTGGACATCCAAACAAAGATCTTGTGTCACAGGTGAAGGGCTCTGAGGCAAAGTGGATAGGTAATGAGCTGGGAGCAATGGCCTCTGGTTGAGGAGAAACTGCTAGAGGTCAGCTGACCTTTTGATCAGAGGCTGTTCAGGCAAAGGCCTGTTGAAGCGCCAGGCCTAAAGAAAGCCAAAGGCTTACAGCCTCAAAGACTAAATGAATTTTAGTTTTAGTTTTGGGGTTTTTGTTGTTTTTGTGCTTTCCTTTAGTTTTGGGAATGCATTCTCTTTCTGAGACAAGAATGACAATATGTCACAAACATTACTAAGAACAAGAAAATATATAAATTGATTAACTGTAATTTAGAAAGAAGACAAAAAGAAACTGAGAATTCTCTTTAAACTCACTCTGTGTTCCTTGCAAATGTTCTTTGAGAGAAGGAACAATGCCAATTGTTAATTGCTGGTAAATATGTCAATCATACTCTATGAGGAGAAATTTCAGATTGGGAGTGGAAGAATGGAGCCTCTCATGGTGAATTACCAAGGACACATAGGCAGCAGCAAGACGTTTACCCCAGAAGATCCAAGTGCTACCAGGACAGCTTCTGCAAATATGATGAAATGATCCCGAGGTCAGAGATCATGGCACGTGTACATTTCCTCTGGAAGCTTAGCCCACAGAGGACACACTTACTTAAAACCAAATGGTAACCAGTGTGAAATGCCAGACTAAAGTCTATTTTTTTCTTATCAACACTTGAGGGCTGGGTCCGGAGATAAGTATGCTTCCTGAACAAGCCAGGGGTCACCGGAATTCAAATCTCCAAATCCCATGAAGAGCTGGATATGGCCATAAGTGTCCATAGTCCCAGTCATACAGAGGAGCAGAGACCCAAGAATCATTGCAGCCCCACAAGCTCCATAATCAGTAAAGAGACTCCAACTTGAAACAAGACCAGTGATGGAATAGGATACCCAGTGTTCCACTCTAACCTCCATAGGTGAATAATACCCTGCTGTAAACCAGTGCAAGAAGTGCCACTCCCCCGACTGAATTTACTTGCCTAAACAATTTCATATAGATACATTGCAGTTATTATTCAGCCTTACAGAAATTTCCTCAATAAAACTTGATCTCTTCTATTTTTCCATAAACCAACTGTATCTCTCCCTAGAAAGGAGTTTCCCTTTCCTAAAATTATCTGTTTTTCCATAAACAACCTGAGTCCCAATGTAGGAAGGAGTTCCCTTTTTCTAGAATTAAGCTTTTTGAAAAAATTAAACCTGAACCTAACACTGTGGTTGGTTAGCTCAGCCCCCAGAACATGGCATCAGGCCTGGTTAGCTCAGCCCCCATTCAGAACCTAGAAATGACCAAAATTGGGGTCTCTTGATGGACTTGACCCCTCCATTTCTCCTCGTGGGCAGAAGCTCTTCATATTGTCTTCTTTTTCCATCTCTTAAACTGATAAAATCTCTTTTAACATTATCTTTGTTTTATATGATCATATATATATATATATATATATATATATATATATATATATATTTGTGAGTGTGTGCACAAGTTCATGTGTGAGTGGGTGTGCATGTGTGCTACAGGACTTGTGTGATCTCAGATCTCAGTGTCAGTTCTCACTTTCCAATTTATTGGAGGCAGGGTCTCTCATTGTTGACTAAAGCATGCTGGCCTGTGAGCTTCTGGTGGATCTTTCTGAATCCAATTCCCTTCTTTCCATAGATATCCTGTGATTACAGATACCTGCTATAGCCTATAGCTTAATGTGGGTTCTGGAGATATGATTATGGTTACTCAAGCTTGTGCTGCCAGCACTTTATCCACGGAGACATCTCTTGGCACATCATTCTATACTTAAAAGTGAGTTTTAGCAATGTCTTGATGAGCATGAATTCATTACACTATTTTCAATTTAAATTAAAGCTTTTCTAATTTCCTAAATGGTAATCTAATTATTCAGAACAGTTTAGACAAATAGCACATGAGTATTTCAAATGCTATAACATGGTGCAGAGCTCTGGAATTATTCCTAAACAACCAAATTGTATGCTATGTCACAGCAGGGAGAACCAGGCAAGTGAAATTATGTATACTTATTAAAAAATGGGTAGAGAGTTTGATAACAAAAACCAACAAGTTGCAGAGTGGGCCATGTTATTGGCAAATTATGTTAGTATTATTAACAATCAAACTAAAACGTTTTGGTATCTCACAACTACCAAGTGCTCTGGTGAGGAGTTCCACCTAGACACAGGTCACGTGTCCCAATGTGGAGAGTCAGTTTTTATACCTCCAAACTCCACTTGGTTTTCAAATGTGAAGATAGCAAGTTCACCAAGGTCAAGCAGGCCCCAATCCCTGGGCCTGCCTAACTATAAAACACACACACACACACACACACACACACACACCCCTCTCTGGGATTCCCATTCTAGGGCAAAGAGTGACCATTTGGCAAATTTGATAAGAAAACAACTTAGCTTTAAGAAAAAAGGAGGGCTTCTCAAACAAACTCAAATCAATTTCAGACTCTATTATACCAATTCCCTTAATACTCCTATGAAAAATATTAGTAAATGTCTTGAATTCCCAATATGTAGCAGAAATGGAGATTAAAATCACTTGGCATAAAATAACATTTCCAAACAGACCATAAAATTTTAGCTTCTATAGTGAAATAATGTCACATAAACCTAAAATATGAACACAACAGAAAGGGTGTATCCTGATTGTGTAGTATCAGGGAAAAGCAATAATCTTGAACTTTGAGATTAAAGGCAGTTCCTGTCTCTGATTGGGAAGCATACATCGCTAATAGCTCAGTTTCCTTCAGTACTAGCTGTATACTCAGCTGTGTGCCATGAGGCTAAAGATAGAAATAAGATGTTATTGTGATACACATGCCAGATACTTGAAAATTTAAAAAGTAAGCCCAGGTATACTAATTGAGGTACACCAAGAGAGTGGTCCATGGCTGTGGACAGGATAGATTTTCAGAGAGGAAATTTCTTAGAATGAACATGTGCCTGCCAGCCCCAGGATCCATATGCACTCTCTGCAATAATGTATGTCCATTTCCTTCGCTGTCAATATGCACTTTGATATGTATTATTGATAGGTGTTAGGTCTTTGAGAGTACCAAAGTAATAGGGATATGCCCAGGGAATATAAAGTTCTAGAAAATCTGAAAATAAGTAAAATTTTTATTTCATGTGAGGGTAAATCATGATGTCAGCTCATGAGAACACATTCACATGAATGCTAAATGGATACTAGATGAAAAAAAAAAAAAAGCTCTGTTTTAGCTTAGGGATAGTTTATTCCAACTATGGAATGGAAGCAATTAAAAAAAAATCTATATATCCTAATGACTCTGGTATTTGGTATTCTTATTTAGATCCATATTTCTTATTTTAAATGTTTTATTTATTTATTTATTTATTTATTTATTTATTTATTTATTTATTTGAGAGAGAGATAGAAGGGCAATAGAGAATGAGAGAGATAGAGACTGGAACAGGCAAGCCAGGACCTCTAGCCACAACAAATGAACTCCAGATGCATTTGCCACCTTGTGCATCTGGCTTATATGGGTACTGAGGAACCAAACCTGGATCCTTAGCCTTCAAAGGCAAATGCTTTAACCACTAAGCCATCTCTCCAGCTCTAGATATGCATTCATTAATTTCCCTTGCTTGGCATATGTGAACAAACTTTATAAGCCATCTGAAAACACACTGTTCTCTCCTCAAAGACAAGAACAGTGAGTTAAATCCCATCCCACATACTGTAGGGAGGTAAAGTGAAATCTTTGCCCTTACTGCAGCTTTGCGTAACCAGCCCTCAGAAGTACAGATTATATCCCAACCACCAGCACTTCTACTGGAACACTCAGGTCACCTGCATGTACACATATTTATCTCACTATTTCTAAAGTCCAGATTAGAACTATGTAGCAATGTGGAGACTATGGTCTGAGTTTACCAATTTACAACTTCTATGATAAAGTATGAGGAGAACATTAATTCTAGAACCAACGTATTGATACATGGGAGAGTAGTAGTCACAAAACCCAAGTCACTTTTTAAATAAAAACAAGAGTTATGTTCATTATTGTTCAGTTATCTGGGCTCCACATATGGAATGTGTAGATAGATGATAGACTTACTTATCGATTGATTTGTGGAGCAATTTTTTGATACCATTGTTTAAACATTAGTTTATTGATAAAATATGACCCTGCATTGTACACATAAAATTCCTGTTTCACATCAAAAATAGTGACTATAAAATAGTGTTTCCTCAGGGCTAATTGTACACCAAAGGCTAGGTTAATGACTTTGCAGTCCAATTGTCTTTTCACTGCAAAAACTGAGTCTTTTCTACACATCATCAAATTACCATTTGCAGTTCAGCTTGGGCTCTTTCTGTGAAATGAGAATGTCTCATCCATTAGAAAGACAGCTTCATGGATAATGACAGTGTTTTAGAATCCTTGCCAAGAAGATGCTGTCCCCCACATGTCCTTCAGAAGTCACAGTGAGACTTTAGAAAAGGGCCTGGATTCTTTAATGTTTGTGTCTTTGTAACATAGAGAATCATCTTTTCATAGAAGGTATGCTTTTATCTACATCTCTTCTACTTTCTCATATAGGAGTTAAGATATGCTATCCCCTACAAAATATTCTACTGATTATTTAAGACATAGGAACTTTTGGCCACAGGGATATGCAACTTATGGAACATTGATTCTTCAGCAATCTAACACACAGCAGACATAGAAAACACGGGATGCAAACTTAACATAAGTTTCAGAGTAGGAAGTCAATCTGATAAAGCTGTGACCTGCATCATTGCCATGCAAAATTCTGACTGTGGGGATTCTAAAGTGGTCTCTGTTAGAATTTAAGGTGAAGGAGCGAGGTATAGTCAGAAGCAGTATTCGAGGACACTGAAACTGCTCTGTGTGATATTTCAGTGGTATGTATGAAGGAGAAATAGGAGAAAAGTAACTCTTTTCAGGCAGTTAATTAGGGACAGAAGCCCAAAGAGAGAGCAAAGAGATGGACACCATTCTCTCCCTCTTGGCAAAACCGAAATTTGGGTCTGATCCTGTCTCTCCAAGATGGCTGTCAGTGATATGCCCAGCAGAAACTTCCTGCTTCTTCACCTCAGCCTCTCTAGGTCAGACACCTGTGTCCATAAACCAGTCAGATCTTGGCTCATCATCTAGTGTGTCCCCAGACCAATCAGATATGCACTTGCTCATCTGTGGCTGATGATGAGGCTCACCCTGATTACACGTCTGATCCATAGACAGGAGGCTGCACACATGGCCTAGTCTCTTCTTCCTTTTTCTGTGGATTTTCTCTTCATTTTACGCATGACTTGGCCTGAACATCCACAAGAGTCTGTCCCTGGGATCATACATTGGTTTGAGTATTTTTCTTATTGCTTTCCGTCTCATGCCTTGGGGATAGCCTCTCCCTGGATCTCTGGGTCCTTCACTATTTCTTAATACTTTCTGGTCTGTTATTTGAAGGGGATTCTATGTTTGATCATGTGTGTGTGTGTGTGTGTGTGTGTGTGTGTGTGTGTGTGTGTGTGTGTAAATGCCCCAACCTCTTCCTAGATATACATTTCCCCTAAATACACCTCATGAATTCTGATTGCTCCCTAAATAAGCTTAATACTTCACAATTTAGCCTTATTAAGCCCCTTCTAGCAACTCTTTGTTTAAAAACAAGATAAGGACAGAAAATTGGTGTTCACAAATTTTCGGGACCCTTCCTGAACTCCCAAAATCCTGCATCAAATTCATGGCATGGTCCTTATTTTCCAAACACATGAAATGTCCAACACCATGGGGGAATCTATGAAAACTATAGGCTTTGACTGGTAATGGCCTGTAAGCACAGTTTGTATCATGATACCAGAAACATTGCTAGGATGAGGAGTCTGGCAAAAGGTAGGTGGACAACACATTCCAGAGGCAAGAGACCATGTGTGAACTCTTAGCACTGGCCACACAGTCTAAATATTAAGTACTAGTTAAAAAGTGAAGGTCAGGGGATGGAGAAATGGCTTAGAGGTTAAGCACTTGCCTGAGATGCCTAAGGATCCCAGTTCAAGGCTTGATTCCCCAGTACCCACATAAGCCAGGTGTACAAGGTGGTGCATGCATCTGGAGTTCGTTTGCAGTCGCTGGAAGCCCTTGTGCGTCCATTCTCTCTTTCTCTCTCTTTCTGCCTCTTTTGTTCTCTGTCTATTGCTCTCAAACAAACAAATAAAATTAAACAAACATTTTTTTAAAAGAATTTAAAAAGTGAAGATAAAAAAGAACAAAACAATAAACAAAATGAAAGTCACAATGATTTTACCTTATAAGTGCAGTACACTTTTGGAGACTTTGAAATATGAACAAGTGTATTATCTTGTTAGACCTGCAATGTTCTGATGAGGAATTTGCAAACTGATATTTTTAACTCAAAGCCTTCCCATAAGAAATGCTGAGTAACAAAACATAAAAGTAATTACTCAAATTTTCCTATTTACAAAGCCTCATTTCAATGAAATACACACCAGTTAATCCACTTCATACATTGAATATTAATGCAAAAATTACAAGAAACACATCTAGTTTTATCTTATTATAATTAATCTATCACAGATACAGGAGTGAACTATAACAGTGTGAAGGAAGAAAAAGGAGAATTGGTTTTCCACTCAACAATACCAGGTCAGAGTGCCCCATCAAAATGCAAATACAATGTGTAACAAAATTAAAACAGGAACAAAGTATGGTGTATATAATGTTGAGGTGGATGCTGCCAAACAAAACAGTCTGGGTGGCAGGAAGAGGGCAGATTGTTTGAAGGTAAGGAAGACACCACACCTGTGGTGATAAGGAGGATGCCACACTCTAATATGGTTAGAATGACTCCACACCTTCAGCTAAGCATGCCCAAGTACATGGTATGCTGAGTTTGGTCACAGATTCATCAGCATACATGTCTCCACCTTATAATATCATTCTTTTAATCTCATAAAATTACCTCTGTCGTTTTTGTACATGAAACACCTAATGCAAAATTATTTTTTCAGTTATTTTCAATCATTTTAAGAATTACATACAAATCAGTTGTTCTGGAAGCTGCAATTAAATATACAGGGTCATTTTCCCTAATTTCAGAAACAGAGATTCCTAGAAGACCTGTCGTGTATTAATTTACACAAAAATCTAAGTGTCTTCTTAGTGAAGTAAAGCTTTAAAAAAGTTCTTACATATCCCTAAAATTGAATTTTTACTTAAAGCTATGATTTTTCCAGATATGGAATGGACATACTTTATTTGGATGTGTTATAGTATGTGTTATCTCATGTGGGTTTAAATTGACAATTCAAACAATCAAACAGGCAATTTAAACAAGCAGGTAGAAGTTGCAAGATCCTAACAGGGATAATATGCAATGCTTGCAAAACACAGGCTTTTCCATCTCTAAAGATCTTCCCTTATTATCCATCTTGCTAATTTTATCTGATCTCTTCCACTGCCACATATTTTCATATATCTTAAAGCAAGACATGCTTTTTCTACCACTAAACACTTTCCTCCATCTACTTTCTCCTCATGAAAATAATGTAAACAGATTGAATTCAAGGGATGGGACCAAAACATATTATGCCAAATAAATAATCATTTCCTATAATTAAATTATCCCATTTAGTTCAATTGTCATGCTAGTTAGTAAGTGATCAAGCCCTTCTGAAAATTTAAAATCATCATTATATATCCTTGGCAGTTTCCACTGTGATTATTCCATCTTTCAGATAAAACAGTCAAAAAGGAAACTAAATCATTTTAATCCAAAACCATCTAAATATTAAAATCAAGACTAGTGGGGCTGGTGAGATTGCTCAGTGGTTAAATATAGTTGTTTGCAAAACTGCTGGCTCAGGTTCAATTCCCCAGTGTTGTGGAGGCAGCTTTGTTTTGCTGGAAGAAAACACCTGACCACAAGCAGCTCATTGGAGCTGGGGGAAAGGGTTTATTTTGGCTTGCAGACTCAAGGGGAAGCCCCATGATGTCAGGGAAAACGGTGGCATGAACAAATGGTGGCCATCACCTCCTGGCCAACATCAGATGGACAACAGCAGCAGGAGAGTGTGCCAAACACTGGCAAAGGGAAGCTAGCTATAACATCCATAAGTCTACCCCCAACAATACATCACCTCCAGGAGGGTCTAATTCCCAAACTGCTACCATCTGGGGATCAAGCATTCAGTACACATATGTTTATGGTGGCCACCTGAATCAAACCGCCACACCAGGCCTTTCTTGAAAGCTTGATGCAAAAAGTGGTGCAAGCAACTGGCATGCATTTGCAGCATCAATAAGCTCTAGAGTATCATCTCCACAAATGCATACACATATGCATGCATGAAAAAAATTGAAACATTTCTAAATTATGTAAATAAAAATTTGTAAAACATATTTCCTCTGTTTCTTATAATTTGCATTACACTTCAATAATTTAAAAGCCCTTATTGTACCCATGTGAATACCTATGGAAATGTGAATGAGGACAATATATAGCTGCTTTTCACCCAGTGAAATGTAGAATGAGAGATGTAAGCAAATCCTCATCCACTCCATGGGTCATGGGTTTCTGGTGGCTAAAGCCATGACACTTTCAGACAGAGGAAAGATCATGCTGACTCCTGATTCCATGCATGTTTGAAGGTTCAATAGTGGTAAGTCCTCCTGCTTTGAGGAGAAACCAGATCATTCTAGTTGTTTTTATTTGAAATCTATTCACTACATAGGGGATGGGTTCTTCCAAAGAACCTTTATAGAAAAGAAAATACTTACATACCATATGACCAACAAAGGACTCATTTCTATAATATATAAATGATGGCCAAACAATCAAGAAAAAGCACTTAAATTATAGAACTACAAAAATATATGAACAAACATGTAATTGGAGAAGATGTACACATAGTAAGCAAGCAGTTGAAGAAATCTTCCATACTATTAGTCATTCAGGAAATGCAAATTAGCTCCAGTACCATAATGAGGCACCCACCTCAACTACAATTTGCATATATCTTACGCACACTAGTGCATACACAACTTCTGGAATCTGAACACATTCTCTGACCTGTTCCAATGACAATTTTCTAAGTTTTGACATCACTGTGTAAGATGAAACTACTTAGGAAAATTGAACAAAGGACAAAATATTTTGTCACTTCCTTTGAATTTGTAATAATTACAAAGTAAGAAATTTTGAGGTTATTTTGGCAATTATTTTCAGATTTTGAAGACAAACATGTATTCATGTTTGGGGCACATGAAAAGACTGCAGTGCAGGCCAGCAATGTGTTGGTGGAGGCCAGTTGACCAGTCCCTCCCTTCAATGAATAAGTTTGCATAAGTCTTTCAGGGAACACTGCAAAGAATGGACAATCCATCTTCCCTAAAGTCTATATCAGCTCAGGGTCTATACCTCTTCTCTTTATTCTTATAACAGAGTATGCATCACTTTCCCTAACACCAACTATAAATGACCAGCAAAAGCATGTATTAGTTAAAATAAACATATATATTTCATGGCTTGTCATAAAATGGAGTCAAAGAAGTTAAGTCTGGGCAAACTGATCCAGGTGGATTTTATGATTCTATAATTTTATAATAAACTACAAAAATATCATTATTTTGAACCTACTTTCTGTTCTCTCTCTATACTTTTAGAAAGTGCTCTAAATAAAGTTAAAAGATATAAGGAATAGGTATATTTTTTCAATTCTCCATAATCAGCTGAGTAGTTCATTATTTTAAATCAATATCTGTCATCTATTTGTAAAGCCAGGCTAGTTAATTTATCTTGCTGACTTATTTTCCTTGGGTATAAGAATGATGATCTAAATGTAACTGATAAGTCACCTACAATGATGAGCCAGTTTAGAATTTTGATTTTCTGGCTGAACTTACAGAGATTTGGTCATATAAGTTAACTTAGTTGCCAGCATATAAAGTTCCCTCCTTTAACAGGCACTGGCACGATTTCCACTACATTAACACTGAAGACCAACAATCTCAGAGATCTCCAGACCCTTGTAGGTTTTCTCATTCAGTTACATAGGGAGAATAAGTTATATCAGTTTACAAGATTTGATGACAACTCACATGGATTGCTAAGATTCTAGATCATGGGAATGTTAAGCCCTGCAGAGGACTTCCTGACCTACACGGGTACCATCACTAGGTTCCAACTCATTCTTTAGAATAAAGGGATTTGACCTCTAGTTATTTGTGCAAATTGAATTTTTCCCCTTAGTGAAACAATTGTACTTTATAATTGAATGCTGAAGC
The DNA here is from genome assembly GCA_036365145.1 of Orientallactaga sibirica. Taxonomy (NCBI): domain Eukaryota; kingdom Metazoa; phylum Chordata; class Mammalia; order Rodentia; family Dipodidae; genus Orientallactaga; species Orientallactaga sibirica. Next base: position 17,169,575 of record JAEOAD010000039.1, read on the forward strand.
TGCTTAAAATGCATTTTACTTTCCACTATGGCTGCAATTCAATTTAACCATTTATAACCTTTTGCAGCTTGAATGTGAAATATACCCTTTAGGCTCATGTGTTTGAGTACTTGGTCTCCACATTGTGGTGCTGTCAGAAAGGGGAAGGTAGAAACTTTAGGAGGTAGTGTGGCTGGAGGAAGTGATTTACTAGGTGCAGGGCCTTGAGATTTTTATAGCCCAGCCCCACTTCCTATTTTATCTTGGCCTTCTAAGTGTGACCAGGTCTTCCTCATACTTCTGCTGCTAAGCTTGGCCTGCCATCAAACTTCCTCATGTCACTGTAAGCCAGGGTAAATCTTTTGCCTCCTTAAATTGCTTCTGGTCAGGTATTTATTCACAGCAATTAGGATGTAACTAATATAAAACCTAAACAGGTTATTTTTGTTTTGTTTTGCTTTACAGTTTTTGCATGTGTGTGTGTGTGTGTGTGCGTGTGTGTGTGTGTGTGTGTGTGTGTGTGTGTGTGTGCAGATATATATGTTCATATGTGTGTGGGTGTATGTGTGGAGAGGCTGTGTGCATGCACGTGCTTCTCCTTCCTGGTTTTGTGATGAAATTTCTCACACTAAAGCTAGAGTTCACCAAATCAGCTAGATGTGCCAGCAAAGCCTTAGGGATCCTTCTGTGCTGGAATTACAGGTGTGAGCCTGTAATTTTTACATGGATCCTGGGGATGGAAACTCAGGTCCTCATGCTTGTATGGCAATAACTTACACACAAAGCCTCTTCCCCAGCCCTGTTACATATTTTAACATATCCTTTTTCTTCTGGTTGTTTAAAAATTTTTAAACATGCAAATTAGGTCGACTGTGGAGATCTCCTCACACTTTCCAACAATGCTATCCTTCCCTGTATGAATCCAGACAGCAGCTTTCCTCAGGAAGATTTTTCCTTAGCATTTGAGGAGATATTTTATTTCCTGCAGTGACAAAGCCCTGTTCAGAAACTGTATCATTTAGCAACCTGATTCATGAATCACTGTGCCCAATTTAATATTTCTGTGCTTCTGTGTGGGGTTAGAGCTTTGTGAGCAAAGCCTGGATCTTCAACAGTTGCAAAGCCCTGTGCTATTTTATTTTATGGAGCAGAGTAGATTAGGACAATTATGCCTCTTGTTTTATCAAATCTTTGTATAGCTGTTTGAGGTTAGTAGAACTATGATTTTCCCTACTGAGGAAATTTGCTTCAAAGTGAATGTGGAGAGTTCAACACAAGAAGCCTTTAGACTACAGGAGGGACTTCACTGATGCAAGATGACAGATCACATCCACGTACTGTCATTCAAATAAATCATGTCCCCTAAAGTGAGCCCTGATGATGATAAGCATTCACACCCACTTATTTGCAAGCCCATTGTCTTTAAAGATATTATTACACAACAAAATGTGATTTTTGCAAGTGGGCAAAGCAAATCTCATTAATTACTAAGGATGCACTTATACACAGCTCCACCTTGCTGGGATAAACATCCAAACCAAACACACTTTATGGGATGATGTGATTTATTTCAAGCTCCAAGGTGCAGTTCAGTCATTGGCAGAAGCTGCTAATTCCATACATCCAAGCAGAGAGTAACAACCAAACAGCCTGTAAAGCCAAAAGCAGTAACCACAAATGGGTAGCAAGCAGTAGCAGCCCCACCAGAGCTCAAACTGCTCTGTATTCTTTTGGCCTGGAAATCAGATCCACCACCAAACACTCCTTAGGGTTGGACCCCATGATCTGCCCCCAGGGATAGTTCCTCCATCCAGGCAGCTGGAGACCTAAGTTACAAGTTTTGATAAACACCTGAGTCTATGGGGGACTTACATTCACACAACAACTACAGATGCCTCTCCAGAGAATTAATAGAACAATGTATCTATTTACCTGGGAAATTATGGGCTGTGAAAACAGTGGTGAGAAATGACTTACAGATTAGACTTCAGAACCAAAAGTATACCTGGCATATCTGATAGCTGATACAACTTACAGGACATGGGGGTTGGAGAAATTGCTTAGCAGCTAAGCACTTGCCTGTGAAGCCTAAGGACCCCAGTTCGAGGCTCAATTCCCCAGTACTCATGTAAGCCAGATGCACAAAGTGGAGCAAGCATCTGGAATTTGTCTGCAGTGGCTGGAAGCCCTGGTGCACCCATTCTCTCCCTCTCTCTCTCTCTCTCTCTCTCTCTCTCTCTCTCTCTCTCTCTCTCTCTGTGTGTGTGTGTGTGTGTCTGTCTGTCTGTCTGTAGCTCTAAAATAAAAAAATAAATAAAAATTTAAAAAAAAAAAAAAAAAAAAACTTTCAGGACATGGAGTGGCATCTGTTCACCAGGTAGTACAATGTGGAGGTCCATGAAGTCATTCATTTTGGTTAACACCAGCTGTGATGATTTGAATGTAAAATGTCCTCCATATGCTTATGGATTGAATATGTTTTCTTTTTCTTTTTCACAGAACAAACCTTGGTTTTTATTATTTAAAAAAGCTTCATATTTATTCAGCTTTCTGACTTGTTGTTTGTACCTTCAACACTTTCACAACAATTTTCTGCTCCTCACTAAAGAAAGCTCGTTTGATCCTGTCATGGGCACATTTAGCACACAAGGAACCCACCACAGGCCCCGCTGATGTGTTTTTGTGTTTTGGAAAATATCATAAGGATTTTAGGTGTCACAGCATGAATCCCTCGACGTCGGCTTGGGCACCCACCGCATGCTGACTCTGGTGCTTTCCTGACCTTCTTGGTGTACAGGGAAACAATTCTATTACAGGGGTTCTGGATAGCTATTTTTAGAGGCTGTATTAGAGGAAAGCCTACGAGGGTATGTCAAATGCTGGACCATTCTGAGTGCCACTGCAGAAGGATGGAGGAAGTGAGGGGTTTTCGTAAGCTACAAGCAGAGGCCTTGCTTACCACAGAACCTCACCTGTCCTTCACCCTCAGCCGGGCTCAGAGCTTGATCCCTGAGGACACCCTGCATGCCTGACTCCTCAGATGGTGGCAGATTATTAAGAAGACAGACACAGGGAAGAAATAAGCTGCCATACCTCTAAACACCTGCTCAGAAGAGCTGCATTTGAACAGTTAACCCCCACCTGGTGCTGCTGTTCTGGAAGGTTGTGATACCTTTAAGACGTCAGGTCTTGTTGCAGAAAGTGAGTTACTGGGGATGGATCTTGAGGTGTTACAGCCCAGCCCTTCTTGTTCTGGCACTGTCTATATTCTCCCTGTTGATGTGATGTTGTACCTGGCTGTTTGCTCCTCCCATACTTTCCTTGACATTATGAAATTGTAAGTCAAAATGAAACCTTGACTTATCTATGTCTTAATGAGAATGTCACTGATACAGTAGCTTGCGTGGCTCAGAGCATGAATGAAGATATGAAAGGCAAAGACTCTGGAGGTGGTGAGCATCAGCCCAACACACACCTCCACCACCACATCAGCATGGCACTCTGTCCTCTGAATCACTGAATATGTGAGCCTCCACTGAGTCCTGACCCTCCATGAGAACTCAGAAGAAATTGGGGACTCAGTAGCCAACAATGTGTTTTACAAAAAGACGGGAGATGAGAAATTAAGTTATTCATGTTGTAATACAATCAAATATATATGATATTTTCGGATAAGTCCAAAAGACTCAGATGTAATGGGAGTGGCAATGAAAATGGCATTTAGACAGAATGTACCCAACAGAGGAGATGATCCAAGGGAAGGGAGGGTTATGCCTTTTTTGGAGAAGTCATTCCATATGGGGAGAGATATGAGTGTGCCCATGTCCTCAAGAACAGCTCAGAAACTGGTGAAGAGAGAGGAGTGGGAGATGATGTTAAGAAGACTGGGAGGTCGGCACACACTTAGCATATTTGGAGTTAATCGGGAACAACCTTGGGAAGCCTTTCTAAGGTTGGAGCATAAAATGGTGGCTGCACTTATATATACTCAGCTGTAAGCAGGAGTCTGAAGGACACAGGGCAGGGGCAGGAAGAGATATATATAATAGAACCAGAGAAGACAGTTGCGATTTGGAGGGAAGGAGAAATGATTCTCTCTGGGCACAAGTTGGCAGGAAGCAGGACCTGCTGCTCTAGGGAAGAGAGTTCTGAGCTGAATGTAGTAAAATGATGGCCTTTATCCTGAATGGGCAAGGGTGCCCACTGGCACTAAATATGAAAAGCCCAGGCAGACAGGTGGATGTAGAAGGATGGAGATGAAGGAGTGAAGTTAGGATGAAACAAGTCATCTGTCTCTTTTCACTATGGAAGTGGGTCACATAAAAAGAGCTTTCCAAATCACAAGAATGGTTGGGGTGGATTTCTCTTAATCTCCTGAGGCAGTTCTTTTGATGAGACTCTGGCTTCTTCTCTTCCATTCCCTTGCTTCTGAAAATCCCTGTGTGAAGAAAAGAGCCTGCCAGACTTTCTCCATGGAGGAACCTCATGCTGGCGATTATATGTTCAGTTATAGGACAAGAAATGTTACAAGAATTCATTTTTGTATTTTAGCACATTATAATTTATGTGATCAGAGAATATATCCACTAATGCATGTTACTTGTTCTATATTTATTCCCAACTTGTGAAAACAAAAATATAAAAATTAGAATGGCTATGATGGATGGATCCAGACAGGTTGGCCTAGTGTGGGAGAAAACATCTTTTCAAATAATACACTTTAGAAAATGGACTGACCAGCCAGGAATGTAAACATTGTGTAGTTACATTTACATCCTTCAGTGAGTCCAGCAACTGAGACACCACTTTACAATGGGTTTCTTAAAACAGAGCTTCACTTGTGCTATTTGCTCTTCTATGTAATTATGTGGAACCACCAAGTGTCATTATGCAAGACAATAGATGATCAATAGATTTTGCCTAATAGGACTATGTGAGTGAAACTTGGAATGGATAATATTTTGCTTCAAGTGGTTTTTTTTTTCAATGTAGATAAAAAATTGTTTGGTCTATACAAAAAAAAAAAAAAAAAAAGAGCAAGAAGATACATGAAAAAGAGTGGGGGTAGAATTCTGGCGGTATTTGTTTCCTTATGGTCTACAGTTATAATATTCTCTCAAGGGCTTATAACTTGCATCCTGAAGTTGCTCAAGTTCCCACAATTTTAAAGGTAGCTTTGCAATAAATGATGACTCTGAACAAGATGATTCTCTCCTGCCTAGTATAAATATTTTCAGCTAAAGTTTCAATAACCTGCTTGTATTACTGATGCATCTAAGATATAGGAAATAAATATTGAATTTTTGAAGTAATTTATTGATAAGTTTACATTGGGAAAAAATTTATCCAGCTCAATATCAACAACAGGAGTTTGAATTCATTCCTCCCTGTGTCTGTCTGTAAAAGAGTTAGAAAGTTATTTCTGGCTTCTAGCCTACCTCTACTCTAGGGAGCGTGACTAGTTTGGCCTATGGAAGAGGAGAAGGTCTGGAAGAGGAGGAGGGAGACTATACCTACCACCACTGTCTTCTACAATTATACACAGTAACTGGGTAGGGTGGTCCTAGCACTTGGAAGGCTGAGGCATGAGGACTATCATGAGATCAAGACCAGCCTGGGATATATAGCAAGTGCCTGAAGAGCCTGGGCTACAGAGTAAGACTGTCTTATAAAGGTAAAGAAAAAGGTAAACACACACACACACACACACACACACACACACACACATTCAGTCCTCATCTTTCATTTCTGAAACTTAAGTTCCCCAGCGTCCTTCCCTGCCTGGTTTCAGTGAGCACTGATCAGACATACCCTACCAGTCTCAGACATTGTCTTGCAGGAACAGAACAGTCTCATGGCATCTCTGTCATTCCCTTCTTTCTGTGAGGATTCTCAGAAAGAAGAAAAGGACATGAAGAGGCAAAAGAATTGCAACCCTGTGGAATGACCAACTTTGAGAGGAGTAAACTGAGGGTGATGTGTGACATGATAGTTCCCACAGGCTGCTAGCTTTGTGTGGCACCTTTTGGGGAAATTTTGTCCTATTTCACTGTGATAGTTTGAATAGATGCCTCCCAATATATTCAGTGTTTTATTTGTAGTTTGCATCTGCAGCCACCTTGCTGGAGACAATGTCTCTGGGTGGATCTTAAGGTGTGGTGGTGGGTTTAGGATATCAATCTAAAGATATGTAAAGTGTGCCTAGCTGGAGTTCCTGAAGTGTTTGTGCAGTGTGGCTTTTGGCTTATAGTTTTTTCTCTGTCTGGTCCTATAAGAGCAAGCCAGCTTCTTCTGCAATTATGGAACTTCCCCTGGATCTGTAAGCTTCAATAAATATCCCTCCCTCCATAACTGTGCCTGGTCTGGAAGTTCATCTCAGTGAACCTGAAGCTATCTGATGCAGCCACCAAACCCTTAGTTTGGTGGGGGTGCCACTAGAGGATCTGTGTCAAAGAGCTTTTGGGAGCTTGGATTTAACCTCCATGAGGTGAGGGGCTGTGGTCTACATGGTCTTGGGGTAGGGCAGAAATGCTGGTGACTAAATTTTAGTGAATGATGTGATAAAGAATAAGGCCCCTAGCTGGGTGTGGTGGCACACACCTTTAATCCCAGCACTTGGGAGGCAGACATAGAGGATCACCATGAGTTTGAGGCCACCTTGAGACTACATAGTGAATTACAGGTCAGCCTGGGCTAGAGCAACATCCTACCTTGAAGAAAAGAAAAAAAAAAAAAAAAAAAAAAAAAAAAAAAAAAAAAAACTATATGTACACACACACACACACACACACATACATGTATATATATATAATAATTCACTTAGGAAAGATGTCATCCCTCCTCTATCTATCAGTGGATAAATGATCCCACAATCACTTTAAGGCCACTGGATGGTGAGTCCAGTGGTCTGTATGAACCCTGCTGTTTCAACCCTGGGTTTACTGATTACAAGTCTGTCCTCTTTGCATAATCAACTTGGAGGGTCCAATGGTTGTTACAGGTGGGTATAGATAATTTGCAATGTGCTAGCACCTTTGCCTGATAACCTTGTAGAAATATGGCTGTTATAATTGTACTAACAATGAGTCTCAGACCCGAACATGACAAATGCTTTTGCATCTACCGAGATCTCCTTTCCAGTCCACCTCTTCCTCGGAAGTGGCACATTTCCCTTGATCCCAGGGTGATCCAGAGAGGCTTGTGGTGTTTTTACTTCTTGGTTTCCCTTACTAATTATTCCTCAGGTCCAGTGAAAAGAGTTCAGTACTACTTGAAGATAGGACAGAACATTTTCTATACCTCTGATGTAGACAGCTTCAGGTTCACTGAAATCAACTTCCAAACCAGGCACAGTTATGGAAGGAAGGGGTTTATTGAAGCTTACAGATGGGGGGAAGTTCCACAATGGCAGAAGCAACTACCCTGCTTTTACAGGACCAAACACAGATAGAAAAGCCACAAGCCAAAAGCCAGACCACCCAGCACACTAAAGGAAATCTAGGTGGAACTCAGGCACTTTGCATATCTTTAGACTGGAATGCCAAATCCACCACTACACCTTAGGGCTGGACCCTAAGATATACCCAGTGACACCTCCCTCTGCCAGGTGGCTAGAAATCCAAGAAGTTTTAATAAACTACTGAATCTGTTGGGGGGGGCATCTATTCAAACTACAACAACCCCATATATAATTTATACATTTATAATTTTTTGTCAAGATGGAGACAAAAGAATCTCTCATAAATAAGCTCTGCCTAACATCCCACCATCAGTTAAATCTCATATTCAATTGATGGGGTTCCACATATGTATGTGGTTGTCCATCAAACATTAGATAATTTCTCCAGGGATTTCACTATAAAAATGATTTTCAAGGCTATAATAAGTACTAGACTCTTTTTATTCTCAAAAAACTCCCAGCCAACAGTAACAAATGTTAAAACATTCTTTAAGCCAGGTGTGGTGGCACACGCCTTTAATCCCAGCACTAGGGAAGTGCAGAAGAGGGAGGATCACCATGAGTTCGAGGCCACCCTGAGAATACAGAGTGAATTCCAGATCAGCCTGAGCTAGAGTGAATCCCTACCTCAAAAACAAAACAAAACAACAACAACAACAAAAAAATATTTAGATGAACAAAGCATTTTCCTTCCTTCCTTCCTCTGTCACTTGGTTGTTTCCATTATTAAAAATCTGTTTATACTTTCATTCGAAAGACATAGGGTATGATTATGAACCAGAAAAAGCAACACAAACATCTACAAGTCATTCTTTTTCATTCATCTCAAACACTAAGACAAGGGGATCCCAACGGGAAGGACAGGGAGTACCATGAGCAGAGGTGTCTGGGATGACTGAAGAAGGTGACCCACTGGGCCATAGTTTTAGGAGAACAATGTGTGGGCTAAACCATTCTCAAAGTGAGCTATTCAGCCTTGCACTGGACAATGACACTCATGTGGAAGGTATATGGAAGCTATGGTTTTAGGTAAGAACTTATCCCTGGGCATAAATCCATGAAAAGTGCTGAGAGTTGAACAGTTGGACAATGCCTTCGTGGGTGAGTCTCTAAGAATCTGGGAGATTACTGGCACTGAGTGAGGGGACAAAGGGCACAGGTGGCTCAGGAGTGTTGTGACATGGTGAAGGGTCTTGGCCTTGGAGAGCCCTCACAGCTAAGGACATGAGAGGGGCCTGAGGGGCAGACACCAGAACAAAGGTGGAGGCTGGCATCACTCATCTCATAGGTACCACCACACACTGATGGTGCTGGGCTCCTACAAACGCCATCACATATTTTACCTTTACATCTGGATTTGTTCCAGGAAGGACACACAGAGTGTCTGAAATTCTTTTATTTCTCATGAGGTAGATAATCAAGAACACAGTATGGAAATTCAGGGAGTTCCCGTTTTCCAAAGACCAACCTGTTGTATGTGTGGGGGTGTAATAGAACAGAGTAGAGATTGGGTTCAAGATGCCTGTATGCATCAGGGTTTGCAGAAAGAAACCTAGGGGCCCAGTCTCATACAGGGACTGAGAAGGAAGAGAAAGAAGACAGACTTGAGGCCCCTAGTCAACATAGTCAACTTAGCTCAAGGTCTTCCTCTCAGGTACAACTTTGAAAGCAGCAAAGAGGGGGGATGAAGTGGAAGAAATGACTCAGAGAAGCAGGCTCCCTTACCACACCACCCACTTCTTTGCTTGTCCCTTTAATTGACACATTGTCCAACACATAGAAAGAAGGTGACTCACAGACAGAGTTTTTATGGCTACTGTCCTTGCTGGGAAGCATCTTGACTCCTCTGGACTTCAGCTCGATTGCCTTTTTCACTGAAAGAAAAAAAACAAAAAACAAAGCCATGAGCATCTGAGACTCAGAGATGATAGGGCTTTGCATTAACCTCAGAAAGCCCAGTCCTCAGGCATCTCCACCAAACCCTGAGTATGGGTCAATGAGGCAAAACAAATGAAGAAGCAGAGCCTGTAACTAATTAATACCAAACCATCAAAGAGCAAGGGTGTACCTGATGAAAACAGTGTCTGGATTTTAAAAAGCAACCGGGTGTGGTTTACCTTCCACATCCAAACTCACCTGCCAGAAGAAACAGAAAACTGGACATACCATGACCATCTCACTAGTGCACAGGCACATTGTACTCTCGGTTTATGTATAGTAACTTATAGCTTTTAAAAATGATATTTATTTTTCTTTGAGAGAGAGAGAGAAAGAGAAAGAGGCAGATAGAGAGAATGGGTTCACGAGGGCCTTCAGCTGCTCCACAAGAACTCCAAATGCATGCAGCACCTTGTGTATCTGGTTTAAATGGGTCATGGGGAATCAAACCTGCTTCATTTGGCTTTGCAGGCAAGTGCCTTATCTGCTGAACCAGCTCTCCAATATTACAGCTTTTTAAGTCAGGTATATTTACAAAAGCCTTTCATAAAAATATAAGTTGTTCATTCATTTATTCAGATCATTATTCAGACACTAAAGTTTATCAAATGCGTGTTGATGCGCAATGACTGAACACTGCAAACATGTGAGCCACTGTTAGTCTCTCTAGAACCTTCCATTCAGTCAGACTTAAAGGGTGTCTTCATCATGTACACTCCCAGATCTCAAATATGAATAATAATTCTCCTGAGTTTTCTGGGTCTAGCATCAAACAACAGTGGGTCTGTGCCAAAGCATGCAGTAAAGATGAGGCTCAGGATAGTTTCTGCTTCAGTTTTTCACATTCCAGAGGCCTCTGTCCTCCTCACTGTGTGCCAGGGGCACCAACAATCCCCATTTCTCACTCGCACCCACTCCTGAGATACTGTACCACACCTTTCTCCTGTCCAGGGTGTCTAAGGCAGAGGAGGTTTGAGTCTTAACTACATCTGGAGAGGAAATACTGTTCTGGAAATGGTTAGCTGAAGCTTGGTGCCCACACCTGCTCCAGTCAGACAAAGCTGGTGTGTAATCACCTAGCCATCACTAAGGCTAGAGTGAAAGGAAAGGCTATTGACACTTCTACTCTTTTAAGATTATTGTTATATCTGAAGCAGTGCAATGGAAGTGATAACCTGCCATTTCTCACCTCTCTTATAAAAGTGAGATTTTTGCATGTCAATGAAAAAAAAAATCTGGTGTCTCCCACCTATTCAGGTGGGTCCTTTCTGTGACAAAGGCTATGCTGCAGAAACCTTCCACTAGAAGGGACTTCACAGATGGTAGCAGTAGCATGAGAAGGAGAGGGGATAAATTAAGAGTGAGCTCAATGAAGCCTCACTGGGACATAAGGGAAAAGAGGACATGTGCATTTGCACTGTGGCTTTCCCATAGGCAGAACATCACGGAGCACTTCAACATGAGGGAGGCCTGTGTCTCAGGAAACATTTGGCCAAGATGAGCCACTTGACTGGCCTTTCTACTGTATATCCAACACCACCTGACTTCTTGATCTGCCCCAAAGTGTGTTGCCCTCAATGGACTTTAACCAGCGAACATCCTATTCCTCCCCATGATCCACTCAGTGAGCATCCTCAGAGGTCACTGTGGCCATAGGTTTCCCTTGCTTTTCTATGGCTTTTGTCTTATGGTGACAGATCAACAAAGAGAACATGACACCAAGAATCGACCCTCCCTAGCAACACTTTTGTTTGCTGCCAACTCAGGTCTCCCTGTAAGGTCTGCCCAGGATAATGTTTTAATTTAAAATGGCAAGTGCCCACATGCATGCCCAACATCATCCCCACATTTTTGTACATAAATACATTTATCTTAAAGTGACTCAGGAAAGGTGAATGTTTCATAAACACTGAGGAGAAAAATCAATGGGAGATTATGCAGAGCATAGCTCCCAGTAAATGCCACACATAAACAGATAAAACAAACATAGCTCGCTCAGAAAAAAACAAAAAACAAACAAACAAACAAACAAACAAAAAAAAACTGAGGATCCTTCAGGGTGCTGTAAGAGTGTGTGAATATACTGGACCTATGATGAGCTAACAAATTTCACAGTTATGCAAATTGATTGTTGTTAGAAGCTCTGTGGAATTAAGTTTCCACCAGGGTATTTAAAATTATTTATTTTTTAAATATGATGGTATTTTTCCATGTAACTCTCTGCTCTATTAAGCTCCAATTGTCTCATGACTTAAGCCTCTTATTGGAGTCCAGTGGCTCATGGTAATACTGTAACAAAGGAAAGGGAACAGTCTTCCTTGGTCTACCAGATATCTGGATAGTTCTTCTCTCTCTATTAATATCACCTTTCCTCAGTCCAGAATTGTCCTTTTTCTCCTTTTCCTACTCTTCCTTATCCTTTTATTACTCCTCCTCTTCTTCTTCTTTCCTACTATGTCCCTCCTTCCTCTTTTATTTCTCCACCTTCTTTTCTACCTTCTCTTTCTCCATGTCCTTCTCCTCTTTGTCCTTGCCTCTTATGCTACTCTTCAGACAGGGAGGTTAAGAAAGAAGGAAAAATATAATGTGGTATATAAGGATTCAGGCTGCATGATTCTGGGAAAAGATGTCTCACTTAAGGAAAAATCTCCCAACAGCCTCCAGTTTTCCATGAGAAAGAAAATATTTACCATGTGATTTAAGGTCTTGCAAGGGATGGGAATGAAGTTAAATTGTTTATAAGAAAATGGATGTTACGGGAGAGAAGTATATTAAGTGTATTAAGCCAATCTCAAAAATAAAAACATCATAACTTTATGTATTTTCTCTTATTTAGAATTTGCAGATTTTATGTAGATATATGAAGTCATGTACATATCTATGACATGAAAGTAGAACTGTTCAAGGGGACCCAGGAGACTAACAAGGAGGGAACAAGGTGAACATGGGATTTGGGCAACTGTACTCAAAGTACACTGTATACTTGTGTGAGAGTATTTTTATGTGACACAATACTATTATATTTTCTTACTACCTTGTCATTGCCTCTTGACTGTGGGAAATTAGACATGCAGAGGAGGAATGAATAAGCAAAGGTGATTTATTTAGAAAACAGTGAGAAAGTTCAGGGTGTCAGGCCACACATGTGTACAATTTGGGCTGGTACCCAAAGAAGAGAGTAAACGGGGAAAAGGAAAGTTACTCATTTTGAAATAAAACTCAGAGAATTAGGCAAGCTTAGCAGTGAATATCAACAAGCAACTGCCTCACCAAAGGGCTTCTGTGGGTGTACATGGTATACCTTACTAACAGGATGTTTTCAGCTGTCCTATTGGGTGATCTCCTGGTTAGGTGATTGGCAGGCTCAGTTGCATTAACTCTTAAGAAAGGAACCATCGTATGTCTTTGCCAGTGTATATATTGGTTAGATTAGAATGTCATACCTCCACCCAGGGCAGGAGAAATTTTTTCTTAATGGGCCTCAACAAAGCTCTAATGCCTCCACCTTCCTCCCTTTCATACAGTTTATTTTAAATCTTATATAAAGTGGCAATTATGATGCTTCCCTTTTAGATGTTATCAGGAGAACAGGAGCTAGGGTTCATCTTTGATGACCTCTAAGCCTATGAATGTTTGTCTAGCTACCTCACTGTACCATGTGCAATGAACATTAATAATAAAATAAAAGAAATGCTAATTCTCATGATTGACCTCAGACCTGCTGAGTGAGAATCTGTCAGCTTAGAGCTCATGCTTCATCTTTACAACACAGGTTTCAAGTTTTTAATTTTGCTTATTGGTGGATTTGCTATTGTCTGGTCAGTGGTTTGACTTTCAGGTGTGAGGGAACACAGTAAAGACACAAGATTTTCAATTACGAGGAAGGAGTTCTTGAGATCTCCGACTCAACATGATGGCAATAGTAATGTGTGACATACTTGAGCTGAGCTAAGAGACTTGATCTTAAGTTTCCTAAAGATGAATAACTACATAAAGAGAGAAAAACAAGTGAACAAATCATTTTCAAATGTACACAATCAATTTTCTCAAAGCATTTAGGAAAATAAAAATTTCTCAGGTAATATTTTCATTTTATGGATTAAAAAGATTGTAAAGGCACAACACAAATTATCCATGACATTTCTTTGTTTTGTTTACTTTGTATTTTCATTACTACATTATCAGTGTTCACTATAATCTCTTTGTTGCTATGTTAAACACACTTTCTTCAGGTTGTTTGAAGCCTTCAGGAAAATTTTGCTTTACTGGAATAACAGCACTGTTTGCTGTTCTTAAAATGTCAATAAACGGTACACAGCTTTAATCCCAGCACTTAGGAATCTAAGGTAGGAGGATTGCCCTGAGTTTGAGGCCAGTCTGGGGCTACAGACTGAGTTACAGGTCAGTCTGGAATAGAGTAAGACTCTGCCTTGAGCCCTCCATCCCCCCAAAAAAGTCAATAAAACACTTCTCAGTTGACGCTGTTGCTTAGTGGTTCAGTGTGTGCATATCATAAGTATGTTTGATTTCTGGCATCACAAGTTAAAAAAATAAATAAATAAAAACAGCCTGTAATCAAGGGAGGTATAGTTGTTCCATGAGAAGGAGTTGAGCACCTGTGAGCAAGCCTATGAAATCTTGTTATCTGTATCAGTATTGCTGAGACAAAATACCTGACAAAAATCAATTTAAGGGAGGAAGGGTTTATTTCATCTTATAGTATTGAAGGATAATAGGAGAAAGCTTGCACCTTTTAGGAAGTTTCGGTTAGAAATTGAGGCCCAGAGAGAACCAGGAGATACCACCCCACATGCCACCTCATCCAGTCACAAGAATCGTACTCTTGGCAGGAATGGAACTCATGCCTGGTTGAGACTGATTTACAGCGCCCCCTGCTGTCCACAGTCTAGCAAGCCACCTAGACAGAGCCCCAGGTAGGCTGGTCCAGGTGTCCTCCCTCCAAATCTACAAACCAATCAGGTCTTCCCCTTGCATACCTGAATCTGACCAAATAATACATTTTCAATCTACTGTAAAGGCTACTCCAGTTCTTTCTTTGTTCTCTCTAGATTCCCTCTCATCTCTGCTAGTATACACATGACTAGCTTCCCCTCTCACCCAGCCTTGCTGGGTGAGGGTAGGGGAGAAGAACAATACTGCTTCTTGGTCTGGATGGTTTTCCTGCTTGTCTCTGCTTTATAATTTGGGGTAACATCTCATTTTAATTACATGTATGATTTTCCTCTAGTCTCTGATTCTACCACATACATATTTTCCTTACACTCTAGATCTGCCATGTGGGTGATTTCTCTAACTCTAGGCCTGTTACCTGTGTAATTACTCTTAATTTAGGGTCATGATAGGTCTAAAACTGTAGTACTCATTTCTCATCTAAATATTTTCTCTCTGCTATTCTTCCTTAAGTCACCACCATTTACCCTCTTAAATTTCTTCCATGGGGAAACTCAAGGTGGATGCTGTGTGTTTCTTCTAAATCTCCCTACATAGGCACCTAATTTCTCTCCTCCATGTGTTTATTCCCTAAAAAAAAAAAAAAAAAAAAAAAAAAAAAAATTCCCATAGATAAATCTCCTGGACTCTACTGTGATCCAATGAGGGTGTGCTGTCTGCTTCCCATGGTGCTTATGACTCTGCTCTAACCTTCTTCCTAGGTCCCAATTTCCATTAAATAAACCCCATAAATTTATGATTTCTCCCTAAGCAAACTTAATAATTCGGTAATTTGTCATTTTTTTGAGTTCATTTTTTTATCAATTCTTTGTTAAAAATAGATCAGAACCCCAAATTGGAGTTCACAAACTTAGGGAACCCCACCTAAATCTCCAAACCCTGTATCAGTATCAGATTATGGTCCATCATGCAGGGAAGGCGTAGTGCTAGAGATGATCCCTCCAAATATGTCCATTGTGAGGCAGCAGAGAAAAATAAATGTTGCTGTTCAGAAATCCCTCTCCTTTTTATCCAGTCTAGGACTCTAGCCCATGGAATGGTGTTGACCACAATTAAAGTGACCCTTCTTACTTCAATTCACCTAATGAACACTCGCAGACATGCCCAGAATCTAGCCTAATTAGATGATCCCTCACAATTGATTTTTTGTTTTGTCCAGTTGACAATCAATACAAACTATCTCAACCTGCTACACCTGTCTGCGGAAGCGAGGTCTGTATTATCACATCCCCACCCAGAGCCATAGGTGGGGGCTGGGAGGAGGCCACTTTCCTCATCAAAGCTGTAGAGTGTTGCGGGCATGTTTGGGGAGCCAGTCAGAGCTGTGGAGAGGTGGAAAGAAAGGTTACTTTCTTAAATGATCAACAGCTCTGCTTGTAATCCATGCACCTTCTTTTTTCATCTTCGTAGAGAAGGTGCCCTGTCTCACGTGCCCTGAATGTGGCCTATATGACCTGGCTGAGTATCTTTCTATCCTTTAAGTCCCAATCTTAATGATCTTTGAAACAGGATGCCCTTGAACCAGGACTCCCTCTTCAGGTGAGTCCACCAAACTGGTTGGGTCTAAGTAGCTGCCAGAATGACCCCCAGACAAACTAACTTCATTATCATCCCATCTGCGTGCTGAATGACACTCCCTTCAGTGTCTTTACAGCTGCCCACTGCCATGGCAACCACTGGAAAGAGCCTCAGTGGGAAGATGCAAAGCCTGAACTACAGGAACCCCTCCACCCATTCCCAGAAAGGACATGAATATTATTTTCTATTAGTTCACTCCTCCCACTCTTTGCTTTGATGTATATCTCCTACCAGAAGTTGATTTATGAGTTCATCTTCCACTTCTCCTATTTTGGTCTAAGAATGTATTTGCATTCAAATAAAATGCAAATTGTTTCAAAATAATTTAATTTACCTACTATGAGGACAAAAGCTATACAGAAACCTCACTAAAATAATAACTTTTCAAATCTATAAACCAACTGCTGATATCATGAATACTTTATGGTTCAGATGAGTTAAAATATAAATATTTTGGGGGGGGGATTTATTAAGATGACTATCACAATTCTAAATATCTTTCTTTTTTTTTTTTTTTTTCCCTTTGGTGTTTTGAGGCAGGGTCTTGCTGTAATGTAGGCTGACCTGGAATTCACTATGTAGTCTCAGGCTGGCCTTGAACTCACTGCAATTCTTCTACTCTGCCTTCCAAGTGCTGGGATTAAAGGTGTATGCCACCATGCCTGGCCCTTTTTTTTTTTTTTTTAAATTATTATTTAAGTATTTTAATTTATTTATAAACAGAGAGACAGAGAGAATGGGTGCACCAAGGCTTCTTGCCACTGCACATGAACTCCAGACATCTGTGCCACTATTCACATATGGGTTTATGTTTATGCTGGAGAATCAAACCTGGGCTGTCAGGCTTTACAAGGGAGCACCTTTAACCACTGAGCAATCTCTCCAGCTTCTTCTAAGTAACTTTTATGCTAAAAATTCTATTTAACTGTACATCAAAAATATTCAAAAATGATATTTATTCTTTTATAAATTTGTGTATTTGGATGAACATATACATATGTGTCTATGCCATGGCACACATGTGGCGGTCTGAGGACAACCTTGTGCTACTACTGGTTCTCTCTCCTTCCACCTTGTTTGAGATAGGCTCTTGTATTGTCTTCTTGTCAGTGGAAAGGCAAATCTGACACAAGAGCTTCAAAGTTCTTCTTGTTCCACTTCCCTGGAGGCATGTTGGGATTACAGACGTGTACTTCTCTGCAACTGGCTTCACATAGGTGCTGGGGATCAAACTCAGCATGGCTGCCATGTACAACAATCACCTTCAACAACAAAGCCATTGCCCAAACCCATGATAATCATTCTTATTGATGATAATGATAGTGGAATGCTTGGAAACCCCTGCAATTACAAGGATATATATTTATTTGTGTGTGTGTGAGTAGTGTATATTTTTCTTTTTTTTTTTTTCTTTTTTTCAACATTATTTTTTTCCCAATTTTTATTTATTTATTTGCAAGCAGAGAGAGAGAGAGAGAGATAGAAGAGAGGCAGACAGTGAATGGGCATGCCAGGGCCTCTAGCCACTGCAAACGAACTCCAGATGCATGTGCCCCTTGTGCATCTGGCTTACGTGGGTCCTGGGGAATCAAACTGGGATCCTTTGGCTTTGCAGGCAAATGCCTTAACCACTAAGCCATTTCTCCAGCCCCAAGTGTATATTTTTCTATATATAATATAAAAAGTATGAAACATGGACAAATGAGTCTGTTGTTTATTCATTCATGAGAAAGGTTTTCTTCCAGAAGTGTTCTTGTTTTCTAATTAAGTAATCTTGCATTATAATTATTTAATCAATACCTTTTAGTTTGGTAACTTTACTCCATAATCAACTAATCTTCAATATATACATTATCTTATTACGTACCACAGAAAATGTGACTTTAAATTCCATAATTTAGCTGGGCATGGTGGCTCAAGCTTTTAATCCCAGCACTCAGGAGGCTGAAGTAAAAGGATCAGAGTGAGTTCAAGGTTAGCCTGGGGTACAGAGTGAGTCAGCCTGGGCTAGATGAAACTTTTCCTTGACAAACACCATAAATAAAATTTTATAATTTATGTTAATTTATTTTTCTGGTAGTTTGTTTCTTTAGATAGGGTTGTACTATGTAGCCCAGGCTGACCTAGAGCTCTTGATTCTACTATCTCAGCCTCCCAAGTGCTGAGATCACAGGTGCATGCCACCATATCAAGTCTTGATGAAGGAAGACAGGAGAAAGCAGTTTTAGTTAGAGATTAAAGGCCAAAGAGAACCAGGAGATACCACCTCACATGCCACCTCACCCTTTCCAAGAATGGAACTCTTGGCAGAAATGGAACTCATGTCTGATCAAGACTTTTCTACAGCCGGGCAATGGTGGCGCACTCCTTTAATCCCAGATCTCAGGAGCCAGAGGTAGGGTATCGCGTTGAGTTCACCGCCACCCTGAGACTACATCCAGGTCAGCCTGGGCTAGAGTGAGACCCTACCTCAAAAAAGAAAAACAACACAAAAAAACAAAACAAAACAAAACAAAACAAAAAGACTTATCTATAGTGATGCCTGCTGTCCATAGTCTAGGATGCTACCTACATAGATGGCCAGATGGGTTGACCCAGGTGGGCTGGCTCTTGGATCCACTCTCCAAATCTACCAACCAATCAGGTCTTCCCTTGCCTAGAAAAGCTCCTATTTTCTTCCTGTTGCTAACTCCACCCCGTCAGCTTTTCTGGATCTGCGGCTTGGCTCAGCCTCTTTGAGTGGCCACAGGGACACAAGTGAGTGTAGCTTCCCCCTCCCCCAGCCTGATCGGGTGGGGGTGGTGTAAAACTGTTCCTTGTTCTGGGAGAGCTTTTTGCTTGCCTCTGCTTTATAGTTTGGTGTAAATTTTCACTTTGATTACATGCAAGATTTTCTTTGAGTGTTTTCCTTATACGCCAGATTTACCATGAGGTGCATTCACTAACGCACAACATGAGTGCTTTCACTAAGTCTAGGTCTGCTACCTAGTAGTCTCTTTTTTTTTTTTTTTTCTTTTTTATTTTTATTTTTACTTATTTTTTTAAGTTTTTATTTTTATTTATTTACTTATTAGAGACAGAGAAAGGGGAGAGAGAGAGAGAATGGACGTGCCAGGGTCTCTAGCCACTGCAAATGAACTGGCTTACGTGGGTACTGGGAATCAAGCCTCCAACCATGGTGCTTAGGCTTCACAGCATGTGCTTAGGCTTCACAGCATGCACTTGGCTGTTCCAGCCCCCTATGTAGTTTCTTTAAACTAAGGGTAACCATGAGTATAACATTATTCATTACTCACTTCTCCCTGGAATCTCCTGGTCTCTGCTTTGATATCTGTCCTCTCCGGGTTTTTTTTGTTTGTTTGTTTGTTTGTTTGTTTGTTTGTTTGTTTTCTTTCAGCCTCTCCGTTTGTCCTCATCTCTGAAAACACGTGGCAGATGCCATGAGGGTTCCTCCTAATTCTCCTTACACTTGCCTCATCAGTAAACTCTACTTCACAAACTCCCCAAATTAACAACAATTTTATATTTTTTATATGGAAGTCATAAAATTTAAAATCCCTGTATAGTTTATACAAAACTACCTTTTGAAAAACTGTCCAATGTCTTCCATTATCAAATAATCTGAGACTTATTCAATATCCAAATACTGCCCAACTTTCTCCTGCCTGTTACCTATTTATGATAGAGATGAGGAGCAAGGTGCTCATCTTTAGGCATTTACTTAGGGTACATGCCCAGAAAGGATGTGATATCTACATCTGCTAAAGGGTTCTGGAACTACAAATCCAAAAACCCTGACAAAACATCAAGAAGTCAGCAGGATGCTGCTGGCCCATTGTTCTTTTTACTTCCTGGTTCTTCCTTCTCCATGGGAGTTTGATGGGCTTTTGGTCAGCCAGTGGGCCTTTTCTGAGTCTGTGCTCTTTTACACCATCCCTTGACCAATTAAGATCCCTTGTGTACTCTTAGGTTAACTAACCAGGTGCGTCCCAAGTTGATAACTAACTTAACATATGGATAGCAACCAATCAGGCTTGTTCTTAAGATACAAAACCTGTGGACCAGAAAGCCCCTTGGCAACCCTTTTGGTATCTCTCCCTACTAAAGAGAACTTTTTGTTTGTTTGTTTTTGTTTGATTTTTTTGAGGTAAGGTCTCGCTCTAGCCCAGGCTGACCTGGAATTCACTCTGTATTTTCAGCGTGGCCTTGAACTCACTGCGATCCTCCTACCTCTGCCTCCTGAGTGCTGGGATTAAAGGCATGCGCCACCACACCCAGCTTTTTTTTTTTTTTTTTTATGAAGGGAACTTTTAGGCTATATTTTCAATCAAACTTTGCTTGGTTCCCCTTCTTTCATTCCTGAGACAAAGAATACTGATAGAGAATATCTTGATATGGAGAGGCAAGGAAAACTGGTAAACTCTCATGGTCTTATTGTGATTGATTTATTGTGTCAGAACCATGTGTCCCAGTAGACAGGACTTTTGCATCTGTACTAGCTCACCATCTGCATGTGTGATTTCAAGCTTTTTCTTGGTTGGTTTTCTTGAGCAAAACTTTGCTATGTAACTGAATATACATATCCTTTTCTTAGCTTTCTAAGTGCTGGGATCATAGATATGAGCCACCATATCCCAGCTTGTTTCACTCATCTTTCCTCCTGTGTGATGATTTTTTTTTCTCTTCTTCTGCTTTATAAGTCCTGTTATTATAATAGCACAATATTCCATTTCCCACCTTTATAAACTCACACAAGATCCAAAAGACACCAAGCAAACATTCAAACAGATAGCAGAAAACTTTCCCACCCACTTCTGCCTTGTCTTTCAGTCTCTCTCCTCTGTCTTCTGAAAGCTAAAGGGCAGGTCCACAATGGATGGCTGTCTCTTTGAGTCATTTCCCTCCTAAATCTAAAAACAGTAGGCTCCGTAATCAGCTCTAACTTCTTTGCATTGAACCTTCTGCTCTGGTCATGTCTCCTCTTACTTAACTGGGTTGCAGTTGACAATTTCCTTCTGACAGCTCTTTCTGCCTCTGCTTCCTATTCCACCCATCAGAATTTCTGCCCAGACACTGGACATTCCTGGGTCACAAGGCTGTTTTGTTACGAGTCTAAGAATTCCATTTGCCTCTGGTCACAGAGCAAATGAAAGTATTGTGATTAATAAAAAGTGTCATTACTGCCATCATTAACAAGGGAAAACTGCAAATGAGTCTGTACTTGACACATGACTTGAAATGGAAGAATGATGATTTGGGCTGGTAAAGTCTGACTGCATCATGCTCACTTTAGCAGGGAGCACTGCTGCCTCTTTCCTCAGTCATTATTATTATAAGTATTTTTAGATTTTTAATTTTTCAGTGCTTATGATCAAACCTGAGGTTTTGCACATGCTAGGCTGGTGCTCTTGCACTGAGCTATGTCCCTGGCCCTAACTTTTTCAATTCATATACACTTTATTATCATATTGCATTATAAAATATTTATGCAAATGTTTCTTCTCATAATATTAAATATCTCAAGTTCAATATTGGACTAATTAGCTCCATATTTTTTTAAAAAACTATTAATAAATGTATGGCTTTTTAAACCATAGTTATGTATCTATTGATAATGATCATATCATGTCAAAAAACCATTGAAAATTAACCCTCATCTGCTTGAGCCCAGAAGTCATTACAGGGGAAGCAGTGACACGAATACTGCTCTCACAGCTAGCAAGAAAACTAGTTCCAGGGAAATGTTGACAGACACTGGTCACTCAAACCTCATAAAAACAGAGATCCAGAGTCTATAGAGAAGCAACACTAAATCTGATTTCTATCTTGCCCACTAAGGCTCAGGGAGTATCGCAAAAGAGGAGGCAGAAAGATCTTAAGGTTTCCTCAAGGTGGGTGGGAATAGCCTGAGACACCACGTTTCTCCCATCTCTGCAGAGACTGACGGAGGCCTCTTTGTCCCTACAATGAATACCAATAACCCCACCGAAGACCTTCAGCAGCATTGGGGCTGGGGAGAGGGGGTCTATGTGTGCAACCTTTTTATAAAAAGAGAGAAATCAATCAATTAAACACACGCACACTGAAAGTGGCCCTAGAAGTTGCTTTGCTTTTGCTAGGGTGCATTGACTTTGTATTTGAGCCCTTGGATAACTGAAAGCAGGATGAAAGTTGAACGCTCTGCCTTCAGTTTGTGTCTGTCAGTCTCCTTCGATTGGCTGAAGGCACAGAGATAGTTCAGTGTCCTAAACCTGCAGTCACCTTGGATTTAATGAATAGCAAAAGCTTGCAGGACAGACCACTTCCTAGATGAGTGTCCCTATCCAAGAGGGTGTGGCTGCACCCTGCAATGGATGACATCACCTCCTGAGAACCAGCTTCTTGTCCCTGTGAACAATAAGGACTCCGTTAGACCACTCAACGGGTGGGTCACTGGAATCACTTATCTGTTCCGCTTTCCAGAGTGGCCTCAGTGAATAATTCTCTATTTACTTTTCGTCTTTACTTCTCTAGTTGGAGTATTAGCGATGGGTAGCCCAACCTTAGTTTTGGGAGGTGCATGAGCCCAGGCTTTTTGTCCTAAAACTCCACTTACAGTACAAGGTCATACAGCAATGTTGTTATTTTTCTATTCATGACTGTCTGGTAACTAGACATTGAATAAAATTTGAGGAAACAAAAATTAAAAAAAAAATCAAAAGGAACGTGGATATAACCAATGTTGTAGTTATTTTTATTTCCAATCCTATGTAAATTGTACAAATTAACAGTGGCATTGATGAAAAGAGGCAAGTATGACTTTACAGAATAAAAATAAAAGCACAAGTTTGTTTATTCTGATTTTATTATTTCCTTCAGCATTTTTCCTTAGAATATGTGTCATGAATTGGTCAAAACACACTTATCCCTACTCAATAGCCTTGTTCCCACTTCTTGGCTCTGTGTGTAATACTGAACACCTGCCAAACATTTGGTCAAAGTCTGGTTAGCTTCCCTGAATAAATTTTGTGAATTAGGTATCTTCAGTCAGGACAGTTACTCCATAAGGCTAAATTGATTTCTAGAAAAGCTGTGTCAGCTACCTTGCTGTACACAAGAATATCTTAACTGAAATATTGTCACCAGTGAGTTTTAGCATATAAAAAGAAAATGCTTACCAAGTTGGTAGTTGAGAATGCTTTCTCATTTTTATTTGCATTTAAAGTAATGAATGCATTTACTGGCTTATTCCTTCAGGTAAATCTTGCTGGCATTGTCTCCTACTGTTCATAATCTTTTGCAAGGAGTTTAACTGTAGAACAAATTTTTTTCTAAGTCCTAGAAATAATTGCTGGGTTATTTTCACAAGGCTTTTTCTCCTGAAGTTCACATTATACAATTACACATATGTAGGCATTTCTACATTTTTATCCACTGAAATGATGTCCTTCAACCTCAACCTTTGAGACCCACTGACGACCACATCTGGGATTAGATGATCAAATTTCATTTTTATACTGAAGTCATCCAGTGTCTTTGTTCAGCCAGAGATAATGTGACAGAGGTCAGTGTAATTGAGATACCTGACCAAAAATATCACTGGCACTCATTTTCCTTGAGAGTATGAACTTCAACAATCATGTGCTTTGGTAATTGGTCACTAGAATCCTCTGTTCTGTCACTTACTAGACTTAAATTGAAAGAGAATCATATATATATATATATATATATATATATATATATATATATATATATATATAAAATGAGGAGAAGAGGAAGGGGAGAGGCGGGCACATGTTATGACAGAAATGTCTGAATATTTGTGACTTTCTACAATGTCATAATTTATTTAACAACAATAATTTCACAAGCTATGAGGGTTTTGTTAAGTGGCAATTTATATGTCATTCCAATTTTCCTTGATGGTTTGCTATTGTCAAACACAGGCTCCAATCTTAACTACTAACATTGACATTAAGCTCACACATTACATAGTGATTACACACAGATATATATGTATGTCTGTATGCATGTGTCTTTGTTTATCTATTAGAAAATGGCTATAAAAGGTTAAGAATGCCATAGCAGAGTTCATGAATTATAAAGGGGTCTTGCTGCAACAAGAAGAGGGCTGAAATGGATGCAAAGCGACCCACTGCTGTGTTTCAGTAAGAAATCAACAACCCAGTTAGAGAGGGATGCAGGGTGGCAGAGCTAAAAGGCATGGTGGCAGGTTTGAAATGAGATGCATAACCTTGGAGGCTGTAGAGATGAAATGAAAAACTACATCTAGGTGGGCAGACAAATGGATGAATGGATGAACAGATGGATAGATAACAATACTATTAGACTCCATCAACTATGTGAAAAAAAAAAAAAAAAAAAAAAACAGAGTAGAACCTCTGGGGACAGTTAGGAATTCTTTCTGAGTTGGTACTTTGAGGAACATATGAGGGGATCGGATTACAGGTTGGGGGGGGCATCCTATTAGTATTAGGTGAACTCCTTTGGACGTGGTCTAGGATGGGTGTGTTGCACTCTTTCTTACTTGTGTGTGTTCTGTAAGTTCACAGGCCTGGTTTGGCTAATCAAATTTTACTGTGTCTATGCGTTCATGTGTTCCCAATGTACTATGATAACTGTACAGAGGGTATTTTAATTTTAGGAATAGATTACTTATCTGCCTGTGTGGTAGGTGCTATACAATGAGTGCAGAATTATCTTGCCTCTGTGTTTGTACTCAAAATGCAGCCAACTGCTGCTTGTAACATGGAATAACCCATGATAAGGCACAACCTGAAAGCTACTGGTTTATACTATAGGGAGTCACTTACAGCAGGGTGCAGCTGATCACATATGAAATTGTATCTCCACTCAATCCTGTCATGGTATAGAGAAAGTCTAGTGTGAGGTGCCCACAGAAACTCTAATTTCACCCTATGGAGGTTTGAATGTGAATGTCTGCCCCAATAGCCTCAGGTATATTTTGATTAAGCTGAAACTTCCTTCTTAACTCTAGCAGACTATTGGAGGGGGCATGTCACTGGGAGTGGATCTGACTCCAGCCTAGAGGTACAGAAAGCATGTCTGATCTCTGGCATGTTCCTGTCTGGTATTTACTTGCTGCAGTTTCTATTTGGATGAATGGAAGTAAGCAGCTTCTTCCACCATTGATGGAACTTCTCGTGAATCTGTAAGTTGAAATAAACCCCTTCCTCACATAAACTGTGTCAGCTGGATGTTCACTCCAACACCATGATGCAGACAACACATCCTTTATAAACTTGAATGTAAAGCGTAGTAAAACCTTTCACTTTAAGTAAGGAAATACACTTATTCATTGTCCATGTGCTTAATAACATGAGACTATCTAAATAATGTATTTCCCTATCATTTAAATGTACAGTTATAAGAAGACTCAGGTTTTACTTGGAATAAAAAGTAAAAGGACAGTTTTATTGGTCCTGTAGTGACTTAGTTGTTTTCTCTACAGAAGTTATTTCAACCCCTTTCCTAAACAGAAGAAGAAAGAGGGGAGATGAACAAGAACAGCAAAGGGGTGGGTGCCCTGCCTAGAGACCTGCTTTGAGAGGTAGATATGATCTAAAAGCTGGTACAAGGTCAATGCAGACAACTTATATCACATACAATGTGTCACTGTGTGGAACAGTTTTTACTATAACTACCAAAAGCCATTCACTGAGTAACTGAAATCATGGATTAATGTCCTGAGGACTATTTTATAGAAGTCAGGAGTCAGGAAGAGTTCAGCATCCTGAAATCCAGAGATCTCCCTGGCTCATTCCTGAACATTTATGAAGTCCATTTGGAGCCACAACCTTATTTTTGCCTAAGGAAAGGTCTGGGACTTTGGGATGCTTAGATTCTTTTTCTTCATTCCTGTTCTGAGCAGCTGATACAGAAGAGAAGGACATGGGCAAGAGGGAGTCAAGTCTTCCCTCTGCCCTTGAAAGCAATGCTCAGCTCAGCATAATGACTTCTCTGTGAGAGATTGACTACACATACACAGACAGGATAGGGTGGTGATCCCAGGACACTCTAATGGAGCAGAAAAGTTCCCACCATTAGTGGTGTTTGCTGTAGATGTCATAATGTAGAATAGGATAACTCATGAGACACTGCTGCAGACCCATCTATTGTGCCTAGTGCATGGAAATACAGAACACACACTCTGTCAAAATCCTCCATAATAAGCAACCACAGAATTGGTATGAACTTACTGTAGAATGTTTTTTATTGTCTTGGAATATAGTACCATCATATATATAAAGTTCACCACAAAATGATAAGACCTGTAGATGGGGAGATGACTGAGCAGCAAACCTGTCCATCTCAGGTTCAATCCCTACCATCTCTATAAAACCAGCTGTAAAGTAGAGCAGATGTCTGGAATGCCAGCATACCTTTAGCAATGGAAGGTTGGAACCAGGAGAAACCCAGAGTTGAGTAGTTAGCGGGTCTGGCCTTCTCAGCTCCAAAAATCAGTAAGAGAAGCCCTGTCTCAAACCAGGTGGAAGAAGAGAACTAACACCCAGAGGCTGTCCTCTGACCTCTATTTGAAGGGTGTGGTGTGTGTTGGCCCATACAAACACATACACACAAACACACACAAAATTAAAAAAAAAAATGAAAAAAGAAAATGGATAATTCCTAGTCTGTGTGACTTGGGCAATGGCCTCATGAGTCTCTGGTTTGTGTCTCTTGGCACCTAGATCATCATTCAAAACCATGGGGAAGAGGGTCTCAGAGGACACAACAAACAGAAGAACTGTATAACCAGGTGGACTTTGGAAAAATTGACTTCAATAAAATGTAAAAATGGTAACACATCTCTTGCCAAAAATTGTAGAGGCTTATCTACACTCTGTGCCCTGTAGAAGAACATGTTTTTGTAAGGTGGTCATATTCTTTTGGACAACTGCAGAGTCTTCACTCATATACAGCTTCGTGCAGAGCTTGTGATTGATTTTCATCTTCTCTTCCACTGAGGGCATTTCTAGTTTCATGTTTGTCTAATCTTCACGTGTTTTAATAGGAGTCTCTCCCTGACATGATGTGGGCCTTGGGACTAGCTGAGGCACTTAATCTGTATACCCAGGTCTCATTAGAATGTCACCCGGCAAGTTAACAATGCCACTAGATCTCAGGTCTCCCCTCTGTTTAATAAAGATAATTATTACCTGCCTTATAGAGGTGCTGTAAAGATCAAATGAGGTAACAGACACCTCCAGTGCCGGCAGGCCTGCTAGTTATGCAAATTCTGTGATAAGTGCTTTGTGCAGGGCAAACTCCCCATTCATGAGTGAGTTCCAGTAGTGGGGAGGGTGTCTTCATAGTCAGCATTTCCCCATCTGCTTCGTCATATCAGGAAGCTAGGAAAAAGCTATGCCTTTTGAGCAAGGTTCCCAAGACTTTTCATTGTCATTTTTAGTAAAGAAGGTGGTATATGCTGTCATTATAACTAGATGGAGCTTATTGAAGAAAAAAAGGGAAGGGGGAAACAGAAAGGGGGCTATTGAGACCTCATGATGACAAGACCCAGGGTCTTTCGCTCACTTCCATGCATAGACCAGGGCAGAGAAGCCATGACACCAATCTGGGTGGAAATAGTTTCCATCAGGCCTCAGCAAGACCATGGTTCCAGAGTGTAGGAAAGGCTAGGCTTTCTCCTCTGTCCCTATGGCTTTTCTGCCTCCATTTGAGCAGGGGCGGGGGGGGTAGAGTTAGGGTGACTGGACCCTTGAAGGTAAAAAGGGCAGGAAAGTTTGCACTTGCTAGAAATCCAAGATCAACTGACTTCTTACCTTTTTTCTAGTTCCCTAGAGACCATTTCTTCCACAAAAAATTAGGACCCCTCCTGAGAGAGAGGGCTTTCATAGAATTGAAAAAATGTGGTTGGTCAACTTTAGCCCTAGAACTTGGTGCCACAGATAATCTCTTCCTGAGGCAGCCTGAACCAACTAGCTGCCCCCTCACCTGGTCCAAAAGATACCCTACCACTCTAAAGTTATAAATACCTTTGCAGGGGAGGGTGGTGGCTTGCTCTCTGATCACTTGGGAACTTCCAGTTGTGGATGAGTTTCTCCCTCAGCTGGGGCCTGGGCTGGCTCGACCCAGGCTTAGGCCCAGGCCCAGGCCCAGGCCCAGCCAGGTTGGCCCTCTAGCCCTTTACAAATGGGTTCTTTATTCCCTCAGCTCTCCACATGGCAGGGGCTCCTTGAACTTTCTTTTCTTTTTTTCTTTCCATGCTTCCCCCACCGATCTGTATCTGGTCACATGGACTCCTGAACTACATGTGGCCCACATAGGCTTTTGGGCTCCATGTGGTGTACTTCTCCCCACTTTATCTCCCCTTACCTCCAAGCCTTCCCCTTTTTCCATTCCTTTGTAAAATCCGAATAAAATGTGGTGTTTTAAAAGTCATCCTCTCGAATCTGGAATTGCCAGTTCTTTGTTTAGTTTGCAGATATGAACTCAGTGCTTGGGGTTTCAGGAACACTCCAGAACCCAATTTCCCTGTTATACATTCAGTGAATGATATTTATGGGGCATGATCTCATACACAGGGGTGCCATTTCATAGCAGGTATGCTCACAATGCTGGTGTGTAAGTTTTCATTCTTTCACAAGCCATGGAGAAGCAGCGGGGATGCTGGTGGGGGTGGAGGCCAGGTAGACAAAGTTCTAGGAGACCTAATTCATGCAGGGTTGGGAAGCCTGGTGAAAGGTTGCTGACAAAAGGATCCTGGCTTAACATTCAACACTGAGTCTTTTGAATGGTTGGAAGACCAGGCTAGGCTGAGGAATGCCACCCCCCTCTAGGTCTCCATTCTACACATGATACACGTGAAAGAGGCCTTATCTGGAAATTAGCCCCTTTGCTTGTAAGCAACAGTGTGTATGACACCTGTGAAGACCTGCTGTGGACAGAGGTCTGTGTAAGTGAGGACCAGGGAAGAGGGCACACAGACACAACCTCTCTGCCATCCTCGAGGTGAAGTCTCACTGATGTATCCAGAGCATCACATGCTGAGCTCACTGCCCTGCTGAGTTTGTCACCCAGCGCCTGTCTCTGATAAGAGGAGCCTCAGGGAAATTGAATGCTAGGTCCCAGAAAGAAATGCATTTGGAGACTTTTGATTTGTAAATTATAATGGCATTTTTAATTTACACTAGCTTTTACCTTCTCCATTTTTCTTTAATTATTCTTATTTTGTAAATAGCATTATTTTGTGGCCCACCACATAATACTTTGGAAAAGCTACATTAATTTCATTAGATAACATATTAAATCAAAGTTAATGTGGTGAGAAGAAAGGAACAGTGCTATAAATTCTTTTCAGGGGAATAATTCATTTCTGAATGAGCAACCACCATAAAGGTATTTTTGAGAAAGCAATTACAGGGGATTTCTGAGAAGGAGTATATGAAAAGAATAGCATGGCATGAAAAAAAAGCTATAACAATTTGTGATGGAAAACACTAATAAAACATGAGCCATGAGAGCACACAACACTTCTCCCTTTCCAAATTTCCCACATTCAATGAGAATAATAGAAACTCCAAAGCATTTTTGATGTGAGAAATTTGATGTCAAGTTCAACACAAGCACAATACTCACATATACACATATAGTGCACAAAAAAGTACACACACATATGCACACAAAATTCACATACATATCTATAGATGCATACACACATATGTACAGTGACCTTTCATAAATGTAAGATGAACAATGGTTTCAATAGCTTGAAACTCCATTAGTAAAGGAGCTGGCATATAATTATACTCTGAAAATTGATAAATATAAAATGTATTTAGCTCCATAGAAAGACAGAATTGAAGCTATTTTTCCATGAAGAGAAGTGCTCTCTTACTTTGATCTCTCATCTAATTTATGGCCCATTTTAATTCTTGCCAATATTTGCTGAGAACTGCTGTTAATAATTCACCTTTGAAAGCATCCTATGAGGAAAGCCTCCACCGGAAACACTGTTATGTCTAGGCTCGAGCTGGGTATGTGCAGCAAGCTGTCTCAAAAAGCCTATGAAGAGCTGCTTTGAAAGTCCATTTACATCATTAATTTCCAATGGCATCACCAATCAGATTCTTGCCATTTGGTGTGTTTGCTGAACACCTAGAATGAAAGCTACAGTATATAACAGTGTGGAAAGTAAGGGAGGAGAAATGTAAAGAAGTCTGACAATTTTGGACTTGATGTATCTGATGTGTCTATGAGACATGGAGCCAAACAGTTCACCATGTGAGACGATTGTAACATGAGTAAGGCCACTGTGTCTGAGAAAGACACCACTATCCCCTGGGAAAATATTCCTAAATCAACCCATAACTATTCTCCCGGTGATTTACTCAGTCTAACCAATAGCATGCAATTTTACTGCTGAAGTCTAAGGACTCTTAGAAAATTATGTTTCTTAATGTTTGGCACACTCATTTCTGGAAAGATTTATTTCTGGTCAATAAGAAATTGTGAACAAAATATGAAGATAATATGGGACACCTTAAACAGACCAAATATTTAGATCATTGGCACACAAGAAGGGAAATAAATAAATAAAATACTTTTTTAAAAAAGGAAAACACCAGACTCCACAAAACCTCCAACTCAATAGGTGTTAACCCACACCTCATAGTTGTAACTCTAGACATCAAATGACTCAATGTCCTAATCAAAAGACATAGCTAAAAAGCAGGATCAGAAAAAATGCACCAATCTATTTTCTGCCTACAGAAAACCCACCTTACAAATAAAGATAGACACCACTCTAAGGTGAAATGATTGAAAAAGATATTCCAAGCAATTGGAAATAAGAAACAAGCAGAGATGACTATACTGATATCAGGCACAATAGGTTTCAAAACAAAAGCAATCAAAAGAGACAAGGCTACTTCATGTTCATCAAAGGAACAATAGAAGAGGATATTACAATCATAAACCTACATGCATGAAACACACGAGCACCAAATTCTATAAAACAAAATCTGCCAAATGATAAAGCAGGAGTAACCACCAACACAATTATAGTAGGCAACTTTAATATTCCACTGTCATCATTAGATAAATAATTTAAACAGAAAATTATCCATGAAATATGGAGTTAAACAATACCATGATCAATTTGACTTAACAAACATCTATAGAATATTCAACCCTAAGTCCACAGAACACACATTGTTCTCAGCAGCTCATGGAAATTTCCCTAAAATGGACTATATATTGCTGTATAAAACATTTCTGAACAAATTCAGGCAAATCAATATAATTCTATGCACTCTGTCAGACC
Organism: Orientallactaga sibirica; assembly: GCA_036365145.1. Taxonomy (NCBI): domain Eukaryota; kingdom Metazoa; phylum Chordata; class Mammalia; order Rodentia; family Dipodidae; genus Orientallactaga; species Orientallactaga sibirica. The sequence goes on from JAEOAD010000039.1 coordinate 17,200,807, forward strand.
ACAATGCAATAAAGCTAGAGAATACCAACAAAGGAAACAACAGAAAAATCCACCAATTCCTGGATGCTGAGTAATTCACTATCAAATAATGCATGGCTATAGGAGAAATAAAAAAGAAATTAAAAAAAAAATCTAGAGCTACTGGGTGTGGTAGTGCATGCCTTTTAATCTCAGCACTCAGGAGGCACAGTTAGGAGGATCATTGTGAGTTTGAGGCAACCCTGAGACTACATAGTGAGTTCCAGGTCAGCCTGAGCTAGAGTGAAACCCTACCTCAAAAAAAAAAAAAAAAAAAGTAGAGTTGAATGATAATGAAAACACAACATACCATAACTTATGGGACACAATGAAGACAGTCTTAAGAGGGAAGTTTATAGCCCTAAATGCTTTCATTACAAACACAGAGAACTCTTAAGTCAAGAACTTAACTATCCAGCTAAAGGCACTAGAGAAACCAGAACAATCAAAACCCAGTACTACCAGACATAAAGAAATAATCAAGATCAGAGCTGAAATCAATGAATCTGAAATAAAGAAAACAATTTAAAAATTGATGAAACAAAGATCTGTTTCATTGAAAAAATAATCAAGATTGAGAAACCCCTACTCAATTTTATACAAAGGAAAAAAACAGAAGGCTCAAATAAAAAATATCAGATGAAAAAGAAGATGTTACTGTAGACCCTAATGGAATTGGGAGAATCATCAACACGTGTTTAAAAGTGCTAAACTCCACAAAATTGGAAAACATTGATGAAATGGGTGAATTCCTTAACTAATATCATCTACCAAAACTGAATCCAGATGAGATAAATCACCTGAATACAATCATAACACCAAATGCGATTGAACCTGTAATTAAAAGCCTCCCAACCAAAAATAAACATAAAAAGTCCAGGCCCAGGCAGTTACACTGCTGAATTCTACTTCATTGCAGCACTAAAGCCAATTTTTCTCCAAGTTATTCCACAAATTGAAATTGAGGGAATGCTCCCTGGTTCCTGTAAATATCCAGCATTACACTAATACCAAAACCAGACAGAGACACAAAAAAGAGAATTATAGACTTATATCCCTGATGAACTTAGGCACAAAAATTTTCAATATAATTTTTATGAACCAAATTTAAGAAAACATCAAAAGTATTGTCCCTCAACCAAGCAGGTTTCATACCAGGGATGCATGGTTGTTTCAACATATGGAAATAGATAAATACAGTATATCACATAACATACTTAAAATTATGAACTGTATGATAATCTTCACAGATGCTTTAAAGGCCTTCAGCCAAATGCTCCTTTCCTTCATGATTAAAACTCTAGAGAATATAGGAATGGAGGGATCCTATCTCAACATAATAAATATACAACAGACCTAATGCCCACATCATACTAAAGAGGGAAAAACTTGAAGCTTTCCCATTAAGGTCTGGAACTAGATGGGGTGCCCATTCTCAACACTCCTTTTCAACATACTACTTAGAGTCTTAGCTCGAGAAGTAAGACAAGAAAAGGAAATGAAAGGGATACAAACTGGAAAGGAACAAGTCAAAATAGTCCTATCCACAGATGAAGTGATTCTATACATAAAAGAACCAAAAAACTCCATCAAAAAATTCCTAGAGGTTTTGAATGCTTTCAGCAAAGTGGCAGGATAGAAAATCAATATAAAATTAACAGTGGCCTCTTCATTTATTTATATATATATATATGTATATGTATATATCAGTGACAATAACATGGAAAAAGATATCAGAAAAGCTGTGTCATTTTAAAAAGCTACACACAAAAAATGAAAACCTTGGAATCTCCCTAACCAAGGAAGTGAAAGATCTATACAATGAAAACATAGAAACCTTGAATAAAGAATAGGAGGAAGACAGGTAAAGATGGAGGGACCTTTCATACTCATGAATTGGAAGAATTAATATTGTTAAAATGGCCATCCTACCAAAAATAATATACAGATTCAATGCAATCCAATCAAAATCTCAGCAACATTTCTCACAGTTAGTAAAAACAGTCTCAAAATTCATATGGAAGCACAAAAGGCCTCAGATAGTCAAAATTGTGCTGACGAAAAGGAACACTTCTGGCACTATCACCATACCTGATTTCAAGTTATACTATAAGGCCATATTAATATAAACAGCTTGATACTGGCCAAACCAGGCACATAGATCAATGGGATAGAATTTAAGAACCTGATATGAGTTCAAGTGACTACAGCTACCTCATCTTTGACAAAGGGGTCACAAATGCTCATTGGAGTGAAGACAGCATATTACCAAATGGTGTTGGAGAAACTCTATAGCCACATGGAGAAAATTGAATTTGGACCCCCTCCTCTCACTTTGCACAATAATCAGTTCCAAGTGGATCAAAGACCTCAATATACAACCTGAAACTCTAAAATGACTAGAAGAAAAAGTAGGGAGAATACTCCAAGATATAGGCATAGGAAGACCACCTGAGTAAGACTCCAGTAGCCCAGGGAATCAGACAGTCAACAACCAGGACCTCATGAAACTAAAAAGCCATTGTACAGATTAACAAGCCATCGATCAATAAATAACCTACTGAATGGGATAAATCTTCACCAGTTATACCTCCAGTAAATGTTTAATATCTAGAATCAACAAAGAACTCCAAAACCTAAACTATAAAAAAAAATCAAGCACCCAACTCAAAACAATGGGGCAGAAATTGAACAGAGAGTTCTCAAGGAAGAAATATAAATGCCCATTAAATACCTAAAGAGATGTTCAACAACTCCACTCATCAGGGAAATACAATTTAAAGTAACTATGAGATTCCATCTCATTCCAGTCAGACTGGCAACCATAAAAAAATCAAGTGAGTTTTAAGTGTACTTCAGTGATGAGCTCTTAGAAGCCTCTGAATCTCTGCTTTGGTAGGTGTGAATATCTTCAGGGTCTGTCTCCTACACCCTGGCGCTGATTATCAGGTTCAGCATGGAAGCAGCACTCATGCTCATCTCCCCATTCCTCTGTGGTTTCAGCTGTGGTTTCAGCTGTGGCTTTCCTGTGGCTTGGTGTGAGGGGTAGTTTATCTCCTTAGGACCCACTCATCATTGAAGTTGACTTAAAACTCACCCACCATGGCTCAGGGAATTTTGTGGAAGAGGGGGCAGAAAGATTATAAGAGCCACTGGTTGAGACATCATGCCCAGAGGCATTCCTTCCAAAAATAACTGACTGCTGCTCCCACAACACATAAACCACAACCCCATGGGGGACACCCGTAATCCCACGGACAAGCCTTCCCAATGGAACGAGGGTAGGGATGAGGGAAAAAAGGGTACCAACACCTGATGTATTCATACGAAATATGGTGTTAATAATAATAATAATACACTTAAAATATCAAATGCCAGTACATGCTGTTGGGGGTGTGGGGAAAGGTTAACTCTCATCCACTGCTGATGACAATGCAAGGTTGTATAGATATTATAGAATCAGTATGGAGATGCCTCAAAATGCAGAAACTAGAATTACTACCAGATCCAGCTATATCTCTGTTGTGCATATACCCTGAAGTCTCTGCTATGTACTATAGAGACATGTGCTCCACCAATTTTTTTTCACTGCTCTATTCACAATGGCCAGGAACTACAAGTAGCCCAGACGCCTATCATCAAATGATGGTTAATGACGATGTGGTACATATACACAATGGAATTCTACTTAGCAGTAAGAAAAAAAAATGAGGTATTCATATTTTCAGGAAAATGGATGGACTTGTCAAAATACACATCAAGCAACTGGTTCATAGTTTTGCTCTTTTTATCTCTTGACAGCTGTGAATCTGCAGCCTGGTCCATAGACAGGGTTCCTGAATGCCTGCCAGGAAGGGATGAGGTAGAAGAAGAGCCAGTCTCAGCCTAGGTGTAGTGTAGAACTGGGAGACATGTCTTACTAATGATTTGGGGTTCTTAATAGAGAGACACATAAGGGCGACAGCCAGTCACAGTCTCATAGAAGCACTTTGCATGTGTCCTGCAGCAGGGATGCCAATCGGGAGTACAGTCCAAATGGGAATGATTGAGTTGCTTTCATCTCTTGAGAATTTAACAAGGGTTATCAAGATGATAGTAAAGGTAGGAGCCAATACAAAAGCTGATCAGTGTTACTGAAAGAAATTAAGAATTATATTCTGTATCAAGAGGAAAACAAAAATTGAGAGAGTGAAAATTATGATTGAACAGAAAGTATGAAGCCCAGGATATGCCTACAGAGAGCAGAGAGAATGACGTAGAGTGTCCATATTAGTGATAATATAATGGCAGGTATGCATACTGTGTGGAATTTTTGATATATAATATTTAATTTGTTTTAGCACCTAGGTAGAAGTTTCCTCTTTCCTATTGCTCCTATTTCATAAATAAGAAAAAGCTAAGTTTTGGAGATGTTAAGTGATTTCCCACACAACTGGGCTTATCATGAACTCAGCATGGAAGGCCAGAACAGACCATCTCAAAATGTGTTTATCTCACATGGATCCACTTTTCTTAAATTTGTTGAATGAGTTTTCATCCCCTTGACCATAAAAACCTAGTGCAGGAGAGACTGTGGGAACAGGAGGCCTTGGAGTAGAGCAGAGAGGTCCTTGTGGAAGCCCCAGGCAAGCCCTGAGTGGGGTCAGGTGAGGTGGTTGCCTTGGGAACAGATTCTTTCCTTCAGGAGACCAAATCTATCAATTTAGCAGTTTCGCCTGGGGCCACCTTGCAGGGCTGGCACTTGACAGAAAGCTGGGCTCTTTACAAAAGCTCAGAATCTCTCTGGTGGAAATAACCATGAGCAAGTCACTTGGCCTTTGTAGAACCCAGTTTCACCACAATAAACCCAGGTGGTTTCATGTTCAAGGACTTTCCTAGCTGGATCATTCATTGGAGTTGGTACTGAGCAATCATGCATGAACTATCTCTCCTCAGCAGCAATAGCTTCATTACAGCACAAAGTCACAAACCTGAGAACAGACAGATCATATTTACAAATCTGTACCGTTGCTTACAGCCCCTGTAAAGGAGGCTCACCTTGAGTTTTGGAAGTCCAACCATGAAAACCAAGTTTCAATAACCTTCATGGTAAGGACGTTCCTTTTGCTTGTCTGATCAAAGTTTAATTCAAAAAAAAAAAAAAAAAAAAAAACAAAGATAAAAAGAAAAATAGCAAAATCCTCAGATAAGCTTAATCTTCAAGAATATTCAAGAATAAAATTAGAGAAGCCACCAGTTCAACTATTTCTGATGGTTTATAATGATTGTCAACATGACAGGGGCTGGAATATATCTGTGAGGGATATTCTAGATTAAGTCAGCCTCTGAGCATGACTGTGAGGAATTCTCTTCATTAGGTGAATTGAAGTGGGAAGACCCATTGTAGCTGTGAACAGCATCACCCTATGGGTTGGGATTCTGCATAGAGAGATCTGGCTGAGCACCAACCTTCATGGCTTTCATCTTCTTCACTGTGGACTAAATGTGAGCCGCTGCCTCAAGTCCCTGCCACCATGCTTCCGCTTCCACGATGGACTCTGACTTGGAACTGTAAACTGAAATAAACTCTTCTTCCCTTCAATGGATTTTCATCAGGTATTTTGTCCCCAGAGTGAGGATTCACTATTATGCTTAACATTTCAAGTTCTAGGCATTTGCAAAATTTTTGGTTTTAAAACTGGCTCATTCCAGATATTTGTCCACCACGTTACTAATTCTTCATTTGAAATTTTTGTTAAAACGGAGGAGTTTACAATAGAATTCTGTTATAGGATGATTCATACAACCAAGAACTTAGAAATAATATTTTGTTTAGGTATACACATACATGTGTACAGATCTAATTGTGAAAAACCCAGAAATAAATGGAAGCTGTTAAAAATGTGAAGAATTTTAAAAGTGAACTCGTTATCACTGAGTTCCAATATACTGAATTAATATTTCATGGGCTCTTTAATTATTTAAGGTTATTACCATTACTTGTATACTACTTAAAACATTTAATTGATTCCTGCAATCAGGATGTGATTCTGAGCCTTCAGCTTCACAAACTGCTCGGCATACATGTCTGCCCTTCATCTAATAGCTCCCCAGTGCATGCACTTGGTATCTGCTGCATCTTATTCAACATCTGACATTCTGTGGATTGATGAGGGCTATTAGATAGCACAATGTAACAACGGGTCTGCCTCTGATAGATTACCATACTGTTCAGTTTAAAAGATGGAAAATTGGTAACATTGCTTCTTTGATAATTAGACCTCTCAGCTTACCACCTCTTCAATAGAGATCCTGCTCACAGAGATGCATTGTACATGGTTGCAGCTATGAAAATACGTCACAAACAACTGCTGCTACAATACAGAGGAAACCATGGAAAGCAATTTTCCCTCTCCATTTAGAGACATCACTCTTCAGCTGCCTCACTGAACCCTCCAGGGAAGACCCTGTTTTTTTTTTTTTGCTTGTTCTAAAACAACATAGATACCAAGGTGATGCAGGGAGGTGGGTGCATGACTATGCTAGGTTGTGTGGGTGTGAACATAAGAAGAAATGAGACAGCAATCATCGTCCTGTAGCGTGGATGTAGAACTTGGGCTCCTCCTGCCTCAGCCTCGAATTGCTGAAATGATAGGTGTGTACCACCATGCCCTGCTGCATAAATCATAACAAAAATAAGTATCCTATCAGTGGGCATGCCAACATATCACATTGCTACACCAGGGAGTATATCCATTGGCATTTGCCCTTGGATCTTGGCTTACTTTCTGCCTGATTTGGACATTGCTACTCAGAAAGAATCACACCCCATCCAAATGTCAGAACTGTACCAAGCTTTTTAAATGTTGTAGGTTGTATAAACATTGAATGAGAATATCTCCTCTTGAGACTTGAGAAACTATAATTTATAGGGTCCTGAGGTGATTCTGGAATGTATCTAGAGCCAGGTATGGTGGCATGGTCCTGTCACACCAGTATAGTGAAAGGTGAAGCTAGAGCATTGTGAGGGCCAGGCTATCCTAGGATAACAGGATCCTGTCAAACACACACACACACACACACACACACACACACACACACACACACACACACACCAAAAAGAAGGTATCTGGAAAGCATCAATATTATGGAAAATATTTTAAGATAGTTATATGTCAATATGCTCTTATCTGTGTAATCAGTAGATGCTACTACTGTCAAGATACAAAATACAAAGCAAACTTGGGGGCTGGTGAGATGCTCAGTGGTTAAAGGTGCTTGCTTATAAAGTTTGAAAGCCCAGGTTTAATTCCCCAGTACCCACATTAAGTGGCACATGCAACTATAATTCATTTGCAATGGCAAGAGGCCCTTGTTCACCTATTTTTCCTCTATCTCTTTAAAAATAACTGATATTGATTTTAAAAGTTCTTTTGTGGGCTAGAAAGATTTCTTAGTGGTTAAAGTGCTTGCCTGTGAAGCCAAAGACACTCCCTAGATCCCACTCAAGCCAGACACACAAGGTGATACAAGTGCGTAAGGTCACAAGTGCCATACACATCTGGAGTTCAACTGCAGTGGCTGGAGGCCCTGGTACTCCAATTCTCTGTCTCTGTCTCTCTCATACAAAAAGTTCTTTTGGAAAATAAAAAAGACAAAAACAAGCAAAAGTTTTAAAACTTCTCTTGATTCATAATAAGTGAGCTGGAATGCCCTGCCTCAGTACTGATTTTTCCACATGATTACTCTCCATATGGACAACTCTCAATGTCTTGGTGCCTTGGCCCTTTAGCTGAGAGACAGGCCAGGCATGCTCTCAGCATCACATTCCTGAGGAACAGAAAAGCATTTGGAAAGAGGGCTAGACTACCCTTGCTAGCATGATTGCATACAATATACGTGCTAGCTCTTTGCTAAGCTTTCCAGTTATAGTTCATTCCACTGTTTAAAACTAAGGATGGTTTGACTGACTGTTCAGCCATACCCCTAAATATTACATGTATAAATTTCAATAAAACAGAGTCAAGTCCTTATCTCCTATAGCTTCCAGGACAGAGAGATCAACAATGGTTGAACAAGTGGGAAAAAATACATTTTTTTTTTCACAGTAGGAATCAGTGTTTTGCATACAAAAATAAACTGGGAAAAGTACTCTGAAGAAACTTCTGGAGTGATGCTGGTTTAATAATATGAGCTATTCTGTATGCATGACTGTTATGACTGTTACATACTGAATCCACTTTTTAGCTTATGTGTATGTCTGCAGTTTTGTGTGTGTGTGTGTGAATGTGGGTGCACACATGCCACAGTACACATGTGGTGGTCAGGGAACAATTTTATGCTTGGCTTTTTCTCTGCTCATCTTATTTGAGGTGGGTTTTCTCTCTGAATTGTCCTGCTATTCTTTTCTGCACTTGCAACAAGCTTCTGGGAATTTCTCTATCTCTGCCTCTCATCTCACTTTCAGCATAAACTTGCTGGGATTTCAGAAGCCTGTTAAGTGGGGTTTGGGAATAGAACTTGAGTGTTCCAGCTTAAGAGGCAAAGGCATTAGCCATTTAGCTATCTCCCCAGCACCACATATATTGAGTCCATTTAACAGTCATGACCATGCTCTGATACATTCTCTGCAAGGATCACATGTGTGGCCTATACCACATCACTTCCTAGAAACACATAACAGTAAATGCATCATATTCTGTGTATTAGCTTGATTTTCTTCCAGCATTTTGAAGAAACAACCAAGCAATTGGCATCACTCACTTACTTCCCATGGAAAGATATGAAGGAAAAAAACATTTCGTTATTCATCAATGGTATGTTACCTGGAAGTTAAAAATAGCATTCCAAATGCTACTCATTGCAGTCTGAGCATCAATTCACTGTAATGTGCCTTAACCCCAACCAGTGGGAGCAAGACTGGCTGAGTGATTTTCTCATGCTCTGCACCAGATCTCTAAGCAACTTGGAATCAGCCTCCCTGGGCTTCCATAGATGCAACTGGGGATATGGGGACAGTTGTCATAGCTGCTTGGTTGTAGACTCACCAGCCTCATTTAGTAGCCATTTGACCCTGTGGTAGTTTGAATAGATGGCCCTCAATATATTCAGTGTTTTATTAGTTTGTAGTTTGCTTCTATAGCCACCTGGTTAGTGTCACCACCTAGTTAGTGTCACTGGGCAGGCAGATATTAAGGTGTGGTGGTGGGTTTGAGATTTCAATCTAAAGATATGCAAAGTATGCCTAGCTGGAGTTCCTTAAGTGTTCTGTGCTGTATAGCTTTTGGCTTATGGCTTTTCTCTCTTTCTTGACTGGTCCTGTAAGAGCAGGCCAGCTTCTTCTGCCATTATGGAACTTCCCCTGGATCTGTAAGTTTCAATAAATCCCTTCCTCCATAACTGTGCCTGGTCTGGAAGTTCATCTCAGCAAACCTGAACTGTCTGCTACAGACCCTGAGGAAACACATCCTGTCCTTGTCTGATTTCCTAGCCTACAAAAGTGGTCATAACACAACTTCTGTTCTGAGGACACTGGATGTGACATAGCAATGTGTCTATTTAAGGCTGGGTGGGGATAAGTTGTCTGCAGTAGGTGTATAGAGTGTTTTTAGAAGATGTTCCATATGGGCCTCACATCAGAGATATTTCTCCCCAAGATTTGCTAGAGATGGATATATGTTTAAAAGAACTATAAATTGCTTTAAGTGGATTTGATAACTGATGATTCTTTATAGAAAATTATATAACTATGGTAGTTGCACATTATATTTTGACTTTAAGTTAGATTGGAACAGAGACCATTACATTAATAAAACTTAAATCTTTTAAAAATTTTTTAACGTTTTAAAATTTTTATTAATTTATTTATTAGACAGAGAAAGAGGGAGAGAGAGAGAGAGAGAGATGGGGCATGCCAGGGCCTCCTGCCACTGCAAACGAACTCCAGATGTGTGCGCCCCCTTGTGCATCTGGCTACCATGGGTCCTGGGGAATCTTACCTGGTCCTTTGGCTTTGCAGGCAAATGTCTTAACTGGTAAGCCATCCCTCCAGCCCCAAAATTACATTTTCTACCTTTATCACAAACACCGGTTATCTAAAGAATTAACCATTGATTTTGTTGCTCTCTAGAGATAAACTGATTAGTGTTAATGACCTCTAAGTTGATCTTGCTAATGTTGTCTGGCATATCTTCTTTCAATATGGAAAGATAACTGGGCATTGGACCTCATTTTATAAATATAATCATCTTTCTGAATTTCATTCCTCATTGTGGGAAAAAAAATGAAATATTAGAGTGCTTTTAATAATAAAAAGTAAAATTATTTTAATATTTAAAAATCTATACAAAATTACATTTAAATGGCAGCTTTGCTTAGTATCCCATCTATTGGGTTTAACATCTCCTGAAACCATTACTGGTTTATTCGCATGTCTTTTTTGTTGTTGTTGTTGTTGTTGTTCACAGAGTAGAAAATCACCTTTTATATCAACTCAGAGTGCTTCCAACCGACACACCCTCTTGGTTAACTTAGAAAGCTTAACTTAAACTGTGATAAATCCTCAAACCATCTGTTTATACAGTTCAGGAAAGTCAATTACAATTTCTTCTCTTAAGATCTCTGACTTCCAAATTTAGGCAGTTGATATTTAATTACAGATTATCTGCCAGCATCCAAGGAGGTTCCTATGTTTACAGGAGATCATCTTATATCCAAGGGGAGAAAAAGCATAACACCCAGGCAAGATGAGGGCTCTTAACACTCCTGAAACTTAACCCTTCTAATTTTGTCACCTTTTGCTAACCTTTGCAATCTGAGAATTCCCCTGAACCTTAGCACTAAAGTAGAAAACTGTCAGGGGAAATTTTATGTGAAAAAAAAATGAGAATTATCTACAGGAGATTGCAGAGGGACACAGTGACAAGTTGACAAGCAAAAGTGGCCCTCATCTCCCTTCTGGAATTTGTAAAATTCAATGATTAAGGTGGATAATTATTATAGACAACCATAACTACTCCCATGATCTGCACTGTAAAATATACTTTATTACAGTTAGCAGATAGAAAGTATGTGTGTTTTTGCCCAAGTTCAATAAACATAGGGATAAATTACAGAAAGTTTTGAATTTTATAGTACTTAAAGCTAAGACATGCAGGGTTTGGTGGCTTACACCTTTAATCCCAGCACTCAGGAGACAGAGGTAGGAGGATTGCTGTGAATTCAAGAATACCCTGAGGGTACATAGTGAATTCCAGGATTCCAGGTCAGCCTGAGTTAGCGTCAGACCTTACCTCAAACGACCATAAAAAGTAATAATAATAAAAAAAGAATAACAGGTCTAACAAGAAGAATGAATACTAACTACCTTGGCAGAAAAAGAGCAGTCTTTGGAAATGTATGAGCATTTTCATATTTCAGTACTCCTTGCAACACTCACACACACCAGAGCCCAAACAGTAAGAATGATGCATATTCTTTTCGTGAAATATGCATGCTGGTTCTTACAAATTTTACATCTTTTAAAAGTTAATGGAACATTATGTGAAGCTAATACTTGTGACAAGTATATTGTGTGACTTTTGATTAAGATGACCAGAAATGCAAGTTTCATCTCCTCTGCTCAAGGCGAGCAAGCATTGCACAACCACGACTGTAGGCTCCAGTGCTGAGGAAGCTCCCTCTAGGAGACAGGTGCTTCCAAAGGCCCTGAGAGGAGTCATCCCTAAGATAAGAATTCAGATGGTGACAGGTCTTTCTTCTGAGTCACAAACATCACTTGGAAGATGAAATTCTATGCTCATCAAAGCTGAAGATGGATTCAGAGATTCATGAAATAACACGATATATGCATATTTTGAAACACTATGCAGATATGTTAATATTCATAGGTACGATTTTCATTTATAATAAATATTAGTAAACCTCTATTTCCTTGAAATATTCCTACATTAATGCTTCATCCTCTACAACTCTACGAGGCTCCCATGATAATCTTTCTGCTTTCAGCTAATGGGGACATATGAATATATACCAGACATATGCATACACACATCATGGATGTATAGACACACCTGGCATATTTAGACATATCAGGTGTGTGCCCACATACCAAATATATGAGTATACACACCAGACACACACGTAAGCCCACATTCCAGGAATATAAGCACACACATAAGACATACTTAGACCCACCAGACATGTTGCCCACAAACCAGTCATATGTATACACACCACAAGTTTATGAATACACATCAAGAGCATGCACACACATATACATCAAACACAGGATCACACACACCAGGAATACTACAACATGTCTTTCATACGCACACATACACACCTTGTATAGGTACACACCTACCATGATCATGCACATCCACACATGGCATATTTAGACACACCAGCATGTGATCACACACCGGGCATATGAATACTCACACTGAGAATATTCACACATAAGAAAATATGTATAAGACATGCCAGACAGATAACCACACACCACAGACAGGTATTCCCTTTCCATGTATGTTCAAACTCAAGGCTCTGCAGCTTCCAAGGAGGCACTACTCCCAGACCTCTGAGCCCCTGACCAAGATGTTGCTGATATCACACCTGCTGACTCAGCCTGAGGGCTCAGATTTTTGCCAAGTCACTTGTTAACATCTTTCAAACAGTATCCACTTGCTGACAGTGAAATGCCATAGTTAAATCTGCTAACACCCAAATCTCATGTTCTTACTTGACCATGCAGTGTGACATTCATTTTAGTTTACTATGAATTTGTATTATTTTATTGTTCACCGTTTTTAATGTCTTTTTTTTTTTTTTTTTTTTTTTGAGGTAGCGTCTCGCTCTAGCCAAGGTTGACTTGGAATTCACTATGTAGTCTCAGGCTGGCCTTTAACTCATAACAATCCTCCTACTTCAGCCTCCCAAGTGCTGGGATTAATGGTGTGTGTGCCACCATGCTTGGCTGTTCTTCTTATTATTTGTTTGCAATCCTAGGCTGGCCTTAAACTTACAGTGCAGTCCAGGGTGGAATTGAACACCTGGTAATCCACCTACTTCATCTTCCCAAGTGCTGAGATTACAGGCATATGCTATAACATTGAATTTAAAGGCTTTTAGGTGTTTTATTTTCTTTGAGTCAGGGTTAAGGATATCTCTATGCACTCTTGGCTGGCTTTGAATGTCCACCAATCCTCCCATATCAGATTTTCAAGCCTGGGATTATAGGTGTATGCAATTGTGCTTGGCTTTAATCCAAATTGTAACTCCCTCTTTTGTTTTTTTTGTTTGTTTGTTTACTTTCTTCCATTTTCTCCAAAATGTCTTTGTTCTCTGGCCTCAGAAAAGAGATAGGAGAAAGTTCCAGTTCTGTGTCAATGGGCAGGAGACCTGAATCAGTGGCAGGAAGAACAGGGAGCCTTACTGAGAATGGGTTTGAGCTGGGGGCAGAAAAAAGTCAAATAATACCAGTATATAGTATTGTAGCACTTCATGAAAACGCAGATAGTGCTATTGTAAGATGCAGTATTATTCTGTGTATCCCAAATGAAGAAGAAGCAGTAAATGATCCTCCTTGTGGAAATATCAAAATGCAAAACACATTTGCATCTTTGATTCATGGTAATATGTTAAGGTTTACCTGCAGAAATAAAAGGCTTTGTGATTATTGTACTGATTCAATGTTATTTGAAGTTATTTATTTTCTATGTGTATTCCCAGAGCTGTCTTTTAATCTAATCTTTTGTAAGCATGACTTTAAATTTGCTACAAATAAATTCCATGTTCATCATCTACAAAGCTGGAGTCAGTTTCAGAGAACAAAGGTTCCAACACCAATCCTTTACTATGACTATAGAGGGGATATTTTATGAATATCCCACAAGTACTTTTTCCTCTTTACACCTCTCATGTAAGCTCTAACTAGCCAAATCATACAAAGAATGTCATTTGCTTTGTTTGTGAATACTGGTTCCTAAGAAAATTGCATGAAAAATGACAGGCCACCTGTTTAGAATGACTGTCATTAAAATTACTTAAAGCAGGGCTGGAGAGATGGCTTAGCAGTTAAAGTGCTTGCCTGCAAAGCCTGAGGACTCATGTTCAACTCTCCAGGTCCCAACTAAGCCAGCCTCACAAGGTGACACAAGCATTCAAGGATACATGTCTGGAGTTTTATTTCAGTAGCTGGTGGTACTGACATGCAAATTCTCCCTCCCTGTCTCTTTTTCTCTCATTCTTTCTCTCTGATAAAAAAAAAATTAACAAAATAGCTAAAGAAATCAACTAGATTTCAATCCCTGAAGAATCACTTGCATGAAAACTTTGTTTCACAAGAAATGTCTTGAAACAGGTTTTCCAGGATGAAGAAAATAGCCAGTCATTGAATCTGTGGTACTGAAAGGACTCCTCAGACCCACATTCCCCATTGATGAGGGTCCTTTTGGAAGAGGGACGACAGAGAGGAGGATAATGGAGTCACCATTATGAATGTAAAATTAGAATAATATCAATAAAAATAAATTATAAAAAAAGAAAGCAGTGGGCATTATTAAACATTAGAGCATCAACCCACACTTTTTATCAAGACAAATGTAGTACACTTTACAACTAGATGAGTTGAATGGATATGTGCCAGCCATAACAGTTCCAGGTATTTACCTGAAGGACTCTAAGTCAGCTTGCCATTGAAAGACACTTGCATATCAATGTTTATTGCTGCTCTATTCATAACAGTTAGGAAATGGAACCCACCTATATGCCCATCAACAAATGAGCGGAAAATGACCATATGGTGCTTATATACAATTGGGTTTTACTGAACTATAAGGTGGAACAAAATTATGTCATTTTTAGGAAAATGGATATAGCTAGACATCATCATTAAGTAAGCCAGATTCAGAAAGACAAATATCATAAGTTTTCTCTTATGGGGAAAATCTGGATTTGAACACACAGTGAGAGAGAGAGAGAGAGAGAGAGAGAGAAATCATCATGTTAAGTGAAGTAAGTCAGATTCAGAAAGACAAATATCACATGTTTTCTCTTATGGGGAAAATCTGGATTTGAACACACAGTGAGAAAGAGAGAAAGAGAGAGGGAGGGAGAGAGGGAGATACAGAGAGAAATCATCATGTTAAGTGAAGTAAGTCAGATTCAGAAAGACAAATATCACATGTTTTCTCTTATGGGGAAAATATGGATTTGAAAACACACACACACACACACACACACACACACACACACACATATACATACATGGCAAGGATTGGGAGAGGGAAAAAGAAGAGTAGATGGGGGAACACATTTTCTGTCATATAGAATATAAACTTAACTATGTATATAAGAAAGCAAAAGGAAAACCACCTGAAGGAGAAGGGGAACCATGAAGAAGTACAAGAATGAAGAAGGGCAATAATGGATGAATAAGACAAAGTATGTGACATGAGACAATGATACATATATATGAAAATGTCATAGTAAATCCACTATTTGGTATGCTAATTAAAATTAATTTAAACACTCAACTTCATCAGTAACAACACAGATGATCTTACAATGAGGGAAATTCAGGTAGTAATCTGGAGAATCTCTGAGAGAGAGAGTGTTGACAGGCATCTCCATGTAGTCATGGCATTTTCTCTAAAACCCATAGACAGACCGAGGCTGGAATTCTATTATATTTCTATGCCTGTAATTCACATTCCCTCAGGCTGTCCTGGGTGACAGAATAAATCAAGGAAATACACAGAAACTTGTGACAAAGAACCTTTATAGCATGCTTGTTATATAGAGGTAGAAAGGCAACAGAGGTACTTATTAATTTACACAATTTAAAATTTCTATTGTTTTAGCTTTCTATGGCAGCTGCTTTTTCAAACTCTTCAAAAAAAAAAAAAAAAAAAAAAAAACTTTTTCAGTACAGTTCTTACTGCAGCTCCAGCTTGCAGAATGTTTTGTCAAATAATAAAATTGTTATCCATGTGGAGCTTTCAAAAAATACACAAGAAGCTTTTCCAACAGAAATCCATCACCAAAACCAAGAGGTGAGGACTTATTGTAGAAACCAAGTTCTGATTGTGTATTACTCCACAAGAAGGCCATAGTCAAATGGGAACACAGTCCTCTTGGTTGAAGAGTGGCCATAGGGACCAATGTCAGACATTTTCCCCCAGCTGAAACCATAGAACAATGCAGGGGAAGGGCAAGAGTTCAGCGTTCATGGCGATCACGACACCAGAAAAAGGCTGAAGGAGATAAACACAGAGAACATCCAAGTCCAACTAAGCCAGATATCCAGAGACACAGAGACTCCCAAAACCTCATCACTGAAACAGAACTAAAATGACACCAATATGGCTCAGGGAAACTCGCGGGAGAGGGGGCGGAAAGATTGTTAGAGTCACAAGTTGGGGCATTATGCACAGAGACTGGGGCCTACCCCCCAGAACTCTTGACTAACCTCACAATGCACGACCCACATTCCCCATTGATGAGGGTCCATTTGAAAGTGGGAGGACAGGGAGGAGGACAATGAAACCAATACTATGAATGTAAAATCAGAATAATATAAATAAAAAAAAAAAAACAAAGAAAAAAAAAGAGTGGCCATAGGGGTGCACAAGTGTAGTCCCAGCAATTGGGGGGGGGGGGTTATCAATGGTGGCATGAATTAAATGCATGTGTTTAAAACTGGAAGCCCACTAGATTGATTGAAATATTAGGAAAAGTCACCCTTCCGGCTGTCACAAAGTGTGCACGATGAAATTATCAACTTGAGATCCTGGCTGGGATATCTGGCTCTATACCCATCATTTTCCTTGTATTACTTATATTATTTCTCAGCAGGGGACTGCTTATGATATATATGGGGATTTATGACTTGAGAAGTTCTGATCAGCAAAAGTCTTTTAATGTTTTGAGATTAAAAATTATGGTTGAAGTAAAATTCCTGTTCTGAGATAGGTTACTACACGGATGGTTTACACAGGTATCCCAGAGATGGGGCATTTCTGTCTACAGAGCAGGACCTTGCTGTCTGCTTAATGTATAGCTAGTTGAGTAGAACTTCCCACTTTGTTTGAGGAGTGCTGGTAGCCACAGTGAACACTCAAGGATTTACCTAGGGTTGCAGTTGAAAGTATACACTGTTCTCTATGGTAACACAGGGCTAAAGCTGGCTATGGCTCTCGAGTGTGTACCCTGCTGAGGTTTAGTGAAGACACATTGGAGATTTTCTTGTTGTAAAGTCCAGAGCTATTGGGATAGGTGCACTTTCAGTTCCACGATAATCTCCACCAATCACTCAATGCACATAGCTAAGATGCTTAATGCCTTGTAATACACACAAGCTATGTGACAGCTCTGGCCATGTGGCCTGGGTGGTGACACTCTACCAAAAAAAAATCATATTATCCTTGAACTTGATGTGCTTTGTTTCTTGGGTTCATAAACTTCACATCATATTATGGTCAAGAGTTAACTCAGAGTCTGTTGTGCATAGAAGCATGGCCCATCTCCTGGTCAAGAGGATCACAAGCAGCTGGACAGAGAAACATTGCTCCAGTGTCTTTGAGCCTGTAGAAATCACCAACCAGGCAAAGATCAGAAAGAGAAAGTCTCCTGGGAGGCGCTGACTGGAAAGATCCATGGTGAAAGAAGGATTTCCAAATTGGGGGTAGGGGGTGAAAGCTTAAAGCTCTAGGACTGCTGGGGGACCAGGTTGCTGCACACAGCTCACTTGCCCATATCTGTTAGTAGTTTGCAGCATGACCTGCATTGTCCCTTGCTCCTTTCTTCTGTCCTCAGCTCACATCTGGCTAGTTTTGAGCATTTGACTCCTACTTTGTGGTACTGTTTCAGTCCTTCCACGGAGGCTTGGCAGGCTGGTGAAGCCAGTCAGCCCAGCAGTGAGGCAGTAGCTGCTTTGTCCTGGATGACTTAAGACATTAGGTAAGGGTGTCATTGTTACTGCTTCAGGCTTGTGACCTGACCCAGGTCATGGAGAGAACAAGCCAAGCAAGCCTGTGAACTTGAAGGCCACTGGCTGACTGGCAGTTGGGGCTGAGCATTGGTCGCCGTAGGCCACACAGCCTGACTAGGGAAGCTTAGTGACTTGCACCAAGTAGCAGGAGGTGGAGGAAACACTATACTTGAATTGGAATCACTGGTGTCTTACTGTAAATGCTTGTGACTTTCTTGACAATATTCTCACTGGTACCATGTGATGCATGAAGTTTTAAAGCACATGCTGCATACTGGAGATAGATTTTGTCACTTAGCTAATGAGTACAAAGCTTGGCTGCAGACTCTGAGATCATGTGCCAGCCGGGGGGGGGGGGGAGGACAGAAGGAATGAGCTTGGCTGAACATTGATAAACAGAAATCCAAAGTAATTTCTGCCTTAAAGTTGCATAAATATTAACTTAAGAAAGGTAATTTACCAAGGGATAATTGCCCTTCTGGGCCATTTTATTCTTTGAGCATAAGAACCTAACATTCACCTGTGGCTGCCAAATATTCATTGATTTCAGGCAGCTGTGATATGCCGAATAATAGTATTGGCTCCCAGCTTGCCAGCGGCTGCCACATTTATCAGCTAAGAGAAAGGAAGGCTTTAGTTTAAGTGGTTTTGTATAGAATGATAAGCATTTGTTGGGTACTCATATTCTAAACATATGACTTAAATAAATCAATACATGAAAATGCAGTGACTTCAATAAAATGTCTGGCAGAAATCCAGAAGCTTATTTATTCCATTAAGCCACCTCCAGGTGAGCTTTCTCCTCAGGGCTTCAGCTTCTCAAGTGGAGATGGTTGCACACTTTTCTTCTCTCCCTCTTCATGTATCTTTTGCTTGCTTTATGATTTTCCTTGAAGCAGGGTCTTGCTACATACACACACACACACACACACACACACACACACACACACACACACATAATGGCCCAAGCTGGCATGAAACTCACAGCAATTCTCCTTCCTCAGCCTCTTAAGTGTTGGAATTATAGGCTCAGACCACTATGTCTAGCTTTCATGCCTTTCTTAATAATTGTACTATCTTGTTTCAACATAATAAGAAATCATCCTTGATATGTAGTCAAAATATTTAATGCCCAAACTTAGGCACATTCATTGATCATTTCTTAGTGGATACCAAATAAAAGAAAATAGTTCACAATGAATTTCTACCTGTAATGTTTCTTTTTTTTTTTTTTTTTTTAAATTTTGTTTATTTATTTGAGAGACAGATAGTGAGAAAGAAGCAGAGACAGAGAGAGAGAGAGAATGGATGTGCAGGGGCCTCTAGCCACTGCAAACAAACTCCAGACTCATGCACCATCTGGCTTATGTGGGTTCTGGGGAATCAAACTTGGGTCCTTTGGTTTTGCAGGCAAGTGCCTTAACCACCACACCATCTCTCCAGCCCCGTAATGTTTCTTAATATCTTTCGAGGATGTAAAAGCAAACACCATCACTCCTATTTTTTATTCATCCATGGAGTGAGCTAGGAGGATCCAATGAACTGTTTCCACAGCCAGATGGATCTCAATGGACATGGGAAGGGGGTTGGTGAGACATGTTTAAACAGAGAGGAACACTAGAGAGACATGTTGACTGAGCAGGACCAACATCCCTGAAGGAAAATGACCCCTAGGGGCAACCCCCATCTAACTACCTCAGTTCACATGTCATTGCATCCAGCTGACCATAGAGTGTGAATGACCAGCACTGAGACTGACAAGAGAGAACAGGGTCAGGAAACAGAAGGAAATAATGAATTACCAGTGCACACATGACAACTCCTCAAGGTGGGAGACAGTGAATTTACAGAATAGCTCTGTGATAGAGGCTCCAACGACATGTTCAAAATAAAAGTCAGACATTTTCAGCATCTACCCCCACACTCTAAAGCCTGGCCTTGAACAAAAGTAAATGCACTGGACTCATGCAGGGTCTGAGGAGACCCATAGTCCTCTCTCCGAAGGGGTCCTTCAGCCATCTTCCCCTCTGTAGCTCTGCCTCCCGAGGCCTTAGTGCTTGCTCTCCTCACCTACTCTGCTTTCCCCTTGGGGTTCACAAGCCATCCCGACCTCAGTGTAGCTGTTCCTCTCTAGAGAAATATGTCATGACCATCATATCTAATGTCTCTTCCCCTCCATGAGTTCAGCTCCATGAGGGACAGGATGATCTCTGCACTGAGATCACAGAAGTGGGTATATGGAATATCATGGGTATATGTGGACACCTGGACATAAGCACCAGAAGTATTTCGGCTATAATGGCCACCTTGTCCACACACAGGCTTCAGACTGTCCTTGAAGTTACAATGATCCCATGGGCTTATTTTATACAAAAATAAATTACCAACCCACCTAAAAAAAAAAAAAAAAAGAGCCATTCCCTATTAGAGATGGTGGTAGCTGGACTGCTCAGTAGAGAAAAGAGTCACGGAGGATGACAGAGCTGAGAGGAGACTCATGTCTACATCCTGCTTCCTCCATCTACAAATCCAACTTGCCCACTGGGAGGAGCAACTTCTTCCAGCTTTGATCTGATTCCCCAGTGACTAGGAAATTTTGTGCAAATTATTTTTAAGAAAATTTGAAGTAATTCATCACATTTCAGGAGAATTTTCCCATTTATTTTGTTTGTAAAACAGTTTATAGATATATAATATAAAGAATACCTTGTTATTAACAGGCACCCATGTAAACACGGTGTTTTTTAGTTGATAACTGAATTTCCTGTACATGGGAGCTAGATTGTCTCTTTGGGGGTCTGGATTCCTTCACTGAATTTGTACTATTTATCTATTTTTGCCTCTCGATGAACTTTGACTTTTTCCTTTGTTTAGTATTCCCTCATGTGCATTCATGGAGTTCATTTATTTGTTTTACTGCTAATAAATACTTGTTCCTTCCCAACTGCTGATGGTGGTGAGTGCTCCTCTGTGGGCATTATCCATGTGTGTCTTTAATTGTACATATGTGCTCTTTTCTATCTGAACACACCTGGGTCTGGGGAAGGCTGGAACTAAACTCACAGGAAAATATTTGCTGAAGAGGTTGAACCAATTTAGACTCCAGCACCAGTGTGAATAAACAGTCATTTGACTTCCTTAGGTCTTCTGAATTGGAAGGTAACACTACTTCAGTGAGTGTAGACCAGGAAGGTGGGGTGAGATAAGCTCCAATACTTATGCCACTAATACTTACATTTTTTTTTTTTTTTTTACATCAGGTCAAAAAAATCTACATACAGATGGCAATGAGATATCTGACTGCCTGAAAGATTTCTCTCTTGAACCTTTAGGTAATTTCCATCTCTTCTTGGAGAGACTCTAACTGGCATGCTCTATGTCCCCATTCAATGGTTAAAGACAAGACTGGTCATTGTTCCCTTTCCTCTAAAAGCAGATGGTGTGTCTTCTCAGAAGAAGGGCAAAATGAAGGGGAATTAGTTAGGATTGGGGCCAAGAGAGGGAATGGAAGAGATGTAACACTTCCTGTCTGCTTCAACAAAACCAGAATTAGTCTGATCCAGTTTCATCCAATCAGCTCTTTTTTGCCCAGGCTCACCACAATCACATTATAAATCGATCCGTACCAGGTAAACAAGACATCTTTTTAAGCTGTTACCTTTCCTGAACTTCATGTCCCTGTCCTGATAAGTGTTCTTATCTTGGCTTGCTGGGCTGAGACTGGGGGGTTGGGACCCCTGCTTCTGTGCATCTCTCTATCCCTTCCTTTGCTCCATATGGCAGGAGCTCTCTGTACTTTTACTCTCCCAATCTAATAAAGTCTCCTTAACCTTATCCTCTGGTTTATAGATTTAATTTTTTTTTTAATTCATAAGACAAGGATCTGGGTTACCCGAAATTTATTAGTTTGTTGTTATTGACAAAGAGCCTCAAAACTTTTACAATATTAGGACTTTTATTCTTGCTACTAATAATGTATTGCTGTTCTTCAGTAGGATGTAGACAAGTTTAAAGAACCACATCTGGAATAGCAATTGGTCTGCATTGCTTGCATCTAATAAATAAAGAATGGGGCAATGTAGAGAACCAGTAGGAGCCATTGACATAGGCACAGCCACGTCTACCTCCAGCTGAACCAGTAGAGATCAGAGTGGGGCACAGCCCCTCCTTAACTCCTCCTCTTGGACTGCTTGTATGGGCCTGGCCTTGTGCAGAAGACAGTACATGCAGAAAGACAGTCTGCGGCTGCTTCATTCCTACATCATCTGAGCTTGTCCCCTATTCCCATGCTTTTCCTATATTTGAAAAAAGAAAGGTGTTAACAAAGCCTTTTTGCTTGTATATAAATGAAACCAACACTGGTTAGGCAGTGCTGCATTATCTCCAGAAGAGCCTGCAGACCACCTGATCCTAGCTTTCACTCTATTACTTATGTCTGTTTTCAGTTCCTTATAATCCTCGAGTGACCCCTAACAGGTCATAGCCACACTGGTCATGATACCTCTTCCCTATACATTTCCTCCATTTTTCATATGGTGTCTGCAAGTTCTGTGAGGTAGAGATTATTTGACTGTAGAGTAGGACAGAGAGACGCATGGCAGGAAGGAAGTTGGCTAATACTATCTACATCTCAGAAAGAACCAACAGCTTCAAGCACACAGATGGGCCTCATTTTGAATATAAATATCTTGGAGTCTACACTTGCCAAGAATCTCTTGTTTTGAGAGAAATTAAAATAGATTTTTGGGAAGAGGCTTATGTGTGTCAGATTTGAATGGATTTATGTTTATCCCAAGCAATTAATCTTGTAAAGTTTTAGCAGTTTTAGGGGTGACTTAGTGGGTAGAAAATTAGAAAACATTTTCTATGGTATCCAGACTACTAATAACAGCCCTGAGTGGTAGTGAGTAGAGAATACCACTATTTTAAAGCCAGTAAGGGACCCTTACAGCCTGCTCCCACTTAGCAAACCAGGGATCCTGGGGGCCTAGCAGTTTCTGAACCTTTAATGGCATATATATCTCAATGAATGTCAAACAGACATCCTCTAGGCTCCAGACAATGGTCCTTACACTTTTGAAGCCTTAGTATTCTCAGGGCAGAGGACAGCATGTGCAATGGCTTTTGTCTCCAAGCTCTGGCCATTGGGTGGTGTTGCAGAAATTGTAAGAAAAGCATGGGAGAACAGGAGATACATTGGATTTATCCAAATCAGAACAAATCTGAGCACATGAAGTGTCAATTACCCAAATGCATTTTTAAAAATGTGAAAGCCCTCATTTTGTACAAAAGTCTTTATTTTAAATTAAAAGAGAAAATCAACACTTACATAGAGCTATAACCCAAAAGCCAAGCTAATTATTTGTGTCAACACAAGCTTTCGAGCTGACATCAGATTTTATTTTGATTTATGAGGAAGGGCATTCCCTATGTAAATTAGAACTTTATTACAAACACTTTCTTTCAAAATGATTTATCTATTGCAGAGATCAATGGGGATTTTATCATATGAAAACTGTATTTTTATAAATAGCCAAGTGAATATATGGAAAGAGACCAGTACTTGGATGCCCATTTAGGAAAAAAGAAAGAGGTCTTCATGGTTCAAGATTAATATATGTTTTAAAAATTCATCTTGTAGACATCAGAAATGCCAAGATGATGGATGATATTAACAGGCACTCATTTAATTATAATTAATGATGGAGACAACTTATAAAGAATGGGCTCAGTTTTCAGCTGATTTAAAGAAATAATGTGTCCTACATAAACCTGTCATTCAGTGGGAGCTCAGTATACACAGCAGATACTGAAAATGTATCAAAGCATCATCGCATTTACCACTCGTCTGCTCGCAATGCTATTTTACAAGGGAGTATGCATAAGGAGCCGCAGTTGCAGAGCTGTTTGGCTTGTCAATAATTGCTGTTCCTGCCATGGTGAGGACGGGAGAACTGAAGGAGCAGCTGGATGGCTTGGAGAAGCAAGGATTGGGAGATGAACATTAGAAGCGTGAGGACAGACAAGAAAGAATATTTTATGGTGATGGCTATTTATTTGACCAAGAAAAATATTAAGTTTAAACAAATGTTCTTTGTTTCTTCAAGTCATCCAGGTCCAGATAGGCATCTCCCTTTTGTGGAGAGCAAAATAAGCAGTCATTGAGGAAACCCACCTGAGGTTGAAAGGTAGGTAGGTGGGAGCCATAGAGGGCTTCCAAGAAACCCCAGAATCTCTGGGAATATTGCTCCAGGTGCTCCCCAAGGCCTTCATGTTCTTGAGAGTAGTCCTAAGTGCTGTGTCCACACTAACATTCATAAGGCAACAAAGCTAGAAGCAAATGTATCATTTAAAATTTATCCTCCTCCGACAAAAGAATGAAAATCATCTACACTCAGATTATATTTTTTAAAAAAATTATTTGAGAGTGACAGACAGAGAGAGAGAGAGAGAGAGAGAGAGAGAGAGAGGGCAGGGCCTCCAGCCACTGCAAACAAACTCCAGATGTACGGACCACCTTGTGCATCTGCTGGGGAATCAAGGCTTGAACCAGGGTCTTTAGGCTTCACAGGCAAGTGCTTAACTGATAAGTCATCTCTCCAGCCCCTAGATTCTTTTTTTTTTTTTTTTTAACATCTTCTTGGTAAAGGAAAAGTGTTTTGACTATTTTATTTTTATTTATTTATTTGAGACACAAAGAGGCAGATAAAAGGAAGAAATGGATGCATTAAGCCCTCCCGCCACTGCAAACAAATTCCAGACACATGGGCCACCTTCTACATCTGGCTTATGTGGGTCCTAAGGAATCAAACCTGTTTTGTTTTTTTTTGTTGTTGTTGTTGTTGTTTTTTTGTTGTTGTTGTTGTTGTTGTTGTTTTTGGCTTTTCAGGCAAATCCATAGTGCTAAGCCATATCTCCACCTCTCCACTGATATTCTTTGACTAAGGGATATTTACAGAAATGGGGCATGAGTGTTTAGAAAGTGCTGCTTAAGATTTCACTACTGTTGTTGTTGGCTTATTGATGGCTTATGGCTTAGAATGTTGATTTTCCTCCAGTAAGAACAGTAGTGGTTTTCATCCTACATGTGCATAGTTGACACAAAAATATAATATGAATGGAGTTCCTTATTATTTAATCCATCTATAAAAAATGGAAGAGGTAGAAGAACATGATTTTCCCATGTGGTAGGAGGTTTTCCTCCCTCTCTCTCTTTCTTTTGACTCAAGCATGGATAGCCATGAGCTTCTCATTTGTGATGTCAGGACAACCTCAGCAGGAATATGGTTTTGGATGGCTGGTGGCAGCTCAAGGTGAGATGGTATCCCAGGCCACTGTCCTGTATCCTGCTCTCTGGAATCCTTGGGTTTGTTCTATAGTTAGTGATGTCTGCCTTTCTTTGTAGCTTCTGTTTGTTGGTGATGGTTCTGATCCTCTGGAGCCAGAGAAATAAACACAGGCTTCTATCTATGTCCTACATTATTCTGCTCCAAGATTTCTCATGACTTCATTCAACATGACCTGTCATCATTCTGGTGGCTATGACATTCTTAGATAGATGACATAAGGTCTAAAAGCCTGACTTGTAGAAGGTTTGCCTCAGTTGTTCTGAGATGATGTCTTGTCCAGCTAGGCCTATGATCATGAGCCAGGAGGTACCTTATCCAAGCCTTGGAGCTGAACTGAACCTTGAAAGAGTTCCCACATATGCTTAATTAAATAGCACTTAAATTATGTGCTTTAGTTATATATTCAATTATACTGTAATCTTATGTCTATTTTATACTATATATCTACATATTTGTATAATTTATGTTGCTTTACAAAAATATTCATATATTTATATATTTTATATATCTATATGTAGACATATTTTTATATACTTTAAAAACCAGTTGGCTGGTATGACCTAGTTACTGAAGTCCCCCCACTCCCAGCAAGCATTGTTTAACTAATTAATTTATTCTTGAGTGTGTTTGTGTGTGTGTGTGTATGCACGTGTGTTCTCACATGCTTGAGTTTGAGATATGCAAAACTTGGCTTGATGTGAGTACTTGAGAATTGAACCTGGACTGTCAGGCTTTATAAGCAAGTGCCTTTAACCCCTGAACTATCTCCTCAGCCACTCCCAATAAATATTTTTCTTATGTCTATCTGCTTGGAACATCTTTAAGTCTGGTATTCCATTTTTAACATTTCTTCCAAACACACATTCAAATGCAGGATGATGAGGTTTGAGTGAAGGTATTTTTAGCTCAATTCTGATTAATTAACCAGGGCTTTTAGAGGAGGTCATTTATCACTTTAGATATAACTATAAACTCACCAATCTCTCAGCATGTTGCCATTCCATATCCTGAATATGATTACCTTAAATCAGAGTGAGGTCCCCCCCCCACACATCCGTGGTAGTTTGAACAGATGGCCTCCAATATATTCATTGTTTTATTTGTGGTTTGCATCTGCATCCACCTGGCTGGAGGCAGTGTCACTGGGCGGATCTTAAGGTGTGGTATTGGGTTTAGGATTTTCAGATCTAAAGATATGCAAACTGTGCCTAGCTGGAGTTCCTGAGGTGTGCTGTGCTGTGTGGTTTTTGGCTTGTGGCTTTTCTCTCTATATTTGGTCCTGTGAAAGCAGGCTCATTTCTTCTGCCATTAGGGAACTTCCCCTGGATCTGTAAGCTTCAATAAATATCCCTTCCTCCATAACTATGTGTGGTCTGGAAGTTCATCTCAGTGAACCTGAAGCTGTCTGCTACACCCCCATATACATGTGCAAAGTATGTCTTCTCTTCCAGTGTATGTTTCTTCTCTTCTACTCACACTGTCATCATGTGATACAGTATTCCCCAGATGCTAGATCCTTTCCAGGCTTAATTTATCACAGTTAATGTGGGAGGACATGTCCTTTAGTTAGAAAGACAGGGACAGCTATGGAAAAGGGAATGCCTGACCTTGACCAGGGTAAGTGCAAACAGAAGACTTCTATTTCTATAAGACTTTAGGACAGCATATTTTCAGTCTAAGGAAATGAAGGTTAGAACTTTCTGGGAGAAGCAGTGAGATGGGCCATGCCCTGATGAATGGTAAAATCTACTTTGGAAGAAATTGCCTCTGGATTGTAAATCAGGTCAGTTCTATGTTGGGTCACCTGTTCCAGGACCTGGATGGTCAATAAAGCTGCCAACTGCATGGCTGTCCTCAGCACCATATATATCTCATTTCTTGACAGTCATTGTTATTTTTCTACCTGTCCAAAGGAAATCAATATAAGGATTTTCATATGTGCAAGATTAAAGATATGCAGACCGTTTGCAAAACATCAAATAAAATCCCACAACAAGCCAGAATAGCTTCTCTTTCTGTCTTTCATGGTGGTTCTTTACCTTTTGAAAACTGTATTTGAGATCCACTAATGTCTGGATCATGAAGGACAGTACTCTCTTCACTTAGGGTTCTGGGCAGTGTGTGATACCCTGAACTCCATGTGTTGTGGGTTGAAGGAATACTGTCTTGTTTGGAGCTACATTTTCAAGGTCATGTTTGGGAGAAGTTCACCTGGGAAGCTATATTATTTTTGAACACAATCCTGTTATTTTTATTTGCAAACATTATATGAAATAGTTTTCAGCAGGATGCTATATCAATGGAATCCTTATCTGCTGCATTAATGAGGATAACTCATGATCAGAAACACAGTACATCCATGCATAAACAGTGTAAAGTAAATGCAAAGAAAAGACTCTAGAACCACACCACATGCTGGAGACTGTTTCACTTACCTGAAAGAATGGCCTCTTTGTCTTACAGTTAATGACATGTGAATTATTAAGTAGGATATATATTATGAGGCCTTTGTTTATTTAAATTATAATGGTTAATATTCATTGTCAACTTGACAGGATCTAGACTCTCTGAGGAGACAAATCTCTGGAGATATCTGAGGGATTCAGTCAGCTAAGGTGAGAAGATGCACCCTAACTGGGTGGCACTCTTCCATAAACAGGAGTCACAGACTTGTTGAATAAAGGGGACAAACCTCACTGAACACCAGCATTTATCTCTCGTTTTCTGAGTGCTGATGCAATGAGACCAAACCCTTCATGATCCTGCCACCATGCCTTACCCTGATGGATTATACACCATCAAACTGTGAGATGAAATGAAATAAACTTTTTTTTTTTTTTTACTTTTAGTTTCTTACTTTTACTAGGTATTCTATAGCAAAGAGAAAAATAACTAATACTTCCATACAACCAATATGATATATCTCTTTATGTATGTAAACAGCGCTGAGACAACTGGAAATTTGCTGGCTAGGTAATGCTAACACTTCCATACTTGTAAAGATGTGCTAGATTTCACATTTACTTCTTAGTGTCTTTCAAAGTTCATTGTCCCTAAGTGGACAGTTTCTCACTTATGTATGTTTATTTCTCTGTATTTCACAAGATCTTGACATTTCAGAGTGGAGAGGGACCATGATCACATCTGTCATGCTTTTTGTTTGTTGACTTCTTCTTACCTTGAAACTGTGCGTTGAATCCCTTGCGCCGATGGTTGCTGTCAGATGTGAAATGTAGACGTAGCCAGTTCTTACTGCTAATAACAGGAGAAGGGAGGTTCATGCCTGTGAGCCTGGAACAGAGAAAGAAGAGAGAAATCTCCCTTGTAAACTGACAGATCAAATATGCTATATCAAGCCATTTAAAAAGTAGATTTATAAGGAAAACAGGTGGATTTCTGACCTTCTTTGCTGTGAGATGACTCACACAGAGGCCATGTACAATTTGCCTTTAAATCTTAAAATGATTTTGGTAACTTTATCTGTGACCAAAGACATACACTTTATTTATCTATGATTGAATGAAGACATTTAAACATCTGACATTGTCATTCTGTGTTAATGATGGACATGGGAGAAGATAATATTTTGATGTCATATTTCTTTTTCTCAGAACCTCAATCAAAATGAATCAGAAAAAAAAAAAAAAAAACATAAGAAAAAAAATCAAATGATACTACCCTACTTCTCCCTATGTGGAAATTCAACAATTTTATTAATTGGAAGTATTTATCTGTCTGGGAACATGCCATATTCTAAGCAATCCATGTACCTGACTCCCCAGCAGAGCTTTTTTGTATCAAGGTAAAGAAGAACAGTACTTATGAGATTTTTGACAGAAACTGTCAAAAAGATTTGAAATGGTATAAAATCATGCTCTACTAAAGTGGGTATTAATCTTGTAACAAGAAGATACAATCAATCTCCGTTAAGCTGTTTAGAATATCCAGGCTACTCTTCAAAGCTCATCTCAGAAATGGAAGAGTCTAGAAGTGTCCACAGCAGACATGGTGCCACCCCCAAGGAGGAAACACCATCCTTGATAATAAATACCCTACGTACCAGAAGCACTCAGGATGTTTTCACTGGAGACAACACCACTGTACTGGGCCATTTCAGACACGCCGTTGTGTTTTGGTTGTGCCTCAATGGAAAATGCTTTGTAACTTAGTTTCTCCATCTGTAAGCTGGGCATGAAAGTACAGGGGAGCCTTTATGTCCACAGTGCCTGGGTTCCAGCCTCACCCTACCATGGAGACCAAAGAGTGAAGATATTCAAGTCACTTAAATCAAATGGAATAATATGTGTATATAGTTTTTGGACATCATTTGTTGATGAATTGTTACCTAATCCAATGTAAATGCTAAGAGTTGCTATAGTGTATTATTTCAAGAATAATGACAAAAAAAAAAATGTTTGCATGCCATCAGTAAAGACATACTTAAAAAAATACTTTGGAGAGGCTGGGAAGATGGTCAGTGGATAAAGTGTTGCTATACAGGTATGAGTATCTGGGCTGAGATGTCAAGAACCCAGATAAAGCTGGATGCTGTAGCACTAGTATTTATTATCCCAGTGTGTCTATAGTGCAAAGGAAAGTGGAGATAGGAGCTATCCCTGGCAGCTTATAGGCAAGCTAGCCTGGCAAACCCAATGGTGAACAATGAGAGATCCTGCTTCAAAGAAGGGGATTGCTTTCTGAACTCTACAGGTGTGTTGTGGCAGGCACATGTCTTCACTCACACATTAACACACACACACACACACACACACACAGAGAGAGAGAGAGAGAGAGAGAGATTGAGCATCGTTTATCATTTGGTCTGTTTCATTCAACCCACATATGGGAAACTGTAGATAGGAAGGCTGACCATGTCCACATCAAAGAAAGGAAAGAGGGGTACGACATGCATGTAAATGTACCTACCATGTATTTTCAATGGTCCTGGGACTACCCATGGCTACATATTGTATAATTATTATGCATCCCATTTGCCAAGTTTATTTTCAAAGTGATATATATTAGTGTCACTGCTCTGTGAAGGTAAGCCAAGTTGTTTTAACAGGAGTCTGGTGCTCTGTGGTGCTCTGTATGGATAGGCATCAATGGTGAAGCTGGGAATTTCATTTTAATAACAGTATCTGCTGGGGGAGTGATTGGGTGTGTGGGGGTATTCTCACCCGGCCACCACCTGGAGGAACTCTAGCTCTTTTAGAAACTCAGTTTCGACAGTCAGCTTTGGAAGTATACAGAGTTACTTACAGTTGAAGGCCCACTTTGACTATAGCAAGAGTATGTCACTGTGAGACAGCATCTCTTGAAAGACAAATTGTGCTACTCCAGTGTGTCTCTGATTTATTTTCTGTGGTATTGTTCTGTCAACTTGTGGTAGTTTGAATATATGTCCCCCAATATATTCAGTATTTTATTAGTTATAGTTTGCATCTGCAATCACCTTGCTAGAGGCAATGTCACTGGGGGCTGGTCTTAAGGTGTTGGTGCTGGGTTTGAGATTCCATTGTAAAGATACGCAAAGTGTGCCCAGTAGGAGTTCCTGAAAAGTGTGCTGTGTGACTTTTTGGCTGTAGTTTTGCTCAGTGTGCTGTGTAGCTGGCAGCTTGGCTTTTCTCTCTCTTGCCTGGTCCTGTGAGAGCAGGCCACTTCTCCTGCCATTATGGAACTTCCCCTGGATCTGTAAGCTTCAATAAATAATATCCCTTCCTCCATAACTGTGCCTGGTCTGGAAGTTCATCTCAATGAACCTGAAGCTGTCTGCTACACAACTGGACATGAACTAGCTATCCAACTGAAAATGCATAATAAAGAAAATGTGATGCATATACACAATGCAGTTTTCTCCAGCAATAAGGAAAAATAAAAATCATGGTATTTGCAGAGAGAAGTTTAGGTGGTGGATGTCAACATATGATAAATAAAACTTCAAAAAAAGAGAGACTTAGAGCAGGAAGAATCATAGAGAAGAAGGAAAAGTGACACTGTGCTGCTGCTGGCATGCAGGGTGTCTACAGGGTGGAGAGGCTAGAAAACATGCAGTAAAAATGTCCCCGTCTGAGCATCCATAGGTGCCCCTACCCCTACTGCCACTTGGATGCTGTCCCATTCCTCAAATGTTTGACTTACACAAAGCCACCAGGTAACAGGTTTGTGTTGGCTTAAGCTATTAATTTTGTATTTGTTATCACAGCACTGGGAAGAAAACACCCTGCTGATCCATATCTAAATCAACATGATATATATAGCTTATATTCCTCTGAAACAGGTCTCGCTGGATAACTCAAGATGGACTCAAACTTTCCATCCTCCTGCTTCAGTCTCCCAGGCAATGGGATGGCAGATATGTACCATTATACATGGTTTTATATATAGCTTGCTGTACATTAAGTGTGTCTTAATGCAGTGACTTAAAATAGGCCAAAGACTAGATAAAATATTTCTAATAAGAAGGAAAGGAAATACAGTAGAATATTTCTTAGCCAAATCTATCCATAGAGCTTAACTTCTTCCTAGGATTACCAGTGACTGAACCTCCACTGCAGCTGCAGTGAGGTTTCCCAGAGGTCTCAACCTGATTGGTTTTGTTTTGTTTTTTTGTTTTGTTTTGTTTTGTTTTGTTTTCTTTTCTTTTCTTTTCTTTTCTTTTTGGTAATTAATGACTACTTTGGAAACTGAAAAAGATGATGGAGAGAAGATCTGGGTATCAGCATGCAATGTGAGTCCTAGAGGCAGAGCAGAACACTTTAAGGAAAAGATGGGCATTATAGGCAGGTGTCAACAGAAGTCTCTGCTCATTGGTCCACAGCTCACTGGACTTGATCCTCTGGTACAGAAACAGGGATGTCCTGAGGAATGAAGTGGGGGCCACAGAGAGTCAGGGCATTGACCTCAAACCTAAAAGTAGTAGTGATGGGAAGACAGGGGCTGGAAATCCAGATTGGGAAAAATTTATTTTTGAGGCAGCTGGAGCTGTTCCAGGCAGCCCCTGGAGTGCCCAAGGAGGACACTGACTGTCCCCTTTGGTGTAGCTGGTGGAGTCACTCTTTCTCACTTCATTCATGATCACCAGATTAAGCCATTAAAACCAGAGGAAAACTCATGAACCTGCAAAGGGCTTGACAAGGTTTTTCTTCTGCTAAGAGCAAAAATAAATGTGGGGCTCATGGGAGAGCTAAGGTTATGATAGCCTGAACCAAACCAAAATAGAGCAGGCTGGCATGTTCCACTTTCTTCAGATCACATTGCCATATATTTGAGGATTCTATTTATAAGACACTCATTACTTCTGGGCTTCACCTTTAGCTTGTGACTGATGTAAGAAGTTCTACTTAGACTAACATTTCATGGTACCCTGTTCCTGTGACTCATAAGTTTTACTTACATAACCTGAAACACATAGTAAACTCATTGACAGAATTTCCTCAGGAGATGCTAAATTCTTTTTTTATTTCTATTTTTTAAAATTTTTTGCTCAAGTTCTGACATCAAGTCAGAATTCTAATGTTTGTAGAAAACCTTCACAAAAATATTATGGGTGTGTCTCTGCAATAAACCTTTTTTTTTTTTTTTTTTTGTTTTGTTTTGTTTTGTTTTTCGAGGTAGGGTCTCACTCTGGTCCATAATGAATAGTCTCAGGGTGGCCTCGAACTCACGGCAATCCTCCTACCTCTGCCTCCCGAGTGCTGGGATTAAAGGCGTGTGCCACCACGCCCGGCTTTAAACCATTTTTTTTTTTTTTTATGATGGCAGCCAAAACTTTAGATTATTTTAGATTATTTCCTCTCCCTAAGGAGAGTTCAATAGACCCAACAACTCAAAGTTGCTTATCAGTTTGGGGATAAAATCATGAAATGTCTTGTGTTTCCTCATGTGTGCTCATGGGCATGCAATCTAGATGATCTATAGCATCATAACATCTCATACTTTCTCTGATTTACTAAAGTTAAATAGAGTAATTTGACCATACAGAGTTCTTGAAATGTCATATTTCTAATGCAGTAAGTATCTTGTGAACATAAATTGGGCTTTCAGGACTATGTCAAGCCTTATTTTGGACATTGAGGAGAGTAACTAATGGGAAATTTTATGTTGCAACAATGTGGAAAGAGCTATATAAGTATGCATGTACATGCACAAATACATAGTTTGTGTCAATATTCACATATATGTAGACATGATCACATATACATCCATATTTGTAAATATGTCTAGAAAGTTACTAAAAAAGTTCTCTACACACACATATGTGCTGGTGAAACATGACCAGGAAGAACAATTCAGAGATGATATTTCCCAGCATGTTCCTGAACATCTGGGGAGACCAGGAGGAAATCCTTCTTGAAAGCAGATCAAACACTTCCCACCTCCACTGCTTTTATGGCAGAATATCTCCCAGAGCTCTGGCAAAGGTCTTTTTTCTCCTGGTTCCTTTTTTCCTTCAACTCACTGTCCAAGTCTAGTCTGGAAGCAACCATTCTGCTACTTCCCCCCGAGGACCTTATTCTTCCCTGTGTATTTCTTTACTGCACCTTTACAATTCTCATTTTTGTTACTCTGTCTTTCCTCCTCCCCTTTAGGAGGGCTCCTGCTTCTAGCCTTGCACAGTGCTCACCACCCCACTCGGGTGCACACACCTTGCTTCATCTATCCTTAACTTAAAGCCCATATCCTTTATTTTCTCAGATTTTCACAGTTGCTGTTCCTTCATCTGGAAATGAGCAGACCCAATTACCCACTACCCATTTCCTCTTCATTTGCCTGATAATTGCTGGTCCTCTTTTATATCTCACATTGTTTGCTGCCTTCCCAGGACAGGTTGATCTGACTATCCACATGAGATTCCCCCTCTGTGTTTCTCTGTTATATCCTCCCCTAGTATTTTCAACTTTCCTTGTGCAGACCTCTTTTAAGCAGCAACGGCATGGTTGTTTATATAATTACTTGTTTGGTGGTAGTTTTTCCTGTGAACTTCAATCTTGTGCTATTCCTGAAGACTCCTGCGCCTTAACAAAGTACTGATTATATGGAAAGTGTTCAGTATAAACTGGGTAAGTAAACAAAGTAATGTAGACATAGTCATGTACCTTATGCAGGTCCCTTATCGCAAAGTAAAAATTACTATAAAAACCCTGTCATGCCATGGTGTCAGATAAGAGTGTGCTGGTAGCTAAACAATGTCAATGTTCTGTGAATCCTGTAGCCCTATAACACAAAAGTATAGAAGAGCAGGGAGTTGCACATTGGTGGGAGGAGTGACAGAACTTCACAACTTCAGGAGAACAAGCTCTCTACATATACCTGTGCATAGCCCTGCAGATACTTTCCACACAGATATGCTATGACTGACTTTCCAAAGGTTTACATCCATAACTGACCAAACATCCAGTCACATCTTACTTCAATAAACCCTTAGAAAGTTAAAGTTTGCTGACACTCCTCTGTCCCAAAAAAATTCTCTGTGCTCACTCTCCTTGGGTCTGCCTATGACTGTCATTCCAACCTCTGACAGATATTGAGACTATAGTTCTACAATGTTCTAGAAGTTCTGAAATCATTCAGATTTGGGAATGCATTATTCCTGCCAACCATGTACTTAGAGAGAGTTCAGGTATGGGCACATCCTCAGCTCTAAGAGCTCTTCTCATTTCTCCTATAGTCATGCTTGCCAGTGGCACCTGGTCACTAAGATAATCACATTTCAGCCTGATATATCAACTTTGTTTCACATTAACACTGTCTATGGTCCAACCAGCCCTATCATCTCCCCTTGTGCTATTGCTAAGCCTTGCTCCACTGCTCTGGTGGCCAATGTCTCTTGGCTATAATCTACTCATGAACTGGGCATGGCCACAGACACAATCCAGCCTTTACAGTAGTGTGTGCCTGGCACACAACACACAGGTGCTGGACATTCAGCTCGATACTATCATGTGAGAGTGACCCAAAGCCTGGAAACACAGAGTGTGTCACTAAAAAAAACTTCAAGTAACTGTATGCCCACAACTGGACCTGCAGACAGAGTCTCTTAGGAATGTGATGTTAAAGCTGTGACATACCAGGTACATGGCTTGATTAGCGGGAAGAGCCCTCTTCAGAAAGTAATTACCTAAGTGAAAACTTGTGGTGAAGCCAAAACTAATTCATAGTTTTAAATAAACTTTAGTATCTCTAAAACACCTGGAGAAAGAGCCAGATTTCTCAACATAAAGCTGAAGACTCTTTGAGATGTGACCTTACACGCTCCATCTTCTCTCTCCTGCTGTTTCTTCACCTAGCTTGTGTTGTATTCCTAGTTGACTTCTTTCACCCCCATAAGCTGCTGTCTTCACATTTTCATAGCTCAATGCCCTACATTTGCCCTGAGAGACCCCTTTGCTCATTTCCCACGGTGTAAACATTTTCATAGCTCAATGCCCTACATTTGCCCTGAGAGACCCCTTTGCTCATTTCCCACGGTGTAAATCTGTAAGTTTCAAATTATTTGCACAAATCATTTTCAATTAACTAGTTTATGAGATAGAAGGAGAGAAAGAGAGGGGGATGGACATGACATGGCCCCCAAGCCACTGCAATTGATTTCCAGATGCATATGCCACACCTTGTGCTTCTGACTTATGTGAGTTCTGGGGAATGGAACCTGTGTTGTTTGGCTTTACAGGCAAGCATCTTAACTTCTAAGCCTTCTCTCCAGGCCCATAAATACTTTTGTTAAAAGACCTTCACCTAATCTCAGATAGAATTTAGTCATGTTCACATCATTGTATGTTAGTCTTTGCTTCATCTTTTTCCACGGAGACCAAGAGTCTGCTTGGCACATGCTTTGGTGGCTGTGAGGCCTCTGTGCTCTCATAGGTTTCCTATTCCATAAAGGACTCACTCATGTGCACTGTAGTGTCAAGGAGTCATTTCATTATTGCTCACACTGTAAATGACTGTAAAATAGAGAGTATCTATACTGATGCTTCTGAGAGCCTCACTCATGTACACGTGACCATTGCGATGCAAGCCACATGGTCTCAGTCACTGACTACTGTTATCCAGATAGTAGAGTCAAGTATTGTGTTTCTGTGTGGCACATGCTGCCACAGGAAGCAAGGTCTCTTCCCTACCTAGGCTCTAAGCAGAGGCTTCAGAATAACAAGCATTCTTGTTATGGACATTTACTCTGCTCCATCATCTGAACACCTGTGTATGAATGGTATCTTCCCTATGCCCACTGATCTGGCTTAATCACAGCAACATTCATCCATATTTGGGTGACCCCATGCATACACCTGGTTCACTTGGATCTGTGCATCACTCAGCTGTTAGAAGGACCAAACATACTGGCAGAGTCAAGATCTTCCTATAGTCAAGACAAGTGACCGCTGTGTATCCCCTTCCATATCCTCATACTAACATGTCTAAAATGGTTGGCCTTATCCATATATTTTTATTTTTCCATCTCAATATCATCGGTATTTATATCTGCATTACCTGCATATATATAGATATACTTATTTAAATGACATACATAGAATATGTGTACATAGTATTGTATAAATGCAATGCAAATACATTGTATAAATGCAATGTAAATATTTCTGTATAGGTATATATTATATATGTTTATATATTATAGATATGCACATACATATACATAACTGTATATTATGGATTGATAATAGTAATAGATACTATATTTCTATCTGTATACTTCTGTTTATAGAACATGTCAAGAAATTCAAAGGTTTCTAAACTTGTCATTACTTTCCCACTTCATGTGCAACCTCACTTGATATCATACTCTATAATTTCCCAACATCCACATTATTCCAAGTGCTGTGTAATACGCCAGACACAAAAAGTGGAATAAACCTTTTTGCCCTGACTTCAGGCAGTTCACAGCCAGTCAGTACTCATGAACCATGAGTACGCTGGTAGAAGGCAGGAGGTGCAGCTACTCTCAGAGGGTTTGGCATCAGGAAGGGGTATGCACATAGTGACATAGACAGCCTCAGGACAGCTGAGGGCTGAGAAGAAAGGGATGGCATTCAGTTTGGAGAATGCAGATATTCCCCAGGGAAGTGTTCTCACGATGCAGTGAGCAGTGAGGTGAGAAGCCCATAGAAAAGAACTAAAGAGTGAAAGCATCTTTATGACAGAAGGTGACCAGCAAAGAGGGTCACGAGAAGGCCAACTAGGAAATACAGAAACACACTTGTTGGCCAAGTAGAAACCAATGGTGTAGAGGGACATCTCTTGACCAAGCCCACTCAGAAAGTAATCTGACCAATTCTGTCTAAGAAATACAGTATTTTGAGCCCTTCTATTCTCAGATATTTCTCCTATTGTTCACAGTCTGCATTTAGGAAATTCAGCTCCTACCAATCTTTCTAATAGTCTTCACATGTGAAATAAAAAGCATGAAGGAACTTATTAGAAGCCCATGTGGCTCAGAGCATGTGAATACTCCTCCCCCCACATACACATGTGTACACACCCACAAAGGTTCAGCATGGTGTGCTGAGGAAGCAGGGACTGGCTGCACTTTATTTTCACTTGTTCTGGCAACAGGGAATTTTAAGGGTTGTCATTGCCTTCTTATAGCTATTTTAGTAGAAATTTATCATTTCCTTATTTGCAAATAAGTCAAATCAAAATGCCACACATTATTGGTCTAGGCTATAGAAATAAGCAGCATCCAAAGCTTGACCATAGTTTTTGAATTTCCAATTCCTTTAACTGCTAACCTCACAAAATAATACCATAAGTTTTATCAAATGCATATCCTAGAATATGACACCTTTAAAGGAGAGCCCATTACACATTCACTGCTTGTCAAGAATCTGACATGGAAAAATGGAGTGAACACAGCTTGTGGCTTGTGGCTTTCAACTGAGCATGTCCACACCACACCTAAGTAGAAGGCTAGCTACGTATATTCACAAAAGTATCATTTGTTACAAAGCCAGTCTGAAAAAAATCATATTTGAGATAATAGATTAAAGATGTATCTATTCTTTATGAATAATGATAGTTAAATAGATTTTAAAAAATGACCAACTGGATTTGCCCTAGAAATTTTCCACGAATCTTAGCACTTCACAGTGATGTCACTGAGACTTACACTACTTGATGATAATTGCTCTAATCAATTTGATTGTCACTGGGATTTTTTATGTTCAACACAGCAATAATATTCAAGTGGTTGGTAACAATAGTCTTACAAAAATATTAGTAAAAGAAAGATGCACATAACTGGATAAAAATGTCTATTAAGTGTTGTGTTTAAAACCATTCATTAGCAGGAAAGTGTAGTTTTTGCCCAAAATGATCACAATGGCTGTGTTTTCTTTTACAACTGCATAAATAATATGTAAAATATAATGACATAAAAGGAAAAAAGACAAAATAATTATTGTGAATCATAAAATATGCCTGACTCTGAATGCCTTCCTATGCAGATATGTATAGGTAGATATAAAAAATAGTGCATTGATTTCTATGTCATATATTAGTCTACTTTTCTCAATAAGAGAACATTGGAAGTCTTTCTCCATCAATCCATGTACTCTGTGCTTTCTGTGTGAAGTCCAGTTAATGAGCATGGCCTCATTTAAGTAATCCTAGGATAGTAACTTAGTCATGTCTCTGATAGTGTGATGGGTGCTGTAGTGAAGCATCTGCTATGTGCTGATTTGAATCAGCACATTTCTTTGCAGGGTCAGTTCCAGGAGGCAAAAATCATTGGGTCAGACAGGCTATAATTTTCAAGAATTTTAAATGCTACTTATTGAAGTGTTCCTTTTTCAACAAAGCAAGCTTAAGGAAATTGATGTGAAAGGTCCCCCATGGAGTTATGTCCTGAACTTTCAGTTACTATACTTCAGAATAGGAGTGAGCTGTTCCCTTAGCCATGAACTTAGGACATTCATGGCTTACAACTCTTTTTCCTTACAGGGCTCCCCTTTTCATATTACAGGGCGGATATAGCTATCTCTACCACAAGATTAAAAATTCCTTTGGTTTTGATGGAATCATTCTTCCTAGATTTCATCTCTTAGGATGGCCTATACCCCACTGCTTTTACTTTGCACCTTAAAATTGTAGGAGGCTGATAGGGTTCCATCAAGAAAGAATCTGAAAAATTGTTCTGTGAACTCTTCCTGTCATAACTATCTATGGTTGTACTGAAATATTCCATGACTGTAACCATGGTACTACCCTGTCTCACTGCCCATTAACCCTATAATTAACTATTGCATTTTTTCTCCCTATATCATTACATACCTAGAAAACCCTCCATAAAAAAAAAAAAAAAAAAAAAAAAAAAAGAAAAGAAAAGAAAAAAAAAAAAAAAAAAAGAAAAATGACTGGAGTTTATTTGCACTGGCTAGAGGCCTTGATATGCCCATTTCCTCCCTCCCTCTCTCTTTTTCTCCTATCTCTCTTTCTCCTTGAAAATAAATTTAAAATGTGATGAAGATGACAGAAGAGAGAAACAGAACTAACTCAGAATAAAGAATAAATGCATAGTATAGCTCCAGTTATATTGATATTCTTGACTACAAATTTATCATAATTTGAACCACACAGTTTTAACTCTTATGTTGTACATAAAAACCTGGTAGTCCAAGGAGAGCAATTGTTCAGTGCTCTGAAACTGAATGGAGCAAACACCTGAGTGAATCTAAGGCTTCTTTTCTCCTTCTTTCCTGCAGAGTTGCTTCTATTCCCTGTTTTTAATTTTTGTGCTCTAGTTATTTTTCTAAAATACAGATGAATTACACAATTTCTTGTCTAAAATTGTCTGCTGCTCATTCAGTCCTGGTCCTGAGTGAACGTGTACTGCTTAGAATACCATCTACAAACTTCTGTGACCTTCAACTTTACAATGCTCTTTCTTATCTAGTATGATTTGGCTTAAATGCCAATTGTCACCTGCTCTCTAAGTGGTCACCAATTCTTTCAGTCAGAATTAATGTCTGCACATTTGTACCACAGCTGAGATGTGATAGTGGGCTCAGTGCTCTAGTCTGAATGCCACAGTTCACTGTTGGGATGCCAGTCCTTTCCTTAATAAGAAACACCAAATTTTGAAAGAATTTGCTGGACACACAAGATTACCGCTGTGTCTCCATGATGCCTAATGCTGCCCAACTCCGATGTAGGGAAGGTTGTTAAATAAACCATGTTCATAACTGTCACCTATGTGAATCTGTATTAACCTTTTGCCTCCTGTAGCTGTCAGAATGTCATGTTATGCTTCTTTCTAGTTAATCTTCACTTCTGAAGCTGTCTCAGATTATCATTTTTCATTCTGACCTTTGGAATACATAAATAGTAAGCATTAAAAAATCAGTATGAGGCGAGGCATTGTGGCGCACACCTTTAATCCCAGCACTTGGGAGGCAGAGGTAGGAGGATCGCTGTGAGTTCAAGGCCACCCTGGGACTACATAGTGAATTCCAGATCAGCCTGGGCTAGAGTAAAACCCTACCTCGAAAAAAAAAAAAAAAAATCAGTATGAGAAGTGCTAAGGGAGTGAAAAGAATAACAGGGCCAGAGTTGTTTTTGTGATTAAGGAACTTGCCTGGGACACCTAAGGTTCCAGGTTCAATGCCCCAGTACCCATGTAAAAGATGCATAAGATGGCACCTGTGTCTGGAGTTTGTTTGCAGTGGCTTGAGGCCCTAGTTCACCCATTCTTGTTCTGTCTCTCTCTGTGTGCATCTTTCTCTCTCTCTCAAGTAAATAAATAAAATATATTTAAAAATATTTTTTAAGCCAGGTGTGGTGGCGCACGCCTTTAATCCCAGCATTCAGGAGGCAAAGGTAGGAGGATTGCCATGAGTTCGAGGCCACCCTGAGATTACATAGTGAATTCCAGGTCAGCCTGGGCTAGAGTGAGATCCTACCTTGAAAAAACCGAAAAATGAAAAAACAAAAAAAAATATTTTTAAAAGAACAAAAGGTTAATTTCTGTAATTCATCTAAACTTTGGTAAATGATACATATTTAATATATAATAAGTACAATGTTTCATGGAGTCAGTGTTGAAACCATCACCCACTTATTCATACAAAATTCAAACTGATAATGACATTTGGGAAGCTTAGACAAAACACTGAAAAAATACACAAGTTAAAAACAAATTAATTAAGCATTTTAAAACTTAAAACAAAGGGAAAACAAGTCAAAAGAGGTGAATCCTGGAGGAAACTTGGACAGTGAAGACAGCCTATAGATTCAGCCAAGAACATGAAGAGAAGCATAAGCAACAAGACACTCAACAAGCACTGTGATTTTAGCACTTGAAAAGCAGAGTGTGGAGGATCACCCATGAATGTGAGCCTAACCTGGTCCACATAGTGATTTCCATGCCAGCCAGCACTATAGAGGAGATCATATGTCAAGAATAAAATAAAAAATGAAAATCTCTTTCTGGAACCTCTATACAAAGGCTTGGCAGGATGATTTCTAATGTAACTCAGGTGTAAACGAATGTCCTGTTCTGATTTAGTAAATGCCATTGGGGCTCTGAAGGCATATTTCAACATCACAGAGGTATCTTCTAGTTTCTCAACACAACTCTCTAAACCTGGAACAGCTTTCCTGGCCAAAGACTTTGCCCTAGCTCAGAAAAGCTCACTCCTGGCGTCCTGCTTCTCTAAACAAAACTAAGTAGGAGACACTTGGAGATACTGAATCCTCCTGAAGTATGACCTCATCTCCCATGCTTAGTCTGGACAGTAGGAGACACACTTCCTTAGAAGGAATATTCAGAGGGAGATTGTTCCCTAACTCCACCCCAGCTGAGTACATTAGAATGTTGAATCTTGGGCCCAGGTCAGACCTGTGGCCTTGAAAGCTTTGGCTAACTCTATAGTCTGCAATTTAATAGGGCATTGCAATGGACACTGAGCTTCGAGAATGGCTGGACTTAAGCATTGTTTGGAGAAAGAACAAGAATCAGCATGGGACCAGTGGACAGATATATCAGGATGGGTCAGAAAGGTCACTATATCTGGGGTTCTCAGCCAGTTCTGCCCAGAGCAATCAGCAACTTGGAGCCTCCTTCCTCCCTTGACACTTGCTATCACAATCTGCTCCAATGTTCTACAGGTTTTAATTTAATTTTTAGAAGAGAATTTTTCTGCTGGGACTTCTCCAGTTATGGACACATATGCTATCACTAAGAAGATAGAAGGCAGGGGCAAGCATAAGGAAATGAACGAAGCTCTTGGTGGACAGCTTTCCACCTACAATGTGCTCCTGTCTGTAGTACTTCAATCAGCTGCATTAGCACCTTCTGCAGAATGATGGCCAGAGGGCACACCTTTTCTTAGTATTTTCTTTTCAAAGTTTTCTAGCACAGGACCTTAGCACACTGTCCTGCCCCATTTTGTACCCCATTTTCCTCCCTCCCTCCATCCTTTATACAGGTTTTTTTTCTAGCCTGACATGTGCTTCCTGCAGTTCAGAGGTAGCCAGATTGGCTCCAAAGCACACCTTCCTATTGGCAAAGTCTTTGAAACCCGGCTAAATACAATGTCTTACAGTTGGGACCCTGATGTCATACCCTACACTCACAAACCATTTCTCCTGAATGCCAGCAAGTTTATCATTTCTTCTTGAACACAAAGTGGACAAAATAAGTTGCTTGTAGGCATTTGTAGGAAAAGTAGGGCAGGAGTTCCTAGATTAAGCTGAAGCTCTTAAGAATGCAATTCAGAGAGGACAATCAGACTTAGTTTGCTTCCTTTTGATTTGAAGCATTTTTTTTTTTTCTCTAGGCGCTTCTAAGTTCAGAGGGACAGAATGTTTGTGCGACCCACATTTTTATAACAAATTATCATTCTTTTTCTCCCTGAAATGTAATTTTACATTAAGAGACTCTCTAGAAAGATGGGGTAAATGCAGCTTTCAGAAAAATAAAAGATTTTCACTATTTTATGGGTACCTTCGTATGCATGAACCAGTCTCACTTTTAAGTCCTCTGAAGCTAATATTTTATTTAATGTTTTATTTATTTGTTTGAGAGAGACAGGAGATATATATATATATATGAGATAGATGATGATGATAGGTAGATAGAGAGATAGATGGATGATAGGGAAAGAGAGAGAAAGGGAGAGAGAATGGGCATGTCAGGGCCTCTAGCCACTGAAAATGAATTCCAGACACATGTACCACCTTGTGCATCTGGCTTGTTTGTACAGGGAAATCGAACCTGAGTCCTTAGGCTTTGCACACAGACACCTTAACCACTAAGACATCACTTCAGCCCCCTATCAGGCTAATCTTGAGCTATCTATCAGTGCAATCTTTTAAGCTAATCTTTAAATGGTTTTATTGATTTTTAGATGTGTTTTATTTTAAAATAGCAAAACAGAAATGAACTATGATAACCCTAGGTGTAGGAGTGCTTCAGAAAGTTCTAGTGGGTGAACAAGCAT
This sequence comes from Orientallactaga sibirica, assembly GCA_036365145.1. Lineage (NCBI taxonomy): Eukaryota > Metazoa > Chordata > Mammalia > Rodentia > Dipodidae > Orientallactaga > Orientallactaga sibirica. The sequence goes on from JAEOAD010000039.1 coordinate 17,244,600, forward strand.
AGAGAAATATTAAACTGCCTTTTTTTTTCTAGGATCATATGTTAAAATAATATTTTATATTCTTCTCTGACTTCATTTAAAAGTTGATCTACAATTACCCTGCTAAATGAGCCATGCAAATTACCAGTGAATTATGTTGAAATATCCAAAAGCAATTAGCCTCATGAATAACTTGGTATTTCATTAAAATATGGATGATGACAGGGTTAATAATTTAGGCTTCAGTTATGATATGACATCTAAAATATGGAAAACCAGATATGACAAGATTTTCTAATGCACATATGTATAAATTCAGAATGCATGGTTTTGGATGGTATCCTACAACAAGTTTTTGTGATTTTTCTAAGAAGTATATTAATGTGCAGAAATACTAAGAGCATGTTTTGAAAATTTATGCTTTTCAAGTTTTTAAACTGCATTGCAAACAAAGAAATCTTAATAGAAATAAAAGTAGGTGGAATCCTAATGTCCATCCTTTTTCCAAATACAGTTTTTTTTTTTTTTTTTTTTTTTTTTTTTTTTTTTTTTTTTGAGATGGGGTTTTACTGCAGCTCAGTCTGATCTGGAATTCACTATGGCTCAAATTCATGGTGATCCTCCAACCTCTGCCTCCCAAGTGATGCCTTCCACTTAGGAGAAGAGTTTTTAGTGTCTTTTAAAATCCTTCTGCATCACCACTTGGTGTTACTAATCAAGGTCAGACTGATAGAAACCTAGCCATCTGGATTGAAATTATTTGAAAAAGTCAAATCTCATAAGTTCAATTTTGAGAGTATCCTTTCCATTCCTATCTAAGCACACCATGATTTATCTAGTCTGGAGTCTCTTTTCATGCTCAGCAAAACTGAATGAGGCTATGCAATTAACATGTATTCCACAAACAAGTAGGCTAAAAATTGTTCTCTATTAGAATAAAATTTGGCATTGGGACAGGGTAGGGGGTCTAAGAGTACAACCATTTTACTAAAGACAGCAATACATATTTTTATTTTTATTTTTGGTTTTGCAAGGTAGTGTCTCAATCTGGTCCAGGCTGTCCTGGAATTAACTATGTTGCCTCAGGGTGGCCTTGAACTTACAGCGATCCTCCTACCTCTACCTCCTGAGTGCTGGTGTTAAAGGCTTGCACCACCATGCTCGGCAATCAATATTCTTTAAAAGAAATTGAGGTACAGAAAACAATTGTGAAATTGCCTTAAGGATGTGGCTACACCCTTGACTCACAAGTATGCAGGATCCCATGGTCTTAATGGCTCAAAATCAAGTCCTAAAGTGATGATCAGGAACCATTCCATTAAATCAGTTTTGGTGGAAAACATCCACAGCCCACTATTATCAAATTCTCAAGCACTAAAAAGCTTCTCGTCATCTTCTCACGCTGTCTATAAGCCAGGCTGGTTTCCAGCTCCTGCAGTTCTCATCAAGTAACTCACAGGCTCTCCACCATATCGGTTGTCAACAGAACGGACACATCACTGTGAGGAACTGGCAGGTGATTTTCACTTGATGCTGGTTTAATCTCGGGGTGGCATTCTTATAGACTGATCCATCAAAAGAAAACAATTCCATCAGCTACTCCCAGTGTTTTTGCACAGAGCAATTTCCTCAACAGCTTTCACTGGTGATTTGATATGTTGAGGTCTGCAGAGTGCGTACCAGTATTTAGGTAACATGGAAGAATTTAGAATTTAGGTAACCCTACAGCTTTCTTACTATAAAAAGAAATTATAAAAGATCTTTGTCTGAACCTGGACATTTTATTTGACTGTTTGGAATAAAGTATTTCATAGGAGAAATTTAAGCCAAATAAAAAAAAAAAAAAAAAAAAAAAAAAAAAGAGGTGAAGAATTTAAAACCTACCCCAGTCCAGACACTGCAGATGGCTCTAAGATGTCCAGAACCCAGTCCCGGGCTTCTGGTTTTACAGTGTGTGTTGAATAAAAAGCAAAGATCAGGGATTATTCAACCTGAAGAAAATTTCTCAAAACATTTATGACAATTTATTCATATGACATTCATGTCTGCATTCATTGTTTACATTTTTCAAAACTGGAGGTTCATGGAAAGTGTTCTGTTTTCCTTCAGGAGTTCATTATACAGAGTTAATGCAAGCTTTTACATGGGCCCAGCTGAGGGCCAGTAGGCTAGCCCACGGAGAGCCTCAGATAGTGGGGGGATAACAGCTTGAGTGGAGTCCTGCAGGCACATACGGCTGTGACTCTGGGGTACACACGTGCTTCATTCTACAGAGGTAATTCAGGCTCTTACCATGGACCACGTTGAGACCCAGCAGCCAATACCATGGAGAGCTTTAGATAGTGTGGGATAGTGGGATGATTGAACCCCTAAAGGTGCACAGGGCTGTGGCTCTGAGTTAGGCATCTCAGTTCATGGGTGCATGGCCTATCTGCCCATACCCTACTGCTCCAGTTATCTCTCTGCTGCCTCCCCCAGCTCTATACACAAGCAGAGGACTATGTTTAGGTGGGTTTGTTGACCTGATCTTGGAACACTTCACATTTAGTAAAAGTAGCCATGGAGACTACCTGAACTCACAGCGGTGGGGGAAGGGAGACACAGCTGGAGGCATAATGTTCAAGTTCAATGTCAACAAAGCACTGGTGAGACCATCACTGCTGGCTTGTGTGAGGGGCAGTATCTCTGATGCTGGAGGCTGGCATTGTGCAACACACATGTGTAGAGGATGGGAGCAATAGAGGCCCATTGTTTTCAGGGTGACAGTGCAGAGGGTACTTGGACTGAGAGGCTAATCTTTTGGTGGGGCACAGGGTAAAATTACCAGCGAAAGGGACAGTCACCACAGCTGAGCACACTTTGGTAGGGATCTTGACTGTCTGTCATTTCATGTTCACTGACACATGATAGGACAAGTAAGTCTATGTCCTGTTGCATGGTATGGCCACTATAGATAATGATATTGTATAAGAAATATAGAAGTCAATTTTGAAAGTCTTTTTATTTACAAAATATTGTTAAAAGTTTGAAATTTTTTTTCTAAATTTGATAAGTATATAGCCTTACATATGGTGAAATATCACATGGTATCCCATAAATACAGGCAATCACAATGTGTCAATAAAAATTTTTTTAAAAATTTAAAAGAATATTCTTTTTATTTCATTTTTCAGTTTTTTTTTTTTTTTTTTTTCAAGATAGGGTCTCACTCTAGCCCAGGCTAACCTGGAATTCACTATGTAATCTCAGGGTGGCCTTGAACTCATGGAGATCCTCCTACCTTTGCCTCCCGAATGCTGGGATTAAAGGCATGCACCACCATGCTGGGTAAAAGAATATTCTTAACAGAGCTCCTGATGGTGGCTGTGAACCAAATAGGGGCTGAATATCCGACTCTTCCTGTTCATATACCCTCTTGTGGATAATGGAAAGTCACCCAAAAACACATTCCTTCCAGAGGACATAACAAAGGTCCCACAGGAACACGTGGCCACAGTCACAGGCTTGGAGTCTGATGTTATGTGCTGTGATTTGAATGGGGATATCTACCCTTGGGCACATCACTAAATCTCTCATGCCTCACTTATCTTACAAGCGATATGCTTATCATAACATATGCCTTACAAAGATTATAAGAGTCGATTCATTTAAAGAACTTTCATAGGAATCAGTGTATTTTAATTGCAAAATTTTACACATTCTATCTCTTCCTCTGCTCTTTCCATCATTACTCTTTATTTCTATCTAATATACTATATGTCAAGGCCTGGGATATGTGAGGATATTTGATGAGTGGCAAACATCTGATAAGTATTATAGAGGATTCCTAAGTAAACAGTCAGAACAAAGTCATATTAGGTGACGGAAATTTTTAAAGAAATTATGAAATGTAAAATAAACTTTTTAATCTCTTTTTTAATTGTTAATTGAAGCATTTCCTACTTGAAAGTATGAAAGCTAATTAGAAATCATAAGTAATTCCATCACTCAGAAATATCTAGTATTAATAATTGTCTTTTGACCTTCCAAAGGCCTTAATTACACTATAAAATCTCTTCTCTATGGTGTGGACTTTTGGATCTGGTCATCCCCTAATTCTGAGCACACCAACTGGTGGATGGCCTATACAGAGTGAATATCTGTACTTACAGTTTTTATTCAGTATAGATTTTTATTCAGTATAGATTTTGTTGAAAAATAAAATAATAAACATTTATTATTATTAATAAAATGATAAACATTTATTCCTCACAGATCTGGAGAGTTGCAGCCCCAGGTTAAGGCAGACCTATGTGCAGGAAATGCAGTGCAAAAGGGATGTGCCTTCTTCTTCATCTGTTCTGGTAGCAACAGAGAGGCATGAATGCTCTTGTGTCTCTCCTTATAGGCAATAATCCCATCATGATGCTCCACCCTCTGGATTTAATCACCACAGATGCCCATCTGATTAAGCATGGGGGGTCTGGATCTCAACCCAGGGATGTTGGGGAAACCCACCATTTATTACACAGCATCTATGTTCAGGAAGAAATGGAAACTGATATCAGATCAGAGCCTGATTTATTCCATAGTCATATATTAAGCACCTTTTGCATGCTGGCTGTTGTATTCATTGGGCTTAATGTGCACATGAAATATAGAACCAGGACTGATTTGGACAACACAGCCTATGTTGGCAGCCAAATCTCAAAATTCCATCAGATGGTACCACCAACTCCTGGAAAGGAAAGGAAATGAAAAGAAAGAGAGAGAGAGGAAAGAAAGAAAGAAAGAAAGAAAGAAAGAAAGAAAGAAAGAAAGAAAGAAAGAAAGAAAAAGAAAAGAAGGAAGAAAGAAAGAAAGGAGGGAAGGAAGGAAGAAAGAAAGAAAGGAAGGAAGGAAGGAAGGAAGGAAGGAAGGAAGGAAGGAAGGAAGGTTGGGAGGGAGGGAAGGAAGGAAGGAAGGAAAGAAGGAAGGAAGGGAAAGAAAGGGAAGGAAGGAGGGAAAGAAGGAAAGAAAAACGGAAGGACGGAATCTGGAGGGATGGCTCAGATGTTAAGTGTTTCCCACAGAAGCATGTTCCCTGGGACAACGACAGCAGCTGGGTGTGGGCCACATAGGTGGTAACCTTAGTCCTCTGGGAAGTAGAAACTAGAGGATCATTGGGGCTCACACAAACTACAAGTTCCAAAATTAGTGAGAGATGTTACCTCATGGAAAAACAGGCAGGTGAGTAATGGAGGGGACAGCCAATGTTTTCCTCTGGCCTGTACAGGTACCCTATGCACAGGATAACCCATAAACACAAACACTGCGTACATCATACATACCACACACACTAAAGACATGTGTATGCAAAAGTAAATAAAAGAAGAACCAGATAAAAACAAGGGAGGGCAGGATATTTCCATTCTAAATTGAGGAAAATTAAAAATAAAATAATTTTAAAGGCCTGTGGACTGTGGAAAGCAGCACACTCAACATTAGGAAAGAAACAAGGTTTCACAGACATTTAAATCTCAAATCTGCAAGGGAAATAGTCCCATGATGATGTTATTTTACTTTCAAAACCAATTAAATAACCAGGACTTTCACATTTTGTGGGCAATCCATGAATTTTAATTATTTGTTTCTAAATGATTTGTAAGTACTTCTGTGGAAAACAACACTGATTAATCAAGTGGAATGGCAGTTTATCAGAAGAATTTACTGGCAATTAAGAAATACTAATGCATATATGAGAAAATACTTATTTCTAGGTATATTAATTAAACATAGAATTATTGCAACAATTAAGGTTTTGTAATTATTTTTTAATCTAAGAAAAAAAGATCACCCAATAGCCTGTCCATTGCAATTGGGCATTACTTGCAAATTACTGTAGCTTTCAGCCAAGTAGATGTCTATGTCATATTTGTAAACAGAACATGGGGCTTAAGAAGAAAAATTAAGAATTTTATTTTTCGTATTTAAGATCATGGCATTATCCTACTTTAGGACATTGCATGTGCTGGAATGTAAAACAGAGGAAAAAATATAGAACAAAATAGTTCTTGCTAATAATTATCAGAGTCTATACATCAGGGGAGCACCTGATTAGATTGGTCCTCCTATAGCTCTACATTTTCTTGAGAACATTCTTCAGGGCTGCTCTCATGGGCATTCATCAAAAGAGGGATTCATATTGTGGAGACTTGTCAGGAGCTAGAGTTAGTCCGGTCAATTGTATAAATATGGTAGTTACCAAAATTTGAACAGAAACAGCTGATCATTTATTTCCCTTTTGAGTAATTTATCTCAGCAATCTACTAAGAACACAAGATGTTAAAGAAGGTTACCCTGTGTTGTCTATAGCTGATATACCTCCTGCAGAGTTTGAGCCCAGATGGGCTTCTAATAAAATGGCATTTAATAGAGGTTAATACTGGAGGCCAAGGCATATGCTGGGACTGTCAATTCACAAGATCTTTGGGATCAACTGTCCTCTCCATCTTACTCCTAACATTCATTCATTAGCAACGGCCCAGGTGGGGTTATAAAGATGAACTAACACCTCACCAACCCCCAGAGCCCAAAGTTGACTGATAACAGAAGCAGATGGGGTTACATGGCTGATAGCAATTTAGAATCTATAGAGCCTTTTCATATTTAAGTGTTATATTCACTTCTAATGGAGTGAAGGGATGGCTGGTCTCTTGAGACAGTCTCAGATACTTGGATGTTTAATTTCCTGGAAGCTTTTTGTGACAGGATTCTGTAGGGGATATCATTCTGTCCATTTTACTGAACATAGAGGCTCAGAGGAAATAAGGGATAAGACTGTGGAAATACCAATACTTCTCATGTATCACCATAGAAATGAAAGATGGGTGTTCTGGTCACAAATGCAAAGTGGTTTGCACAGTTACACTGTTCCTGACATGGGAGAATGCTATCCTCTGATGCCTTTCTCTTCAAAACTCACATATGGAAACCCCATCACCAAGGAGAAGGTGTTCGGTCATGTGGCCTTTGTGACCCAATTAGTTCCCTTTATAGTGATTTGTGCCCCAGAGCCAGGCCTTGGCCATACTGTCATATAGTCCACAGAAAAAGTGGACCAGCTATCCACCAGAAAGAGAATCCTCCAGGACATCAAATCTGCCCCCCCCATCTTATATCCTGGCCTCCCAAACTGTGCCTTTGGGAAGACCAGTGTGTTGTGCATTGTTAAAGCTGCCAAAACAACCAAGTGGGAATAAAATGATTCAAAGTTGATCATGTGGGATGGCTTTTATAATGCAATATATAAAACTTAAGTAGGAAGTAGAAAGCAGATTATAAAATACTGCCATTCATTTTTTATGCAGGTACTCCATTACTCTCTATTACAGATATATTTCACTTACTAAATAAGGCACTTATGGCTGGAGACACTGAATAATTCTACCAGTCTCAGAGGAAAACCTCAGTAGAACACAATTCAGATGACGGCACATGGCTGACTAGTAAGGTATGCATGGTCTTGTCCATTTATTATTTATTCCAGGTAATAAAGGGATCATGATGAACAAGGTACACACTTGCAAAAGATTTCTGAAAGTCCATGTTTATATATTGGTGGTATTAGAGAACTGCTTACTGTCAGTTAGACCATAAATTAAATTGCCTCAACTCATTTGCCTTCTTATAAATCGATATCCCCAATCAGATCTTTCTTATGCATGGTGGAAAAGTGCCATCTACACCACACTCCTTCTTAGGAAAAAAAAAAAAAAAAGAACATATTCCATTAACTGAAATATGCCTATTGATTAAAGATGGTCTCAGTTGGTCAGAAAACCATCTTTTCTTTTAACCAATGATGGTAAATACCAGGTAGCTCAAAGAATTAGCAAGGTAATGATAAGAAGGGAGAGCTCAGTGCTAAGCACTGGATGGGAGCCATCTCCATTATTCCCACCAGGGTTCAGCGAACACTGCAGAGGAGGTGGTGGAAGGGATATGAACGCTGCTACCAGTGCTAGCCAGAGAAGCTTCTCTATGCAGATAGTGGGAGACACTGATGAGATGAAAACCCAACAATGCTCAAAATGAGGTTGTTAAGAGCTCAACACTAAAGGAGATGGCTCTATTTTCCCTCTAAGGCTTAGGAAACACTGTGAAATAGGAAGGTGAAAGACTGTAAGAGCCATAAGATGAGAAGGAGTATTTTGGGGCACTGTCATCTGGACAGAAACAGGCTGGTGCTTTCATGACCCCACAGTGGCTGTTTCTACTCCCATGAGAACTTCAGGATTCTGAGCCCTTCAACATTTTGACATAAAAGATAGAGCAGGACAAAAAAAAAAAAAAAAAAAAAAAAAAAAAGAGCCATCAAAACAGAAGGGCTACTTGGAAAAAGAAGGGTGCTCAGTGGAATAGAAGTTAGGGAGGAGAAAAAGAAAATGAGTCACTTCCTATGCACAGTAATTTGGTAGTGATGATGATGAAGGGAAATGATAGTGTACAGGTCCAAACATGAAATATACAGTATAACTCATAACAGCAACCAATCAGGTAGAAAGGGGTGACGATTATTAAGGTTTTTGAAAACTGAATTCAGCCTCATTGCAGATATCTGGACATCATAATTGATGGAAGAATGCCCAAACTTTTACATCTCAAAGTTTATGACCACTGGGAATATCTACTGGTTGAGGAGAGTTTTGATTTCTGAGAAGACAGTGTCAGCTCCCAAAGTTTTACATGCCCTTAGAGACAGCCAGCCAGCTAGCCAGCTTTTGCCATGGAAACTGTCGCTTCAGGCATGCCTTCTTACACAGAAAGTACTCTTAACCACTGGGACATCTCTCTACCCCCCCCCAATATTTTTTAATTAAATAAGTTGAAGAGTCATTTTTATCAATAAGGAATAGAAAATTTTAAGCTTTTAAAAATCTTGCCAGGCGTGGTGGCTCACGCCTTTAATCCCAGCACTTGGGAGGCAGAGGTAGGAGGATCACCGTGAGTTTGAGGCCACCCTGAGACTACGTAGTGAATTCCAGGTCAGCCTGAGCTAGAGTGAGACCCTACCTTGAAAAACCAAAAAAATAAATAAATAAAAAAATATTTTAATTTATCATCTTTCAGATATATCACCCACCCCATTCTTCTTCTCTCATTCCTAAATTCTTAATTTACTTCTAATTCTCTAAAAGCTAATGAACTTGGGGAAGCTGCAAGATCTAGCCTCAGATCTCCAACTTCTTTCTTTGACTTGATGTAGTCCATCAGCTTCATGAGCACCTGCAGAGGGCAGTGTTCCAGCCTGTCTCTCACTCTTATATCCTGTATCCTGGCATAGGCACTTAACTATAAAAACAAGCAAAAAAGCCAGGTGTAGTGGCACATGCCTTTAATCCCAGCATTCGAGAGGCAGAGGTAGGAGGATCATCTGAGTTCGAGGCCACACTGAGACTACATAGTGAATTCCAGGTCATCCTGGGCTACAGGGAGTCCTCCCTGAAAAAAAAAAAAAAAAAAAAAAAAAAAAAAAAGGAAGAAGAAGATAAGGACCTGAATTCAGGACCCTAGCACCCATGTAATGGAGCCACCTGTAATGTCAGCTCTGAGAAGGCTGAGATGAAAAAATGTCTGGTTTGTTGGCTAGGATACCTAGCTGAGTGAGTGATCTCTGTGTTCAGTGCATGACCTTGTGTCAGAGAATAAGGTGGAGAGTGTCTGAGGAAGACACCTCACATTGACCTCCAGCCTCCATAAAATGTGCACTGCAAACATCCCTATGAACACTCCCTCACTCCCTCAAACACATACAAATGGAAAAAAAAATAAAAGAGAGAGAGCATTCGCTGCAGAACAAGATTAGAGCAGATGTATTTGATTTTTTTCTGACATTTCTAAGCATTTTGTGCATTTCCCTGTTTATTGGATTTTTTTTTTTACAATTGATATCATTTTTAGAGACAGGTATCAAGGCTCCAGCTAGCCCCCACTGACTTCCTCTCCCTTCAGCCTCAGAGCAGTAACCACACACAGGTGGCAGGCTCAACTTCCATTTTCTCAAAAGCTAAACCAAGTCAATGCTAATAGAGGAACAGAACTCATTTCAGTTTATTTTGATGCAGATAAATGTGTTTGAGCCATAGCACTGGAAGAATTTTTAGCTCTCCCTAATTCCTTTTTTGGAGAACTTAGCACTGTCAGTGTCTCAACTATGCCCAGACCTGTGGCATGGCAAGAAGGCCTGAAATCCCACATCCACAGGGCTGAGTGACCTCACATTCCTTAAGCTTCAAGGCCAAGGCTGATGAAGATGGTAGAAAGAACCATAAGGAAAGAAAAAGACCCATGTATATCCTCATGCAATTCCCTTCTGTGTCACTAGCATGATGAACGTTGGTGTTTCCTGAATAGGGACATTTCTCTCCAGCTTGTGGTCTGAGCCAGTGCCAGGACTGGACATGCATCACATGCCTCCAGCCAACTGTCCATGAGCAACCAGGCTATTTTTTGCACGTTCATTCCCAGCCTTTACTCAGCTAGGGTGTCAATTGAAACCTTATCGGTTTTTTTTTTTCTTTATCCTTTTATTTTTTTTCTGTTCCAAAACGAATCTATTTTTCTCTTATCTACTGTCAAAAATGTTGCCCATTTTGTGGTCACTTCTTTTTTCATATCAGCTCAGACACCCTTTCTGTAAGTGGATGCCTATATCTGCCTGCCTGTGCACCCTCAGGGGACATGACTCCTCAGTGAAACCTCCCACCATCCCCACTACACCAGCTGCAACTCTGCAGTCACCTTCTCGAATGTCCCTATGCCCTCATCCCCAGAGTTAGGATATCTCTCATTCATGATCTACACACGGGGTGTGTTGGCATTGCAGGGGTGGGGATTTGTTCTGTGGTAGTTTGAATATATGTCCCCCAATATATTCAGTGTTTTATTAGTTATAGTTAGCATCTGCAATCACCTTACTAGAGTCAATGTCACTGGGGGCCGGTCTTAAGGTGTGGTGGTGGGTTTGAGATTCCATTGTAAAGATATGCAAAGTGTGCCTAGCAGGAGTTCCTGAAGTGTGCTGTGTGACCTTTGGCTGTAGTTTTGCTCTGTGTGCTGTGAGGCTGGTTGGCTTTTTCTCTCTCTGCTTGGCCCTGTGAAGGCAGGCCAGCTTCTCCTGCCATTATGGAACTTCCCCTGGATCTATAAGCTTCAATAAATAATATGCCTTCCTCCATAACTGTGCCTGGTCTGGAAGTTCATCTCAGTGAACCTGAAGCTGGCTGCTACATGTTCATCTTTCCTTTTGCTACAGACCTTATATTTGCAGATACACACAATCACCTAAAGATAGTGACTAAGATTTCTGCATCCCTCCCTGCTTCCTAGGACACTAAATGTTAGAATCTGCATGTGGGACTCATTTGATAAACATTGACAGAGCTCTAATGATGGGCCACTTTTCAAACTTCAGCATGACCTTTGGAAATGTGATTATCCTCCCAGGTCTTCTCCCTACCCCACAGGACTGGACAAGTGCTGCTGTGAGAAATGGCTAAGGGTCACAATGGACTTGCCACTCAAACGGGACCATGTGGCAGCATGGGCCTCACTTGGGAGTTTCTGAAAAGTGCAGAATCCCAGCTCATCTGTTACCTGAGCAATCGGGGTTTGTGATTTCATATTGTGTAACCCTATTAGGCAACTTTCACATGTTGAATCTTGGAAGTCTTTTGTCTAAAGGAGTGATCTTTTCAAACCTTGGCCCTGTGTCCTATGCAGCTATGTGATTTGCAACTACATCTCTTAGGACCACTACTGTTAGCAACTTAAAATGCTATGTCTGGTCCTTTTTAAATTTCATTTTATGAAATTTCAATTTATGAAATTTTAATGTACACACCCATATATTAATGCTACTCTCACTTTTGGTTACAGAAGCTTCTCTTTTCAGATGGTGGCAACCTTGAGATGACTCAGAATGCATCTTGGTGGTGAGAAGAAGGGACACAGGAGTGCTCAGCAAAGAAACATCTCAAACCTAACTTCCAAGGTTCAGGGTCCATTGTGGAAAAAGGGGCAGAAAGAAGGTAAGAGCCAAAGGAAGAGTAGGACTCCTTACAACGTGCTCCTCCAGGCACAAAATGACCTGGATATCCATGACCTCACGGTGCCTGACACTACCTACACAAGACCATCATAATAGGAGGAAAAGATCATGACATCAAACTGAAAAGAGAGACTGATTGAGAGGGGGAGGGGATATGATGGAGAGTGAAGTTTCAAAGGGGGAAGTGGGGGAGGGAAGTACCATGGTATATTATCTACAATTAAAGAAGTTGTCAATAAAAAATAAAAAAACACATTTTATAATTTAATTTTTATGCTTTCTAATTTCGTATATGAACACATTGCAATTTGGTCATATTTCCATCGGATTATAACCTTACGTTCCTTTTCCCACAATCCCATTCTACTGAGGGCCCTCCTAAGTGAGGTAATCTGTATTAATTTTGGGATCATGAATGCACCAGTAAGTCTTTGAGGGGTGGGTGGGCAATACCTCAGGATACTTCTTAGTCATCAAAGCAGGAAATCAAAGTCAGCTGAGAGCTTAACACTAAAAGAAGCATCTCACCTGCCTTCCAAGGCTCAAGGAACATGGTGGATGGAGGTGTATGGTCCTTTATCCCCAAGATAAAGAAGTATGTGCCTTTCAGTGAACTTTTGCTAGATCATGGGATTTCATCTATGATAGAATTCTGTGCCCTGATGATCTGTGTTTTTATAACTAACACTGCTAGCAACTGAACCAGCAGTTTCTCTGTGTGCTATGTGCATGATATTATGCCGTGTATTATTTTACTAAAGTAAGGCATCAGGGTGGTTTCCTTGACCTGGAAGTGCTTGCAACTTACCCCTTTACATTTTGTTTATTTTATACTAATAAAGAGTTATTACATGTTTTCATTTGCAAAAGTAAGTGGTGATTCTTTGATGATCACCATGGAAGCTGCATGCCTGGCAAAGTTTCTAAGTTAGTTTCAGGTGAAGATTCACACCACCAAACAGAGGTGATCATTGCCTTAAAGGATGAACTTGAAACACTATAGGAAATGGACTGTATCCTTGGCGAGGCAAACAGATAGGACAAAATAGTATCCCCCTCCCCCCCCCTTTTTTTTTGAGTGACTATATTCTAACACAAGATGACCAAGTCAGTGTCCACACTTCCTTTTCTTGGCTTAAATGAATTTTCATACCTGAGGGCTGGCTTTACAGGTTTTCTGAGACATGTGCAGAACTGGATGATTTATGGACCAACCAGCATCTTCACCTGCATTTAAGGTGACCAGCCATGGACTCTGGATGGACAGGCTTCCCCCATTTAATAAAATTCCAGTTTCTACTGGGACTGAAGATCTTCTAGCTCTGAAATCTTGTCCTCACTAAGGAGTCTCTCTCTGCTTTCTTTACCTCTTACTTAAAACAAACTTTAACAACTTAAACACTTTCCTTCCTTTTAATTGAGTAATTAGCAGAAAAATTGAACCCTACACCCCTAGACAGTATCAAATTGTTTGCCATTAACTCCAGTTCTGAATTTTGGACCTGCAGGAACCTCACCTCCTTCTCAGTTTGCTTGGAGTTAGCACCAGTTTACACCGAGCCAAGCTCTCCCTCTATGCAGGTCCCCTGCCCACTTCCACCTCTCCTACTTTGTCACAACATTCAATTTGGTTTCCTGGCTTTAATAAAAACAGGTAGGATGAATCTTGGAAAATGCAGTGACATAGGGCTTTAGCTAATAACCTCACTGAATTCCTTCACCAAGTGGAGACAAAGATTTTCCTTGAGTAATATGCAAAGATGTGTTATAACTGTTCAAGCTAATACTGGTTGAAGTTCTTTGTGAGGCTAGTTTTCCACTCCTTGTGTTGTATCCACACCCATGACAGGACACAAAAGTCTGTGTCAACAAATTCTCTTCCTTTACTGAAGGACAATTTGAAACATAATATGATAGTCAAAAATACTAATAAAATTATCCAACAATGATGGCTGAATCCAAAGTCAAGTCAAGCTGACATGTCTAAGAATGCAAATGCTTTCAAATCTCAAAACCCAAGCTTCTTCTTAAGAGATTTCTTTAAAACTCAATGAAAAGTTGTTTATAGGGAAAAGCACATATTCTGACTTCTTACCTTAGCAAAAGCAACCTGCAGCTCAGATCAGAGCCAGGGCACAGAACAGTTTTGGCACTACAGAAAATCCATTTTGTTTTTGATCTTCTCTCATTGGCCAATTATTTTGTTTTCATACCATAAATTAACTGTATTTGGTCTTTAACCTTATGCAAGAGAATCATGTGTCACACAAACTTGAGTGTACCTGACATCTGCCAATACAATATTGTAAATATCCATTAATATTAAATCATGCACCAGTAACTTGCTCTTTTTATTGATGGACACTATTTCATTATATGGCTACATTGTACTGTGCTTATTGATTTCCCAGTAGTGGCTTGTAGGGGCTGCTATTACTGTGGTTGTTGTAAATATTCTTGTGTGACATGTGTTGAAGGGTTCATGCTTTAGTTTTGCCTAGAGAAAAGGATTATAGTGGATTATAAGTTTATAAGACCTGTTCAGTAATATTTGGGTTTCTACAACATTACCAAAATGTTTCTCAAAGTGATGTGTTATTATGTAAACCCACCATATGTGAGAATTCAAATTCCCACACATCTTTGCCAACATTTAATATTATCAGATTTTATACCTTCAATACTCCCAATCATTATGTACTGACAACTCATAGTGTTTTAAATTTACAAGTCTCATATGACTTTTCACACTAAAAATATTTTCAGGATAATCTTGGCAGATCTGATATCTTCCATTTATAATTACTTCATTCTAGTGGTTTGTTTATTGAAACATCAGGGTTTTTATTATTAATTTGGAGGGGTTTGACACTTGTGTGGTATATCATGTTAAGTCTTTTAGGAGATATAATTAGCTTGACTATTTCCTCTAGAGTGTTCACTTCTGTATGAGATAAATAATTTTCTAGCTGAACCATTTTCTTAATAGTATATTTTAATGGTACCAAATTCATCAGTTTTATTTCCTTTGATATTTAGTACATCATCTATTTTAAGAAAACTCAGTATGTCCTGGTGGTGTTATTATCTTAGGCTAGCTTCTAGATTGCTTTTAGTTCTATCATTTACACTGATGTGTCATATATATAAATGATAATAATTTTGTGGAATCAGAAATGGAATGTATTAATATACTCCTTTTGTCTTCAAGTTCCACTTGATTCTCATGTGAATTAATATGGAAGAATAAAGATAAGAAAGTACAAGAACAGCAAAAACCAAGTATGAATGCTTTCCTAGTGATTGAAAGGCA
Source organism: Orientallactaga sibirica (assembly GCA_036365145.1). NCBI lineage: Eukaryota > Metazoa > Chordata > Mammalia > Rodentia > Dipodidae > Orientallactaga > Orientallactaga sibirica. Next base: position 17,259,962 of record JAEOAD010000039.1, read on the forward strand.
ATTGTAATTTAGAGGGAATTGTAAAATATTAACTGTGATTGATTCCATGAAGTCTATACTTACATAAATCTATATAATACAAAACTATGTGGACACAGACAAATTTTTGCATGAAAATACACACACACACACACACACACACACACACACACATATGTGTATGTGTATGTATGTATATATATATATATATATATATATATATATATATATATATACACAAATCCTATTTTCCACATTTCATTTGCTCATATAGACATAATCAATCTTTTATGCTCAAATTAAAGAATGAAACTTAACATGTCATTGAACCCACATATATGAGTTTATTACATGTATATAAATTTATATTATAGTGAATAATTATAGATATATTTACATATGCTATATGTGAATAATAAATGTATAAATATGAGATTTGACCTTTTATTCTAAAAACAAGCTAATAGCCATAAAAAGTCAGTCACTTTCCAACATACCAATAGCAAATATTCTGAGAAAGAAACCATGAAAACTATCCAAGTAACAATTATCTCAAGAAAAATATATTGGGATAAACCTTTCAAGGAAGCTATAGAATTGTACACTGAAAACTGAAATGCTGTAGAAAGAAGTTGAAGAAGGTATTAGAAGACATCTTATGTTCATTGATTGGAAGAACTCATATTGTAAAAATGGCCATCATAACATATGTATTCAGTGAACTCTCAATCAAAATTCCAATACCATTCTTCACAAAAATAGATATATTATTAAAATTCATATGGGGATAGAGAAAATTCTACTAGCCAAATCCATTATGAGAAAAAGAATAATGCAGGAGGCATCTTGCAACCTGCTTTCAAACTAAAATACAGAGCCACAGTAACAAAAACTGCATAGTGCTGGTACAAGACCATTTAGATCATTGGAAAAGAAGAAAGAACCTAGACATAAACCCATAGAGCTATAGCCACCTTACTTTTGATAAATACATATTTAGAAGAATGAAGTTATATTCTTGTCATTCACCCTATAAAAAACTCTACCTTAAAATGGTCAAAGATTTTAACATAATACCATATATTCTAAACCATTACAATAAAATATAGGGAAAACACTTAACAATATAGGCATAGGCCAGGAATTTCTCAATAGGACTCAAGTCACAAGGGAAATAATATTAACAATTTATAAATAGGACTTCATGAAATTTAAAAGCTTATATAATATTTAAAAAGCAATTTAGTGAAAGGATAGCCCACACAATGCAAGGTGCGGTGGTTTAAATTAGTTGTGCCCCATAAACTCATGTGTTCTGAATCCTTGATCCCTAGCTTATGGCAATTTAGTAATTGGAAGTTTGCTGGAGGAGGTTTGTTATTGTGGTGGGCTTATGAGCAACAGAGTTAGTTCCCCCTTGCAAGTGTTTGGTAGACTCATCTACTGTTATTGTCCACCTGATGTTGGCCAGGAGGTTATGTTCAGCTTCTTGCTCATGCCATCCTTTCCCCTGCCATCAGGGAGTTTTAAGTCCATGACCTCTTGAGTCCATAAGCCAAAATAAACCTTTTCCTCTGACAAGCTGCATTTCACTGGGCACTTTGTGCCAGCAATGAGAAGGTAAAAGCAACAGAGGCAATTTATCTATACCCCAGAAAATGACTAGCTAAAATATACAAATAACTCAAAAATCTCAACAATAAATCAGATAACCCAATCAATAAATGAGCTAATGAACATAAAATTCTCAAAAGGCAAGACAAAAATGAGCAATAAACACATGTAATTGTTTAACCTCCCTAACCATCAGACTAATGTAAATTAAAGCCACATTGAGATTCCACCTCACTCATCAGAATGATAGTGACCAAGACAAAAAAAAAAAACAAGAAATTATGGAATGGATGTCAATGAAAGGGAATGCTCATACACTGCTGGTGGGAATGAAAACACATTCAGATGCCATGAAATCCAGTAGACGTTTCTCAAAATTTCCAAAATAAATCTAACATATGATCTAGCTATACAACTCCTGAGTGTTTTTCCAAAGGACTCCAAATTAACACATCTCAGAGATACTTGTATAATTATTGACAAGAGCTAAGTTATGGAATCAGCCTAGGTGTCCATAAATACAGCAATATAGAAATGTTTATATTTTTTAGCATCTGGTTGGCTGAAGAAGGAGGATTTTGACTTCAAAGCCAGCCCTGGTACCAAGTATATTATATATATTTGGACCTAAAGAATGGAATCATATTTTGCAATTTTATTAAATGAATTAAGGTAGTAACAGGTAACAATAATAATAATAATAATAATAATAATAATAATAATAATGATAATAAAAATCAATATATGTTTTCTCTCATTGTTGGTTTCTGTATTTTATGTAGATGCATAAAATCATGTGTATATACAACATGAATGTAGAAATCAAACTATCTAGTAAAATAATAGGGACTAATAAAAATGGGGGGATTAGAAAGGGGAGTATAGAGTACTTCAGGGATAATGTCCTTAATGTATAATAAATATCATATGAAAGTGTCCTTGTGTAAAATAGTACCATGTACAATGAGTAATATAATTCAAAATTTTAAAGTTAGTTTTTAATATATAGTCAGGTTAAATAATTAGGACACAGGAAAACCTCCAAATACCATTTTAAATACTCCATTTGCTATTCATATTTAATAGCTCTATTTAATAGTTTCAAAGTTTTAAAATATATTCATGCACAAACCATATGAAGAGAACTACTACTTTACCTGCCAAATATGTTTGATATCTTTGGGACTTGAAAAAGTAAAGCACGTTAGAGATCATAAGACAAAATTTCTAAATAATATCACTAAGAAAATATTATAATTATAAATTAAATAAATTGTTTTTTTTTTTCTTGAAAGCAGTGGAAAATGTGACCTACTTACACTTTCTTGGGGATGTTACTTATAGCTCTTCTAAACATGTAACATTCTATTCACTGTCCAAGGAAATTTATATCCAACCTTGCTCTTTTCTGAATAAAATGATCAGGTCTCAAAAGTCATGAGACAATATAAGTCAATAACATGAGAGGATATAAATGCAGGTTTGGGGGACTGGAGAGTGGCTTAGCAGTTAAGGCATTTGCCTACAAACCAAAGGGTCCCGGTTCAATTATGCAGTACCCATGTAAGCCAGATACACAAGGGGGTGCATGTATCTGGAGTTCGTTTGCAGTGGCTGGAGGCTCAGGTGTGCTCATTCTCTCTCTCTCTCTGCCTCTTTCTCTCTCTAAAATAAATAAATAAATAAAATATACTTAAAAATAAATGTAGGTTTGGGAAGATCATAGTCTGATTATAAAATGAGATACTAATTTGCTCCATAAATGGAGGACATTTGAGTAATTTCACTATTTCTGTATTTCCTCATTCCACGATGAAAGGGGGCATGCATATGCTCTAAGAGATGTGCCCTAGCATGTGCTTTCTTTGAGGTCCTTGGGAAATCTCTTGATTTGATTCCCTGTTCTCATTGAAACATGAGCAAAAATATTTGTCAATTAAATACAGGCATGGGGGAAGAGCCACTGAGTTCCATGGCATTATATTAGATTTCAGGAATTTCCATGTGGAAAGGCCAAAAAATAATCATCTGAGGATGATGGAGCAAAAGAAGGGAAGAACTAAGGAGAGAGGAGAGGAGGAATTTCCTGATAAGTTAGGAAAGGGCAGAATGTTGGGGTGGGAGTCATGGACAGATAATGGGTAGTGAGGGTGGGGAGGAAATAACATAGAAGTTAAGACAACATGAACCAGTTCCATGGAAGCCCTCACTCTGGCTAGCATTCTACAAGATAAATAAAGGGGACCATCAATAAAGAGGGACTGGAGCAGTTGGACAGAAGGTGGAAAAGCTTCATCTTCTTAAAAACCCAGATTATGGCCAGTAATTCCCAGGTTCTGAGTTAGGCTGCCCCCAAAGTGAGTTGTTGACTAGGGAGACTTATGAGGTCCCCAAAACAAAATAAGTCATTGCCAAAACACTTGACTACCAGGTTTAAAAAAATAGTTAAATAAAAAAGTTCCTTCTGGAATCACACATGGTGTGTTTGTCATCCCAGCATCTGGGAAGCTAAACCAGGAGAATTTTGAGTTCAAAGCCAGCCTTGGTACCGAGTATGATATCAGTGCAGAACATATCAATAATTTTATTTTTGTCATAATCACTGATACAACACTGTGAAACAAGTATTCATATAGAATTTATATGATATAAGCTGTCACAATTAACCTGGAGATCATTTACATATAAGAGAATCTGAGCAGGGCATGGTGGAGCATGCCTTTAATCCCAGCACTTGGGAGGCAGAGGTAGAAGGATTACTGTGAGTTCAATGTCATCCTGTGACTACATAGTGAATTCGGGTCAGCCTGAGCTAGAGTGAGACCCTACCTCGAAAAACAAAACAAAACAAAACAAAAAGAGAGAGAGAGAGAGAGAATCTGTATTGGATATGTATGTCCTGCAGGTACCAAAGTACACTATGCTTTCATTTCAATGAATTGAAATGATAACTATATGAATATGTAAAAATTGAACCTGAATTTCTATATTATACAATACACAAAAGCTAGATCCAATTAGGCTCTATGAATAAATTTACCAGCTAAAATAATGAAGCTCTTGTAACAAAACATAGCCACAAATCCTCATATACAGAAAAGAAAACATCATTTCTTTGATATGACACCCAACTTATCAGATAGCAACCAAAGAGAACTGGTGAGGGGGTGTGAAGTGCCATAAACTTTAGACCTGCAAAGGTGACCACCAAGAAAATGAAAAAATAACTCATACCCTCAGAGAAAATGTTTATGAAAAATGTAAGGGGTGAGTTAAGAACAGACCACATTCACATGGAACTCAGAAAACTTACAAATAGCAACCAAAACAATAGAGAAAAAAGACTTAGCATACATTTCTCCAGGGAAGACACAAAAGGCCAGTGAAGATAAGCAAAGATGTTTGCATCTGTGGTTGTTTGAATCAGATGGCTTCCTTAGGCTCATGTAATTTGAATATGTGGTCTCTATCTGGTGGAAGTTTGGATGCTGGAGTCTTGCTGAAGGAGATGTTTTGCTAGGGACAGGCTTTTGAGTGTTACAGCCCAGCCTTGCTGCTACCTGCTAGCTTCTATGGTAAGATATGATGCCCAGTCACTGCTCTGCCATGATTTCTTCTCCAAACTGTAAGCAGAAATCAAATAGTTCCTTCCATATTATACATTTGATCATATGTTCTTTTCCCCAGCAATATGAAGGTAATTGCTATAGCATCATTGGACCAGAGGGAAATTACATGTAACTCACAGTGAAATGCTACTTCATGCTCTCTAGAAGAGCCATAATCTGACAGGTCGAACAGACAAGAGCAAGGACATAGAGGAATTGGAAACATCATATAGCAGTATGGGAAAGAAAAATATAGATGTCTTGGAAAAAATTTTGAAAATCTTCAAATGTTTTAAAATACTGTTATCGTATGCTCCTCATAGAAAACTCCATTCCTAATTCTCTACCCAAGATAACTAAAAATATATACACATGAACATGGTATTTTAATATTCATGGTAGTACATATTCAGAATTTAGAAAATATAGAGACAATCTGAATATTCCTCAAGTGAAGACACTATATGCGTCATGTAACATATGCATACAGTGGAATATTATATGTCAATTAAGATAGTAGACAGGGTAAGATATGAGGATATGTATTCAGAAACATTATGCTGAATGAAGGAGACACCACAAGCTAACACTTGTAATATCCCATCTATTTCCAATGCTTGGAGTGGGAAGAGAAGAGAATAGAGAGTGGTTGGTGTAGGTATAGTTTTCATTCTGTTAATGTGAAATTAGTCTGAGATTAGGTTGTGGCATGGATTATGCAATGATATAGGTATAAAACTTATTGGATATGTATCCTTTCAGTGGGGGAATGCTAGACTGCATTCATTACATTTGCATAAAAAACATAAAATGGATTATCTTTGGATGTTGTCACAGTAAAAATATATTACTCTTATGATTAATAACTTCATGAAAGGTTAGCCATACCTTACAGATACCTTAAAGGTATGCATGCTGGAGACAGAATAAGCTTGGGAAATCTACATGTCAAGACTTCTGTCATACTTTTCCACTTTAAAATGCCACTGCCATTTGTCATAGTACTTCCTGATATATATACACATATATGCCACACATATATATGTGGGGCCCTTGCAGATATATTTAGAAGATCTATAATGCTGAAGTTTCAAAGGACATCTTCATCTTACTTTAACTGCCTTTCCATTAAAATTGACAGCTTTGCACATAAGCATCCACTCCACTCCTGTGGAATTGGTGTGAGGTCACTTGTGAGGCTTAGTGGGGAATATACTTGTCAGAATCATTTTCTCACCTGCTTATAAAGAGGAATATGGTGTTATTACAGGGTGAAACTTGCCAGCTATTTATATCATTGTAAGCCCTTCGTAATAAAGCAATCAAGAGTTTGTCACTTTACTACTTTCACTGTGACACTTCAGAACTCCATAAAATATAACTCTTCATGGTTATCTTTAATTTATTTTAATTAAAAGACACCCCATGAGGGCAATACACACACTTGAAAGTTGAAAGCATTTCTCCCCTTGCTACAGCTAAAGAAATACTCATTCTTTTCTCTACCAATTGAAGTACACTTCTGAGAATCTGCATGGCCAGTCTTTAAAAAGATGTAGTTTTTAAAAGGAATACTTTGGCAGATTGAGGGAAAATAGACATTATGGGCAAGCTTACCACAGAATGACTTGATAATAGTCAAGAAAAACATTAATAAAGCCCAGTATGGTGGTGCACACCTTTAATCCCAGCACTGGGGAGGCAGAGGTAGGAGGATCACTGTGAATTCATGGCCACCCTGAGACTACTTTGTGAATTCCAGGTCAGCCTGGGCTAGAGTGAGTCCCTACCTTGAAAAACAAAAACAAACAAAAATAATAATAATGAAAATCTTGTGATTATGATTTTGAGAAAAATAAAATCCAGACAAATAGAGAAGAAAAGGAAGGTAGGAATTGTGTCTAAATTCATGTCTAGAGCTATGAAAGTCCATTTATTCTTTTTGAAACAATTTTCAGTGACTATCATCTGTCAGTTAACATTCTCAGTGTGCAGTGAACAGGAACAGGGACTTCTGCTGCATAAAGTGGATAGTTTACCAGGTTTAAGAATGGTACAAGCACAGCAGAATTGACCAGAAAAGACATAAACAGTAAGCTGATCAATGAAACTGAGCTGGAAAGAGCAGAGGTAAATTCTACACATGGAGATGGTGGCCAGAGACCAAACCCTACATTATTAATTCAGCAGTGACATAGCAAGAAGGGCTGAGCAGACGCTGTGGGGCCCTATCCTCTGATCAAGGTGTGACCAGTGTCTTCTTAACCTCTCAGCAGCTATTACTCAAAGGAGATCTGCACAAGATTGGGCCAATTAGCTTTTATGAAAAAAAGAAGAGCTCATGAAGAGAGGCCATTACTTGAGGATTCATAAGCACTTTGGGAGTGTTAGTGAGAGGTGTTCACAAGATCTCACCTTGACTAATAAAATATAGGCAGTTCCTGGTGTCTGGAAGAGATATTCTTCAGTGTGATAGCACCCCCCTCCAAACTTGATCTTGCTCCTATAAGTAACCAGAAATATACTCTTTGGGTTACCAAGAAAGACTTGAGTGGAATTATTTCCTTGTTTGTGTGGCTGGTGCCTTATCTGGCATGAGTAGACATTTGTTTACACTTCCTAAGAAAAAACAGCAGAGAAAACCCAGACCAGCCAAGGTCAGAACAGCAGTATGGGCTGTGAATAGCTGTATTGTTCTGAAATGGAATAACACCCAGACTCCTACATGCATGGGAGTTAGAGATTCGAGCCTGGGGGATATGTGGGTGTGGGGGGCCTGAGATGCTAGAATAGCATCACTCAGAGTTTGGTTGGCCAGGAACGACTGTGTGAGTGTTGCTAAACTTGAGAGTGGAAGCTCTGGAGAATCTTGATGGTGGGATTATATCTGACTTATATGTGAAAGATATTTTTCTGCACCTAAGCTGCACCTAAGCTAGGAATGGACCACAAGACGTATGGGAAAAAAGAATAAAAATAATTACTGAACTACAGAGATGGGGGCTTGGCCTGAGTGAGAATAGTCAAGAGTGAAATATAGTAAGATATACCATCTTCAATATATATTCAAAAAAGTTTAAGCACAGGTACAGAACACCAGGAGACAATTTTGTGTTCTGAGCCTAACTGCAATTCCATATCTTAAAATAAATAAAAAATCAAAGTTGCATGTGGTGGCTGACACATTCCATCCCAGAATTTAGGAGACTGAGGTAGGAGGATTACTGAGTTTGTGACCAGCCTAGGCTACAGAGTTTTAGATAAGCCTGACCTATAGTGAGACCCAACTTCAAAAACTAAAACACAACAAAACAAGCAACGTACAAAACACACACAACAGGAATGGAGAGATTGCTCAGTGGTGAAGGCACTTGCCTGTAAAGACTAAGGACCCAGGTTCAATTCCTCAGTAGCCACTAAAAGCCAGAAGCACAAAGTGGGGCAGGTGTCTGGAATTTGTTTACAGTGGCTAGAAATCCTGGCATACCCATTCTCTCTCTCTCTCTCTCTCTCTCTCTCTCTCTCTGCTTGCAAGTAAAAATAAATAAATAAATAAAAAATAAACAAATGCACATTACAACAGACTTTAAGAAGGATTTACTTGTTGAGGATTTTTTGCTCAAAAAAAATGACCCAATGGTTGAGTGATTGTTTAATTTCCTGAGCTGCTGCTGTTTTGTTCAGGAAATCTTTTCCCACTCCTATGTCACGGAAATTTCCTCCTATTTTTTCTTCCAGTAGATGCAGTGTTTCTGGTTTTATATTAAGGTCTTTGATCCATTTGGACTTAGTTTTTGTGCATGGAGAGATGTGCAGGTCGAGTTTCATTTTCCTACAGATGATTGTCCAGTTTGTCCAGCACCATTTGTTGAAGATGCTGTCTTTTCTCCATTCTGCATTGGAAGGGCCTTTGTCAAATATCAAGTAGCTGTAGTTATTTGACCCAAAATCTGGGTCTTCAATTCTGTTCCATTGGTCTATATTCCTGTTTTTATGCCAGTACCATGTTGTTTGGGGCGGAAAGATTGTTAGAGTCACAAGTTGGGGCATTATGCACAGAGACTGGGGCCTACACCCCAGAACTCTGGACTAACCTCACAATGCACAACCCACATTCCCCATTGATGAGGGTCCCTTTGAAAGTGGGAGGACAGGGAGGAGGACAATGGAACCAATACTATGAATGTAAAATCAGAATAATATAAATAAAAAAATGGAAAAAAAAAGAAAAAAAAAGAGGAGGGGACAGAAGGAGGGTTAATCAAAATTAAAGATGTTATAATAAGAAAAAAAAATGACCAAATATGCTAGGTTTGGAATAATGGACTTCTTGCTTTAATAATTTCAATGATTACATAAAACATACATGATATTGGGCTATAAATGAAGACAGCAAAATGCAGCCATGGGTCCCATTGTTCTCTTCTATGAATATTTTAGAATATCTTTCTCATAAAACTGTAATTATTTTACAATAAAACACACACATAATTCAAAAGAGAAATTTAAGACAAATTAAGAGAAATGTACCCAGGAAGGGAAACATACAGACATAATTCTAAATACTTTAATAGAGATGATTGTCCCATTTATTTCAGACACTGAACAGTAAGAAAATGAAGAAAACACACAATTCTTTAAATTTTCCCACTGATGATACTATACTGTAAAAAAAAAATTAAAAAAATAAATAAATAAAAAAGCTGTGAGTTTCCTCCTTGCTGTGTGCTTGCGCACGTGCGTGTGTGTGCGCGCGCACGCACACACACACACAGAGAAATGTAAGACATACAGTCGGTTGCACTGCACTGTATTTGTTTTATGCTATTTTCTGGTAAGAAGGTGAGTGCCTTGAAGACCTTATTAAATCTCAAAAATCCCATGAGAGGTGGTCTTTCTCCTTCCATTCTAAGCATGAGTGGAGTCAAAGCTTACTGATGAATTAAGCACACATCATACCCCCTTGTTACCTATAGCTACTTAATCTGACTAGCAGAGACAACTTCATCTTGGGCATGTTAAAAATACATAACTCAATCTAATAGTAGCTTCTTATCTAAGTTATCATATAGAAATTTGTCTAACTGCTGGAATGAGCAATTTAATTCACCCATTGTCCTTGCCAGGACTGATCAGATGCTCACACAAAGAATGATGCAGGTGACCAGGGTCCAGATCTGCTAGGTTAACTATGGCTTCTCAATTGCTTTCCCCAAACACTGGTCAAAGTTATTTTAGCTTTAATAAATCACCTCCTCTAAGGGAAGAGTAATAATTCATTCATAGACTCAATGATCTTCTTCCTGAGGCACCCAGCATGCTGGCCAACCTACACTTTAATAGCAGTCATTTTCATCCCTTGATCAACAGGAATTTAGTGTGCCAACAAAATAAGAGATTCCATTTTGTACTGACCTAAAAGAAAGCAATACAGAGTGATTAAGATGGGAATATTCTAAAGCTCTTTATAGGAGTTTAATTTTGTATTGAGCAGAAAATGTTTTCATGTCACTATTCTTCGGATGTGATATGAAAGGAAACAGCAATAAAGGTAGACATGTCAAGTTATCTTTGAAACACAAATGTAGTGTTCCCACAACAGGGCTAAAATAGATAGTAATGATATGTTAATTAGTTAATTGCACATTTTAATAACAGAGTTACAAAACCCTAATTTCTTTATGTTTAAATAACATAATTGTGTGTCAATGTGGTTTCTGTAAACACTGGGGTGTCTGCACTCACCTACACATCATGATGTAATTAATACTGGCTTGTCTTTCTCATGTGCTAATTGATGCTCATGTCTGTATTAAACAGGAATATTTAGGAGCAATCTGCTTGGAGCCCTGCCCCCCTATGCAGTGTCTACGCTGTCATTGCATGTCACAGAAAGATGGAGAGACATGTGCTGAGAACTCACTGCATTTACAAATGGAATTACCTTCCTCCCTTGGGTGAATCCAAATCCAAAAGCAATTCTTCCTGTGCCAAATACTCACATAGAGAAAATAAATGATGACTCTTTGAGGTCATGAGGCCAACAAGGCTTGTCATACCACACAGGAACCTTATTCCCATGTCACGTAAGTGGTATCCGGTCACCATACATGAAGCTCTATTTTTAAATGTCCCTTTTTATAGAAGTTACAGTAATTGTTGGAGAAATGGCTTGATTATTGAAGACCTGTTAGCCTTCAGCCCTGTCAGTCTAGAAAGGTTTCTTTGGAATCATCTACATTTTCTTCAGAATTGAAAAAAAAAAAAACAACCTATTAAAGGTGCTTTTGCAAAGACATCTGTTCCATGAAATACACAAACGAATACACAATGATGCTTTCATGGTCATATTCACTGAATGAAATCAAAAGGTTTTGTTGTTGTTCCCATGAGAGTTGAAGGTTCTTGTCAATTCAAATTTTGCTAAAATCAGAATATTTACTTAATATCAGAACAATTATGAAAAGCAAGCTTTATCTACTTAAACCAACAAAACTCTTGTTGGAATGATTTTTTAAAAAAGCTCCTTGCTCTCTTTAAATAGCTCAGAATGATGGATTTTTCTCTATTATGAACAATGATGAAGATAATACTATACTTTCTTTTTAATACACTATGCATTTGTGCCTTATGTTAAGACATGTGATATATTCTCATTTCTGGAAAAAATTCTACAGTCTTCTCACTACCATGTTATTAAATACTATTGCACTAAACTCCTAATAAGTATTCTGGTGTTGGAGAGATGACTTAGTGGTTAAAGCACTTGTCTATGAAGCCAAAGGACCCAGGTTCAATTCCCCTGTAACTACATAACAAGATGCACAAAGTGGTACATGCATCTGGAATTCGTTTGCAGTGGCAAGAGGCCCTGGCACACCCATTATCTCTCTCTCCATGTGTGTGTGTGTGTGTGTGTGTGTGTGTGTGTGTGTGTGTGTGTGTGTGTGACTTTTCTATCTCTCTCTCAAATAAATAAACTAAATTAAATATCTTAAATAGTTTTCTTTAAAAAAATAGTATTCTGGTGTAACAACTCTAGAGAACTTATCATAGTCTGCCTCCTGCTATCTCTATGTAGTAGCTCATACTCCAAAGAACCTCTTCATCTGTGAGTAGATGATACAATGTTGAGCCAGGTGAATTTAATAAAACGAGGAAGGGGCAATGGATATGCAGGTTTATAAAGTGCTCTGAGGAATCACACCATGTCAGGAGAGGTAGAGAGGTAGCCTGCCTTGTCCATGCTGTGTCCCTCAGCTAATAAAACAGACTCAGTGTATCTTTCCTTAGCCTTGCTGTAGCCTGGGGATTCCTGGGTAATGAAAATGCCAATCAGAAGAAGGTCTGGTGATCCAGGTCATCATTATAATTAAGACTCCTTTGTAGGAGCTGCTGAAGTTATATACAGTTATGATGCCCTATTTATATCTCTACCATCTCTCATGTGACTATGTCTTCTATTATCTCTCATTTAACTATGTATCTATTATATTCTATTTATCTATCATCTATCAATCTATACCAATAACTATCATCTTGCCTATCATCTTTGTCTATATCTACAGACTGAATTCCATGTGAGTACCATGGCCTCTCTTTTCCTGAATGTAATGACACATGATATGACAGCATGCCCATGTTCTTACCATCGTGCATAACAGAGCAACAATGATTTCCAACCTGTTCAAATTATATTTTCCATATATATGAACCTAAAATGAACAATGGTCAGATAGATCAGCATAAGTTGACAAACCTGTCTGAAGCAAGGTGTATATGCAGGAGCTCAACAATTCCAGATTGGATCCCTGTCTGCCCAAACAGCATCCGTTTGTCATACATCATGCCCCAACCCACTGACCTTTGCTAAAGCAATGTCTCACACATCAGGTTGTCATTTACAATCCACTTCTTAGAAGTTTTCAGTGAGCTACCAGGACAGGCTAGCACCTCTCAGTTCAGAGCAGTGCAAGTTTCATTCTTGGCTCTTACTCAGTGGTGTCTGATTTAACACATATTCCTTTAGTTATTTGTTTAGCATTGTTTTCTTTGCTGGTCTTCATTGTCAAAAATTAAGGGATGTGACCATTTTCTCATTTCATTGGGAGTGAGTAGTAAGCATTCCCTGGATCTCTGCCACAAGTCTCTCCAGCCATTGGGACTTTAAGGACACATTCAACTGCACCATAGCAAGACTTAGGGATTCTCAGACATGAGTATACCTGGGGATTAGCTGGAGGGTTGTTTTACACATACACTAGCTGAGGGTATGTGTCAATCTCTCTCAGGAGTCAAGAGTTCTCTAAGGGGCGGTAGCAACAGTGATGCTGTCTGTGTTGAGACTGCACTTGCTGACCCATAGTCCTCACTCAGCAGGTTGGCTGAATATGGAGGTGAGTGTTGGTAAACCCTACTCTTGGAAGGAAGAGACAGGTGTAGCTTAAATTTTAGGCCAGCCTGGACTGCATAGTGATATCTTATCTCAAAACTCCAAATATATAGGGGTTGGGGAGAAGGATCAGTGGTTAAAGGTACTTTATATCAAAACCTGTTGTCCTGGGTTCAATTCCCCATTACCATGTAAAACTGGATGAGTATTACATTTGCAGCATCAAGATGCTCTAGTACACACACACACACACACACACACACACACACACACACACACAAATAAAGAAGTTTTAATAATACAAGTGAATAAAGAAATAAAATAATTAGCTATTTATGTAAATAGATGAGTTTACAAGGAATGAGGACTACATACTGCAGACCTCTTGAAGGTCTGGCTAGAGAGCAGTTTTAGCATGCTTATAATGTGTTTGTGTTTCTCCCTTCTAGCATTATCATAATTTATCTAAGTATACACTTTATCTCTTCATGGCCTTGTTATAGGCTGAAACAGAAACAGGTTTTGAGTTCCCCCTGAAAATCTCATTACTTCCCACCTGAGATCCCATCTGCCACCAGCATGTCTCCATTATTATTCTTAACAGGGTTTAGTTGTCTTCCATCTTTGTGGGGCTATGAGTTCTCTCCCACTGCCAAGTCACTGTTCAAGTCAGGTACACAGTAGGAGCTCCACTGATGTCCCATGTTCATTTGGGGACATGCTTGGCCTTTGAAAGTGTAGAGAAATTGCCTCAAAGATGTTAAGAAGCATTCTGGTGTTTCCATCTGTGCCTCATATCTCATGAGAGAATGATTAGCCCAAACCCTGACATCTAGGCACCTTCACAAAGCTGTGTTGATGCTCCATCTAAAGCCAAAGCGGGCTTTGAGCCACGAGGTAGATCCAGCTAATCAGAGCTTTCCCTGGCAGAGTGGGGAGTATCTCTGCTTCTGGGCTGCCCAAGGCCCCTGAGTAAGAATGGAGCACCTCCTCATACCACCTCTCCGTATCTGCTGAGTCCCAGAGCAAGGGAGAGGCTTGAGCTCTTTTCTTCCACTCACTGGGCACTCACCGGTGTTGGGGAACTATGCATTCATGCATGCCATAAAACATTGGGAAGGAACAGAAGAAATTGTTATCTATCAAGAACACTGAAGTAGGTACTAGAAAGCCCCAGACAGAGATGAAGCTGCCATACGTTGTCACATATCAGTAATAGGGTGGAAACAATTACAGTGATCTAGCTAGCACTGGCAAGGGGGAGCCGAGCTACCAAAGCCCAGCCCCTGCAACACACCTCTTCCAGCAAGGATTCATCTCCCAAAGGCCCACCAAGCTTCCAAAGCCGCCACCACATGGAAATCAAATATTGAAAACACATAAGCCTATGAGTGACATTTCATTCAAACCACCATAGATCCACAGCACTCATGTAAATGCCAGGTGAGCATAACCACCTGTAATCCCAGATCACAGGAGGCAAAGACAGGGAATCCATGGAGCAAGCTGGCTAGTTACACTATCTGAATGTACAAGCTCTGGGCTCAAGTGGAAATCTATCTCAGTAAAATAAAGCAGCGAGCAATAGAGGAAGACACCTGGCATCAGCATCTGACTTAAAAACACACACACACACACACACTTACACACTGAAGGCATAGGACGGCAACTAGAGAAAAAGAAATAAGAATGCATGGTGTGTTTTGAGGGACTCTGAACTCACAAAGTGAGCACAAAGATGCCCCACAAAGCAATGCCTGTGCCAGTATATCCTGTGAGCTTTCTACACCAGATGGAAAGACATTCAAATGAAGAAAGCTAAGATTTTACACTTGAATATTAATTTAGATGATTATCAAAGATGTGGCTAGATTAACTGAGACCCAACCCCTTTGTTAATGCCTTACAGTTTCTCAGAATGAAACAAATCAATCTGTGGGAAATGTTCACAAAGGAAGCTAACATCCTGTGTGTGAGAAAATAAATAGGTCTTAAAGGATTTAAAATGGAAAACACTTTACTCTATAGGTCTGTATTTTGCATGGTTGGAGAGAGAATCAAGGAGAGATCATAAAGCTTGCAAAACACCAGAAAGGCTATTCACTATCTCTGAGAACTCCACAAATACCACATCTCCTCATGCTTGCTATTTTAATTAACTGAGGGTCAATCAATGGGAGCCATTGAATTAACTGTCTTTCCTGTGAGGTTGCTGAGGGTTTTGAGGCATTTATTCAATCAGTTTGTGAATTAGACAACGAGGAACAGTTTAGTGACATGCCAGTCCTTTGGTGGCCACAGTAATGTGTTTGTCCTCTTTGATAACATCGGATATCCATCATGGTAGAAAGAAGAGGCAGTGCAGTTTCTTCGGAGGAAACATGGAATTAACTCTGCAGTTACTGAACAGGGCATGATATCAACACTTAAAATCCGAAGGTTGCATAAAGGTTTAGGAAAAAAAAAAAAAGCCACAATACTATTTTAAGATGTGTTTTCACATATATTCCCTCTAAATTGTAACAATTCTATGTTAAAGGAATTCATGATATGATTTTCTTTAAATCAATGTTTGTGCTAACAAATGGGGATGAAACTGTTGTCATTGCTAAAAGAGCAGATCAAATTATATGTAATTATATGCAAGTGAGCCAATGAATTTAATTACATAGAGGCTTAATGAATGAGTTAAAACAGGATGAGATAAAGTACACCATGACTACCTAGAATATGGATGTGATCAGATGAAGATGATCTAAGAGACTGAAGAAAAGTACATTTTCATCAGAGTCTGATGTGCATGGATTCTTTAAATTGATCCTGTGAGCAATGTATTCAACAGTTTCATATGTTTTGGAATGTTATAGTCATTCTACGATGGAGTACTGTGAATATGAAGATGAGCTCACTGATTGAAGGGTCAGCAGCTAAGGTATTGGGCTCAAAACCCAACAGCAGTAGAGCAAGATTTTATCTGCAACTTGATTTAGCAAGAATTCTGAGACATGTATAAACTATAAGTCTTCAATTACCCATGTTCAATGGTAAAGACAAATTCTTCCAAGCCTCAAATTAGGAACTATTCAAATCTTTGTCAATAAAATGGGCAGAGAGAGACAGGGAGAGGTGAGAGGACTAGAGAGAATGACTAGTCCTAAAGATGTCTACTATTCCTCACTAAACATGACAGATCTCATCTTTTTTAAAGCTTGGGAAATTTCCATCCTTCAGGAAAAGAGAAAAGGGCATTATTTCTATTTGCAGTTGCTTTCTGTGTTCACTTAATAGTCAGTGTTCTAAAGCCTTCTCTGACTTTGCCAAGATTGGGAAAGTGACACAGGTGTGGCCATGAGAATGCAGAGAGTGGTTTAAGAGATAGATGCCACAGAATGGTAACAGCTGTAACATTAAACTGATGGATATTGTTTGTAGAAATGTGTGTGGGTGCTCTAAAGAAAGAGCTCTGCCACAACAAAGCTGCTTCCTTGACCTCCTAGCATGGTCCTGGATTCAGTTACTGCTAGGGCTTATAGCAGGCTGCAGGGTATAGGACCCTTGGGTGGGGCTTCCTGACACCAGCTCTCTTGTGTTCCAAATAGAACTGGAAGTATGCTTCCACTAAGTACTGATATTCTGCATCTGAGCCAGAAATCACTTGTCCTTTGAACTCAGTTGTTTTTACAAACCAGAGAATGTCATTGGCTAAGACCTTTTCCTTCCCCAACTGCTCTTTTTTAATATCATACATCATCTCAGAGAGTAAATGTGAGTGTAAACAATCTTCACACTACCAACATGGGATAGATTCTCATGACTTTGCACGATTCATGGTTTCAACCCTAGTCTAGTGCCTTCCCTACAAATGGTAGGAATTTGTTGCATTTTGGAGACACTTTTGGCTATCATATCTAGATGGATGCCACTCATTTGAGGTGTTGAGGTCCCAGATGCAGCTAGACATCCTCAAGAACTAAGACTCACCAGATACAAAGTTGCAACAGTACAGAGGTTAGAGACTGATGCTCAGCCCTGGGTGAATGGAGATTTGGGGGTAAGGATCTTCTCATACATGCATTACAATTCACTCTTACTTACCCTTTCCTATTGATTGTCCATTTGTGATTATTTCACACTGACTCCAGCCCTATAACAGTGTCACCAACCTGACCAACTTATGTCAGTTATTTGAAACTATTGTGAGAACTAATTAAAAATTTCTGTCATTTTTATTCCTTCTAAAAACTAGTCATCAAATAAAAACATTCATTGACAATACAATGGTCTGAACAAGTCAAATACCATATTAAATTAAGTTGGCGACAGAGCTAAATAAAAGTAGCTAAAGTTATCATTACTGGACTAAATTAAGAAAAGGTGAACTGTCCAAGTCAATAGATCTGAGTAACACATCAAATGTTCCCTGATATTACACATATTCTATAAAATTATTAGAAGCAGAGAATGTCTTATTTAATATGTTCTTACATATATTGAGTGATGGGAAATAGCCATATGCTCTTTTAGATACAGTAAACACAGTTCTTTACCATGCTCTACCATTTTTGGGAGAACATAGAAGATGTAGCATCTGCAGAGTGTTTGAGGATGCAGCAGTGATGCTGAGCTGCAGAACACATATCACTGATAGTTCTTTTCACCCTATCCCAGAGTGTCAGGTATTTTGTAAACACACCAGGGGTTACAAAATACCATTAAAACTTACAAATGAAATGAATTAAGATTAATTATATTTGTGGCAAACACATTGACAGATATTTTCCCCATCCCTCAAGTTTCTAAGTAAATACTAAAAGTTCTCTGGACAGTCTGTGTCTGGTCATGTTTAAATACAATCTCAAAAAATGAAAGAAAAAATATGTACATGTTTGGAAAACTAAAGGATGCTTAGAGTTATACAAGAATTAATAAGATTCCAAAAGGTCTACAGCAGCTCACCTTGATTTAACAAAAAGACAACCTGGATGATTCCCTGGTAGACTCTTATTCCTGATATGACTCTTTCATATTCCTGCTTCATCTAACATTCTCTGTGTCTTTGAACTTAGAGATGTGCTCACACAGAATATGGAAGGTCATAAAACTTCATTGTTCCTTTGATCTACAGTAGCATCCAGGGAATGAACATGTCTCAAAAGGCTAAATTCTAGCTTTGAATCACAGCATGTGGCAATGAAATTAGAACTAGCTTGGCTCCACACTTATTAAACCAAATTATCATCAAGAGTAAATGGAAAGAAATGGAAGAAAAGTAATTCATTGGACCTGAAATTTCATTTATTCCTCCAATAGGTTTTCCTGATAAAAGCATTATGGACTCAAAGTTAAAAACACAGTGAGATACTGTCTGCTTTATTGGGTCACACTGGGTCACTGCTCTTCCAGAATCCAGTGGCCTTCCTGATAACCTTTCATATTGTATCTCCTCTCCTTTGACTTTGATTTTTTGTTGAGCAAAAGAAATTGCAAATTTAGAGCTGTATTCAGCATTAAGGAAGTTGTGGGAATACTGGTTGACATGGTCACATACAATGATGTCTGCAAGGCCCTGGATCTTCCCAGGTTAAGGCGAAATTATTAGAGCAGACAGGGCAGATTCTTCTTTGAGGTTTAGCAAAACTGAAATAAAATCAAATGAATGTAACTATCAAATGAAATTAACAAGTAATATTTCTTTAAAAATCAATGAACACATGCACTCATTTCATCCTTCTTTAAGTGATCCCTGCATGCTCTAAGACTAAGCTATCAATGTACATGTCAGCTGCAAGCGGCAAGGGAGTTCCAGCCTAGTCACAAAGCATCCCCATCTTGCAGCTGCATCTTTCCTATCCAGGTCCCTTTCTCATTAGCACATACTCCATCCCAAAGAAAGACAACTTGAACAAATATTCCTCTGTCCTTTGTATTAGGTAGAATTATAATCACAGCATTTACATAGCAGAGGAGATGAATCTGATCATACCAAATATCCATAGAATTAAAGTTGTATTTCACTTTCTCAATGCAATAAATTTAACATTATTCTTTGCACTGTGGGCAAGGACTCAAAAATAAGATAAATGGAAGTTGCATGAATGGATTTAAGCCATGTGTATAATTATTAAGTAGGGAAAGATTAAGGACTTCGAGCAGCAGTGGATAACTGGAAACTTGAACTATCGTAGGATGAAGTTTAATGTATAAATTAGTAAGAAATTGACAATCACTAGAATGTTGTACCCCTGAGAAACCAAAACATGGGCAGACATCGAGGTGCTACAGAAGTAGAAGGATGAGAAAGTGCTGGAAAAGGGGAAGCAAGTTGCTACAAGGACTGAAAACAAAAGACCCAATGTCCCATGATGACAGCAATAAAAACTTTCCCAGCAAGGGACTTTCAATACAGCAAGTGATATGGGCAGTGTGGCTGGAGGACTCATGAACATAGATATGGGACATTAAGTCATAGCTGGCCTCTACAGACATCTGTCTCAGGCTTTGAGCTACTACTTAAAAAGTTTACAATCATATGTGCCATCTGTAGAACCAATGAGGGTATCACCTCACCACGGTGCATCCAACACTCTAGCTATTTGGGTCTGATAGTTCTTCAATTTTAGACTGCCTATAGAAAAAAGCATAGATGAATATCTCAGGCTCGAGCAGATGAAACTGGTGATGATAAGCTGGAGAAGTTGCTGAGAAGGAAATGGGAATGGACCCTTAATCACAAAATGATTTGTCTCACAGTACCCTTGTGGTCCTCTAGGCTGTTTTCATGCACAAGCTGCTTCTAAGCATTCGATTGAAAGGAACTCATCAGCCCTCAATGAATTAAGTTATTGAAAGAGTCAGATTATGCAGTATCAGGTATATAGTACCATTCCATTTTAACACAATGCACATCTGTTTTGTTTTTCCAGAGACACTAAAGTATATGGAACTTTAATTAACCCAGTGGATGGAGGGATGTGAGAACATTATCTTTTATTGGTCACTCCTACTAGAAGGACAGGAGCCTAAGTACCTCTGAAATCTGAGCAAGCACATTAGAAGTTATTGAATAATTGTATTTAGGAGCAGAAAGCAGAAAGAATTTGAGAGTTCTCAGATATTATTTTCACATGAAGAGCTACAGCAGAAGGATATGAATGTCAACCATAACAGCTGGTATTACTGAATGCAATCTTAGGATATGGAATTGAGAAAAGAATGCCTAGGTACCAGTGGCTGTAAAGCCAGTTTGTGGGTGTCCATTATGCCTAGTTCACTGCACTGGACAGCAATTTTGTTCCACTCTCAACCTGTTCCCACTGCTTGCCAGGCCCTCCTTTTCTGGTTTCCCATTCTATCCTGTCTTTATTGCTTTATTGCATGGCATTGTTGCTGATGCTTCTCATGTCACAGAAGCTTGCAGCTTGGGAAGTGATACCTTAAAGTCCTTTGGGTTCAGTATGGTATTTTTGATAGTTTGCATATGCAATGTACCCTACAGTCTTATGCTTTTATGATTAAGCCTCACACTGAATTGCCAGCTGGTAGTTCCCTTGGAGGTGGAGCCTTGCCAGAGGAGGTGTGTCACTGGGATACTGGGGGTGGGCCTTGACTTTATTATTAGTTTCCAGCTCTACTGGAGGTTTCCTGGCTCACCCTTGCTGTTACCACCCCCTGTCCCAAGCTAATGTGGCAAGATGTGATGTCTAGCCTCTGTTCTGCCATGCCCTGATGAAATGTCCCTTTAAGATTGTGAGCTGAAATAAACCCTTCTCTTCCATATGCTTCTTTTGGTCATTCTTTGTTCTACCAGCAAGATAGTAACTGCTACATTGTGTGATTGAACTAAGGGTTGCTAAGAATAATAAGGGATGGGTAGCTAGTGGATGAAACAGGACTGTGGGCTTATTGTTGGGTTGTCACATTCAAAAGAGCTATGCCTAGGGTATGGGGCAACCTGTGTTAATCTCCCATGACTTGCTGAGCAGCAATTGCATCAGGAGTGCTCAGGTTCTCTATGGTTATGAAGCTGGTCATCAGAGCTTCAAAACTTCACCAATTTGCATGTTCACAGAAGATATGTAAAATAATGATGCCATTTGTTTATCCTGGCCTTTCAGTATTTGTTTGTATTACTGATTAGATATAAAATTAAATAAAACAGTTGAGAACTTTAGTGTGGCCTAATTTTGCTTTAAAACCTCTCCTTTTGAAATACAAATCCCTTTCTTCTGAAATCTTGCTTTTACATATGAAATGGAAACACAGTACTCTTGTTCTTAATTCTGACTACCTTAATAAACAGGAAGTTAAAGATACTTTCATTTCAGTGAGATGGTTGATCTTTCCCATGCAGAAAGTTCAGAAAGGAAATGCTATTATGTAGAAAGGATATCTCATTCACCAGTACAATGAAGTACTGCTATTCCAGGACTCCCCATGACTACCCAAGCTTGCAGCTGCCCGAGTCCCTTAGATCAAATAGCATAGTATTCACATAGTACCTGTGACAGCCCTACCATCCCTAATTCTCCTTTAGATGACTTACATTATCTATTGCAAAGTAAAGGCTATAAAATAGACCTTGGAGTGCATTGTTTGGGGAATGATGGCAGGGAAAACCTTTGTTTGTGTTCAGCAGAGGTACATTGTTCCCAGGATATTTCCTATACACAGTTACATACCCATAGCAAAACCCAGTGATACAGAGCACCAACTATGCTGCAGCTGAAATCTCTGCAGCCTTGGAAATTCTACCTAATTTAGTCTGACAGAGGTGTTGATTTATTCGAAAAAGAAATTCTCAAAGACCTGCTGACTCCTTCCCTTAATTACATTTCTGCAAAGCAGCAAAACAAAAACCTGTGAACCTGAGGCTTTTAGATACTCCAGGTACTCTGCTCAGGTTTTTCAGATGACAGCAGGAAGTGTGGTGAGATGCTGATAGGAGCTGTGAGCAGACAATATAAACCCATATGACTTTCTCTTCTGCTTTCCCCTCCATATCCCTGAGCTGCCATGTCCAGCAAAACAGGTATCAGCCACACATGGTTAATGAGTACCTGCAACGAGTTGAGGGAGACTTGAGGTACATCTTAAGTATAAGATTTAGATGGGCTTCTGATGACTTAAGACATTGGAGAATACCTGATTAATATAGTTTTCTGTTGGTTATATGATGAAATAAGACCATATATATAGTCAGCTTAATAGTATGCAGAACAATAAATTTATCTGTTTCTTTTAATCCTTTCAGTTTGGCTACTAAAATCTTTACACTATGTAATTCACTTTGGTGGCACTTGTAGCACATTTGACAATGTTGCCACACGGACTAAGACAGGAATGGATTGAATGAAAAGTTTAATAAAATAAATGATTTGTGCTGGAGAGATGGCTCAGTCAAGAATATTTGACGTACTAGTATGAGAGTCTGAGAGGACCTCATTCACCTAAGTTCAATTCCCTAGCACCCTTATAAACACATGAGCATGTTTCTCACCCCAATCCTATGGGAGATAAAGAAAAGGAGAAATTTGGGGCCTCTGAGGTCAGCCAGGCTGACTGAAAATTGCAGCTTTGGGTTCAATGATAGACTCTAAAGAAACATACAGATGAGTAATAGATCAGGGCACTAACATTCTCCTCTGGCTTCTGAATGGATGTGCGTAGGGGTGCATATATCTGTACACTTGTACATACACTATACATAGACATTACACTGTAATCTCTCTTTCTTTCTCTCTCTCTCTTTCTCTCTCATACACACAAACACACTGTAAAATGACAAACTTTAAAACTGGGTATGATTTTTAATTCAATGGTAACCGTGAAGGTTTTAATGCTACTAATTTCAAAAAATAAGAAAAACAATAGATTTTAATCTTTTAGTATTACTTCTTTCAGGAGAAGCTAAGACATTTCATATATGGGGAGACTCCGCTGACACTCTACTCCTTAAGTGTACTTCTTTTTACAGGAAAGGCCTATTTAGAGATCTTTTAGAAGGAAGCCTAGCACCATGAACTGTAGAGTTCCCTTTGCCAGGGGCTCTGGGACTCATTCAGAGAGCACTTATCCCCTAAGGGAGCAGGAGGAATGCAGGCATACTTGGTCTCATTCAGAAGCTCTACAAATGGAGCTCCCAGGGTCAGAGTGGAGCTGGAACCTCGCTGCGGTCTGCTGTGGGGCTTCCTTTTGTCTAAGCAGGAAGAGAGTAGAAAGAGTATACAGTCTGTATGAGAAGATGAAACAAAAACTGCTAAGAACTTCTGAGTAACATATGGGCTCCCCAGAGACTCAAAGGCTTGGTGGAAGGAAGATATGCACACTGATTATGGAAAAATTATCTTTGAAAAAAAAATAGAAGACAACCAGCACTGTGTGAATTGTTGAAATATTCAATGTTTTCTGGTCAAATACAAATTATATAGAGTTGGTAGGCTTTAAAAGGAATTTTGGTGTAGAATAGACATATAATTATAGACCCATACAGTCAGACAAGATCTGAAATCAGGTAAAATGAAAAAAAAAAATAACAGATTCAAGTAAGATTTCATAGTGATCAACTTGGAGTGAGACGAATTAAAGCAGTGGTAAAATAATACTATTTTTACTGCATACTGCTGGCTGTTTCAAAGGTCTACAGCAAAGGTCCCCTGATGTCCAGACAGTAGCTCTTGGTCTGCATTCAGCCATGATCCTATAGCAGACAGCCCATAGTTAGCAGGAACCTGGTTCTAAGAATCATGATGACCATGTGATGACCTTGGACAGATTTTTTTTCTAGAAAGATGAGATTGTAGGTATGGCTAGCCACAGGAGGATCAGATCAAACCTCCTCTTCAAGTCATGTTAGAGGTTAATATGGTCTTAATGTAAGGCTGGAATGGAGTTTGACAAAAAATGATTCCAGCTGGGAAGGAGCAATGGACACAGTAGATGGCATTGCACAGAATATCACCTTCCTGATGAGTAGGCTCTACTGTACACTCTCATAACTGTTGTTCCAAATCTCATAGTTTAGAGGGCTTTATAACTACTTTAAACCCAATATTTTGTATTCCAGGTTTCTCCCATATGGCTTACACACCTCTATCACTTGATGGAAACACTCACCATAGCTGAGTGTTGATACAGGCAGCTCAGTGGTTAAAGGTGCTTGCCTATAAATGGCAAGGTTCAATTCCCCAGTGCTCATGTACGTGACATGCATGAAGTAGTGCATGCATCTGGAGTTCATTTGCAGTGGCAGGAGGCCCTGGCATGTCCATTCTCTCCCTCTCTCTCTCTCTGTCTGTCTGTTAAGTAAGTAATTTTTAAAGATAAATATTCTTTCAAGGAATAGGAACAAACAGGCACATACTGAATTTTCTGTTAATAAGTAAGATGAACTGCACATACTCTTGAAAAGTTATATGTGAACCACAGGTGATAGAACTCAAATGCTCTATATTAATAGAAATAACTAATTAAAAGTAATTAAATATTTAATAACTTAAAATAGAACCTGTCTCAGTACCACCTGCATTTAGGGACTATGCATCTGATTTTAAAAACTTCATATTTTATTAAGCTATTATTTTAGTCGTGCAGAACATGTCTGGTCTGTCACAATGTGATTGTTAGCTTGTAATTCCTCTGTGACATCTAGATTTCCCCAAGGTGCTGTCACATTCATGAAATGTTTTCCACTAGATCAAAGCCTAAGATAAAATTTCAATTACATTAATGAAATGAACTATTCATATGGAACTAACCATTCTATAAAAATCTCTTCAAATAAAACATCATTTCTTGAAAGGCAGATAAACCCAATTTATTGACTTGGTTATGAATTTTGTCAGGAGTTAGGCTGTTGGCATCCTTGTACTTCTCTAATATATGATAATGAATAAATGACTGTCCTATAAATTACTCCCAGTTACATAAACATGAGCCTGCAAATGCTGGTCCACTAATTACATGCAATGCTTGTTACAGAACAGTAGCTATGATGAAGTCCTATCTCCAAGGGCTCACTCAGAATAAACAATACAGTAAGCTTCATTTATAAACAGGAAATACAAGATCTGTCTTGACATTGCTATTCAAATAGGAATGCTGCTATAGAGGGGAACATCCTCACGCATGGTGAAACTTTACAGCTCTGTGAATTTGTGTGTGATGTACCTTGCTTCACTGATCAGAAGTTATACCACAAAGAGCTTAATTATATCCTGTGCAGCATACTAATAGCACATATGGTGATACCTGGCAACATCCTAAGTGAAAGTCACTTAACATTTACAAAGACAATTTAAGTTTAACCAGTATACAATCCTTGACATTCCTGGCTAAAGAAAAAGACAATGTTTCTTTCGTGGAAAATAAATTATAATGTTACCTAAGTTCTGATCACCTTTTCAAATGTGTGCAATTCAGCCTTGAACACCTGTCTTAGCTTTCATTTAGTTATAACAAATCTATAATTAAAAATCTGTTAGGATTTCCATAGAACATTCACTTTTGAGAAAATACATTAAAATATTGTCCAGCAGTTTACAACTTGAAACTCATGTGAGCACAGAGCACAATTTTACCAGCATTTTCCCAGACACTAGCTGTCCTTGGTCCCTCTCTTCCACCACTGCTTGATTTCCATAATTTGTCAAATCTGTGAAACACTCACTTGTATTCTTCCAATACCCTTTCCTCAATTCTGCTCTTACTCTCTCTCATTCCCTCGCTCCCTCTCTGTCTCTGTGCTATCTCAATCTCTGTTTTTATCATTTTTTCTGTCCAAATTCTAATTTCTATCTTCTTTTCTCCTTCAAAGTTCCATTTGCATTTTTTCTATCTCAAATGTGTTCCAAGCATCATCACCACCTAGTGGTCCTCTTTGTCGGTGTTATTTATTGGTCTCCTTGTTTTTCTTTTATGTCTTCCAACAACCCTTTCTCCATATTTGCCACGAACCCTTGCTAAACCTCCATGAGATAATACTATTTCCTTCTACAGCATACCAATCACCTTAGATTAGACCAGATTCTGGCTCTGGGTGACAGGACCCTGTGAGATTTGGCTTGTCACTGGTCTGCCTCACATTATTCACTCCTTAGCCTTCTGCAATGTCCTCCATACTGCCTATCTTGATAGCACATTGATTCTTTATATTTTATATGAACATCTACTCTTTTTACTGCCCTGATTTTTGCATGAATAGGTCATTTTTATTGCTCAGAAAAGTTTTGAGGCCATGTGCTCTAAAATAATGAGGTAGAGATAGGTACCTATCTCTCCCTTCTATGAATTCCAACTCTTGTAAATCCCAGGTTATTTTCCTGCTGTCCATGAGTGCTGCCCACATACATCCCAGGCCATATAAACTCAGGATCCCAACAGGTTGGCTAATTTTCAGCCTTTTATTTGCTGTAACCACATCCATTTAGAATAATGACAGGCCCACAAAAGAAGTTTAAAAGGAATGGAGAAATGGCTTAATGATTAAGGCTCATGCTTGCAAAGCCTAAGCACCCAGGTTCAATTCCCCAGTACCCACATAAACCAGATGTACAAGGTGGCACATATGTCTGGAGTTGGTTTGCAGTGGTTAAAGTTCCTAGTACACCCATTCTCTCTATCTGCCTCTTTCTCTCCCCCTCTCTTTGTCAAATCTATAAATTAATGGATGAATAAATGAAATGTTTTTGAAAAACTTGAACAAAAATATAGAATGAACAGAGATAAAAATGTTCTTTGGATTAAATGATCTAGGCCTGAATATGCTTGTGAAATATTCAGTTAAATCTTACCTCATTTTCTCCAGCATTCCTCAAAATGAATAACCTACAATCCTTTGACACATAAAGGCATTGGGGTCAATGTCTGGCCACATTATGATAGTGACATCATGAGACTATATGGTCCAGGGGCACAACAGCACTTTTAGCAGGTATAAGGACACTCTGTGATGTTTGCATAATGATAGCATTGGCCACACATGTATTTCTCAGCTTGTGTTTCTATCATTCAGCCATTCACGGGTAAACTTATTGTGTGATATCTCCAAGACAGGGAGGTGGTAAGAACTTTTCAAAAATCAATGGTCCATTATATATGCTTTTCCTCATGAGTTCTAGATTGAATATTAAGATTAATGAATTTAGAAAACATGACATCTAAACATTTATCTATATTTACCTGTTGAGAATTTTGCAGCTTTATTCCTTTAAAAATAGTTTACAAGAAAACAAAAATTAGTTAATAGGTATGTTTATTGCTGGGGGGGTGGGTGTTTTTTTTTTTTCTTTTCTTTTCACTGATATGATAGGACTTACAACCAACCTGTATTTATCACCATTTGTGATAACATTTGGCCGACATTTTTTTTGTTTGTTTGTTTTTGTTTTTGTGAGATAGGGTTTCTCACTCTGGTCCAGGCTGACCTGGAATTAACTATGTAGTTTCAGGGTGGCCTTGAACTCTCGGCGATCCTCCTACCTCTGCCTCCTGAGTGCTGGGATTAAAGGCGTGCGCCACCAAGCCTGGCATTGGCAGACAATTTTAATTTCCTATGCTTATTTCCTCTTTTTTTTTTTTTCTTTTCTTTGATTTTTCTAGGTAGGATCTTGTTCTAGCCCAGGTTGCAGGTTGACCTGTAGTCTCAGGGTGGCCTCAAACTCATGGAAGTCCTGTACCTACCAAGTGCTAGGATTAAAGGCATGGGCCACCATGCCCAGCTCATTTCCTCTGTTTTTAAAGGAAGTGCAATTCCTGGGGCTGGAGAGATGGCTTAGCGGTTGAGGCATTTGCCTCGGAAGCCAAAGGACCCAGATTCGATTCCCCAGGACCCACGTAAGCCAGATGCACAAGGGACACATGCATTCTAGAGTTTGTTTGCAGTGGCTGGAGGCCCTGGAGTGCCCATTCTCTCTCTCTTTCTCTCTCTCTGCTTACAAATAAATACATAGCTTTAAAAAAAAAAAAAAGTTAAAAAAAAATGAAGAGCAATGCCTATGACTCCACACACTTTATAATTTTTCTTCTATAAAGCCTCATAATAAAGTAGAGCAGGGAACTTTTGTGGTAAAATAATGAGAAATCAGCACAGCTGTCACCTATGGGAGCCTCTGTCTCTCTGTGCAGAGCTGAAATTCTAGCTGTGCTCACCTTGCTGCCACCATCTGGCTTCATGTCTCCACCCAGGGGCTCTTCCCTGAGGAGGGGCTTCAGGTCTCCACCTGGGGGCTCTGCCCTGAGGAGGGGCTTCAGGTCTCCACCCGGGGCTCTGCGCTGAGGAGAGGCTGCCGGGCTCACCTCAGGGACATGAAACCTGGTTCCCAATCACACCTTGGCTTCTGTGATGGGTTCAGCACTGGCTGCCCTCTCTAAGCATCCTGATATCCTGAGGACTATTACATCATTACTGCTTCACATAGGGCCTGGCCAGGGAAAGGCTCTCAGCAATTTTTGTTAAAGAATAAGAATTTAGCCAGGCATGGTGGCACACGCCTTTAATCCCAGCATTTGGGAGGCAGAGGTAGGAGGATTGCCCTGAGTCCAAGGTCAACCTGAGACTATATAGTGAATTCCAGGTCAGCCTGAGCTACAGTGAAATCATACCTTGAAGAACCAAATAACTAACTAACTAACTAACTAACTAACTAGCTAACTAAATAAATAAATAAATAAGAAAGAATTTATAAAAATACAGAAAATTTCTACTTAACTCTTTTTCATGGTCAATATCCATTTGCCTAAGAATTGGTGTTCTAATCACATTGTCATCAGAGTCTGCAAAGTCCTCCAGATTCTGTTCAGTTTTTGTTCATTGCTTTAAAGGTACATCATCTTAAGATGAATGGACGGGCATGACAGTAAAATGTTAAATAAAACAATAAGGAGCTCTCAGGCTCACCTTTCATGCACGCATGATAAGAACTGGAATAATCCATTATATCCTTCCATTATCCTTTAAGTCCTTTAAAATAAAATCTTTTTTCCCTGAGTTCTTTATGGAAGGAAAGTTTCTTTCACACCAGCCAACACATGGGCAGTGTTTCCTTCTCAAAAGATGTCTACCTGTGGGCTCTAGAGGAAGTGTGGTATGTGCTGTATGTATGAGTGATAGATGCATGGACACATTCACCAACTACTGAACACACAGTGCATTTAGAATCAGCAGCTGACAAAATCTCACAAGTAATTTCACAATTCAGATGAGATACAGTTTATATGGAGAAGGCACATTGATGAGTGCATTTTTTTTTTTTTCCACAAAAGCATGTAAAAAGTGGAATTTGAAAAAAAAAACAAAGCATTTGTTCCTCAGAGGTGCTGGCCGAGAGAGTAAGTCTTACAATTGTCCCCTTGTGACTCCTTCTGGAATGATTAACTCTTGAAAGTGTGTCCATAACACACACACACACACACACACACACACACACACACACACACACGTGAGTATTGGAACAGTCCTAAGGATGACGAATACCACATTAATATTCTATAAGATCCCTTAAGATATGTTATTAAGTACTGAGGCCCACCGTTTGGTGGGTTACATGTTACTTTCGAGAAGAGGAATGGGGAAATGCTATGTTAATTCTTGTCTATGCTTCCCACCAGGAAAGTTCTATTGTTGTATCCTTTCATTACTCATGGTTTTCTTGCAAAATTAGTCAATGAAAAATTAAAATCTCTACTGGAATGGATATGTTTAGAATGTTAATGTATTTGTTACTGTAAATAGAAGAACTTTCAGAATGGAGTTTTTGGATCTGTAGTGTGATACATAAATTTTCAGATCTATTTCTTCCCAAACGAGGATGTGACATTCATCGATCACAGGGCAGAACGGGTATGGCTTTCATTGCTCCTACAACAGACCTTTGGATTCACAATCTCAAACCACAGAACACTGAAAATACCATTCAGCATTCAGTGGGGAGGAGTTTTCAATATATTGTATAGGTATATCTCCTTCTAGCTACTGTCTCCAATATTTCATGATGATTTCCTTGACTGCAGCCCTCTCCATGATGCTGCTAACACAGCCATAGCTCATCACTGTGAGCTGCAAACCTGCCAAGTATTATGTGTAGAGGAGGTAGCACATGGCTCTGGGTGACTTATGAGTAGATGTCCATAGCTTTCCATCCTCTCTGAGGTTGTAGCCAATGCTCTGTGCTCCCCTGAGGGTCAGTGCTGCTTTACTTCCCCTGCCTGATCCATCCATGTCCATACTCCTCAGGTGGTTCCCAATGGCCTGAGCTCTCCTTAGAGCCAGCCCTTCATATGCTCCCATGCTCTATCTATCCCTTTATACCTGAGCACATTGCAGGATTTTCCTAATTTTTCTTCTGAAATAAAATCACTGCTCCTCATTTCAAGTGTTTATTATCAAAACTCATATTTGAAAGGATTTGATGTATTTTTATCCACATTTTATGAGCTGAAACATTTTTAAGTACTTCTCTGAATTTATTAAACATGCCACACTGATAAAATATATGTTTTTTCCTCATCCCAAATATGTGTTCGTGTTTCTCGATGACACTTGTTTATTTCTATTTACTGTTTTAGTCTACTTTTTTGAAGCAAAATAATTCTAAGATTTGAAAAAAATAAAAAAAAAAAAAAAAAAAAGGCAAGCTATAAGCTATAAGAGGGGTTTTTGAAAGGGTCTCTGACTTCAAGTGCTTGTGAGGAAATTGAGATTCAAGGACCTTGGATATTACATAATCATAGCTGTGTTTCAAGAAGAAATAAAACTAGTCCTTACTCATTGACAGAGTTGGCTTGCTGGAATAATTCCATTTTTAATTTTCCATATATCTCAGGTTAGAAGTACCCTTCTTTTTTCTTTTCTTTTCTTTCTTTCTTTCTTTCTTTCTTTCTTTCTTTCTTTCTTTCTTTCTTTTTTTTTTTGTTGTTGTTGTTGTTGATTGAGGTAGGGTCTTGCTCTAGCCCAGACTGGCATGGAATTCGCTATGTAGTCTCAGGCTAGCCTTGAATTCACAGTGATCCACCTACTTCTGCCTCCCAAGTACTGGGATTAAAGGTGTGTGCCACAACACTTGGTTTCCTTTTATTTTTTTTTTTAACATGAAGCCATTTCTGGACTTTCATCTGAGGTCAAAATGCACATAGTAAGTAGGAGTCTGGTTTATTTATACAAAACATGATTTTTTAAAATTTTAATATTTTATTTGTATTTATTTTAGAGAGAGAAATAGGCAGAGAAAGAGAGAGAGAGAGAGAGAGAGAACGGGCACACCAGGGCTTCCAGCCACAGCAAATGAACTCCATATGCGTGCACCATCTTGTGCATATGGCTTACGTGGATTCTAGGGAATTGAACCGATGTCCTTTCGGCTTTGCAAGCAAGCGCTTTAACTGCTAAGCCATCTCTCCAGCCCCCAAAACAATGATTTAAGGAAAACTGTACTGTACAAGATGACTCATGCATATTTCATTTTCATAGAGAATAAGATTTAAAAATTGACCCTAAAGTATAGGAGAAAGTAACATATTGAGGTTTTTCTAAGCTGATAGAGATTGTGAGTTTGTTAATAAAGTGTTAGTTTCACAACTGTAAATTGTTCCTTTGAACTAATTCACGTGGATACATTTACAGCCTTATCTTAGATAATGCATTTAGTTTTTAATTAATAACCTTCTTTCATTAAACATAAAATAAAAGCTAACTTGTACCCTACAGACAAAAGCAGATTAATGTATTTGGAGAATCTAAGAAGAAAGCCATAAGTGTAAGGAATATAAATAGGATTTGGATATCTTTCCTTTAATAAAATAATGAAAAATGAAAAATCACAACATGGTGAGGACTTGTAATTTGATAAGTATTTGTCTGATTTTTTTCATGATGGAGAATGCCAAGTGGTCAATGATTTCTGGTGTCTTTCTTTAACATTTTAGGAAAGTAGATGATGGTTGTAGTTTTAAGGTAAATTTTCAATTAAGAATTTTTCAGCCAAACAGAAATTCAGAAGTCATTAGATATTTTGGAAATGTTTGTATTTTTATTATAATATTGATTTCTATTTTTCTTACTTGGATTCCTATGTATAAAAATTTCATTCTAAGTGTCAAAGCAATTTGATTTAGAGAATATTTCACCATCATTTAAAATAATTTCTGACATTCATCTTCTTGTAATTTTAATGATGCTATGAACCCTGTAAGATAGTGATGAGTAGAATAATATTAAAAATAGTAAAAATGTAGTATTTTGGATATCATGTCTATACAGCATTGCCAAAAAGGATCATGGCAAGACTATGACAAATTTTAAATTCAAAACTCAAGGTATAGTTTCTACAAGGTGATTATCACCTTGTAAAGTCAAACACATCATCAAGTCAAGTCGTCATAAATTTAGAACTAACTGCTTTGAATTGCTCTTAATGTTCCCACTGATAATTTTATTCTATCATCTGGGATCTATCTATGTATTTACCTATTATCATCTTTCTTCCCTCTACTATC
Organism: Orientallactaga sibirica; assembly: GCA_036365145.1. NCBI lineage: Eukaryota > Metazoa > Chordata > Mammalia > Rodentia > Dipodidae > Orientallactaga > Orientallactaga sibirica. The sequence continues at coordinate 17,293,040 of JAEOAD010000039.1, forward strand.
AGTCATATATCTATTCGGATTTTTTTGTTTGTTTTTTGAAGTAGAGTATTCACTGGTATTCACTATGTAGTCTCAGGGTGCTCTTGAACTCATGGAGATCCTCTGCCTCCAAAGTTCTGGAATTAAAGGCATGAGGTACCACACTGGCTCTTTTTTTTTTAGTCATATATCTATTTATCATCTATATGTTTAGTATCTACCTTTCATCTATATATTAATATATAATTTTTTTAGCATATAACTATAATCAAAAGTCATTACTTTCTGAGGTCTTCTCCTAGATCCTCAGAATTCTCTCTGTACCTCTGTTTTCCTGCTGTCCTCTGTGACTTTTCTTCACTCCTCTATAGTGTGCTTCACTGAGACCAGCATGGGGACAGGTCCTGACCTTTGTGGAAATCAATCAATCAGTGGCAAAATAAAGCCCAGTATACACCCTGTGGCAGTTTGAATATATGACCCCCAATATATTCAGTGTTTTTTTAGTTTATAGTTTGCATCTGCATTGCTGGAGGCAATGTCACTGGGTGGATGTTAAGGTGTGATGGTGGGTTTGAGATTCCATTGTAAAGATATGCAAACTGTGCACAGTGGGAGTTCCTGAAGTGTGCTGTGCTGTGTGGCTGGTTGGTTTTTCTCTCTCTGCTTGGCCCTATGAAGGCAGGCCAACTTCTTCTGCCATCATGGAACTTCCCCTGGATCTATAAGCTTCAATAAATAATATCCCTTCCTCCATAACTGTGCCTGGCCTGGAAGTTCATCTCAGCAAACCTGAAGCTGTCTGCTACACACCCTGAATGCCATGGAGCCACAGGGTGCTTCCTAGACTGACATTACTCTGAGCGTGCTTCCACATGTCCTCATTGGAAGGTGACCTGCCCTGGCTCCCTGGAGAAGGTAAGGGAAGATGCTGGTTCAGACCTATTCAAACACTGCATACAGGTATCTTTCCTGGACTGATTTAAGTGGATTCCAACCTCCCATAGACCTAAATTAATAAATTCCAGTGTTATTTGAGTCCTTAGTAAATTCTTAAGGCAGAGGGTGGCTTGAGACACTTGGATGCAATGATAGTTTTGCCAACCTCCATGGAGCCACACCTGGCAAAACTATCATTGCATCCTACTTAGATGACAGAGTCCTCCTCATTCCCAAGAGGCTCTTTCAACTCACAAATTCACTCACGTCATCCCTTCATTATTTCTGGGTCTTTGCTGGCATTTTTGTTCTGTGTCTTCTCTGGGTCCCATGTCAGTGACAGAATCTCTAACTCCATTATTTACTATGTTTTTTTCTGTTTCATTAGCTTCATTTTATACAGGCTTTGTTTTCTTTTTTCTAATTTTTATGTAGTCTTTTCTTTATTTTACCTATGGGAAATCACTTCATCATGTTTTAAATGATGGAAGCTTTCATTGCCCTGTTTCCCTTTTGCAATCATTGTCTGCGTTATTATAGATTTCCCTCCCACTTATTTTTGTTTGTTTGTTTGTAGTTCTCTCTGTCTTGCATTGTGGGGCTTTCATCCCATGTCTACCATGTTGGGTTTCCTGCTTATATTTTACAAGATGATTCAAACATTTACTAAAAGTACCTTGCCAATTTGAGGTTTCACATTAGGAAGAACTGTGAGGATCTAGCTCTGACTCCAGGGGTACCCAAAATATGTGAACATCAGGATACGTTCTCAGGAGAAAATACCCCAAAGCAGAACCCTCTGGTCTCTGTGTTAGCTGAGTAATCATGCACAGATCACCACACTATATGCTGATATTAAGGTACTTCTTTTTTAAAATTTTTGTTTATTTTTATTTATTTATTTGAGAGTGACAGAGAAAGAGGAGAGAGAGAGAGAGAGAGAGAGAGAGAGAGAGCACACACACCAGAGCCTCCAGCCACTGCAAATGAACTCCAGACACATTCACCACCTTGTGCACCACTTTGTGCATCTGGCTTATGTGGGTACTGGGGAATCGAGGCTTGATCTAGGGTCCTTAGGCTTTACAGGCAAGTGCTTAACTGCTAAGCCATCTCTCCAGCCCTTAAGGTACTTCTTGTCTAATAAAAAACCAGAATGTAATGGCTCTGAGAACAGGTGACATGAAAGCTGGGTAACTGAATCATACTTTATCAAGTCATATTTACAAATGATAGCCATATAAGTTAAATACTCACAACATGCCAAGTGAGTCTTTGTAATATCATTGGATCAGTTGTGATTAGAATTTATGCCCTAGTCTAAATTCAGTAGGTTCCTAAGAGGAAATAAAATTCTGAACTAAACAGTTAAGATTTATTTTTAAATCTCTGAAACTAGTGTTTTATTCATTTCTTTCTTATTACCCTCTAAACTCTTTCATAAAGTCAATTGAAGATGTTAATATTTAAATTTTTCATGATTTTATGTGACTTGATTAAAGCAGTTAAAGTTTTCACTTAGGAAATATTGCCCTACCTAAATCTCTATGCAGTAAATAGGAGAACTTCTGTAACGGAAAACAGCTGGGACTATAGCTAGAGATGGCTCTGTGGATAATGTGTTTGCCACATGAGCCTGAGAACCTGAATTAAGAACCTCAGATCCCAAATTAAAATCCGGAAGCAGTAGGGGCCTTCAATAATCCCAGTACTCCAGCAGGAGATAGGAAATGGAGATAGGATAATTTCCTAGAAGCTCATGGATCAGCAATCCTGGCAAAGGGAGCAATGAACAATAACAGACCATGCCATGAACAAGGTGGAAGGTGAAGACCAACCTTAGAAACTTGTCCTATGAACCCCACATGTGTAACATGTCATGCACATGCCCATACTTACACATGTGAATGAGCAAACATTTACACACATCATGTACACAATCTACTGACGTCAGCGCCATGTTGCTCAGAAAAACATCCAACCAGACACAGTTTATAGTAGGAAGAGGTTTATGTCAGCCTTACAGCATTCAGGGGAAGTTTCATCAATGGTAGAAGAAGCTGGCTCACTCCATTATACATCAGACTAATATAGAGAGAAAAACCAACACCAGCAAATATGAACTCCCCGAGCTCAACTTGCTCTCTACACTGAGTAGGGCTGGACTCAGATTCATCCCCAGTGACAACCCCTCCCCCTATAACAGGGATCTGCCTGCTAGTTGCTTATGTTGCAAGCTCAAGTTTAATAAAACACCTAAGTCTATGGGGCCATACATTTAAACTATTACATTCAAATCACTACACTCCCACCCACTTCAAAAATAAATCAATAAATTAATAAAATGTTAATAAAAGACTAGTGCCATGCCATCAAGTGTCTTCAGAAATCTCTCTTTCTTTGGCATCAAGGTTGTATTCAATAGAAAGCTGGAAATATGGTCAATGAAGGAAAATCAAGTATACACATCCATTTTATAGCCCATGGTTAGAAAAATCAGAACAGGAACTCTTGACTAACCTCACAATGCACGACCCACATTCCCCATTGATGAGGGTCCCTTTGAAAGTGGGAGGACAGGGAGGAGAACAATGGAACCAATACTACGAATGTAAAATCAGAATAATATAAATTTAAAAAAAGGAAAAATAAATAAATAAATAAACGACTATAAAAAAAAAAGAAAGAAAACTCAGAACAGATGAACACAAATAAATATACTTAACCCTTAGATATGGCCTTCCATAGGATGGATGGACCACTTCAGCAGCAGACAAAAGGTAGATTGCAGCCATCCTTCATTTCTCCACCTGGGCTCCAGGCTTGAGCTATATTGAGCCACTGGAGGGCCAAACCAAGTTAAAGTAACTTGATCTTGAAAGACTGTACCTGACCTTTGGTGCATTCTATGTGTGGAGATGCCCCCTGAAGGCTAACACTGAAGGGAAGAAAGAAGATTCAAGTCTTGCAGACAGTGGAACATTTAAAAGCAAGAGTTGCCTCCCAAGATAACATTGCAATTTGTAATGTTCGAAATGACTGACAAGATAGATATCTTAATAGCAACTCTAGAATCTCTGTAATTTTCTATGAATTGTGAGGATACCCTGTAGGCACAAGGAAACCTTGACCTTGTGTGAGTCAGGATGGACACACATCTTCCAATCTATCTCCAACTGTACCACTTCATAGGCAATGAAACCTTTTAAATCATTTTAGAAAATTTTATTTCTAAGAGTTTCAGTCTACCTCATATGACTCACTGTTAATTTTTCTACCACTTGAAAATTACACAGATGCACATATAAGTTTTCAAATGCCAGAGACATTTAGACATTTATTTTTGATAGCTGATAGATAATATTTTCAATAGTTTTAAACCTATCCTTCCTCCTCTTAGTCTCTCTCTTCTAGTAAATTTGGACACCTTTAATTTATTTTGATGCTTACATGTCTTGGAATCTGACTGGATTCTTGCACTTTGAATATGCTACATGGCTAATAACAATAATTACCTGTGTATGGCTTAGAAACAGTGGTAGAATTTTTTACCTCAGCTTCAGATACAGGCTGGCACTAGCAGTGTCATGTACCAGGTACTGCGGGCTAGGACAAGTCAGACAGGCTAATTTCTCTCTGCATCAGCGGCAGGAGATGGTAGAAGGTGCAGGACGAGAAGCCCAGAGGTGACCAGCCAGAAGAAGGTCAGAGAATGTTCAGGGATGACAGTCTCACCTCACTGTCACTGATCTAGTGTGGCGTAGGGTCACTGAGGCTAACGAAGCTCTCTGGGAAATTGTAAAACCACAAGCAGAGTGTATAGAGGAAATATTCAACCGCATGTTCACTGATCTAGTGTGGCATATGCTCAGTGAGGCTGGTGAAGCTCTCTGGGAAATTCTAAAGCCACAAGCAGAGTGTATAGGGGCAATAATCAACCACATGGTCCAGGTGAGCTTCTATCATCACCCAGTCTCAAGAACATCAAATGGAAGAAAAGATATGCCCAGGCCACATGTAAAAGGCTCTTTCTGAACATACAGCCACATGTGAAAGAGAGCTGTGCCCTGCTGATTGTGGCTCCTAGCTCCTCAACATCTCTGCTGCTTTTAAAAAATGTTTTTAATATTTTATATTTATTTATTTATAAATTTGAGAAAGAGAGAGAAAAGGTAGAGAGAGAGGGAGGGAGAGAGGGAAGGAGAGAGAGAGAGAGAGAGGGAAGGAGAGAGAGAGAGAGAGAGCGAGAGAGAGAGAGAGAGAAGGAGCACTCCAGGCACTCTAGCATATCTGGCTTACATGGGTCCTGGGGAATCAAACTTGCATTTTTAGGCTTTGCAGGCAACGGCCTTAACTGCTAAGCCATCTCTCCAGCCTACCCCCCTGCTGCTTGGTAATACTTGCTCCTCATACTTCCTCAGGATCAAATTTCTTATTTATTTATTTATTTATTTATTTATTTTTATTTTTTGAAGTAAGGTCTCCCTCTAGTCCCTCTAGCTGACCTAGAAGATTTAACCTCAGGCTGGCCTCGAACTCACAGCAATCCTTCTACCTCTGACTCCCAAGTGCTGGGATTAAAAATGTATGACACCATTCCTGGGGGTGGGGCAGGGAGAAAGAGAGAGAGAATGGGCACACCAGGACCTCTAGTCATGGCAAAAAAAAAAAAAAAAAAAAAAAAAAAAAAAAAAAAAAAAAAAAAACCTCCAGACACAAGCCAGATGCGGTGGCGCATGACTTTAATTCCAGCACTCTGTAGGATCACCATGAGTTTGAGGCCACCCTGAACTGAATTCCAGGTCAGCCTGGACTAGAGTGAGACCCTACCTTGAAAAAACAAGACAAAGCAAAACAAACAAAAAACAAAAAACCCTCCAGACACACGTGCTACTTTGTGCATCTGGCTTTACATGGGTACTAGGGAATTGAATTTTGGTTGTTAGGCTTATGGACAAGTGCCTCAACTGCTGAGCCATCCCTCCAGAATATGTTTACTTATTTTTTAATTGAGAACCTTATTTATAAATAGTTTGCATGTTGGCAATATTCCCATTGATTTATACTCTTATATCCCCTCTCCCCACACTAATTCCAATGAAGACCCTCCTTGCTGGGATTACTGGTATTCACCAGGGCGTCAACTTATAACATGCTCTCTAAGGCTCAGGGAACATTGTGGAAGATAGGGCAGAAAGAATGTAATAGCCACAGTTTTGGAAAGATGTATTCTTAGGTATTGTTTACCCCAGAGACCGACTAGTACATTCATAACCCAAGAATCCATCTTCTATAAAAGCAAAAACTTTTCCATTTTATCTCCAGAGTTTAAAAAGTTGAGCAGCAACAAAAAGTCACTGAATGAGTATGCATTGAATAAATGGGTATATTCTAATTCATTATTTTTTATTTTTGAGAGAGAGAAAGACAGAGAGAGGGAGAAAGAGGTAGAGAGAGAGAGAGAGAGAGAGAGAGAGCACTTTCAGCCACTGTGAACAAACTCCAGATGCATGTGCCCTCTTGTGTGTATGTGAGACATTGCACACTTGCGTCACTTTTGCATCTGGCTATATGTGGCACCTGGAAGTTCGAACAAGTATTCTTAGGCTTCGCAGGCAAGCACCTTAACCGCTAAACCATCTCTCCAGCTTTTTTAAATTCTATTTTTAAAATTCAATAGCACGTGGTAAAAAATGCTATGCCAGATTTCGCAACCAAAGCACTTAACTTTAGTATTGTATGTGGCCCAAGCTAGGTGATCATAGCCTGCTGGTTACACAGATGGTCCTAGGTGGCTGACCTTCCCACTCTTATTCTTCATTTGTGGATTGCTGTAAAGAATGGAAGGAAGGCTCTGGAAGCACTTTCCCACTTTTAGACCCATGAGTGCTACCATCTGAATAATGCTTAGACTTGTCCCAAGAGAATCTGAACCAACTGGGAAGGCCAGTTTAGAGCTCATTGAGTGCAAGCAATTACAAGAAGTTAATCACATCATTCATGGGGTAACACATCTGAAGGGGGAAGAAGTTGCCCATGGTGTAGTATCTTTCAAGGAGTCATGATGGCAAACACAATGACTGTCTACCAGGCATCTGGGGTTATGGAACTGGGTAAGATAACAAGATATGTGTTTCAGGACCATCGCTGATCAGGGTCCTCAGAGCCTCGTGCTTCCAGGAATATTGTGTTATTTTGGTGCAAAGGGTCTGCATAGGTGTGCCTTTGGTGAGTTTCTCCTTAACCATTAAAAAGACGTATTATGTGAACAGCTTGCATCCCTCTCAGTGCTTTCTCATCCATCATGCTTAAGCCATCAAAGGAGTTTCAGAGAGTAACTAAATGCACCTTTGTATCTTAAATAAAAAAAAAAAAATAGTGCTGGAGAGATGGCTTAGTGATTAAGGTGCTTGCCTGCAAAACCAAAGAACCCAAGTTCCAGGACCCATGTAAGCCAGATATACAAGGTGGTGCATGAATCTGGAGTTCATTTGCAGCAGCTGGAGGTCCTGCACATTCTAGTTCTCTCTCTCCCTCTCTCTCCCTCTCTCGAATAAAAATAAATAATAAAATGTTTAAAGAAACAGAGTCAATGCATATTAGCCAAACGGTAAGGTAGATGTTCAAGGATGACTATGCAAGGAAGGAAATGACAGTGCCGGGGAGCATCACTGACCCATGAATGGAGACATCCTTGAGCAGAGGGTGCCCAGGTGCTCTCAGGGAGAAGGATGATTTGCAAATAAGTAAATTCTACTTTGCACTTTTCAATGTTGTTTTTTGAAAATTTTATTTATTTATGAGACAGAAAGAAAGAAGAAGAAACATAGATGATAGGGGAGAGAGAGAGAATGGGAATGCCATGGCCTCTAGCCACTGTGAACAAACTCCAGTCATATGTGCCACCCTGTGCATCTGGTTTACATGAGTTCTGGGGAACTGAACCTGAGTCCTTAGACTTCATAGTCAAGTGCCTTAACTGTTAAGCCAACTGTCCAGCCCTCTACTTTGTCTTGTAAAATTATGGATGCACTGCCTTGGGTAGTGGCCAGTTAAGAAACTAAAGACTGAAAGAAGAAAGTGCTCATGCACCAAAAATGGTGAATGCACTCAATGTGTTTCAACCAAAATGCAAACTCATTTCCTAATATTTAAGGTTGAGATATGTATATATGTGCAGGGTTGCATTGCATCTATGCATATGTATATCCATGTGCTCTGAGTATCTTTCTTCTTCAATTCATGAACATTAGGACTAATTTACAGAAGCTTCAAAAGCTGAAATCCTCACTGAGGAATGTGGAACAGATGGTGAGCAGAGCCCTTCTAGGCACCCTGGCCTAGGTCAACCTGAATGGAGAACGCCTCAGTAAGACAGTTGAAATTATCTGTTTATACTAAATAGAAACAAATAGAGCATCAATGATCTTCTTCCTTGGAAAAGTTTCTATTTATAGATTTTAAATATCTCATGACCTTGACTTTGAATAATATTCAAAATTAAACTAACAAATGTCATGCACTCCAAGGCTCAGGGAACACTGCTAAAGAGGAAGTCAGCAGAGTGGGTGGGGAGGAGGACTTTGGGAAACTACCCTCTGACTTCATAGCAGCTGTTGACTGTAGATACCTTCATAACACTGCACAATATTAATTCCATTGGCATTTTGACATGAATGATGGAGAAAAGAAAACCATCACTACTCATGACAAGAAAAGACCTATCCCATGTTTATAACAGATACAGCATTTTTCTGAATATTTATATTTATGGGACCTGCAAGTGCAGAACCCACATGTACAGTAACCTGACACTGTAAGATTCTCAGATACTGACTTGGGAAATGTAAGTAACCATCGCACAGGAGTTGTTTGAGATGGGAGATCTAGTGTGAGTAAAATTTAGGTGTCATCTCAACTAGCTTTATCCACCATATTTATATTATAAATGAGCTGCCCTAAAGCAAAATAAATAAACACATAAATAAAAGTTAAAGACACCTTTGTTAATTATAGAAAGTCTATCTTTGTTTGAGAAGCAGACTCAAGTAGGCCCATCTAGTGCCTCCAACCTGAGGTGACATCATGCATATGACTGATGGACAGGTGATTCTTAATGAATGAACCAACGAAGTTTAATAATGACTTTGGTCTATCAACCCCAAGTCCATGGGGAGAAGCAAATGACAAATACTTGTTCAGAGTCCAGGAGACCCTATTGGGTAGATTTTCACATGCTTCACTTTCCACCAAAATTATTCATAAATAATAAGTTTAGAATTCTACATCATGGTCCATATTGGTGGCCCTGGAGGGTTGATTTATGTGTTCAGAGTGGCAAAGGGACTAACTATAACTTTATCATTTTTAGAAGAATTTTCACAAGGGAGAAACTGGATTCTTAAGGAACTAATAACTAGAGACCGATGTCATTTTGAAAAGCACAGGTGGAGCCTTGCTAGCTCCAGGTGGAGAATCTCCCAGGGAGCACTGGGAACTTGGCATGTGAATTCACCATGGGAAAGAATGTGAAGCTCACTATTTTATTTCCAGTTGACTAAGACCCAGACAATTCTCTGCCAATGAGGTTATGTGACCTCAGCAACTTCTGAGCAAAGCATCCTCTGCCTTCTGGGAGGATGGGAACAGAGTTCTTTTGGAATAGAAAGATGCTTCTTAAAGGTTAAACCTAGCTTAAGGGGTAATTCATTTTGAAATTGTTGTTGTTTTACTGTGCATTTTAAAACTGAAAGCTCGATTCGAACTGTTAGTAATTATAATTTTAAACAAAATAAGTAATGGGCAGATACTGAATGTATTTGAAAAGGAGAGAAAGATTCATAGTGCACAACTTTATAAAACTATTTAATGAGGGCACTGGTCATTAAATCAGAGAGGTGCACAGGTGTGTCTGGTAGTAAACAGCATCCATTAGAAGGAGATCTCTCACTGTGGTTCTGTAGGCAAGAGGAGTTTCCTCAATCTAGAAACCACCTGTGTTAGGATTATGTCAGTCCCAAGTGGCCACAACTGAACAAAAGGTAACAGACACATGGCCCTTCTCTCTCTGTTCCACTTGTGAAATGGACCATGACCACCTCTATTCGCAGATCACCCATGTGGAAGGGTCGGTCAGAACCTTAACTTGCTTAACTTCACATGAACAGACAAGTTACCATGTCTACTGGCAAAAACCAGTATCAAAGAGAATCAGAAGTTGTCTGAGTGCCCTGACTCTCCATATCCAGCCACGCTCAGCTCAGATTAGTCACCACATTCATACTCATATTTGAATGTTATTAAGGTCAACCATTAAAACATATATCCAAACACCTGTGATTCAATAGCATGCAAAAGACCAAGGGAGCATTGTTAAAAACTCATGCATACACTATAGACTAAAGAAATAGTATTGTAGCCTCATAACCAAAGGCTATAGAACAAAAGAGCCAACATATTTACATATCCATCTCTAAATATATTTAGATTTCTTGGGTATTTTTTTGTTGAGTTTTGCAGTGCTGAGGTTGGGAACAAGGGTCTCACACGGCTAGGCAAACACCACTGAGCTACATCCCAGCCCCCAAGTTTATTATCTTATTTTATTTATTTATTTTTGTTTTTTCAAGTTAGGGTCTCACTGTAGCCCAGGCTGACCTGGAATTCACTATGCAGTCTCAAGGTGGCCTCGAAATCATAGTGATCCTCCTACCTCTGCCTCCCAAGTGCTGACATTAAAGGAGTGTGCCATCATTCCCAGCTAAGTTTATAATTTTAAAGAAATAGGAATTATTTAAATGACTATCTGAAGAAATAATTAAGCTTATTAAAAATTTCAGCTTAGTTGAGAATGGTGTCTCACACCTATAGTCACAACAATTGGGATGCTGAGGCAGGAGGATTGCCATAAGGGCAAGGCCATCCTGTGCTACATAGCTCCAGGGCAGCCTGTGCTACAGAGTGACACCTGTGTCAAAAACACAATTTTATTTTTAAAATTGAAGCTTCAAATTTCTAATATTGATACTAATATGATAATGATTTATAGAAATTAATGCTTAAAATATTAGAATACAATAATGAATTTCAGTAAAGATGAATACTTTCCCATTTAAGATAAGATTTCTAAGAAAGAAAAACTAACTCCTGGGAACTGAAAACTATGGTTATGTACAATCAGTTGGGTTCTGGGAAAGTAGTTATTTGTCCACAAAGCAGGGTTATCACACTTCCAATGGGGTGAAATAGAACAAGGTTGGAAGATGAGTATCATAAACTTATGAACTGAGAATCAAACACAGGATGTTTAGGGATGTTTAGAGAGGAAATGTATGATCCACAGGAAGCATTGAAGGGAAAGGATGAAGACCACTCACATCCCTGGCCAGAGTTCCCATGAACAAAGGACCACACTTCTGTGGGTCTACCTACAGGTAAACGGAGCAACATCATAGAACAAATCAGTGAGTCTGAGATGATGCTCACCATGCACATGGGATTCTAGAATGCATCTGAGGTGGCCTATGCCTGAAGAAGGGTTAGAAAAGCAGGCAAAGCAGATGATGAATTAGAACACAGCAAAGCAGAGCCTGATGTGTGTTTTGATCAAGGATACAGAGAAGTAGGAAAGAGAACTATACCAATCCAGTGGGACTTATGACCAAGGAGGGATTCTTAGGAATGAAGGTATGAGGGGTGGTCATCTGTGTCCCTCTGTGCAGACTGGCTCAGTCCTTTCTCTTGCTTACTCAGCACATGGCATCAGCATGCCACCTTGTGTTTTTACATAAGCCATTGCCTTTCTACTGACCTAAACATGCGTAATTCCCTTCGTCCTACAATATTCTCCTTTCTTCTCATGTCTCTTGCTAAATATTACCCATTGCTTCAAAGTCCTCGTAGAATCTTGTAACAATGTTCCAAACTTCTCTCATTCCTCTCTTACCTCACATTCAGTTCAATCCAGTGTGCCCTGGACCCTGTTAGCAGGGGCACTACTGAACAAGAAGTACTGACCAACCCCTGTCTTCTTGTTTTCTGAAGGACAATCCAGCCTTCTCTCTGTTGGCTCTTCTGTCTTTGGTGTGATCACTTGCCCTTGTGTGTTTCTCTTCCCTACACAGTTCTTACATTATAAGATGTGCTATAATGTATGCCAATGAATTACTGAGTCCTGTCTTCTCCCACTGAAATGTAATCTCTGTGAGGCCAAGGTCTTGGATTTGTCCAATGAAAATATCTCAAACTTTGATATTCGTGACTAGTAAATTGTGGATTTGATATTACTATCTAGTAAAATGTGTTCATAGAAGGGAGAAAAGAAGTTAAAGAAAAGTGAAGGCACTTATCAAAGTAGAAGCTACTTTGGGCAATCACAAGCCAAATTCCAGGACACAACAGTTGTCCCTAGGCTCAGTGGGGTGAAGGTTTATAGCCTGTTGAGCCTCGGAAGGCATGGTCAGTGTCTCTCCAGAGATTGGGCATTGCAGCTGCCTATGCATGCATCTGATTTCATCACTAGGGAAAAGCTAATGGTGGTGACAGGCTGTTAACATGTGAACAGCAGTTGACAGATTGTTTTTGGCAGAATAATGAATTGTTCTTGGGCCTACAACCATCTGGGTTGACCAGTTTCTTTCATGGAGCAAATCATTTTGTTGTAGTAGGAAAAAGAATAAATTGAATTTGTTAACTGATTTCTTACTCACTTACTTTCAGAGAAAATCTTTCTCATTAACATTGTCCTTGGTACTTTCCTGTCAAATGTCAATTGTCTTTGTATGTTACTATGGAACATAACTAAAACCAACAAAATTACCTGCCTTATTAAAGGTGGGGGCAAATTGGAGTGAGCCCTCATACCCTGGGCATGCTCACAACAGATCAAATACTTCTAACAACCCAATAGCAATATATTAAACTCTAAAATGTTCAGGCAATCATCCTCACAAAATTAAATTTTAGTAGATGTACTACCTCTTTGAAATAACTGCTGCACTTGAGTACTTTAATTCTTCTCATATTTGTAGATACTCAATTAAATTCTCTTATTTGTTGTGGTTTAAATACCAATATTAAAGAACACCCAAATAACATATTTTCACAATTACTTGGCATATTTGATAATTGTATAATTTTTTTGGACACAAATCAGATGAGCATGGTGCTTAGCCCCATCATTTCTTGCATGAATATCTCCCATCTTTGCATGTTCATGCCCGAGGAGGCTTGGGGGAAAGTTTAGGTTTTATCATATAGACTCTAAACAATAGAGGGGAATGGAGGAGGAATATAAAGTGAAGAGCAGTGGCCTGAGGCAGTGTGGAAGGGGTTACAGAGCAAGAGAAATGATTTGGAGAGGAAAAATAATGAACAAAAAATAGTGACCAGATGCAAATGGAAATTCATACCACCCTGCTGATGATAATGTCTTCTAAATAATGGTGCCAAGGAATTGCTTAATGTATTCTGATCCATTTTAAGATGAGAAATTATATAGCTATTGTGATTTATTCACAAATCATTCATTGAAAGATGTTAAGAATGTGCTATTCAAGTACAGAAAACATTCACATAAGTCACTCCTGAACGTGGCTTTGTGCATTTATTACAGGCAGCGAACATACAATCAGAATGAGCAGGGACTACTCCAGGGTACCAAGAGTGTTCGTCTCTTACAGTGAGACATGCTTAAAAATGATCTGATATTCTTTCTTTCTTTCTTTCTTTCTTTCTTTCTTTCTTTCTTTCTTTCTTTCTTTTTTTCCTCCCTTCCTTCCTTCCTTCCTTCATTTCTTCCTTCCGTCCTCCTTCCCTCACTCCCTTTCCTCTTTCTTCTCCTCTGATAAGGTGTCTAGGCCCTGGCTGACCTCCAACTTCCTATGTGGCTGAGGATGACCCTGAATTTCTGATCCTCCGGCTTTGAGAGTGCTAGGATTACAGGTGTGTACCTCAACTTGTGGTTTATGTGGTTCTGGGCATCAGTCCCAGAGCCTCACATGTGCAAGGTGAATGCTGTACCAACTGAGCTACATTCTCAGCTCTATATTCACTAATGAACATTAATTGCTTTTTGTAAGAGATAAACATATAGTGGATTAGATGTTATAATGAATAACATAAAAGAGGAAATACCATCATTTGTCTTATAACAGGAACTTTGAAGAAGTTTAAAATGAAAAAAATAATTATTATAAAACATAAAAATTATCATTAAAACTGTTTTACATTCGTTTCAAAATTATTCTAATAAATATTAGTTTCTATAAAGTATTTAAAAAATTCTTGTTGATAAGTTTTTTTGTCTTTAATTAAATTTATTTTATTTTATTTATTTGAGAGAGTAAAAGAGAGGCACATAGAAAAAGGGAGCAAAAAAGAGATAGAGAATGGGTGCTCCAGAGCCTCCAGCCACTGCAAACAAACTCCACATGCATGCAACACCTTTTGCACCTGGCTTATGTGGGTACTGGGAAATAGATACAGGGTACTTTGGCTTTGCAGCAAGCACCTTTACCACTAAGCTATCTCTCCAGCCCTGTCTTTAATTTTTGAGAAGAAAATACACTCCTTCCAACTCTTAACATTGTACTCCAAGAAACTTAACAATGGGGAAAAAAATAAAAAGCCAAAGGCATACCATATAAAGAATAAAAATAGTAAGCTATAGAAATTCTGTTTTCACAGAGATATGCACTAGTTCTGAAGATTGTGGCTCACATGTGGAGAGACTTGTTTCTCATTGCCTTTTCCCCTGCAGACAGTAATGAGCTTAAGGGGATCCTGATCAATCACATGCTCCCTGGAATGATGCCAGGAGACTTAGCATGCAAACCCTTAGGGTAGTTACTGCTTAACACAGATTTCCTTTTCCTCATTCTGCTAATCATCACTGTTATCTACCACTTAAGAAAGTAACTATTTCCTTCTGACAGAATTTCATTTTGGTAGATAATGCCAGATTAGATTCTGCAGTCTTCTGATTTTCTGAATAAGCCAGCCTTTATGCATAACTTTTATTTGGGGGTCATTGTGTAGACTGCATTGGCGCACAGTTCATCTATATTCATTTTGGCACTTTGAGGATGCTATCTTGTTCCTTGTTTTTTTCCTTTTAAAAATATTTTATTTACTTATTTATTTTAGAGAAAGAGAAAATGGCAGAGAGAGAATAGGCACAGCAAGGCCTCTAGTCACTGTAAATGAACTCCAGGCACACATGCCTCCTTGTGCATCTGGCTTACATTGGAACCGGGGAATCAAACCTGGGTCCTTAGCCTTCACAGGCAAATGGCTTAACCACTAAGCAATCTCTTAAGCCCCTTGATCTCTTTTTGATTCACACTACCAACTCTATTCATGTTAGCTAAACACTGAAGCTTGCAAGTTTCTTCTCTCAATGGAATTTCACAGGACCAGCATGCATTCATATAAACAATGTTGTCTCTACTATATGGACACATGTGGCTCAACTTTTAGATCTGTCCTAACCTGTTTCTCACATATAACTCTGAGAACTCAAGGAGAGTCAAATGAAGCTCACCACCATAAAGTTAAAGATTTCCCAAGATATACTACATTGCTGTGATTAAGTTGATTGTATTCCAATCTACAATATATCACAGACTCATTTTTGTGGTGTCCTTCCCTGTGAAAGGAGTAAATATTTGTAAACCTATACACTAAGTGGTGACTGTAAAAGCAACAAAACCTGGGTTCAAAAGCTATGCCTCATCCAGGCAGGAGAGATGGCTTATCAGTCAAAGTTCTTGCCTGTGAAGCCTAACAACTCATGTTCAAATATTCAGGTCCCATGTAGCCAGACACACAGTGACACAAGTGTGCAATGTTGTATAGCACCACAGGGGATACACATGCCTAGAGTTCATTCACAGCAGGCTAAAGGTCCTGGTGTGCCCAATCTCTCTCTCTTTCTCTCTCTCAAAAAAAAAAAAATACATGATAAATAAATAAATAATAAAAACTAATGTGCCAAATCCTAGAAAAATGTGTACAAGGCAATATTTGGCCAGTCTTATGTTCTTTCTCTGCACCCAGACTAAGCTGATATATTTGCCATACCAATTAGGCTGTGATAGAGGGCATGAGGACAGAGCCCCTGCCAAAATTCATGAACATGCCTGGAAATATACACCTGTGAGCTACAATAGAGGGAAGACCATTTGCTATTGCAGCATACCCACTCTGTGCCAGCAGGTGCAAAGATCGCATTGCCATGGTAGCAGTCTACCTCCATTGATATCTTGAAATTAGAGTATCTAAATCTGTTTAAAATATTGCATGCTGCGACCCTGATTTTTTAAATATCTTTATTTACTTAATTGCAAGCTGAGAGACATAGTGAGAAGAAAGACAGAGAGAGAAAATGGGCATGCCTGGGCCTCCGGCCACTACAAGTTAACTCCAGATGCATGGCTGTACTGGGGAATTGAAGCTGGGTCATTAGTCTTTGCAGGCAAGCTCCTTACTTTACTTGGTGATCCTTGATGCTCTTCAGCATGAAGTGGAGATAAGAGGTTATCTTTAGATAATAATTCCAACCATTTGTACACATCAAAAACATAGTTGATGCAGAACTCAAGTCCAGAGAGCAAGGTGTTAAATATACATTAGTGAGCTATATTAAATAGCACTGCAAATTAATGCATGTTTCCTATGTCCTTTATCTGTGAAGCTAATTTTTCTATGTACTTATCATTAAAGTCTCAGATTTCATTTGCAATATCCAAGCTAAAGTAGTTCTTACTTAAATCAGATTTTCAAAACTACTTTATATGTTATAATCTGCATAAATCATATAAATTTAAGGTAATCAAAACATTTCTACTTAGAATTTTATATTATATTATTTCTACTTAGAAGCTTAGAAATAGTGTTTTCCATGGTGAATTCTTTTCCCCTTACAAAACAAGATTTTTCCAGGAGGATCAGGTGACATCATATATCCAACAAAGGGATTGAAAGAGATGATCTGCATGAGTGCAGACAGTAGGGTGGGGAATAGGAGCAACCGTATTGATCCCTTCCATGCAATACCTTCATAATATGGCAGTCTATTCCCTGGAGACCTTGTCTAAGTGAAGCTTTACACAGTCCATGGGATAAAGTGGTTAGGGTTGCTATCTCTATAAACCCATATCTCTGTGTCTAAAATGTGATAGCTTCTCAAAATCGTTGATGAACATGAAAACATGTGCAACTATTCAGCCTCCAAGAGTGCATGATTCACTCAGAACTGCTTGCAATTCTTTCTACTTTTCTTTCAATATTCATCCACAGCATCCTAAACTCATTGTGGGCATTTTGTTTTCTCTCTATATAACATTTTAGGCTTAAGACACTTAATGTAATTATCTATGGCAAAAATGTCATGTTTTAGTTATAGGTGCCCAATACACATATTGTTACTAACCACAGAAATGTCTTAGTTTCGAGGAGGGAAACTTTGTCTCAACTCATGAAGACAGCTATATTTTGGATATTAACTGCCACCGTGAGATGTTAGGGTGGGTCTGGCTACACTGGGTGATCTTAGGATGAAGGCTGGCTGAATCTCATTCAGGGCTGGCTATGCCAGAAGGTTCAATGGTCTGATTGATTAAGGTAGATGTTTCTGTTCATGTTGTTATCAGTGGCCTGGAGATTGTAACTATGTGGACAATTAATCAAGCAACCCTTCCTCTGTCATGTGGCTCCAACATCCTCCCTTAGTCCTGCAGCACTGGAAAGCTTCCCTGGTTTGCATAACTGTACCTACTTGTTACCTCTTTGTGCTCAGAGATTAATGCATCCTGATTCCATGGAGAACCAACCAGGGAAGCTTTATGCTTGGAAACCTCCTGGGCCATGCCCTCCTCATCTCATTCGCTAACCAGTTTTAATCGGTACCATTTCCACAGCAAAGAGTCCAACAGATGTTGAGAATACTATAAATCCTAGGGAATTGTCAACCCAAAGGTGGTGTGTTGGTTAATTTTGATGACCTACTTCAGTGGATTAACTATGGCCTATGGCAGTGAAGCACTCATTTGGATGTATCTATGAGGTTAATTCCAGAGAGGATTAACAGGTGGGAAGGCCTACCCTGAATGTGGGCTACACTACCCCTTAGGCAGGGTTACAGGACTAAATAAAAAGGAACAAGGAAAATGGTCCAGCTGAGCATCAGCATTCATCTCTGTCCACTTTGGACTGAAGATGGATGTGACCAGTTGCTATGCTTTCCCTGCCATGAAGCACTTATACCTGCAAATCCCAAACCAAAGCAAATCCTTCCCCTTAAGCTGATTATTATCAGGAATTTGGTCACAGTCTTGAGAAAAGTAAGTGATTCAAATGGGTTAGGAAAGTCCTAAGCTTTGCATTGGTGTGGGAAATGACTTTCCCCTAAGACTTTATGGTTTGCTAAGCTTCAGTCTAAGTAATGCTTTGAAATGTAACTTTCACACTGATCACATTTGAACCTCCCATTGAGCTCTGCAGTGGAGAGAGGAGGTGGTTGACAGGTGCAGCGATTCACCTCAGATAACCACAGAGAACCGTCACTATCATCATGGGCCCCTACCTAACTCCCTGCTCTTCCCTCTTCCTGGTCATTTAGATGTTATTTATCTATTCTGAGAATCTGATAGCCCAAGGAAATGTCAAGAAACAAACAAATCTTTGAATGAAGGCCCATTAGACAAATTAAAGTAAGCTTTGTCCTATCATATAAAATATTTCTAGTGAAAACTTAGTCAATGGTTATATGTACTTTAAATAATAAAACTGTTTTTGTAGTCAAAATTTTAAGTTTAAGGAATAATAAAATATACTTCAATCATTTCATTCTAGCTGTTTTATACATAAAACACTCTGGTGACCCAAGAGCAAGTGCAGGAAGCACACACGTGTTAGGCCTCTGACTTACCATGCAAATTAGTGTATTCCTTTGCCATCATAACCCTGAAAAGTAATGGTTTTATTAGTGTTTTTACTTCCTCATTTTTTATTGTTGGGGTATGTGTTGTGTCTGCTATGGGATATGTTTGTGGTGTATGCACTATGTGCACTTCCTGTGTGCATTGGTGTAAAGACCAGAAGAGAACACTGGGTATCCTTTTTGCACTTATCTACCTGTGTCTCTGAGTAGGAGTCTCTCAACAAAGACTGCTAGTTTTGCCCACCCCACACCATTCTCAGGTCATCACACCCCAGTGACTTCCTGGTCTTTATGCTCTGTAGGATTGGGGTTACAGACTGTGTAGCCATGCCCAGCTTTTTAAGTGGGTACTGGAGAATTCAATGTGGGAAGTCGTTGGTCCTCTTAAGCTCTAATGCTTACATACATAGCAATCACACTTACCAGCTGACTATTTCCCCACCTCTGCTGCTTTTATTTGTATAAAGGTGAGGGAAGTGAGGACCACTAGACTTTGCACAGTGAACCAACTTCACCATGTCATGCCCAAATTTAAACCCACACTCTTGAGAATGCAGAGAGCAGCCCACCTCTGAATGAAACATCTGCTTTCCTAATTAATTCTCTGTTTCAAAGCTAAGTGTTCCACAAGGCAAATTCCTATCTGGGATGAATTCAAGGTTCATCTTCAGCCAGGTTTGCATTAAAAATTCAGTCTCTTTAGAGCTTTTTTTTTTAATTATTATTATTTTTTAATTTATTTTTGGAGAGAGACACAGAGAAAGACAGACAGAGAGAGAGAGAGGGAGAGGAGGACAGACAGAGATGGGCGTGCCAGCAGTCTTTCAGCTGCTGTGAACGAAATCCAGATGTGTCCGCCCCCTTGTGGTCAAGTGAGGCATTGTGCCCTTGCATCACTTTGAATCTGGCTAAACATGGGACCTGGAGATTGGAATTGGGTTCTTAGGCTTAGCAGGTAGGCGCTTTAATCGCTAAGCCATCTCTCCAGCCCTAGAGCTGTTTTTTAATTATATCTTTGTTTGTTCAAATGAAATGAGGTGATTTTTTTAAGCCCATGCATATACTAAAATACTATATCAAACATTTAAGTTTGCCATGTATAGTCTGGGTTAGGGCTCCTGACGTTTTATAATGCCAACTTCTACAGAATTTTGGAATAAGACCTGGATATCTACATATAACACACACTATTCCTTCCAAGATGGCCCTTTGCTTCTCCACAGTTCCTCACCTCCTTCCTCACAAGAATGACCATTGACCTAATGTTTGACTACCATGCCATGGGGACTCTTCCAGACAGTAACGCATGTGTGTGTGGGAGAAATGTAACAGCTCTCTTGCTCTAAGGGAGTTTTGCACTTGGTCCCATTTACATTCAGACTCTGACCAGATACCACAGGGGAAATATGGGCTGTGCTATCAGACAGTCTTTCTCAACATGAAAATGGCCCTGATGGAAAAATTTCATGTGGAACTGTGAAGAAGAACATAAAATCAATATTATTTAGGAAGCTATTGTAGTAGGCATTGAGAAGAGTTGTGCCTTTGAACCTCGGCATTCCCTTTTAGAGCACTATAGGGATTAATCCTGTTCAGGCTGCTTACAAGTGCCCCCACGAAGTGTTATTTTATACATGAATGTGACCTCATGCTTCCTTTGTGAACTCCATTATCTCAAATATGTTTACAACCCTCCTGTTACTTGGAGGTTCAAGGTGTCATTCTTTGCTCTAGGGATATCTTGGCAGCACCCTTGATGATTAAGTGACCCATCTCCTTCTCTTCCTAAGTGAACTGATAACTAATGTAGCTCACAAAGCCACATGTGTGTTAATACACAGTTGAGTCTAAGCGACCAATAATGAAGATTGTAATGCCAATATGGCTGTGTTTTCAGGGATCTATAATACCTCAGAAGCCATTCTGTGTATTCTGGGATAATATTTATATAATATTTATATAATTTTGTGGGGGACAGAGAGAAAGTGTCATAATTCGATATTGTCTTCTACACAGCTACACTATAGCATATTTTTCTAATTGTTCAAAATCATGACACATCACTGCCTAATGCTCTATGTTATACAGCTGAGGAAAAGTCTAACTCAATATTACATGACATATATTTTAACATAGGGGCCCTCCTCTCATACCTCTCATATATACTGCAAAGTAAATAATGTACACAGGATTTGGTTCAAAAGTCTTCTTCATCTACATGGTAAATTCTATACAAAATTTAATTTCCAACGAGTTTTCTAATTTAAAATTTCTCAAATCTTCATTTCTTTTTGAAAGAGAGACAGGAGAGAGGGAGAGGAAGAAGATAGAGATGGGCGTGCCAGCAGCCTCTCAGCTGCTGAGAACGAAATCCAGATGTGTGTGCCCCCTTGTGATCAAGTGTGGCATTGTGCCCTTGCATCACTTGCATCTGGCTAAACGTGGGACCTGGAGATTGGAATGGCTGGAGATTGGAACCAGTGTTCTTAGGCTTAGGAGGCAGGCATCTTAACTGCTAAGCCATCTCTCTAGCCCCAAATCTTCATTTTTAATGTACATGCTCATGATTTTTTTTTAAAAAAGCAAGAAATCAGCAAAATAGTTTAACTTTGCCCACTTTTTATAGTTTGAAAGATCAGTGGGTGCCTATGAGACTGAGATGTATCATTCAGAACTTCATGGAAAATGATCTGCAGAGGCTCAGGGGACTGGCTTATTTTTCTCTAGCCCTCATTGTAGGATGATGGTAAATTCATCAGGCAGAGAAAAAATAAATCAAACTGGGTAGAAAAATCATAGAATTTCTCAATAAAGGAAACTGTGGTGATAGCTCACATAGTATTTTAAAATTAAACACACAGCATTTTCCCCTAAATTTAGAGTTTTTTTTTAAATTTTGTATTTCATCAGCATTTATAGATCATCTTTGAAATTTCAGGGTGTCTACTGAATGATGAAAATACACAATAATTGGAGAAGTCCTTTTCCACAAAAACTCATAGGTTGCTACTAAAATCATCTATACGAAAACTATAATTCAATGAAGGATCAAATATTAGGTGAGATCTTAATTACATAGATGTGGGGCATGAGAGAGCCCATGTGCAAGTAAATACAGAAGTGTGTAGACAAATTTTTATTGGAAAAAGTCCAAGAGATATAACTAGGAAAAATAATGTAAGAAGTAGGGAGAAAGTACCAAAAAATTATTAAAGAGCAAAGAGATGACAGACATATAAGGCTGATGAATTGACCCTCTGCAGGGAACAGGAAATTTGCCATATCGAGAGGAGTGGAAAGATATAAGAGAGACAGAAGATATAAGAGAGACAGAGACAGGCATATATCCTCCCCTCCACTACCCCACAGGTATGACTGAGGCCTTCAAGATCCCATAGTGAATACCATAATCCAACTGAGCAAGGCCCTGGGGAAATGGGAGCAGAAACAAGGAGATAAAAGATGATAACCTGTATTTTATATATATGGAGAGAGAGAGAGAGAGAGAACACCAAGTGTGGTGGCCCATGCCTTTAATCCCAGCACTCGAGGTAGATGTGGAAGGATCTCCATGAATTCAGGGCCAGCCTGGGACTACAGAGTGAGTTCAAGTCAGCCTGAGGTAGACTGAGACATTACCTCATCATATATATATATATATATATATATATATATATATATATATATATATATATATATATGTGTGTGTGTGTGTGTGTGTGTGTGTGTGTGTGTGTGTTAGATAGATAGATAGATGACAGATAGATAGATGATAGATAGATAGATAGATAGATAGATAGATAGATAGATAGATAGATAGATAGATAGAAAGATAGTACAGAGAAGTGAACCAATGGAGAACTCTTAAGGCTTCAGATGAAAGGGATAAAGAGATGAAGAGCTGACATGCATTAATTGGAATTCTAGGCTTAGGAGGTGCAAGAAGGAGAACCAGAAGGAGCCAAAGAAGCAAATAAAAGAGAAGTAACAAATACAAAACCATGCACCAAATAATGAAGGCTCAGTCAATGACATCAAGTGCATACATGGTGGTGCCCACATATGATTACATGGGAGCCTCTGAAGATTTCCCATTGCTAAATGATATGGTAGTCACTACCAGAGCGCATTGCATTTTCCACATGATTGAGTGATATTAATGTAAAATCTGTAGGACCAGTATTATAATAGTATAACATTTACAATTATTAATAGGGCATACTTGATAACAAGCCACAGCGTAATATTGATTCATTATTTGCCATACTATTTTTGTATCATTATATTAGAATGTACTCCTACTTATTAAAAAATTATAAAGCCATTAAAAAAGAAAGTTACCATATCATACTAACCTCTCTTCCCTTGAGATAAAAGTGTGGTCTTCACTTGTATGGCTTCTCCAAACCTACAAAGCTTTTGGTATATACAAATCACTCCAGGCATTGTTCTAGGACTGCCCTGGCTAGCACTAAATAATCAGTTTGCTTAACATGCTGTTCACTGAGGGCTGGCCAGGGTTTCTCACTCACCAAGTGCATGTTGGACATATCAAAATGATACTTTGGTGACAATTTCTCTCACAGTATTACTGCAAGCTTTTCCCAGTGTTTATTCCACATGGGTTTCTATTTAATAAATGCTGTATTTTATTTATTTTATTGTCACATATTCCCCTCCCACCACAATCCTTTATCTCCTCTGCCATACCCCCTTCCACAGAAACCCTCCTTTTTCCAACTATTCCCTCTAATCAAAAATGAGAGAGCAACACTCATATATGGGCATAAACTTAAATATTTAGAGAGCAATTTGATGGAAAAAAGCATATTCATTGAGACAAACAATAGTAGCAGCTTCCTTTCTATGGGAAACCATCATTTCTAATTTTAATGTGGTTCTACAATTTGGACATCATTTCTAATTATTTATAAACAACTTTTTTTTGGAGAGAGACACAGAGAGAGACAGAGAGAGAGGAAGACAGATAGAGATGGGTGTGCCAGCACTGTCTCAGCTGCTGAGAACGAAATCCAGATGTGTGCGCCCCCTTGTGGTCAAGTGAGGCATTGTGCCCTTGTGTCACTTTGCATCTGGCTAAACGTGGGACCTGGAGATTGGAACCACTGGAGATTGGAACCAGCGTTCTCAGGCTTAGGAGGCAGGTGCCTTAACCCCTAAGCCATCTCTCCAGCCCTAATCAACATATTTTTATGAATACATCCTAAATGGGAACCTTTGAAAAAGCCTGTCTTAGCCATTGGGATTGACACTCTTGTCTTCTTTATAAGAGCAGAATTGAACATGCATTTCCCTCCCTAGTGCTTTGCAGGGATGGTTGTTGAGTAAATGGAGACTGGATTAACCTGCCTGTGTACCATGCATGTGGGCATTAGTGTGTAAATAACAGCATGATTAACCCTGCTTCCATTAAGCTCCAGGCCTTCTCCACATATGATTCATTGCAGCTGCACATGTACAAGGGAAATCCAAGAGAAAGCACAGGTTGATTTCACCACCTTTGGTCTAAAGTCTGTCCTTTCCATGGCACTGGGGTCACTCTACATTTCCTGATGCGTTTCATTTTCCACATGGGGGCAGTTATCTTGTGGGTTCATCTCTCTCCTCCAATTTGCAGCACGGTTATCTGAATGGCCAGAGGGCAATGATACATGGCCAGATCGCAATACGTAATGCTGAAGGATGACAATAAATGCATCCAATATCCAGCATGCACCAAGAGGAAGGCAGTCCTGTTGAATAAAAATATAATTGCCAACAGCATGGGCTTTACAACTATTTAAAATTTCCCTGTGGGGATGCCTGATTTTTTTTTGTTTGTTTTTGTTGTCGTTGTTAACTAGTAATTCAGGTATAATATATGTAAATTGGATTAAGAATGGTAAGAGAAAACAGCCATGTAATCATTATTAACCTAACTCATGAAATCTGTGCCAGCAGGTTGCCGAAGATCTGAAGACATGAGCTTCAGCAACCAGGATCCAGCAGGTAGAACTGATGTGGGTACACCCCCACTGAACATTGGAGAACAACCCTAGAGCTGGAGCTTCTTCACAAAGAAAATGACTATGAGGGATTTCGAGATGTCTTAGCAAGTGCTATTCTATCTCTACCATTTAGGTTTTCATTAATCTCACTCTGAAGAAATTTACCCCTTAAAGAAATGGGTGCTCTCAGGAAATAGACAAACAAAATCTAATGAGGAAGTCAGTCTACATAATGTAAAATTTGTAAGTTATAAAAATAACAAATATGAAATTCCCCTCCATCTCACTGCAGTTGAGTGTACCACACAGGCAAGCTCAAAGGATGTTGCATGAGCCCCTACATGTGCACACATCAAAGCACATGAATACACACACTTACCATACTACATATACTACAAGCACATGTAAAAAATATATATAGCTGCATGAAAAAATGTTCAACAGCACATTAAATAAACTTAACTATGAGAATGCTCCATGAATATATTATTTTTTACAGTTACTCTGCAGTAAAACACATTGTAATATCATGTAGGTTAGAAAGAGATGTTGATTTACATTTCTACAACTTGACTTTTGGCTTATGCTTTTCCTAAAAGTCAAGAAAAATTACCAAAAATATCCATCTTCCAAGGAAAATTAATAGGGTGCTAAATGTACATTCAATTTTATCAGCTGATTTATTCACCTTTATCAGTCTTTCTACACATATATATCCTCAGTTCTTTGAAAGGCTATGTGGTGATTTGTGGCCTGGCTGTGGAATGACCAGTGCTTAGGGATGCCTCCTGTTCCCAGGTACCACAGGGAACTGTGATGAACAACCATAGGCATGTGGTTGCGCATGTTTGGGGTACTTTTGTAGGATATATTCTTATAGTTGTAATTGCTAAATTAATGCCTAAGTAAAGGTGAAATTTTGAGAGGTATGGCCAAATTACTTTCCTTAAAGCTTATACTAATTTCTCTCTAGTAATTTACAATGATCTGTTTCTGGAAATACAATTCAATGTTTTGAAATATTATTGCTTCATTCTTAGTTTTTCTTATCTACATAGATACTAAAGGTGTTAAATATAATTTAACCTGTAATCATTTATAGTTCTACTCTGATAAATGTCTTTGCTTATTTTTAACCATGTTAACATATATTCATTTTAATCACTCAGTTAATGTGGTGCTACTTCACCATTGCAAAACAGAAATAGACACAAAAGAACATTACCAATAGCATATTCCTTCTTGTCCTAAGCAACTCCCACCAACAGTTTGGTGTTCAGTTTTCTACATTGCATGTGCATCACATTACACATATTTATAAAAGCAAAATGTTTCCTTATATTGTAAACATTGATTTCCATTCAACAAGTCTTAAGTTTTCATTTCACCACAATTAAATCTTCATTATTCTTGCACTTCTTCAGAGTACTACAAATATGGACATAGTTAAGCAATTATTCAATAATTTTCATATTAATAGATATGATATATGTCTAATTTTTATTCCAAGAAATAATACTTCCCTGAGAACCTTTCATTTGTCTTGTAATTATTCAGATTATTTTTAGAATGAGAAGGCAACTAAGGGGAGATAATATACTTTATCACTCAGTGGAAATTACCTACCCACTCACAGAACAGTACTCTAACCAGTAGTGTCTGAAAAACACACCTTTTCCTTGGTGTTAAATTTATGACTTTGAAAAATATTGTACCAGGGCTGGAGGGATGGCTTAGCTGTTAAGGCATATGCCTGCAAAGCCAAAGGACCCAGGTTCGATTCCCTAGGACCCACATTAGCCAGATGCACAAGATGGCACATGCATCTGGAGATTTTTTGCAGCAGCTGGAGGCCTTGCACAACCATTCTAACCCCCCCCCGCCTCTTTCTGTCAAATAAATGAATAAATATTTTTTAAATACCTTACAATAACACTAACCAAGGATGTCAAAAGGCTATATAATGAAAACATATTTTTAAAAACTTGAAAGAAATCTTGAAGGACTTGCGAAGATGGAAAGACCTCCCATGTTCCTAGACAGGTAGAATTAATATTGTGAAAATGGTAATTCTACTAAAGCAATATACAGATTTGATGCAATACCAGTAAAAATACCAGTGTCATTCTTCACAGAGATTGAATAAAATGATCTTAAAATGCATATGGACTCATAGCAAGCCTCAGATATCCAAACATATCCTCTGCAAAAACAAAACAAAAAAAAAAAAAAAAAAAAAAAAAAAGGAGGGGGCTGGATAAATAGTTTAGTAGTTAAAGTGTTTGCCTGCCAAAGGATCCTGGTTCGATTGTCCAGGACCTACGTAAGCCAGATGCACTAGGGATACATGCTTCTGGAGTTGTTTTCAGTGGTTAGAGGCCCTGGTCTGCACATTCTCTCTCTGTCTACCTCTCTTCTCTCTCTCTCTCTCTCTCTCTCTCTCTCTCTCTCTCTCTGCTTGCAAATAAAAATAAAATAAAACTTAAGACAAACACCTCCAGAGGTATCACCATACCCGATCTAAAGCTATATTACAAAGCCATAATAACAAAAACAGCATGGTATTGGAATAGAAACAGAAACAAAGACGAATGAAATAGAATTAAATACCAAGACCTTAGTTTAGGTAACTACACCTATTTGATTTTTAACAAAAGTACCGATAATGTAGGCTGGAGAAAAGACACCATCTTCAACAGATGGTATTGGACAAATGGGATGACCATATGTAGAAAAATAAAATTAGACCCACTCATTTCACCATATGTAAAATTCAAGTCCAAATGGATTAAAGACCTCAATATAAAACCTGAAACTTTTCAACTACTAGAAGAAGAAAACAAGAGGCATGCTTCACAATATAGGACTGGGAAAAGACTTCCTGAACAAAGCTCCAGTAGCCAAGGAAATTAAACAAGCACTCAACCAATGGGATTTCATGAAGCTAAAAACTTTTGCACAGACAAACATACCATAAGCTGAGCCAAAACATTACCCACTGAATGGGAGAAAATCTCCACAAGATATACCACTGACAGAAGCCTAATATCTAGAATCTACAAAGAACTCAAAAAGCTAAACAATAAAAAATCAAACAACCCACCCGAAAAAGTAGAGCAGAGAAATAAATAGGGAGTTCTCAGAAAAAGAATTACAAATGTCTAATACACACTTAAGAAAATGCTGAACATCCCTAACCATTAGGAAAATGCAAATTAAAACAACTATGAGATGATACCTTCCCTCAGGAAGGACATCAACCATTAGAAAAACCAAATGAAACCAAATGTTGGCAAGGGTTATGGAGAAATAGAAACCCTCATTCACTGTTGGTGGGAATGTAAGCTTGTACACCCACTATGGAAATCAACATGGAGACTCCTGAAAAGAGTGAATATAGTGTTACCAACAGACCCTGTATTCCAATACTTGGCATTTACCCTAAAAGCCCCACACTTCAGTTCAGGGATATTTGTTCAACCATATTTATAGCTGCTCAATTCATAATAGCTAAGAACTAGAATCTACCCAGGTGCCCATCATTGGATGAATTGATAACCAAGATGTGGTATATCTACATGATGGAATTCTACTCAGCAGTTAAAAAAAATGGCATAATGAAATTTATAGAAAAATGGTTGAACTTGGAATAGATCATACCAAGTAAACTCACACAATCACAGAAAGATAATCATCACATGGTCTCACTCATCTATGGTTCTTAACCTGGGTCAGCCCGAGTTGCTGACATACCTGAATGGCATCTGAAAGCTTTGACAATAGGGACGGTAGCACTTTGACAATAGGGAAGAGTGGGGGGAGGGGCACAAAACTGAGCCCAAATTGAACTGGTACCATAGAATCCTATATTCTGTTAGTTAGACTGAAAGGTTGAAACCTCAACAGGACTTTAGGGGGAGTACCTAAATCGATGGACCCTGGAGAGGGTGAGATGAAGCCTAACCTTAAATTTCTGCTCTTTCTCTCTTTTTTTTCTTTCTTTTTCTTTTTTCTTTTCCCTTGGTGTTGGCCTATAATTCCGTATACCAGCCTGTGGTTAACGTCCACAATAAGCTGTTGATTGGAGAGACCTACAAGGTCTCCCAAAGAAGACAGACATCTGTCAGAGCACTTGATTACCCACCACAGGTCAATGGTAAGACCTTACTGAAGACACCATACACTGTCAGCATGGACCATGAAGAGACCTGGTTGGAATCCAGAAGAGAGCCAGTCCCCAGACAGTTAGCTTATCTAGTGCTGGAAGGTGCTACATGAGCTATCATGGGAAAGTAGACAACATCTGTCCAAGCAACTCGAAGTCTAAGCTAGACAGAAGCAAACAACCTGACCTGATAGTTCACACACGTGCAATAGTGGCACACAGCCATGGTGGGTAACCAATTGCTCTTGGATTGGCTAACAGATCTGCTCAGTGGAAAGGAAACCATATCTGGAACTGGGAAACAAGTCAGAATCATATCCAGAAATGATTTTGCTTTCCAATGTCAAGCTCCCACTAATCTTGGGCTACAAGGGGGTCCTCACCCTTTATATTCTCTCTAAATTAATAATGGTTATCCCATTTAACCAGTGCTGACTTCACGTTCTGTTGGAGATTCTGTTTCTCTTTCTCTGATGGGACTGGGACCTGAGGAGATAAATGATCCAGCACACTTCATCCCAGGCCGAGCTGAAACCACAGAGGAATCAGGGAAATAAACAAGAATGCTGCTTTCTTGGTAAACCTGACATCAGCACAAGGGTGAGGGAGATAGACACTGAGGACACTCAACACCTACCAAAGCAGAGATCCAGAGGCTTCTAAGAGCTCATCACTGAAGTAGACTTAAAATGCACCCAACATGGCTCAGGGACTTTTGCAAAAGAAGGGGCAGAGCCACAAGTTGAGACATTATGCACAGAGACATTGTCTCTCCCCCATAACTGTCTGTTGCCCCCACAATGCATGGCCCACAATCCCCATGGGTTTGATCTGCATACCCAACAATGAGGGTCTCTTTGGAAAAGTGGCAGGAATGAGGGAAACAATGGTACCAACATGTGTTGTTTACATACTAAGTATGTCCATACTGAATAAGATATATTTTTTCAAAAAAGAAAAAAATTAATATATTTTCTGAGTCCAAGTTCAGGTTATTAATGATGCATTTTTGACTTTATTTTGTGCTTATTAGTCTTTGTTCTCCATTCAGTTTAGAGTGACGTTATCTTTATGTAAACTTTCATGTAACTGCTCTTGAAATTTACATTTTTATTATTTAAAACTATGGTACATTTTTAATACTTAAAACTATAGTGCAACAGTAGATGGTCCTCAGTATAAGATTTGTCTATGTATGGTATGAAGCTTACATGATGAGTCATCAATTGACATGGAAGCATGGATTATCTTCTCACAGAAGACAATGGGTCTCTGTATTTAAAGACAATGAAATGAGGTGCATTTTACCTAATCTTGTGGAAAACACAGCCCAAACTCTGGCCTCTCCTATGTCTGTGTTTTTGTTCCAAGCTGTTCACTGTGCATTGTGGCAGGCAGACACGAGTATGCTTCATACACAATCTTGGGAGACATCAGAAGCTGTTTCAGAACAAAACCTGTTCACCTCTTCTCTCCCCATCTTACTTGTTACATTCCTCATTTCATACTGCCCCAGTCCACAGAGAAACTCAGCAAAAACGATTTGTGTACATCTGAGGTAGCATACTTGTCCTGCATCTCAAAAAAGCACAGCTGTGAGATGAACATGTGGTGCCTTAGGTTGCTCCAACTGCTCTTGTGTTCATTTTTATTTCTGCAGTTCTGTGACACCCCCTGGCAGAATGTCAACAGAAATGTTGGCTCAATGCACTTGCCTCAGCTGCTTCCATACTGTTCTTCACAATCTCTCACACTGCCTGGTTGACAGAATATTCCAAGGCCACATTACAAATGAGAAGTTCTGAAAAAGGTAGGTACAATTTGTTCCAGGTGACAATGTGTGATATCTGTCAGGTCATTTGGAGGTTGGCTTCTAAGGACCCAGAGTATTTATTTATTTATTTATTTATTTATTTATTTATTTATTTATTTATGTATTTCAGAATGTTCTGTGGCTCTGATGGAAAATCAATCATTGCACAGTTCACTGTCCTCAATTTATACATGTGCTCTTCATTCAGAGTTATGCTTATATGCACATGGCTTTAGCCCTTCATTCACTCATCTCCTCTTGCATCTACATAGCTTCTGTTTTCACATTAGAGATTCATAGAAAATCAAGACAGCATGAATAATGGCAGGAGTAGTGTGAGTAGAGACTTGAGTAAAGACACAGTGTGAACACTGCTTGCTGACCTAGGGACCTCAGGCCATTAGGGCTGGAACCTGGTAGAAGCTTTGAAATCAGTATTAGGAAGGCAGATGACATTAATTCACACCATACCTGCTGAAGATGGAGTGGTTATTGAACTTGAACATGAATGGACCTGACTTTGGATTCTACAAGGAAAAATGTGAGGTCTCCCTGGAGCATGCTGCAGTGTTGAGTGTCCAGGAATGGGATGGGGCTGTATGCAGTAAGTCTTCCAGGACTGGCATGCCAGAGCTCTGGAGTCTCTTCCCCATGTTGTCAGCTCCCTTGGAGTACTGCTGCCTTTCACGGTCTTGCCATCTCTGCCCTGTGACATTGGCCTCCTTTCCTTTCTATGAGCGCAGTGTCTGGAGATCCATAACAGGCCCAGAGTTCTGTACTTTTGGCAAAGTGGTGGCTGCATTTTACTGTGAGTAGGCCCCAGGGATAAGTGGTCAACCCCGTATGTTGAGACAATAGACTGTATTCATCTTATTCCAAGTGGGGCTCAGAGACAGCATCTTCATGGTGAACTTGCTGAGAATATACCTTCCACACCTTCTACTGAAAATTAAGACTTTATCCCTGGACCACACTGGGTGTTCAAAAGCCACAGAGCTCATACTTCCTTCCCTGCCCTCTGAAGATATTTAAATTAAGTCTCACTCAGTCACTTGCTCTCACTGAAGACACAGGAATTGCCCCTGATGCAAGAAATTGTGACTCCATCTAAAAGGTCTTACTGGAGACAGACATTACCCAGTAGTTGGATTTCCACAGGTGCTATTTGTTTCGTAGCTTTGCTCAGAAGAAGTAGGCTTACAAACAAAATTGTTGGTTCTCATCAGGGATGGTTTAAACCCCAAAGTTACTCCCACAGCATCTGTTACCCACAGACCCAGTGTGCCAGGCATTGGCAGGAGAGGCAAGAACATAATGGTCTTGTGGTTGTAAGCATCGCAATGTGGTGGGACATACAGACAGCAAAGAAATAAAGAAGGGACATTCAACTGTTAATTGAAGAAGTATTAATAGTGGTGTGCCAATATGGGTTAAAACAGCATGTGGGGCAGACTACATGGGGGACATTTAAACCAATCAATTTTTAAATCACATCTGTCATAGTCATAAAGGAGTCCCAGAGATGAGAGTCAACATTTATCCTCCAGTGCGTGTCAGCCTGGCTGTTGGAAGAGCAGGACCAGCAGAGGAAAAGATCATAAGGACCAACTCCAAGAGGGATAAAAAATCAGCAAGGAGACACGGAAGTGGGAAATCCTGGGAATGTGTTACTTACATGGTGGAGGTGTGGAAAGAGAAGCCAGGAGTCAACCAAATGGACCAGACCATTTGGACTAAGATGGCAGCCACAGAACAGGGAAAAGGGAATTTTTATGCAACCCTGAGGACTTTGAGCTCCAAGCACTTACTGCTCTACTAAGTAAAAAGGATAACACAGTAATGACAAGGAGTGATGCTTTGGAAATTTCAGCACAAAGAAAAGGTGTATAAAGTTAGTAGAGTACATGAGTTCACCCAGAAATTAGTGAGGTTAGTAAGCAGACACGGTAGAAAAGCCAGAACTCAGTACTCAGATTTACTGGGACTATGAAGGAGAGCTGAGTGAACAATGTGTAACAAAGTCCAAACAGATTTATTTTTTAAACATAGTATTTTATAGAAGGGATTTGTCTAATTCTGAGGGAAGAAAAACATGAGAATGCAGCCCCAGTTTAGGATTTAGGTATATGCAGATTTATATTGTTTGGAAAAAAATGCATGGGTTGGAAAAACCATCACATTTAAAATTAGTGGTGATATTCAGAGGTGAAATGTTTGTGAGGTAAACATGGTAGAAGGAGAGCATGAA
The DNA here is from genome assembly GCA_036365145.1 of Orientallactaga sibirica. Classification (NCBI taxonomy): domain Eukaryota; kingdom Metazoa; phylum Chordata; class Mammalia; order Rodentia; family Dipodidae; genus Orientallactaga; species Orientallactaga sibirica. The sequence goes on from JAEOAD010000039.1 coordinate 17,326,133, forward strand.
GTTGGAGTCCCCAGCTTGGTACTAGTGCTTTTTAAAAGGAGGCTAAAGACCTAAGCCTGTGTGATTCACTGTGTGATGCCTACCTGCTTAAGATCCAGATAGAAGCCCCTCGAAAAAAGAAAAGCAAATGGTAATGTCATGTTCTTGGATGCTATAGCCTCCAGAACATTCTTATGACTCAAATATACTTCTACTCTTTACAAATTATTCAGGATAAGGTACTTTATCACATCAAGTATACACTGTCTAGGGCAATTTCGTGAGAGCAATATCCCTGAGGTCTAGGCACAGAAGGTAAAACATGTGCAGCACACTTTGGGATATTAGCAGATAAAACAGGAGCTTTCTTACTGCATGCATAACTTTTCTTTGTTCATTAAAACAAGAGAAAGGGATATATAAACTAGAAAACATTTAGTGAAGGTGTGAATTGCTTCAAATGCTTCTATAAATACTGAAGTCTAATACTTTCATCTATAGAGACATGTCTTTAAAAGGTTCAAACAGGGATTGCGGAGATGGCTCAGTTGTTAAAGGAACTTGATGGCAAGCTCTCTGACCTGATTTATATTCCTCAGAAGTCGTGTGAAGCAAGACACAAATTGGCACTTGTGCCTGTAATCCCAAAGCGCTGCAGCAATGGGAGGCAGAGCCAAGAGAATCAAGAAGCTTTTAGGCCAGCTAGTCTGGCAAGGGAGTCCTTATCTCAAGAAAAGTAAAAGGAAAGCACAAATACCCCAAGACTGTTCTTAACCTTTCACTTGTGTGCCATGGCACACATATGCATGTGAACACACACACACACACACACACACTCATGTCATACACATATACACACATAATAAAAGAAAAAATAAAAGATCCAGATAATCTTTAACTCAGTGAGTTCCTATCATTCTGGGTCTTTGAGGGAAGGCTGTTTAAATAACAACAAGTTATCCTTGCTGGTTTTGGCCAGTTATTCCATAAATTTGAGGAAAACATGTAATTTAAAATGATTCTTACAACTTCTTTTTCTCAAAGTTTATCATGTTTCCTGGACATGTTGGTAATAAATGTTATAAGTTCACTTCTTCTTCAATATCAGAAATTTTATAAGTTTCTGAGGTAACTTTATTCATAGCTATAGTTAAGCATTGTAAAATGAGGATTAACAATTGCAAACATGTCAGTATCACTTCTTGAATATCTTTTATTTGTTCCTTTTATCTTATGTGATCATAGAGTTCTATGGGCATGAGGATGGCATTTTAGTGATTGTGGAATATGCAGGTGTTTAGTCCTCTTTCTGAATCCCATGTGTCTGGACCATCGGTTTACTCAAATGTGGTTTTTCAAATCTGTAGCTATGACAGATACACTCTGCTTTATTACAGTAAATTTATTCATGACTTGAGGCAGACACAAATGTGTGTTTTAGACACACACACACACACACACACACACACACACGTGTATGAAGCATGCCTATTGTGTATAAGCCACCACTCTGTCAACTGCAAAGTATATAAGGATGCTATAGGAAAATCTAGAAAGCAGTATTAGATATTTTGGAATCGCCTCAGCAATTTCCATGTGCATAAATTATCCATTTCATTGCAGCAAACCCAGTAAATATGGAGGAAATTCATTACTCTTGTTGTTGAGGATGATGTCCCAAGAGTGCAGACAAACCATGACCTAATGACCTTGTGTTAGGCCCATGTTTTAAAGATCCTCAGTGTCACTACAATGGGGACCAAGATTCTAGGATGTGAACTCTTAAGAGAAGAAACATGTCCAAACCAGAGTGATGGGTCAATACAGAGAGACACGTGTGTGTATTTGTGCTTAGGTGTTAACTTCTCCTAGTCCTCATTTTCAGCCCCTCAAAAGCAAATACATCACCATTTGGCTGCATTATCCTGGACACAAAGCCAATACACAGAAGAATCATGCATGGTTTTAAATAGTAGCAACACAAAAGTGGAAAACTAAGGTTTGAAAAGAAACAATCATAATACCAGCAAAACTGTGATTCAAATGCCTATGAAAAGCGGAAGGAATGGCCCATATAATTTAAACACAGAAAGTTTCTAACCATTATGTATTGAAAGTACCTAAAGACATGGAGATACATATCATGTGTGGTGGTTTCAATCAGATTTGCCCTATAAACTCATGTGTTCTGAATTCTTGGTCCCCAGCTGATGGCAATTTGGATGGTGGAGTCTTGCTGGAGGAGAAGTGTTGTTGGGGGCCAGTTCCCTCTTTCTAGAGTTTGTCCCACACTGATATATGACCTCTGTCCATGCCATGCTTTCCCGTGCCATCAGGAAGCTTCACCTTGAGACTGTAAACCAAAAAAACCTGTCCTCCCATCGGCTTCTTTTGGTTGGATGCTCTGTCCCATCCATAACAAGGTAACTACAACACCATGCCTGTGTGTCAAAAGACATAATTTTGTAAAATTGTCAAAAAAAAAAAAATCCTCCCATCTTGACCCATAAGCTCATCAAGATTCTGTTTGTTTGCAGAAACTAATAAGAACATTGGGAAATTCCCATGGAAGTAAAGAAAGTAGATATCAATATACAAAGAGCAATTACACAGAAAAGCCAAACTTGAGGCCTTGTACTATTGGTTATCCAGATATCTTCTAGAAGTAGTGGTTAGGATCAAATGTTGCTGCAGGAGGACAGACAGTGAGGCAACATGGACAAGATGGGTGAAGAACAGGAACAGACGTGTCAGAGTGACGGTGAAATGATAGAACAGATCAGTTTCTTCAGGAAACAGCTTCTCTTTATATATATATATATAAAACCTTTTATTTATTTATTTATTTATTTGAAAGAGAGAGAAAAAAGGTACAGAGAGAGAGAGAATGGGCATGCTAGAGCCTCTAGCCACTGTAAATGAACTTTAGATATATGTGCCATCTTGTGCATCTGGCTTATATGGGTACTGAGGAATTGAACCTGGGTTCTTAGGCTTTGCAGGCAAGTGCCTTAACCTGTAACTGATCCCTCCAGTCCCCAGGAAACAGATTCTTAATTGCATATTTACATGGAAAAAGCTGCCTGGATATCTAGAATTCTTGAGTTATTATGCATATTAAAATGCATGTGGAACCTTAAACTTCCTAGAACCCATCATTGTAATGCATTCTGACAGCACCATGATTTTTTTTTCATCAAAACACAAGTCATTAACAATCAAATTAAATAAAACTTTATTAACTAATATATACAATGAAAGTTTAGGGAACAGGAAGATACCTCACAAAACAAGTGGCAAAAGAGCCCATGAGACAGAAAAGGTGCTTGTCTTGAACTCACACTTCCTGGAGAAAGAGCCAAAAATAGTTAAGCCAGTCAACAGCAACTGAAAAAAAACAAACAACAACAACAAAAAACAAAAACCACTCCAGCTGGGTGTGATGCCATATGTCTGTCCTCCCACCAGAGGCAGGAGGATCTTAGTCCAGGATTTCTGGGCTTTAGGGCATTGTGCCAATTGGATATTGTCACTAAATTAGGTATCAATATAATGATTTCCTGAGAGCAGGTTACTACCAGGTTGCCTAAGGAGGGGTGAGCTGGCCCAGGTTGGACAAGGAGCAGATCACAAAAGCACTCTACTTTCCAGCTGTGAGAAATCAGATGGTAGATCCTCTACAGTGAGGGAGGTCTGCACCTCCACTGCATTTTAAGGGGGTGTGATACAGATGGTATTGGTGATTTGTGGTGCACCCCATAATTTTATACCATACCAGAGCACTGTGAATTTCATTTGGCACAAGTTTTAGACTCTCTGTGCCAGAGAGGCACATGTACGCCCTGCAGATAACCCCATTTTTAGGTAATTCTCATGCACACACACATTCACTGAGCAGAAGCCTTTGGCTGACCACAGAACTACTTGTAATGGACACAGATTAGAAATTACAAGTGTTGTCGGAATATAAGGATACTTTGACATACATCTAAATCAGAATATTATATAGCAATGACAATGAGTTCATTGCATGTGTATATATCACTTTAGATATCTCAAACACAGCATCAGAAAATAAGCAAAATAATATGTAATTTAAGGTTCTTTTTATATACAGTCTCAAAATAGGCAAAAAATTAATTGATACTATAAACTGTCAGGAGATAAGTTACCTTGAATTGTTATTTATAATTTGAAAAATAAGCTGTCTTTGAGGGTAATGTTCCTTTGCCTGAACATGAGCTTAAGTTTCACACATTTTCTGTTCGTGAAAATTGATTCACCTTGAATGTTTAATATGTGTACATATTATACATATTGTACATATTTTTTCTGAATTGATACACATCCTGAAGTAATCTAAGAGCTGAATGTGTAAATAACAATATAAAATCATGCTAATATGTCAGAGTTGATGTTAAGATACTAGAACTAAATGTAGAAGATATCATTTTAGTACCTCTCAGTGACTTATTTTTGGCTCCAACTTTTTCATATCAAAGATCTAAATCAAATATTCCCTACCTCATAATTTGTTGCAGGGACTGAGTATGGTGAATGTAACATACACAATCAATGGTCCTGGACTCTAAAACTGTCAAAAAGTGAGATCTCAAGAACAACTCCACCTAGTTCTACATTGTTTATAAATAAATTACATAAACATATATTCCCTGCTCATTAAATTGAATATTAATGCTTCATATGGCATTTAATTACTAAAACATGGTAACTAATATACTTCAGAAACCATCTGCAAGGACTAATTATTTTCAATATTTATACACACATTAATCAATCAGGTACATTGTATCATGACATGATTATATTTTATGGCTCAGAAGAGGCTGTTTGTGTCCATATGGAAAAAGTTTTAGGAGTATGTTCCACTTGTTTACTAAATATTACTCAGAGGAAATAAACTCATTTAACAAGTGGAACAGAAAAGAAAAGTAGGCTCAGATATATTTTAAGTGTAAAGTATAATACATTTAAATGTGTATTTGTATACTTGCATATACATTTAAGTATATAATTACTAAGTACTTTAGCCCCCCATGCTAAAGATAGCATTAGCTTCCTCCTTACTCTCCCTCCCAACTTGGTACTGAGGATTGACCTTCAGCACCATAAATGTGGGCAGCCTTCTAATACTGAGCTACATCTCTAGTACTTAAGATAGCAAGATATTTGAGAACATTTATTTCCAGCAAGTTAAATAGAAAAAAAAAAAAAAAAACTAAAGAAACTCACCAAAATGATTTAATATTCTTACTGCTTTCATCATAGTCTTAAGACAATATTTGTGGTATAAGAAATTCAGGTGGCTTAAATTTTGTATTATGAACATGTAAATATTCAGCAGGCCTGTTGCTCTCCTCTTGTACTTTTCCCATGTCAAGTCTAAAATGTTTCCAGTTAGTATACAAGACCGAGGTTTGTGCTTATGATATAAAAGTTTGCAAAAGAATTTTATAAGTGTTCATAAATAAATCAACATGTTGCCAATAGAAGTCCTAGAGACATTTCTGTTGCAGTAGACCATCTTGTCATAGGTCTTGGGTTCAAGGAGAAAGAAGAGAGTCTACAAAGGAAAGAGTAGAAGTGCACCTGCTGGGGAGATCAACACTTTGGGGTAAGCACTAAGGACTGTGACTGGTCATACAAGGCTCAATCCTGTGGTTATTCAAGATTGCAAATGTGGGCTCAAGTGCTCTCAAGTATAGTTTAGGGAAAAACTATGGTTTTTTTTTTTTTTTTTTTTTAATTTCTTTGCAATGACTGGGATAAAGCCCAGGACATTGACATTAGGCAAGTGATATACCACTGTAATATATTCCCTGGCCCCCAAATCTTTGGGTATTGCTGTAGTTAACCTTCATTCTGAAGCTGGCTACATTTAGAAACACCATAGAAACACACCTTGCAGTGTGTATTTAAGTGTTCCCAGAAAGTTTTACCTGGAAAGGATAGACCCACCCTGAATGTGAAAGGCACAATTCCATGTGTTGGGGTCTTATTGTAAGTAAAAAGAAGGTGAGCTGATCACCAGCATTCATCTCTGTTTCCTGACTTCTTGTTTATTAATTATTTATTTATTTATGAGATGGAGAGAGAGTATGACCCTGCCAGGGCCCCTTGCCACATTCACTGAACTCCAGATGAGCAACTTTGGAGTTTAGGAGTATGTTCCACTTGTTTACTAAATATTACTCAGAGGACATAAACTCTTTACGTGGGTACTGGGGAACTGAACCTAGGCCATTACACTTTGCTATAGAGCACCTTTAACTTCTGGGCTATCTCTCCATCCCTGTTTCCTAACTTCTAATGCAATGTGAATGACAGTATCTTGATCTGTGAGCCAAAATGAACACCTACTTTTTAAATGGCTTTTGTCAGGTGTTTTATGACAGCAAGGAGAAAAGTGGCCAGTATTGGCATGACTGTTTTCAACTTGCGTAAAATCTGGGTGTGAATAATAGTTCTAGTCTTATGGTGATTCATCTCTGTTTTTAGGTTTTTTCATAGAGTAAATAGCGAAGGCACTGTATCAGTCCTCATTTGTATATATAAAAATGTGATGACTTAGAAAATTGCTAGCATAAAATTTATCATTTAAATTTTAAATGACTTTGTAATATATGTGTGAAAAGCTTTTGATGGCAAACTAATTAATATAATTATCAATTATAGGGTGTTTAGATTTTGAAATGTCTGTTTTCTGAAGGTTTATTTATAACCATTTTTTAAATCTTAACTACATTCATTTGCTTCATTGTGAATTTTATGGTGGTAGGTTGGTCCAACATGCATATTCATAGTCAGGTAGTAGTAAAGTTACACAAGTGAGATGTGAGTGATGCGTGTTCTACCACTGAGCTGCACCCTAGTCCCCAAAATGTTTTGGTATTATCATGAATAATCTTCATGCATAATCTTACTTATTTATAATTACTATGGAAACACACCTCTATCCATCTCCATGGGATCAGTAAGCATGTGGGATGTTCTCTGCCAGAGCATCTTGTCTTATGTGGAGTATTTCAGCCTCCTGAACTGTCCCAAAACTTCTCTGATCATTCAGAATGCTCCAGATACCAATTAACACTTAGGTTACTGTGGGGAAGAAGCAACAGTTTTTTTTTTTTTTTTTTTGAGAGAGAGAGAGAGACAGAGACAAAGAAAAACAGAGAGAGAAAGAGGCAGAGAGAGAGAGAGAATGGGTGCGCCAGGGCCATTTCAGCAACTGTGAATGAACTCCAGATGCGTGTGCCCCTTGTGGGCAAGTGCAGCATTGCATGCTTGCCTCATGCGTCTGGCCAAATGTGGAACATGGAAATTCAGCCGGCATTCTTAGGCTTGGCAGGCAGGTTCCTTAACCGCTAAGCCATCTCTCCAGCCCACAACAGGTATTTCTATCTTTCTGACAGAAGACAGAGTTGAGGATATAGGCAGTTTGAGCATGGAGAACAAGGAAAACAAACCCTGCCATGGCATAGAATCTCCATAAGAGGTTTATTGGCTAAAAAAAAAAAAAAAAAAACAGAATTCAGTTAATGCAGAAAATGTCCTGAAAAGAAATACTAAAGCAGGGGGATCTCAAAACTCATAAATGTCATTCTCAGCTTTGATTTTTGCACCAATCATAAAAGGTAAGTTACAGAAAATAAACTGAAAAATAAGACAAAACCAGATTCCTGAGTGCCTGGATATTGGGTGGTAGAATTTTAGCTTCAATTCCTAGAAAAGAGAAAGCTGATGAAGGGGTCATGATGGGATCAGGGGACATTTTCCCCATGGTTGACTCTGGACCTAAGTACAGAGTGCAGCTCCTGAGAAGGGAGGTGACAGCAGAAAGAAAGTCCCAAGATAGCAGATGAAGAGAATGTGGACTCATGACATTGGGATAGAGGAAAAGCAAGGAAACAATATCCATGAGATTCTAGGACCAGTCTTGAGAATATGACCACAATTCTAAACAGAGGGGACCAGGAGACTGAGTTTCTACTTAGGGAAGTGACTGGGTAGCAAGGAAATATGAATTTCTTTGGGAAAAGATGGGCCTTTGATTATGTGTCAAGATCAGTGCTAAGACTGGCAACATCTTAAACAGGCTACTGCCTTTAAGTGTTTTAATGCTAAGCTAAACCACGGCCTGGTGTCTGATTATGTCATATTTCTGCAGCAAATAGCATCTTCTATACAGGCAGGCAAGAAACATTTGCCAGCACCATGTGGGTTTGTCAACAAGACCCAAGAAACAAAATCACCACTATGAGGTTTAATTAAGAGGCATATGCAAGGGCAGTGGTGAGAAGGGGGCGATGGAAGGTGCCTAGAGGAGGCTTTTCATTTATAATGTTCACAGACAATCCTGAAAAGCCATTTGAATCTGACAAAGGTGTGACTTATATGATCAACCTGACCTTTCCAGGGGATTGCTAGTATTTATTGGCTTGGTGACATGGATGTTGTTAAATGAAAACATAAAATCTTAGAGCTGCCAATATAGTAGTTGTTAGGACAATACCTGGTCATGGGTGTGATAAATTATTTCAACCAAGCTTCAGTACAAATTCCTGCCAAGAAAATCTCCAGAAGATGGTCTTCTCTCTCCTGAAACTAGCAAAGAAGGAAGTTCCCCGTCAGGCCATTAGACCATCAGGCAACAGTGGACATACTGACAGGAACATCTACATAGAAAAGCCTGGGGTCCACCCAGTGATCATTGAATTCCTTGGTCTTTTTATTTTTTATCTCAACTTCTCGTTTCAATGTCCACCCTTTTCAATCATAGAAATACACACAGGAGCACATGTACTTTCAGGTACATCCCTACCCTCCTCCTGCTATCACTCACAGAATGGAAACAGACCTCATTTACAGCTAAAAGTTGAATTTCTCAAACAAGCTTGCAATCATTAAGAAAGAGTTGTTTCGCACCTGGCCAGTCTCCAGACCAAACTGGTTATTTTTTGTTTTGTTTTGTTTCCATTTTTAAAACCATGAGTGAGGTTCGTGGCAGCTTTGTGAAATTTCATTAATTTGATGAAAAAGGGCTAACCTAGACTATGTGCATGAACCCCAGCACAGGCACATTCAGATTGCTAACATGACCCCAGGTAGCTATTTTCAACATTCCTGTGGTAGATCAACTGTGATCTAGAATCTTATCTGTTTATCATTTTTATGTCTTTTCTTGGCAGGGCAGATGAAAAGTAGTCAGGTGGGCCTCACATGTTCTGGAGCTCTCCTCAATGCTGGCGAAGTCTGACAGCATGGGCAATACACTTGTGACTGGGTACATCTGTGTTTAGTGGGGTTGAATTTGATCCACAGGCTGTAGTTAGCTGATTCCTGAGTTATTCCAGCTAAGAGTCACTATTGTTGATGATTAAGTCCTTACCACCTTCTAGATTCTTCTATTCACTAAGGAAAACAGACTTAGATGAAGCCATGCTGTCAAAGAGGACCTACGTATACAGAGTAGAGTCAAGTAGAGTCAAGTCGAGTCGAGTCGAGTTGAGACGAGTCGAGACCAGGCCTGGGCCCAGTCCTGACTGCAAATGCTTTGCTCTACGGCTTCTCAGTCGATGAAGCAGGAACAAGGTCAGCAATAGTGAAGCCTGGCTACTCTCACGAAAGTTCACATAGACATTTTCAAGCCTAAAACATTTCTGGTCTATACATGAAGACTTAATCCCAGGCAGGCCAATACCCTTAAATTTATAAGCTGAACACCGGACCAGAGACGTGACGATGCTGACCCAAGTGTAGGCGTGGAGCATGCTCTTGCCAAGCAAGGGCTCGATCTCCAAAAATGCCCAAAGTGACAGGTAGCAGCCACAAGGACCATCCGATGCTCCTGTACCTGCCATGGGAACAAAGACACCCACCTCTGCAACACAACAGGTTACACTTCTCTACAGCCTCCTGGGGGAAACGTCAGAAACAAGAAACCAATATCAGTTCTTCCTAGATGCATCCAAGGGAATTCTTTCTCCTATTTGATGAAACACATATACATATATTACAGAATACATATATGGCATTGGGATTTGTTTAGTTTGAGAGTGCAAGTCCCCTCCCTGGGTGCACATCAGAGTCACTTGCTCTCCAGGTGATTCCAACAGGAATGAAGTCCAGAAAACTGTGCTAGGTCCACTTAGGGATGTGCAAGTTGTTATCACTGGGACATGTAGAGGCCATAGCTGGGGCTGGAAACAGCTTCATCCTAACCATCAGCACTCAGGTCACTACCAGAGCTCAGATCCTTAATTTGCTGTGTGACTCAGGAAGGACAATTGGCTTCGATGTGCCTCCATTTCTTCATATTTTCAAGAAGGAAGGGAATAGACTCATGCTTCTATGTGGGTAAGCCAAATTAAGACAACACAGTTTGGCAAAAATTATAATTATGAAAATGGTCTTCACAATGGCCATGTACACTTGTTAAGAAAACAGTAAAGCTGCTTGCTGGGGATCTTATTTCCTTGTTAGAATCCAACTTCTGACAGAGAAGCAAATGGAAAGCACCGAGGAGAAAGAAATAGCATGCAATAATCACTTTTCTGAAGCATAATATAATTAAAAACAAATGATCCTTTGTCTAAAGAGGAGACTGTAAATAACTAATATTTTGGCATAAACACTTGCTGTTCTGTACAAAGTGTGTCAGGCATAACCTGAAAGCCAAAAACTAAACCTGAATGTAGGGTAGAAGCTGAGTTTGATCACCAGTTAAATACACCTGAACACCAGGCTCCCTGTTAACTCATCTTTTCACAATCTTACCCTACCCAGAATAGGAGAATTGCGATGACTCACATTGGTATGAGCTGAAAACAAGCTGATGGGAAAGCTCATTCCCTATAAAACCCCTTCTTACCTTAAGCCAAGATTCCTTTGCAAAATGCATCATTAAAAGGGAGTGGCACTTAGGAGGCAATTATCTGTAAGTTCAAAGGAAACACAAAGCACTGTGCTAGCCCCCTTCTGACCTTGCCATGCCTCCTGGTGTATGAAGCCAGCTGGAGAAAGCTGAGCTGATAATGGCCCAGCTGCATAGTCTAACAAGATATGCGTGATATTAGCAAGGTCAAGTGCTCCATCATGTTGAGTATTAATCTCACTGTGCACTGAGAGAGACAGAAAGGATGCCAGGACAAAGATGGAATTATGAACTGGAGGATAGATACAGTCCCAGCCTCTGGGACAGCTATCAGATCTGCCTCATGGGAACAGCTTAAATGGGATTATTCTAGAAAATAGGACCTGTGCTCATAAATAGTACTACTCCAATGCCTCACCAATCATGATTTTGTTATAGTTAAATTTATACCTTAATGCCATTTAATTTCATAGCAAGATCAATGTTACTGACTGAATTCCATATAGATGAAAGCTTACCTTGTTAAAACTACATTCTATGTAAGGTTTACCAAATGTTCTTAAAAACCCATAACCTTCCTAGAATTAATGTTATTTCAAATATTTTAATGGGAGCTTAACACACTCACAGTAAAATATAACCAAAGGTCAAGGCACTGATGTTTTAAACATACTTCCCAAATTGCTAAATTATCATTGCAACTTATATGAGTTCACTTAGGACAGAGTAGATAATGTTTTTAAAGTACTTTTATCATTGTGTATGTTTACCACAACATCCCTGCAGCATTTTGGTAAGCAGTGTAGAACTTTCCCTATGAAGGACTTGATTCTACTCTCAACAAAATCAAGGAACATAATTTTGTTCCACTATGCAGGAAAACAGCCAACATTCTTCTGGAGATAAAATTGAATCTACCTGAAAAATCTCATGGAAATTTAGAATGTTTTGTGATGTGATGGAAAGAAAGAAAAACAAAACTCTTGTTTTAGCCTCAAGGAGCCCTGGTTTCCCAGAGGAGATGGGCAGTTCCTACTGAGTACAAGTAGAGTAGAAGTTCCTACTGAGGGGAAGGGTATCTCAAGAAAGCTGTTGGAAAATGAAGAAGCTAGCAGTGTTTAAGACCAAGTCCCTGGTGTGTGTGTGTGTGTGTGTGTGTGTGTGTGTGCGCGCGCACGCAGAAGGGGATCTTGGGAGTTTAAGACAGTAGTAAGGTGATGGGCAATGTAGTTTCCTCAAACACAACAACAACAGAACACAGACTGGTTTCCACAAAATAGAAAAGTGCTTTGTCTAATTTCTGGATTTTGGAAGTCCAGGGTCAAGACTTGGGTTGTATGGGGAAGGTTGGTTTCTTCCAACTCCCTCCTTGGCTTGCAGAAATTGCCTTTTCCTGCCCTCATCTGACCTTTTCTCTGTACAGGTTCATCCTTGGAACTCCTTTTTCTCATGGAAAATGCCAGTCCTACTAAATTATGGCACCATCAGTATGACCTCACTTAACCATAAGTTCATCCTTAATAGTGCAGTCTCCAAATGCATATTGGGCATTAGAAGTTCCACGTACAGATTTTGAGGGAAAACATTTTATTCCACATTAAACATCATTATAGGCTTTTGAGCAATGGGGATTTTAGGACGAGGATTGTGGAGGCAGGCTGAAGGGGAATGGCTGTTATGGACCATGGAGAGGTGGAAAGAAGAACGTCCTTGCTGTCCTAAGTATCAGAAGTAATGGTGTTCTCCTTGCTGTGCTCAACTCTTAGTGCCTCTCAGTGTCTTTCAACCTGCACTGGTGTTCAGTAGGGCCCTTGGAGGATGGTGACGTCACAGAAAAAAATGTTTGATCTATGGAGCCTTTACATAATCACTTGTATAATAGGGAGACTTAGGTTCATGTGAGGAAAGAGCTCACAAGGCTCCTTACTCCCCTTCAGTGCAGGACTGCAGAATGGTCAACATCCGGGCTTGCTCTAGTATGCTGGGAATTCACATCACCTGGACTTTGAACACTTCACTGGGCTTCTGATAATGCACAGGGACTTAGATTACCCCTGGCTGTGTAGTGTCCACCCAAAAGCTTGGTTTGAATATTTAACTATGGCTGTGCCATTTATAAATGTGATGAGAATTAAATCTGAGAACAAAATAGCTACTTCTCATTAGCCAAAATAACATTTAATTTATAAGATACAGCTGAATCTGAAAGGAAGCCAGTTCGCAGATGGTTAGCCCATATAGTGTTGCTCTCACAACTCTCTAAAACTACATGGTGAACACCAAGAATCCTGCTAAGGATAGACCACAATGGAGTGGGGGCAGGCAGGGAAATGATGTTACCAACATATGATGTGTCCAAAGTTTCTACTTAATGAAAATAATAATAATAAAATAATAACAAAAACTATAGGAAACAAAGCACATGGCACATTTTTCAGCCAAGGAGACTTAGTATGTTTCCAGAGGAAAATTTAATAAAATTTTGTATCCAAATAAATATGTTCTTTTTTAAATTTATTATTTATTTATGTCATTTTTGAGACAGGTCCTAAGCTCAGGCTGGTTACAAACTCATAACCATTCTGTCTCAGCTCCCGAGATTAGGATGAAAGATGTGCATGACTACATGAGACCAAAAATGAGTTCCTTAAAAACATGTGATGAAAAATGTGAAGAACATTATACAAATTATAAAGGGAACCAAATATTTGTAAATTATAGTTTTATGTGTCCAAAGTTAACCTTCTACTCACTTGGTGACACAGGCATGCCTTGGGTTTTGTGGTTTTCCTGCCTCAGCCTTCTGAATGAAAGGCTATATTTGTAGGCCTGAGCCACAAGGCCTGGCTACAAAAACTACCTCTTGGGTATCTAATAGGAGCTTCATTGTGAATGAATCTCAAAAAACATGTGAAATAGAGGTAGAAACATTTTTTTCTGGTAAGGAAATTTCAGGTTATTCAAAAATGGAGCAGGTCATTGACCCTAACCTACCAGTTCTAAAGCCTAGGGTTTCCTCCCACAGCACTCCACTTCCAGGACGAGAGCTGAAATCCCAGGTCTCTAATTTCACAGCTATGTGATATTGGCATTGTAGTCGTTTCTTTAAGCTTGTTTAATAAAGTGTACCTGTTTCTACATATGACTCACTAAATGAGCACCATGATGAGCCCTTAACATTTGAACATCTACCAACTATTGTATAATTGTAACATCACTTATTTGAATATTAGCACACAATGCTACTGATGACATGAGAGAACTAAATATGGAGGCAAGTACATTGGGAAAGTGTGATGGTGCATTTGTTTACAGCTTCTTTACGCTGAGACAACCAGATATGTGTGCTCCCAGACAATGTAAGCCAAAGAAAAGAGCAGCCCAAGACACCTCCTACCCTCAGGTCTACTTTATAATGCTATAAAGGTCAATAGGATATAGACTGACATCAAGCATGTCCTGAGACCCAGCCAGCAGCTATCCTCAGCTCACCATACTCACTGAAATTTGAAGCTCCCACAAAACATCCTGGGGTCAGCAAGGGAAAGACATAATAAATCTCAGGGGTAAATGTAACGTGCAATGGAATATTTTGCAAATTTTTCATACGTTTCTGGTAAGATTATATATGCACTATATTTCTAAAATTTCAATATTTTCATCTTTACAAACATGGTATATATCATGATTTCTTGTCTTTTTCTAAAGAAAATATTCATTTCTACACCTAATAGATGCTTATAATTTCAATATATTTTCTTTCTTTGAAGTCACCAAATTATACAATTGTTAGGTTGAATAAAACCTAAATCTCTAGTCACCATTATAATAGTGTCATATTTTGTTCCAGAGAGAAAAACTAAAGCAAAAGCAAATATTTGTTAAAATTCCTTTCTGTATAGGTGAAAACAAATAATGCTGTGAAGCCAAAGCACACACCATGTTCCACTTCCTGTACGCTCCGCTTGCTGTGTTCCTATCTCCACCACTATGGTCTCAGATCTGCTTTCTCTCTACTTTGAACTTACAGTACAGGGTAGTAGGAACACAGCCCTTTGGGTTTTACCTTTCCTGACAACCAGCATATATATTTGTCCACTTAATATAAAATGATAGGCTGGGGATGTCACTCAATTGATAGAGCACCTATCTAACATATACAATGTCCTAGATTCCATTCCCAACACTACAGAAACTTGGTGTGGTACAGCACTAGTTCCAACACTCCAGAGTTGAAAGAGGGAAGATCAGAAGTTCAGTACATCCTTGAGTACATGGAAGGAAGGAAGGTGGGAAGGAAGAAAAAAAGAAAGGAAGTTATTGTATCACCTACATGCCTAAATTTCAGAACTGAAGATAGTTTTTTAATATATTGATGTTAAAAACTGTATTTCAAAGATATTTCCCCCCAAATGCAACCGGAGTAGGCTTCATTTCCTACTGATTTGTTGCCTGCTCTGCTATTTATAAGGAAATAAATACTCAGAGCTCAGGCTTATTAAGTCTTCAGTTCTAATGCAGAGCAGAAAGTTTAATTGGAAAGGGCTGTGGTCCTTCCTCCTGCTTCCTGACTACATGAATTACTTTCTTGATTAACTGGAATTGCATAGGAAGTGTCCCCTCTTCCAGTGTCAATCAGAAGTGTGCATGGCTGCTAAATATTTAGGTGCCCTCATTGAAAATACCTGGCAAAGAGTTGCCCTGGTTCTATTTAATAAGAACATTCTTTTCACACCTGTCGTATAAATCCTAGGATTACAGTGGGTTGCTAGCATTCAATGTGTATTGTATAGGTGACTCAGCTTTCAATGTGACAAAAAGTATAGTTCTGAGTGTCCATCAGGAATCTCCCATTTGGCTTGAAGCCAACATCAGGAATGTTCTTTACTGTCAATTGCATCCTGGGGGAATGTGAACAGGGATACCATTATCATCCAATGCCTTAGGCTTTGTCCACATAATGATTAGATGTCACTCATAAATCATCCAGACAATGACCGTGTCACCCATATCTCAAATTTCTACATGACAGTAATGTTTCCTACACATGCAGAAAATAATTTAAATTAAAAATTAGGGCAGGAGAGATGGTTTAGCAGTTAAGGCACCTGCCTCCTAAGCCTAAGAACGTTGGTTCCAATCTCCAGCAGTTCCAGTCTCCAGGTCCCACGTTTAGCCAGATTCAGTGACACAAGGGCGCAATGCCGCACTTGACCACAAGGGGGCGCACACATCTGGATTTTGTTCGCAACAGCTGAGAGGCTGCTGGCGCACCTATCTCTTGTCTTCCCCTCCCTCTCTCTCTGTCTCTCTCTGTGTCTCTTTCTCTCAAATAAATAAATAAATAAATAAATAAATAAATAAATAAAAATTAAGTTATGATTATGGATTTTAACAAAAAAAATTCTGCTGCATGCTACTTAAATTGTGCTTTTTTTTTTTTTTTCTTCAAGATAGGGTCTCACTCTAGCCCAGGTTGACCTGGAATTCACTATGTAATCTCAGGGTGGCCTTGAACTCACAGCAATCCTCCTACCTCTGTCTCCTGAGTGCTGGCTAAATTGTGCTTTATAATGTTAGCATATGCTCTGTGATATTCACATATACATAGGTAATGATTTAAAACACAAAATGTAATATGTTACTTGAGTGTGCTGTTTTATTCCAGTATGTCTAACCTTGGCCCAAATTCTGTATGTGTCCCAGGATAGCTATGAATGTGACTCAACACATTCATAAGTAACAAGGTCATCTCACAACGTGAAAAGTTTAAACAGCCTTGTACCCCTGTATGGAATATTATGTGATAGTATTATGTGTGTGTGTGGCTCAGTAGCATGAATCAGATTCAGTGGTTAAACCTGAGCCGAGGAGACCTGGATGTGAGTGGGAGCTGGAAGTGTACCTTCTTAAGATATAGACTGTAGGTGACTCCTGTGTGCAATGGGATACTTCATTCCATAACATTTAAAAATAATTTTATTTATCTATTCGCAAGCAGAGACAGATAGAAGAGAGACAGAGAGAATGGGCGTGCTATTGCCTGCAGCCACTGCAAACAGACTCCAGACACGTGAGCTTCTTTGTGCATCTGGCTTTGTGTGGGTACTGGGGAATCAAACTCAGGTCATTACCCTCTGCAGAAAGTGTCTTAATTGCTGAGTGATCTCTGTAGCCCATCATAAAATTTAAGATAGAACTTTTGCTTCCAGAAAAAATAGAGGCATGAATAAGTGAGGAGTGGGGTACACCTGGAGATTCCTATTAAATGTGTTCCAGTGAGTAGTTCCAGACAGCTTGTCCTCTGCCCCATACAGCCTGGCTCCGGCACGAAGCCCATAGTTAATGATATGTTTAAGAAATAACAAAAACTGGGGCTGGAGAGATAGTTTAGCACTTAAGGCACTTGCCTGCCAAAGCCTAAGGTCCCAGGTTTGATTTCCCAGTACCCATGTAAGCCAGATACACAAGGTGGTGCATGTGTCTGGAGTTCACTCACACTGATTATAGTCCTTGGGATGCCATTCTCTCTCTCTCTTTCTCTCTCTCTCTCTCTCTGTTGCTGTCTCATAAAAAATACAAAAAAGAAAGAAATAAGGACAGGAAGAAAGAAAGAAGAAAAGAAAGAAAGAAAGAAAGAAAGAAAGAAAGAAAGAAAGAAAGAAAGAAAGGAAGGAAGGAAGGAAGGAAGGAAGGAAGGAAGGAAGGAAGGAAGGAAGGAAGGAAGGAAGGAAGGAAGGGAGGAAGAAGAAAAGAAAAAGAAAGAAAGAAAAAAGAACAAAAAAGCAGGTTGAAGAGATGGTTCCGTGATTGAAAGCATTTGTTTGCAAACTCTGATGGCCCAAATTTGATTCCCTGGTACCCAGCTAAAGCCAGATGCACAAAGTGGTGGGCACAAGCATCTGGAGTTTGTTTGCAGTGACAAGAGGCCCTGGTAATGCTCAGGATCTCTCTATTTATCTCTGTCAAAGAAATAAAATATTTTAAAATGAGAAATAACAAAATCTCGTCTTGAGAACAGTGAAGTAAAATAATTCCCACTTTACAGTCTTGTTTATGTTATCAACAATTCTCAAAATCATCATTCTAGTATGTATATCTTCCTGTGAATGAGCAGCAGGTTTCCGGCTGTCTACTATTCCTTTTGATTAGTCAACAAACTGACAGAGCAAATGAAGCTGAGTGATAGAAATAATTCCATACAGGTAAGAGTTCCCAAGCACTGAGGAGGGAAAGCCAATTGGTCAAATGTGGCCAAATAATGTAGTGAGCAAATTGTCTAAAACTAGATGGCCACAGCAAATACTCAGTCTAAGAGTCTGAAAGAATGGTCTTACTGTGACATCTAATTCAAACCGTGAAAATTTTACTTGTCATTTGTCTGAGTCATTTTGATATCTGGTTTACTAAAGGCATAATATACTCTATTCCACAAGTGACTTCAGCAATATTGCTAAATTAACCTGTGTAATATCACATCCTGGCCAGCAGGTACAGCTGGATTACCCCTATGCAGCTCAGTCTCTTGTAGATCTCATATCCTCAAGTGTTAAATGAAGAACTGTGATAGAAGCTTTCTCATGTCCCTTCATCATGCCACCAAAACCATGAGATCTTAACATATGGCCTGCAGTTCACTCTCAATTTTAATGAAGATGAGGATTAGTCAAAGAATGGTGGCAAAACCACAGAGTAATGTGGAGGAAGGGCAAGAATTCAGCGTTCTTTGGGATCTTTGGGATCATGACACCAGAAAAAGTTTGAAGGAGATAAACAGAGAGAACATCTAACTCCTACTAAGCCAGATATCCAGAGGCACAGAGGCTCCCAAAACCTCATCACTGAAGCAGAACTAAAATGACCTTAATGCAGTTCAGGGAAATTTGCGGAAGAGGGGGCGGAAAGAATGTTAGAGCCACAAGTTGGGGCATTATGCACAGAGACTTGGCCTATCCCCCATAGCTCCTGACTACCCCCACAATGTGTAAACCACATTCCCCATTGATGAGGGTTCCTATGGAAGAGGGAGAACAGGGAGGAGGATAATGGAGTCACCACTATGAATGTAAAACCAGAATAATATACACAAGAATAAATAAAATTTAAAAAAATAAAGAAAAAAAAGAATGGTGGCAGAAAGTTATTTAGCAAAGCAAAGAAGTTAGCTGTGTGTGGTAAGGCATGTCTCAAATCTCAGCACTCAGAGACTAAAGCAGAAAGATAGCCAAGAGTTCAAGATCAACCTGGGCTAAACAGCAAGACCCTGACTCGAAAAGGAAAACAAGGGCTGATGGCTGAGGGCTGGGGATGCACTTCAATGCTAGAGCCAAGGCCCTATGTACCAATCTCAGCAACACACACACACACACACACTCACAACACACAAAGTTATCTGTCACAATATGACCATTATATGGTGACATGGGCTATAGTATGGGTATAATGGGAGCTGTGTGCAATCGCACAGTCACATCAGGTTTTTCTTACACCAATGCTCTCAGAGTGCTCCTAAATTTAAACACTGTCTGGAATTCATCTAAAACAAAGTGTGTGGCAATGATCTCTCCAATAATACATTGTTCAGTGTATCATCTTAAAGTCATGCAACTATAAAATCAGGAATGCTTACAGCTTACACACAACTATAAAACTAAGCAAAAACAAGTAGAACTACAAGAGTAAAGAAGTGATGAATTTCAAGTAATAATAAACTGTCACTCAAAAGAGCGCATGCTGTCACCAGAATCCTTAGCAATGATATCAGTGTTCTTTATCAGGTTGGTCATTGTGTGATGAGGCACTAATCAAAATTCCAAAAATCTCTTTCAAGGAAAACTCTGCTATACCTCCTTCTGGCTAAGATATGTCATTACAGCACATCTTTACCTCTATTCTTTTTCTCATGAGCTTGATACTAAATGTTGTCGCCAGCCTATGGATCTTAAATACAATACAAATATAATGGCTATGTGGATGATATGGCATGTGTTTCTATGTAGTTATATAATTGTGAAATGTAAACATAAAATGAAAATCTAATCACAGAAGAAAGGAGAATTCCTAGTGGGAGTACAGATCTCCAATTTGCAAATGGTCTTAAGTGGTGAACTTAAAGACAGTAAAGCAGAGGGGAATACAGAATAGTTTACCTGATACCCCCTTTCTTTCCATAGGGCAGTTTCTACCAGCTGAGGTGTCTGTACCTCACAGATCTCTCTAGATATCCACAACAAGCTATAGTCATAATCAACTGTATGTATTGATAAAGTGAAAATAGGTCAGATAGAAATGTTGTAGGAGAAACAAGCACAGCTAGGCTATCCTTTGAATAATACAAGTATGACTGGCTAGAGTCTATTTAATACATGTGGCAAAATGATCTGTTATGTGATGTAGTCTACTATTTAGAGAAAAAAAAAACTGTCACTAATCAAATGTCATCATGAAGAGTTAAAGTATATGTCTGTGACATATATTTAAGTGGTTTGAATAAGATTTAGATGGTATCTTGTGTCAATTATGAACCTAATGAGGCAGGCGCTGGAGACACGCACATCCCTGACAGCTGTGTCCTCCATCAGCTCAGTGACGCACCTCTACCGAGAACAAGGGCAGAGGTCCACTGACAGCACCACTGAAGCAAAAGTATGTCCCCTCTAGAAACACAACATGAAGCAGCGTCCAAAACCATTACATTCAAAATGGGAAAGAGTTGATTACGGTCTTCACCTAGGCTTGATGTTTTACTGTGCAAATGAGTTTTTATAAGACCTTGGTTTGTGACACAAACTAAAATGAGTATGTTTTGCAGTTACCTTTTTGTTGTTGGGCAAAACATCAGACCAAAAGCAACTTGTAGGAGGAAAGGGTTTATTTCAGCTTACAGTTTCAAGGAGAAGTTTCATCATGAAAGAGAAAATGTGGGAGACCAGGCATCACATCTCACCATGTCAGCTGGGAGGTAGTAGCAAGAGTGATCTAAATATGAATGAATATGCAGTAGTACTGTACTAATAAACCACAAGGTCTGACCTCTATGACACACCTTTTCCACCAAGGTTCCACCTTCCCAATGGCTCCATCAGCTAGGGATTGAGTATAAGGCTTTATCACAAATACATGCAGTTCATTTTTCACTCCAATGACTGTAGCGTAACTTTGTTAAGCTTTATAATGCAGCCACTGTCATTGTTGTGGACGGAAACAGTGTCCTTTTGCTACGCATGGCTAAATTTCAGTGCCTAGCATTGGTTTTAATAGTTATTTCTCTTCTTGATTATTATTTTAAACATATATGAAAGACACACACACACACACACACACACACACACAGAGAGAGAGAGAGAGAGAGAGAGAGAGAGAGAGAGAATGGGCATCTAGGGCCTATAGCCATTGGAAACAAACTCCAGACCCATGTGCCACCTTGTGCATATGGCTAACGTGGGTACTAAGGAATCAAACCTGAGTCCTTAGACTTTGCAGGAATGTGTCTTAACCACTAAGCCATCTCTCCAGCACTCTTTCTTATTTTTGCTTCTGACGATACTTCCATTATTCTGTTAAGTGTTTTTACAATGATGTACGTGAGTGTTGGCATTGGTATTCTCTGATCTACATCTATAAAACCAGCCTGATCACCATCTCCTCCAATACTGAGCTTCTGCCCATCTTTCAGGCCACAGACAATCTCCCAAAACATGCCCAGCAACCCAAATTCCAAGAGGCGATTTCCTGGGTCCATCACTTAAGCATCGGCTCTTGTCCTCAATCCAGTACACAGAAACATGTTCTGCCTTTGAATCTCAGTTTTGCTGTTTGCAAAAGCATGTGATATGGGGCTAATGATGGATGCCTCCAAGTCACAACTTTAAGTGTAGTGCCCCAAACAAACAGTAGAGTGCAGTCTCCTAAGTGCTGGTCATTTTACTGTCTCCAATCCAACAATGAGTGCAATGTTCTCTACTACTAGAAAGATTTCTCCCTTACTACCTGGGTAAGATAATTGACTACATCTATCTCATCTGTTGCTCCTACTGTGTTTAGGCAGAGAGAGTCCTTCTCACAGGCACTCTGGGGAGTGAGTCTACATGAAGCATCCATACATGTGATCATCTGCTCACCTTCAGTGGGATTACATGTTTGCTCCTCTTCTCCTACTTTGTCTTTCAATTCTGGACTTTTTTATGTATCGCCCATGTGTTTTGAGAATAAAAAGATGAATTAACCTGTAAAGCTCAGATACGTGTTTAGCCCAAAAGTGGGTTGTCATATTCATAAAAAATATATGCTACCACATAAATCTTGTCAAATCTTAGTTTAAAGAAAATATGCAATGATAACATGGATTTCATAGATATGGATAACATGGATAACATAGATTTCAGATACAGGTGCATTATTTGCTGGCATTTGATCACATTTCTGAATTTCAGCCTGTTTATTATTACTTTTTCTCTGCCTTGTCTTTTTCTTTGTGTATAGATAACTTTTGTATTTTGCAAGTTTATGTGATGTTTCAGCTCATAACATTTTTCTACTCACAACAAAACTTCACGGCGTTTGTGATGTGAACATGCATGGATTTTAGCATCATGAAAGACAGTACACAGATGGGTTCTGCAGACTCCCAGCTGAATCTGGCCTTTATGTTTACCTTTTAGACTTATTCTACTCTTTTACTTACAATTTATAAAGGCTCTAAGAATTCTTTAGTAGACAGATGTACTAATGCAGTCATTGGCATTCTTTTAATGATTGATTCTACAAAGGAAAAGTGATTTATCACCACACAGCTCCTTAGCTTGCAGTTTGCTTCTTCTTTATACTGAACCTGGGACACCTTGTTCTCCAAGCCCTCTGTTGATCATTCTCTATCATTCTGGCATGGAAGGTATGTCACCTCTGTAGCTAGACTTCCTCAGTGATGTGATGTCTTTATTCCATAATTTTGTGTAATCCTATTTACAACTAATGAAGTAGTTTCTGAAGTAGTTTCTCATTAGAGAAGTGTATTCTGTTCTAGTTTTCATTTTGTTCCAAAATATGTTTTTGGAACCAGAACTGTGTCTCATTTAAAAGAAACATGCTTATAGTTGAGCTAAATTATAGTAAATATTAATGTTACTTTCCTATCCCAACACATTATCACTCTTCTGAAAAAGGACACCCCCTACCTTCTATGCAAGCCATCCAGCCTGGATATAGTTGCAGAAAGGGAAGTGCCAAGATACCTATATATCTTGTCTGTAACATCCTTGTGGTGGAACCTCTCAAACCTATGAATGTTCAGAGATGTCACTAGAATACATGCCTCTAACATTGATTCTGAGGTGAACATTGGGATTCTGCATTTCTGATAAGCTCCTGGGTAATGTCAAATTGCCACATATCGAAGACTTAGGGGATACATTATTTCAGAACAGCTGCTTTGAGCAGCTGATCCTGCAAGACCAGGAAACAAGGTAGAATATTCTAGAACTGGAGTATGCTCCAGAGACCTTGTTTTCTTTTCATATGTGGGAGAAGGATAAGAATTTTTGGTGCTTTGTAGATATTGACAAAAGGTCTTACTGTTCAAAGTATGAGTAATAATGACCAAAACATAGATTACATGTTCATATTATCTTCTTCATAATATGATTTTTTTCACCTAGACAAGGCTATATTTACATTGTTTTCTCATAGGTAAGTAGGGGAATATATCCACTGAAAATCAGAATGATTAATAATGTATGATAACTCCTAAGTCTATCAAAGAAATATAATTAATCATCTAAACAAAGTTTTCTCTGTTTATTTTTCTGGAAACATATATATCAGCATGGCCACAGTTAGCCATGAAGGTGGCACAAGGTCCTTTACAATGTGATGTACCTCTGAGTTGGGTGGATTCCTGCACTTTACATGCTGTACCTGAAGCAACACTGCAGCCTCCCAGGAGGGCTCATGGTGGGATTCCACTTAAATTTTCCACTCAGAGGAGCTATTTTAATTTCTAACAGGCTCTGGGAAGTGCTCTGATGGTGAGTTCAGAACACTCACACTGGGAATTAGACACAGTCATCTCCCCACCGGGACAACAGACCCTTCTTGCAATTGGGTCTTGGTCATGCTCCACCTTCTTGATCACAAACATGGCCTCTCTTTTTGTTGACATGTTCCAAATGTTTGTTACATTGCCCAGACTCTTCTTGACTTTTAGTCCACTTTCACTGCAGTTGTCAAATCTTTTAATATTTATTATCTATTCCACAATGGACCAACTGCAAAATTATTGGTATTATCACAGACCAAATCTAATCTTTTTCTAGAAAATTCATACTGTAATAATTTTGCTGTTCTCTGTGTCTCAAAGTCCTAAACAATTGCAAGTAAATGGTGAAAAAAAAGAGATAAAGTAAATGGTGAGACTCTCAGACACACTCTTTCTTTACTGCACTTCCAACTTCAGAGTGGTAGGATTCCCTTCATTTCTTAGTGCACACCTTACCACTGGCTCTATTAACACAGGTGCTGTGAGTTTCAGCAAACTGAAAATATTGTTTGCCTTAAGTCTAACAACAAAAGGCCTTGGTACAACATTAAGTTGTAACATGTATCTAAATCAAATAAACCCCACTGCTATGAGAAGCAATTGTGCAACCTTGATTCAGAACATGGATTCAATATCCCAGGGGATAACTGCCATTTCCCATCAGGGTCAGGATATATAATGAGAACAATTTAATGCATGTTCAGCAAGTATGAATAACATGCTAACTGCTTTATGGAGCTTAGTATAAACTCCAGAATAAAACTGTTGGTAGACTCTATCCAGTTTGGCAATCTAAAATAGCATGTGTTCATACTTAAAAAGCTGAAGAAAAAGATTCTAGAAAGAAGCATAAACTGTGTCATGAAAAATATAAAATATAATAGTATAATATCAATCATTTCATGTCATTAATTTTGGTCATGTTTTCCAAGTCCACTTTCCACAGCAAACAGGAAAAAATTATGGTTTATATTAAAATAAGTAAAGTACCCAGTGGATGATAGATGTTGCCTACTTCTGTAAACACATCCAAGAAGTGCTGGGGATGTAGTTTAGTTGGTAGAATAATTGTCTAGCATGAACGAAGCCCTCTATCTCTAGCACATCATAAAAGAAGGCGTCATGTGCATGTTTGTAATCTCAACACTAGAGCAGTAGAAGCAGGAATATAAGAAGTTCAAGTTATCCTCACTGACACAGCAAGATCAAAAACACCTTGGGCTATATGAAACTTTATCTCAATTAAAAAAATAAGTATCTCCAAAAGGAAAATTATCTTTTACCTAAATCATTTATGTGTGTATATAAGATGTGTATCAATTATTCTCTCATTGTTGGAACAAAATGCCAGACAAGAAGCAGCTTAGGGAAGGAAAAAGTTTTACTGTTTGCTTATAATTCCAAAGGCTAGAGTCCATCATGACATAGAAAGCATGGTGGCAGCAGGAAACCTGTGTCACATCATCACATTGGGAGAGCAGAAGCAGAGATACAGAAACAGCCATTGGACAGGTTATGACACCTCATGTCCTGGACACAGTGATGATATAGTTTGTTCAGGCTCCACCTCCTAGAGGTTCCACAATTTTCCCAAATATAGTAACTTTGCCAAAGTGGACAAACAAATGAGCCTATGGGGGACATTTCACATTGAAACAACCACAATGTGTAACTAGATGAACATGTTTAAAGAAGTAAGGCATTCTCACCCATATGTAAAGTAAAAATGTTAGGATCCACTTTTCTTAGGCAGCTTATCAATTCCCCTTATCTCACACAGGTGCATATCAGGAGACCACTGGGGCTAGTTGCCACTCTGGGAAGTATAATGACAAAATGCCTCATTCTTGATAAACAGGTATTAATATCAACATTTCACAGATAGTCAAGAGGTGAAAAATTTCCTCAAATGCCAGCAGTTAGCAACAGACCAACATATTATTCACATTTCTATCCCCTTGGGTCAAAATCCTAGTTCATATGCAAACTACTATCTATAAAAAATCACTCTGTGCATTAATATGTATTAACATAAACAGAGTCGTGCCAGCAGCTGTACCAAACCTCTGATCTGATGCAGCTTATACAAAGTTGATCATTTGTGTGAAAAGAGAGAAAGAAATACTAAACTTGATAATAAGCTTTGAAAAGTTAATGCTTTAAGTCAACATAATTTATAGGTATTTTGTGACCTTACTGAAATGCTAAATGTTGCAAAATACATATTTAATGATTAAAAATTATAATTATCAAAAGCATCAAATTTCAATGCTATGTGAATCGCCTCAGTGTGGTAGATTACAGCTATATTTGCTTATTGCCTTTGTTTATCCTTATATAATATTAGAGAGTATAAATTTCAGACTCTTTTGACACACTCTTAGTAAAGCTATCAGGGGATATTACAATAACTTGTACAAGTAAGGTACAGCAAAATAATTAGTAGGTCTTTAGTTAAACTTAAAATATTTATTTATGTATTTATTTGTATGGCAGGAGGGTGAAAGAGTCTCTTGCTACTACACACAAATGTCAGATATGCGTGCCACTTTTTGTGGGTGTGTAGAATCACACCCGGGCCAGCAGATGTGCAATCAAGTGCTGTGAACCACAGAGCCATCTTTGCAGCATCTTTACTTAATTTTTAAGAACTTTCTGGCCACATACAAGTTACAAATGGCCATTTCAATCCCATAGAAAATATATCCTAAAAGAGATTAGTGACAAAAAAAGTGCATTCCATGTGTATGAGGAAGATTCAGTAGACAAGTGTGATGTGGGAAGCAGGCACCTCTGTGAACTGCTGCCAGGAGAGGTGTGTGAAGATCCGGAGACTCCTTTGGCCTACCAGCATCCATCAACTCATAATTCTCAGCCACTTCACAAAGAAACAGACCACAGGATCTCTTCATAGTCCTCCTGATCATCCCTCTGCTCCAGCATTCAGATGAGCTCTTTTCATCATGAGAATGCTGCTGAGATTCTTGCCCTCTGGAAATGGAATTCATTCATGCATCCATTCTTCATTCAATCATTCACCAGGGCCAAGGGACTTAATTACTCTGCAGAGAGCAGTGTTGACAGGTTCATGTCCTCTATTGCCAATAAAGGGAACTGGACATTGTAATAGGAGATAAAGGCTGACAACAAATTGGAGTCAGCAAGGGTCAAATCATAAATGCCTGCTGACTTTGGAAATCCTCTAAGAACAAACATGGAAGAAATGTGAGGAGCCTATACTCGCAAAGCTATGATGATGAGGCAGGTTACACACTGAACACGGTATTAATATCTAAATGGTCTTGCACAAATATTTGGGGAAATAGAACAATTCATTCTTAGATTGGATATATAATTAAACTCCATACAGATTATAAACCAAAGCTTTTACTCCATAGCTTGTGTTTTGTTTTGTTTTGCTTTGTTTTTTTGTTTTTTGAGGTAGGGTTTCACTCTAGCCCAGGCTGACCTGGAATTAACTATGTAGTCTCAGGGTGGCCTTGAACTCACGGCAATCCTCCTACCTTTGCCTCCCGAGTGCTGGGATTAAAGGTGTGCGCCACCACGCCCGGCTCATAGCTTGTGTTTTGTATACCACCGAGCTTTCCACATAGCTATTTGGTGAGTCTTGGTCATCTCTGTGGGGACACAGATTGGGAACTTGAATTTCAGGTTTGGGGTGCATATACACGCTTAAGCCCTTAGGCCTACTATGTGCAGGGATGCTTAAAGCCAACAGTTTTGTAGCTAAAATCTTCACCTGTGCCTTTCTCTGCTTTGAGCCCTGAAGTATACCTTAAAAACAAACAAACAAAAAACAAAACAAAACAAAACAAAAACCACTCCCTTCTTATAAAGGCATTTAAATTGCTCAATGGGGCCTATTCTAGCAAAATTAAATAACTCATAAAGCAATAACTTAATTTCTACCCATAAGTTTCAGAGATGTTATTACTATGCCTTCCAAAGACAACAGATTTGCTGGTAGACCTTGGGAGACAGTCTAGCTTTTCAGCTATTATTAAAAACTGGGGTCGGGCTGGAAAGATGGCTTAGTGGTTAAGGCGCCTACCTCCTAAGCGTAAGAACGCTGGTTCTAATCTCCAGCAGTTCCAATCTCCAGGTCCCATGTTTAGCCAGATGCAGTGATGCAAGGGCGCAATGCCGCACTTGACCACAAGGGGGCATACACATCTGGATTTAATTCACAGCAGCTGAGAAGCTGTTGGTGCACCTATCTCTGTCTTCAACTCCTTCTCTCTCTGTTTCTGTCTTTTAAAAAAAAAAAAAAAAAAAAACTGGGGGGTGAGGGTCATTTATATTTTTTCAAATGTCACTCCTACAAGGGACAGAAGAGTGCATTTCTTCACTTAGGAATTTCAGCTGTTCTGTAATTCCCTGGTTTGGAATTATGTTTGTTTCCAATTCAGGGGATTGTCCTCCTCCCATATCATAAGGTAAAGTAAAAGGAGCATCTGTAGAGCTTTCTGGAGTGTTCTGTGTATTGAAAGAAGTTTTGAAGAGGCTTAGCATGGATACTGGCTGTATAGAGTCAGCTGTAGCAATGCCAATGTAGCAACAGAACTGACAGGCTAAAGCAGCAACAAACTGTGGGTGCATGTCAATCTCAGTTATCTCTGAACACCATCAATAAAGAAACACTGCTGAATTTTCCACAGCCATTCCTTTGGCCAACTGTGCTGAATAACATTGTTCAGTTCTGGCCATAGTAAGAACTAGGAGCAAGTCATAGGCAAGAGGAGTTTAAAGTTAGCTGGAGGTCGTACCTGTACCAAGATGCTGACACAGGTCCTGGGAAAACACCCAGGTTGTTTAGCTGCATTGGCAGGAATGTGGCCTGAGCTGGCACATTTCTGGATGCTGCACCTCCATAGACATTTGTCTCGAATGGTACAAAGGGTCAATTCTACCACCCTCTCTGGGTCCATGAGTGCCTCTGGGTAGCTCTCTGTTCCTCTGTTAGGATTTGTTTTTTTCCAAATTTCTGTGGCATGGGATGGACTAGGGACAAGGATTGAGGAGGAAGGATCTCAGAACCTATGGATTTGATAAAAATACACATGAAGAGTTTTTTAACACTATTTTTTATAGTTCCTGTGATACAAGCACTCCATGTGATGAAATAGGCAAAAAGCCATTAAAAGATTCATTTGAGCTACTTGAGTTCTATATCAAAAAGGGATTTTTTTTTTCAGGCTGGTATTCAAACTAGATTGGGTAATGGTGAGTATTTTTTCCTACAATTACCTACATTTTACATTTATATGTAGGTGCCAATAGAAGAAAAACTCAGGTTCATATGATACTGGGAAAGGGAGAAGAAAATATCAAGGTAGCATCTGTATAAAAGTTAAAACTTGTGAACGTATATTAATTCTATCAGGAGACAATGAGTTTACTAATGAATTGATCATTCTCATGAGGTCATACACATCTCTGCAGGGGATGAAAACAAGGCAGAAGTCAGCATGAGTTCTGGCCACTAAGAACTCTCCCTGCTGTACCAGAAACTGGATGGAAGAAAAACCTTCCTGTTTGCTTACCAAGACTTCAGACAAGCTCTGTGCACTCCTGTCCTGGGCACATGACAAAACTGCTCTGGGACCTTCTTTGATGGCTATGATGGGTTGAGGTCCCTTTCTATGTCATGAAAATTAAGCCTGTTGAATTCTGGGTTTTGTAACCATATTACGTATTTTAAAAGGAAACCAAATGGGCATGATGACAATTTTACTGAGTAGAATTCAAATGATACATTCAGGATAATTTGAGCAGACATTATTATGGATACATTATTGTTAGGATTCTAATACAACAAAAGACAGATGATTTTAATATAAAGCTATTATGCTTAATAAGAAAACAGACTGATATTGCTAATTATATAATTTATTTTCCCTTTGTTATTGGGATGTGCTTTTTCAGACCATTAAGGGTATAAACACAGATGACAATTCCAGGCCCATTTTATAGAGTGTAATGCCTTCTCCCCAGAGTAAGTAATTATGCATGTAAGTCGTTACAGTGGAAGACACTTAACAGGCCAAATTTGATCTAATTTCTACCTTTGGTGGATGAAATTAATTTTGAGAAAACTGGAAAGATAAGTGCTGCCTACCTTCCATCGACATAAGCCCATCGCTAGCATGATGAGAAATGACTGTGGTTTCTCTCTGGACATGTTCCTGTGGCTGCTTTAGGGAGCCTCTGCCAAGATCTGCTTATTCAGAGCTGTCCAGCAAGCCCTTGGGGGGACATTCCAGTGCTCTAGAAATTCACGATGACCAAGGCACACTGTCAAATTACTTTGGTGACTGTAGTTTACTGGACAGGATGCCAATCAAAGGGTTCCCAGGGCTCCCAGAATATCTCCTAATGTAAATGTGTGCTTCCAGGGAGGTCTTGAGGGACCTGGATGTCCGAGTGTCTTTTAAAACCTTATTCCAGAATTAAATCTCATCCCCTCTTAAGGTCTTTTTTTTAGGTTTAATGGAAGTCTCAATTGTTGTAGATGCTGTCCTGTTTCCCTCTCTCTTTTTAAAAATTATGTTTTATTTATTTATTTATTTACTCATTTATTTGTGAGATAAAGAGGAAGAGAGAGAAAAAAGAGAGAGAGAGAGAGAGAGAAGGAATGGGCACAACAGGGTCTCTAGCCACTGCAAATGAACTCCAGATGCATGTGCCTCCTTGTACATCTGGTTTACGTGAGTCATGGAGAATCGGACCAGTATCCTTTGGCTTTGTATGCAAATGCCTTAACCACTAAACTATCTCTCCAGTCATCCCTCTCTCTTTACTAAACAGCAGCAGAAATCCAGGTGTTCTCCCTACTTTTAGGTTGCCACTGATGCAATCTAATTGATCACCAGAAATATTTCTCATACTCATCATATTTATGGGTATTTGCTGATTTGAGAGGCCATGAACACACTGGGGCCTCCCTCCCCTGTCAATCACCAATGGCTTCACCTTCATGCTAAGACCTTACCATCTCATACCTCTGGTATCACCAGTCTCCCTCCTCAAGAATCTGAAACTGCACCTCTGTCCAATTATTTCATGGTTCCATGCCTGTCATGTGTGCATTTTTTCTCACCTGTTTCTTCTCATGACTCCCCCAGAAGAGAATGTTCTGTGTATGCCCCACCACCTATCACCACCATATTTAAAACCTGCTACTCTAGGAATTGACCCTGACCCTGAGCATCCCCCGGCTCTTGTTGGGGCTTCACACAGCCTTGCTAATGTGGTTACAGAAATCAAAAGGATGAGGTAATATCATACAGGAAGACTGTATATGCTCTTCCACTATCTATTACATTCTACGGAGACTTTTCACACCTAGCACCAATAGATGTAAGTAGTTGTCCAATTCTAAGAATGATTTTGTAGTCCTGAGTAGTCAGTGAAATGCAGCCTTGACATTTTTGTGAATTCACAGTGACTTCAGAGGTATCTCCCAAGTCTGACTTAACAGACTTTAAGGACACAACGCTGCTGGGCAAGGCCACAAGGACACAACATGCCATCAATAAAAGCTGACAAGTCCATATGTGGCATAGATCACCCAATCCCCATAAGCCAAAAAGCATATCCAGGGACTGGGGAGATGGCTCAGGGCTTCCTTGATAAGTACGAGAGCCTTACCTGATACCACCCAAGTTAAAATCACCAGAACCCACATAAAACAGCTCAGTGTGGCCACTCATGAGCGTAACCCCGGTCCTGTGGGGAACACAGACCAGACAGCAAGCTACAGGATACATAAGAGACTCTATCACAAGGAAAAGAAGTGGGCAAGTAATGGAGGGAGGCACTCAACATTTTCATGTGGCCATCACAGGAGAGCACAAGGATGGAACATCAGCACATGCGTGTGTGCATATACCACACATATACACACACACCAGCACCACCACCACCTTGCATATTATTCACAAGCAGAAAATGTATATTTAGTGTAGACCCGTACCAACATGGCATTTCAATGACAGACCACACATTTGACCTTAGTCCCATGATACTTCAATGGATCTGAGAAAGTCTTATTGTTTAGTGGCCTCATAGGCATGCTAGCATCATAGCAGAACACACTACTCAAGGGTTTATGGCAGTGCTGACATAAACAGATTCACTATGTTGCCAGTCATATCTAAGTCACTGTAAATACATTCTATGACATTTTCACAATAGTGAAATTGCCTAACCATGGATAAGGAATACATAACTAAATATTCAAGATAATCTTATAGCCAATGGTGGTGAAGTGGCTTACAAGACATGATGATTTCCCTGTGGAAAACAGGTCCCTAGAGACTAAGGGCAAGCATAGTGTGGATTATGGGGATATGGAACAGGGCATCTGGTAGGTCTTGGCTTTCTTTCCAAAATTACTCTGGAGAGGGATAATGAATAAGAAACCACTGCATGAGAGACAGAGCGAGAGAAAGTATTGTGGAAAGTGATCACAAACATACAGGTGGAGTAACCTAAGCATATTTGAGATCTGAAAATAATTAAAGTATCCAAAATATGAGGGAAATGGGATGAAAGACAGAACCCTAATTAGGCTGAAGGACAGGGCTGGGGTCATCTCTCATAGGCCAAGGGCCACATGAAGATGTTCTGTGTACCTGGGATAAAAAAAAAAAAAAAAAAAAAAAAAAAAAAAAGATCTGCTATATTTTATCAATTATCTACCTGCTGATGGGATGGGGTCAGGTGGTAGGAAAAGTGATGGTAAGAGGCAGTGATTACCCAGGTGAGACACCATCAGGTATGTGGAGGAGGGCGACTATGGGGAGTAGAGAAGTAACAAGCATGAAGAAGTTCTGGGAAACCACTTGTATCCATTTATTTGTACTTTTCCCTAACTTTTTTTTTTTTTTTTTTCATATAGAAAGACCCATTATATAGGTCAGGTCCACCTTCAACTTGTGACTCTCCAGTCTTAGCATTCCTGGTTCAGGGACTTCAGGTGTGAGCCATTGTGTTCAGAAAATAACTTATTTTTTTATTAAAATGAAGAAAGATGAGCAATGCCTTTAGCAGACCTTAAATGCTAAATATATTGGTTGGGATGGAAGCCAGAACTCATTTGGGGGTCAAAATAAACATCCAGAAATCTGTAGAATATTGATGGAAATTGGAGCCACGGGGTATATTTTTCGCAAAAGAGTGGCTGAGCACTATGTACTACTTAGGCAGGCATATTAGGTGTAGAAGAACTCATTCAAGGACTTCATGAAAGCACTTAGTGGCAGGAAACAACACTTGGATATTCTCAGTCTATCATTCCAACTGAGATAAGACTTGTCTGGGATGAAAAGCATAATACAGAAAGAATATTCAATAAAATTCTAATTGAAAATTTTGAAAAGTTCATCATATACTTCTATATAATAGAATATAATACATGTGCTAAATAAGAAACTAAGGTTGTGTAGAACTCTATCTGTTATAACTTACTGGTTGAACATTGACACTGTTTTAATCTTATTTAATATCATTAGCTAACATGGCTTTCAGGGCCCAAAACTTCAAATATCTCCTTAAGTGGAAACTTCTTTATTTGTTTCAGAATTAAAGTGAAATGAAACATTGCATGCATTGTCCGAGTTCTTAAAGGAAGAACCCCATGAACTGACTCCAAGATTCAGGTACCCAGACTTTCTGAAAGCCTTTTAGTGTGTCCCTAAGATGGTTTAGTAAATTCCTAAGATGTTGCCATTAGCTTGGAAATGTCACTTTAGAAAGAAGATAAATGATTTGCCTTTCAAAGTATCTGCTCAGGAAGTCCCTTGACTCAGTGATTCTGTCACAAAGTAACATGCCAGTAAATTTCAATAAAAAACACTAAATGCTCTATTACATCAAATGACTGAAGACACCATCATAATGATGAAATAGTGCATTCCAGATGTTGCTAATTCACTCATTAAAACTAGGTAAGACAATGAAACACTGGAGAGCTTGAGACTACCTGTATAAAGTGCCATGAAGAGAGGCCCGGGTCTGGGAATGAATCTGGCAATGGCATGAAAGTGGGCATAGGGTATCATTCCTCTAAGTATACTATTTTGTTCCATAATGAAGGCAATCCCCATTTCTGAAAGTCTTTTAAATAAATAAGAATATACTTAATTTTAATAACCAAGGATATTGTAAGGACTTTTTTCTCCAAATTTCCTACTCTTAAAAATCTAGTAGGATTATATCCCACATAGATATCTACCTAGTTCTAAATCCTCAATGGCTATTTGGGCCTAAACTACTGATTGTGATGTTAGCACCCAGGAAGCGAGTGTAGATTCAGTTAGTCTTCTGTAACCTCATTTCTCAACCCATGGCTACTCTTATAGAGGATCAGCATGGCTACTTCTGGGGTGTTTGTAAGAATAGGAAGAGAAGGATGATGCCTGCCTGGGTTCAGACCTGGGGAAGATGAACTGGGGTGTGGAGCAGTTACTACCACTGTGAGGTAGGCAAATGAGGAATTTGTCATTGAATACAAGTCAAGAAATTGAATTGAAGCCCAGTAAAAATAGTAACAATCCCAGATGAAACTGGTTCTCCATTATCCGTCATTGCCCGAGGTAAAATTATACAACTTTCTTCTGAACTCAGATCTACTAATAGAAACTCATTTTATTTCTGCCTTTTCCAATATCATGGGACGAGTTTCCTAAGAAATCTGCCTGTCTTTCAGAATATTAAAGACTTCTTTATAAAATATGTTATTAAAGAGTGGATACTTTCCTTCACACAGAAGTATTGATGACTATACTCAGTCTCTGGAATATTTCTCAAATACTGATATATGTTCCCAGCAGCCATGTACAAAAGGTCCCATCACTCACAAGCAGAGATAGATCACCTTACTCCTGTTACTATGTTTTCAGTTTTCTGTGCACAGATCTCTCATTTCCTTGATTAAACACATTCCTTAGCCCTTAGTTATTCCTTTATTCTTATTGTCATGCAATTGTAAATGGGATTTCTCTAAGTTTCTTGTTGGCTAGTTCACTATTAGCATATAAAATACAACTGATATTTGTATGTTGATTTTGTAGCCCTCAACTTTACTGGGTTAATTTGTTTCTTATAACAGTTAGAAAATGTTCAGACTCTAGCATTTTCTGTATATAAGGTTATGCACACTACTGGGATGAATTTATCTTTTGTAGGGCCTTTCTTTGGGTATTTCATGAGGTAATGCTGGCTTCATAAAGTAAGTTTGGAAGTATTCTCTTTTGGCCAACCTTCATGGAGGGTTTGAGAGTATTGATGACCATTATTCTTTACATTCTTGGCAAATTTGCCAATGAAAGAAGCATAGCAATCTGACTTGTATTTTCTTTCTTTATTGGGGGTGGGAGCTGGGGTGAGGGGTTGTCCCTTCCTCCCTTTCTTTTCCTTTTTCTTTCTATTGTTTATGTATAAAAGTTTTTATCACTGGGCACTTCTTTAGACTAGCCCCTCCGCAGGCCACATGCTGTGGTGTTCTGTGTTTCCATTTGTCTGGAGACACTTTTTGGATTTCATTTTGATTTCTCCTGGGGACCACTGCTAATTTGAAGTGTGTGGTTTAATTTCCATGGTTTGGGGAATTGTATAATTTTCATTTTTTTACTGATTTCTGCTTCATACTATTATATCAGAACAGCCACTAAGTAATTCACCAATACCTTTAGGTTTGTCAATACTTTTTCCCCTATCCAAATATATGGTGCATCTTGGAGAATGTTCTGTGTGCCCTGGAAGAGTGAGTTACTGCTCTATGGGGCTGACTGCTCTCTGTCTGAGAGGTCTATCTGTTAGAAACATACAGCTCGACTGTTTCCTCATAGAATTTAGTTTTTTTTTTTTTTTGTTTTTTTGCATGAAATATCTACTTTTGACAGCTGTATGTTAGATAAGTAGCCTTCTCTATCTGTTTTCAGTTTTGTTAAGATTTACTGTTCAATCAGGTAAAATGCATAAATATTAACAACTACTCTTAAGAAATTGACACATTTGTCATTATAGAATGACTTTATTTATGTCTTACAACAAAGTTTGACATAGTGTGCTATCTATGTTCTAAGTATAGCTACCCCTTCCCACCTTTGTCCGCTAGGTATGTTGGACCTCCTTCCTTTATCGTCTCTTTCAGCATGCCTGAAACTTTAAGTTAGTCTCCTAGGAAGGCATTACTTGATAACATCTTTTGTTTGTTTTTGTTCTGTCTTTTAATCCATTCAATCATCTGCATCCTTATTTTTTCTTAAAATAGTGTGGGAAGGACTACTTAGAAAGAGGAGGGGGCTCAATGGGATAGAGGCAGAGAAGGGGAACAAAAAAGAGAAATAGGAGGAGAATACAAGCCAATTTCAACATGTTCAATATTAAAATCCTAATAAAAATAGGAAAAAAAAAACAGAAAAAAGATTCTCTATGAGAGTGAAGAAAAAGCACCCCCTGATACAGCATGTATGGATTTCTCAGGAGAGAATTACCATCTTCATCTTTTAATGGGATAATTTAAACTATTTATACTTAACATAATGATTATGGCACTTTATTAATAATTTTCTATGGCTATGCCATTCCTTCTTTCCTTCATGCTTCTCTTTTCATTCTCTGTAATGTGACGATTTCTGTGGTGGCCATATGCTTGGATTCCTTTATTTTTGTATACTTTCTACAGATGTTATTCATTGGCTATCATGAGGCTTGTATAAGCTGCTGTCGAGTTAAAATTGTGTTCTTTATACAGATGACATCTTGATTTCAGTCTTATGTCAATAGTCCACATTTTTACTCCCCCTCCACCCATTCTATAGTCCCAGAGAGTCAGACCCACCCATTGCTGAGAGCCTCCACTCACTGCGTTGTCCTCTGCTTGACGTGAGTGAAAGACAAGGGCCTTTTGAGAAAGGAGCCAGCTAGATGCTACCAGTCCTGGCTATCTGTCATGGTTCCTTTGTTCCTTCGATAAAGTGCACAGGTACAAGCCATGACAAATGATAGGGTGCTAAATGTTGGGGTCCTGTTTCACTTAGAATTTCTAGAAGAACAGCACTGATAGAATGAGTATATAATATATAAATTTAACATATACAAATTTATATACTTATTTAAAATATATATCTATTAAAAAATGTGTGTCTGTGTGTACAACTTATTAGAATGGCTTATAAGACACAAGCTGGACAGCCCAGCAATGGCAGCACACAGCAGAGTCTGAAAATCTAATAGCTGCTCACTCCATAAGGCTGGATATCTCCATGCTAATTTAGTAAGACTAACAATAATAATATATGTTTAAATAAAACAGATGATAATTACCTATGTTATGAGGAAGAAGTACATTGATTTCCATGCTGTGGATTTTTTTTAACTTTTTATTTTTTATTATTTTTTTTTGGAGAAAGACACGGAGATAGAGACACACACACAGAGAGAGAGAGAGAGAGAGAGAGAGAGAGAGAGAGAGGAAGACAGAGATGGGCGCGGCAGCAGTGTCCCAGCTGCTGCGAACGAAATCCAGATGTGTGTGCCCCCTTGTGGTCAAGTGCGGCATTGCGCCCTTGCGTGACTTTGCATCTGGCTAAACGTGGGACCTGGAGATGGGAACTGCTGGAGATTGGAACCAGTGTTCTTAGGCTTAGGAGGCAGGTGCCTTAACCCCTAAGCCATCTCTCCAGTCCTGATTTTTTTTTTTTTTTTTTTTTTTACCTAGTCCTCAGGTTGAGTTACAAACATATGATTTCTTTCCATTTTTAAAAAATATTTTTATTTTATTTATTTGAGAAAAAGAGGGAGGCCGGGAGGGAGAGAGAGAGAGAGAGGGAGACAATGGGTGCACCAGCACCTCCAGCCACTGCAAATAAACTCCAGATTCATGCAGCACCTTGTGCATCTGGCTTACGTGGGTACTGGGGAATTGAGCCTAGAACTGTGGACCTCAGGCTTACAGGCATGCACTTAACTGCTAAGCCATCTCTCCAGCCCTTCTTTCCATTTATTATTATTTTTTATTATTTTTTTGGACAGAGACACAGAGAGAGAGAGAGACAGAGAGAGAGAGAGGAAGACAGAGATGGGTGCGCCAGCAGTGTCTCAGCTGCTGCGAACAAAATCCAGATGTGTGTGCCCCCTTGTGGTCAAGTGCGGCATTGCGCCCTTGCATCTCTTTGCATCTGGCTAAAGGTGGGACCTGGAGATTGAAACCTCTGGAGATTGGAACCAGTGTTCTTAGGCTTAGGAGGCAGGTGCCTTAACCCCTAAGCCATCTCTCCAGCCCCTTTCCATTTTTTAAAACATAAGGAAACATTTGTAGATGGCAGTAAGCATTAAAGGAACCAGTTCTGATGTTTAGAAAACCAAGACTTGTTAGATTAATTAGATGTTTGTTACATTTTTAAAACTTACATTTAGTACAAGGAATACTGTTATATGATTTATGGAGGAAATGATCTAATTGTGGCTCTATTTCCTTCAGGGGTGCTTGCATTCCTGGAGGTTGGTTTTCTCGTGGTCCTTGGAGCCATCTACACAGCAAGTCCCTGGCTTACAGAGATCTGTCCTGGGACACTCTTCCACATATGATCGTTCCAAATAAAGGGAAATTTTTGAAAAAAAAAATGTTTGTACTTAAGATACAATATCAACATACTTTTAACAGTTAACCTACTTTTTAATTCTACTTTAGAAACCAAACACATTTTATATAAAAACAAATTACGGTGAATATGAAAATTAAATTGCTTCGGCTCATGGTAACATTATTAAACATCTACAATGTCCAATAAGAGGGCTGTAGACTGTCATTACTGCAACATGCTAACTAGCCATCATGTTAATTACTACAGGGAAATTCTTAACCATAGTATTATTTATCAATAAAAACTTTTACCTGGGTGTGGTGGCACATGCCTTTAATCCCAGCACTCGGGAGGCAGAGGTAGGAGGATCATCGTGAGTTTGAGGCCACCCTGAGAATACAGAGTGAATTCCAGATCAGCCTGAGCCAGAGTGAGACCCTACCTCAAAAAAAAAAAAAAAAAAAAAAACTTTTAATATTTGTCACCTTTCCTCAGATATATCTATAAATCATTGCACTTATATTCATGATTACCACGTAGGGTTTTTTAATTTTTTTTTTTCATTTATTTATTTGAGAGAGAGAGAAAGAGAGAGAGAGAGAGAGAGAGAGAGATACAGAAATAGACAGGTAGAGAGAGAGAGAATGGGTGTGCCAGGGCCTCCAGCCACTGAAAACAAACTCCAGGTGCATGTGCCACCTTGTGCATCTGGCTTACGTGGGTTCTGGAGAATTGAGCCTCAAACTGGGGTCCTTAGGCTTCACAGGCAAGCATTTAACTACTAAGCCATCTCTTCAGCTCAACCACATAGGGTTTTAACTGAACTTCCTTGGTAATACTCACTTGAAGAAGAAAGTGACACACAAGAAAATTTGGAATTTAAAAATAAATTGTGTTAGGCTCTGAATGCATTCTACATTTTGGATTTTAAACAAATGGATTTCTAAATGTAACATTAAAGGACTGAGTATGTGACAATACATAGAAAAGTCCCATTCCAATCTCATTTTTTTTTCTATTTGAATGTTAGAATTTATTTCAGGCTTTTGGGAAATGATTTATATAGATCTAAGGTTTTCAAGCATGTCATCATCCAATTTGTCCTCTTTTACAATTGTTCAATTTTACTTTTACAGAGTTAAAAATCCATGTATTTAACTGAGTTCTTTCTAGATAAGTCAAGAACAGTTAGCACCACCCACCAGCTTAACTCTCTGCCCCAAGCATTAGAAACATCCAAGTGAAGGGTGATTAAGGATATGTCTGCTTTGCACAACTTGTTTCCCTTTGATGTAAGAGCTGCTGCATATAAGAGAGCTGCACTAGAAGGCTATAACCAAAGAGTCCTGGGAATGCAGGGAATGAAGACAGGCTAAGTACTTAGTGATAACACTGGGTGCAAAGGAGAGGTCTATTCCAAACAGAAGGCCAACTCATCCTTCATGCATAGATACAATGAGAGAATGGCTCATAGGGGGAACACAGGCAGTGGGAAGGAAAGCATAGACTCCATATACAACTATACTTAGAAAATATTAAAACACTGTGAGTTTAGATGTAAAAATAATGGTAGTGCAGACTACATCATTTCATTACTTCAACCCGAAATTCT
This sequence comes from Orientallactaga sibirica, assembly GCA_036365145.1. Taxonomy (NCBI): domain Eukaryota; kingdom Metazoa; phylum Chordata; class Mammalia; order Rodentia; family Dipodidae; genus Orientallactaga; species Orientallactaga sibirica. The sequence goes on from JAEOAD010000039.1 coordinate 17,366,263, forward strand.
CCAGGGGGTAAGGTTCACTATAAACAGGTCGGTTTGTCCTATCCAAATCTAGTATCACAATTTTGAAGTAAAGTATGGCTTTATTTATACTGAGAATGGCTCTAGAGAGAAATCTAAAATGCAACAATGGTAAGCATTATTTTAGTTACAGCTTTATTCCATCTCATCATACAGCAAGGGAGCCAGAGAGAGCAGAAAACTCCTCTCAAAGTGCTAGGTTACTGGGAATTCTCCAGAAGTTTCACTGCTCAGTTGAGCATGTGCCTGAGGTCTTTACTGTTGCAATGTTGCCTGCTGATTTTATGACTAGAGGAATGAACACAGGCTCTTGGGTGTTCTGTTATGCCTGCAACATATGCTTTCTGCTCTGACATTTCTAATGATATTTGGCTCACAGAACCCAACATAAGCTTAGTAATAAGACCCTGATACGTAGGGTCTTCTTGCTAAGTCTAGGGAAAGCAACAGATGTTAACCTTATTAAATTGATCAAGCCACACAATTAAAGTTCAAGCCTCATGGTTTAATTAGTACTGTGGGTAGTTAAAAAACCTACACATAGTGCTGTTTCCAACAAACATTTCTGTTGACATTGGGTATGTTGTTAAGGATTCCTCAGCCTGTCCAGGAATCCAGAAGATCATTACTCATTTTAATGTTTATTGATTATAAAAATTGGAATATAATAAACAGACAATGCAAAATTAAGCATGGTGGAACTTTATTTCAACTGCAGACTCTCTGGTCTTCTTTTTTCAAACTAATATCACTTGAATTCAGAATTTCATGGAGCTGAATTTTAAAAAATATCTTGTTCAGGAATCCATGTCAATTGAGCAAGAAAACTAAATCTTATGATTACATGTGTCTTGTTTTTGGCTATTTGTAATATCTATTTATTTATTTGAGACAGTAAAAAGGGAGAGAGAAAGAATGGGCATACTAGGGCCTCTTGCCACTGCAAACTCCAAATGCATGTACAGCTTTTTGCATCTGCCTTTGCATTGCTACCGAGGTATTGAACTCAGAGCATCAGGCTTAACAAATAAACATTTTTAAACACCAAGCCATCTCTCCAGCCTGTGATCTTTTTGTTGTTGTTGTTTAATTTATGCTTTCTGATATACAGAACATTTTTAATGTTAAATTTTCATAGAAAAGGAGTAATATTTTATTAAAAATGAGACAAAATATCTTAAGTCTGGATGCATATGGTTTATATAATTGGATTTCTATAATATTATAATAAACTTAACATACACCTTTATTTAAGATAAAGTATTCTTAACCAATTGTTCTCCAAAAAAGGCTTGTTAAGCAGAAAGAGATGAAGCAATATTTAGAATACATGTTAAATAACCCAAGATATTTTGATATATTCGCTTCTAAAATATACCTATGTAAGAATCTTTTGAAGCATTGAAACTATTCAGGAGGGATTAAAGTTCTGTTCTTACTAAAATCAGCATTACATCTATGCATTCAGCTGAGCTTCACATGCTTTTCCTCCTGTGTCTTCATTCTCCATATACCCTCTAGACACTGTCTTCTTCAAGGAGGATAACTTGTCTAGCTCTTGAGGAGAGAGAAAAGGAGGTCTGATATAAAATGTGATAATTTTTGAAAATATATTGAGATGCAATATTTTTTCCAAAATTTGTTAATGTACAGGTGCTTCCTGAATTCAAGAGATTTTAGCAAACAATTTTCAAGTTGTCTAACATTTAAGTTGTGCTTCCTTTCCATTCAAAGATATGTTGAAAATGTCCTAGAACTAGATGAAACACAGTGAGATTCATCTAGGTCTTATAATTTTTCTTAATTTTTTTTTATTGACAAAGATTTTCTGATCACTTTCTGGAAGGCCACCATTAGTGTGGGTGAAAATGTGGACAGAAATGAGACATAGTTCAGGGTCTTGAGTTCCTTCACTCAGACTAGCAAAGGAGAGAAGATCTCTATAGTCACATCCAGCAATCACATCCATTCAATCCATGTCTGTGAATTCCACCAATGAAAAATCAAACATGTGTCCTAACACAAAATTTACTCTGTACCAAATATGGACAGACATTCTTCATTGTTATTATTTCCTAAGGAGTGTACTACAGCAGTGATATAATCTGGAAATGGATTAAAACATCCAGAAGATGTCTGAAGATGGATTAACACATTTCAAAGATGTGTGCAGGTTTATGCAGACACTGAACTGTCCTGTTTCATGTAGATGACTCAGACACTATCAAGTAGGAAGTACTGCAACCTGCCCTTCTCATCATAAGTGCTTGGGCTTTCTGGCTATGCTCAACTTACTCATGATACCCAGATAACAACATGCACATATGTTCAAAATAGCCCAAATTGCACAGATCATAGTTTGGGAAGATTGCTCATTGGTTACAGGTATGTGTTTGCAAAACCTGTAGGCTAAAGGTTCAATTCACAAGCTGCCCATTAAAGCACGCTGCAAAAAGTATCACAAGCATCTGGTGTGTTTTTGCACACACACACACACACACACACACACACACACACACACACACAATGTCAGAGGAGGACGAAAGGAAAAGAGATACCAAAACAAAAGAATGACTCTCTTGAAAATGGAGGGTCTTTAGGGGAGGGAAGTTTAGGGAGAGGGGACAAAAAAGGAATGGAACTATGAATAAATTGCTATATATTCATATATTTAAAAAGTTTTTCCTGGTTTAAAATTTTTTATTTATTTTTATTTTATTTATTATTTATGTATTTATTTATTTATATTTTGGGTTTTTCAAGGTAGGATCTTGCTCAAGCTCAGACTGATCTGGAATTCACTATGTAGACACAGGGTGGGTGGTCTCAAACGCATGGTGATCTTCCTACTTTTGCTTCCTAAGTGCTGGGATTAAAGGCATGCACCATCATGCTCAGCTAAATTTCTTAATAATAAAATAAATATTTTAAAATGTCATAGAGCTGCACGTACTTCTATTTTTAAAGGACTCTTTTGAGAACTAAATGTTCAAATTTAAAATAATTACAGAACTCACAATGGAGATTTCCTCATAACCTAAAGTAGATAATAGAAACACAACTCTGCCAGGATCTGAATTCCATTAGAATCCCAAGGAACCTATGAGAAACAGCTGACAGGCAAACCTGCTCACAATCAGCTGATCTTTACCAACTCAGCCTATGATGAGTACAGACTGCATGTGAAAGGCCTGCTCTGAGCACATACATACAGGGAGCATGGGAGGGAGAGGGGTGCACCTCTGAGTCAGCGACGATTGTCATTAAAATCAACAATGAACATAGCTAGTACTCTTTAAGAATAGTCTATGATTTTCAAAATGAACAAACGATTATCTTTTCCCTCAAAAGTTTTGAAATCCAAAAGAGAAGTCTTGGGACAGAACTTCTCAGGGGCAACTTCATTGCATACTCCTTTGAGTCACCTTTACTTGTGACTCCAGAGAGGGTGCTTGGCAAGGAGTCAGGATTCTACACAAATTCTCACACTTAGTATCCATTGCTCAGGGTGAAGTGATCAGAAACTTTATATGGTTTTATATAGTTTGTAATCAGGAGAATGGAAAACAGGGTGACATGATATTTATAAAAATCCTACCATCTACTCAGGTCTACACTTAATAACACACATGATCAATGAAACTAGGATCGGAACTGCAAAAAGAGTTTCATTTTCCATCTCACTCTAGCTGTAGTGACAATATGCTGTCATCTCATACATAAAATAACTTTTCTTACCCATTCTCTTCATATGTCAATATTATGAATTTAAGAAGTAAGATAGAATCTTTAATTCACTCTCAAAAAGTTTTAAAATCTAGTGGGAAAAACCTTAACACAAGAAATACAAACTGATAGAATAGGGTAGAAGAACTATGACATGAAGATTTTTAATGTTACTGAATTCCAGAACACTTCAAATCTCACAAAATGTATGTTCATTTCTCTTGGTTATTGACTTTGATAGGTTTCTCTATATACCAATAGTCATAAACATTTTCCCATATTGAATTATATTTTCTACATTACACCTTCATTTTATATATTTCTGGCTAATTTGTGTGATTTATTATTGGGCTCTGAGAATACTCCTTGAGTTATAGGTTGTTTGGAAAGATCTATGATTTAGATTTGTACAATTTTAGTAAGTCTCATTTTTAGTATCTAGTCACATAGCCATTGATCTCAGCTTGACAGTTAATAATTATATAACAATTTACTATAAAATTTGAAGAGAATGTTTCCTGTAATTTTCTCTGAAATGTGTTCTGAAGCTGTAATAATATTATATATGCAGAGTATTTAACATTGTGAGGCATATTGAAAGGTAAATGAAAGTGAAATTATGCTTAATCCTATTATCAGTTGAGTGTCAGTCAGACTTTAAACCTACCTATCTAGTTTCCTTTGGGTTTTATGTCTTTGCCCACCAGTTGCTCATGAGAACCTGATTAAAAACTTTTCTGTGGGACAATGGAAGAACACATAACTGGTCTTGCTCTCTCTGAGAAAAAAAAAAAAAACTTCAAAGTTTTAGCATGGAGCACAACATGATGTAAAGTGTAAAATTCAATGTAAAGTGTAAAAGTCTATCTCAGTGCGTTGAGTGTGAATAGCAGATCATTTAGATTTGGGTGTTGGGAAAAAGGAAGAAATCACAGGCTTTGGGCAGTGGCTCAGAAGGTGAAAAGTCATGGAGGAGGATGGACTGTGAGATGAGCCATTTATGAAGGGGGAAATCAATATGTTCAAGAATATGAGATGATTGATACTATAGACACACGTATGAGTTTTGAGTCATGACAGGGAAATCATGACCTCAGGGCTATGACTGGGTGGCTAGGCCCTGCATCTCCTTCTCTTTCCCTTAGAGATGTGGAGGGACAGAACTGAGGGGGTTGCTTCTCTCTCAACAGCCCTAGCTGGTGCTCTGCTACCATTACTAACCTCACTCACATTATTTTCTTATCTCAACATTCTCTATGGAGCTCAGAAGCTCAAAATGAAGTACCCCTTTCACTAATGGCACTGTTAAGATGCATTCAAATCTACCAGTTAGGAAGATACTAAACTAATATATCTGTGTGTAGACAGTGAAATCTTTCAGATAAAAGTGAAATGTGGCAATTCTGTGTCTCCACGTTCAATAGTCTATCATTTGCTAAGTCAGCAGTTTCTGATATCTTCTTTAAAAAAAATTATTATTTTTTTTTTTTTTTTTGGAGAGAGACACAGAGAGAGACAGACAGAGAGGGAGAGGGAGACAGATAGAGATGGGCGCGCCATCAGTCTCTCAGCTGCTGTGAACGAAATCCAGATGCGTGCACCCCCTTGTGGGCAAGTGCGGCATTGCACCCTTGCGTCACTTAGCATCTGGCTCAACGTGGGACCTGGAGATTGGAACTGGGTTCTTAGGCTTAGTAGGCAGGCACCTTAACCGCTAAGCCATCTCTCCAGCCCTCTGGCACCTTCTTAAAAATAGTACTCCTGTGCTGGGGAGATGGCTCAGCAGCCAAAGAAAATTATTAAAGAAAAAAAATGTAAATATAGGTTTTTTGAGGTAGGGTCTTGCTCTAGCCCAGGATGACCTGGAATTCACTATATAACACTCATGGTCATGGTATATAAGTGTGTATAATGGGTAGAAATTTTACATTCTGGGTGAAATGGATTTTTATTGCAGAATTAAATTGGAAGTCTGCCAGAATAAATCAATCTTCAACATTGTAGAGAACATATTGAATTACTGAAGAAGAGACCTTGCCATTTGAAGAATAAAATGGTCCAACTGATTTTTTGAGTAATAAACAGGAGAAGAGATCTCAACACCAAAGTGGTTCATTTTTTTATGTCTCTAACTTTTACATTTTCAAAATAAAACTGTATATTATAAATTTATGGAAAATACAAATAACACATAAAAGCAAGTACTTCATGCCTGACTTCATTTCAAGGTTAGATGTCATTTTACTAGTTATCAGTATGACTTTTGTAAATTTTCCATGCCATGCCAGTGTCATAAATAGAGAAAGAAATTAATTTAACTTTTTTTTTATTTTTTTATTTTTTGGTTTTTCAAGGTAGGGTTTCAGCCCTTGCTGACCTAGAAATCACTCTTTCATTTCAGGGTCACCTCAAACTCATGGCAATCCTCCTCCATCTATCTCCCGAGTGCTGGGATTAAAAAAATGCACCACTATGCCCGGCTAAATTAATTTCTTTTAAAGTTATTTTCCTGATTTATTTTTATTTATTTATATATTGGAGTCAGAGAGACAGAAAGAGTGAGAATGGGCACCCCAGGGCCTCCAGCCACTGCAAACGTACTCCAGATGCATGTGCCACCACGTGCATCTGGCTTATGTGGGACCTGGAGAATTGAACCTGGGTCCTGAGGTTTCACAGGCAATCACCTTAACAGCTAAGCCATCTCTCCAGCCCTAAATTATTTTTTTGGTGGGGGGGGGAGAGAGACAGAGAGATACAGGGAGAGAGGGAGAGGAAGACAGATAAGAGATGGGCACGCCAGCATTCTCTCAGCTGCTGCCAACGAAATCCAGATGTGTTCGCCCCCTTGTGGTCAAGGGCGGCATTGCGCCCTTGCATCACTTTGCATCTGGCTAAACGTGGGACCTGGAGATTGGAACTGCTGGAGATCGGAACCAGCGTTCTTAGGCTTAGGAGGCAGGCGCCTTAAACGCTAAGCCATCTCTTCAGCCCCTAAATTAATTTTATACATAGAAAATAAAACATCAGCTGGAAAGATGTCTTGACAGTTAAAGGCACTTGCTTGGAAGCCTGCTGGTCCGGGCACAAATCCCCAGTGCCTATATAAAGCAGATGCACAAAGTGTCGCATGCATGTGGAGTTCATTTGTACTGTCAAGAAATCCTGGTGTGGGGCAGGAGAAATGGCTTAGTGGTTAAGGTGCTTACCTGTGAAGCCTAAGGACCCAGGTTCCATTTTCAAGGACCCACATAAGCCAGGTGCACAAGGTAGCACATACATCTGGAGTTTAGTTGCAGTGGCTAGAATCCCTCATGTGCCCATTCTCTCTCTCTCTCTCTCTCTCCCCCTCTCTCTTTGTGTTTAATAAATAAATAAATAAATAAATAAATAAATAAATAAATAAATAAATACAATCTTTAAAAAAAAAAAAAAAGAAAAGAAATCCTGGTGTGCCCCACCCCTCCAACACACTCTCCATCTCTGGCAAATAAACAAAGTAAAATATTTTTATGAAAGGAAAAAAATAGGGCTGGAGAGATGGCTTAGTGGTTAAGCTCTTGCCTGTGAAGCCTAAGGACCCCAGGTCGAGGAGTGATTCCCCAGTACCCATGTAAGCCAAATGCACAAGGTGGTGCATGCATCTGGAGTTTTACAGTGGCTGGAGGCCCTAGTGCACCCATTCTCTTTCTTCTCTCTGCCTCTCTGCTCTCTCTCTCTCTCTCTCTCTCTCCTGCCTCTTTCTCTCTCTGTCTGTCACACTCAAATAAATAAATAAAAATAAACAAAAATTTTAAAAAGAAAAAATAAAAATGTCAGAAATGAGATTGCAAGTTATTAAATCTAATTATTTAATGAGATCTCTCATACACACATTATTATTATTGGTTATAATTATCATTATTTTCTTAAATATATACTTTGCTCCTTTATCACTTCTTTAGTTTTCAGTGCTGGGGAATAGGACACAGGGTGTTATGCATGTTGGCAAGTGTTCTATCATTGAGCAACGTTGCAGTTCTTGTTTTTAGGAGACAGGGTTTTGCTACATATCCCAGGCTGGCCTCTAACTAATGACGATTGTCCTCAACCTTTTGAGAACGGGAACTGCAGATGTATGTCATCATGCCTGGCTTGAGAACAATTCCTAGTTACAAATTATATTAGAAATTATATGAGAAAGCTTTGAAAATACTAATCCAGGGTTGGGGAGTGGCTAAATCAGTAATGTGCTTGCTATGCAAGTATGAGGATCTGAGTTCAGATCCCCAGCACCCACAGAAAATGTTAGGCACAGCAGCACACCCCTGAAATCCTGAAGTGGAGGTAGGGGAACCCCTGGGTGTTTGCTAGCTAGCACATACAGCCTGATCGGTGAGAATCATGTTCATTAAGAGACCCTGTCTCAAGAAATAAGGTGGGGCATAACTGAGACATTCAGTGTTGATCTCTGAACTCCACAAACATGGGCACAAAGGTACATGTATACAGATATATATTAAGAATATCTATTAAAAGAAAACACAGATACAGTCAGGCATGGTGGTTTCACCTTTAATCCCAGCACTTGGGAGGCAGAGATAGGAGGATTGCCATGAGTTTGAGGCTACCATCAGACTACATAGTGAATTCCAGGTCAACCTGGGCTAGAGTGAGATGATACCTCCAAAAACAAAACAAACTGAGTATTTGTTATAGGTATGTAGTTCCACTGAGATATAAGAAGCTGCAAAGGGAAATCTTCACTGTATTTAGTAAAATTTAATTTTATGCTTGTGTTTGAATGCATGCATGCATACAGAAGGGTTGTGTGTAAACTGCTTATCTGTATGTACCAAAAGGAAATTACACAGACTACCACATCACCATTCCAAAATGCAGTTTAAATTTCCCATATTGTGTTTTCTATATTTTATTAATTTCTGTAACATGTCTATAATATATGGTAATAAAATTGTCATATTGACTTCTATTTTTAAAAAAGTATATATTGTAGTCATACACTTAGCTTGAATATAGTGTGCTTAAATCTCAAGGTGAGGGAAATGTATTATTTCAACAATAATTTTCATTCTCCACAGTAAAGTGAACAATGACAGTTGTTCACAAATAATTTTTGATTTCTTAAAAATTCTAAATATTTAGACATTTCTGCCTATCCAAGTGTGAAATTTGTGTAATTCTGAATCACCAAGTTTCTATGAGTTGCAAACTTGATTAAAGGAAGTGTTCTTTAAAGGTATAGGACCTTAATACACTTTTATTTCCTAAAGTAGAATTGGTTGGATAGTTCACTACCTAAATATTTCTATTAAAATGAAGTATTTAGTAGTTCATGAAGATGAGGCTTAAAATAAGCAGTCCCTTTCCAGTGCAAACCCATGAAGATAAGTTAATTTTCCAAATACTGTTTATGATTTTTTTAATGACACAGCCACTTCATGCCTAGAGTGAATAGCATCCTCAATTCTCTGATCTAAATCACTTCTCGGTTCCATTACAAGCAAAAAAAAAAGGGGGGGGCGGGCTAATTTTTCCCATTCCCTTAAATGTCACTAAGGCAAGCATCCAACATCAGTTGAAACACAAGGCCACCAAGCTCCCTGGAGTGCGTCAATGTCTTTCTATTTATCAGCAGGTATTCCAAACAATGCATCCGAGCTGTTTAATGAGGCACATAAAATCCAGTGCTAAAGCATCAATAATTTGGAGTCATAAAAATATTGCATTGTGTCTGTCTTAATTTAGCTTCTCAAAGCTAAGACTTCACTTTATATCAAAATAAATCTTATTAACTTATACCCTTCCTCAGTAAAGTACTAGTAAAACTGCCAAACTGCATTTAATTTGTGGCATTGCTAGTGGTGTTTTTAATTAAAACCTGAGAAATGTATCGTAATGATGTCTTTGGTTTTTACTAGACTATGACATCAGTGTTGGTAAACTACAACATCTGAGACATGGCTCTTGCTTTCATGGTGGCCAGAATGTTGTTCTCGTTGCATTTAGGACCGGGAGAACACATAAACACAGGGGTTCTTATGTGTGGGTTAGTACAACACTGGCTGCATTAAGGCTGTAGGAATTAAAGAGCACTTGGAAAACAGCTTGCAGGCCAAAACAAGTGCTAATGTTAACTTACATCTCATTAGTAGGCATCCTAGTCAGGTCAACACAGTGTGTCAATCAAGGGGCACATAGTGTTGGCTTGCACCGCTGTCTCTCCAGCTATGTTTATGTTGCCTGGTGCAAGTGTCTTGGCAGGGCTTTTGTGTGTCAATGGGGACACTGAGGATGTACTCTAGAAATTCCAGTTTTATACAAACCATTTGCCTTTGAGCCATAGTTTTCAAATTAACTATGAGAAAATCTATAGCCTCCCTACTCTCCTCAAAAAAAAAAAAATCCTTCAATCTTCATTGGTAGGCAAGGCTCCTCTTTCTCAGTGCTACCAACTGCCTCACACACTCATCTCTTAATAACCCATCTTTTGAATTAAAAATGTACACAACAGGGTTAAATGTTCAAACAACTATAAACTTTAAATATATAACATTTTGAGGGGAATGGACTTTCATACTAAAACACTGAGGAAAGTTGGCTATATTTTCTTGTTTCATTGATCAAGTATGTGGAAGATGATTTTTTGATGATTATGGGACTGGATGGTGAGATATTGTGACACTTAGCAATGCCCATTGTTATGGAAAATGTCAGGGATTTGAGTATTTATGTCTGAGCATGTCTGAGTTGTTTTGAGAAACAGCTCTCCAGTAATTGTCTTTGGCAAATTTTTTCATTAAATGGTAAATTCAGAGAGTAACACATTACAGAAAATGTCAAATTTACATAGACTCAAAGAATCTGCCCATAAGATAGTTCTTAGGAAAACAAAACAAAACAAAACAAAACAAAATGGAACAAAACAAAACAAAACAAAGAAGTACCTGGCAGACATTACACCAAGGGATCGAATTTAATATTACCATACATGGGGCTGAACAAGAAGGGGCATCTGCTGGAAGGAGCTCTTTAGAACAGCACTACAAGTCTAGGTACTTTTGTCAGAAAATAAATAAAATAGGGAGGAACCATCAGACACAATCAGATTCGGGGGCATCCCATCCTATATTCTTCATAAGTGTCAGTGGTCACAGAGGCAAAGACATTTAATTCAAGGAAAATGTATGTAACAATTAAGATATACAAGATGCTGAATGGGATTATGGAGCAGAAGTCATCTGTGGGATGTCTAGTAAATTTTGGATTCATTCTATAGTTACACAATAGTTTTAATCAGTTAATATCTTGATTCTCATGATTATCCTGTGGTTATACAAGGGAAAATTCTTTTTTTTTTTTTTTTCGAGGTAGAGTCTCACTCTGGCCCAGGCTGACCTGGAATTAACTATGTAGTCTCAGGGTGGCCTCGAACTCACAGCGATCCTCCTACCTCTGCCTCCCAAGTGCTGGGATTAAAGGAGTGCACCACCATGCCCGGCTAAGGAAAAATTCTTGTTTATAATCCCCAAATATTTGGGGAAATTTATATACAGAGAACAAGAATAATAAATCATATCAGTCTGTGTGAAGGGTTCATGAAATTTCACATATGCTTGTGCAACAGTTTCAAAAACATAGCATTATTTGGCACTAAAATTATGTCGTCTACCAAGTTAAAATATTATTTGTCTCTTTCAAAGAGAGGGAAGAAGAGAAAAAAATATAATCTGTGACTAGACATCCTGAATAATTAGCATGCCCATGAAGCTTTATTTACTAGAGCATGATTTCCAACAGATTATATGTTTTCTAATCTCAAGCTGAATATTGACAATTTAGTCAGCATGCATTTTTTTTATTATAATGGTGTAAGTCTTTCTGGGTTTCTGGTTTTCATTTTATTTTTCCTACAAGTTTGGATATTGACACGTCACCCCAACCTTTGTGGACTCTGACCTTTAATTGAAGCAAAGTAAAAGAATAAACATATTTATAAATGTTTTATGTGAATTCTCAGCTATAGAAACAAATTCATGAACAGATATTTTCCTATTAAATTTTTACGTTCTTTTGGAGGAAGGTAAAAAACAAAAAAGTTAATGTTGATACCTCAGGGCATGCATCTCTTTAAAAAATCAAAATGATTCAACATTCTGGAATATATTTCTTCAACTGTATTCTTACATATACCCAGAAAAAACAAGGATCTATTTTATTTTCTTTTCCACAAAATTCATGAAATGCAATTAGTTCTCCAAACATACTATGTTGTTGACTTTCAGGTTCAGTTTCAGGTGCAGGTTTCTATTCATTCATTCACTAAGGTTTTCCACTCCACTTCTCACTTTCTTATTCCATGGCATCATTGAGTTTGCAACGAAGTATAGTACTTCCTGCCCTAGTGTTGTTCAACCCAATATTGGAGTCTATTGATGATATTTCAGGAGATTCACATGCTCCACTATCCCAGTCCCTCATTTTCTGAAGGTCTTCTCTTATACTTTGGAAGTATGACCAGCCTGGTCCCAGAGAGTCAGAAATGAAGTCTTGATGAGCAATACCAGGATATTCAATAATCTGACCTTGATAAAAAGCCCAAAATTCACAACTTGTCCTAGAAAATTGCCTTTACAGATGAAACATATTTGAACATAGTAGAACAATGTTCTGCATCATACAAGTAAGTCCCAAAAATCAGCAGCGTAAGAGGAATACAGAGTGAGCTACAGGTAAAAGTACAAATGGGGAGACACTGGTATACTGTAGTTCTGAGCCCATAAACATTGTGACATGGAGTACAAAGAAAATGGGACAACAAAACATAGAACGACTACTTTGAAAGAGGAGGGTTTTCAGGGGATGAGGTCAGGGAAGAGAGGAGACAGAAGAGATAATGGGACAGGAATATAATCAAATGACTTGCATGTTAAAATATTAAAATTCTCAATAAAATAAATTATAAATGAAAAAAGTACAAATGCTTATTGTAATTGCCATGAAATGTTCATAAAGACACCAATCTCATACATGAGAAGTGAGGGCTTTATAACTTTTTGGCAGAAATGTAATATTATGAATGATTTCACCAGCTCAATTCATTCCATAACTAGTCCTCCACATTTTTCTTACATTGAAATTTTCTATTGAAAATAATGATAGTTATTGATCCCAAGAATTTCTGAGAACCAAGGCAGGTTGAAAAATCTTTTAAAATAATTCAAATGAACATCACCATTAGGCAAACTAATGTACTGGCTAATCTATGGTATTAACTAGGCCTGATGTATTACTTAGGTAAAATGACTAGAGTCCATCTCTCTCATCAGCATTTAAAGCTACTTTCTCTTTCTTAGGGTACAAGGAGATGGGGAAAAAAAGAAAGAAATGGGCTGGAACAGAGATATGAAAGTAGATAGGAAGAAATTTTAAACCTCACCATCCAATGAATATATGAAGCAATGTAAAATTGACTTATTTATTAACCCATTACTATTCCAGAGATCATGTTAGATACCAGAGTGGTATGAATATTGCTCCCTCATGTGAGAACCCTGTCAAACAGGGGAGGTCAGAGTACTCACTGCCAGAATAGAAGACTTGTTTATAGGCACTATTTAAAGCATAGTCAACTCTGCTCACAGCCTCCTGTGCTGTGGTCCTGACTTCTCCTTCTGTTTCAGTTCTTTTTTATACATTTAAAATTTTTATTTATTTATTTGAGATAGAAAGTGACAGTGAGGGAGAGAGAGACACAGAGAGAAAATGGGTAGACCAATCTCTCCAGCCACTGCAAATGAACTCCAGACACATATGCCACCATGTGCATCTGGCTTACATGGGTCCTGAAGAATCAAACCTGGGTCCTTAGGTTTTGCAGGCAAGTGCCTTAACTGCTAAACCATCACTCCAAGCCCTTGTGTTTCAGTTCTAATATAAGTAGCTGTTATCTCCTGTAGCAGATGTTAGAGCCCATTCTATAATGGCTTACATGTACATCCCCTCAGTGGCCCACACTAGGCCATTGACATAAGATCACTGTATCTTATAATAAATCTGAGAAGTTGAACACATCTAAGAGTCACTTCATCTTGGAAATCATGGCAATATGAAGCTTGCTTTCACTCTGTTTCCATGTGATGGAATATCATGAACACTCTGAGCCTGGCAGTGCATCTGGTGAAAAAGAGATTTTTCTTTATTGAATTGCTTTATAGTTTTTTTTTTTTTTCAAAAAAATTTTCTTACTATATGTACCTGGAGTAATTCTACACACCTTCATTAAATCCTTCTTTAAACCCAGTTAAGAAAGTTCTCAATGTTTGTTATTTCAAAAATCATTTTGTACACTCTTGACCTTCTTCAATTCCATATAAATTTTACAATTAGAAGGTTAATATATAAGCTAACTATATAGACCCTTGGAGCCTCCCTTCAATTGTGTTGACTCAGTAGATCACCTACAGATTGAGTTTAAGGACATGGATTGTTCCCATCCATGTCTAGTATATCACTTTAGTACATACCTTTCCTTCCTTTTGATTTTCATAATTTCTGAGCTTTTTTAAAAAACTCTTTGTGTATGAGTATGATGTGCGTATATGTGTGCAAGTGTAAGTGCATATGTGTGTGTGTGGAGGTCAGAGGACAGCACTGGGTGTTAGTCCTTGTCTCCTCTCTTATTTGTGGCTGGTTTTCTTGCTCACTGCTTCATATCCCAGGCTAATTGGCCTACAAGCTTCCAGGGAATTCTCCAGCCCCCATCTGCTATCTCACTGGAGAGGCATGCTGGGATTACATTGTCCTGCTTTGTGTAGGTTCTATGGATCTTAGCTCAGACTTGATGCTTGCAAGGCAATTTATTTATCCACTGAGCCATCAACCAAGCTCTTTGGCACTGTTTTAGTGTTTCCACATAAAATCATGCATTTTCTTAGACCTACTCCATTTTATATTTGGATTCTTCAAATGTTATGATTAAATGTTGTTTTGTGTACTCATTCGCTGCAGATAATGGCCCCCTCCCACCGGGCAGCATTACTCCTCTCTGTTTACTTCCAGTAGGTCTGCATCAGTGTGAAATATCCACATCAGCAGTGAAAGCCTACAGAAACATTTTCATTCCTGTTTCCATTTCTATTTCAGGTTCTGTAGCTCTACATGTCCAAAATCAAAACTGTGAGCCTCTCTGTCCTGTTCCCATTCTTATCAGGAATGTATCTGTTAGGCTTTTGTCCTTAAGAATTAGTTATGCAATTTCCACAGGTGGTGTTTACTTTATTCAGGTGGTGGCATTTACTTCCTAGGCAGCTAAAAATCTGAAGGTTCACAAAGAAATATTCATCCAGAATCTTTGATGGTAAGCAAAACTTACAAAAAGAAAAGAATTGACTCTTCAATTCATGGCTTATAATCTTAGCAGCTATGGTTTTGGTTGGTTTATATAACTGGAAGTTCTGTTCTGTCGTGAAGCTTCTGGTTTGCATAAGGTGAATGTGTGTCCCCAGCTTTGGCTGATATCAGTGTAGCCCAGCCTTCAGTTCTGAAGACTTCAACCATGTTCTGTTAGTATGCTCAGCATGATGCCTCAGGACCATTGTTTTCCTTCCCTAAAGCAACACTGCATGGAATATTGAACTGCCTCTGGGAAGTGATTCAGCAGGAAAAGGCTTCTTCTTTTTCTTCATTGGAATTAAAGAGTTAATGCTTCTACTTCCACTTACTGATACATTATTGAGCACTGGATAAAACTTCTTTCTCAACATGTAATTAAAATTTTCAATAATTTTCTTTTTCCTCATCAGTAACAAACACTACATTATATAAACCCTTCATTCAGATTAGATTTAATAATATTAAAATCTGAAGCTAAATATAGTTCTTGGAAAAAGATTAATTTTCAGACTATTTGTCTTTTAAACCCTCTTAATAAATTCGAGCCATTCTAATTTTCACAATAAGTACTGAGCTAATTACCAAAATATCTTCTTTTGATCACATTTATAGCAAGAATGTAATTCATTTAAACCTTACTTTGCATCTTTAGAAATTACTTTAATAAGGGAGATTATTTTTAAGCTTCATGATTACTTGAAAATAATACTTGGCATATCATAAGTGTGTATGAAATATTTCTACATTTATAGGCGAGAAACTGTCTCAACATGGTTCTCATAAGAAGAGATTTATTTAAGCTTAACCCTGCTACCTGAGACACAGCCTCGCTGGGGATCTGCTGGGAACTGACCCTGTGAGCACATTTCTAGATGTGATTGAGAGAGGTTCACTCTCCCTCTTGATGCTACTTATCCTAATGTCTGTGTGGCACTCCTTTGTGCCACTCCTTCAAATATCACACCAAGGACTTAATATGAATGTGTTAACTGAATAAGAAGGGAACGGGGATAGAGGACAACTCAGATGCATTGGCTTATAGAAAAACAAATCCTGTAAGCTCCTCTCTTGTGGGGTTGGGGTTCCCACTCATTTGAATAGCAATGGCTGAAACTTAGCCCTAGAAATTGTGTGTGTGTGTGTGTGTGTGTGTGTGTGTGTGTGTTTGTGTGTGAATCTGTCAAAAGAGAAGAAAAACTATAACTAAGCACAAAAGCAAACAGAGAAATACTAGCATTCTAGATTGTCATCCATGTCTAACACAGGTAAAATGGCATACAAAAATTCCATCCCTGTGCCGTTATGTTAGAGATTGGTCTCACCTTGTGTGAATCCTACATGTGTCCTGAGAAGTAATTTTATTGAAGATGTCAATAAAATTCTTTGAGATCCTAATTCACTCAGGCACTGTTTGAAATATAAACCCTATTTGTAGAGAACTCTTAATAATGAGAAATAAATAAAACACAAGTAAAATTCATAAAAGACTGTAGTGACATTTGTAGGAACATTTCCCATGTATTGCATAAACCATGTCCCCTGTGTTGCTCTCCATGGGCATCAATATCACTGATTGGATTTAAAACATTTCCCCCTGGAAACAATATCAAATAAAACTTCACTGTGAGAAGCAGAGATATTCCTCTTTATTCCCTAAACACTGTAATGTTTTCCAACTTCTTTGGTTACTGCTAAAGAATAACTAGATTTGGGCATTTCTTTTTTAAAAAAATTTTATTTTATTTTTATTTATTTATTAGAGACAGAGAGAGGGAGAAAGAAAGGGAGAGAGAGAGAAAAAGAGAGAGAATGGCACACCAGGGCCTCTAGCCACTGCAAACGAACTCCAGATGCATGCACCTCCCTTGTGCATCTGGCTAACATGGGACCTGGAGAATCAAACCGGGGTCCTTAGGCTTCACAGGCATGTGCCTTAACTGCTAAGCCATCTCTCCAGCCCAGATTTAGGCATTTCTTTACCCAAATAATAAATGCAATTTCTTTTTCCTTTCCTAAGAGATGGACCCAAGAAAGAACAATGTTGCAAATTGTCACAAGTATATAACAAGAAGTTTATTAGTCATGGTCACAGAATGTCCCCAGAGCTCATGGGCAAATGAAGAGTCATATCCATTGGCAATCACATGAGTTTGAACTTGAATTAGTAGGAACTGCCCCCTTCTCTGTTCTCCTGCTGGCTATTGTAAACACTTGAGCCACCTCATGACATGGTGGTAGCTGTTGTGATTTGAGTGTAAAATGTCCCCTATGGGCTCATGTGTTCAAACACTTGGTCCCCAGATGGCAGTGCTGTTTGGGAAAGTTGTAAAACCTTTAGAAGGTAGAGTTTTGCTGTAAGAAGTGGGTGTGTAATTTTTTTTTTTTTTTCCAAGGTAGGGTCTCACTCTAGCTCAGGCTGTCCTGGAATTCAGTATTTAGTCTCAGGGTGTCCTTGAACTCTCAGAGATCCTCCTACCTCTGCCTCCCAAGTGCTAGGATTAAAGGCATTTGTCAAACACGCCTGGTGGGTTGTAATTTTTAGAGCCTGACCATACTTCCTATTTATCTGCTGCTTCCTAATTTTGGGTGCAATGTGAACAGTTGGCTTCCCACTGTGGCCAATGCCTTACTCACCATTATAAGCTGTACTGCCTAGAAGTGTAAGATGAAATATATCTGTCCTTCCTTACCATGCTTCTTGTCAGGAATTTGGTCATAACAATGAGAAAAGTAGCCGCTATAGTTGCCACACTCACTGAACTAGTGAACAATCTGATGTGTGAAGGTTTCCTTCTCTCCATTCCACGGTTGTTCATTCTAGGATCTTCTGCTGTGAAATCACCACAGTTCCAGCTAGGGGACATTGGCACAGTGTGTACAGGTTTGCCAGGGTGACTTTATGTTCAGTGCCTGAGAATAAATGTCTTATCTAGCATGTGTGGGCATGAGCCATACCCCACCTCCCAATACTGAGGGGAGCCGACAAGGTCTCCCTCCCAGGGCAGTGTCATATGTGTGACATCCAGAGGGAAACAGCACTATAAAAACAGTGTCAGGTTATGGTTCTGAATGACATGTGGAGACCTGCTTTCTCACAGTGGTGAGAAAAGAAACCCATGATGGAAAGAGAGGATAGAAACTGTGGAAAAATGTCTTTGCAAAGGAGAAAGTAAGAAAGGGTTACTGGGGGCTGGAGAAGATGACTTAGCGGTTAAGGCACTTGCTTGCAAAGCCAAACGACCCAGGTTCGATTCCCCAGGACTCATGTAAGCCAGATGCACAAGGAGGCACATGCATCTGGAGTGGAGTTCCTTTGCAGTGCCTTGCAGCCCTGGCACTCCCATACTATCTCTTTCTCTTTTTCTGTCTCTCAAATATGTATGTGTGTATATATATATATATATATATATATATATATATATATATATATATATATATATGAAAGGGTTACTGAAATGGAAGTATAAGGCATGGCAAACATGTAGAGATTCACCTGCTGAGAATCATGGGAAGTGGGTGACCAAGTGTAGCACAGAGGCTTTGGGAGAACAGGAAATCATCATTCTGAAAGGAATGAAGCTTAACACTACCCAAGCAGCATTTGAACAATTCCTGTAATTCTTTAAATATTAAACATGATACATAATTTTAAAATTATTTTATTTATTTATTTATTTGTTTGTTTATTTGTTTATTTATGTATTTATTTATTCATTTGGTTTTTCAAGGTAGGGTCTCGCTCTAGCCCAGGCTGACCTAGAATGCACTATGGATTCTCAGGGTGGCCTGGAACGCATGGTGATCCTCCTACCTCTGCCTACCCAGTGCTGGGATTAAAGGCATGAGCCACCACGCCTGGTTTAAATATTTTTTACATATGCTCTTATAAAAAAGAAATGATTTCCTTCTATTGAGAATATGGAAGGCTATAAAACCTTTGAAGTATCAGGGTTTGTTGTATTTTATGTTTTTTTATTAACAATTTCTATACTTACTTTTGGATTACTCTTCCCAATACATTGTGCTTAACATTTAAATACTATAATTTTTTACTAATCATTATTTAAATAATTGGATGAATAAATGCATGAATGACTGAATCAATAGTGAAAAGGAAGATAACACAGATGGCCACCAAGATAAGTAAAGTTACTGTGTTTGCCAAAAAGCTTGCATTTACTTGGTGATAATTACAGGGATATTGTACCATCCTTAAACCATTTCTCCTAATCAATGTGGAAATAACTTCAGTTTCAACTCAACATGAGGTCAATAACTCATCATTTAAAATTGTGCAAAGGAAACATTTTGGTTTTACATCTGAAGCCTGTGAAAGTTCTTTATAGTACTTAAAATTCAAAATATTTCAACATGAAAACATTAAGTGATGCCGAGAAAACCCAAATACCAATTTTCAGGTCAATTTTAGCAATATATAATGAGAAAATTTTTCATTGTCAAATATTGAAACTTTTTATGTGTGAATAATTGTTGTTCATGTTACTAAATTTAGATTTCTTCCTAGCCAAGACATAATATTTTAATAGCAAAAATCTATACAACTACAACAAAAGTTTACTATGTATGTAACAACATGAATTAGATTTGGAAAAATACATTTGATATAGAACCTGAATAAAATTATATTTCAAAAAGCTTAAGTAGAATCTAAAAGTCCAGTTTAAGGAATGAATTTTTATATGTGAACTGATTCTTGTGAGGATTTCTAATAAATTTTATCCCTGGAATATTCCCTTTTAGAAATGAAGTTCATTGCACTTAAAAGTCAAAT
Organism: Orientallactaga sibirica; assembly: GCA_036365145.1. Classification (NCBI taxonomy): domain Eukaryota; kingdom Metazoa; phylum Chordata; class Mammalia; order Rodentia; family Dipodidae; genus Orientallactaga; species Orientallactaga sibirica. The sequence goes on from JAEOAD010000039.1 coordinate 17,386,193, forward strand.
AGAATAAATATACAAAGAACACTCGTGCTTGGCATAAATTATTTTCATTAATAGCCCAGCATGAAGCTCTTGATAGGTTTTATGTCAACAGTGAGAAGAACCTGTTTTCAGAAAAGAAATTATGTACAAAATTTGCAGATGTATTTGATGACCAGTTTCCATTGTAAGGGATGTACATCATAGGCATTAATTTTTTAAATGAATGTATATATCAGAATTATTTACTAAATATTATTTGGGCCAATATACTTCTTTGAGCATAGTTGCAACAGTACTGTGAAATAGATTATGGAACTAATTGTACCATGCCTTACATGAGTATTTGTACAAGTTTATTTGGATGGATTTCTTTAATTCTAGCAGTTCCTCTGTGGAACCAGGTCTCAAAAGATGGAGGCTGTGGTTGACAGCTTGCCTCCAATCTCGGGCCTGTGGTCCCTGCATGGATAGAAAGCAAGAATCCCCACCAGAACAAAGTTCTGAACAGAGTTCTCCTGGTTATATCTCATATGTACTCAGATCCTAGGAGTTTCTTGTTTAGTTGAAAGAGACATATTATTGAAAACTTGTTATGACAGTTGATATTTCCCTATGCTTTTATTTTAAAATTGATGATAGTTATCAGAGAATTTAAAGGTTTAATGTCTATTTAATGCATTTGAAAGCTACCCTTGATATTTGAAAAAGCTTTCAAAAATGCTGTGAGATCTATGGTACATGTGGATCTTCTAGTTCCCAGGTGGATTGCTACTTTAAACAATATCAACCGCATATGATCCATGCCTCTAAAAGACACTTGGAATCATGCTTCATTGATACATCTCTTCAATATTTTGACTGGTTCCTATTATGCAACACATGGCAAGCCCCAGTCAGCATCCTGGGCACAATCTTCTTGACTACAGAATGAGCTACTGATGTTTATTACAATTTGAAAAATTAAAGGAAAAGAAACATGTATCACACACTGGATAAATGGGTAGGTTCCAAGATGGCTGGACTATTGTTACTTTATTAAAATATTCCAATAGTATTTTTTTTTAAACTCCCATGGTCGCCAGCTAATGGCTATGAGAAAGGGGGCAAAGGGAGAGAGGTCAAAGCTGTTAAACTTGAATAGAGAAGCTCAAGGGTTTTGATGTAGCCATTATGTAACTTCCTTGAACATGCTACACAGGTTTCAAATCATTTATTTTCTTATGTTAAAGAGAAGACAGTGTTCTTGTTGATTGATCAAAACCATGATTGGAAGACCTTTTATAAGTATGCTTTATGCAAGTACACTGTCATATGCAAGTAGCTTTTCCAATGCACTGAAACCGCAGGACTATTTCTCTATGTAGTCTCTGCAGCCTACTGCTTACTGAAGGAAACTATTGACTTTATCGCACACTGCAATGAATAGAGTGGCTCAGAGGAAAGAGCTAAGATACCTTGGCTGCTGGCAAATCATCTCCAGGATCCCTTCCATCTCTGGTGTAATCTTTATGGCTCAGGGACAGTGAACAGAGGGTAGCTTAAATGACACCCAAAATAGGAAAAAGAAAGGACATTTTCGTGGTGGTTTGAATGTAAAATGTACTCAATACCTTCATATGGCTGTGATAAAGCCTCATTCTTAATCCTCAGCTAGTGGTGCCTTTGGGAGGTAGAGCCTTGATGAAAGAGGTGTGTCACTGGGGGTGGAACTCGGGGTTTTATAATACAGTGCATGAGTTCATGCACTCTCCTTCATCTCTGCTGATGTGGGGGTTTGGCATCCAGCTATCTGCTCCTGCCATGCTTTCCTCACCATGGTGGAACTTCCCCTCAAAACAATTAGCCAGAAATAAACCTTGCCCATCTATAACTTCTTCTGCTCAGATGTTTTGTCCCAGCAATGAGAAGAAACTGCTACAATCTCTGTCAGTATTCACTCTCCCAATTTCTAAGTATCTACATCTTGAAGTATGGAAGGGGGGAGGGGAGGATCTTTTTTGTTTGTTTGTTTTAGGCTTACTTTCTTGCCAACTTCTTCTGAAAGCCCTTGTTGTATTTTTGGCATGCATTACTCACATTTGTTATTTTTTCAATGGCCTACAAGGTCCTTAAGGGCAATGACCCTGTGTCATGCCTCATGGTATCTGTCATGTGGTACACACAGGTGCCAGGCTGGCGGCTGAGATCATACCCATACCACATCTGACTGGCAGTTCTGGGAATAAAGCCCAAGAAGTAATTTATCTTTCATTTTAATCAAATATACACAGACACTAATTTAAGCACGGCATGTTGCATATACCATACCTAATGTTTCCAATGTGTTAAGTTTGAATTAAAGACCAATGAGCTGAATTAAGAGGCCTCACTCAAATTCTCTACCCAGTTCTCAGAGAACTGAAGGTGGATGAATTTCTCCTCCTTCATGGAGGAAACATGCTGATCAGCCTGTCTCTGTAAGCATCTTTTCAGCTGAGAGCATCTTGTACGCCAAAAAACTGGAAGTATGGGGCCTTGGTGAATGTTTTATAAGCTAGTATGTGATTTCCTTGTCAAAGTATTGAAATTGGGGAACCTTTGTCATGGAAATAATAATAATTGCACTGACCCATGATGGCCTTCCAAGACTTTATAAAAGAAGATGCAGGACTGGAGATATAGTTTAGTGGTTAAAGCACCTGCCTATCAAGCTTAATGATCCATGTCCCTTCTTCAGATCCCACATTAGCCAGACACAAAGGTGAAGCAAGTGTAAGGTCGCACATGCTCACTAGGTGGTGCAAAATATGGAGTTTGATTTCAGTGGCTGTGTCGCTGGCATGCCAGTTCTCTATATCTCCTGTCTCTCTATCTCTCTGTCTCTCTCTCTCTAAATTTAAAAAAAAAAAAAAGAAAAGAAAAGTACAAGGTGCACTGAAAACTTGCAGGGAAATGGAAAAGAACACTTAAAACATATAGTAAGTACTAGTGCTTGTGAATTACTTCATTAAGTACTCAGCAATTGAGAAGTATACATATTTCATGTGATTATATATGGAATGTTATATATACTACAATATATGTACACATGTACATGCCTAAAAGATATTTGATTCTCTGTTAAGTACATGCATGAAATTCTCCCTCACTGAACCTACACCTGCATATCATTGTGTACACATGCAGGAATTATGGACATCCTTACTCAGAAGAGAAGTGTTTTTATTTGTCATATACTTTTCATGTGAAAATTACCAGATAACTTTAAGGAATCTCTTTCTCCCTAGAAGCATTCTGGATAGCTACCAGCATATAGTGTTGAGTACACCTTTCCTAGGAATGACTACGCAAAGCAGGAGTATCCATACCAAGGAGACAAATGCAACACACTTGCTCCCAAGAATTTTCTCCCATAAATTCTTTGCCCCTCTTCCACCTTTGTGATGTTTTTACCCTTTGGCACCAGGATGTCCCTACCACCTAGTCTTTCACAAGTCTCATTAATATGGAAAGCCACCATCACCTCTCTCATGCCGTGAGTACAAAGCAGTAGGCACAGTGGGCACCATCAGAACTCAGACCCCAGAATACCAAATCATGTTTTTCTATGTACACATTGCTTTTTGGAGGAGACATTTACCAACTGGCCTAAAAGTAGACTTGGCTGATCTTGCACTTCTCACATGATGTGTGGGTCAGACAGGCTAGGATATGAGTGTTATTAGAGGAATTTGGGGGCTAGAGAGATTGCTTAGAGGTTAAGGCACTTGCCAGCAAAGCCAAAGGACCAAGGATTGATTCCTCAGTACCTATGTAAAGCCAGATGCACAAGGTGACACAGCCATTTGCCGTGGCTAGAGGACATGGTACACCTATTCTCTCTCTCTCTCTCTCTTTTTCTTTCAAAGAAATAAAATAAAATAAAAGAGGTATTTAAAAGTCATAAAGAGAAAACAAGCCAAGACCTCCCTTTGAATGTTGGAGCCCTGGTTATAGGATGTGTAGCAGACAGCTTCAGGTTCGCTGAGATGAACTTCCAGAACAGGCACAGTTATGGAGGAAGGGATATTATTTATTTAAGCTTACAGATCCAGGGGAAGTTCCATAATGGCAGAAGAAGCTGGCCTGCCTTCACAGGGCCAAGCAAGAGAGAAAAACCCACCAGCCACACAGCACACAGAGCAAAACTACAGCCAAAAGAGTCACACAGCACAGCTCAGGAACTCCTGCTAGGCACACTTTGCATATCTTTACAATGGAATCTCAAATCCACCACCACACCTTAAGACCCGCCCCCAGTGACATTGCCTCTAGCAAGGTGATTGCACAGTTTTGGCTCTTGTGCTCTTGTGGGAGAAGAATTCATGTTGGTGTACAGGTAGGGCAAGCAGTGAAAGTATGTTTTTAGCAGGAAAGTAAGTAAAAACAAAGTGTCCTCTGCAGAGTAAGAAGAGGGAGGCAGAGAAAGCCTGGCTCCACTACCTGCATTTATTTCTCTCCTCCCTTTCTTTATGTTCACACCTGGGGGAGTCAGGTGGTTCCTTTCCTGGAAGAAGTGGAGGTTTTTTTAGAAGCCAGACTTACCCACAATTTAGTCTGTTAAAATATATGCATTAGGGATAAGAGTGTGTATAGAACTGTAAGTATCCACAAATATGAACAGTTTGCTAGGGCCAAGAGTAATGGTGCCTTGCTCATGCTCCTGTGAGAGAGACTCTGGGAGCCAACCCGTTGTTCTCCCAGAACCCTGTCATTCGTTTTCTCTGTTTTTACCATGCTGTGTCATATCTAGCTGCATGTTCCCTCATTTATCTTCTCCAGTGTTTTCCTACAGCATTTGTTTTAATCCCACCAGGAGGTTCAGGACAGTCCACAAAGTTTGAGCTGCAGTAGATGAACAGGTTCTGCCATTTTGTATGTTTCCAGTGTGAAAAAGAAATAGTCAGTCAGAGACATAAGAGCAAATAAGACATAAATTACCAAGTTAATCTAGTGTGTATGGCCAGGAGAAACTCAGGAAAGTATAAAGGGGAAAAACAGAGCCATCTGACCTCTGAGAGAAATTTCATATGCAGTGGGCTTTGTCTTCAGCACCCAGAGGAGTAGCCATCTATATGAGTTTCCAGGCAAGATCAAGAATCTACTCCCAGCCGGGCGTGGTGGCGCATGCCTTTAATCCCAGCACACGGGAGGCAGAGGGAGGAGGATCGCCGAGAGTTCGAGGCCACCCTGAGACTACATAGTGAATTCCAGGTCAGCCTGGACCAGAGTGAGACCCTACCTCTCAAAACCAAAAATAAATAAATAAATAAAATAAAAAAAGAATCTACTCCCATGCCATTTCCCCTTACAGTTCCATTGCAGGTGTCTTGGAAATCCCCCTTCCCAACGTCCTCTTTCAAAATGCAAGGGGAACAGACTTTCATATCACTCCTTTTGCATGCTCTGGTGTTCTGGACAGAGCATCCCTGAAAGTCCTGTGCACACCTCAGTGGGAAGAATAAGGGAGGGGTTCCTGAAATGGGGGCTCATGCTTAGATTTGTGGAGGGCCAAATGGCATAGACTTGATCTCCACTAATAAGTAGACTAACTCAGCCACAAGGCTGGTTCAAAACCCACAGACTATTAGCACACCCTAGGTTTTCAACCCAAGGAAGTTCAAAGGTGCACAGATCTCCACACCTTCTGAGGAGATGCCTCTTCTGTGTACTGGGCGCACGAAGAGGGCAGGCAAGGGGAGACACACAGAAGGTTGCAGCTCACCAGTGGCATAGACAGTAGTACCCTTTGCTCCTTCCAATTCTGGCTTTTGTATCCTGTGGAGATGTTGCTTACAGAATTAAAATTGGGGCTGGAGATATGGCTTAGTGGTTAAGGTGCCTGCCTGTGAAGCTTAAGCATCCAAGTTTGAATCACCAGGACCCACATAAGCCAGATGTACAAAGTCATACATGCATCTGCAGTTCATTTGCAGTGGTTGGAGTCCCTGGCATGCCCATTCTTTTTCCTCATCTCTCTCTTTCTCTCTCTCTCTCTCTCTCTCTCTCTCTCTCTCAGTCTCTCTCTCTCTTTCTCTTGCTCCTTCTCATAAATAAATAAATAAATAAATAAATAAATAAATAAATACATTTTTTTAAAAAGGAATTAAAATGGACCTTAAATTCTCATCAAATTTTGTAATTATATGTGTAAGGTCTTCTCACAATGTAAACCTCAGCTCCCCTTTCTTTTCCTGCCCTGCAGCTGCAAGACCACTGTGTACATCATATGTGCCAAATACATGGAGGAGTCTCCCCTAAGACTGAGATTATAGAGACAGATCCCAGAGGACACAGTAATTTGCTGTTCACCAAAACATCACCTGGTATTGATTCAGTTTTCTTAAGACTGTATAATACAAAGCATGTCAGATAGTTCTTTAAAAGTGATATGTTGGTATCTGTTTGTCTCTTCCTCAAATATAAACTCTTATCAGAAGTTTGACATTCATTGATATTGCTAGGATATTGACAGCACATGATAGGTTAGTTCTGATGAGTGTCCTGCCTCTGCTGCCACTCCATTGTAGGGAGTGAAATTGTATTTAGCACAACAGCGGGTGTTTAGAGAAGCTATGAAGCTCTGCCTCTAATATCCATTTCTCAAGATAGGTGACACAGAAACTGAGAAAAGACCTAAATTAAACAATGGAAAATTGGCCTTCCAGTGTTAAACTCCCAATATGATGTTCTCTGGTGTCACCAATCATCATGCTTGGTCAAAATAACCACATGAGGATGCCACAAAGGCATACTACATATCACCACTTTAATTCTCCAAGGAAGAAAGTTAACATCCTCCCAGAGGACTGAGGACAGAGGACAAGATATTTTAATGAAGTGCACATCCATAACATGTTTGCTCCAGCATGTCAACTTAGAAATGTAGAAACCCAGGCTAAATTGTGAAGGCAAAAATGAAATAACAACAATAGCACTCCCTCATTTTACAGAAAGTCTTCCTCAGAATGTTTCTCACAATTGGAAATGCTACAAGTCAACCTTTGAAATTTTTACAGGCATATCATTTCCCTTTCTATGAGTTAAACTAAGTAGTCTATAGTACCCATAGATCTGACATTTAAGATCATTCTTTAGTGGTTTAAAATGATCGAACATGCAATAAAATAATTGTTTCCCTGAACTTGTAGCAGTTGCACAAGAACCTGGCATACAGTAATTTCCCTACTTTTAAAAGGAATTTGTGCCCAGAAGAGCCTCCTGACTTAAGTAATTGAAACCAGTGTCTAGTAAGTAGAACATCTTAGCCATGATCGTGGTCAGTGTTAAGGCACTAGAGTGAAAGGGAAAAAAAAAATCCAGAACTAGCCAGAGGTATGACTGTAGTTCATTTTGTATTTCTGCTAAAGCTGGAGCCTGAGTAAAACATGGTCAGGGTAGGGCCACATCATGGATCCTGTCATCTCAAAGGCCTCGCCATGAAATGCAATTGTCTCTGGGCTTACAGCAGGAGACACTAAGGAAGTCCATAGTGACTAACATTAAGAAGCCAAAAGTACAATAAGAATGCAACCCCAGATTTGAGGATTTTGTACTTGGAATGTTTCCATGGACACAGTAAACTCTGAGCAAGGGCAAGGATGAGATGGAAAACTAAGGGGAATTTCAAGGGATTATTGTACATTTTCATTGGGCAGCATGCTATTAGCTAAAATTTACTAATTAGCACTCTGAGCCTCTCCTATGACCTGCATTTTGGTGCCCCTGTATAGGATACAAAAGTTTCCCATGTGACACTGAATCCACAGAGTATAAAATACCCCATTTACTACACTGGCTCCTGGCACAGTGGGGAACCCACACTGCATTCCAGATTCCTGGTCAGAGATGTTTTTGTAGCCTAGCATATTCATACTCTGCCCCTATGTTCTCTCCATGTGATTGACATTCCCCTCAACTCAGCCAGGGCTCTCATGAGCTTCCAAACTACAGCTGATTTTTCAGATGTATTCTCTTCCCAGCAACATTCTAGAATATAAATGATTATGCTGCCTATTCATTTTTCATAAGATCTTTCCCAAGGTTTTGTTTATTTCTTGCTCCTTTAAACAGTTTTGTGTTTGATTAATACAACTGAAAATTTTAGGACTTCATCTTGTTGGTAATAACACAAAAATTAAGATTGAATTTTAAATATCAGTCAATGAAACAATATTTAAAACACAATAGGATAATATCACATGATATTTTCCCCTTTAGGTACTGTAAATGGTACTTGCTCATGGGACTCTAACAATGATGGTGTTCTATTTTAAAGAAAAGAAAACTGAAGCCAGAGAAAAATGCAAGATATCATGCTTCTCCGTTCTATACTGATGTCTGAATGAATATGAATTTTTCATATGCTGCCAAAGTGGACGTGTTTTCTTAAATGTCATGGCAGGGATGATCAAAGTGGGCCATAGAATTAGATGTTGAAAAGATTTATGTATCATATGAAACTTTTATACCATTTCCCTAGTTGTGGTTTTTCCAGTCCATTGATGATAGAGTAACTATTACTTCTAAACACTGGATATGTAAGTAGCCAACACAACCCATCTTCAGAATTTCCATTTTCCTATATTGTTACTTTACTCCTAGAATCTCCTTTAATATTTAATGAAGTTCTCGTCAACAAACACAAATATAGTATTAAGTTGAGTGAGTGATGTTTAGTATGACTTTAGATTTGCACAGCAAGTATTTTGTTAGCTCCTTGCTTTGTATGAATATGAACTGTTGTCTATTTTTTAGTCTGGAGAAATAAGATTCTACAAGAAAGTCTATGTGCCTATAGCAACAACCTTGTATCATTTGTATCTAAAAGAAGACATTTATTCTCTTACTGTCTTACCAGTTATTGTGTTAAGACATTTCATACATAACAGTAAAACAAAAAAATATTAACTGATTATTACTAGTGTTGGCATGGATTTCACAAACAAGATTTATATAATACATACATAATATATATGTAATAAATATATGTATATATATGTATGTTTTGTCTTATATATTTTAAAGAAAAACTTTTGGGATTCCCTGTACAGGAAGGTAGCAAGACAGGAGGTGATAAACTACCCCTCAAGCCACAGCTGAAACCACAGAAGAATTGGGAAGATGAGCAAGAGTTCTGCTTCCATGCTGAACCTGATAATCAGTGCCAAGGTGAAGGAGATAGACCCTGAGGAAACTCAACACTTACCAAAGCAGAGATCCAGAGGCTCCTAAGAGCTCATCACTGAAGTAGAGACATAAAACTCATCTACCACGGCTCAAGGAATTTTGGGGAATAGGGGACAGAAATATTGTAAGAGGCACAGATAGAGACATCATGCCCAGAGGCATTCATTCCCTTCCCCAAAAAACAACTGATTGCTGCTCCCACAATGCAGAAACCACAACCCCATGGGGAATCCTGCAACTCCACTGATGACTGTCCCCAATGGAATGGGGGCAGGGATAAGGACAAAGAGGGTACCAACACATACAAACAAAATATATTGTTAATAATAACAGTAAGAAACATTAAAAATACTTTTGGATGGGGCACGCCTTTAATTCTAGCACTCTGGAGGGAGGCAGAGGTGAGAGGATCGCTGTGAGTTCGAAGCCACCCTGAGACTAGATAGTGAATTCCAGGTCAGCCTGAGCTAGAGTGAGACCTACCTTGAAAAAAAAAAAAAAGGAAAAAGAAAAAATACTTTTGGATGCATATATGGGTGACATTTATATCACCATTTTATAAAATAATAAAGAAAAAATTAACTCATAGATATAGGAAAACCAACCAAAGGACAAAAAAGTGAAATGAAATAAAATAAAAAATATAAAAGATAATATAAACATTCTTCACAACCTAAAACAATCCATTTACTGTACAAAAACACCTTAAACTATTTTCTCTTATACTTATGTATACTGATGAAATCTTAATAACTGTTATTGATAAATATTCTGCTATGCAAGTGCTCTAACTCATGTGAACATATTTCATATGCAGCTGAGAACTTATGGAAATAAAATTCTAATGAATCCCTGTTTGCCTGAAAACATACAAAAATGATTTCTGCACAAAGTTTCTCTGAGGCAGATGTATAATCACTGAATCTGTCCTCTGCATCTTATAAAATTGCTCACCTGCTCTGGGTTTAAATACTAGCTGATTGTACTTATGCTGGGTACTTGATGAATATTTTTAAAATAGTATTTTTCTCTATTTCTTGTTGTGATCTGTCATAATCATACCCTAGTTCTTTTACATATATTGATATAGTTCTTAAAGTTTATTTTTGTATTATAATAAATATGAAAAAAATTCTGTTTGGGATAGACAGATAGATAGATAGATAGATAGATATAGATATAGATATATTCTTTTTGTTCTGAAATAGAAATGAAGAAAGGAAAGAAGAAAAAGAAGGAAGAAAGTGAGAGATGGGATGGGGAAAGGATAAAGAAGAAGCTTGTGTTACTGACTCTTGCCTGACTTGAGTAACAACAAGGATGTGATAGAACATACTTCATCAGTTTCCAGGGTCAGTGGATATTGAATTGATATACTTTCATAAGCCAACCATTTGGCTATAATTTGGATAAAATATCTAGTGTCAAGACACTGACATGACCTTTTATGTAATTATCATATATAGTTGTTTGTGTGTGTATCTGAGTATGAGTTAATGAACATATACTGGTATCAGCTGAAATTCCAAAGTCAGGGCATACATCCTTAAAAAGATCTACTCATGTTATAAATATTGTAGATGTGTATTTAAATCATGTGTGTTTTTATTTTTTTATTATCTTGTTCCTCATACATTACTTGTTTTGCTAGTCACATGAAGCGATATCAGTCATTATCTTTAATAGTAGGCAAACTAAGTACATATTTGCAGCTTCAGTAGGACCAGAAGATTCAAAATTAACTATGCAAATAATATCATACAACATACTGAAACATAGTAAAACAAAAAAATAACAGGTGATCAGTATGAAAATATTTCCTAGTAATTATTTACTTTTCTCAAAATATTTAAATTATCGTTTCACAACTAATGATAATCTATGATTTCTGTAACAATTCTTGCTTATAAAATGTTTAATAATTATTTGTTGAATTATTAATATGTTTCAATATAAATGTGACACTAATATGTCGGCAACTCATTCATTCATGAACAACCATTTACAGCGCATGTGCAATGAGAAGTCATATTTTACCAAGATTAATTTTAAAATCAGCAGAGGTTATATGGTGTTTTACAAAGCTGTTAGTGAAATTTTCTTGATTTGAAAAAATTCCAAGCTGTCTCTTAAAATCCCAGCATGTTCTCCACCCAAAATACCAATGGTTAACTCTTTTCCAATGTTTAAGATGAAATATCTATTTTGAAATTTTACTCATAATTTTAAAATTTTCTTAAAAATATTTACTCTTCACTCATTTGTTTCTGTAAACCTAAAAGATAAAAATTTACTGATTTTTTTTTTTTTTTTGATTTTTCGAGGCAGGGTCTTACTCTGGTCCAGGCTGACCTGGAATTAACTCTGTAGTCTCAGGGTAGCCTTGAACTCTCAGCAATTCTCCTACCTCTGCCTCCCAAATGCTGGGATTAAAGGCATATACCACCACGCCCGGCTCCCAAATTTAGTGATTTTAAAATTGCTATATGGGTGCCTAGAAAGATTGCTTAGCAGTTAAGGTGCTTGCCTGTGAAACGTAAGGAACCAGGTTTGGCTCCCCAGAATCTGCGTAAGTCAGATGTTTGCAGTGGCTAGAGGCCCTGGTATGTTCATTCTCTCTCTCTCTCCACCTCTCTTTCTCATAAATAAATAAATGAAAAACAATTGCTATGCATATTTCTATGTAATACACATAACTAATAATGTAAATTGGTAAAAGAATAAACTGTCATGTGAATTAGAAAAGTATGTGGAGTAACATATTTATATTTATGTGAATGAATTCTCTTCATGAGAGTGAACCTCTCACCCATAACTGATGGCTACCCACATAATGCAAGACCCACAATCCCCATGGGGCAAGAACAGGAGAAGGGTAATGATGGTACCATCATGGCTGTATACACACTATATACATAACTAATAAATTTTTAAAAAGAGTGAACCAAAACTAGATAAAAAGAAAACAAAACAAAACAAAAAAAAAAAAAAAAAAAAAAAGCAGGAAATCATCAATTTATTGAAGAATTTTGTTTCCAAAGAGTAATTTTAACTACTAATGAATATGATGATATACTAGTTATTTGAAACACCTCTCTGGAGACTCCTTCACAGACACACCCACAGGTGTCTTCTAGATGAATCCAGTTGTGTTGACAGTAGAGAAGAACCATCACAGATCAACACTTTGAAATTGTTTCCAATAGTTTTATTACGCCATGGGAAAAACCCTAGAGCTACATGATCATGTGGGTCCTAGAACATTCCATTTTATTCATGACCTTTACTCAATGTTTATAAAAGGCAGAATAATGCTTCTCTCATTGTATTGTATATTGAATATTGTAACATGTATCAGTATTCATAAAATCAGTCACATATGTGCTATATAAAATGCCCATGAAAATGCATTTTGGTGTATAATGGGCAGAAGGTAGATAGAATGAAGCAGACTGCAAGTCTATTACCAATAGCATTGCTGCTAAGAAGTTCAATGATATTCTCCAGTGTTTGCCTCTTTTTTCTTCAAAAAGTGTGCATTTAATGAGCTGTTAAGCTGGTGCCTATTTGGGGAGAACAGCCCCTGGTGCCTCCATGCACTCTCCTTTACCCTGATAGGGCAAACATTACTAATTTTCTATGCACTTGTAATTTTGTTGATACATGTGAACATTCTGTGTTGTTTTCTTCGTGATTTGTCACTGCTGTCATATCAGAGGCAGCTGTATGAGGAACATGGGTCACTGGACTCTAAGCTTCTTTCTTTCTCCTTTGTTGCACACTATAATTTTTGGAGGTTTAGGAACATTGAATGCAAAATAGAAACAGTCCATTTATTTTTTTCAGATGTAAGTTAAATTGGACATGACATTTTTAACCATTGGTTGGGATTTAGTTAAAATCCATGTAAAAAAATCATTATAAAACACAGAAACAATCAAAAATGGCACTCCCTCTGTGAATCGGTATAAAGAACTTCTCCCACTCCCAGGATAATAAAGATCCTTTACGTCACAGCTCAGGGCTTTGGGAAGTGAATCATGAACAAAACCCTGGGGGCTTACAGGGTACTTGATGGTCCTGATGCAGGAACATCTGGAAGATGATTGATTTAAAAGCTATGAATGTCAATAATTTCAGTACATGCAAAAAAAATAAAGAAAAAAGTAATAAACCATGACCAAGCAGTCACCAGTATAGTCTGATCACTTTGACTCACTTTTGGTGGGAGTGTACAACAGTATAACCACTGTGGAAATTAGTATGAATGTTTCTCAAACAGCTAAATATTTCATAGTCTGCAGGGTCCTTCTGGACAAGAAGCACACCCTGGCACAATAGTAGCACACAGCCTCTACAGGTAACCAGCTGTTTTCTGATTGGACATGAGGTCTGCTCAGTTGGAGAGAATTCATATCTGGTACTAGAAACCAAGTAAGCCACGATCAGGAAACCCAGACATCAGGGAAAAGCTCCCACTGCTCTCTGGAGAAGAGTGGTCTCACATATCAAAAATCTCATTTCTCAAATAACTTTCTATACCCCCTTTAACCCAAGCCGCTCTTACTCTTGGTCTGAGAATTTGTTTTATTTTCAAGATGGCAGAGAAAAAGGACGTGAGCTAAGATCCATCAGTAAGATATGAAGATAGCCAAGTGCCCACCATGAGACTAGCCACATCTACCACATTTGTCAGGGGTAACCTGACAACCAACTCTAACCTAAAGGTGACAGATAGTACAATCAGTCAAAACCTATCAAAGCAGAAATCCAGAGGCTACAAAGAATTCAATACTAAATCATACTGCTATCAGGCCTACCATGGCTCACAGAACATTGTAGGACAGGGGGCAGAAAGATTGTAAGAGCCACAGAGTTTCGTAATAATATCCTGAGGCATGGTGCCCCTGCTACCTACCCCACATGGAGTGACTGTGGCCTTCATGACCTCACAGCAAGTAATAGGAGCCAGAGTGGGGGAATATAGATAGATAGACAGATAGATAGATAGATAGATAGATAGATAGATAGATAGATAGATAGATGGATGGATGGATGGATGGATGGATGGATGGATGGATGGATGGATGGATGGATGGACAGACAGACAGACAGATAGATCTCATATGCTATCATATGACCTATCTACACCACTTACGGGCATATACCCAAAGGACTCTACATCTTACAACAGAGATACTTGAATAGCTATGTTCATTGCTGTTCTTTTTTACAATAACCAGGAAATGGAATCAATCTAAATGTCCATCACCTGATAGCAGGATGATGAAAATGTGCAGCATAAACACAATGCAGTTTTACTCAGCTCTAAAGAAAAATGGAGTCATATTTCCAGGAAAAAATGATGGAATGAAAGAAAAATATATACTAAATAGGTAACCCAAGTCTAGGAAGACAAAAATATCATGTTCTCTCTCAAACTCAAATGTGGATCCTTACTTTGAATATGTGTGTATGTAAATAAGGGGGTGTGACAGTGATTATGGGCTGTGATTGCAGATAAGAGACCAAGAGGGAAACAACAGATGATGGGAAGATGGTAAGGAAGGAAACATGATCACTCATTTGTAAAAGCACTTTTATATTTTTATTTTAAAACATTGTTTCTGCAAATTATGAGTTATTATTTACCTCTGTCACTTTGATAATAAGACAGTATTCAATCTATACTGCTTCTAAATGAATGAACACTCTTTCTTAAGAGTGGTTTTTTACGCATTTTAATCTATTGATATTTCAATTACAACATGTGAATGAATGGCGGTTAATTATTCAGGGTGCACTGATGGAGATCTATATTTGATATGCCAGAGTTCTTTGTCTGATTCTGGTAAGAATGTCATGGAGAAACTCACTAACTGTAGAGCAGACACACCCCAGCAGTAAGGCATAATCTAAGACATACAGAATGGACCTTGTGTCTAATTTTTAATCATCTAGGTAGGGGTTTCATTATTTTAAAAGATATTAACATTATTTAAGCTTATCATTTGAATTCCCTTTACATGCGAGAATTAACTCTGATCACTTTTCCCCTCAGACAGCCGAAAGCTCCCCTCATTCCTAAAAAGGGAGGAGGGTAGACACTGCAGTGCTGATGAAGACGCTTGGTTGTTTTCAAGCTGAGTGTTACTGCGAGCATGCGGGTGCATCCGAGCTAGAGTTCCCTGATGCTTATTAACTCAGCTGTCTCCAGGTCAAGATATGCTATCAGAACCCCTATGGATTAAAGTCAGCAAACAAGGCAGGATTGATGAGTAAATATAACAGCATCTCTTGACCCTGGTCACCTGTGATAAATGTGACACAGCAATGTCTTGAGCATCCATTGCTGCAAGACATTTTGCTTACTGCTGACTAACCCACAGAATCTCCCCAACAAGAGACACAGTTTTCTAGAGACCTGAGTATGGGTCCACAAAGCCTAAAGTATCTCCTGAAAGTCACATGCTTATTGAATGTCTGTGACTTTGTCCGCTATACTGTGCTTTCTTTGCCAGGGCACTAGAGGAAGAAAATAAACTATAAACCCGAGAGGCTGGAGGTGCCTCGCCGTGTACACGGGCAGGCAGCTATCAAGGTACTACATCAACAATCATGTGACTAAGGAGACATTGTTTCTAAGACATCAAAATCAGTTCTCTACAAACTAGACATACTACACCAATATTTGCCTTTAATTCTTTATAGCATCTTAATGACTATGTTTTATGTATAGGGTAATCTTCAATGATTGAAATTAATTTCTTGAGATCAGTTTTTAGTACTAAGATTTTCAGTAAGAGGGCATTATACATATTTCAGTGTCTTGCCAAATCACTTTATAAATAAAATATAGATATAGATGATATAGATATAGATATATTCCCCAGAACAGGGGATGTTCCATTTCATCACATCCTTCAGGGCCTTCAGCAATCTTATTTAAAAGAAAACAACTAGCCAAATGTGGTGGAGCACGCCTTTAATCCCAGCACTTGAGAGGCAGAGGTAGGAGGATCGCTGTGAGTTCAAGGACACCCTGAGAACATAGAGTGAATTCCAGGTCAGCCTGGGCTAGAGTGACACTCTATCTCAAAAAAAAAAAAAAAAAAAAAAAAAAAAAAAAATTAACCATTATATCTAATATTTTGCTTTCATTAAATGTGTTAACTAGGGGCTGGAGAGATGGCTTAGTGTTAGTGGTTAAGTGCTTGCCTGTGAAGCCTAAGGACCCCGGTTCAAGGCTCGATTCCCCAGGACCCACGTAAGCCAGATGCACAAGGGAGTGCATGCATCTGGAGTTCATTTGCAGTGGCTGGAGGCCCTGGTGCTCCCATTCTCCCCTCTCTCTCTCTTTCTCTCCCTCTTTCTCTCTGTGTCTGTCACTCTCAAATAAATAAATAAAAGTAAACAAAAAATTAAATGTGTTCACTAGTGAATTAGTTAATTAATTACATCTTATTTATTTTACTATATATGATCAAGTCATCGTGAGTGTGTATGCACATACATTACACATTTGCATTTGATTCTGTGTTGTCTCTTTAATTAAATGTTTGGTCTATGTCCTTAAAAGTCCCTTTTGGATATATTGTTTTTCCTCCAGTTTACATGAATATAACTTTAGGTTATGCCAAAGCCTTGGTCTACTCCTTAGGATGGACTATGACTGAGGCCAACCGCAGTCTCAGTGTCAGCATCCCAAACACAAGATCCTCATCTCTGCCTCCTGAAAGTCTATCCATGCACACTTTCTTCCTCTTGGAGGCACCAAGTCTGCAACATGTTCTTTGAAGCATTGGTGTGATGCATGCACTGAGGGCTCCTTCTCCCTGCTCCGGCTTCATCTGCACTTCTTCTACGCCCTCATGCTTTCCTATTACATGAAGCCCTTTCTTCTTTCTTTCTATTGCTTCTTGCTCATTCATGTGGAGACATTTTCCACTTTTGTTTTGAAAGATAGTAAGCTACAGAAAGCACCGAGCTGAGGAAAAGCAGGTTAGTGATAAGCACAGAAGGTGTTCAAAATAAACATGTCCCAGGTGGATGAGTCTCAGAGAGATGGAAACAAGATTACCCAGGTCCTTCCACAGTATTGCCCAGGAGCCCAGCAGGGCACTGGATCCACGTTTGTCTGACTTTCTCCTTGCACCATAGCAGGAAACACTTATTTATACATGATGGCTTAAATTTATACATGATGGTTTTAGGGTACGGCCACTTGCTATGAGAAAGGGACAATGGGCACATGTGTGTATTATCCTCACAATTATAACAAGGATGAACAAGTTACTGATTTTTTGGCCCTAAGTACCCACTCTATACACATAAAAACAACTTTTTACAAAAAAATAATACTGCCAAAATAGCCCCACAGATGACAGGCACCTCTGAATATACACCAACACAGTTAGTTTCAAGGTGATTATATAGAGGGTCATCTTAATGGGGAGAGATAGTTCTCATGTGCAGGGGCCAAAGTCATGTACAAATGGGCCCACAAGGGTCAATGTAGGTAAATTCCTCCTCAGCCTTTAACACAGATTGACATTCTGCAACAATGGTTTGAACATTGTTCCCATTTCATAGGTAAATTTTGATTCTAACTGGTCTGGTATTTTGCATACTTTCAGACTAATCTCCAAGTTGGCAAGCAAGTGCTTTTAAGCACTGACCCATCCTCCCCAACAAAGCACCAGGTTTGAAGCAAAATGTGCACGTGAGGGTTAGGGTGTTGAGAGACAAGGTAGATAGTGGGAGGTTACCAAATGTTCATTCTTTGTGTAATACACAGTAAGTTCACAACACCTTTGTTATTTTGTCTCCATCTGGATTTCTGTTTCAGACCCTTCATTCTAATATCTTTATTTCAAAACTTGCAAATTAATCTTTAATGATGAAAATGCTCTTGAGGTCCCCAAGTAAAGTGACATTTTAATCCCTTACACCGCAGTCAGCTAATTTGATTCTTATTCAGTCTTGCTACTATAAAGCATGTTTCAGATATCACAGTCCAGTCTGACTAGGGTCCCCTGAAGACAGATTCTGTTCAATTTTGGATGACCCAATACAAGAACCAAAACCAGAAGGCACTAAATAAATCTTGCTGGAGAAAGTGATGTTAGAGAGCTTTTGATTTTATGGTTGCTGTTATTTTAATCTTTTTATATCCTCTCAGAATTGTCTTGGATGATCATGGGCTTCACTTTGAAAAATCCTGGAGGAAAACCACTCACAAGTAATTTTCTTTCATAATTTTGCATTCTGCAGTTCAGAGCATCAAACATTTTTATTACTCTGTGACTCATAAAACCTCAGCTTAAATTTTATTTTTAAATTTAGTGCTAAGAAAAAATGTGCCACTGTTGAGGGAAATTTGGAAGCCTTTCCTGTCTGCTGAAGAGAACAAAGTAAATGGCCAACCTTCTTGTCTTGCCATGGATTACTGAAAATTAAAAATTAAATATTGATTTTTGCTTCCAACATTATTTTAATCTCCATTTACATTAATTAATTTTCTGTTCTCTGTTTTTGAATTTCAATTTCTGCATACTTTGAAATAATTTTAAACAAAAATTATAACACACCATTAAAATATACTCTGCTGGAGGGAGGTCTATCCAAAAATAAATGTAAACTTGGGCTGGAGACATGGCTTAGCTGTTAAGGTGTTTGCCAGCAAAGCCAAAGGACCTTGGTTCAACTCTCTAGGACCCATTGTTTATAAGCCAGATGCACAAGGGGAAGAATGCATCTTGAGTTCTTTTGCAGTAGCTGGATGCCTTGGCACACCCATTCTTTCTCTGTCTTTCTCTCTCTCTCTCCCTCTTTCTCTCTCTCAAATAAGTAAATAAAATATATTGTTTAAAAAGTGTAAACTTGCACTTCTGTGCCAAGCATTTCTACCATCCAAAGAGCTGTTACAAATCAAGAACAGACTGGACAGATATCAAAGGTTCAGCAAGCTTTGGTCTCAAAAATCCTCCATATCTAAGGTGAACACCTTCAATGACATATTCCTTATGATGGAATCAGCAGGGCTCTGGGCAGCCAGAGACCTTCATTAAAGCAGAACTCAGTCACACCCATAGTCATACATTTTATTCAAGCAACTGCTCATACACTGCTTTCTTTCAGATTTTTTTAAATCTCATTTATAAAATATTCATAATTCATAAATTTATTCAGCTCATATTCATTCTATTCTCTTGGAACCTACCTTCCAATAAAGGCATTATTGCAAGAAACCCATGAATGTGTCGGCAATTTAAATATTTTAATACACTCTAAAATGCAGCCTGAAACACATACACATTGATTTGGCAAAGAATTTGAAAGAAGCAGGCCCTGCTGGGGGCTAATGAATAGGTGAAGGCCTATTTGAGGGAGTGATTTGAATGAAATGTGTGGTCATTCACTAGCTCTCACCATCCACACAGTGGTTTTGGAAATGCTCTTACCCAGCTGGGCTCTAATGATCACTAATTGAACACTCTGATATCAGTGTAAAATAGGAAGTTCACACATCCCACTGCTTGTAGGTGCCTCCTTGAAGCATGTACTTCACAACAATTGGAAGGCAGAAAAAAAAAAAAAAGAAAAGATACCAATGGGCAACACTAGGGCCACAGAAAGTTCCCTCCAGATGTGCACAGTGGTGTCAGAAGTACCAGTGCCAGCATGACACTACTTTGCAGATAAATATACTGTCTGTGTCCTTATTCCATCTGGGAAAATCATCAAGTTTGAGCACTTGCAGACACAGGCAGAGTAGAATCTCCAGAGTGTACAGAACATCTTAGGTCAGAAACCTAAGGACATCACCTTCTCTGAGGTAGACTGAAGGGTGTTCTCATTCTCTTGCACTGATAGGGTCGAATATAATGACTAATGAATGGTGTACCAGATGCCAGCAATGCAGAGGATGTTAAGCAGGAAAACGCTTTGGACAGAAAATCTGTATTTAACTCACAGGGTGTCCCTCCATAGCCATGATGACATGTCAGGGGACAGCTGAACAGACAGAAAGCTTGTGAACTGCACTGAGTGGTGTGTAGTGCAAAAATTCTGAATCAACACTTAAGCTTTTCCCAGAGTAGAAATGCCATGTTGCCTACCTTTGCTCCATAACATAACCACACTCAGACTTTCCACTTTAAAGCTGGCAAATTAGACCAGTAATGTTCTCACCAAATCACATTTTACTTAGGTATCATGTTCTTTTTTTTTTTTTTTTTTTTTTTTTTTTTTGAGGTAGGGTCTCACTCTAGCCCAGGCAGACCTGGAATTCACTATGTAGTCTCAGGGTGGCCTTGAACTCACAGCAATCCTCCTACCTCTGCCTCCCAAGTGTTGGGATTAAAGGCATGTGCCACCATGCCCAGCTCATGTTCTAATTTCTATCTTTGACTGTAATTAAGAAACAATATCATGCATTCTATAAGCATGGCACAGAGAATCTCTGGTCCTACCTGTCCTTGCTTTGCAAAGTCAGAAGGAGGTAATCATTGCCTGAGCCTCATTTTCAGTGAGTCATTTGGAAGTTGATACTGAGTACTAGGATCCATCCACTTTAGCTGAGGCACTACCATTAATATAACATGACCTGAAGTAACCACAACTGAGCGCAAAGTTAATATGCTTGGAGTTCAGTCCGAGCCTAAGGGCATGCCTGTGTGATGTTGAACAATGTATGACATTTCTACACCTTAGTTTTCTCCTCTGAAAAGTGAGGATAATAATAGTGAAGCATTAAAGGAAATTAAATGACCTAACACATGGTTAACAGGGCAGTGATCTGCTCATAAATCATAATTCCTGTCAATACTCATAGTATCATTAATTTTTCCATACGGGAGAACTGATTGGATATTATGTAGATCTGGTACATCTATGTAGAAGTGTATCAAGGATTAAGACATAATGTTAAGAAAGAAAACTGTAATTTCATGTGCATCAAAGTTCATCCAGAGGGGCCAGATCCCAAGATAAGATGCTGGGATATCTCAGAAGATCAAGAGATTGTGGAAAAGGAAGTTGACTTCTGGAGGAAACATAACCAGGAAGGAGCTGATGAGGGAGAAAGAGAACAGGAAAGAGAATAGAGGCAGCCAGGGATCCTGAGGGGCAGTAATACCCAGTGTCCTGTGTGTACTCCAGCCCATGGAAGACACAGCATGAATGTGAACATGATCACTTCCTGTCCATACCTTTATGCTGCCTCAGGTGGATGTTGTACTGTACATTTTACAGATAAAGAGAAGGGGTTCCAAAAGTTAGTAGTTCTAGATGACACCATGTGACAGATGGTGGAGCTAAGCCCCCTGATCCAACTCTTCTGGCTCATTTCCCTAGAATATCCAGCCATCTAAGTAATCTCACATACCCTGATACTTCGTCACACATTAAAAACAACATGTTCTTTACCTGGGACAGCAAGGAGCCATCTTGGAAAAGAGACATATGGTTTGTGAAACAGAAAGCTGACCCAGGATATCAACTCTGACTATGGAGAGCGATTTTAGGTTCTCAACACCTCTTTTCTTTTTTTCATAAATTCCCTGACCACAAGGTACTTCTAAGCTGCAGTCTAAACTGTGCTATGCTGTGGGTCAGGCCGAGAGTATTCTTACAAGTCACATGATTTCAAGTCATTGGTATGTTGGACTCTCCCTATGGGAACTTGGCATGCTGTGATAGGACAGTCAGAGGTAACCAGAAAATTCAGGCCAGGAAACCATCTGACAGCACATGGTGTACAACCCAAGCAATGATGGAAAACTGCCTTGCAGCACCAGAGGCTTGTGTGACATCAAATGACATACTAGAGTCCCTACTGAAATGCCATAAAAGTAACTGGTTTACTGAGTAAAATTCCAACCAAAGAGAAAACCCTGACTGCACCTGAGCCATTATTTCTCTATGTATACTTATAGATCCAAATGTGCTCTGTGTTGATAAACCTGGACAGAGAAACATTTATGTCTGATTCAGTAATGCACTATGGCATTCAATAATAATTAAGTGGCTTTGAATCATTGATCTAAATAAAGCATTTTCATTTCTTAGTGATATAAACAAAGAAAACTTCATAGGCAAGGATAAAACATTGCTTTTCCACTCAAGTATGAAAAATATAGCTCAGGGTTTGATTTGAAAACCCTTCCAAGACTTTGTACACAGTGACAAAATGACTCATTAATTCAAAACTCAATGTCTGTTATGTATACTCTGTGCATAGATACATGTGTATATATATATGGTGTGCTGTATAGTTACATGTGTATATTCAGTGTCTATATAGGTACATGTGTATATACCCAGTGTTATATAGATATATGTATATATTCACAGTGTGCTATATAGATATATATGTATGTATATACACTTTTTAAAACATAGATATATGTCTGTATATACATACATGCCTGTACACATGTTTGTATAAGTTTGTATATATATAATACACACACACACACACATAAATGTGGTAGTTTGAATATATGGTCCCAAATATATTCAGTGTTTTATTAGTTTATAGTTTGCATCTGCAATCACCTTGCTAGAGGCAATGTCACTGGGGGGAGGATATTAAGGTGTGGTGGTGGGTTTGAGATTCCATTGTAAAGACATGCAAAGTGTGCCTACTTGGAGTTCCTGAAGTGTGCTGTGGCTTTTGGGCTGTATCTTTGCTCTGTGTGCTGTGTGGCTGGGGGCTTTTCTCTCTCTTGCCTGGTCCTGTGAAGACAGCCCAGCTTCTTCTGCCATTATTGGAACTTCCCCTGGATCTATAAGTTCAATAAATAATATCCCCTTCATCCATAACTGTGTCTGGTCTGGAAGTTCATCTCAGCGAACCTGAAGCAGCTGTCTGCTACCATATGTGTGTGTGTGTGTGTGTGTGTGTGTGTGTGTGTACATCCACAGATATATGCATATGTGCTTGTACACAGAGAGAAAATAACAAGATCTAGTGGAAATGTAAGAGAGAAATCAAGAAGAGAAGCTTAAAAGGAAACTTTCAAGCCTGTTTAGAAAATGGACCTTTATTTCAAGTTCAGCCTTTCAAGATAACACAAAATAGAATTTGATGAGCATTCTAGAAAGGAGTTTATTCAGAGTTGGGAAGAATAATTTGTCCCATGGTAGCTCGGCCCACCTTTTACTCACTGTGGTCATATTCTTAACTCTGAAAGCACTGTAGCTTTTATGTTCCTTAGGGGGGCCTTGTCATGAAAAAGTACACTTCAGATCCTGTGTTTCCAGATAAGATGTGATGGGTGGGAGTAGATCCTTCAGTCCCTTTGCACAGTGTGCGGTAAATTAAAAGGTGTTCATGAAGTATTGAGATGCTATAGCCTAAAATACCACTTTGTGCATTAGAAACCCCCCACCACGTTTAACAAGAAATTTGTTGAGAATAAATTATTTTGTTAAAGCAGAAATATTTATTTCCTTTCATTGGGGATATAAAGCACACTATTTTGGCTTTTTAAAATGCAAAGTAAATAAACTCATGCTATCTTCTTGTCCAGTCTCTCTCTCTCTCTCTCTCTCTCTCTCTCTCTCTCACACACACACACACACACACACACACAAACACACAGAGTGCCTGCTTTGAAACAGAGTCATGACTGCTGACATGGTAGCATCACAGACATGCCACAGTTAGACAGTATGCACGTGACTTTGTTCCCTTCACTGCTTTCTAGAGCTTATAATTCCTGTTCACTAAACCCTCTACACTGCTGTCAACAATCTCACTATACCCGTCAAGAATCAGTAACTTCCTGGCTGCTGAGATTCAATCTTGGATACATCCATCCATTAAATATTATTTTCTCCCCAACTCATCATGGTCTCTGACATTGGACATATCAAATGATTCTACATAAACTTTTTTTTGGGGGGGAGGGTTCTAACTGTATCTTTATAGTTTCTCTGGCTTCAACCTGTTACCACATGAGGACAGAGCTCTCTTTGCACTCACCATAACTCCTGATTTCTGATTTGTTTTGTATTTCCTTACTTCTAGACACTCATCCAAAGACAACATACCCTAAGGAATGTCAGCAGAGTGACCATGAGCCCTTAGGCTCATGTGAGAGGCATTGTATGAAGAGTGCACACAGACTTCCCGTCATACAGGGTCTACTGTGTGATGAGGAAGAGGGGCTTAGATTGACGAAAGAGAAGAAAAAGTTTTGCTGCTCCCTTGCTCTAGTTAAGTACTTCCATTTTGTCTCTATAATCTTATCTCCCCACCCAGAAAATCCAGAGGAAACTTTCTCTGGGTGTTGGTTAGCATGCAGATTCCTGAGCACACTCAGGCATTCCTAGTCAATGTGTAAGTCACACAGATGGAAATATGAAAATATGATAAGTACCCGGAAGACAATGAGAGCTGAACTTATCTCTGAGGGGCCACTTGCAGAGTGTAGCCAGTGTTCTTTTCAACTAGTCACAATCTCATCTGTCCCCTTCTCTTCCTACTCCTCAGACCATTAGACCTCTAAAGAATGTGCTCATGAAAGGCATGATCATTTATTAGCCCGCAACCCATGCAACATGCTCCTTACACAAGAGAAACAGGGATTGAAAATTTATTAGAATAAGTTGCATTTGAGAGTCTGCCTTTAAAATGTATGATTGACATTATCTTTCCTGTCACAATACATGACTTCCTTACTGATCACAGGGATATATCTTCTGCTTCCCCACACCTGTACCTTGGATTTTACACATTCATGCCTACAGTTACCCAGCATTTTCCCTCTCTGCCCTCTGTCCACACCAAAGGACTAATAGCATCCCATCACTCAGTGGAATGTTCTGCAGTGGCCTCACTGAGGAGTCCTCTTCTGTAGACTGTGACAGGATCTCCATCCTTCCACTATTGACTCAACACTATAAATACACAGTGGTTAACTGACACAGTCCACGGTTTTCTGTATACCATCACCTTGATAGGTTCTCATGTAAGTTTTCATCTTGACACAGCAAGGTGAGCCTCATAACCACATTTTGTTGTTGAGAAATCAAAATTCCTGGAGTTTGAATAATGAAGCCACCCATTCCAGCTATGAAGGTAAGGGACATGATTTGTGCATCCATTCTCTCTCTTCCTCTCTCTCTCTCTTTCTCATTCTTTCAAATAAATAAATAAATAAATGTTTAAAAAAGAAAAAAAATTAAAAAAAGATGTATCTGCACTGACCAGGCATAGAGTAATTATGAGGAAATCATTTCCTTAACAATAGAGTATGACTGTGATGTTTACTTTAGATTGGATATTTTAAGAAATACCATAATTATCTGAAGTACTCAATTCAGAACAATGCAGGTAGTTTTTATTGTATGTACTCAGAAATGGGAACTGTCACTGCTCTGGGCCACTGCTCACTTAAAGAACCTACCAACATTGATGGCCTGTGACTACAGGATAGAATTGGTGATAAACCCTCACATTATTGGTGAAGCATTGGATTGCTCAGAACTACTCTATTCTCCTAACCATTCCTCCATGAAATTGTGCAAACTGTCAGAACAAAGAAAAATTAGATATTTGGGGCTCAGAGAGAAGGTTTAAATTAAGAGATAAAACCTGAATACAGACATTATGACACTGAGTTCAGAAATAAATGAGTTTGTGACTTACCCAAAGTTGTGTAACCAGAGCTGGAACCATGGACCCTCAAATGAATTGTGCTTTAGTGGTCAAATTGAACTAATAGTGTCAACTTAAATGGACCATTACTATTATTATTTTTATTGTTGTTTCCTTTTTCTATTTATTTCCATTTTTAAAATTATCATACATGCATATAGTGTTTTGCTTTTATTGAGTTTATTCCTTATCACAATTGCTCTCTCATATCCTTCCACTTCTTCATTAAAATAACTACTACAAAAACCATTATAGGAAACTAGGTTGAGGGCAGGTAGCAA
This sequence comes from Orientallactaga sibirica, assembly GCA_036365145.1. Taxonomy (NCBI): domain Eukaryota; kingdom Metazoa; phylum Chordata; class Mammalia; order Rodentia; family Dipodidae; genus Orientallactaga; species Orientallactaga sibirica. The sequence goes on from JAEOAD010000039.1 coordinate 17,412,329, forward strand.
CTCTGTGCTGTTTTACAAATGTTCTGCAAAATGAATTCAGAATCAGCAGTTAAGATGTGATAGGAGGGAATGAATGGCTCACATCTTTGGGCTTTGGGGAACTAAGGGGAAAGGTTGATTTCAGGGCCTCTATTGCTCACTGCGAGCTCTATAACATTCCTCATTAGGAATTAAATATACACCAAGTTAGTTATAAATTAAGTGACAAGTTGAATAAACACTGTAGGTGGTAATTGACCCTTCAAGAGTTCTTTGAAGCTCACTTGCTGCTCTAGTTTCTCTGAAGTCTTGTTTTGGTTCCAGCTAGCTACTGATTAGAGTGATTCAATAGTGAAATTGTGCTAGGTTATTGGGAAACACTAAAATGCAGTTTCCCCATGGAGATTGATCATGCTTGGGCCAGGTGCTCCTGCTGAGTGAGATAGAACTTTTCTACACTCAAAGCAAAAAGTAACAGATTTCCTTCTTATATGATGGTGGGAGGGGTACAGAAAAGAGGAGACAAGACTCTTCCACTAATGATCTCCAGGAGGGATACATTTTCTTTGAGTTTTGTCCTATGAGTCCTGCCATCTAGATGCCCTTCTAAGTGTTCGTTAACTTTGTTCCCCTTGGCCAACATTGGCCAACATGGCTTTGCCCCATTGAGACTATGAAGCTGAATAAAATTAATATGAGGTCCAAGCAGGTTCTGTGTGGAGATTAAAGGTGTACAATGAGGCATTGGTGAAGGATTATGTGGAGGGCAGGAGAAGCTATTGGAAAGGCTGTTGTTCCTGCTCAGGAAGGCCATGCATTATAGAACAAGGCTGATAGATTCTTATTCCATAGCAGGACCTTTTTTCTTCTATACTTGCCCTATCTAGGCTGCACAGAGTCCCTGTTCCACAGACGAGGCTAGTCCTTCATGTTCTAGCTATGCATATTGTACAGAAAGCAAGTGGCTTTCACAGATATCCTACCAAAGCAATTTAACTGTACTCTCTTTAGCCATCATGCAATAATTTGGAAACCATAGCTGGTTAACTCTGAGGTAAATCATTTTTTTTTTTTTTTTGAGAGAGAGAGAGAGAGAATGGGCACTCCAGCAGCCTTTCAGCTGCTGTGAACAAATTCTAGGCATCTACATCCCCATGTGGGCACGTACAGCATTGCGCCCTTGCATCACTTTACATCTGGCTAAACGTGGGACCTGGAGACTCAAGTGGGTGTTCTTTGGCTTAGCAGGCAGGTGCCTTAATGGCTAAGCCATCTCTCCAGCCCTAAAAGTCAATTTTTTTTTTTTTCTCAAGGTAGGCTTTCACTCTAGCTCAGGCTGATCTGGAATTCACTATGTAGTCTCAGGGTGGCCTCAAACTTGTGGCAATCTTCCTACCTTTGCCTCCCGAGTGCTGGGATTAAAGGTATGTACCACCACACCCGGCAAAATCAAGTTTTATTCTTGGTATTTATAAAGTTACGAGTTATAGATTACACCATCAGAAAACGTCAGGAAGAAAAAGAAGACTAGAAAAGCTTTCCTGCTATGTTTTTACTTTTAAGCTATAAGATGAACTACAGTTATTAGAGCCTGCTACAAAGGGAACTAGAAATGGCAAACATTGATAGGAATCCAATCTGGGCAAACTTAAAATCTAACCAGCATGTTTTTGTTTTATAAATGGAATCTCATTAAATATATACATACAGGTGACTAGGTTCAAATCACTGACCTACTCCACATTTGTTAAGGATTTGGCAATTATATCATTTATTGCATTAATGCTACCTCTACTGTAGCCATGGCAACATTGGGAGAGAAAAAGAATGACAGCTAAGTTGGTAATTTCACTTTAAATTTAATGAAAATAAAGCTAATCCTATTATTGTTACTAACAATTCTTCGTAGAGTGTCCTTCCCTGCACAACATGCCTTTTAAAAATAGATTATTGGAAAATTGCATGTGTGTGTGCTCTCACTCCACTTGAGGCCATTAGCCCCATCCTCTTGTCTCTGCTGTGTAACCTTGCATTTGAGAAGAGGTCACATCCGTCCTCCTCTGTGTTTTTCTTCCAATTCTAGGATGGATAAATCTTGTAAATATACCAATTTAGGCCATTAAATATTTCAGAGACTGTCACTAAAATTATGTGAAATAATAGTCTTTTTAAAGATAAACCACACAGTATGCATTTGTATAAATCTTGAAAGCATGCTAGAAATTATTCTGTTTTGTACTTTAAATGTGTTCATGTGGAGTTGATGGTTATTTAGGAAATCTATCTTTCTCTTCTCTGCCTTCACTGAAGAATAGTGGAATGGTGTGACTTCCCTTTTAAGTAGTGCCACATATGACCATGTCAGGATAATTCCTTTTGTAGCCACAATAAGCACTAAATGCTAACAAAAGTAAATGTAAATGTCTTTTGCCCTCATGCCACTCTGCTGATATAGCATTTAATGGTGAATTAATCTTCAGATATCCTCTCTACCAACACGGACTTTCTCCCCACCCCGTCTCCTATTTCCTGCACTAGTGTCCTCCCCATGGCTTAGTATGCAACCTTCACCAAGCTAAGATTCTTCCTAAGGGCTTTGCCACTTTGTCCAGGGCTACATGGTTAGGGCTGTGACACATTTTTGAGGAACATGGTGAAGACAGGTGCCAAATCTGTCCAGCCGTGTCAACTGATTTCTACTTTTGACTTTGAATATTCTACCCCATGATAGCAAATTAAGTGTGAAGCATTCTGAACAGTAAAATCTACCACATCAGCGCTTTTGCATATGGCCAACAGAGCCTCATATCATGAAGATGAGGGTAGGGATACAACTTTGTAAGGCAGAGCAAAAGCTCATCAACAAGAATGGGTTTAGAGCCAGGCATGGTGGTGCACACCTTTTATCCCAGCACTTTGGAGGATCACTGTGAGTTCAAGCCAGCCTGAGTCTATTTAGTGAATTCCAGGTCTCTTTGGATTAGACCGAGATCCTACCTTGAAAAATAAAAGAATTTTTTTTTTTTTTCCAAAGAATGGGTTGAGTGTTCTTTCAGATATCCAGAGACACAGAGACTCACAAAACTTCGTCAGTGAAATAGACCTAAAATGAACCCAAAATGGCTCAGGGAAATTCATGTAAGAGGGGGCAGAAAGGTTGTTAGAGCCATGAGGTGGTTCATTATACACAGAATCATTGCTTCTCCCACATAACTGATTGCTATACCCATAAGGCAAGACCCACATTACCCATGGGGGGAGGACAGGGCATTGCTTCTCCCGCATAACTGATTGCTATACCCATAAGGCAAGACCCACATTACCCATGGGGGGAGGACAGGGAGAAGGCTAACAATGGTACCATCATGGCTGTATACACACTATATACATAACTAAAAAAAAAAAAAAAAAAAAAAAAAAAAAAAGAATGGGTTTGGCCAATAGGCAGAAAGATTTACCCACTAGAAGTTCACAGGCACAAAGATCTCATGAAGCATGTTTCCTTTTCTACCAACTTTCCTGGAAAATATCATAGGAAAGCCCAAATGCCTAGATAATGTCTTCCTGTTGAAATCTTCCAGGCTGGCCATGACACCAGCCTCTCCCTGACAGTGACTGCTGTTCTGCTATTAGTCCTCAGGTTGAGATGGCCTCACTAGACATTATAGACTGGACATGTCTTCAATACACTGAGACCTATTTCACAAACTTGTTTAAGTATACCATTTAAGTAGTTCATGGGAGGTAGAGATAGATAATAAGGAGAGAAAGCAGGGAAGGACAGAAGATGACTCAACAAAGATGGGTAATGAAATGGAATCAAAAAATCCAAGCCAAATAATGTATTCTGGCCTCAGAACTAAGCTCAATGAAGGCACCCTGCCATAGTGGTGACCCTATAAGTGTGGAAATACTGCTGGGGTTCTTTCTGAGGTCATGCAGCATCTCTCAGGCGGCCTGGCATTGCCAATCTACATTTTACTCACTGATGTTTACCTAGACATCTGATATTCTTTCCTTTCCTCACATAGACTTTCTTTGGGAAAGTCAATTGGTAGAATCCACACACTAATTAAGTTATTTATTTGTTTATTTGCTTGTTTGTTTGTTTTTCTCCCCCTGTCCCGATCTAACAACAAAGCTATCAGTCAATATTCAGTATCTCTAAATTCTCACAAATTTAATGTTAATAAGTAATTTCTGAAACTCACACAGCATGTTTTTTATCTCAGTAATTTTCTATAAAAATATACAATTTTAATGTCAGATGAATATGAGATCAATCATCTCTCTGACAATCACTGACAAAGAATAGGTACTCAGTAGATGTTTAATGAATATTTTTATTCTTCTACAATTGTATTTATTTATTTGCATATTTGCATGTGCACCCCCAAACACTGAGATCTCTTGTCACTGCAAATGAATGCCTGTCCAGGTTCATATGCGTGTCGGGGAAATTGAACTCAGGTTGGCAGGATTTGTAAGCATGTGCTTCTAACCAGTGAGCCATGGCCCTAGCCTCTATGAATCACTTTTAAAAATGAGAATTTTTAATATAGCCTCTTCACTTACAAATGGAGTTTCCCAAGGAGACAGGGTTGTCGCTGACAGCCCTTGGGGTATAATCTAGGCCAGTCTTCAGGTCTGAGGTTAGCATTTGTTTTCACTAATCTGATATTAACAACACAAGATAGATAACAAGCTCAACAAATGCTAAAGGGTTTCAGGTTAAAATTGTCTAAAATAAGCAAATGTCTATATTGGATGACCTCAACATCTGATGAAAGATGAATAAAATTATATACAAAGTTCATGTTGGTAGAGGTGCAGTTTCATTTTTCTTTGTCCAGTCATACCTAATATGTAACATAATAGCAATAATTCCCAAGAAATAAAGAGATCCACAAGCATGAACCACCTACATGAGGCTTTGGCTTTTGACAATAATAAAATTCAATTCAAATACACTAATTAGTTTAAAAAAATACATATATACAGTAGGTTTCACATTTATTTACTTTACCCTCTAATTTCTGTATAAATTTGGACCTATAAAATATTTTAGTCACTCATTCTATTTTCTCTTCCAATATTTCCTATGAGTATATGAATTATCAAATTGTCACATAGTTCAAAATCTGAAGCAACTTTAAGTGCTGCATATGAAATATTTAAAGAAAAATAAAGTTCTGATAAAAGTGACTTAGAGATACAGCAAGCCTTTACACATCTATGCTTTTATTTCTTTCCTCAAATTGCACCTGTAGAACCAGTGAAAACTCCCATCCTACAAACACCATCAGATATCTGTAAACCCTTTCTGATCAGTTACTGTTTATTTTATCTACATGCCCACACACACTGAAGAATGGACCTTCCATGGATCTTTTAAGTACTTGAGTTGGCCTTTGATTTTCCTATACATGCCCCCAAACAAAGCATCCATGTGTTTTATTGGTTTTGCAGTTGTGATAACTGTCTACTTAGACATTTGGTTTGTCAAAGTTATGATAATTCTTCCTTTAAGTCTCCAAAAGACAGAGGTGCGTCCTTTTAGGTGGTTTCACAATAGTGTGCATCATCTTCACCAAGGAAAAACAACATGTCATCATGTACCTAAAGAGTCCATGAGTACTTGATACGAGAAAGGAGAAGAAACTCTGAAAAGTATAGAATACAGGCTCACACTGCCTGAAGTCTACACCAAAGTCAAAACCAGCGTCTACCTCTGCTGCATCCTGGGAGACTTCAAGAGTCAAACATAAGGGCAGACAGAAAGTGAACAACAGATAACCTCTCTGGCTTCATTGGATGACAAAGTATTACAGAAACTAAAACTAAAATGAGTCACAGAAGAGAAGTCATTTTAGGTAGTGAGAGTATCAGGGCAAAAATTGTACACTCCTGTTGGCCAGCAAGTGCCCTATGAAACAAAGTGGGGTACTCCATTGCTCCCTGGAGAAGTACAAACATCCCCACTGATCACATCCCTTCTGATCACTCACCATATGGAAGGTGCTTCTGTGCCACTGATCTCTAAGAAATCATAGCCTTCCTCCAGCTGAAAGTCAGTGAAGACCAGAGCAATGGTGTCTCCCGGCTCAGCAAGGATGGTCCAAGTGCAGTCGGCATTGTTTTCATATTCTGAGGGGAAGTGAGGGCTGGAGATGGAGCTGCTGGTTCCCCTCAAGGTTCCTCCACAAGCTCCTTCAGCTAGAAAGACAAAACAAAACAAACAACAAACAAAAACGTTTCTCAGAAGATGTTCAGTCATGAATATGTCCACAATGCGTCCTTCTTGACCAATGGCAAAGAGTTTCTAGAACTATAATAGAGAGCATATAAAAACATCTCTTATTATTTGCTAATTTAGTTATAAGGAAAGGCCAGTAAAACTGTCATGATTAAACTGCGTTATTTGCAGAATTTTCATTGTGAAAAAGATGACACTGTGGCTCTTTCTTTGATTGAAATAAGACTGAATAAATTTGAAATCAAAGTATGGCACATACATATTGATCTACATATTGAGGAAAACTAAATGTAACTATTCTATTCATAGGGAGACGGAAGAGACAATATCATTTAGACAGATGTTTATACTTACTATGGGTTAACAAATTAACCTACCTCCCAAAATTTCAGAGGGGAAATTACTGATATTGGAACTGGGAAGATGGCTCAGTAGATAAAATGGTTCCATGTTACCAGAAAGACTAAAGTTCAGATTCCCAGCAGCCATGTAAATGCTTGATGTAGTGACACACACCTGTAATCCCACACTGAAGAGGCAGAAACAGAATATTCCTGGCAACTGACTTGCTAGACTACCTTAATTGCTTAACTCTGGAGTCAAGTAAAACACGCTGAGTCAATAGAGTAGAAAGTGATGATGAAATATACTCAGTGTCAATCTCTGGCCTCAACTCTCTCACATATGGACACACACATGTGCCCACACATATGCAAGCATGCATACACACATTTATGTACACCATATATATGATCAAGAAGTACTAATATCAAAATATGCTAATTTTTTACCTATGGCTACCTATGAGCTGAAGCACTGTTTATGACTGAAAATCTTTGCACTTAGCATACATATATGCATAGTCTAGTAGGCCCATGTATTACAAGTTTGTAAAATAAGCTCAAGTGGATTCTTCTGGGAAACATCTGTCACTAGAAGAGATGCTCAAGCTGGTTGGAGAGGGTGTGCGGCACCGTGTCCTGACATTGCATACCACTGGCACTGCAGCACAGGGTCTTGGTGCCTCCACTTGTGTCCATCGCAACTCCATTGCTAAAATGTTGGCAGCACGGACCCACTCTGGGAGATGTCTATGGAGTCCTTGTGGAGTGCTTATTCCAGGGCTCTGTGCAGTGGGTTTGCATTAACTAACATGAGAATTTTTCTTATTTTCACATTTGCTACAGCTGTGGTGATGCCTATGGATAAAGTGTTACTGTCTTCAGTGACCTCACCCCTCAGAAGTATCTCTTCTGTCCATGTTTAAATGAGAGTGGTTAAGCTCAATAACCTCTGCAGCCATTTCTGCTTCTAATATCCATATTGTCTGTGCTTAAGAGTTCACATTCTAATGATTGATTTATTCCTAGGGATTTTGGCTTGAAGAGCTGATTTACAGAAGCTCCTAGCTTGCTGAGACAGAGAGAGATCACTGACACACACACACACACACACACACACACACACACACACACACGTGATGCAGGAAAATATTTTCAGTGACAGTTAAATAAAATTTTAAAAAAATAGTAGAACCAGTCATGGTGCTGCCTTTAATCCCAGAGGTAGGATGACAGCCATGAGTTGGAGGCCACCCTGAGACTACATATTGAATTCCAGGTCAGTCTGAGCTGGAGTGAAACCTTGGAAAAAAAAAAAAAAAAAGAATCCTACTATCTTCTGCATATAAATTCACAGCAGCTGTGGGGTTCCATCCCAAGACTGAACATGTAAATATGCCATCATTGATGGAAGAAGGGTACAAGAATCCCCACACCTTCCAAAGGACCTACTGGCAGTTAATTGTTGCTGGGAAAAGAGGTGTCAGGTTCATCAGTGGTGTGTCCACTGGTAAAGTGACAATTTTTGGTAAGTCATCTTACACCCATAATCATGTAATCATGTTAATGGGCTTAGAGAAGATAAGAGAGGATAACTGGGAAAATAGATAAAAATACATTATGTACATGTTTAAAGATATTAGTAATGGAAAAATCAATTGATAAAAAAGAATGTCCTAGTGAAGTAACCCAAACACAAGCACAGTTTGAACTTCTCTTCTTACATAAACATTCAAATTTAAACAACAGGGAGAAACTATCTGAAATCTGTTAAAGAGAAAAAGGTTGAAAATATATGAAAGCCATGTGTTAAATTGGACTGACTTTATGTCACTAATCTTAAAAATCTATTAACATGAGAAGGCAGTTTGGCAACACCCTGTATTGGATCATGAGTGTGTTCCTATATTTTGGCATCAAACCTCTACAGAATACATCTTAGGAACCTGGCATTCTATTCTAAGTCCTTTTTATTGGCTGATTTACTTAATAATTTCAGAATTTTATGAGACAGGTTTTATAATTATCTCTAAAATACCCTCTAAAATGCATTGGAGAAAACTTATCCTGGCCAGGGAAAATGCAAAATCTTTGTAAAGACTGAGGTGAGGCTCCAGTTTGCCCACTGTGTGGCACTGTGTTGGGGTGGAATGATGACAGTTTCCATTTTCAACATCCTAACAGGCTTTATGGAAGGCCAATATACTTATATGGGGTTGTTCCTGTTGTTTCTTGTAGTAGTAATGGCAGTTGTAATTGTTCAAAGTTCAGGCATAAAACATCTGTCTATCTGCAGTTTTTAATAAATATGAAATTACATCCCTTTGTTTCTTTCACATTATGTTTAACAAAAATATAGCTTCAGGGCTGGATAGATGGCTTAGAGGTTAAGGTGCCTGCCTGCTAAGCCTAAGAACCCGGTTCCAATCTCCAGGTCCCACATATAGCCAGATGCAAAGTGATGCAAGGGTGCAATGCCGCACTTGACCACAAGGGGGCACACGCATCTGGATTTCTTTCACAGCAGCTGAAAGACTGCTAGCGCGCCCATTTTTATCTGTCTCCCTCTCCCTCTCTGTCTCTCTCTGTGTCTCTCTCCAAAAATAAATAAAATTTAAAAAATTATATATATATATATATATGGCTTTAAAACAAACAGGTTAATATTTGTATAATTTTGAATACAATAAATACTTTTTAAATGAATGATTATCATGAATGTCCCATCAATTTCTTCAGCAATTTATAAATTTAGATCCCAGAATTTCAATGTGGAAGGCTTGGAGGTAGCAAGTTGCAAACAGAGTCAACCGGGTGGGCTTTGGCCACAAATTCAGGTTGCTATCTAAGCAATTATTTTTACCATCTATGTCATATATTAAATTTTATAGAATATTTCTTCTGAAGAAAAGATTATACAGCTAAAGGAAATTTGAATGCTTTTGATTAATCCAAAAGGCAGATAAGATTTTTAATAAGTGATCAATTCAGATCACCTGATTATTAAACATGGGAAAAATAATTTTAAATGTAAGGTGAAATCAGAATGAATTTATTTGTATTTTCCCTTAAGAAATGTCCAACCTTTAAAAAGTTTATTCTCAACATCTCCCTTATTTGGGCATAAATTTAGTTATAAATGTATTTAACACATACAAGCCCAAATGTAGAATAGAACATGGTTTATAAAAAACACTTTGTCATATTATGAACAATGGAAAGCTCTCAAACATGCAATCACAGAAAAGTCACCTACATAAGATGTGATACAGCTGCGCCTTGTGATCATCCAATGTGTTTGCCACGCATCCACAATATGTTTAGGGAAATCTAAGTTGTAGCATTAAAGTATATATACAGCATATTTTTAATTTATAAAATACAGGAAAATATCTGGGAAAGAAATAACACACTTTTCCTAAGGCATGTTTAATTTGTAGTCCTGGGAAATATTTCTGAGAAGTTTACCCCGGGCTTTGCAGAACTTGATCAGGTGATCTGACATTGATCCAGGTCCTCCCACTTATTCAGGCAACTTATTGGGAAGTTTCTCCTTTCTCTAGGAGTTTAGTTTTCTACACAATAAAATAATAATAGAATCCATTTATGGGGTATTTTGAGGACTAAATGAAAATGATTTTAAAATGTTCATTAGGACTGGAGTGACAGCCCACAAGTTATGGTGCTTGCCTGCAAAGACTAATGGCTGGAGTTTCATTCCCCAGTATACACATAAAGTCACATGCACAAAGTGGTGCGTGTATCTGGAGTTTGTTTGTAGTAGCTAGAGGCCCAGATATGCCCATTCTCTCTCTCTCTCCCTCTCTCTCTCTCCCTCTCTCTCTCTCCCTCTCTCTCTCTCTCTCACTCAAATAAATAAATGAAACATATAGAAAATAAAATGCTCATTACAGGCCAGATGAATCCTAACTACCAATATATATAAATAGCTGTTGTTTCTTTAATTGTGCACATAGTGGTCACTTTACCATGGCTCCTGCAAATGTGTATTGAGGCTGATATTATTTTTTAAAGGTTTTCTGCTTTGTGCAAGACTTCCTCGCTATGGGGCTTGAGTGAAAAATGGGTTAAAAGTCTGAAGCAGCAATTAAGAATGTGGTCACAATCCCTAGGCTTATATTCTCCTGTATTGAGGATGAGTGGACTCGTGACATGGACCACTTCATCACATCCACAGAGCCCCTGCCCTTATAAATGCACCACTGCTTTTATATGCATCTAGAGTTTGCAGTGGCTGGAGGCTGTGGTATGCCCATTCTCTCTATCTGCCTATTGCACTCTCTCTCTCTCTCTCTCTCTCTCTCTCTCTCTCTCCCTCCCTCCCTCCCTCCCTCTGCCTCCCTCCCTCACACTTGATTCTTTCTCACAATTGACTGGTACAACTGAAACTTGTGGCCATGGTCATGATCTGTGATCACTCATTAGTTAATAAGGTCCCCAAATCCTATCTCACTTCCTTCTGACAATCTGTCTTCAGAGTTTTCATGGCCCTAGTTCTGTGGCCATATTGGGAAGCAGATAATAACTGAAGAAACTTTGGTACAATTTTAATGCCACAAAAATATCAGTAAGTTAAAAAGAAATGCTAATAAAAAAACTTGAAGAAATTTCTATGGTATGAGAAATCTGTTCAAGTTCAAAACAAAGCCTAAGCAACATTCCTAGAATTTTGTCCTTAGGAAGTAATTAAAAAGAAGGAACAAAAGCACAGAAATGCTAATTATAGCATTATGTGTAGAAGTAAACATTGTGAACACTCATTATTTTAATTATGGGGAGAACTGACTAATAACCAGTATAATATTGAGCATGACACTATGCCAGTAACAGCTGAAATGTTTCTGATATCCTAATCCCATGGAGAAGCATATGAATGGCTCATGCTCTGAGACGAGTGACTTTCATGTACGTGGATTTTCTGTTCTGGCTCAGCAATGACAGTGATTAAAACACCAATAGCAGAGTACTTGGGGCATGCCATAGTATTAGCCAATCCTTCCTGGGACACTGAGGGATTATCCATTCAATTTAACTGATTTGAGAGCTGAGTCTGTTCAAAGAAGTTTTGGCCAGGTGTGGTGGTGCATACCTTAAGTCCCAGCACTTGGGAGGCAGAGGTAGGAGGATTGCTGTGAGTTTGAGGCCACCCTGAGAGTGAATTTCAGGTCAGCCTGGGCTACAATGAGACCTCCTTACCTTGAAAAACCAAAAAAAAAAAAAAAAAAAAAGTTACTTGTCAAAGATATGACCGAGTGCCAGGTAAAGGGCAAAACAGATGTCATTAAACACTTCATGTTACTGCTTGCAACAGTGAATGGTATCTGTTTGCAAATGTATTTTTAAACATATTTTTTATTTATTTATGTGCAAGACAGAGAGACAGACGGGGAGAAAATAGAGAGAGCATGAGAAAGAAATTGGATGGGTAAACCAGGGTTCCTTGATGCTGCAAATGAATTCCAGACACATGTGCCTCTTTGTGCATTTGGCTTTATATGGGTACTGGGAAATTGAACCCAGGCCAACAGACTTTGTAAGACAGTGCCTTTAACTGCTGAGCCATCTCCCCATCATGAGCATGCATTTGTTTTGGCATAAGACACATACAACTGTATGGCTTTAAAACCCAACATGGTACATGTCTAGAATAAAATAATTGAAAAATATCATAAAGAAATCCATAAAGCTGAAAATAAATGGAGTAGGCATTTATGATTGCTTTCTAAATGTGTTGCAAGATTGTATTTAATGAGATGATATAAATACCATGGATAGAAGAAGCCTGTGGCAGAGCCCATAGCAAATCTTGGAGACCATGTTCATGGTAATTTATTATGGATAAATATTCACATACTTTTTTCAATTTCATTAAGATTTGCATTGGATTTTATTGCACAGTGTGCAAAAAAGTGAGTAAAATTAAATTGTCTAAAACCACACAAACTTAATTTAAAGCTAGACTTCCTGTATGAAGAATGTCCCCTTCAATCTTCCCCTGCATCACTCGCTCCTGACATGACAGATCACTTACAATCCATTTTACAATGTGACTCCGAAACATCACTGATGAAACACAGCTGTGTTTTAAATGTTGCAGGATTTATAGCTTCATAAAAGCGTGGCTGTTCTTGTCATGCCTTCCCTCCAGCTCCATCATCTCAGTCTTCCCCACCCATTCATTGTCACCAGCTGAATGTTTGTAATTAGAAGCCTGGGCTGGTATTTCAAACAGCACTGCCTAGTGACATATTATCGCTTGTAGTCACACTGGTCCAGGCTTGCCAGTTTCAGAGATCTGCAGCAGTAAACTGTGTCAATGAAGGCAGGACATGCATTATTTAGCAGGTTTTATTAAGTGCAACCTTGACATGGCTTCTGTTATTTATTTAGGGACATGTTGTTTCATGATAATCCTTCACTCTTCCAAAACACACAGCTGACCTTACATGGATGAAATCAGTCAACTCCAAAAAAAAAAAAAAAAAATCAAAACATCTGCTACATCATGTATTTTCTGAAACTGTCTTTTAGTAGTGATAATGTTATTTGGCACATTTATGTTAATATTAATTTTAAATATATGTGTTTTACACAGACAGAAACCAGGATAGAACTTCACTGAGTGATCAGACTCCATTTCTACTAGTGCTTCATATGCTGTTTTTTACTTGTTGGTTTACAGAGCAAAATAAACAAAATAAAAAGACTATTAGCCACAATGAAATTACCTTCTTTCACCTGCCCAAAGAAGGTGGCTATCAGAGGAAAGTGTAAAAAATCAGAAAATCAAAATTGGCTTTATCATCTGTGAACACAAATGCCTAACCACTCAGATGCTAGATTTCACACTTGCATTATATATTATATGTATTAAGATTAATCTTAGCTATCTTTTAGAAATACTTCTAGAAAGGGGGAATCTAAAGTGCATGACTCCATGTCTGCCAGAGGTTTATTCAGTACACTTGGGAGGGTCACTCTTAGTGTCTTCCTGACTGTGTCAACAGATATCAAGAGGGCTTGTCAAGCATCATTTGCTGACGTGCTTTGGGCATGGTTTTGGATTACATTCAGCATGTTAAGTCAGTTGTGTGAGTGGGAAGAACCTCTCTTAATAGTAATGACACCATACACTGTCATTATAGGTCTGAATAGAAGAAAAAAAGAAGTAGAAGAAATGAAACTATTTTCTTTTTGATGGAGCTAGGATGCCTCATTCACCTGCACTTCTACATTAAAGCCTCCATTTAGAGCATTTGGATATTGGGCATTCATGAGTTGATCTCTGGATGCACAGGCCTTTTGCCTGGCAATAATAGACAAACCATTGGCTACTTTGGTCCTGGAGCCTTCTGACTAGATGACATCTACTGCCCTCCCTGACTCTCTGATGTCTGATAGCTGATTATGGTCTTCACAATTTCTCAGCCTTCAGAAATGACATAAGCCCATCCTCACAGTGGTTTCCCTCTCACACGTGTATGCAAGCTTGTTTATAACTATCTCATAGGACTGATTCTATTCTATTGATCCCGTTTCTCTGCCAAATTCTCAATCCATGCAATGTTTACATTTGTGATCTCCACATTTTCTTTGATTTCACTTTGTGAGTAATTAAGGTATCTAAAAAAGTTTTCAAGTCAGACATGGTGTCTCACACATATAATTCTAGCACTTAGGTGGCTAAGACAGGAAGGTGTCCATGAGATGAGCCCAGATTACACAGGGATATTTTGTCTCAATCATTCAATCACTTAAATAATGATAAGGAGTCCATAGGTTTTTAAACCAGGAACAGAAGGATGCTTCAGAATACTCAGATAAACATGATAGAATATAAAAAGTCAAGGGACAAAAACACATAGTAATTTTAGTAATTGCAAAAAGGCTTATGTCAAAATTTAATATCCTTGCATAATAAAATCCTTAAAGAGGTAAGTATCATACTTCAACACAACATAGGATATATTCCACAAATTGATGATCAGTATTATTCAGAATGGTAAAAGAAAACTGAATGTGTTTCCTCTAAGGGCAGAGACATGACAAGAATATGCTTTCTCACTATTCTTATACTTTATACTGCTTGAAATACTAGCCAGAGCAAGCAGGCATGAGAAATAAAAGGGAAACAAACATCAAAGTAAAAAAAAAGTCAAAATATATCTGTTTGTAGATTTTATGTTCCTATTCTTAACAGACCTTATAATCATAAACAGAAAACAGCTTCAATATGCTAAATAATTTTAACAAACTAATAGTCTACAAAAATGATTGTAAAAAAATTAGAGGCTTTTCCATACACCAATATCAACTATACTGAGAATGATGCTAGGAAGAAAAGGCAATTAACACTAGCCTGAGGGGGAAAAAAACAAATGAAGAGCAAAGAAATGAATAGATGAGACACAGACAAAAACTTAACCATAATGTGAAAATCATTACCATGAAAACAATGAAGCAAAAAAGAAAGAAATTTTAGAATACATTAGAAGGTACAAAATCCTCACAAATCATGGATGAGAATTATTATTATTATTATTATTATTATTATTATTATTATTATTATTTTGAGAGAGAGAGAATGGGAGTGCCAGCAGCCTCTCAGCCACTGTGAACGAACTCCAGACGCCTGCACCCCCTTGTGGGCAAGTGCAGCATTGCACCCTTGCATAACTTTTTTTTTTTTTTTTTTTTTTTTGCAGAGATACACAGAGAGAGACAGAAAGAGAGGGAGAGGCAGAGATAGAGAATGGGCGAGCCAGCAGCCTCTCAGCTGCTGTGAATGAACTCCAGAAGTGCACGCCCCCTTGTGGGCAAGTGTGGCATTGCGCCCTTGTGTCACTTTGCATCTGGCTAAACGTGGGACCTGGAGATTAGCAGGCAGGCACCTTAGGCGCTAAGCCATCTCTCCAGCCCTTGCATCACTTTTTGTGTCTGGCTAAACGTGGGACCTGGAGATTGGAATGGGCATTCTTAGGCTTGCCAGGCAGGCACCTTAACTGGCAAGCCATCTCTCCAGCCCAGAATTATTATTTTTAAAATCAAAATATTACTGAAAGATAACAACATATTCAATTATCATTAAAACTACATTGTATTCCTCACAAAAATCTTTTCTGAGACAGTGAAAGACTTTATTTTTTTTCTCACTTTCATCCAAACCCACTTTTCTGAAAAACATAAATGCATGCACATTGATAGCACTCTTGTAAAGAAAAGCTCAGTGTGAAAGTCAACAATAATACAACTGAAAGCTTAAATGGTATTATGTAAAAGGGTTAATAGGTTGGCATAGAGCCTTTTAGTTTAGAAGGCAGTCAAGTCAACATCAACACAAGAAGGAGAAGCTTCTATTTTTCAAACATTTTTGTACAATTTTTTTGTTGTTGTTAAGATTGTCTGTGAGAAGACCACCAACATAGTCCTAAGACTCAAGACAATCTAGGTACTATACAGGTCACCTGGCCCCACTAAAGATCAGTTACAATTCACCTGGTTCCAATGGTACTGCCTCTTAAATTTAGTCATGGGGCTTGTCCATGATACACAAAGTTCCACAACTAATACTAATGTTATTTACTGAGTCAGAAAGCTCTAAAACTTATATTAGAATACAAAAGTTTTGGAATAGTCAAAGTGCTCATGAATAAAATAAGCAATGCTAGGGGTATCAAAGTACCTGCTTTCTGGGCTGGAGAGATAGCTTAGTGGTTAAGGCACCTGCCTGCTATGCCTAAGAACCCAGTTCCAATCTCCAGGTCCCACGTTTAGCCAGATGCAAAGTGACGCAAGGGCACAATGTCACACTTGACCACAAGGGGGCGCACACATCTGGATTTTGTTCACAGCAGCTGAGAGACTGCTGGCGCGCCCATCTCTATCTGTCTCCCTCTCCCTCTGTCTCTGTCTGTCTCTCTCTGTCTCTCTTTCTCCAAAAATAAATAAAATAATAAAAAAATTAAAAAGAAAAAACAAAGTACCTGCTTTCAACATGTGCTATAGTAGCCACGTCAGATGCATAGACACATGGTATGGAAGACCTTGAACTATGCTCACACAAAAACAGCCATCTGATTCTAGACAGTAATCAAATGTTCTTTGAAAAATAATTAGATGTTTTAAAATATAGGACAGAGAAAACTGTATCCATAAACAGAAGACTGAAACTAATTACCTGTCTCTCATACTGCACAAAATGCAACCTATATTGGCCAAGTATTTTAATTTAACTTTGAATTACTAGAGAAACAATAGGGAACACACTTTAAGTTATATGTATAGGAAATGACTTTCTGAATAGGACTCTAATAGCTCATAAAATAACAGCAACTAGATTACATAAAATTAAAAAAGTTTCTGTAGAACAAAAGAAGCAACAGAGTAAAGATACACTCAGTAAATGGAAGTAGCGTTTACCACATATATGACTGACTTTTACAGAACATAAAACTAATACAAAAAATGTTAAGGATAAAAGAGGCAAGTAATGCCACTGACAAATGATCTGAATAGACTCTTCTCAAATGAAGATGACATGCTAATAAATACAAAAATTTCAACATCTTTTAATCATCAGGAAAAATTAAATCAAAACTTTATTGTACTCTTTCTTTCCGGATCTGCCCAGATTTGCACAAGCTATGATGCACGTTCTGCCCACTATAGACTGATCTGCTTGGGCCTCCATACTTGTTCTAAGGGTAGACTATACACCCTGAATGGCATGTGAGCCCATATTAACCCACAAAACAACAACAACAACAACAACAACAGCAAAAACTAAATTGAGATTCCATCTCACCCCTGTCAAAATAGTTATCATGAAGAAAAACATGCTGGTGAGATGGGTTAGCATTTAAGGTACTTGCTGGGAAAGCCAAAGGACCCTGGTTAGATTCCCCAGTACCCACATAAAGCGTGATTCACAATGTGTGCATGTATCTGGAATTTGTTTGCAGTGGCTAGAGGCCTTGACACACCCATTCTCTTCATCTCTCTGTTTCTTTTCTCTCCATCTCTCTGCTTGCAAATACATTTTTAAAAAGGAAATCATGATGAACCAAACAAAACAAAAACAAGAATACAATAAATGTTAGCAAGGATGTAGAGAAATGTAATCCTTATACACTGTTGTTGGGAATGTAAATTAATCCAGTCACTACAGAAATCATGATAGATATTTTTCAAAAAAATAGAACTTCTTTACTGTCTAGCTATATCATTTCTGAGTATATATACCAAAGGAATCAGAGTCAGCTCACTATATCTACATGTATAGCCAGATTATTTTGGCAATATTCAGGAGGAACAAATTATCCTACAAGCTTGTTTTAAAGAGTGGAATGAAGATGAGGTAGGATCAGAGATAGAAACAGGTGATATTTTTAGAATTATTTTATGTTAGGCTCTTAACTACCTATTTCATCTGGCTTCTACTATTTAATATTTTTTAAGTATTTTATTTTATTTATTTATTTGAGATGGGGAAAAAGAAGCACTGGGGTGGGGGGGGTAGACAGAGAATGTGCATGCCAGGGCCTCCAGCCACTGCATATGAGCTCCAGAAGCATGCACCACCTTGTGCATCTGGCTTAAATGGGTCCTGGGGAATCGAACCTAGGTCTTTTGGCTTTGCAGGCAAGTGTCTTAACTGCTAAGCCATCTCTCCAGTCCCTATTTCATCTTTTCAATAGAACTTGCACACAGACAGTTTTCCACGGATAAGTACATGAGAGCAGAGGGATTCAGTAAATCATCCAAACTCTTAGAGTATTTACTGTTGGAACCAGCATGAACTCCACCCCTGGTTATAAAGGTGGGGCTTCACCAGGGCCTGCCCTCTGATCTCTGTTAAGTGCTACATTTGGAAAAATGATGATTGTCATTGGCTTATAATTCTGACACTGACATTGTGCCATTCTATAATTCCTTTCTCTTCTTATGACAAAACAGAGGTTTGACATGTGGGCTGTGGGGTTATGATATCTGGGACCAGTTTCACTGTAAAAAAAAAACAAACAAACAAACAAAAAAAAAACTTAGGCCTCATAAGGAAGATGAAAAATAAGCTGAGAAATGTATTCAAAGTCCTTATAGCAACACAGATCACAGCTATGAGGTGCCAAGAATCAAGTCCTCCTTCTCTGGAAAAAACCCTTTTTTGTTGTCTCAGGTAAGGCAGCTAGAATCTAATTCTTAATTCCACATGCAAACCTGTATCTCCCTAAAAGTAACCCAGAATCATCATCACAACTTCATTAATAAGATTCTGATGCCATTTCTTCATATTCATACATATGTGTATATGTATGTATATTTCCAGCATCATGTTATTGGTGATAAAGTCCACTTGACTTGGCATGAACCTGACTATTTAGTTGCTTACTTCATGTGCTTCTGCTCTCAAAGAAAAAGCACAGGCGATACTTAAAGGATACCCCACAATTCAGCACAAACCCACAATTTCTCCTGCTCTGGTTTAAACTTAGACTTAAACTTCTGGGGTTGGGTTGGGTTAGGTATAAAACATGAATCTGTGAAATTACTGGAAAGAAACAATAGATATGTCTCAAGTCATAGGTATAGGCAAAATTTTTTGGATAAAATTGCAAAATCATAGGAAACATGCAAATAAACAGATGGGACTATATCAAACTGAAAAACATCTGCACAGCAAATGAAGGAAACAAATAGCAAAGAGGACCTGTTGAGCAAAAGAAAATGCCTGCGCAGTAATGACAGCATTGTAAGGGATTAGCATCTAAAATACATAAGTAACTCAAATAACAGATTATAATAATAGTAATCAAATCATATCAGGACTGCAAAGGATGGTTCTGAATTCTTGATAATGTGACTTAAAATGAAATTATCTGTATAGAGATTTCTTAAATGAGATTCTACAAGTACAAACAAATATATTAAAACATACTAAACATTAATCTTCATCAGGGAAATTCAAATCCTATTATAAAAAGATATCATTTTACTTGCATAAAATAATAATTTTCAAAAAGAATAAATAAAGGCTATAGAGATGTCTTAGCAGTTAAGGTGCCTGACAGAAAGCCAAAGGACCCAGGTTCTATTCCCCATTACCCAAGTAAAGCTTAATGCACAAGGTGGCACATGCATCTGAAGTTCATTTGCAGTGGCTTGAGGCCCTGGCATACCCATTCTCTCTCTCTCTCTCTCTCTCTCTCTGTCTGTCTGTCTCTCTCTCTCTCTCAAATGAATATGTAAATAAATAAAATATTTTTAAAGAACAAATGAATGATTGGAGGTGAAGAAAGGATAATTCTTATGAATTGTTATTTAGAATACAATTTCATAAATCCATTATAGAAAACATGAATTTTACTCAAAAAGCATTAGATATCCCATATTATCCAGCAATCCCACTACTTGGCATATATATAAAGAAAATTCAGTCATTAAGAACTACTTGGAATCCCATGCTTATTGTTTTTTTGGTAGTGTCTCACTCTAGCCCAGGCTGACTTGGCATTCACTATATAGTCACAGGGTGGTCTCAAACTCATAGTGATCCTCCTACCTCAGACTCCCAAGTGCTGGAATTAAATGTCACCATGCCCAGCCCAATATCTTTTGTCCATCATTCCCAGCAGACAACATATGACTCAACTATGGTGGCCCTTGTTGGGGAAACTGACAAAGAAAATGTGGCATATGAACAGTAAGGGTACCATCATTGAGTCACACAAAAGGAGAGAATCCTGTCCTTTGCATAAACTTGGATAGAACTTTAAAGCATTGAGTTAACTGACGTAGACAAGACAAGAAAGACAACACTATATGGTCTTCCTCATTTTCAGGATGTCTATAGTTATTTGACCAGAATGTCAGTAGTGTTATTAGTATCTGAGAATAGTAGGAGAAGGCAGGAAGATAAAGTTATATAACTGATGCCAAAATATAGTTGCCTAAGTGAGTTAAAATATTTTTAGTGGGTACAATACTGTGCAAGGGCCCTACCTATAGCCTCACACATTTCCCGCTCTTGGACAGTTGAATGCAGCCTACTGGCTCGTGACTTTGATTGAAGGCATATATGGAGGATGGCAGTCTCCAAATCATCACAAACATCAGCCCCAGTTGCCAATCACACATGCTTATCCTGAATATAGCAAAAAAAAAAAACAAAAACAAACAAACAAACAAAAACCATGCTTATGCCTGAGCACCCATGCCATAAAACCTTGCTTCAAATGTGAAGCAGGAGTAGTTGTAGCCTCATTATGAAGGAGGGATAAAAACAAAGAACTCATTTGAACTCTTCTGAGTACAGAAGTATTGTGGTGTTAGAATCTCAGATGAGGAAGGCAATTTATAGTACAATATTTACACAGATATAGTAAAAGAGCGTCTGTAGCTTTGTTTTTCTTATAAGTACCCTATAAACAAAATAAGGAGGCTCTATGGTGATTATGGAATAATGTGTAAATGCTAACAGCACTGAAATTGTGTAACCTCTCTTATAGGTGAGAGAATGGGGGAGGGTCCTATGAAGACACCCAAAGGAGTGGGTAAGGACCTTCACATGGTAGAAGTAGGAAGTTAGGAGGTACTGCTAGCCTTTCATAGAGCCACATAAAGTTGTCACAGTTATATGTGTAGTGTGAAGAATTTAAATTATAATAGGAGAGGTAAGACATGGGAAGTGGAAAACGTAGAGTAAATTTATTAATGTTAATTTAAAAAAAAGTAAAGCAAAATATACAATAGAGCCAGATGCTTATGAGTTGATATGAGACATAATAAAAAACAGGCTGGAGAGATGGCTTAAGGTGCCTGCCTGCAAAGCCTAAGAACCCAGTTCCAATCTCCAGGTCCCATATTTAGCCAGATGCAAAATGACACAAGGGCACAATGCCGCACTTGACCCCAAGGGAGCACACACATCTGAATTTCGTCCACAGCAGCTGAGAGACTGCTGGTGCACTCATCTCTATCTGTCTCCCTCTCCCTTTCTGTCTGTCTTTCTCTGTGTCTCTCTCCAAAAATAAAAAAAAAAAAAAAAAATTTAATTTAAAAAACCAGAAGAGATTCCATGTTACTACCTCTGTGACTTGGCATGTGGGTGTGCCTTTCCAGTGTCAACCCTTCCATCTTAGTTATCTCCCACCACGTGATGGTGCCTTGATTCAACGATTGCTAAAAGCAGCAAAAGACCATCAATATTATAGTTGAGTTGTCAGAATACTCGAGTGTGAAGTTTAACTTAGATGACATCTCTGTGTCACATTTCATTTCCTTAAGCATCTTGCAGGAAGTTATTCATCTTCTTCCTGCCTCTCGGGGTAACTTGAGAGACACCATACATTCGTTGACTGTAGAATGTTGACCATAGACACAGTGTAGAGCAGGCTTCAAAGCCTTTGATTCATGGTTGAAAATATCTTTCATTTCTGAACAATTTCTGGAGCTTCTTCTTCCTCAATCATGTCTCTCCTGTAGAGAGACATCGTCCTGTACATTGTGAAACAGCCCTGCCTGCCAAGCTGCATGAGTGGTTATGGGGATGTCACAGTCAACAAGGTAAACAGAGTAAGACTTTGACATTGAGAGAAAATTCAAGACAAATGAGATAGAGCTGGAAGATGATTCTGGAAGAAAAGTTGTGAGCTCATGACTGAAGAGCTTTCCATCTTCTTCTGGCTCAACTTCCCACTTTATCACATATTGCCTCAAGTAAAGATATGGCTATACCATGTTTCTATAATGAGCAACCAATAACTATATATGGCTCACAAACTTGGATGTTACTGTTTCGGTTATATGTGACTGGTGGGAAAGAAAATAAATGTTTAAAATGACCAGAAGCCCCTGTGAATGGGGAAAGTGGTATCACTGTAATATGACTGTTAAGGAAGAATCCTTAAGCAATTCCTGGAACTAAACAATGAAGACTTTGGGAAAATGGGAAATGTGCCCATTTCTTTTTTTATAAACAACTAACCACATGTTGCCGAAATCCATTTATGTCTGCCTTGGCTATGCCACTTGTGTACTTTCATAAGAACTAGATCACTGAAATATATTCATGATTGAGTTATCTCAATCAATGCAAAGCTGTGTTTCCTTTAAGTTATTTTCTTTAATGATCTTTGAATTCTTACCTGGCCATGAATTAGAAAAAGCAAATAATAATATAAGTTAATTAGCCTGATATATAAAATATATATTTATAATGATATTGGCATCTTGACAGTTATGACTTAATAAAACTTGGTTATTGAACAGGAAAGATGATTGAAAGATAGTTATGTCAATTTTGATTTTGTATGGTGTATAGCTGCAGAATTAGTGAAGGCCTTCCATTTAAGAAAAAGAGACTGTGGTCAGAAATATGAGCAGGAAAGAGGCATCATGGGGAAAGTACCTTGGAGAAAAGAGGCATCATGGGGAAAGTACTTTGGAGTAAGGGAAAAGCTTTCACACTCTTGGAAAGCAAAGGTATCACAAATCTCAGTCTCAAAGGTGGCATTTCATTTTCTGGGAGGGTGTAAGTGAGGCTATAAACAGTAAAAAAAAAATGTATATTCTCTCATATGCAAAAAATAAAACTTTAATTGGCATACCTAATGTTGAAGATTAAATTGAATAATACAGTCTTGGTCCATGAAATGTCATCAACACAAACTAATTTGCTGTATCAGTGGGAATTTGTCATTATAACAATAATTAGCATCGTAGATGGATTGAGAAATTTCATCTTGAAGAGATATTTCAATATTTAAAAAAATGCCCTTTAATAATGTAGACAAAAATAAAAATACAACAATGCAAATATGACAATGTTATATTATGATCTAGAGTGGAGGCTGTGGGCTGGAATAGCTGCAGTGAGATCAAGAAAAGCCGAATATACTGCCTCATACCTATAAAATCCCAGCATCACAGAAGCTGAGGCAAGATCACCAGGAATGTAATGCCAGCCTACGCAGTGACCCCTGGGTTATGCTGGACTACAGAGAGAGACCCTATGCAAAAATCAAAAGCAGAAAAATAATATGGAGGGGGAGGAGACAGGGAAGGGGGTGCAGCAATAGGAGGAGGAGAAAAAGAAGATAAGAAAAGAAGAGGAAGAGGGGGAACGGAATGAAGAGGTTGAAGGTGACAAACATGTAAATTATCAGAACACTGTGACAGAAGATGGCTCTATGGGAAGAAGTGCATAATTGGATAAAGAGTGTTGTGACTTTTTGGTGGCAATCATGCCAGGTCAAACACTGGTTCATGACATGGCAGGGTCTTGCCACAGTTTCATACACAATTTGTCATATTATTTTTGGAAGCAGATCACACTGACAGTCTAGCACCCAACAGAAAGTTACCTCCTTTTACATAGTGCAAATGTATTAATACCATCACCAAAGGCACAGGCTTCCCTTCGCCTATGCGCCTGCTCACCTACCTCGACAGAAAGGCGCAGGGAAGTCCCAGGATGCACCATTCCCAGGGCTGACAATACAGGTCAGAATGGCATGACCTTCTAAGATGTAGCCAGAGAGACAGCTGTACCGGATCTTGTCTCCTATGTTGAATCTCGTTCCATGGAGGACTCCTTTCGGGATTTCTCCAGGGTTTCCACATGTGTGACTAGGCAGAACTATTGGGAAGAAGAAAAAAGACAAAGAGCTAGTTAATATTATATTGAGATCTATTTATATCACAAATAAAGAAAATAACCACATTTTGAACTCTTAGCAGTAACAAATCTCAGTGATAGAAAAAAATTAAATTGTGAGTATAAGCTAAAAATATGTTTAAGCCATTCTTATAACCCAGCCAAAGTTATTCATTCATAGCAGGTTGGTCACTTCTGGATCTGTCCAGTACAACAACAACAGCATTCCAGGCTTTAGAGCCTGATTTGGACCTGAACTGAACCATCATTTATTTGAGTGGATGAAATTCAAAGCTGTGGGCATTTGTCTCTAGATTGCTGCTTCAAACGTATAAACCACCAGTAATTTGCCTATTAATAAAAAGTATTCAAATAAGCAAAGAAACTTGGTATTAAAAAATGTCCAAAGAAAAATACATCCCTAAATACATGAAAGCACAATATTTTGTGTCTGTGTTCCTGCCTGGGTAAGTTTCTGTGTGTGTGT